>CM077088.1:128003667-129255586 GCA_039513925.1 Platanthera zijinensis | reverse complement strand
ATTGTCACACTTAGAGATCACCCCACATCTCAAGTGATAGGAGACATATCAGCTGGTGTGCAAACAAGACACCAATTAAGACAGGATGTGATGCACGCTTGTTTCCTCTCACAGATTGAGCCCCTCACCTAAAGATGCTGAGCTAGATCCCCACTGGATCATTGCTATGCAAGAGGAACTCAATCAGTTGAGAGATGTAAAGTTTGGACTTGGTTCCAAGACCTAAAGGCCAACTGATCATAGGCACCAAGTGGGTGTATAGAAACAAGTTGGATGCAAATGGAATTAATGTAAGAATAAAGCAAGGCTTGTAGCTCAGGGCTACAGACAGGAGGAAGGTATAGATATGACCAAACCTTTGCTCCTGTTGCAAGGCTAGAAGCAATAAGGATCTTCTTGGGCCTATGCATCCTACATGAAGTTTAAGGTCTTTCAAATGGATGTCAAAAGTGCATTCCTGAATGGTGAGCTTAAGGAAGAGGTGTTTGTTGAACAACCACCAGGGTTTGTTTCTTCAACTCAGCCTCACATGTTTCAAGTTGCAGAAAGCTCTATATGGACTAAAACAAGCACCCAGAGCCTGTATGAGACTCTAGCTAGTTTCCTTTTAGAGCACAACTTTACTAGGGGAGTAGTTGATAGAACCCTTTTCGTCAAGCACCATAAGGACACAATCCTGTTAGTTCAAGTGCATGTGGATGATATTATATTTGGCTCCACTGATCCCAAACTTTGCAAAAGGTTCTCTGACCTGATGCACTCAAAGTTTGAATGAGTAGTATGGGTGTGCTCTTACTTTTTGGTCTCCAAGTTAAGCAAGATGCTGATGGTATCTTCTATTCCCCAATCCAAAATATATGCCAAGGAATTGGTAAAGAAATTTGGGATGGCTGATGCTTCAGCAATGCCTACACCTATGGCTACTAATGTAGTTATTGATTCTGATGATCACGGCAAGCCAGTTGATCAAAAGAATTATAGGGCCATTGTTGGTTCCCTATTATATTTAACTGCAAGTACCTGATATAATGTTTGCTACATGCCTCTGTGCTAGATTCAGGTCAACCCCAAGGAATCTCATCTGATTCTTCTAAAGAGAATCTTGAGATACCTGAAGGGATGTCCAAATCTAGGACTTTGGTACCCAGCAGAATCAGAATTTGAGTTAATTGGATACTCTGACTCTGACTATGCTGGTTGCAGAGTTGACAGGAAGAGCACCTCAGGAACTTGTCAGTTCCTGGAGAGAGATTGGTCTCTTGGTTCTGTAAGAAGCAGGCTTCTGTCTCAACTTCAACTGCAGAGGCTGAATATATAGCAGCTGTCAGTTGTTGTTCACAGATCCTGTGGATTCAAAACCAGCTTGTGGATTATGGTTACTCACACAAGAACACCAAAATCATGTGTGATAGTACCAGTGCTATCTCAATTGCACAAAATTCAGTGCACCACTCTAGAACGAAGCACATTGAGATCAGGCACCATTTCCTGAGAGATTGTGTGGAAAAGAACAAGATTTGTCTTGAGTTCATATCCACTGAGTTTCAGAGAGGTGATATATTCACCAAGCCCTTAGATGAACAAAAGCATCTGTTCTTTTTAGTTCAACTAGGCATGATCAATGGAAGAGACTAAGTGTGACTATATCTGTCAATGTTGAAACTTGTTTGAAGATAGTCGAACGACGTTCGAAGATAGTCGATTGGGTCAAGCCCATCGTCGACCTATGGTTGATGAAAGCTTGCCTGGTTGAAGATCGTCGACCGGCGTTCGACCATCGTCGAACAAGTCGAGCTCATCGTCGATCTCTGGATGACGACAGCTTGTTGTTTGCGAAGACAGAAATAGTCGAACGATTGGTCGACTACTCTGCTTCAGGACCGATCGTCGAACGACCGTTCGACCATCGTGTCCAGTATCTTTTAAAATAGATCGACTATCTCCGGTCTAATAAAAAGCCGATAGTCAACCTAGGTTAAAAGATCTTTGCTTTTATCGTCGACGAAGAGCGTCCTTTCGCATTCCGTCTTCCCGCTTGCTCCTCCTCTTGCGATTTTCTGCCGATTCGTCTTCTCCGTCTTTCTCGCGCATTCTCCAGCACTTCAATGGCGATTTCTCCAGCATTGCTCGCTGTTGTGAAGTTCGACGCAGGATTCAGTGTCGACTTCGATGCCTTCAGCTGTTGTGAATCAAGGATTGTGGAAATCCTCCAGTTATGCAGAGATCAAGGGTTAGAAAGATTAATGTCAACAAAGATTAAGTTAAATATTCCCGAGATTAAGGAATGGGCATTTACTTCGTCCTCCACCGACGAATCAATGACCGGCTCTATTGGCGGAGAAGAGGTTATTTTAACTCCCGCCATTCTGACTGATTTATTTGGATTGATAAATGGTGAAGAAGATTTTGAGCAAGATGCTCCAGAGTTCGGAAGAATGCTCATTGAGCTGGGACATGCGGAGGGCATTCCCACGAAGCTGCTCAAGGTAAATTTCCCCTTCAAGATCAAATTTCTTGCTGAGTTAGTTGGAAAAGTGCTTCTAGGAAGCACTCCGCCCATGACAACAATACTAGAAACAATTTGCACTGATGTGTGCAATTGTAAATCAGAAAGGATTAATTGGGCAGGGGTTTTGTTCGATTTAATAAGGAAGAAGAACAGTAAGAAAGAGGTTACCCTAGGCAGGGTTATTGGAATTTTTCTGAAAGAGAAGTATCCCCAGCTGCTGATTTCAACTGCCACAACCATTAATGCAAGCAAGAAGATGGATCCGAATTTGTTCTCCAAGTGGAAGAGGACCTTCTTGAAGCCCGCTCTCACAGGGGTTGCTCCAGCGACATCCGAGAGCACAAGGACTGATGCAGTCACTCCTCACCCTCTAGAAGCTGGCTCAGCTCATCCTTCTCTTCCATCATCTTCTTCTGCCTTACCATCAACTTCTACTGAAGTAGTTCCATCCTCTTCAGTTCTGTCTACCTCAGTTGAAGTTCCATCAACTTCAGCTGAAGTACGACTTCCTGCTTCTCCTGTTCGAGATACAACCACGGTTGTTATTCCTTCTCCTCCTGCATTTCCTATTCCTTCTCATCTAGCTAGGATATCTGATCCTAGTTTTGATTTGTTAGGATCTGAGAGGACTCCAACACCTCGTCAATCTCCTGTTCATTCTCCAGTTCAACAGGAATACATTCCTCCTGCTGATCTTCCATCATCTGCAGTTCCCCCACATTCTTTTGAAGTCACCCCAGCATTCATATCCAGCATTTTGGAGTTGATTACCCCTTCAATCAAAATCATGATTGAAGAGGCAATTGCTCCGCTTGCCTCCTCCATTGCTACTTTGACTGCTACCATCCAATCCCTCTCTAAATCTGCTGAGCCCTCTTCTTCCAGGGGCCTGGTTTCAGTTCCCATTGAAATCAGGCAGGGGGAGATGTTCTATGAAGATGTCTCAGAGCTTCCAGCCTCAGAGCTTCCAGCCTCCCTTCCAGCAGATCCTTCAGCGGTGACAGATATAGTGATGACAGTTCAAGAAGAGACTGCTCCAGCTCAAGAAGAATCAGTTTCAGTGTTATCTGAAAAAGAAATATCTGATGCAGTTATGTTATCTGAATTTGCTGTAAAAGTCTGTTTAGAAGATCTCACCACTCCTTTGGTTGCCCGTTTCCTAGAAGGCATTATTACATCCTATCTAGATGAATCCTGGGAGTTGGTAAAGTATGAAGGTAATTCACTCATCCGTTTTATTGACGAGTCAATTGATTTGCTAGTTTGTGAATACCTAGAAGGAATGCTTTTAGCTTATATAGCAGATTTGTGTTCATGAATCTACAGATTATATTAAAGAAGATATAGCTGCTTAAGTAGAATTAGTTGTTCGAGAATCTGTTTCAGATGTTTTAGTTGTTCAAGAAGATATAGAAGATGTTGAATCTAAAAGTCAAGATGAAAAGACTCTAGTACTGAGTTTAGAAGAAGAGAAAGCAAGAGCTACCTGGCAGCAAAGAGTACAAGATATTTTGAAAGAGAAAGAAAAAGTTTTGCAAGATGAAAAATCTACTGTATGGGATGACTCTCCAGGACCTGATCTGGATTCTCTTCTGGCTCAGGATGCCATAGAAGAAGAAAAAGAGAAAGCTGCTTTGAAAGCAAAGGAAAAGGATGTATCAGAAGCCTATGACCCTTATGATCATCCTCCCTCATCTTATTCTGAAGATGAAGATGATTCAGATATGTCTGAGGACTCTAAGAAAAGGAAAGCTGCAAAGAGAAAAAGGAAAGCTATTGCTCCTCCTCCTCCCAATCGAGACAATGATACTCCCTATTACATATTGAAAGGGATTGACCCTAAGTCGAAAGACTTCCAACATTGGATGTGGTTTTCCAAGAACTAGCAAAAGGAGAGAAAGAAATCTAAGAGATATGATAGTCCTGCTTCTAGATGGACACCCAGAGGTCCTCCTCCTCCACCTCCCGTGCAGGAGCCTCTGGGAATTTATCTGCTAATCCATCTGCTCCATCTGCAAAATCTGCTCCTTCTCAGCCTCATTCAAGGAAAAGTTCTCAGAGCCACCAAGGAAAATCATATACTGGTACTCAAAGGCATGATACTGAGGTTAAAGATCAAGTAAAGGAGGTTGTATATCAAAAGCCAACTTTTTCACCTCCCCCATCTCCCAAGAGAAAGGTTTCTCCTGATATACCAGTTCATGTTGCTAAGGATGTTGCAAAAGGTAAAAGAACCATCTTCTCTGAAAAATCCAGTAAAAAGTTTGTTGAATTTGCTCCTCCTCCATCTTTAGTTGTTCAAGAAGTTAAAGGTACAGCTGAAAGTTTATTAGATTTATCTGTTAAGTTTAAAACTATGAAGCCAATTGATACATCATCTAAAATGTGTATGAAAGCCAAGAGCTAGATCCTGATTTCAGGATAGCTCGATTCCTAGAACTTGTTGGATCAGCTCAGATAAAGAAAGCCAAAGCTGAAGGAAAGGACTCTACAGGATTTACAACAATGTCAAAGTTCAGAATGAAGGAACTCGATAAGATCCAGGTTAGTCCTGAGGTATTTTATCCTTCTATATATATGGAAAAGCATCTAGAGGCAGTTGTTCCAAGGGCTGCAGAACTGAAGATTATTGGTGTGCAAGATTTGAAGCTGTCTAAGAAAGAAGCTATTGATCCCTTGCGGAAAGTTTCTTTTGTTCCTAGCTCTTCTGACCCTAAACCAGATTCTGTAGATCTTTAATCTTGTTTGACTGTTATTTATCTGTTTGATAATTGCTAGTTAATTATTATCTATTTCCTGTATTGTCTTATTGTTCTATAGCTAGTTCTGTGTTTTAGTTTTTGAGAGACTTAACTCAAATAGGGGGAGATTTTTGGTACCCTAGTTTGATTTGAGTTTAGTCTTCTCCTTTTGTCCCTTGACCCAAGAAATATCTATGGTCATTGGTTAGTGGTCTAGCTATAGAGTCCCCGCTTTTCCAGATGAAGAATTTGGTTAAGTAGTTTTTTCGTTCGACTATAGTCGAACGCCGCTCGACTATCGTCGACTAACTGTTCGACGATCGTCTATCAGTTGCTCGACGTTCTGTCTGCGAGGATAGTTCGACTATCTGTTGATAGTTCGACTATCTGTATGCTGAGATAGTTCGACTATCTGTTGATAGTTCGACTATCAGTTTGTTTGATAGTTCGACTATCTGCTTGGATAGTTCAACTATCTGATAGCTCGACTATCTGTTTGATAGGTCGACTATCTGCGTTGTTTGATAGTTCGACTATCTGTTGATAGATCGACTATCTGCTTTCTTCTGATAGTTCGACTATCTGCTGATAGATCGACTATCTGTTTTCCCTTGGTAGTTCGACTATCTGCTTTGATAGCTCAACTATCTGATAGCTCGACTATCTGATTGATAGTTCGACTATCTGTCGTTCTTTGATAGTTCGACTATCTGTTGATAGATCGACTATCTGTTTCTCTTCTGATAGTTCGACTATCTGTTGATAGGTCGACTATCGGTTTTGCTTTGATAGTTCGACTATTTGTTGCTAGGTCGACTATCTGATAGCTCGACTATCTTCTGATAGTTCGACTATCTGTTGTGATAGTTTGACTATCTCCTTTGATAGTTCGACTATCTGGATCGTTCGACTATCTGTCCGATAGTTCGACGATCTCCGTTCTTCGGTCGACGATCTCCGAGGGTCGTTCGACGTTTTCTGTCTGCCATTTTATTTTGTATTTATTTATTATATTTAATTAATTAATACATTATCTGGCATGTTATTTCAGTTGTTTTATGATAATATTTTCAGGCAATATCTGCTCCATCTCTTTTGCCTGAGTAAAATCTTTTCAGATAAAGTTGTTTGTCTTATTAGTTGACAGTGTACTTTACTTTATCTGCTGTCAGTCCTTTATAGCCGTTAGACTGAAAAGTCTTCCTTTTGCTATAAAGAGTTTATCTCTGATGTGATTTTATTTAGTACATGTATTATCAGATTGCTTCCTTCAGCTTCCTTGAAAAAGGTTTATCCCTTTTATAGAATATTTTGCTGCAGAGTTTGTTTGTCTTTGTGATATTTGCAGCCCCGGTTTCAAGTCTCAGAAGAAGACAAACAGTTTAAATTGAGAAGAGCTGTTGCTTGTTGCTGATATAAAAGGAATCCTTTGGAGAAGGATTTCAGCTAGCTAACCTTCATTTAAGCATTCAAGCTTTCATCAAGACCAAGTTTAACTGCTCTCAGCAATATTCATCCAACTGAGAAGTGTTAAGCTCTTCTGCTCTTCTTCAACCTGAGTTCTCCTGCTTCCAGGAAGTTCAGACTCAGAGTTCTTTTGAAGAAGAAGAAGAAGAAGATAGCTGCTAGAAGATTTCTATTTTATATTTTATTTATCTTCTTGTAGTTTTTCCTTCAGAACTTTCTGAAGAGTTTCTGCATTGAAGCAAGACTTCACCTGGACATTCTTTGAGCCAGGGGGAGCCTTGATTCCTTGAGCTTTCTAGCTCAGTGCAAGTCTTTGTGCTTCTCTAATCTATTGTAAAATAGAGAACACATCTTAACCTTCTTTCCCCTCCTGTACAGGGTTATTACTCCCTTCAAAAGTATCCCTTGGTGGCAGGGCACCTGATCAAAAACCTGTGTTGGTTTTTAGACACCTGATCAAAAGTCTAAAGGGTTTCTAGATCTACATGAAGCAGATCTTGTGGTGGCAGGGCACCTGATCAAAAACCTGTAGTGGATTCCTACCTTGTTGGTAGAAAAGTGGACGTACCCAAGTTGTTTGGGGAACCACTTAAATTCCTTGTGTCGTCTGGCTTGCTTAATTTAATTCCTGCATTGTGGCTGTGATTAGATATAACTAGGTTTGCTAGTTGCTGATTAGGTTTTCCAAGTCTTAACTGTAATTACAGTTAGCTTGTGTTTGTGCACAACACTTGTGTTAGGATTTAGGGTTATTTCTATATCTATAATCTTTTCATTCCGCATTTCACTCCAAGGGAGTTGAGTAGACTATTAAGTTTTGTCTAGTGCAAAATTTGATAACTCTATTCACCCCCCCCCCCCTCCTAGAGTAGTATCTATCCCTTCACTTTCAGATACACATACGCCACTTTCCTCCCCCCCCCCCCTTCTTTACCATTACCACATTGGAGATCCAGCCTGGATACTGGATCTCCGAGATGAAGCCTGCCTCCAGAAGCTTCCTGACCTCCTCTCGGATGGGCTCCTCCAGCTTGGTGGCGATGGCCCTCATCTTTTGGCGCATGGGGCGAGCCCTCGGGTCCAGGTTCAGGCGATGACATGCTACGTCCGCATCGATACCCGGCATGTCTGTCGCGCTCCACGCAAAGATGTCAATGTTGCTCTGGATGCAGCCTAGCATCCGCGCCTGGTCCTCGAGGCGTAAGCCTCCGCTGACTCACACCTTCTGCACTTGCCCCGCTCTGGTGAGTACCTCCATCTCCACCACTTCCTCGGCCGGCTCCAGCCTCGACCGATCCCATCCTGCCCTTGCCTCCTCCTGCTCAACTTCCTCTCCTCCGACCTCTTCGACCCCCATTGCTTCCACCAGGCCTTCTTCTTGCCTCTGCTCTGTAACACCCCAAAAATCTCAAAACTGGATTTGAGGTGCAGGCTGTTTGACACGGCCTGGGACACGGGCGTGTCCCAGGGCGTGTCGGGGGTACACGGCCTGGGATACGGGCGTGTCCCAGGGCGTGTCACTCAAGAAATAGCCGGACTGAGTCAGAGAATTACACGGCCCGGAACCAAGCCTTGAACACGGCCGTGTCAGATTTGACACGGGCGTGTCCGAGGGCGTGTGCCTACCCGTGTACTGCTCTGTTGGTTTTAGAGCTCGTTGAGTACCGTGTAACAGGGGTGACACGGGCGTATCACATGACTGACACGGGCGTGTCACATGACTGACACGGGCGTGTCAGGTTCGACACGGGCGTGTCGATGCCCGTGTTCTGGTAGATTTCAGTCGGTACGTGTGCCATGTGTGCCGCTTAAGGGTACACGGCCTGTGACACGGGCGTGTCACAGGCCGTGTCGGCCAAAAATAGTCTTTTTCAGGCAGATCTTGGCCGTTCATTTTCCTTAAAGAAGATCCTGTGGCTAGGGCTCATTCCTGGGCTGATAAGGCCGGGAAAGGAGAAGGCTAAGCTCATTTCCAAGTTTTATATTCTCTTTCTAACTTTAAGAGAGAGGTGAGAGCAAGGTGAGGAAGAAGAAGTGGAATCCGGCTGCCGGTGGTGCTACGGTGGTCCAAATCACAAGCCGAGTTCGGATTTGTGAAGTCAACGCTGCTGCGAAGGCTTTCATCCGTCTCAAATTTCTCTCCATGGCTCCGAAGCGAGTTCCTAGGGTAACGATTTCCTTCTTGGACATGTGAAGTCCTTAATTCCTGCATTGCATAGGGAAAACCCTTCCCCACAAGTGTGCGGTGGGTTGTGGCGTCCCTTGGGGTAGATATGTGAAGTCCCCCTTGTTAGAGTCCGGAATTGGAGTACGGATCTAGGCATGCTGTGTGAAGCCCATCTGGACATATTGGTCTGGATTGGTGATGCTTGTTTGCATATCGGAGAAGACTCCATGATTATTGCTTGTATGCATGATGGATAAAGTACTGGAGGAGTCCAGGAAATTGTGAGAGTTGGGTGCAACTCTTGTGGCCGTGAGTTGCCACTTTGTGTGTGGTTGAGCGTTGGGCTGCAACTGTATGTAAAAGGCTTCGTGCCGAACAGGCAAGGTGAAACCGACCCGCGCCTTTAAATGTGGCCTCAGGTACATGTACTTGGTTGGGCAAGGCGATTTGAGCAACGGGGGGTGGCTGATTTGTACCTGCGTTATTTAGGCTGGACATGAGAGCGCCAAGGCATTGGGCTTTCGTCAGCGGCATAATGAGAGTCTTGGGCCTGCGTGCCGGACTAAATGCTCAATGGTGAGATCCGGTGTTTCCGGTGCACCCGAGAGTGCCATGAGAGCACGGGACGTCGGGCCGTCGGGCCGGCGTTTATGATATGTGACTGTGCGGTCGTGCACGTCTTGCTTGAATTGCTATATATCATATTGGACGATTGCTATGCAGGGATGGAATTCCGCTGCCCCGTGCCAGGGGCAGGGTCGTTATAATTGGTCAGCTGAATGCTGACCGTTGCCCTGTTTGCCACCGCTTGGTGGATTGGTTCTTACAGGTACTGGAGGTGCTGCTCCGAGCGGGACTTAGCGGGTTGAAGCCCAAGCTGCGTTGCTGCCCTCGAAGGCATTGTTTTGTTTCTTTTGTTCATGTGTGGCCGGCCTGCGTGCCGATGTCTGTAATCCACACTCTTGTTAAGAGAAATTGTTGTAAGGCCTTAAGGCCAGACTCTTTTGATGTTTGTATACATTATTATGTTATAGTGGACAGTGTTCTTTATCTTGAGTTCAAAGATTCAACCGTGAAACTTTCGCTAGAATGCTCTGTGTTAGGATGCGTTGGTTATGATATTAGTTCGTAGCGTCTCCGCCTGTTTGTGGAATATGGTGTGGTGCCCCGGCCGGACCCTCTATTATATTCTTCTTGACGGGTAGAGGTGTTACAATTTGGTATCAGCTTGTTGGTCGATCTCTTCCGAATTCGCGGACGAATTCTTTTGAGGGGTGGCGAGCACGTGTCAGTGCTGGCTGTCGTTATAACACTTAACTTGAACTCAAGATTGTCCACTTAGGATTGCAAATACACTTGTTTGTTGAACTTGTGTATTCTTTTTGTATGGTTGTCGTTTTCATTGGTCGTTAACCTGTGTATTTTATACATATAGGTGACAAGAAGTGTTGTGGGTCAATTCGAACCACAACGTTCTGTTGAGAGTGCGGCACCAGCCGAGGTGCCCACAACTCCTCCATCCACTGAAACAGTCCGTCTCATCACGGAAACGGTACTTGCTGTGATGAATGCTCAGCAGGCTGGGCAGGCACGTCCTGCAGTGGTGCCAACGCAAGCTGGGGTACGGCAAGAACCGGTAGAAGCCGAAGTTGATCCGCGGGTAGCAGATCAACAATGGAAGCAATTCTTGAGCTTTAACCCTCCGCAGTTTCATGGGGCGGGTACACCGGCTCAAGCAGAGGATTGACTTGCAAGGATCAAGAGGATTATGAGAGCTATCAAGGTTGAGGAGGAACAGAAAGTCATGTTAGCCACTTTCCTACTGGAAGGAGAGGCGCGATTGTGGTGGGATGAGATTGAAATGCATCACTTGGCCGGCAGGCAATTGGCAGAGATTACAATGGAAGAATTCTCTCGTTTGTTCTTAGCACAACATCTGCCGATGCAGCAAAGGATATCGATGGAAATGGAATTTCAACGGTTAGCACAGGGAGATCGAAGTGTGGATGACTACCTGCATGGGTTCACCCGTTTGGGAAGATATGCGGGCACGATCTTCGCCGAAGAAGAGCGTAAGACTAGTTGGTTTTATGCGGGACTGCGAGATGAGCTACGGTATTTGCTCTCGAGTTCTGTGAGTCAGGGATTCCAAGCCTTAGTCTGTACGGCTCGTTCTTTGGAGACGGACATGAAACGGGGGCAAGCAAAGGGCAACTTGGCTGTTGCGAAGCCAGAGTTTAAGCCGCCGCGTCAGGAAAAGTTTGGCTACCGAAAGAGATGGAATAAGAAGTCTAAGTCTTCTGGACAAGCTCCTTCTGCGACTGTGACGGATACATCTGGGTATGGATCTCGTGCTTGTTATACGTGCGGGAAGGTTGGACACTTCGCACGTGAATGTCGATCTGGTCCTCCAAAGGGTGATAAGAAGACGGGAGCGTCTTATGCGGAGAAGGGGAAGGCTGTGGTGGAGTCTTCTGCCTCGCACGCGCAGCCCAGGGTCTTCAACCTTGGAAAACAGGAGGCCATTAAGCAGGAGGATGTCATCACAGGTGCACGTAGGTTTTAATGTTCTTGCTTTTGATGTGATGTGCTTGGTTTATTTGTTTTAATCGTAATGTTATAGGGTTTGTCCTTATCCGAGAGTATCCGGCGCGAGCACTATTCGACACAGGTGCTTCACATTCGTTTCTGTCTGAGGACTTCGTCTTTCATGTCGGGGTGCCTATCCGGACCACGACAGACAGTGTAAAGGTGTTGTTGCCTAACGGATGTTTGATGTGCGCGGATCGATCTTGCGGTCTTGAGGTCAAGATAGGAAGTCGGGAGTTCAAGGTGGAAACATTAGTATTGCCGATCAAAGAGTTTGATATAATCTTTGGTATGGACTGGCTTTCAGAGCAGCGTGCCTGTATCGATTGCACTTCAAAAGTGGTCACACTTGGGCAAAATATCGAACAAGAGACCAAGTTCATTGGTATGCAAGGGATGAGTGGGATGTTGTTATCCGCTCTCCAAGTTGTTAAGGCAGTTCGAAAGGGTGCGGAGTTGTTCTTCACACTCATAGAGGCGGTGGCACCGAAGGCCAGTGTGAATGAAGTGCCGATTGTGTCGGAATATGCTGATGTGTTTCCAAAGGACCTTCCGGGGTTACCTCCCCAAAGGGAAATCGACTTCGCTATCGAGCTGGTGCCGGGTGCGAAACCTGTGGCCCGTTCGCCGTATCGGGTAGCGCCAAAAGAAATGGCCGAACTGAAAGTTCAGTTGCAAGAATTGTTGGAGCAGGGATACATACGCCCAAGTATGTCACCTTGGAGCGCGCCTGTTCTTTTTGTGAAAAAGAAAGACGGTGGTTTGCGCTTATGTATTGATTATCGCGAACTGAACAAGCTGACGGAGAAAAACAAGTATCCAATTCCACGGATCGATGACTTGTTCGATCAGCTAGCAGGCTCAACCGTCTATTCGAAGTTGGATTTAAATTCCGGGTATTACCAGTTGCGGATTAGGGAAGGTGACATTCCCAAGACAGTGTTTGGCACACGCTATGGTCATTATGAGTTCACAGTGATGCCGTTCGGCTTATGTAATGCGCCTTCGGTCTTCATGGATCTCATGCATCGAACGTTCTGCGAATACCTGGATCTGTTTGTGATTGTGTTTATTGATGATATCCTTGTATATTCACAATCGGAGGAAGATCATGCAAACCACTTGCGATTGGTATTGCATACCTTGCGAAGGAATAAGCTGTATGCCAAGTTCTCTAAGTGTGAGTTCTGGCTCTCGTCGGTGGCTTTTCTAGGCCATGTGGTAAGTGGAGAGGGCATAGCGGTGGATCCAGCTAAGATAAGTGCCATTCGTGATTGGCCAGTGTTGTCTTCAGTGGCCGAGGTCAGGAGTTTCCATGGACTGGCGGGCTACTATAGACGGTTCGTGGAGAACTTCTCCCGGATTGCTTTGCCTCTGACTACGTTAACGAGAAAGGATCAGAAGTTCGTTTGGACACCGGAGTGCACACGAGCTTTTGAGGAGCTGAAGAGTCGTTTGACCACGGCGCCTGTTTTGACGTCGCCATGTGGTACAGATGGATTTGAAATATACAGCGATGCGTCAGGAAGCGTCTTAGGCTGCGTTCTCCTGCAGTTTGGCAAGGTGATCGCCTATGGCTCACGTCAATTGAAAGTGCATGAGCGTAATTTCCCCGTCCATGACTTGGAGTTGGCAGCGGTGATCTTTTCGCTAAAGTTGTGGCGGCATTATCTTTATGGCGTGAAGGTGGATATTTATACAGATCATAAAAGCTTAAAGTATCTGCTCGATCAAAAGGAATTGAATATGCGACAAAGGAGGTGGATGGAATTCCTTGGGGATTATACCTTCGACATTCACTATGTTCCCGGAAAGGGAAATGTGGTCGCTGATCCCTTGAGTCGTCGGACTCCGGTGCGGGCAAATTGGTTGCGGATATATGATGAGCGGTTAATCCAGGAGTTGGAAGCTTTGGAGATATCTTGTGTGGAAAGAGATTCTTTGACTGATGCATGCGTGAACTGGTTGGAGGTTCAATATGACCTTGCTGACAGGGTTCGGCGGGCAACGGAGTTGGATGAAAGTCTCCAACGCTATGCAAAGGAGGGGTCTGGTGATCAATTCTCCTGGGATGACGGTTTATTACGGAAAGATGGCCGATTGTGCGTCCCTAGTGCGGGTAAATTGCGAGAAGGATTGCTATATGAAGCACACTTTACAAAGTACTCAATTCACCCTGGGAGCACAAAAATGTACAAGGACATGAAGAAACTGTTCTGGTGGCCTGATTTAAAGAAGGACATAGCCGCGTATGTAGCTAAATGTCATACTTGTGCTTTGGTAAAGGCAGAATGTCAACGGCCGAGTGGTTTCCTGAAGTCGTTGCCGGTTCCGCAATGGAAGTTTGAGGATATTTCTATGGATTTCGTGCACGGATTGCCGAGATCTCAGCGTGTCCATGACTCAATCTGGGTGATTGTAGACCGGTTGACAAAGGTGGCTCACTTTCTACCGAACAAGCGGGATGATTCAGTGGAAACGTTGGCAAAGCTCTATGTGGAGCAGATTGTTCGATTGCACGGTGTTCCCCGGAGCATCGTAAGTGACCGAGATGGGCGCTTTACCTCGAAGGATTGGAGATTAGTTCATCAGATGTTGGGCACGAAGTTAGCATTCAGTACGTCCTTTCACCCGCAAACGGATGGCCAAACTGAACGAACCAACAGAACGATGGAGGATATGCTCCGTATGTGCGCCCTGGACTTCGGTAAGAATTGGGAAGAGCATCTTGTTATGGTGGAGTTTGCCTATAATAATAGCCATCAAGCGAGTATAAGCATGGCCCCGTTTGAAGCGTTGTATGGTCGTAAGTGTCGTACCCCGCTAGCTTGGGCAGAAACTGGCGAGACCAAACTTTTAGGCAAAAAGGAAGTCGAGGATGCTACCTCAACAATACGCTCTATTCGAGAGAGGCTCCTAATAGCCCAGGATCGGCAAGCCAAGTATTACAATGCTAAGCACCGGAACGTGGAGTTCGCAGTGGGTGACTGGGTCTATTTAAAGATTAAGCCCTTCAACGGCGTATCTCGGATTCGGTGGTTGAAAAAGCTAAGTCCGCGATACCTTGGTCCGTTTGAAGTGGTGGAGCGAGTTGGGGAAGCTGCCTATCGGCTAGCTCTTTCATCGGAATTGAGTGGATTGCATGATGTGTTTCACATCTCGGTGCTACGCAAAGCAGTCAAGGATCCAGCTCAAGTAATTGACAATGATCGAGTGCCGGTTGAGTATGGGCTAACGACAAAGGTGAAGCCTATACGGATCGAGGATCGAGCCGAGAAACAGTTGCGGAACAAAGTGATCGGGATGGTCAAAGTTCGATGGGACAATTGTGGCCGAGAAGAGCTAACATGGGAGCGCGAGCAAACCATGCGAGCCGAGTTTCCCGAGTTATTTTCGTAACTTGTTCGCTCGTTGTATATGTAAGAACTATATATATGTTTTGTTATTTTCTCCCTACTGTCTTCAAATTTCGGGACGAAATTTTATTAAGGAGGGGAGGATTGTAACACCCCAAAAATCTCAAAACTGGATTTGAGGTGCAGGCTGTTTGACACGGCCTGGGACACGGGCGTGTCCCAGGGCGTGTCGGGGGTACACGGCCTAGGACACGGGCGTGTCCCAGGGCGTGTCACTCAAGAAATAGCCGGACTGAGTCAGAGAATTACACAGCCCGGAACCAAGCCTTGAACACGGCCGTGTCAGATTTGACACGGGCGTGTCCGAGGGCGTGTGCCTACCCGTGTACTGCTCTGTTGGTTTTAGAGCTCGTTGAGTGCCGTGTAACAGGGGTGACACAGGGCGTGTCACATGACTGACACGGGCGTGTCAGGTTCGACACGGGCATGTCGATGCCCGTGTTCTGGTAGATTTCAGTCGGTACGTGTGCCGCGTGTGCCGCTTAAGGGTACACGGCCTGTGACACGGGCGTGTCACAGGCCGTGTCGGCCAAAAATAGTCTTTTTCAGGCAGATCTTGGCCGTTCATTTTCCTTAAAGAAGATCCTGTGGCTAGGGCTCATTCCTGGGCTGATAAGGCCGGGAAAGGAGAAGGCTAAGCTCATTTCCAAGTTTCATATTCTCTTTCTAACTTTAAGAGAGAGGTGAGAGCAAGGTGAGGAAGAAGAAGTGGAATCCGGCTGCCGGTGGTGCTACGGTGGTCCAAATCACAAGCCGAGTTCGGATTTGCGAAGGCAACGCTGCTGCGAAGGCTTTCATCCGTCTCAAATTTCTCTCCATGGCTCCGAAGCGAGTTCCTAGGGTAACGATTTCCTTCTTGGACATGTGAAGTCCTTAATTCCTGCATTGCATAGGGAAAACCCTTCCCCGCGAGTGTGCGGTGGGTTGTGGCGTCCCTTGGGGTAGATATATGAAGTCCCCCTTGTTAGAGTCCGGAATTGGAGTACGGATCTAGGCATGCTGTGTGAAGCCCATCTGGACATATTGGTCTGGATTAGTGATGCTTGTTTGCATATCGGAGAAGACTCCGTGATTATTGCTTGTATGCATGATGGATAAAGTACTGGAGGAGTCCAGGAAATTGTGAGAGTTGGGTGCAACTCTTGTGGCCGTGAGTTGCCACTTTGTGTGCGGTTGAGCGTTGGGCTGCAACTGTATGAAAAGGCTTCGTGCCGAACAGGCAAGGTGAAACTGACCCGCGCCTTTAAATGTGGCCTCAGGTACGATGTACTTGGTTGGGCAAGGCGATTTGAGCAACGGGGGGTGGCTGATCTGTACCTGCATTATGTAGGCTGGACATGAGAGCGCCAAGGCATTGGGCTTTCGTCAGCGGCATAATGAGAGTCTTGGGCCTGCGTGCCGGACTAAATGCTCAATGGTGAGATCCGGTGTTTCCGGTGCACCCGAGAGTGCCATGAGAGCACGGGACGTCGGGCCGTCGTGCCGGCATTTGTGATATGTGACTGTGCGGTCGTGCACGTCTTGCTTGAATTGCTATATATCATATTGGACGATTGCTATGCAGGGATGGAATTCCGCTGCCCCGTGCCAGGGGCAGGGTCGTTATAATTGGTCAGCTGAATGCTGACTGTTGCCTTGTTTGCCACCGCTTGGTGGATTGGTTCTTACAGGTACTGGAGGTGCTGGTCCGAGTGGGACTTAGCGGGTTGAAGCCCAAGCTGCGTTGCTGCCCTCGAAGGCATTGTTTTGTTTCTTTTGTTCATGTGTGGCTGGCCTGCGTGCCGATGTCTGTAATCCACACTCTTGTTAAGAGAAATTGTTGTAAGGCCTTAAGGCCAGACTCTTTTGATGTTTTTATACATTATTATGTTATAGTGGACAGTGTTCTTTATCTTGAGTTCAAAGATTCAACCGTGAAACTTCCGCTAGAATGCTCTGTGTTAGGATGCGTTGGTTATGATATTAGTTCGTAGCGTCTCCGCCTGTTTGTGGAATATGGTTTAGGGCCCCGGCCGGACCCTCTATTATATTCTTCTTGATGGGTAGAGGTGTTACATGCTCTCCTTCCCCTGCCTCTCCCAGGCTCATCTCTCCCATCTCCGCCACTTCCTCCATCATCAAGTCCCCCGCCTCCTGTGGGCTCGCCTCCTCTACTTCTATACCTCCTTCCTGACCTGCCATCTCTTTCTCCAGCTCCTCCGCCTCAGCCATCCACGACACGGTGTTTACCGCCGTCACATAGCACTGCCTTGCCACCTTCGGGTCCCCCCTGATCCTAACCTGCACCCCTCCGTTGCTGAACTTGAGGCATTGATGAAATGAGGAGGGGACATAGCGAAAGGCGCTGATGAGAGGACGCCCAAAGATGGCGTTGTAGCTACTTGGGGCGTCTACGATCACGAACCTACAGTTCCGCGAGACGCCCCAAGCTTCACATGCAGGCCCACTCCCCCTTCTACCTCCTTCCTCTCTCTAGAAAAACCAAAAAGCGGTCCGTCGGAAGCCAGGACCCTTTTTCCTTCCACGCTCATTTCATTGAAGGCCTTCTTGAAGATTACGTTCACGGAGCTCCTGTTATCCACCAGTATCCGGGAGACTCTGAAGTTCTCCACCGCTGTCTGGATCACTAGTGCGTCGCAGAACGGGTCTTCGTAGTCTGGCATATTTGCGGATGAGAAGGTGATCTTTTCTTCTGGGAGGGAGCTAGGGAGGTCGAGGTGACCCCTCTGCGGAACATGGTTTGAAGGCTCCCCTTGCGGGTTTCCTCGATCCCTACTCCCCCATGGATCACTCCGATCCCCCCTCGGGTCCCCACATCGACCCTGTCTTCACATCTATCCTCAACCTCTCCGTGCTGCACCTCGACGATCCTTGTAGGCGGATCCTGCCTTCCAGCTCCTCTGGCCTCCCTCATCTCTAGAAATTCCGGACAGGTGGCCGTTGCGTGACCTTCCTCCTGATGGAAGTCACAATAAGGCAATGCCATCCTGCCCCCTCTTCCTTCTCCTCCTCCTCTTCTCCCTGCTCCTCGAATTCTTCTTCCTCTTCCTCTTCCCACCTCCATGGCCTCCTGCGGTGGTGGGGGGTGACCTCTCGGTCCCTGCCTCCATCCTCCCTGCTCGAGTCTCCTCGGCTCCCGGAGGTTGTCTCTTCCTTGAAAACCCCCTTGGCCTTGGGGGCGAACTTCCTGAGGCCTCCAACCCAATCGGTTGTTCAGCTCCCTGGCCCCCCTGCTGCTGTCCCTGCCCTCGGGGTTCTTCCCTTCTCCTATCTTCCCTTGGCTCCCTCTGCTCTCTTACTTCTCTCTGCCTCCCTGTTGTCGGCTCCTTCACATCATCCTCCGCCAACCTGGCCAGCTTCCTCGCAAACGCAGGGTTTGCCCTCTCGAAGTCTATCTCTTTTGCCGCCCTCTCCATGAGCTCCTCAAAAGAGAGAGGGGGCACTCTCTTCAGCTCCATGCTGAAAAATCCCAACTCAGCCCCAGGGTGAAGGCAAGCATCAGTGCATACCCCGGGACCTCCTGGACTAGGAGAATCTCCTCTTGGAATCGGTCAACGTAATGACCCAATGTCTCCTCTGGCTTCTGCCTCACCGCAAACAGGCACTCAGCCTCCTTCTTTCGCTTCTTCAAAGTCGAGAACCGCAACAGAAAACCCCTGCGCAGGTCCTCAAAACTGTAGATCGAGCTCGCCGGCAACTGGTGGAACCAGTCCCTGGCCTTTTCCTTCAGAGTGATGGCAAAAAGCCTGCACTTGAAGGCATCCGACATCTGCCTTATCGACACCACATCCTCAAACCATTGCACGTGCTGAACCGGGTCATCCTTCCCGGTGTAGTAGGTCATATCCGGCTCCCTGAACCCTTCCGGCACTGGGGCTGAGACGATGAACTCACTAAAAGGGTTCTCGCCCCCTGCCTGGCGAGAGGGCCCGTCCCGCGACCTCGGCTGGCTGGACCGATCCGCGAGACCGTGCCCGGGGAAGAGCTCCTGCACTGCCGCCTCCTTCTCGCCCAGATCCACCGGAACCTCCTGCCCGGGACGCTGGCCTGGGAAAAGCTCCCGCGCAGCCACATCCCTCTCGCCTGCCTCCACCGGGACTTCCTTCCCGGGGCGCTGCCCCGGGGAGTTCTCGCCTAACAGCGGGACCGCCTCCACAGGAGCCCGCGGCGTCTCCCACTCATTTCTTGCTGAGAAGGCCAAGCTGATCGTCTGCATGACCTCTCGCCTGAAATCTTCTAACATCTTCCTCGTCGCTTCTTCTCCCTGGGTGGGTGATTCTCCTGCGCCAGATCCTTCACCTTCACCTCCTGCCATGGGATTCGACTCAAGATTTTCTTACACCGACTGCTTCCATGCTCACCGCACCAGAACTGTTGAAGCCAAAATTGACCTCAACGAATGTTCACGAACCAAAGTACAGCCGACGCCTACTTCTCTCAAATCTCGACCCCTGACTAGCTGCTAAGGTCCTAGAACTGACCCAAAGCCTCAGCTGGGAGGTCCCACCTCACACCC
This sequence comes from Platanthera zijinensis, assembly GCA_039513925.1. Taxonomy (NCBI): domain Eukaryota; kingdom Viridiplantae; phylum Streptophyta; class Magnoliopsida; order Asparagales; family Orchidaceae; genus Platanthera; species Platanthera zijinensis. The sequence goes on along the minus strand of CM077088.1, from coordinate 129,236,181 downwards.
GGAAGATCTCTGAGAGCTTCCCCTCCGAAACCAATAGCTGGGCTGGGAGCTCTTCAGAAAGCACTGGAGTTAGAGAATAATGAAAGCCTACTTTCCAAAGAGCCCCTATGGGTCTTTTTATAGTCTTCTCCTGTTCTGAAAATACTAAAATACCCCTGATGGGTCTGCCAATAGCCAAATCCCGCTGTCCTCCCAGGGGTATACAGGTAATTTAAACCGAGGATAATGAAATAATAATAATAAAATAATCCTTTTTCCTGGGTGCCAGGCCCCACCACATGAACCTACTCTGGCGAGAACCCCGGGCGAGAAGGCTCTCGCTGAGCCTTAGCTGAGCTCACCTTGGCGAGGCCTCCCGCCGAGAGGGTTCTCGCCCTTGGTGTTTTTTACGTCATTACCGCTGGTCGTGAAGACCTGAGTCGTAGCGCGAACGATCTCGCCTACCAATGGGTGGGAGCACCTTAAGGGCGAGAACTCTGTCGGTCCGCCCTGGGGGCTAACCCGGGCCTGACCCAAACCTGACTACTGAGGTCTTAGTCCTCTCGGGCCTCCCCAGCGAATATGGGGTTGTACAATTGCCTTCTAGCCCCTACAAGAAGGAAAGCATCTGCAGGGCTTGTCAATTAGGCAAGCAAACCAAAAATAGTTTTAAATCTATTAATAAGAGTGATTCACCCAGGATTCTGTACTTGCTACATATGGATCTATTTGGACCCATTATTGTACAGAGCTTGCGAGGGAAATTTTATACCTTAGTTATTGTAGATGACTTCTCTAGGTTCACTTGGGTGTTCTTCTTGAGAAACTAGTCAGATAACTTTAAAGTTCTTACAAACTTTCTTAAGAGCATTAAGATTGAGTACTCTACTCCAGTTGCATTGATCAGAAGTGATCATGGTACTGAGTTTAAGTCTCTTTTAATGCAAGAATCTTTGAGATGGAAGGTATCAGGCATTGCTTCTCTGCTCCTAGAACTCCACAACAAAATGGGGTAGCATAAAGGAAAAAATAGAACCATCATTGAAGCTGTAGGAACATTACTTACAGATGCTTACTTGCCCCTATCCTTTTGGACAGAGGCTGTAAGCACAGCAAATTATGTCCTGAATAGGAGTTTAATACATAAACTTAAGTGTAAGACTACCTATGAATTATTTAAAGGGAAGCAAACAAAAATAGATTACTTTAGAATTTTTGGTTGTAGATGTTACATTCATAATAATAACAAGAAACATCTTAGAAAGTTTTAAGCCAAAGCTGCAGTGGAAATTTTTCTTGGATATTCCCAAGTCAGCAAGGTCAATAGGGTTTTTAATAAATCTATCTTAAAAATGGAAGAATCTGTACATATAACATTTGATGAAGCTAACATGTATTACATGGAGAAGGATTCTTCTACCAAAGATTTATTGTAGGCACCCTAACTGTGCGAGAAATTGGATGATTTAAACCTCACCAATGAGGCTATATCACATCCTTCTCCACATGTTGATGAAGAAAGTGAATAAGAATTTAGTGAAATGTTTGCTGAACTACCAATAGCAAACATAATTCTACAAGAGGAATTAATTCCCAATGTTGTTGCTGAACCAACTCCTCCAACTGATCTTGTCACACTTAGATATCACCCTGTATCTCAAGTGATTGGAGACATATCAGTTGGTGTGCAAATAAGGCATCAACTAAACCAAGATTTGACGTATGCTTGCTTCATATCTCAACTTGTGCCCCAATCCATAAAAGATGCAGAGCAAGATCCCCACTGGATTATTGCAATACAAGAGGAGCTCAATCAGTTTGAGAGATGTAGAGTTTTGGATTTAGTTCCTAGACCCAAAGACTTCCAAGTCATTGGAATTAAATGGGTATTTAGAAATAAATTGGATGCACAAGGAGCTATCATAAGGAACAAAGCAAGGCTGATAGCACAAGGATACAGACAGGAAGAAGGAATTGACTATTATCAAACCTTTGCACCTGTTGCAAGACTTGAAGCTATCAGAATTTTTCTTGTCTATAAACCCTACAAAAAGTTCAAAGTCTATCAAATGGATGTCAAGAGTGCTTTCTTGAATAGTGAACTCAAAGAGGAATTATATGTTGAACAACCACTAGGTTTTATTTCTCCAACTCATCCCTCCTTTGTTTTCAAATTGCATAAAGCTCTCTATGGTTTAAAGCAAGCTCCAAGAGCTTGGTATGAGACCCTAGCTAGCTTTCTTTTAGAGCATAATTTCACTAGGGGCATTGTAGATAGAATTTTATTTACTAGGCATCATAATAATAACATATTATTAGTACAAATATATGTAGATGACATCATTTTTGGCTCTACTGATTCCGAACTATGCAAAAGGTTTTCCTACCTGATGCATTCCAAGTTTGAAATGAGTAGCATGGGTAAGCTTTCTTACTTCCTTGGTCTCCAAGTGAAGCAATCCCCTGATGGCATTTTCATCTCCCAATACAAATATATAAAGGAGCTAATTAAAAGATTTGGGATAACTGATGCTTCAGCCAAGAAAACATCCATGCCTTCCAATGCTGTGATTGATTTTGATGAACTTGGCAAGCCAGTTAATCAAAAAACATATAAGGCTATTGTTGGGTCCCTATTGTATCTCACATCTAGTAGGCTAGATATAATGTTTGCTACATGTCTTTGTGCTAGGTTCCAGGTGAACCCTAAAGAATCTCACCATATTTTACTTAAAAGAATTTTGAGATATACAAAGGGTTGCCCAAATCTAGGACTCTTTTATCCAACTGAGTCAGAACTTGAATTAACCCAACTTTCAGATATTGACTTTGCATGATATAGAGTTAACAGGAAAAGCATATCAGGAACATACCAGTTCCTTGGTGATAGGCTTGTGTCTTGGTTTTGTAAGAAACAAACAACTGTGTCCACTTCAACTGCAAAAGCTGAATACATTGCAGCTGGCAGTTGTTGTTCACAAATATTATGGATTCAAAACCAACTCCTGCATTATGGTTACAATCTAAATAATTCAACTATATTTTGTGATAGTATCAGTGCAATTTCCATTGCACAAAATCCAGTGCATCATTGTAGGACCAAGCATATAGAAATTAGGCATCATTTTATTAGAGATTGTGTGGACAAAAAGAAAATTAACCTTGTCTTTATCTTTACTGATTTATAAAGAGAACACTTCTTCACCAAATCATTAGATGAGAAGAAACATCTATTCTTCTTAAATCAGGTAGGTATAATTAATGGGGAAGGCTTAATTTGATTTCTGTCCAAGGTTGAAGAATTGGTCACATTTCGTCGAACGGAGATCGGAGATCTGTGAACTCCTCTTGAGAGTTTTTGTCGGCCTAAGATCGACGAAATCTCTGTGTAAAGTCATTTTCGTCAAACGGAGATAGACGATCTTGCTTCAGAAAATATTTTCGTCGACCTGAGAACGACGAACTATTTTCCCCTCTTCAAACTGAGATCGACGGTATCATTTCTCAATGAAATTTTTCGTCAACCTGAGTTCGAAGATCTTATCTTTTCACAGGACGAAGTTTGCCGCTCCATATTCTTAAAACTTTATATCAAGGTTTTCATCAAACTCAATCCCGCACTTTCCAGTTCTCTTGCACTTGATCTCTCTCTCGTTTTTGTAAGAAAATAATGGTGATTTCGTCGACTACTCTCTCCAACATGAAATATGACACGGGATTCGACATTGACTTTGATTCCTTCATCCATTCTGATCAGGTCTTAACGGATATTCTGAAACTCTTTGAAGATCAACAACTCAAGAAATTGATGACTACAAGGATCAAACTGCCAGTAACAGAGATACGAGAATGGGTGTATACCTCAACTTCCCCAAATGCAACAACCATGATTGGCACCATCGTAGGTCAACAGGTTTCTCTAACTCCTGTTATAATTTCTGAAATTTTTGAATTTGTTAATGGAGAAGACGACATAGAACTAGATAGTTCTGAGTATGATGATATGTTGATTAAAATGGGTTACTCTGAAGGAAACCCTAACAAGTTGTTGAAGAAAAATTTATCTATAGAATATAAATTTCTGGTTGATGCTGTTGGGAAAGTTTTGCTAGGAAAGCACACTGCCCATGATTATATTACCAAGTACCAATTCTCGGTGATGTGTGCCTTGGTTAAAAAGAAATCAGTAAATTGGGGGGGGTGTTGTTATTTGTGTTGATCAAGAAGAAAAAATTCAAGAAGGAAGTTTGTTTTGAGAGGATTTTGGGAATCTTCCTCCAGGCCAAGGCTCCTGAACTATTGGTCTCCCAGACCATGTTCATCAATGCCTCCAAGAGGCTAACTTCTACCTTATTTAGTAGATGGGAAAGGACCATCCCTAAGCCATCCAGGGTTTCCTCCTCTTCCAGAGCTTCAGAGAATACCAGGGCAGTAACAGCCTCTCCCACACCTGAAGTAGAAGTTCCTGCACCTCCTCCATCTCCACCTCATTCAATATTTCCTTCATCAACTCCCCTCCAACATATATCCACTTCCTCTCAAATCCCTCCTACCTCACCATCACAACCTCAGTCTCCACCTCCTTAGTCTCCACCTCCTCAGTCTCCACCTCATCAATCTCCTCTACCACTTCACCTTGATGACATACCACAACATACTATTCTGTCATTCCCAAATTTTAATCTTTTACCATCACCATCTCCACCTCACTCTCCTCAACAACAATTATCTCCACCTCAGGATGAAATTATGACCAATTTCATTCCTCTTCCTCCTTTCATTCCATCTACCTCATCCATCCATCCATCTATATCTACTCAGATGCCACCTGAATTTAGGCAATTGGATTTTACCTCCATTTCCAACATCTTGGAGCTTATCACTCCAATCATCAGGCAACTCATAGCAGAGGAAATTGCACCTTTTGTTGCCTCCATATCCTCTCTTGTTGCTCATCTTTCTCCTTCATCTATCCCTTCTTCTTACAGGGGTCTGGGTTCAGTACCTTCTGAATCCAGGCAGGGGGAGATGTTCCATGAAGAAGCTCCAGCTGCAGCAGCAGTTTCTCTAGTAGCAGCAGCAGTTTCTCCAGTAGTAGAAGCAGTTACAGCAGCAGTTGATTCTGAAATGGTTTGTACAGATGTAGAGGCAGTACCAGAAATAAGCACTGATGGTGATTTCAGCATAAATCCCATATGTTTATAGAGTCCTCAGTGTAACACCCTTATCCGTCACATGGCATATAGCAGTAGGTCCGGCCGGGGCCCGACGTCATATACTACGGACAGACTGGTTGGTTACTTATTGAGAGCATTCAACCAATCACAACGTCCTACACAGAGCATCTAACGGAAGTAAATTATAAAGTTGCACAAAGAATAAAGAACCCTGCCAAGCATGAATGTCCACTACTCAAACCAAGAAGGAATGTTTAATACACTAAACAGGAATGGCCTTATGGCCTTACAAGAGTTTGCTTAATAAAAGTGTCTTCCAAACCTCGGCACGCAGGCCGGTCACACATGAGTACAAAAAGTAAAACACTCAATAATTGGCCTTCGAGGGCCGGCACAGCAACTTGGGCTTTAGCCCGCTATTTATCGCTCGGCTCCGCAGCACCTGCAAGCAAAAATCCACCGCACGGTGGTAAATAAAGGCAACGGTCAGCTATGCTGACCAAATTATAACGATTCGGCCCCCAAACCGGGGCGGCAAAGCTTCTTCCCTGCACTTGTTAGCAAAACAAGCAACATAGCGAAATAAGCATCACATCACAGGTGCACGCTCACACGGTCGTACACCCCGTACTATCAAGGCACTTACTCGGCAAGCCAGTCCGAACCCCGTCCGGTCCTTGACTCCCCCACCACCCCCAGGGTGGCAACCTCATGAGCATTTAGTCCTTTCAGCCGTAGCCTAGACTCGATCTCCAAACCTCGGTAAGTCCCACGTAAAACTTTAGGTCGCTTTAACCGAGCAGATGGAGCGGGTAGGGGTCCACCAGCCCGTTGCTCACCCCGTCGTTGCCATTTGGCCTTTGACGCGGGCTAAGCTTCCCCAGTCCTAAATATCGTTCAAACACGGTACATAGCCCCGCTATGTACCCGGTTGGCTTCTAGGCCACCGATATGACAGAAATGCATTTCCGTCCAGATTTCCGGGTGCACCTCGGGGTTAATCCCAAAGATTCCCTGATGCATTCTACCGCATAGCAACCCGAAAAAAATCAAAATGCTCAGAGTCTTCTCCGGCTAAAAATACACAGCAAATCATCACCGATCCAGACTAACACGTCTGGGTAGGCTTCACACATCATGCCTATGTCCGTACTGCGATTCCGGACTTTAACAAGGGGGACTTTACATATCTACCCCAAATAATACCGCAATCTCGCCGCACACTCGCGGGAGAAGGGTTTTCCCATGCAAAGGAAGAAGAGCTTCACATGCTCAAGAAGAGAATCATTACCCTAGCATTTCTCCTCGGCGTCATGACGATCTAGCCGGATGGAGAGCACCGTATCGGCATCGCGGATCTGGACTCGGATCGCGATTTGGAGCTCCGAAGCTCCGGCGGTGACCGGATCTTGGCCTTCTTCCTCCTCCTTGCTCTCCCTTCTCTCTATGTTTTAGAAAGAGAAGGCTTGGATGAAAATAAGGGTTTCAAACCCTATTCCCCGGATATAACATACCAGCAACAGCCCTGATCCGTCGGATCCCAAATCAAGAAATCGACTGGCTGCGATTCAGCCTAATATTACAAAATCTGGGCTGAACACGGGTTGCAACACGGCCGTGTGCGTGGCCGTGTCACCCATTCGCCGTCTCACCCGACATTCCAACCAGCACACGGCATTTGACACGGCCTCCGACACGCCCGTGTCACACGTGACACGGCCATATCAAGACCCGTATCACGCCCGTGTGCACTGCCAACAATAATTTCCCGGGGAGGGCACGGCCTGCGACACGGCACCCGACACACCCATGTCACATGTGACATGCCCGTGTCTGTGCCCATGTCATGGCCCGTGTGCATACTCAAAAAATACCCAGCGTGACACGCCCGTGTCCCAGGCTATGTGCCTCAACTCGCCGATCGCCGATCGCCAAAACGTCGACCCCATGACCCGAGGTCGATCATGCCCATGACATGCCCGTGTCACGCCCGTGACACCTGCTCAAAAACCCAGACTTGGCTTAAAATGTAACCCGTCCCTCTTTTGAGTTTCGGGGTGTTACAACTCTCCCCCTCTTAAAAGAATTTCGTCCACGAAATTACTAAAGGAGAGAAAACAGAAACTCTCAGTGGTACCCAGGAGGAACAACTCCGGATACACTTCCAGCATAGATTGCTCTCACTCCTAAGAGAGCTCCTCGCTATCGCAATTGTCCCACCGGACCACGACTATCCTGATCTCCTTGAGACAAAGTCGCTCGACTTCACGGTCTCCAAAACGAACAGGTTTGACCCTAGTCGTCAACCTTTCGTCCACCAAAACTTGATCACTCACGATCAAGTTCGAAGGCTCTTGCGCCGCCTCACCAAACCGCTCTAAAAATCTCAAGTGGTCCAAGATATACCGGGCTCAGCTTCCCCAAGCGTCGCTCTCGTGAAACACTCTTGAACGACTATAACTTCCAATACGCCATCCGATAACTTCACATTCCGATACGTGGCGTTAAAGTACTTAGTCTGCCTCTCCTGAGCGATTAACAAAAGTTCTCATATAGTTCGCACCAAAGGGGTAGTGTTTAACACCTCTTGCTTTAAATACAACTTCGTGTCATCCGTTTCTAGCCTCGACAACGGCATGCGACGACTTCTACCATAAAGGGCCTCGAAGGGCGCCATTTGTACGCCCGCTTGGTAGCTAATGTTGTACGCAAACTTTACCAAAACCGATGGCCTTCCCACTGCTTCCCGAAGTCCAGGACGCACATGCGAAGCATGTCCTCCAACATCCTGTTGACCCACTCGGTCTGCTCATCCGTCCGCGGATGTAAGATTGGACTAAACTACAACTTAGTCTTCAGCACTTTCTGTAACCACCTCCAATCATTGGACGTAACACGTCCATCTCGATCGCTCACGATGTTGCGGGGTACACCGTGCGGTCTAACTATATTATCCATAGACATCTTTGTCGGTTACACCACTGAATCATCCTTCCTCTGCGGAATGAAGTGCGACACTTGCGTTACCCAAATCACGATCACCCAATAGGTGTCGTTTCCCCACTGTGACCTTGGCAAACCAAGCACGCAGTCCAGTCGAACTTCTATTCCAAACTAGGCAAGGATTTCAAGAATCCCCCGACTCTTGGCACTCTGCATTCATTAAGACGCTAGGCTGGTATTTTGTCACACATAGTGCCACAACCTTCTAGAGTCCTGACCACCAGAGCACTTCTTCAGATATCGGCACAACTTTGTGCTTCCTAAGTTAATTGAGTACTGGGTATAACATACCACAACTCCACCCATCAATTGCCCACGCTTGGGCCGCACAAACGGTTGTCTTCCCTTGGCAGTCCACCTTCAATCGTCGATTTGGGACTTTGACCCACCGAGCCGCACCCATGATTTCCTTCATGCTGCTCCCCAAACCATAGTCTGCCAAATACGATCAGCCAGGTCATACTGGACTTCCGACCTGCTCAATTACGCTTCGACACTAGTCTGCTTGTCAACGCAAGAGATAGCTAACATCTCCAACTCCCGGGTCAAACTCTCAACATGAACCTACAACTAGTTGGCTTGGGCGGGAGCCCTGCGTCTCAACGCATCCGCAACTACATTGTCTTACAACGGGCACAAAATAACTTTCGAACGTATAGTCCCCCAGGAACTCCATCCATTTCTGCTGCCTCAATTTCCAACCCTTTTGATCCAACCGATATATCAGACTCCTATGATCGGTACAAACATCGACTTATGCGTCGTACGAACAATGCCTCCACAGCTTAAGCGCAAAACACACGGCCGCTAACTATAGATGGTGGACCGGGTAATTCCCCTCGTGCTCTTTCAGCTAATGCGAGCCATAAGCCATAACATTACCATGCTGCAGCAGTACACAGTCCAATCCACTGCCCAAGGCAGCGTCGTAGATCTCACAGCTTTTGGTTCCACTCGGCAAACTTAACACTGGTGTCGTGGTTGACCAACTCTTTAACCCTTCAAAGTTTGAGCGCACTCGCGCATCAAAACAACCTTTTAAGCTTTTCCTTGACAACGTTGTGAGGGGTAAATCTATCCGCGAGAAGTCCTGTACGAAGCGCCTGTGGTAGCCGACCACACCAGAAACTCTGGACTTACGCTACTGAGACAACACAGGACACCCTCGTATTGCGACTAACAACGCTGGACCCACACACTCTCACTCTACCAACTATAGGACCGGGGAGCGCTACGAGGATAACCCAAGACTCGTGTTCGGAGAACTTGGTGTATACATGGTTCCTCCTTAGCGTCCAAAAAACCAAAAGTAGATATTTAGAAGCGATACCCTTCGCACTTCAATTACCCCCAATGTGTCGTCGATGAAGACGATCACAAAATGGACTAGGTACTCCATGAACGTTCCATTCATCCGGTCTATGAACACTGATGCCACACTTGACTGCCAAGACAGCACGATCGTAGACTCGGATTTCTCATCACTCGTGCTTCACTGTCTTTGCGATAACACTTACCCTTATTCTCAGATGAGGGTAGCCGGACTTACGATCCACTACTGAGTCCACCGAAGACCCGACTAACTGATCAAAAGATCATCGATCATTTGGATCGAGTACTTGTTCTATTTCTACAAACTTATACAGCTCTCTGCAATAGATACAAAATTGAAAGCTCCCGTCCTTCTTCTGAGTAAAAAGGACCGGTGTGCTCCAAGTCAACGATCTTGGACGCACATACCCTTGCTCCATCAACTTTTCTAGTTGAACCTTTAACTCCACAATCACCTTAGGCATCAACCTATAAGGAGAGCGTGACACAGTTTTGGTGTAAGACCCCCTTTTTTTTCTTTTAAAACCCGGGGTCTTAGGCCTAGAGTCGCCGCTTTGCGGTGACACCTTCACGTCCTGAAGGGTCATCACCACAAGGCGCCGATTCTGCCGGCCAATTCGATCACAGAAAGGTAGCATAATAATTGAAGTAAGAGCAATGCAGTCCACAATAATAAATCACATGTATATAAACTCCACGAAGGGAGTGTCCACAGAAAACATCAGAGTACAATGATACTAGAAATATAAGGGCTCATGCCCGGTACATCAAGTCCTCACTACAAAATCACTCAATGCGGAAGCAAAACTAAAACTCTACTGAAGGTCAGGACTCACGGTCCCTGCAGTCTGGACTCCAGTGCTAGACTGCCCCATCTCCAAGCGTACCGGCCTCCTGAGCTGCTCCTCCATGCTGGGCTCCGCGATCCCCTAATATGATATGGTTCGAAAACTGTTAGTCATAAAGACTAAGCCCTATCATCCCCTACCCCTTCCCCCACGGCACCTAAGTACCGAGCGGAGAGGAAGAAAGGGAAGGACATGAAGGTGGAGATTTAATCAAGATACAAATGGCAGCGGAACTAATCTAGCAATTCTATAATAATATGACAGAAATAGAAAGTGAGAAAGGTAACCTTAACTTATGTGCGAAAGCGCATAAGCCAAGGGATCTTCTGCAAGGCTCTCATCGTATAGAGTGTCCCATACCATATATACATTGGGGTGTCGGTTATCAAACAACAGCATATGTTTATATGGAAATTAACCTTAATTTATAAACTTGCCCACACAAGCTTATAGACCAAGGGGTCGTTTTGCAGGTCCTAATGTATAAGCGTCCCATACCACTTATACTTTAGGTGTTAGGGTTAAATGAATCGATTATGCTATGACATGCAAGTGGGTATGATGAAACATGCAAGTGCAACTCACACACCCGACTCTGTGCACACAGACCTTTAGTTCCACCTTTCGGAGCCGTTACCTCCCAGGATACCTCCGTAGTGGCAGACGGAAGCGGTGGGTTGGGCCTAGCCCACCTCTAAACCAGTAAAGCATACCGGTCAGACCTATCGTACGCCTCAACGCTTGGTGCACTAAGCGGACGCCTGTGTACTCTTGCCGGCTGGCGCACCGGACTTCTGTTGGCAAAGTGCTAACCACACTTGCCGAGTCAGCGTATTGGCGTCAGTGCATCGACCCTCCAATACCGAAGACCCACCACCTTAATTTTCATTCCTTTTTATGCACATGCAAGTTTAATCGTAAACACACAAAAGCCGAGTCGAAGCTCCCCAGACCAAAACATCCGTCTCCAAACCAACCGAGCCGAAGCTCCCCGGACCATCCCGTCCGTCTCTTGACCAACCGAGCCGAAGCTCTCATCAATCTTCCTATGCCAACAATGTTTGTGAAAGGTGCAGCCCTAGTTACTAAGTTACTCTTGTCGGTTTGTTATTGCAGTTTATGTTAGCCCAGGACTGCCCCCGGCATACCCCGTGAAGGGCTCTCAAGGGGCACTAGGAACCAAGACGGCGGCATTACGGCCCGAAGTTCTCTTTCGCAAGGCACTTATTGTTATTGGTTGATCCCCTTTACCCATTCCCTTCTCATATTACGATAGACTGTCCTAGGGTGATTTTAAACCTTCCACTCTTCGGGGAAGACGATCTTTCGTCGAACCCGAGCACCTCTTAACTCTAGCTATCACCACTTCTCACTACTCTTCATATCATCCTACTGTGATATCATCCACAATTGACCACCCAGACTAAATGACTAACTCCAACGACTTTCTCAGATCATATCCTATTGCAATTCACAAATTGCTATATGCAGACCGACCTAGACTATATGACGAACCGGTTATGCAACGATCCCAAAACTCATCCAATTGCCCTCAATTATTTATTGGAGACTTATCATGATATAAATGGCCTAAATCCAGAATGAGGTAATTTTCCTAATTTATCTGGCATTTAATTTATTTCCCCAAAAATCCCAAGGGCTACCGGTTTGAACATGAACTACCCTAAGTTCTCATGTAAGATGTACAAAAAATTTATAATAATTGGTAGGTTATCTCAATAGGGTAAATCCAAAGTATCAGAATTTTTCTATCATCAAAAAGGCAACAAAACTATTTTAGCAATATTTACTATCTTTTGTTATTTATGAATCAAGTACAGAACATATCCATCCAAAAATTGTAAATTAATTATACTAAGCAGATAAGGCCTTCAAAATAACATTGGCCAGGTTTCATAATTTTCCAACAAGTATATCATCCATAATTAATTTTTAAACCATAAAACCCCTTTTTAACTTTTGTGAAGGAAGTACTGGATTTACTCAACTAAAAATTATATAAAAATTCAGGGGAAATCATTCTGTTCTAAAATATATATTTCCAAGATTTCATGAGGTTTCAATGAACAGAAATTTCTAAATAATTAAAACATCATTTAAGGCCATAGCAAGCTTTACAAATGAAGTGCTAGCAATAATCAACATAAAATTCCAGTAAAATTGCTATAAGTTCTACCTGATCCAAAACTCACTCTACCCGAATTTCACAGCTTTTAAGTAAGGTTTAGTGACTGATTTTACCTATTTGATATTTTACCCTAAAACTAAGGTTAGGGTTTTAAGGTATCTACTTGTCTCCAAATCTTCCAAGATTCCATCCAGACGATTCTTATCAAGCTTTTGTCAACTCTACAGAGTTCCAAGGCAATTCAAGAGCAATTGCCCCCATGTCCTTCACAACCCTCAAAACCCTTCGTTTAGGGTTTGAGCTTGGTTCCTAGGGTAAATCAACCCTAAACCCCGCCATTTTTCTCCAAGCAGGTTATAACACCCTTCTAAGTCAGAGGTCAGAATATCAGCCTCTGTTGAGGTGATTTGACCTTTCCAAACTCTTAGTGCACTTTTTACTAAAAGATGTCTCACTAATGCCTAGTTAAGGGTAGAAGATTTCCTACACAAAACTCCTCCAAACTAGTTGGAAATTTGTACAGATCTAGGTTTTATAGCCAGGGACCACTCACCAAAATTTGGGAGGGTTTGGAGGTCATTTGACCACTCAAATAAATTTCTCTAACTTAATTAAATTAAAACAAAAACTTTAGGCAAAGTATCTCCAAAAATTCCCATTTTTGGTCTGCCTTTAGGTATAGCTAAGGTTAACCCCCTGCCCAAATTTCAGGTCATTTGGACAAGGGACGAAGAGTGGGTATCCATTTTAATTTTTGCCCGACTCTAGGTACAGCCCCCACTAAAACGGGTTCTGCGGTCAAACTGCTTACCCAAACGAGTTGAAATATATTTTAAATTAAACTAGACTCATAGGGCTACAACTTTCGTGACTGGTCATTTTTCCTAAAACGGCCTCTAAGTGCCTCGTTTTGTAGCATCAAAATGTGCTCATCTAAGTATATTTTCCTTATAAATTATTTACATAATTTATATATTATAAACAGCTTTTACTGTTCATCTTCTACAGAACCCGAAAACCAGAACACAGAAACTCTTATTTCCTGTAGCTCTTTGCGATCCATCACCGGTCGCCCGGTCACTTCCTTGGCCAGCCACCACCACCACCACCTCCGTTGAGGCGATGGCTAGCGGTCGGCGGTGGTATGGCCGCCGGAGGTGGCGGTTTCCGGCGAACTCAAAATACATTTTTCATGGTTTTCCATAAAAACGAGAGATAGGTCCGGCTCTGTTGAGCACGAACTTCCTTTCTAAGAATCCTAAGATCTACCCATGAAAGAAGAAGCAAAGGAGGACCTTGTTCGCAGTTTGGAGGCGAGATGAACGATGGGGTGCCATGGCGCGGTGGTGGCGTTGCTGAACTTCTCCTACAGCAAGAGCAAACGTCTGAATTTGTTTGATTGAGCGTGTAAACTTCTCCTCTTGCTCCAAGTGGGCTTTTATAAGTCAGCAAGTGGGGAGGTGAATGGGTAAAGCCTTAATGGTCATGAAGGCTCCTCTTAATAACATTTCGGTTACAGTGAAGGGATAAGAAACGGTGGAAGATTAAAAGGTATGTCCAGTTGGAGATTTCCTATTGGACCACATCTCCTTATTTTATTAAGAAATTACAGTAGGAAACGGCCCATAATTACTCCTGGTGTAACTTCCCACACCAGCATTTATTACCACGCGTGTTAGAATAATTTCGGGCCTGAACCGTCGTTTCGGTCAATGTCACGGGCGTGACACATAGGTCACGGGCGTGACAGGCCCGGGTGGCCAATTCTGGGGTCGACGATCGTCGAACTGAGATCGACGGTCGTCGAAGGGTGGTCACGCCCTAGGTCACGGGCGTGACACCTTGGTCATGGGCGTGACATGCCCGAATGGCAAATTCTGAGGTCGACGACCGTCGAACTGAGATGATGGTCATCGAAGGGTGGTCATGCCCTAAGTCACGGGCGTGACACCTTGGTCACGGGCGTGACAGGGTCATGAGGCAAATTCCGCGCTCGGCGATCGTCGCACTGAGATCAACGATCACCGAAGGGGGGGTCACGCCCTTGGTCACGGGCGTGACACCTGGGTCACGGGCGTGACATGCCCGAATGGCAAATTCTGAGGTCGAAGACCGTCGAACTGAGATCGACGGTCGTCGAAGGGTGGTCACGCCCTAGGTCACGGGCGTGACACCTTGGTCACGGGCGTGACACCTTGGTCACGGGCGTGATAGGGCCGGGTTGAAAATTCTGCGCCCGACGATCGTCTCCCTGAGATCGACGATCGTCGAAGGAGTCACGCCCTAGGTCACGGGCGTGATGGGTCGGTCACGGGCGTGACCAACCCGTGACCCGAAATCTTGGTCGATTTATTTCAATTTTTGGGCTTCCTAGGGTTCTGTCACGACCAACCGACTCCTAGGGGTCTAGCCGGAAATGGGATGTTACAAATCCCAATAAACAAAACAAAAATTTCGTCCCCGAAATTGAGGTTGAGCCTACGGGGATTTCTATCGAAATAAATTAAACTTGTAACATCCCATACGATTTTTCTATTGGGTTCAAGCGACTACTTGTTTGATAAACGAAGGCAATCTCCCCAATAAACAAAAGATTAGCCCCTACTTTCCTGCGCATGCCTAGGTTCTCAATTTTCCTTATCTAATCTTACCGGTTTTGTACAAGAAGGTAATTTATAGTATACCAAGAGGTGGTGAGGTATACCTGACTGAACAACTCCGGGTATTTTTGCCTCATCAGGTCCTGCGGTTCCTAGGTGTGCTCCTCCTGACCGTGGTTTCTCCACAGAACCTTGACTAAGGGGATCTTCTTGCGGCGTAAGATCCGTACTCCTTTGTCGTCGATCCGGACCGGCTCCAAGTGAACAGATCGGTCTGAAGCTACCGGCCCTTCGGTGGTCAAAATCTGCTGCTCCGGGCGTAGTAGAGCCCTTCTCAGCGAAGAAATGTGGAAGACGTCGTGTAGAGCTGCCAGCTCTGGTGGCAACTCTAGCCTGTAGGCTAGGGGTCCGATCCGCTCTAGGATCCGGTACGGGCCCATATACCTAGGGCTGAGCTTCTTCCTCCGACTGCGCACTCGTGAGACTCCGTGCATGGGCCGGATCTTCAAGAACACTCGGTCCCCTACCTAGAACTCCACCTGACGATGTCGGGCGTCATAGTACTTAGCTTGTCTGCTCTGCGCCTCCAACATCCTATCTCTGATCAGTCTCACCTGTGCCTCGGTGTCTTCAACAAAATCCGATCCCAACACCTTCGGGTCCTCGTCTTGAACCCAAGAAAGCGGGGTCCTACATTTTCTTCCATACAAGGCTTCATAAGGCGCCATCCTGATGCTGGACTGGTAGCTATTGTTATAGGAGAACTCGACCAACGGTAACATCTTCTCCCACGGCTCCCCTCGGTCCAGTATACACAGTCGTAGTAAATCCTCCAAGGTCCGGTTGGTGCGCTCTGTCTGCCCGTCCGTCTGAGGGTGGAAGGTCGTGCTAAAAGTCAATCGGGTGCCCAAATATGCCTGCACTGACTGCCACTCCCTGGACATAAACCGTCCATCGCGGTCCGACACTATCGTCTGGGGCACGCCATGATATCGGACATACTGCTCCACGAACTTCCGTACCAGCACTCCCACCGAGTCATCTTTCCTGATTGGTATAAAGAGGGCCACCTTCGTCAACCGATCAACAATCACCCAGATCGAGTCGTTCCCCATCCGAGACCGGGGAAGACCATGTATAAAATCCATAGCTATATCGTCGAACTTCCACTCCGGCACCGGGAGTGGCTGCAACAATCCTGCGGGGTTCCTGCACTCCGCCTTCACCAACTGACACGCCTCGCAATGGGTCACGAAGTACGTAATGTCCTTCTTCATGCCCGGCCAAAACATCATCTTCTTCAGATCAGCGGTCATCTTTGTGATCCCCGGGTGCACAGAGTACCGGCTGCAATGCGCCTCCGTCATAATATCCTCTCGGATCTAGCCTCCTGCTGGTATATATACTCTGCCTCTGAAATGTAGCAGACCATCTCTCAGTGAATAATCTCCTGTCGAACCCTCCTCCAAGGCTCGGAACATCGGCTCTGCCCACGCATCTGTCCTCTGTCCGTCCCGAATGCGATCCCGAATATCGTCTATGGCCACCATCGATGTCAGATACTCCCTATACAGCTCTGGATCATCCTCGGACACTAGGGATATCTGCATATCTCTGAATGACCGTACTAGCTCCATGGACATAACCTGGGGCCCAGCTTCGGAAGTGGCAGCTCTCCGGCTCAACGCGTCGGCCACCACGTTTGCCTTCCCTGGATGGTAGTGCATCTCATACTGATAATCTGCTAAAAACTCCACCCAGCGCCTCTGCATGATATTCAGCTCCTTCTGTGTGTCCACGTATTTCAGGTTCTTGTGGTCGGAGTAGATGTCGCAGTGGACTCCATAAAGATAATGGCGCCAGACCTTCAGAGCAAAAACGACCGCTCCCATCTCAAGGTCGCGCACTGGGTAGTTCTTCTCATGGGTCTTCAACTGGTGGGAGGCATATGCTATGACGTGTCTGTTCTGCATCAGCACTGCTCCCATCCCCTGGTATGATGCGTCGGTATACACCTGGAATCCTTCCTTTCTAGATGGAAGGGCCAGAATAGGGGCTGAGATGAGTCGGTCCTTCAGCTCCTGGAAAGCCGCCTGGCACTGCGGGGTCCAAACGAAAGGTGCCTCCTTTTTCGTCAAAGACGTGAGTGGGAGGGCAATTTGAGAGAACCCCTCCACGAACTTCTGGTAATACCCGGCAAGTCCCAAGAAACTTCGTACATCGGTAGCTGTCTTTAACTGCGGCCAATCACGGACTGCCTGAATCTTTGCCGGATCCACCGCCAACCCGGCTCCGCTGATAATGTGGCCTAGGAAAGCCACCTCCTTCAACCAAAACTGACACTTGCTGAATTTCGCATAAAGGCGATGCTCCCGCAACCTTTCCAAAGTCAGTGCCAGATGCCGAGTGTGCTCCTCCTCTGTCCTAGAGTAGATCAGGATGTCGTCTATGAATACTATGAAGAACACATCCAGGTAGGCCTCGAAAACCCGGTTCATGAGACTCATGAACGCCGACGGAGCATTCGTGAGCCCGAAGGGCATCACGGTGAACTCATACAGGCCATATCTGCTACTGAAGGCCGTCTTCGGGATGTCATCCTCCTGGATCCGTAGCTGGTAGTATCCTGACCTAAAGTCCAGCTTCGAGAAATAATGGGCTCCCTCCAGCTGGTCGAACAATTCGTCTATCCGTGTGAGTGGGTAGGTATTCCGGACGGTCAGCCTGTTTAGTGCTCGATAATCGATACACAGGCGAAGTGTCCCATCCTTCTTCTTCACGAATTGGACCGGGGCTCCCTATGGCGAGGAACTCGGTCTAACAAATCCTGCCTCAACCAATTCCTGCAATTGAGTCTGAAACTCTGCCAACTCCTTCGGGGCCATCCGATAAGGGGCCCTAGATGCCGGCTTGGCCCCCGGCACAAGCTGTATCTGAAAATCCTGCTCTCGGTGTGGAGGTAGTCCTGGCAGTTTCTCTGGAAAGATGTCAGCGAAATCTCGCACCACCGGGATGTCTGTCACCGACTCCTTAACTTCCGCCATCCCAAATAGAATCTGATAGACCTCCTCTCCCTGTAGATGGGCCTTAACGGCCTGTACTGAAGATAAGAGTATACGAGAGACAGGTCTTATACCTTCAATGATAATGAAAGAGTCCCCGTGTCTCACGGTGATCCTCTTCGCCTGGCAGTTAATCTGGGCATGGTTCCAGTGCAGCCATACCATGCCCCGGATCAGGACGTAGTCCGTCAGCTTCAAAATCATCGCTGGAACCTCGAATGCCTTTCCACCAATTTCTGCCTCCATATTACAGTGATCCGTGGTAAGGAGCTCAGATCCATCCGGTAGTCGCACCCTCATCCTCGAGCCTGTGAACCGCTCCACGCCTTCCAGTCCTTCTATGAACGTCTCCGACACAAAGGAGTGAGTATCTCCAGTATCGAACAGCGTGCGGGCCGGCTTGCCGCTGATGAAGACTATACCTGGGGTGATTAGATATCTTAGGGTTATATAGTGAGTTTTACTTTCCTTGCTAATCTATCTAGTGCGATTCAAAGTTTTAACCATTGAAAGGGAAATTCTATGAAAATAAAGAGGCATTGCAGCGTACCTGCTATGACCTGCTCCAGATTCCGAGGCTGCGCAAGGTCCAAGGCATATACCTGCTCCCTTTCCTGTCTACGATCTCCCCCTGGTATCCACGACCGCGGCCGCGTCCTCGGCCTCCGTAATGCTGAGCTGGTGGGACGCCCTGTGGTGCTGGAGGTGGTGCCCCCCTCATGGGGCAGTTCCTCCGAATGTGCCCCATCTGATGACAAAGGAAGCACTCTGGTGGGGGATACGCCATTCCCCCGGGTCTCGGCATCTCCTGCATCCAAAGAGGTTGAGGGACCAGTATCACATGTTCCCTCGGCTCCTGCCTCACGTCCTGACGAGGTTGGTCCTCTGTCCTCCTCCCCTCTGGTACAGCACCTCGCCGCTGGTCATTTCTACCTCTTCGTCCCTGATCCTCTGCTGGCCGCTTCCGGCCCCGGGTGGCGTGCCAATCTGCCTCAATCCTTTTTGCCATCTCCAAAATCCGGGAGATGGGCCTGTCAGATACAAACAACAAAGCCTCCCTCAAGTCCTCCCGCAGGCCCTTATAGAACCTCCTGATATACCCTGCTTCGTCCAGCTGGTAGGAATCTGCGTATCGAGCCAGATGGTCGAACTCTCGATGGTACTCCACCACGGTCCGGGTGCCCTGCTTCAGCTGTAAGAACCGCTCCTCCAAATCATCCCTGGCCGACTGCGGAACGAAATGCTCCAGCAGTGCGGCCCTGAACTCCTCCCAGGTAACCTCCGCAACCTCCCTATCGGCAAATGTCGTGTCCAACAGCGTCTTCCACCACCTCTTTGCATGGGACTCCAGGAAAGAGACGACTAGAGCCACCCTCTCCTCCCAGGGACACCGTATCCCAGTCAGCATCTTGTACATGATATCCAGCCACTCTTCCGTCCGAACTGCCGACTCTGTCCCCAAGTAGGACGAGCGAGACAGTCCTCGGAAGATGCTTAGCCAGTTGGCCCCCGGATTTGGCTGCGGGGCCGGAACCTGCTGGGCCCTGAAGGCCTCCAGGATGGCAGTCAGAGTCTGTCCCATGTCTGACTGAAGGAAAGGAGTGGGGACCGGTGGAGGTGGTGCAACACCCTGAGCCTGCTGAACTCCGTCTTGTAGCGTAGGCTGTGCTGGAGGCTGCGTAACAATAACCCATACTGAGAAAACGTTCAATCTTAAATAAAAGTGGACAATTTATATGTGATCCCCATTTGGGCACACCACTGCTTCCGCTGCTTAGTTTGTCCCCAAACTAAACTCACGCGGGGGTGACCCAGGGTTTGTGGACTGCTACTTTCTTCTGATCGATGTTTTGCTCTGATACCACTTGTAAGACCCCCCTTTTTTTCTTTTAAAACCCAGGGTCTTAGGCCCAGAGTCGCCGCTTTGCGGTGACACCTTCACGTCCTGAAGGGTCATCACCACAAGGCGCCGATTCTGCCGGCCAATTCGATCACAGAAAGGTAGCACAATAATTGAAGTAAGAGCAATGCAGTCCATAATAATAAATCACATGTATATAAACTCCACGAAGGGAGTGTCCACAGAAAACATCAGAGTATAATGATACTAGAAATATAAGGGCTCATGCCCGGTACATCAAGTCCTCACTACAAAATCACTCAATGCGGAAGCAAAACTAAAACTCTACTGAAGGTCAGGACTCACGGTCCCTGTAGTCTGGACTCCAGTGCTAGACTGCCCCATCTCCAAGCGTACCGGCCTCCTGAGCTGCTCCTCCATGCTGGGCTCCGCGATCCCCTAATATGATATGGTTCGAAAACCGTTAGTCATAAAGACTAAGCCATATCATCCCCTACCCCTTCCCCAACGGCACCTAAGTACCGAGCGGAGAGGAAGAAAGGGAAGGACATGAAGGTGGAGATTTAATCAAGATACAAATGGCAGCGGAACTAATCTAGCAATTCTATAATAATATGACAGAAACAGAAAGTAAGAAAGGTAACCTTAACTTATGTGCGAAAGCGCATAAGCCAAGGGATCTTCTGCAAGGCTCCCATCGTATAGAGTGTCCCATACCACTTATACGTTGGGGTGTCGGTTATCAAACAACAACATATGTTTATATGGAAATTAACCTTAATTTATAAACTTGCCCACACAAGCTTATAGACCAAGGGGTCGTTTTGCAGGTCCTAATGTATAAGCGTCCCATACCACTTATACTTTAGGTGTAAGGGTTAAATGAATCGATTATGCTATAACATGCAAGTGGGTATGATGAAACATGCAAGTGCAACTCACACACCCGACTCTGTGCACACAGACCTTTAGTTCCCCCTTTTGGAGCCGTTACCTCCCAGGATACCTCCGTAGTGGCAGACGGAAGCGGTGGGTTGGGCCTCGCCCACCTCTAAACCAGTAAAGCACTACCGGTCAGACCTATCGTACGCCTCAACGCTTGGTGCACTAAGCGGACGCCTGCGTACTCTTGCCGGCTGGCGCACCGGACTTCTGTTGGCAAAGTGCTAACCACACTTGCCGAGTCAGCGTATTGGCGTCAGTGCATCGACCCTCCAATACCGAAGACCCACCACTTTAATTTTCATTCCTTTTTATGCACATGCAAGTTTAATCGTAAACACACAAAAGCCGAGTCGAAGCTCCCCGGAATAAAACGTCCGTCTCCAAACCAACCGAGCCGAAGCTCCCCGGACCATCCCATCCGTCTCTTGACCAACCGAGCCGAAGCTCTCATCAATCTTCCTGTGCCAACAGTGTTTGTGAAAGGTGCAGCCCTAGTTACTAAGTTACTCTTGTCGGTTGGTTATTGCAGTTTACGTTAGCCCAGGACTGCCCCCGGCATACCCCGTGAAGGGCTCTCAAGGGGCACTAGGAACCAAGACGGCGGCATTACGGCCCGAAGTTCCCTTTCGCAAGGCACTTATTGTTATTGGTTGATCCCCTTTACCCATTCCCTTCTCATATTACGATAGACTGTCCTAGGGTGATTTTAAACCTTCCACTCTTCGGGGAAGACGATCTTTCGTCGAACCCAAACACCTCTTAACTCTAGCTATCACCACTTCTCACTACTCTTCATATCATCCTACTGTGATATCATCCACAATTGACCACCCAGACTAAATGACTAACTCCAATGACTTTCTCAGATCATATCCTATTGCAATTCACAAATTGCTATATGCAGACCGACCTAGACTATATGACGAACCGGTTATGCAACGATCCCAAAACTCATCCAATTGCCCTCAATTATTTACTGGAGACTTATCATGATATAAATGGCCTAAATCCAGAATGAGGTAATTTTCCTAATTTATCTGGCATTTAATTTATTTCCCCAAAAATCCCAAGGGCTACCGGTTTGAACATGAACTACCCTAAGTTCTCATGCAAGATGTACATAAAATTTATAATAATTGGTAGGTTATCTCAATAGGGTAAATCCAAAGTATCATAATTTTTCTATCATCAAAAAGGCAACAAAACTATTTTAGTAATATTTACTATCTTTTGTTATTTATGAATCAAGTACAGAACATATCCATCCAAAAATTGTAAATTAATTATACTAAGCAGATAAGGCCTTCAAAATAACATTGGCCAGGTTTCATAATTTTCCAACAAGTATATCATCCATAATTAATTTTTAAACCATAAAACCCCTTTTTAACTTTTGTGAAGGAAGTACTGGATTTACTCAACTAAAAATTATATAAAACTTCAAGGGAAATCATTCTGTTCTAAAATATATATTTCCAAGATTTTATGAGGTTTCAATGAACAGAAATTTCTAAATAATTAAAACATCATTTAAGGCCATAGCAAGCTTTACAAATGAAGTGCTAGCAATAATCAACATAAAATTCCAGTAAAATTGCTATAAGTTCTACCTGATCAAAAACTCACTTTACCCAAATTTCACAGCTTTTAAGTAAGGTTTAGTGACTTATTTTACCTATTTGATATTTTACCCTAAAACTAAGGTTAGGGTTTTAAGGTATCTACTTGTCTCCAAATCCTCCAAGATTCCATCCAGACGATTCTTATCAAGCTTTTGTCAACTCTACAGAGTTCCAAGGCAATACAAGAGCAATTGCCCCCATGTCCTTCACAACCCTCAAAACCCTTCGTTTAGGGTTTGAGCTTGGTTCCTATGGTAAATCAACCCTAAACCCCACCAATTTTCTCCAAGCAGGTTATAACACCCTTCTAAGTCAGAGGTCAGAATATCAGCCTCTGTTGAGGTGATTTGACCTTTCCAAACTCTTAGTGCACTTTTTACTAAAAGATGTCTCACTAATGCCTAGTTAAGGGTAGAAGATTTCCTACCCAAAACTCCTCCAAACTAGTTGGAAATTTGTACAGATCTAGGTTTTATAGCCAGGGACCACTCACCAAAATTTGGGAGGGTTTGGAAGTCATTTGACCACTCAACTAAATTTCTCTAACTTAATTAAATTAAAACAAAAACTTTAGGTAAAGTATCTCCAAAAATTCCCATTTTTGGTCTGCCTTTAGGTATAGCTAAGGTTAACCCCCTGCCGAAATTTCAGGTCATTTGGACAAGGGACGAAGAGTGGGCATCTATTTTAATTTTTGCCCGACTCTAGGTACAGCCCCACTAAAACGGGTTCTGCGGTCAAACCGCTTACCCAAACGAGTTGAAATCAATTTTAAATTAAACTAGACTCAAAGGGATACAACTTTCGTGACTGGTCATTTTTCCTAAAACGGCCTCTAAGTGCCTCGTTTTGCAGCATCAAAATGTGCTCATCTAAGTATATTTTCCTTATAAATTATTTACATAATTTATATATTATAAACAGCTTTTACTGTTCATCTTCTACAGAACCCGAAAACCAGAACACAGAAACTCTTATTTCCTGTAGCTCTTTGCGATCCGTCACCGGTCGCCCGATCACTTCCCTGGCCAGCCACCACCACCACCACCTCCGTTAAGGCGATGGCTAGCGGTCGGCGGTGGTATGGCCGCCGGAGGTGGCGGTTTCCGGCGAACTCAAAATACATTTTTCATGGTTTTCCATGAAAATGAGAGATAGGTCTGGCTCCGTTGAGCACGAACTTCCTTTCTAAGAATCCTAAGATCTACCCATGAAAGAAGAAGCAGAGGAGGACCTTGTTCGCGGTTTGGAGGCGAGATGAACGACGGGGTGCCATGGCGCGGTGGTGGCGTTGCTAAACTTCTCCTACAGCAAGAGCAAACGTCTGAATTTGTTTTGAGCGTGTAAACTTCTCCTCTTGCTCCAAGTGGGCTTTTATAAGTCAGCAAGTGGGGAGGTGAAAGGTTAAAGCCTTAATGGTCATGAAGGCTCCTCTTAATAACATTTCGGTTACGGTGAAGGGATAAGAAACGGTGGAAGATAAAAAGGTATGTCTAGTTGGAGGTTTCCTATTGGACCACATCTCCTTATTTTATTAAGAAATTACAGTAGGAAACGGCCCATAATTACTCCTGGTGTAACTTCCCACACCAGCATTTATTACCACGCGTGTTAGAATAATTTCGGGCCTGAACCGTCGTTTCGGTCAATGTCACGGGCGTGACACATAGGTCACGGGCGTGACAGGCCCGGGTGGCCAATTCTGGGGTCGATGATCGTCGAACTGAGATCGACGGTCGTCGAAGGGTGGTCACGCCCTAGGTCACGGGCGTGACACCTTGGTCACGGGCGTGACATGCCCGAATGGCAAATTCTGAGGTCAACGACCGTCGAACTGAGATCGACGGTCGTCGAAGGGTGGTCACGCCCTAAGTCACGGGCGTGACACCTTGGTCACGGGCGTGACAGGGTCATGAGGCAAATTCCGCGCTCGGCGATCGTCGCGCTGAGATCAACGATCACCGAAGGGGGGGTCACGCCCTTGGTCACGGGCGTGACACCTGGTTCACAGGCGTGATATGCCCGAATGGCAAATTCTGAGGTCGACGACCGTCGAACTGAGATCGTCGGTCGTCGAAGGGTGGTCACGCCCTAGGTCACGGGCATGACACCTTGGTCACGGGCGTGATAGGGCCGGGTTGAAAATTCTGCGCCCGACGATCGTCTCCCTGAGATCGACGATCATCGAAGGAGTCACGGCCTAGGTCACGGGCGTGACGGGTCGGTCACGGGCGTGACCAACCCGTGACCCGAAATCTTGGTCGATTTATTTCAACTTTTGGGCTTCCTAGGGTTCTGTCACGACCAACCGACTCCTAGGGGTCTAGCAGGAAATGGGATGTTACATTTGGCAGCTGGCACAACTCAATCGTAAAATCGATCTCACGCTACGGTGGGGCTCTAGGGAAAACATCAGGGAAACACATAAGGATATTCGGATACACCCGATTAACTATCCAATGTAGGCTTAGGCTTCACAGCCTCCCACGGTGGCAGTAACGATGCTTGTAAGTCGAACTCCAAACCCCCAACCCGCACCTTTACGACACAGACTCTCTCTTCGCGCGCATTGAACGACCACTAGGCAACTACACGTCCAATTTGTCCTTTACCATCGAAGGAGGTACTCCAATGCGTGATGGTTAAAATGCGTAGGTTTCTTTTTATTTTATTTTTAGATGAGTGGGATTTTATTTTATAAAGAAAAAGAAGAGCGTTTTTATTTTGTTAGAAACCGAGTTTTAACGAGAGGGAGGCAAGTGCACCTATCGCGTGTAGTACAGGATATTCCGGTGTGGAATATCGGGGTCGTATTGTTCTCGGGGTCGTCTTACCTATTTCTACTCTTTCCCTGAAATACCTATTATTCTACCGATAATTTTTAGTTTTGTTTTAAAAGAAAATATGACCTAAAAAATATTAAAAATGCATAATAATAATAAAGTGCAGAAGGCCGATGAAGAACTCAGCGCGACGCTATCAAAAAGAGAACTAAACTAAAATAACTTTAAATAAAAAGAGATCCTAATTTTCAAATTAATTAAGGCGGAGACTCGGCCGTGGAGGTTCCTTAGATATGAGCTCACCTTGGTCTAGGGATATCGCTCACCTGAACGCTAAGGCTATTCGACCGAACGTTAGTCCGACGAAGGATTCCCCTTAACGCCTGCATTACGCTGAGAACCTCGCTATTGGGTGGGGAACCCAATCCGGTAGAGTCACGCGCCTCCTCTCTCGAGGGTTAGCGCGAAGCTCTCTTTACCCAAGGGTGATCGATCCATACGTGCGGCCTCTCGGCGTTGCGTATGGATAACGGAAATAGAGCCCGCACATCGATATGCGGTCCTATGCATCGTTAACCCGGGGCAAACCTTAAGAAATTTAATTAAACTGAAAACAGGACCTTTAATTATTTAAAGCTATTTTATATGTCCCAATGCTCTTCGATATTGAGGGCTAAGGGCGGTTAGCCACTCATTGGAATGGGGACACTTATGCTAGAAAGCGATAAAGAAAGCTGTAAAGAAAGCAGGAAATAAAGCAGTAAATGAAAGCTGAAAATTGCAAGTCCTACTCAAACGAGTAGGACTGAAGAAAGCAGTAAATGCGAATCCCGGCTCAAATGAGTGGGCGGGGGTAAATTAATCTCATACACGCACACACTCTACATAAGTTAAAATCACACACACGCACTCTACAGAAAAGTAAACACACACACACACACACAAAGTTTTCCTACTCAAGTGAGTAGGAAGAAAATGAAAGCAGTAAAAAGACAAGTCTCACTCAAACGAGTGGGCGGAAAATAAAATCAGAGCGCCATTTAACTCTTAACGAGTAGGAGGAAATAAATGAATACACACACACTCTACGTGAAATGAAATAAAGCTGTAAAGCTAACTCATACACGCACGCACCCTTGCAAAAAAATGAGAAAAGCAAAGTGCTCAGAAAATTAAAACGACTGCATTTCTGCCGCTAGAATGCGGTAGAAATGCATAAAAAGTGAAAATAAAAATTAACCGGAGCGAAAAGTTTTGCAAATAAACGCAAAAGTGAAGTGCTCGAAAAATTAAAACAACTGCATTTCTACCGCTAGAATGCGGTAGAAATGCATAAAAAGAGAAAATAAAAATTAAAGGGACTAAAAAGTTTTGAAATTAAAGTTAAAAACAAAGTGAGCGAAAAATTATAACGACAATATTTTCATTCTTATGTTTTTATAGAACCTCCAAAAAATGAGAATAAAACTAAAAAAAGAACAAAAAGTTTTACAATCTTAAGAGCCTAAGTTAAAGAAAAATAAAAACAACACATTTTTAGGTGATTTTATAAAGCTTTAAAAATGAAAATAGTATAAAAAAAGGAAAAGCTAAAGCTAAGCAGGTGCAGAATATGAAAATAAAACGGGCATTACAACGGCTAGAAAGTGCGATAAAATCCTAAATCTAGCTAAGTTATAAGGCTAAAAATGACGTAAAAGATAAAATGCACAAAAAAAATAACGAAAAATCACTTAAGAAGGGCGCTTCCAAATAAACATTCATGCTTTGCAAAGAGAGAAAATTACATATTTCATTAAAATCAAAAGAGATTACAACAAACCTAGAATGAAAAAAGGTAATACAAACTAAGGGAGGGGGGAGAAAAATCTCTTACAAAAGCATGGAATTCACTTGGGCAGCACCTCCCCTAAGTAAAGTGGCCAAAAAGGTGGACCGAAATCTCATACAGCAGCTGGCCTTTTATAGGCAAAATTTCGGGTTGGTCACGCCCGTGACTAGGGCGTGACAGGGGGCGTGTCACTACTGTTCATGAGCTGATCGGTGATTTGACTGGAAAGTTGACTTCGGCTGAAAACGTGGCGGTCACGCCCTAGGTCACGGGCGTGACATGTGTCAGTCACGGGCGTGACTCAGGCGTGTCGGGGAGGTCGATCTGGGCGCGGTCCGGCCGCAAAGTCGCGCGCTTCACGTCTGACCAGGTGGCGAAGTCACGCCCGTGTCACACTTTGACACGGGCGTGTTTGGGGCGTGTCGAGCTCGGTTTGATGATCGCCGATCGTCGAGCTGGCAACCTGTGGTCGGCGATCGTCGAGGGCGTGACACGGGCATGTCGGTCATGTGACACGGGCGTGTCGGTCATGTGACACGGGCGTGTCAGTCAACTTTTTGACATTTTTGGAATTTTTCTGGAGTTTTTCTGGAATAAAAATAAAGCTAAGTTAGAAATAATATTTACAAAAAGAAGCAATTTATTGAATAAAACTAATAAAAAAGACAAAAATAAACAAAATTGACTTAAATAAAATATGAAAATATAGGTATATTTACAACTCATCAAATACCCCCATACTTAAGCTTTTGCTATTCCAAAGCAAAAGTTGGAGATGAACCTATAAGAATAAAAAAGAATCCTAAATTTAACTAACGCTTAACTTAATTGTACGAAAGATCGAAATGAATTTCCGGGGTCTCAGAATTAAACCTTAACTTATAAAAATGTTAAAATAGAGGAACCGTTTCAAAAAAATACTTCTAAATGAAAAAATAAAAAGCGAAAATTATTTTGTTAGTTTAACAAAAATGGATTTGAATTATCGAAAAAACTTTAGCAAAAAAGAAATTGATAGGAAATAATTCAATTTAAAAATTATGCTCTCAAAAAGTTTTAAATTAATTCTAGAATCATGAAAACTATATAAGTGGATTGGCGGATATGAAGAAGGCTTTGATTTTGAGGCGAGGTAATTTTTTCTCGAACCTCCACATTTTTTGAATAATTAGGAAAACGAAATCTTATTTTTCTAACACATTTTTTTCTTCATAAATAAAATAAACCCAATGAATATGTATAGGAGTAATGAATTTTATCCTCTTACTCCTAACATATAATCTTTTTAAACTATTGGATGCCTATGTTTACGGGACGAAATCTTATCCCTATTGACATAAGATCTTTTTAAGGGTGAGTGGGGAATCACACTGATTAAGGCATGAAAAAAAGTGGAAGGGATGAATTTCTAAAAGAAAACTAGAGTTTAATAAAAAAAATTGAGAGCAACCTTTTTAATTTGAACGTTCATACGTTTCTAAAAGCATAAGTAGAAATAATGTAAAATCCATAAATGTTTTTTTCTAACATAAAAACGTGCTTTTATTCAAAAAAATTAGAACTGAAAATGATAAAAACAAGTTCTCTATAATAAGAAAAAGACATAAAAAATTCTTTAAAATCTTAACCCCAGAAATTTAAGTCTATCTAGGTACAATTAATAAACAAATAGTAAATAAAGAATTAATTAAAATTCGCTTATAAATAAACTCGAAACGATTATTTTGGAGAGCAAAGAGGTTAAGAAATAAGGGATTCGAATTTTTTAATTCAAGAAAATTTTTTTGTTTTGATTTTTTGGAGTTTTCCTTTTTTTTTTTTGATATTTTGGGGTTATTTTCATTTTTTTGGATTTTTATTTAAAGGTTATACTAATTTTTATGTTTTTTTTGTGTTTTTTTTTGTGAGTTATACTATTTTTTTTTTATTTTTGACTTACAGAATTATTTACAGGAAGAGAGAGTTTATTTTTACAAGATAGGAAAGAAAAGGGGAAAGAGACGAGAATATTTATAAAATATTTACAAAGTCAAAAATGAAACATCATTGCCCGCGAACAGACTCTTATTTGTGGTTGGTTCGATGAGTCGAATGTCGCGGAGCGATGTTTCAATTTTTCGGGGTTTTCAATTTTTTATAAATAAAAACATGAGAAAAAAAAATTTAGTTTTAAATTTTTGCAATTTTTTTTGGATTTTTGTTACGTGCTGGAAATAAAAGGACAGAAAATAGGAAACACCCCCATACTTAAGTCCAACATTGTCCCCAATGTTGCACTAAGTATGAGGAACGATATATATAAAAACAGATATGTACAAAAAGTAAAAACAGGGGTTTAGAAATTTTCCCTAAACCGCGTTCGGGGAAACCCGTAAATTATTGACCCTGCAAAAATTAAAGTAAAAGTAGAAAAAAAATAAAACAGAAAAAAGAAAAATATAAGTTCGGCGAAAAGTGTGCGGGTGATAGGGGACGCGAGGGGTAAGTGAGTGTGATAAATGTGCGACGGATACGCGATCCCCTAGCGCTCACAATTGTGAAGCACGCCGAAATGACAAAATAGATATATAAATAAATGTTTTTTTTTTGTGTTTTATATTTTTTTTTCTTAGTTTTTTTTTTAGAATTTTAAGTTTATGCTTTTTTTTTTTGGGTTTTGATTTTTGAAAATAAAAATGAAAATAAGTTAAAGGAAAATAAAATAAAAATGAAAGATATTTTTTTTTGTTTAATTTTTAAATTTTTGATGAAAATAAAAAATTTTCATCACTTTTTTGATTTTTAGTATTTGTTTTTCTTATTAATTTATTTTTTTTAATTTTATAAGTTTTATAAGTTTTTAAGTTTTTAGTTTTTTTTTGTTTTTTTTAGTTTTTTAGTTTTCTGATTTTTTTTTTAGTTTTAAAGCTTTAAATTTTTTGATTTTTAGATTAGATTTTTTTTTAGTATTTATTATTATTATTATTGATATTATTATTATTATAATAAATATAATTTTTTGGTGGTCATTTTGTTATTTTTTTTATATATATATAGAAATAAAGGGTAAATTAATAGGTTTCAGGAATTCAAATTAGTAAGTCGAAATTTCTCCCCGGCAACGGCGTCAAAAACTTGATGGTTAAAACGCGCAGGTTTCTTTTTATTTTATTTTAAGATGAGTGGGATTTTATTTTATAAAGAAAAGAAGAGCGTTTTTATTTTGTTAGAAACCGAGTTTTAACGAGAGGGAGGCAAGTGCACATATCGCGTGTAGTACAGGATATTCCGGTGTGGAATATCGGGGTCGTATTGTTCTCGGGGTCGGCTTACCTATTTCTACTCTTTCCCTGAAATACCTATTATTCTACCGATAATTTTTAGTTTTGTTTTAAAAGAAAATATGACCTAAAAAATATTAAAAATGCATAATAATAATAAAGTGCAGAAGACCGATGAAGAACTCAGCGCGACGCTATCAAAAAGAGAACTAAACTAAAATAACTTTAAATAAAAAGAGATCCTAATTTTCAAATTAATTAAGGCGGAGACTCAGCCGTGGAGGTTCCTTAGATATGAGCTCACCTTGGTCTAGGGATATCGCTCACCTGAACGCTAAGGCTATTCGACCGAACGTTAGTCCGACGAAGGATTCCCCTTAACGCCCGCATTACGCTGAGAACCCCGCTATTGGGTGGGGAACCCAATCCGGTAGAGTCACGCGCCTCCTCTCTCGAGGGTTAGGGTGAAGCTCTCTTTACCCAAGGGTGATTGATCCATACGTGCGGCCTCTCGGCGTTGCGTATGGATAACGGAAATAGAGCCTGCACATCGATATGCGGTCCTACCCGTCGTTAACCCGGGGCAAACCTTAAGAAATTTAATTAAACTGAAAACAGGACCTTTAATTATTTAAAGCTATTTTATCTGTCCCAATGCTCTTCGATATTGAGGGCTAAGGGCGGTTAGCCACTCATCGGAATGGGGACACTTATGCTAGAAAACGATAAAGAAAGCAGGAAATAAAGCAGTAAATGAAAGCTGAAAATTGCAAGTCCTACTCAAACGAGTAGGACTGAAGAAAGCAGTAAATGGGAATTCCGGCTCAAATGAGTGGGCGGGGGTAAATTAATCTCATACACGCACACACTCTACAGAAGTTAAAATCACACACACGCACTCTACAGAAAAGTAAACACACACACACACGCACACACAAAGTTTTCCTACTCAAGTGAGTAGGAAGAAAATGAAAGCAGTAAAAAGACAAGTCCCACTCAAACGAGTGGGCGGAAAATAAAAGCAGAGCGCCATTTAACTATTAACGAGTAGGCGGAAATAAATGAATACGCACACACTCTACGTAAAATGAAATAAAGCTGTAAAGCTAACTCATAGGTTAAAACGAAGAGCGTTTTTATTTTTATTTTAAGATGAGTGGGTTTTTATTTTATAAAGAAAAAGAAGAGCGTTTTTATTTTGTTAGAAACCAAGTTTTAACGAGAGGGAGGCAAGTGCACCTATCGCGTGTAGTACAGGATATTTCGGTGTGGAATATCAGGGTCATATTGTTCTCGGGGTCGGCTTACCTATTTCTACTCTTTCCCTGAAATACCTATTATTCTACCGATAATTTTTAGTTTTGTTTTAAAAGAAAATATGACCTAAAAAATATTAAAAATGCATAATAATAATAAAGTGCAGAAGGCCGATGAAGAACTCAGCGCGACGCTATCAAAAAGAGAACTGAACTAAAATAACTTTAAATAAAAAGAGATCCTAATTTTCAAATTAATTAAGGCGGAGACTCGGCCGTGGAGGTTCCTTAGATATGAGCTCACCTTGGTCTAGGGATATCGCTCACCTGAACGCTAAGGTTATTCGACCGAACGTTAGTCCGACGAAGGATTCCCCTTAACGCCCGCATTACGATGAGAACCCCACTATTGGGTGGGGAACCCAATCCGGTAGAGTCACGCGCCTCCTCTCTCGAGGGTTAGCGCGAAGCTCTCTTTACCCAAGGGTGATCGATCCATACGTGCGGCCTCTCGGCGTTGCGTATGGATAACGGAAATAGAGCCCGCACATCGATATGTGGTCCTACGCGTCGTTAACCCGGGGCAAACCTTAAGAAATTTAATTAAACTGAAAACAGGACCTTTAATTATTTAAAGCTATTTTATATGTCCCAATGCTCTTCGATATTGAGGGCTAAGGGCGGTTAGCCACTCATCGGAATGGGGACACTTATGCTAGAAAGCGATAAAGAAAGCTGTAAAGAAAGCAGGAAATAAAGCAGTAAATGAAAGCTGAAAATTGCAAGTCCTACTCAAACGAGTAGGACTGAAGAAAGCAGTAAATGCGAATCCCGGCTCAAATGAGTGGGCGGGGGTAAATTAATCTCATACACGCACACACTCTACAGAAGTTAAAATCACACACACGCACTCTACAGAAAAGTAAACGCACACACACACACAAAGTTTTCCTACTCAAGTGAGTAGGAAGAAAATGAAAGCAGTAAAAAGACAAGTCCCACTCAAACGAGTGGGCGGAAAATAAAAGCAGAGCGCCATTTAACTCTTAACGAGTAGGCGGAAATAAATGAATACGCACACACTCTACGTAAAATGAAATAAAGCTGTAAAGCTAACTCATACACGCACGCACCCTTGCAAAAAAAATGAGAAAAGCAAAGTGCTCAGAAAATTAAAACGACTGCATTTCTACCGCTAGAATGCGGTATAAATGCATAAAAAGTGAAAATAAAAATTAACCGGAGCGAAAAGTTTTGCAAATAAATGCAAAAGTGAAGTGCTCGAAAAATTAAAACAACTGCATTTCTACCGCTAGAATGCGATAGAAATGCATAAAAAGAGAAAATAAAAATTAAAGGGACTAAAAAGTTTTGAAATTAAAGTTAAAAACAAAGTGAGCGAAAAATTATAACGACAATATTTTCATTCTTATGTTTTTATAAAACCTCCAAAAAATGAGAATAAACTAAAAAAAGAACGAAAAGTTTTACAATCCTAAGAGCCTAAGTTAAAGAAAAATAAAAACAACACATTTTTAGGTGATTTTATAAAGCTTTAAGAATGAAAATAGGATAAAAAAAGGAAAAGCTAAAGTTAAGCAGGTGCGGAATATGAAAATAAAACGGGTATTACAACGGCTAGAAAGTGCGATAAAATCCTAAATCTAACTAAGTTATAAAACTAAAAATGACGTAAAAGATAAAATCACTTAAGATAACGAAAAATCACTTAAGAAGGGTGCTTCCTAATAAACATTCATGCTTTGCAAAGTGATAAAATTACATATTTCATTAAAATCAAAAGAGATTACAACAAACCTAGAATAAAAAAAGGTAATACAAACTAAGGGAGGGGGGAGAAAAATCTCTTACAAAAGAATGGAATTCACTTGGGCAGCACCTCCCCTAAGTAAAGTGGCCAAAAAGGTGGACCGAAATCTCATACAGCAGCTGGCCTTTTATAGGCAAAATTTCGGGTTGGTCGCGCCCGTGACTAGGGCGTGAGAGGGGGGGTGTCACTACTGTTCATGAGCTAATCGGTGATTTGAATGGAAAGTTGACTTCGGCTGAAAACGTGGCGGTCACACCCTAGGTCACGGGCGTGACATGTGTCAGTCACGGGCGTGACTCGGGCGTGTCGGGGAGGTCGATCTGGGCGCGGTCCGGCCGCAAAGTCGCACGCGTCACGTCGGACCAGGTGGCGAAGTCACGCCCGTGTCACACTTTGACACGGGCGTGTCTGGGGGCGTGTCGAGCTCGGTTTGATGATCGCCGATCGTCGAGCTGGCAACCTGTGGTCGGCGATCGTCGAGGGCGTGACACGGGCGTGTTGGTCATGTGACACGGGCGTGTCAGTCAACTTTTTGACATTTTCTGGAATTTTTCTGGAGTTTTTCTGGAATAAAAATAAAGCTAAGTTAGAAATAATATTTACAAAAAGAAGCAATTTATTGAATAAAACTAATAAAAAATACAAAAATAAACAAAATTGACTTAAATAAAATATGAAAATATAGGTATATTTACAACTCATCAATGTGCGATACAGATTCTTCGGATAACAGGAATGCGAAGTTCCCGTATTGAAACTATGCTCTCTCCGGATTACCAAGATTCCAAAACAAAGCCTAGAACTTCCAGTTCTAAGTTACCACGCATAAGGTATCCGGCATAAGAAACTAGTTTGCTAACAAGAAAACAATACCTGACATCCCGACGGTCGGCCACATGGCCTCCTGCTGGCCAAGGATGTTCACTCCCGATTAGGCCGGAGTAAACAGCGATGCGGTGGATGCCACTGCCTTGCCTTTCTCTATAGATATCTCCCCCGGCTTCTTTTCAGATATTAGGCGTCTACTATGACAGTCCCGGGCATAGTGCCCCGACTTTCCACAAGCAAAGCATGCATCCGGGGTTTGGACTGTAGTCGCTCCGGATGTGCTAGAGGAAGGGACTAGACCCGACCTCCTAGCCTTCTTGTACCACCTACGGTACCCAGATTTTGAGGTTGGCATTTTGAACATCGTTTCCTTTACACCAGAGGCTTCAACTGCTCCTGCCACAACTTTCGTTGTCTTCTGAACATCAACCCAACACTCTCTTGAAAAGTGCCCTTTCTTGCCACAAGAATAACATTTGTAAGTGGTTTGGCTAGTAGATGATCTAGCCTCTTTACTCAGCGTCTTTTGGTAGACAGTCTTTATAGGATCTATAGGGTTTGGTCCCCTATTCACTGGTACTTGGTGAGTTTTCCCCAACTCCACCTCCAAAGCTCTGGCTGATTCCACCAAAGCTCGGAATCCCAATAACT
Organism: Platanthera zijinensis; assembly: GCA_039513925.1. Lineage (NCBI taxonomy): Eukaryota > Viridiplantae > Streptophyta > Magnoliopsida > Asparagales > Orchidaceae > Platanthera > Platanthera zijinensis. The sequence goes on along the minus strand of CM077088.1, from coordinate 129,201,163 downwards.
TTGGTCCTAGCAGTAGGATACACAACTCGCTGCGCAGACCGTTATAAAATCTATCAACTATAGATTGCTCGCTTTCTCATTCAAAGCCTGGGTAGCGCCTTAACCTAAGGAACGTCTGCAAATATGCGTCAACTGAATGTGCTCCCTGCACCACAGTCATGCTCATCTGCTGCTCTAATTGACCCCCAAATGCCCTTTGCTCCAACATACCGCCCGATGTTGGGGCCATCTCAGGGACAAAGGGTTGCACATTACTCCCATGTTGTGTGTTGGTCACAGCGAACACAGCTTCAACCACCCTTCTTATGGTGTCCAAAGACGTAGGGGTCTAAGGAACGTTACTTGGTGCAGTACTTTGCTCGGCAAACGTGTATTCAGACTGCCACGCTCCACTTCTGGACACCTATAGCCGTTCAAAACACCATAAGTGACTGAACAAAATTGCAAAAAGAAATTATAGGAACACGCAGGTTCCTCAAACATGTGTATTTTCATTCCTAAGTGGACATTCATGGGTTCTTTTCATGTTATAACGATGACGCGCACACATGTGCTCACCACCCCTTAAAGTGAATTCGCCCACTAATTCATTTAAGCTTGACCGAAACCAGTAGTCTGATACCAATTTGTAACACCCCTATCCGTCACATGGCATATAGCAGTAGGTCCGGCCGGGGCCCGACATCATATACTACGGACAGACTTGTTGGTTACTTATTGAGACCATTCAACCAATCACAACGTCCTACACAGAGCATCTAGCGGAAGTAAATTATTAAGTTGCACAAAGAATAAAGAACCCTACAAAGCATGAATGTCCACTACTCAAACTAAGAAGGAATGTTTAATACACTAAACAGGAATGGCCTTATGGCCTTACAAGAGTTTGCTTAATAAAAGTGTCTTCCAAACCCCGGCACGCAGGCAGGTCACACAGGAGTACAAAAAGGAAAACACTCAACAATTGGCCTTTGAGGGCCGGCACAGCAACTTGGGCTTTAGCCCGCTATTTATCACTCGGTTCCGCAGTACCTGCAAGAAACAATCCACCGTACGGTTGTAAACAAAGGCAACGGTCAGCTATGCTGACCAAATTATAACGATTCCGCCCCCAAACTGGGGCGGTAAAGCTTCTTCCCTGCACTTGTTAGCAAAACAAGCAACATAGCGAAATAAGTATCACATCACAGGTGCACGCTCACACGGCCGTACACCCCGTGCTCTCAGGGCACTTACTCGGCGAGCCAGTCCGAACCCCGTCCGTTCCTTAACTCCACCACCACCCCCAGGGTGGCAACCTCGTGAGCATTTAGTCCTTTCAGCCATAGCCTAGACTCGATCTCCAAACCTCGGTAAGTCCCACGTAAAACTTTAGGTCGCTTTAACCAAGCAGATGGAGCGGGTAGGGGTCCACAAGCCCATTGCTCACCCCGTCGTTTCCATTTGGCCTTTGACGCGGGCTAAGCTTCCCCAGTCCCAAATATCGTTCAAACACGGTACATAGCCCCGTTATGTACCTGGTTGGCTCCAAGACCACCGATATGATAGAAATGCGTTTCCGTCCAGATTTTTGGGTGCACCTCGGGGTTAATCCTGAAGATTCTATGATGCATTCTACCGCATAGCAACACGAAAATAATCAAAACGCTCGGAGTCTTCTCCGGCTAAAAATGCACAGCAAATCATCACCGATCCAGACCAACACGTCCGGTAGGCTTCACACATCATGCCTATGTCTGTACTACGATTCCGGACTCTAACAAGGGGGACTTTACATATGTACCCCAAGGAATACCGCAATCTCGTCGCACACTCGCGGGAGAAGGGTTTTCCCATGCAAAGGAAGAAGAGCTTCATATGCTCAAGAAGAGAATCATTACCCTAGCATTTCTCCTCGGGGTCATGACAATCTAGCCGGATGGAGAGCACTATATCGGCGTCGCCTTCGCGGATCTGGACTCGGATCGCGATTTGGAGCTCCGAAGCTTCGCCGGTGACCGGATCTTGGCCTTCTTCCTCCTCCTTGCTCTCCCTTCTCTCTAGGTTTTAGAAAGAGAAGGCTTGGATGAAAATAAGGGTTTCAAACCCTATTCCCCGGATATAACATACCAGCAACAGTCCTGAGTCGTCGGATCCCAAATCAAGAAATCGAACGGCTGCGATTTGGCCCAATATTACAAAATCTGGGCCGAACACGGGTTGCAACACGGCCGTGTGCATGGCCGTGTCACCCATTCGCCATCTCACCCGACGTTCCAACCAGCACACGGCATTTGACACGGCCTCCGACACGCCCGTGTCACACGTGACACGGCCGTGTCAAGACCCGTGTCACGCCCGTGTCAAGACCCGTGTCACGCCCGTGTGCACTTCCAACAATAATTTCCCGAGGAGGACATAGCCTGCGACACGGCACCATGACATGCCCGTGTCTGTGCCCGTGTCATGGCCCGTGTGCATACTCAGAAAATTCCCAGCGTGACACGCCCTGGGACACGCCCGTATCCCAGGACGTGTGCCTCAACTCGACGATCGCCGATCGCCAAAACGTCGACCCCACGACCCGAGGTCGATCACGCCCATGACACGCCCGTGTCACGCCCGTGACACCTGCTCCAAAACCCAGACTTGGCTTAAAACATCACCCGTCCCTCTTTTGAGTTTCGGGGTGTTACACTTAGCGGTTACAGAAATTATTGAGCCAGTTTCTGCTCTTGAATCCATTGAGCCTTCAACTGACTCTCCTGTTATGGCTATTTGGGATGAAAGTCATATGCCAGACTTGGATGACATTCTGTTTGCAGACATGGATGATTCTCAAGAAAATTCAGCAGATACAGTTCCAGCAGCTGTCATTCCTATCCCCAATTTATCTTTTGAGCCTCGGGCTAAGAAGCATATTTCTGATGAACAACTAAAAGAGATTGATGATCTAAATGCTCATCCTGCTGAAACATTTGATGATGATGAGGATGATGATTCATATGATCTCAGTTCCAAGAAAAGGAAATCTAAGAAGAGAAAGGCTCCTCCCAAGGCTGTTACTAAGCCAAATCCTACTGCTGACATTCCATACTACATTCTAAATAACATTCCTCTCACTCCAGACATGCATCACTGGATGAGATTCTCTAAGAATAAGTTAAAGGAAAGGAAGAAAACAAAGATACAGTTCTCCACCAAGGCATACCAGGAGAGGACCTCCTGCTCCTCCTCCTGTTATAGGTGCCTCGGGAAATGTTTCTCAGTCCCAAAGACCAACTTCCTATCGCCCTCTAGACCAGCTGGGAAGTACAGCTAGTGCAAAACTCCAAGGTCATATTATCAAAGCCAACATCAACAGAGATCTAGCCCAAGTAACTTTCAACAGTAATCAATTCAGTACAGAATTCCTCCACAGAAAACTTCTCGGAGTGCTGAACAAATTTCCAATCTAGAGAGATCTCTTTCTCCCTGATATGAACCTTAGCTGGATCCAGTTTACATGATGGCCAGACTCAAGGAGACTATTGGTCTATCTCAAATCAATAAAGCCAGAGAAGAAGGAGAAGATATATCTAAATATACAACAATGTCTTCTTACAGACAGGAAGAGTTCAACAGGTTTCAGGTAAACAGAAATTATTTGATCCTAATGCATACATATAGATCCATCCAGAAGCTGTAGTGCCCAGAGATGCATCTGTGAAAATTCTTGGGGCTCAAGACATTAAAATGACTCAAAGTGAAGCTGAAGATCCAACCAGGATAATTATTTTTTCTAAATCATCTTCTGCTCCTCCCTCTGATGGTTCTTAAACTTTTTTTTCATGTTTTGTTATTTACTTATGAATTATATGTGTAATAAACTTTGCTATATCATATCTGCTAAATAATTTAAATTATGTCAGATATTTATATTGCTTTGTGTTTTCATGCTTTCTTTATTTGATTTAGTGACCTCACTCAAATAGGGGGAGATTATTGGAACCCTAGTTTGGATTTGGGTTAGGTTCACTATTATGTTTGTTGACCCAACATGTATAGCATAGGTTCATCTATTAGTTCTAAGGTTAAGGTTAGTCTGATTAGGTTAGACTACTTTGATCCAGCCTTTAGAATATTTCAGAGACTCGGTGTTAGAAGAAATACAGTTTTAATGAGTTCAGAAAATCAGTTCGAAGTTCTTCGAACTCAGCTTGACGAATTCAGAGTTTCAACTCTGAGCTGAGCTCGACGAAATCTGAGCTCAAGTCGAAGATCCTTCTTCTTCTACTCAGATTCTCTGATCGACGAAAGTTTATCTCAGATCGACGAACTTGGAACTCAATATTGACAGTTATTGTCTAGAATGATGATCTCTGAACTCAGCTCGACGAAGAAAATTTCTCAGCTCGACGAACTTGGAGTTCAGGTCGACGAAATCTGTCCTAAGTTTGACAAATTCCTTTTCAAAATCAGTTTGTCATATTTTTTATCAGCATGACTTCAAATTATATTATTCTAAGGCGGTAATTCTCTGATAATTAAAGCTTATATTCTCAAGAATATAGTCGTTTCATGGTAGCACTAATTATGGCTTTCACAGAGTTAATTACTTGGCTTATTTACTGGGACAATTTAGGAAACATATTAAAGACAAATTCCAACCGTTCTACTCCCAAGATTTCAGCAGTAAATCAAGGATATTATTCAAAATTCAAAGGCTAAAATCTACTCAGAATGTAAAAGACCTTTTTCTCTTCAGACAAAATACTCAACTACTGATACACGACACAGAGAAGAGACTTTTTCTATTATGCATACAGGAAATTGAAGAAGACCAGCTTACACACATCTTCAGTCTTCTTCAGTTTCTGCTTCAGGACTTTTCAAGAGACAACAATCAATATCTATCTAAAAGATCCTAAAGATTAAAAATCCAAGTTGAAGGCCTACACCCTATGCAAATCTTCCAGCTTCTTGAACAAATCCTCATCTCAGAGGGAGCTTTGACATCACAGCAATCCACTAGTCTTCTCAGTATTATTGAGAAAGAAAAGACAACATAATTTTTATTTACCTCACTATATAAAGGGTTTTTATAACTCCCTTCAAAAGTTACTTTTGGTTGTCAAGTTTCCATATCAAAAGACTTGGGTTAGTTTTTGGGCACCTGATCAGAAGCTCAATTGGTTGTGAGATCTCCTTTGAAATAGATCTTGTGGTGACAGGGCACCTAAGCAAAAACCTATAGTTGAAGATACTTGAACAAAAACTTGTTAGTGGATTCCTACCAGGGTGGTAGAAGAGTGGATGTATTTAGTTTTGGGGAACCACTATAATTTATTTGTGTCGTCTGATTGTTCTATTTCTTGTTTTGCTATGATGTGATAATTTTGTTTTTACTTCTCTTTATATACATAAATATCACTTACTTTAATTCCATAATAAAAACTAATCAAAGTTTTTAAAACTCTCTATTCACCCCCTCTAGAGTTAAGACAGATCTATCCCCTCTCTTTCAAAGACCAGCAGATTCAAACTGCTCTGAATCAGATGCATCAGACAGCAACATGTTTGATGAGGATTTTGTTGTTTTCTCCATGCAGCTCCATAGACTGATGAAGAAGAAGCACTAGAAGAGTAGGCCCTCCACCTCAGCTCATCACTGGAAGAAAATTTCCAAGGAGGACAGGTTTTGCTCTAAACCCAGTAAATAGAACTCTTCTAATATTATCTGTCACTACTGCAGCAAGCCAAGGCATGTCATTGTTGATTCCCCTGTGAAGAGAAGAGAGGATGGTCAGAAGAAATCTCACCAAAAGCACAAGGGCAAGAAAGAAAAGTCCCTTGTGGCTAAGAAAAAGAAGAGCTGGACAGACTCATCTTCATCAGAGTCTGAAGAAGAGGAAGCCTACATTGGGTTAGTTATTATTACTACTGAACTGGAAACTGTTTCAGCAGATGAAGACTATCCTGCTGCAAGGATAGGATTCAAGGCCCCTCTGACACTGTTGGACAGTGACTCAAAGGTGGATGTTGATGAAGAAGATGCCTACAACTGCCATGAACTGATGGCAATGACTGATGAAGAGGGCAGCCAAGATCAGCCTGGTCAAAGTAAGGTACATTCCCCATCCAGTTCTGTGTCTAGGTATGAGACAAGTCCCTATGCAGAAGCCTCTTCATCTAATGGTGAAGATGATTCTTGCTCAGAAGGCGATGTCAATCAACTAATTGACAGATATAGTGAACTTTTGGATGCCTTTAAGAAATGCAAGAAGTTGACTATGAAGCAGGCTAAGGAGATTTTGTCTCTTCAGCCTACTGCTTCTCAGCTTGCTAAAATAGCTTCTGTGCTGAATCAGACAATGAGGGAACTCAGTCAACTTAAAACCCTGTCAGGCATCTATATGGAGACTATGAAGAGCAAGAATAGTCTCATTAAAGATCTTGAAGAAAAGCTCCAGAGGGAGAAAGGTATTGTGGCCAGTTTCTCTCAGCCAAATATAGTGTTGCCCTTGATAGATTCCTTCTCCTCACAGAAGGGTAAGAAGTGGTTGGGCTTCAAGGGTAACACAAAGACCTACCCATCCCAAAGGGAAAGGGAAAGTACAAGTTGCGCCAATGGCATCTAGGCCACCTATCCAATTCAAGAGGGTGATATTCCCTTCAAATAGGTATGACTAGGAAAGTATATATGGTCACTATATGAATGGTGCTTCCACAAGTGCAACAAAAGTTGTTCTCAGCCATTGTGGAAGGTATAGCAGGGTAAGTGCCTTTAAGGCTGCCCATGAAGAAATTCAAATGGCCCATCATGGATCATTTATTTTTGGTTCTACAGCCCCCCTCTCAAAAATGTGGCTACATCCAATTTTTTGAACCTGTCAGCACAGAATCTGACTAAGGGTCTGTCTGTCAGCTTGCATGATATGGCTGTTTTTGATGCTATCAAGAGCACACTGTTTGAAAAGAAATGTGTTGCTGATGGGATTTAGAACAGGCCACACAAGCCAGCAAGCAAACTAACGTTCAGTCAGATCCATACTAAAAAAAGTCAGAAAATGGCTGTTGCACCTCTTCCTTCTAGCAAGACTGCAGTCAAACCAACTGTAGGGCCTACACAGAAAAGAAGATACAACATACATGATTGTTGGTGTTGTGCCAAGGTAGGCCATTATGTCATTGACTGCTGACACAATCCTAATGTGGTAAGAGTAAGAGTCAGTCCACCAGTCAGAAAACTTGCTGGTGGACATGTTCAGTTCCAAACTAATGTGCACCTAGGAACCAATAGAAATTGGGTTCCTAAGGTAAAGTAAACTTCTTATTGCAGGTTAGTTCAAGTGGCCATACCCTAATATGGTACTTGGACAGTGATTGCTCTAGGCACATGACTGGGACAAGGAGCAACTTGAAGGAGTTCACCCCAGTGAAAAATGGATCCAAGGTTATATTTGGTGGTTCTGATAGAGGGGTAACTAGAGGCTATAGTAAGATTACCAATGGCATAGTCACTATCATAAAAGTGGCTTATGTTGAAGGGTTACAACACAACTTTATAAGCATAAGCCAACTCTTTGATCTTGGCTATGTTATTGTATTCCAAAAGGATGAGTGCCTGATTAGGAGGTCTAGTGACTAAGAGGTCATATTGACAGGCACTAGGAGTGGAAATGTTTATTGTTTAAACTTTCTATGTCTGGACTCGGATTCTCCTATTTGTCTTGTAGCAAATGAAAAAGTCTCATATTATGTCCAATGACACAAGAGACTAGCTCACTTGAATTATAAGACTATTAGCAAGATCTTTAGTCAAGAGTTAGTTAGGAATGGTCCAAATGTTAAATGCACCAAGGATATCATTTGCTCAGCTTGCCAAAAGGGTAAGCAAACCAAAGCATCCTTCAAGGGCACTAGTCCCAAGGACTATGTGAGGTGCTTATACCTCTTGCATATGGATCTATTTAGTCCTATGCCTGTTCAAAGTCTTGGTAGGAAATTCTACACTCTTGTGGTGGTTGATGACTATTCTAATTTTACTTGGGTGTTCTTTCTCATGAAAAAGAATGAGACCCTTGATATCTTCATCAAGTTTGTCATGCAAGTTCTGAATGAGTTTAACAATTCTGTGGTCAAAATCAGAAGTGACCATAGAACTGAATTATAATCTGAAGGCATGATAGAGTTCTGTGAAGAGCAAGGGATTCATCAAGAATTTTCTTCTCCTAGAACTCCCCAGCAAAATGGGATTATTGAGAGGAAAAACAGAACTCTCATAGAGGCTAGAAGAACCTTATTGTGTGATACATCTCTCCAAGAATATTTCTTGGCTGAGGCAGTAAATACTGCATGTCATGTCCTCAACAGGGCCTCTATCACCAAAATCCATAAGATGACTCCCTATGAGATCTTGAAGGGCAGAAAATCAAATCTGGGCTATCTCAGAATCTTTGGTAGTAAGTGTTATGTTCCCCATAATGCAAAGTACTATGTGACTAAGTTTGCTGCCAAGTCATTTGATGAGATTTTTGTTGCATACAACAATCATAGTAAAGCATATAGGGTATATAACTTGAAAAGCCAAGTTATAGAAGAGTCTGTGCATGTAGTCTTTGATAAGTCTAGCATGATTAATAAGGAGTTGTCAAGCTCCTCTTCTAGTAATGCAGGTATAGAACAGTGATGGAAAATCTGACCATCAAGGAAGCAGAACCAGCTATCCAAAATGAAGTGGATACTCCAGAAGGTCTACCAGACACACTTGGAGTAGAGGATGGTCAGCTAGAGGCTATTCCTGAAGCTATTACTGAAAGAAGATTACCCTCAACAATTAGGAACTTAAGAGACTATCTTGTTCACCAAATCATTGGTGAACCAAGCCATGGAGTAGTGAAAAGAAGCAGAAGTCTGAATACAACTATGTATGCAAGCTTCCCGTCACAGGGAGAGCCAAAGAAGTTTGAAGAGGCCAACATAGATCGATTCTGGATAGTGGATATGCAAGAGGAACTGAACCAGTTAAACAGATGCAATGTCTGTAAGCTTGTTCCCAGACCTCATAGACATAATGTCAATGGAGTCAAGTGGATTTACAGAAACAAACTTGATGAAAATGGTATTATAATCAAGAACAAAGCAAGATTAGTAGCTAAGGGGTACAGACAGGAAGAGGGTATTAATTTTGATCAAACCTTTGTTACTGTAGCAAGGCTGGAGGCCATAAGATTGTTCCTTGCATATGTTGCACACATGGGATTCAAGGTCTACCAGATGGAAATGAAGTCAGCCTTCCTGAATGGTGACTTAAAAGAGGAAGTCTATGTTGAGCAGCCTCCAGGTTTTGTAGTTTTTAACTCACCTGATTCTGTTTATAGACTTAGGAAAGCTCTATATGGGCTAAAGCAAGCCCCTAGAGCTTGGTATGAGACTTTGTCTAGCTTCCTTATTGAGATCAAATTCTCAAGGGGGGAAGATAGATAAGACCCTATTCCTAAGGGAATCTAATGGTAAGATCATCCTAGTTCAGATCTATGTAGATGACATTATCTTTGGATCTACTAATGACAACCTCTGTAGGAAGTTTGCCAAACTTATGTATGGGAAGTTTGAGATGAGCAGTATGGGTGAAATTAAGTTCTTCTTGGGTCTCCAAGTAAGACAGACTGATGATAGCTTGTCCATATCCCAGTCTAAGTTCACTAGGGAGATAATAAAGAAATTTTGTATGGAGAATTCCTCCACCATGAGAACTCCCATTGTAATGGCCTCCCCAGCCCACGGCTCGAAAGGACGGCCTCCAGCACCCCTAGCACCACACTCGAAAGGGTTCATCCTAACCAGGTCTGCCCAGGACCTTGATAACAACTCTTTGCCACAGTTGCTATCACCAACTGAGCTAACAACTTTTTGTCACAGTTGCTATCACCAACTGAGCTACAGCTTAGTTGGTGATAAGGAGTGGTTTGAAAACTCATTATCAAGGAGGTCTCGGGTTTGATCCCCGGCCTCAACAACCCGCCTGTGGATGGAGAGGGGTTGGGGTTCATGGTCTGCAGACCTAGTTTGGCTGAACCCTTTCGAGCGTGGTGCTGGGGGTGCCGACGGCCGTCCTTTCGAGCTGTGGGTTGGGGAGGCCGTTACAAAAAGTGCACTTTTTATAACGGTCCAGGCCCGCCAACCCTGCGGGACCCAGCTAGCACCGTCGGCCTACCAGAAGTCCAGACCCGGGCCCACAACTAGTAGTCAGCCTATTACATCAAGCCTGTAGGCCGTACACCCCAACCCCTCTCCGCGCCTGTTTTTCAGCAGCGGCGGGTTATTTCTACTGGGGATCGAACCCAGGACCTTGATAACAACTCTTTGCCACAATTGCTATCACCAACTAAGCTGTAGCTCAGTTAGTGATAGCAACTGTTGCAAAGACTTGTTAGCTCAGTTGGTGATAGCAACTGTGGCAAAGAGTTATTATCAAGGTCCTGGGTTCGATCCCCAGTGGAAACAACCCGCCACTGCTGAAAAATATGCGCGGAGAGGGGTTAGGGTGTACGGCCTGTAGGATTGATGTGATAGGCTGACTACCAATTGTGGGCCCGAGTCTGGACTTTTGGTAGGCTGGCGGTGCAAGCTGGGTCTCGTAGGGTTGGCGGGCCTGGACCGTTATAAAAAGTGCACTTTTTGTAACGGCTTCCCCAGCCCACGACTCGAAAGGACGGCCGTCGACACCCCCAGCATCCAGCTCAAAAGGGTTCAGCCTCAACAGGTCTGCAGACCATGCACCCCAAAGCCTCTCTGCGCCTGTTTCTCGGCCGCTGCACATTGTTGAGGCCGGGTCTCGAACTCGCAACCTCCTTGATAAAGAGTCTTCAAACCACTCCTCATCACCAATTGTGCAGCTCGTAGGGCCAGCGGCCATCCTTTCGAGTCGTGGGCTGGGGAGGCCGTTTTAAAAAGTGCCCTTTTTATAACGATTCAGGCCCGCCAACCCTGCGGGACCCAACTAGCATCGCTAGCCTACCAGAAGTCCAGACCCGGGCCCACAACTGGTAATCAGCCTATCACATCAAGCATGCATGTCGTACACCCCAACCCCTCTCCACGCCAATTTTCAGCAGCGGCGGGTTGTTACCACTAAGGATCGAACCCAGGACCTTGATAACAACTCTTTGCCACAGTTGCTATCACCAGTTGCAACAACCCGCCATTGCTGAAAAACAGGCGCGGAGAGGGGTTGGGGTGTACGACCTGCAGGCTTGATGGATAGGCTGACTACCAGTTGTAGGCCCGGGTCTGGACTTCTGGTAGGCCGGCGGTGCCAGCTGGGTCCTGCAGGGTTGGCAACCCTGGACCGTTATAGAGTGTAGGGCTTAACAGTCTGAGGTAGGTGGTTTGTTGACAACTGAGTTGTAGGCCCTTGTGGCTGAGAAGTAAGTCTTGAAGGAGACTTAGAGATCCTGAGGGATCTGAGGTGTAAGCTCTTTGGATCAAGCTTTGGAGAAGTGCCTAGTTCAACAAGATAGTTGGATAGGTGGGAGGGAAAGTGGATGTACCTAGTTGGGGAATCACTATAAATATCTGTATGCTTTGCTTTGTTATTTTCTTTATGCAGGTTATGTATATCTTGAAAGCATAAACAATTAAAAGCCAAAGCTCTAAAAGAAGAAACATAAAATAACTCATAAAGAGACCAATAACCTATGCACCCCCTAGGTGATTTAGCTATCCTTGAATTAAAGACTTTCAAATAGATTATAAAAAAACCTATTTAAAATGGATTTGCCCATAATCGTTATCAAAAATTATTTATAAAATACCACCGCTATATTGACAAACGATTCTCTGTTCCGAACAGCTCTACAAACACAGATTACCCAAACAAATCTCCATTTCCACCAACCAGTTTCCAACAGCTCCATTTACAAACATCCATTTACAACAACTCCTTTTACAACCGCAACCGCTAAACCAAATGAAGCCTTAGTGTGACAATAAATTACTCCACTATTAGATTATCCATTAATTCCCAATTTTGCACCGCCACTTTTTCGTTTCAAGTTTGGCGATCTGCACCCCCGGCCCTCCACGTAGTCTCTCGCGCTAGGTCATCCCGATCTTCTGGGATTTTTGGCAGATTGCACCCCCCAAATCACCCTCTTTGGCACTTTGCACCCCCAATTCATAAATATTACACTTTGCACCCCCCATTTGATATTTTTTTGGCACTTTGCACCCTTTGGTATTTTCATAAAGGTCAAATTACATACCATTTCTTCTATTCCTCTAACCCTAGCCGTCATTAATTTCTTTCTTGTTATTTTGTCAGAAGAGAAATCACGCCTGCTTCTCGTTGGCTTCCTGCTTCCAGTCGGCTGCCCGTCTGCTTCCTGCTTCCCGCCGGAAGTCCTGTCTATCGCTTGCTTCCAGCCGGAAGTCCCGCCCACCGCCTGCTTCTCGTTAAGATTCCCGCTTCCAACCCGTCAGAAGGTCCGCCTGCCCGTCAACTGTCCCGCTTGCATCCCGTCACAAGTGGTCTTCCTGTTTCCCGTCAAGTTCTGTGGGAAGGTATAAAAAGTTATTTTTTAGAATTCCAATCTTCATTTTCTAGTTTAGAAATTGAGAAATAAAAGAAACGGTATGCAATTGTAAGCTAGTTATCATTAGAACTCTTTAGTTTCCATTTCCCATCTTCATTTTTTTCCACTTGATGTTGTCATCTAGAGAGATGGATTAACTCTTCATGCCTTTTACTACATTCTATTAACTCATGTTTGCATGAAACAAGCTATATTGTTTTACAAAAAAATGTTTTGAATTTTTTAGGTTTTTCTACAAAAATGTCTTCACGTGAAGATGTGAATTGACAAAATATTTTGATCAACGAAAATTTTTTAGAACAAGGAGATGATGTTGATAGTAATAGTGATTCATCGTACATGGAAGAGGGTCGGACCAAGATAAATCATCTCTTAGTGATGGCTTGATTGATAGTGAATTTGAAATTGATGGTGTGTTGTTTGATAACGATATCGATGGAGAAATTAAATTTGTTGGTGAAAGAGCAGAGCTAAAAGAGCCTGTAAAAACGAACATTGGAATGCATATAAGGGAGCCCGGTAGTCAGTCTTCAGCTAAGGCACAAAAAGTGAGATGCACACAAATAAATGTGTATCAAGAAGATGAAAACAATTCTGATTTTGAGTTTGAAGTAGGCTTGTGTTTTAATAGTGCTACTGATTTTAGAGATGTCGTAAGGTTGCATGCTACTAAGCAAGGTAAACCATTGAAGTTCACTAAAAATTGTAGTGACAAAATTAAAGTAACATGTGATTGTGGTTGACTTATATATGCTTCTTTTATGTCAAGGTTAAATGTAAGCATGATTTGTCTTCACAAACATGCATTTTTAAGCGGCTATATATATGTTGGGGTGCATTAAAGAAGGGGTTCATGGCAGGATGTAGACCTATTATAGGGTTGGATGTGACTCGTTTGAAAACATCTACTGGTGGTGTTTTACTCTGCGCTGTAGGCATTGATGGCAATAATAACATGTATTCTATTGCATATGCCATTGTCTTAAGGGAGAATACAAAGACTTGAACAAGGTTTCTTAGTCTTCTTATTGAAGATTTGTGTATTAAAAACACACATACATGGTCTTTTATTTCGTATAAGCAAAAAATGTTGATTAAAACAATTAATGAACTACTCCCCAATGCTGAGCATAGGTTTTGTTTGCGGCATATGTACAACAACTTCAAACAAAAACATAGAGGATTGCACTTAAAAGACTTGCTATGGAAGGCAGCATCGGCAAGTAGGCTAACATATTTCAACAATCAAATGGAAACGTTGAAATTGAGTGATAAGAAGGCTTATGAATGAGTTAAAGAAAAAAATGAAAGACATTGAGCTAGGTCTTATTTTAGCACTTGACCTAAATGTAACATGTTGTTAAATAATTTTTGCGAGGCTTTCAACAAAGTTATTTTAAAAGCAAGGGATAAACCTATAATAACTATGTTGGAGACCATAAGAGTTTTATTTATGAAGAGACTACACACACAAAGAGATAAAGTATCAAAGTTCAGTGGAGATATATGTCATTCCATACAACGCTCGTTGGAAAGTAAAAAAAAATGGACACAACTTTATTTTAGTATGGAATGGACACCATAATTTCGAAGTTGAAGGATGGGGAGGAGACAAATGGACCGTTGATCTGAATACATGGAGTTGTAGTTGTAGGAGATGATATTTAACGGGTATTCCTTGTGTGCATGCAACATCATGCATTTTTTATCGGAGGGAAAATGTTGAAGACTATGTCGGACATTGGTATAGAAAGGACATGTTCATGAGGGTATATGAATACATGTTGAATCCAATAAATTCGGCTAAGGAGTGGCCGTTAGAAAATTTAAATCCTATTGTTCCATGGTGTAATGTTAAAAAGAAGGCAGGAAGACCATCTAAGCATGCTAGAAGAAAGGGAGAAGATGAGCTATAGGGGAATACATAAGGAGTGAATCGGCATGGTATGAAGTACTCATGTGGCAACTGTGGCATGAGAGGACATACAAAGAAGAGTTGTTCTGAAGCCCCCCAAAGTCAAGACACAACTACGCGGTCGAAACAACCGGTAAACATATTTTATTCCATTAGTTTTTTAAAAATTATGTATTATTTTGGCTATATTTACTCATTGCAATGTTGATATGCCGGTGAGAAGAAATGTGAGTTGATCTCGGGGACTGATCGTGATCTACTGGAGATGATATTGGGGATCTATGCAGTTACTATTTGACATTTTATTATTTTGAGGTTAAACATGTTTATGTTTAAACTATGTGCTCCAATTATCTTTGAATTTCTGTGTTCAATTTTGTAATAGGTGTTGTTATGAACTTAGAATAGTTGTTTTATGATGAACTGTTAATTACTAGTTATTATTCATTGTTTAGCTGTTATATTTGATGTTGTAATAGTTGTTGTTCATTGTTTAATCAAAAAAGACACGCAATCCAAACAAAAATGTTATCTTAAATTCGGGTTAAATGTAAGCAGACTCGGCGGAGTAAGCAGTGGACGTGATCTTTGAATTTTAGTGCAATGTTGAATTTGGGTTGCATATGCTATCTTAAAAGAATTCGAGTTGCATACGGGTGCAAAAGAATTTGGGTTCTATATGCATGTGCAATGTTGAATTCAGAGTGCAAAAAGGCACGCGATCTTTGAATTTTTGTGTATAATTGGGAATTGATATTGGCATAAATTGACAATAACTTAATCTGGACAAAAATGCCAATATATGATGCTGTACAAATAATATGCTGTATAAATTGGCGATTTTTAATGTATATCTGATGTTGTACAAATAATTTGATTGCGGAAAAAAAATAGGGGTGCAAAATGTCAATTTAAAAAATTCGAGACGCAAAATGCCAATATATGAGATTTCAGCATAATACAGACAAAAATGCCCCTTGAAATTAAGTCTGGGTGCAAAGTGCCAAAAATATCAAATTGAGGTGCAAAGTGCAATATTTATGAATTGAGGGTGCAAAGTGCCAAAGAGAGTGATTTGGGGGTGCAATCTGCCAAAAGCCACTTCAGCAATCTCCTGGCGACGCGCGGCTTGGGCAAACTCTCAGGCTCTGTTTGGCGCGACGTTTTCGAAGCGGCACGCCGCTGATTCTGCCACCGCCGCGCCAAACAATAATTTGATGGGCAGCAGTGGGTGACGCCACCGCTAAAAATAGCGGTGGCCCGCTATTTCCGAGTCGTGGAAATCTTCCGCGACTCGGAAATAGTAGCAGCGCTGCAGCCATTGACTGCAGCGCAGCTGCTGTTTTTTATTAAAAAAAATATTTTTTTAATATAAGTTATGGGTGTTGCTGTTATTACATTAAATTAATAATATTAAAAAATAGATTCGCACATTCTTATAATTTTTATTTAATAAGTTATGGGTGCTGTTGTTATTATTATATATTTTTTATATATTTTTTATATAACTTATAAGTTATGGATGCTATAAACACTGTTCTTTCAAACAGATTCACAGATTCTGCCACCAATCAAAACAAGTGATTATTTTATCCCGTCAAATCAAGGCTAAGCCCCGAAGCTCCCAGCCACCACGGGATCACGAAAGTTCTCCCAGCTCGCCGTTTGAGCTCGCCGTCTCTAGGACGCCGTCGCCAATCTACCGGCCGAAGCCCCGAAACCACCCCTTCTTCCCTATGGATCGCACAAACTCCTCTCCGGCTGCAACTTCTCCAAAGCTTCCCTAGTGATTCACCTCCAACGCTTCTACCTTGCTTCACACGGGGACACACTGTTAGGTCCAAGATGGACCAAGAATCCTGGTGGTGGCTGAGATCCGCCGGAAAGGAGAATATGAGAAGCACGGCGCCGCCGGATGGCCGCCGGTAATAGAAATTAGAATTACAGAATAAGAGAGAGATAGAGAGAGATGGATAGAGAGAGAATTAGAGAGTGAGAGAGAGACAGATGTTGAAGCCAAAAATGACCCCAACGAATGTTCACAAACCAAAGTGCAGCCGACGCCTACTTCTCTCTTACCTCGACCCTTGACTGGCTGCTAAGGTCAAAAGACTGACCCAAAGCCTCAGCTGGGAGGTCCCACCACACACCCGGAAGATCTCTGAGAGCTTCCCCTCCAAAGCCAAATGCTGGGCTGGGAGCTCCTCAGAAGACACTAGAGTTGGAGAATAATGAAAGCCTTGCCTTCCAAAGAGCCCCTATGGGTCTTTTTATAGTCTTCCTTTGACCTGAAAATACTGAACTACCCCTGAGGGGTCTGCCAATAGCCAAATCCCGCTGTCATCCCAAGGGCATTTGGATAATTTTACCTCAGGATAATATATTATAAAATAATCCCCTTTACGAGCGTCGGGCCCTACCACGTGGGCCCACTTGGCGAGAACCCTGGCCGTGAAGGCTCTCGCCGGACCCCCACCTGGGCCAACCCTGGCGAGACCCCTTGCCAGGGAGGTTCGCGCCCTTCACGGTCTTGAAATTACCGCGACTGAAGGCCTACTTGGGGCCTTCTCGCCTCCCCTGGGCGGGAGCTTGCCCTAAGGCGGAAGCTTCCGTGGTCGACGATCTCTCCTACCGAGAGCTCGAGTATCTGCCTCGGTTGGTCGACGATCTCTCCTGCCGAGAGCTCGACTATCTGCCTTGGTTGGTCGACGATCTCTCCTGCCGAGAGCTCGACTATCTGCCTTGGTCGGTCGACGATCTCTCCATCTTTTCCCTGCCCTTGGCGGGAGCTCCTACGGGATGAGAACTCCACAAGTATGCCTTAGGGTTAACCCAAGGCTAACCTGAGGCTAGCCCAATTCCTCAGTGGTGTCTCCGGGTCCCACCCAGCGAATATGGGGTTGTACACAATCCCCGCTCTTTTCGAGCTAGCCCTGCGCTCGACAAGACAAGTCCAACCCCCGAAATATTCGCTGGACACGTGCCCGCCTACCGAGGGAATCTTTTGGGGGGCCCCACTGCGGCTATAAATATGCACTGATAGGCGTCCATACGCCCTGCCCTTGAAGTACGGTTTTCCAGCTGAGCTCTCGCCTCAGGGATTTTTGCGCGAGCTTACCATGCATCCCAAACGTGCTGCCAAACCGCTTCCGCAAGACCTCCAAGACCGGTTAGCCGCTGCCCAAGCGCGGGCCTTGGCTAACTGTGTGGCGGTGGCTCCATGGTTAGCGAGAAAGACTTCAACCGCCGGGCCTTCCGAGCCGAAGAAGAAGGAAAAGAAAAGGGCGAAGGTGGTCCGGCGGGACCTTTCTCGCGAGAACAGGGATCCTCCTTCCCCCACTCCCAATCCTGCGGGGGATCCTTCTCCGCAGAAGGTAAGCCTTTCAACCGTTCCTATCGAGCTGATTGTGCACTAGATCCGATGGTTAAAGTAAGCTTTCGCAGGAATCCGCTCCTAACGATGACGCCGAGATCCCGCCAAGTTCTTCGAACCTGCCCGCTCATTCACCCAAGGACCAAACGCGGGTCTCGGAGAGGATTCCTCCGGCCGAAACCGGAACGATAGGTACATTTTCCCTTGTCAATATTTCAACCCGACCCTTTCTTTTTTGAACCGTCTTCTCGCAGTGCCAACTCCCGCCGACCCGGGTCTAACCACCCGGGAAGATGAAGCGAGAACCGTTGAAGTGCCTCCTGCGGTGGCCAATCCTATCCTGCAGGCGGGAGGGGCGGCTTCTGAACCTTCCGCTACTCTCAAGGATGCTGATCGTCCCTTGAGAGAAGACAACTCCCCTCATGCTTCCGGCCAGGCCGGGATCGTCGTGCGCGAGCCCTTCTGCCCGAGGCTGGGCAAGCCTCTTCACCTCCTTTATGGAACCAACGGAGGGGCCGGGCCTTCTCGTCCAACTTTGGTTGACGGTTCTCGCCCAGCCGCAGGTATGCGAAAACTTTTCTGGACTGTTGATTGTCATGCCTCGACCAAAATTCTCGTGCGTTTCTTCCGCAGGTGATCCTGGCTTGCGGTCGGGAGTCAACGAGGAAGGAGAAGAAGAGGAAGAAGAAGAAGAGGAAGGAGAGGATGAAGAGTCCCCTCTCCCTTCGTCTGGCGAGATAGAAGAAACCTTGAACAGCACTGGGAGCGCGAAGGGGAGAAGGAGGAAGATCTCGGTCATTTTGGCCAAGCTTATCCGGCGAGACCGTGCCCATACTGCCGCGGCGAAAGCATTCCGCGAATCCGTGGAGCAAAGGCTGGAGGCTCTGGAGCGGGATTTCTTCTTGGGCGAGACTGATTGCCCGGGAGGGCCTTCTGCCGAGTCTTCGCCAGGGAGGTGCATCTCGCAGATCCGGGATCACGCCAGGCGGATCAACCTTGGGTGTACCACCCTATCGTCCTACTTCAACCCGTTGGCGCCCCCAAGAACTAGGCGGCGAGAACGAGGACGATGGAGCTGGAAGCCCTATTAGCCTTCCCGCTCTGAATCTCAATGTACCTCTTTTATCAGTGTATCTCTTTTCATCGATGTATCTGTAATAAACATTACTGTTAATTAGGTTTATCCAGCTTGCGCTAGCGAGGATCTCGCTTCTACCCATGTCTCTCTTTTCTTTTTCTTTTTATTGCTCTGCGAGGCTTTTAAACTAAGACGCTTACACCAATCTAGGATGCTTGCGCCAATCTAGGAGGCTTGCGTCAATCTAGGAGGCTTGCGTCAATCTAGGAGGCTTGCGCCAATCTGGGAGGCTTGCGCCAATCCAGATAGTTGCGTCGAAACCAGGAACGACCGTTGACCGCTGCCATCCCGAGGGGGAAAATCGAGGCGCCGTTAGCCCGGATTCTGACAGTTGTACTCCGCTGTCACTTTCTCTCTCTGTCGGATGGATTCATGATGATTACGATTCTCTATAAATAGAGAAGTCTACCAACCGCATTTACTTCTTCGATCCGGAACCTCAGCCTCCCTTCCTTGCTCTCGCATTCTTACTTCCGCTTAGACCTCTTTTCAGCTCTCGCTCTCACTCCCAAACCCACCATGCCTGGCGAGAACAAGGGTCGCGCCCACTGCGCGGAAGCTTTCCAAAAACATCTCTTCCCTTCCTGCAAGCTCACCCTCGACGAATATAACATGATCGTTGACCGCTACATCCCCGCCGGCTTCTCGGCGCGGAACCCGGGAAACCACGATAAGGTGAATACTCCGGAGCCGGGAGAACTCGCCATCCCCCTCGAGCATTTCGAGGTGGGCTTCCGCCTTCCCCTTTGGCCGGAGGTTCGGCTTGCTTTTCGCTATTATGGGGTGGTTCCCGCCCAACTGAACCCGAACTCGGTCGCGATCCTTATAGCATTCATATGCTATATGCGATCCGAGAGGATCGAGTTCAGTTTGCCCATCTTCCGGAAGCTATTCAACTTCCGTGCCAAGGGAGGGGTGGTTTTCTTCTCCGGGCAACTGCTCGAGGTTACCGGTCTCGCCAACAAGCACCACCACTGGGCGAGAAATTCGTTTATGTCAGCGGAGACTTCGGCAACGTCCCGCTTCAGCCCGTTCAGTACGAGGACGCTGCCTACAAGCCGCCTACTCTGGGATCGCGCGAGAGCGCAATCCTGGAATTCTTTGGGACCAAGGAGTTCGATGTTCCCTACCTCAGGCGAGACGTCGACTCCCTCCCACTCGTTCACTCGGGCGAAGGTATGGTCTCGCCTCGGATTCCCTCTTTTATCGAAGATCTTCTCGCGCTGAAGCGTTTTAACTTTGCAGGAGAGCGGGAGGTCCCTCTGCGCCAACCCTTCGCTGAAGGCCGGAGCGTCGAGGGTCTGGCCGCGGGAGGCTCCCTTGCGCTCGCGGAAGCTAGCGCCAGCGCTTGCCGAAACGATCCAGCCCCCCCCCCCCCCCCTTTGCCGCCACCAGCCAAGAAGCGGAAGGTCACCCTTCCTCCTCTCCGAACGCTGAAGAGGCCAAAACCTTCTGCTCTCGAGAAGGGGAAGGCCCCGGCCGTCTCGCCTGTCCAACCCCTTCCCGCAGGCAGCTCCTTCGAAGCGATCCTCTAGAGGGCCAGCGAGATGGATGCCGCCGCCAAGAGCCGCGCCGAGGCTTCCACCGGGAACCCACCGGCCGCAAGCGAGGCTGGGGGAGAAGTGCTCGCCGCCGAAACCTCCGCCCGAGCTCCGCCCCGGGAGGTGCCAAAAGGGCACAGGAACTTTGGCTTCGGCGTGAAGTACGTCGACGCGGAGGGGAAGCCTCAGATGGAATGGGACCCTGAGTCAAACTTGATCAAGGTTACGATGCTCCTTCCCAGCTGGGCGGAGGGGGAAGATGTGACTGGCGAGGCCTTTTCGCTTGGATATGGCCTTTACAGCCGAGAGGATGCCAGCGTGTTTGACCAGATGTCCACTCGCCTTATATCCTTCGATGCCATCCGGGCTCTATTGTGCGGGTTCGAGCTTGCGCATATGTGTGCGCGCCGAAGCATCACCCTCGACAAGAATTTCACTGATATGCGCAAGGCAAGGGAGGACGCGGTGGCTCGAGCGCACACCGCGGGAGAAGAACTCGCGAAAGCTCAATAAGAGCTTGCGGATGCTCGACTGGCGCTGTCTCTACGCCCCGCGACTGAGGTAAGCGAGACCCTCCTAAACCCTTGCTTTCGTTTCTCAAAGTTACGATGGTGCAATGTTTCCAGACTGAACTCTTTTTTCACAGGATTCTGCCCAAGTCAAGGAGCTTCGCGCAGAGCTGGCCAACGCGCACTGCGAGAGCGTCCTCTTGAGGGAACAGCTCCGCGCAGAGCTGGCGAAGGTCCCGCCTCCGGAGCTAGATGCAAGGCTGCGGAGTCGTTACCTCTCGGAGTACGACGTTGACAAGCTGCTCCAAGCCAACGCTCAGGCAACCGTCAAGCTGACGCTCGAGACGCTGCGAGACGTCAAGCTGCTTCGGGAGGACGGCGCGACCATCGACGCTCGCCAACTTCTTCCTTGGCTCTACGATCCAGTTCCCAAACCTCCGGGCGCGCCGGACTCGCCTCCCTCAGACATCCCGAGGTCTTCTACCGCCGCTGGCGAGACATCTGAAGAGGGCTCTGGCGATGATTCAAGCGAGAGCACCAGCGGGAGTTACAGCGCGTCCCCCTAAGCTTCTTCTTTCTTTTTGTTTCTTTTGTAATGAGCGAGAGGCTCCAACTTTTTGTAATTAATTTTATGTAAAGTAATGTTTCATCTTTCATTTTCAGTGTGTGCTTGAAAGTATATTGTTCTGCCGAATGGCTTCCGCGCGAGCTTCCGCCGAGACCCTTAGTCTCTTTAGGATAACCTCTTAGAAATCCGTTAGGCGGGAACCTCGCGTCGTCAATTAAGTTGTCCTGCTCAGGTCCGCCGGGAGCCTCCTTTTGCGAGAACCCCCCTTTGACCGAGGCCTTTACTGGCCGAGACCTTTGAGCCGAGACCTTTGAGCCGAGACCTTTGAGCCGAGACCTTTGAGCCGAGACCTTTGAGCCGAGACCTTTGAGCCGAGACCCTTACTGGCCGAGACCTCCAAATCGAGGCCTTTACTGGCTGAGACCTCTGAGCCAAGGCCTTTGGGGTCTTGCCTCCGGTCTAGGTCAGGGCCCTGCCCGCATATTTTTTCCAACCAATTAAACCCCCACCCCACCGGCGAGCCGTCGGACCTGCTAGCTTATATGAGAGCCTGCGCAGCGGGTCTACTGGGGTTTGAGCCGAGCTCGTGGTGTCGTAGAAGCGGCTAAGAACAAAGTATCACAAGAGCCAACCTTTCCCCCACAGGCGAGCCTTCGGACCTGCCAGCTTGATGAGAGCCTGCGCAGCGGGTCTACCTCGGGCCGAGCCGAGCTCGGGGTGTCGTAGAAGTGGCTAAGAACAAAGTATCACAAGATCCAACCTTTCCCCCACAGGCGAGCCTTCGGACCTGCCAGCTTGATGAGAGCCTGCGCAGCGGGTCTACCTGGGGCCGAGCCGAGCTCGGGGTGTCGTAGAAGTGGCTAAGAACAAAGTATCACAAGAGCCAACCTTTCCCCCACAGGCGAGCCTTCGGACCTGCCAGCTTGATGAGAGCCTGCGCAGCGGGTCTACCTGGGGCCGAGCCGAGCTCGGGGTGTCGTAGAAGTGGCTAAGAACAAAGTATCACAGGAGCCAACCTTTCCCCCACAGGCGAGCCTTCGGACCTGCCAGCTTGATGAGAGCCTGCGCAGCGGGTCTACCTGGGGCCGAGCCGAGCTCGGGGTGTCGTAGAAGTGGCTAAGAACAAAGTATCACAGGAGCCAACCTTTCCCCCACAGGCGAGCCTTCGGACCTGCCAGCTTGATGAGAGCCTGCGCAGCGGGTCTACCTGGGGCCGAGCCGAGCTCGGGGTGTCGTAGAAGTGGCTAAGAACAAAGTATCACAAGAGCCAACCTTTCCCCTACAGGCGAGCCTTCGGACCTGCCAGCTTGATGAGAGCCTGCGCAGCGGGTCTACCTGGGGCCGAGCCGAGCTCGGGGTGTCGTAGAAGTGGCTAAGAACAAAGTATCACAGGAGCCAACCTTTCCCCCACAGGCGAGCCTTCGGACCTGCCAGCTTGATGAGAGCCTGCGCAGCGGGTCTACCTGGGGCCGAGCTGAGCTCGGGGTGTCGTAGAAGTGGCTAAGAACAAAGTATCACAAGAGCCAACCTTTCCCTCACAGGCGAGCCTTCGGACCTGTCAGCTTGATGAGAGCCTGCGCAGCGGGTCTACCTGGGGCCGAGCCGAGCTCGGGGTGTCGTAGAAGTGGCTAAGAACAAAGTATCACAGGAGCCAACCTTTCCCCCACAGGCGAGCCTTCGGACCTGCCAGCTTGATGAGAGCCTGCGCAGCGGGTCTACCTGGGGCCGAGCCGAGCTCGGGGTGTCGTAGAAGTGGCTAAGAACAAAGTATCACAAGAGCCAACCTTTCCCCCACAGGCGAGCCTTCAGACCTTCCAGCTTGATGAGAGCCTGCGCAGCGGGTCTACCTGGGGCCGAGCCGAGCTCGGGGTGTTGATGAAGATAACCAAACCTCTCCCCCACAGGCGAGCCTTCGGACCTGCCAGCTAGATGAGAGCCTGCGCAGCGGGTCTACCTGGGGCCGAGCCGAGCTCGGGGTGTTGATGAAGGTAACCAAACCTCTCCCCCACAGGCGAGCCTTCGGACCTGCCAGCTAGATGAGAGCCTGCGCAGCGGGTCTACCTGGGGCCGAGCCGAGCTCGGGGTGTTGATGAAGTTAACCAAACCTCTCCCCCACAGGCGAGCCTTCGGACCTGCCAGCTAGATGAGAGCCTGCGCAGCGGGTCTACCTGGGGCCGAGCCGAGCTCGGGGTGTTGATGAAGATTCCTTCAACCAGGCCTATTCTATCACTGAGATGAGGAGTCATAGCCAGTTAAAACAAAAAACATAAAGATTGCATATTCAGCGACAGTCAACATTTTGAAATAAACTCATTGAAAATGCAACAGTTGTTTACAACATTACAATCCTTCTTTCCCTCTTACGGGTAGAAGCGCTTCAGGTCATCACCATTCCAGGTGTGACTCAAGGTCCTTCCCTCCGCGTCCTGGAGATAGTAGCCTCCGTTAACCAGAGCCTTCTCTACTATATAAGGCCCTTCCCAGCTAGGGTTGAGCTTACCAACCGCGGCCGACCTTCCCGCAGCGTCGACCTTTTTCAGTACTAGATCCCCCCCGGCGAATTGCTTGACTCTGATGTGCTTATCGAAGTACCGAGCCATTCGCCGTTTTATTTCTTCTTGCCTGATGGCGGCAACATCCCGCAGCTCTTCCACCATATCTAATGAGAGGCGCAACCCTTCCTCATTCTCCAACCTCCAAGCTTCGCTTCCCTCAGTCGCGGCCGCAACCCTTAGGGACCGAACCTCGAATTCCACCGGGAGGACAGCCTCACACCCATGAGAGAGCTTGAATGGGGTCTCCCCTGTGGCCGTGTTCGGAGTCGTTCGCAAGGCCCACAGAACGGAAGGGAGCTGTTCCACCCAGTTACCCTTCAGGTTCTCCACCTTCTTTTTGAGCAAGCTGACAATGATCTTGTTGGCCGCCTCCACCTGGCCATTGCTCCGAGGATGATGGACAGAGGCGAACCTGAGGTCAATCCCCAATTGGGTGCAAAAACTGATGAATTCTTCACTGGCAAACTGAGGACCGTTGTCTGTCACTATCGCTTGGGGCAACCCGTGCCTGCAAATGATTTCCCCCCAAACGAAGTTCCTGATGACCTGGGAGGTTACCTTGGCTAACGGCTTGATCTCCAACCACTTGGAGAAGTAGTCAATCATAACTAGGAGGAATCTCCTCTGCCCGCTAGCTGGAGGAAAGGGTCCAACCAGGTCCATTCCCTAAATGGCGAAGGGTCATGGCGCCGTGATGCTTCGAAGCCTTTGGGCGGGCAAGAGCTGGAGGGGAGCATGTACTTGGCACTTCCGACACCTCCTTGCGAACTCAGCTGTATCCTTCCTCAAAGTCCGCCAGAAATATCCTTGCCTTATCACCCTTGCTTCCAATGTCCTTCCCCCTGAATGACTGCCGCATTCTCCGGAATGCACCTCTTCCAGGATCCCTGGGACTTCCTCCTCGGTCATGCACATCGCGAGGAGTCCTGACAACATCTTCCGATGCAAGCTCCCTTCCAGCATCAGGTAATGAGCCGCCTTATGCCTGAAGCTCTTGGCATCCTTGACTTTTTCCGACAGTTCTCCTGTGGTCAAGAAGGTCACCAACGGATCTACCCATGAGGACCGCCGATTCACCTCCATCACCTCCCCCTCTTCAATGGCTGGCCGAAATAGTTCGGTGAGGGTACCTCCACCCCGAGGCCCGAACTTTGCTAATCGGTCAGCTGCCATGCTTTCCTCCCTGGGAACATGTTGAATAGAAAAAGAACGGAAACCTCCAATAATAGTTCTTACCTTTGATAGATATCTTGCGAGGGTAGGCTCCCGGGCCTCGAACTCCCCTCGGATCTGCGATGCCACCACCATTGAGTCTGTGAAGGCCTCCACATCCTGAATTTCCAACTCCTTTGCCAGTCGGAGACCGGCTATCACGGCTTCGTACTCCGCCTGATTATTGGTTACAGGGAAGTGGAAAGCCACTGCTTGTTCTATGGTAACCCCTTGGGGACTTACCAGTACCATACCTCCTCCCAGGGAGTGCCTTCTTGAGGCTCCATCGACCATCATCTTCCATGCCTCCGACGGCCTCGGCTCTTCTTCCTCGGCCTCAGTGACATAATCCGCCAAAAAGTCCGCCACGGCTTGGGCTTTGATGGAGAGCCTTGGGACGAAAGAAATGTCAAACTCGCTTAGCTCGATGGACCACTTTGCCCACCTTCCTGAATGCTCCACCCCCTCAAAGACCTTGCGAAGAGGATGGTCGGTTACCACCCTAATCGAGTGCGCCTGAAAGTAAGGGCGAAGCTTCCTAGCTGAGATGACAAAAGCATACGCTAGCTTCTCCAGGATGGGGTATCGGATCTCCGCCTTTTTTAAGATTCGGCTTACATAATAGACGGGCAACTGTTTCTTCCCCCCCTCCCTAACCAAGACGGAGCTCACTGCCTCTACCCCCACTCCGAGATACAAGGCTAGGTCTTCCCCTTCCTTCGGGCTTTGAAGTAACGGAGCTTGGGAGAGTTGCCTCTTCAGCCCCTGGAATGCCTCTTCACATTCGGCTGTCCATTCAAACACTTGGTTACCACGAAGTACTTTAAAGAAAGAGGAACACCTATCCCCTGACCGAGAGAGGAACCTTCTTAGCCCGGCCAACTTCCCGGTCAAGCGCTGGACTTCCTTGGCGCTGCGAGGTGATTCCAGGTCTAGAATAGCCTTAACCTTATCGGGGTTAGGTTCTACCCCCGCGGGAGTCAAGAGGTGTCCGAGGAATTTCCCGCGACTAGCCCCGAAGACGCACTTCAAGGGATTCAACCTCATCTTGAACCTTCGCAGGGTGGCAAACGTTTCCTCCAAGTCCCGCAAGTGGGAATCAACACACTTGCTCTTGACCATGAGGTCGTCCACGTAGACCTCCAGGTTCCTTCCCCTTTGATCTCGAAAGATTCGATCCATCATGCGTTGGTACGTTGCCCCTGCGTTCTTCAACCCGAAGGGCATCATCTTATAGCTGAAGCATCCCTCTCTCGCGATGAAGGAAACATCCTTGACATCAGGAGGGTGCATCCGGATCTGATGGTAACCTGAAAATGCATCTAAAAAACTCATAAGAGAAAAACCAACGGCTGAGTCAACCAGCGCGTCGATTCGAGGCAAGGGGTAGCAATCCTTGGGACATGATTTATTTAATAAGGAAAAATCAATACACATGCGCCATTTTCCTCCTCCCTTCTTTACCATTACCACGTTGGAGATCCAGCCTGGATACTGGATCTCTGAGATGAAGCCTGCGTCCAGGAGCTTTTTGACCTCCTCTCGGATGGGGGCTTCTAGCTTGGTGGCGATGGCCCTCATCTTTTGGCGTATGGGGCGGGCTCTGGGATCCAGGTTCAAGCGATGACAGGCCACGTCCGCGTCGATGCCCGGCATGTCTGCCGCGCTCCAAGCGAAGATGTCGACGTTGCTTTGGATGCAGGCTCGCATCCGCTCCTGATCCTCGAGGCTCAAGCCTCCGCTGATCTGAACCCTTTGCGCCTCCCCCGCTCTTGTAAGCACCTCCATCTCTACCACCTCTTCGGCCGGCTCCAGCCCCGACCGCTCCCAACTTACCCTTACCTCTTCCTGCTCAAACTCGAGCTCCTCTCCCCCAACCTCATCAACTTCCATCGCCTCCTCTAGGCTCTCCTCCTGCCTCTGCTCTTCTTCATCCATCACTCCTCTCGCCTCTTCTAGGCTGATCTCCCCCAACTCCTCTGCATCCGCCATCTCCTCAACAACCTCTATCGCCTCTCCCAGGCTCATCCCCCCTTCCTCAACTCCTTCCTGCTCAGCCATCTCCCTCTCCAACTCCTCTGCCTCCGCCATCCATGACACGGTGTTAACCGCCGTCACATAGCACTGCCTTGCCATCTTCGGATCCCCCCTGATCCTAACCTGCACCCCTCCATTGTTGAACTTGAGGCATTGGTGGTATGAGGAGGGTACACAGCGAAAGGCGCTGATGAGGGGGCGTCCAAAGATGGCATTGTAACTACTCGGGGCGTCCACGATCACAAACCGACAGTTTCGTGAGACGCCCCCAAGCCTCACATGCAGGCCTACTCCTCCTTCCACTTCTTTCCTTTCTCCGGAGAAGCCAAAAAGCGGTCCGTCAGAAGCCAGGACCCTTTTTCCTTCCACCCTCATCTCATAGAAGGCCTTCTTGAAGATCACATTCACCGAGCTCCCATTGTCCACCAGTATCTGGGAGACGGTGTAATTCTCCACCGCTGTCTGGATCACAAGCGCGTCGCAGAACGGATCCTCGTAGTCTGGCATATCCACGGATGAGAAGGTGATCTTCTCCTCTGGGGGGGAGCCTGGGAGGTCGAGGCGACCCCTCGGCGGAACATGGTTTGAAGGCTCCCCTTGCGGGTTGCCTCGATCCCCACTCCCCCGTGGATCACTCCGATCCCTCCTCGGGTCCCCACGTCAATCCTGTCTTCACATCTGTCCTCAACCTCTTCCCGCTGTACTTCAACGATCCTTACAGGCGGATCCTGCCTTCCGACCCCTCTGGCCCCTCTAATCTCCAGAAACTCCGGGCAGGTGGCCGTTGCGTGACCTTCCTCCTGATGGAAATCACAATAAGGCAACGCCACCCTGCCCCCTCTTCCTTCTCCTCCTCCCCTTCTTCCGGCTCCCCGAAATCTTCTTCCTCTTCCCCTTCCCACCTCCATAGCCTCCTGCGGCGGTGGAAAATGACCCCTTGGTCCTTGTCGCCATCCTCCCTGCTCCAGCCTTCTTTGTTCCCGGAAGTTATCTCTTCCCTGAAGCCCTCCTTGGCCCTGTGGGCGACCCTCCTGAGGCCTCCAACCCAGTCGGTTGTTCGGCTCCCTGGCCCCCCCCATGCTGCTGCCCCTGCCCTCGGGGCTCTTCTCTTCTTCTATCTTCCCTCGGCTCCCTCTGCTCCCACTGCTCCCTCTGCTCTCTCTGCCTCCCCACTACTGGCTCCCTCACATCATCCTCGGCCAACCTGTCCAGCTTCCTCGCAAACGCAGGGTTTGCCCTTTCAAAGTCTATCTCCTTCGCCGCCCTCTCCATGAGCTCCTCAAAAGAGAGAGGGGGCACCCTCTTCAACTCCATGCTGAAAAACTCTGGTCTCAGCCCCAGGGTGAAGGCAAGCATCAGCGCGTACCCCGGGACCTCCTAGACCAGGAGAATCTCCTCTTGGAACCGGTCGACATAGTGACCCAGCGTCTCCTCCGGCCCTTGCCTCACTGCAAACAGGCATTCAGCCTCCTTCTTCCTTTTCTTCGAAGTTGAGAATCTCAACAGAAAACCCCTCCGCAGATCCTCAAAGCTGTAGATGGAACTCGCCGGCAACTGGTGGAACCAGTCCCTGGCCTTCTCTTTCAGAGTGATGGCAAAAAGCCTACACTTGAAGGCATCCGACATTTGTCTGATGGACACCACGTCCTCGAACCATTGCACGTGCTGAACCGGGTCATCCTTCCCGGTGTAGTAGGTCATGTCCGGCTCCCGGAACCCCTCCGGCACTGGAGCCGAGACAATGAGCTCACTAAAGGGGGTCTCGCCTCCCGCCTGGCGAGAAGGCACATCTCGCGACCTCGGTTGGCTGGACCGATCCGCGAGACCATGCCCAGGGAAGAGTTCCTGCACCGTCGCCTCCTTCTCGCCCAGATCCGTCGGAAGCTCCTTCTCGAGACGCTGGCCTGGGAAAAGCTCCCGCGCGGCTACGTCCCTCTCGCCTGCCTCCACCGGGACCTCCTTCCCGGGGCGCTGCCCTGGAGCGTTCTCGCCTAGCAGCGGAACCACCTCCACCGGAACCTGCGGCGTCTCCCACTCATTCCTTGCCGAGAAGGCCAAGTTGATCGTCTGCATGACTTCCCGCCTGAAGTCCTCAAACATCTTCTTCGTCGCCTCGTCCACCCGGGTGGGGGATCCTCCTGCGCCTGATCCTTCACCTTCGCCTCCTGCCATGGGACTTAACTCGAGATTTTCTTACACCGGCTGCTTCCACGCTCACCGCACCAGAACTGTTGAAGCCAAAAATGACCCCAACGAATGTTCACAAACCAAAGTGCAGCCGACGCCTACTTCTCTCTTACCTCGACCCTTGACTGGCTTCTAAGGTCAAAAGACTGACCCAATGCCTCAGCTGGGAGGTCCCACCACACACCCGGAAGATCTCTGAGAGCTTCCCCTCCAAAGCCAAATGCTGGGCTGGGAGCTCCTCAGAAGGCACTAGAGTTGGAGAATAATGAAAGCCTTGCCTTCCAAAGAGCCCCTATGGGTCTTTTTATAGTCTTCCTTTGACCTGAAAATACTGAACTACCCCTGAGGGGTCTGCCAATAGCCAAATCCCGCTGTCATCCCAAGGGCATTTGGATAATTTTACCTCAGGATAATATATTATAAAATAATCCCCTTTACGAGCGCCGGGCCCTACCACGTGGGCCCACTTGGCGAGAACCCTGGCCGTGAAGGCTCTCGCCGAACCCCCACCTGGGCCAACCCTGGCGAGACCCCTTGCTAGGGAGGTTCGCGCCCTTCACGGTCTTGAAATTACCGCGACTGAAGGCCTACTTGGGGCCTTCTCGCCTCCCCTGGGCGGGAGCTTGCCCTAAGGCGGAAGCTTCCGTGGTCGACGATCTCTCCTACCGAGAGCTCGAGTATCTGCCTCGGTTGGTCGACGATCTCTCCTGCCGAGAGCTCGACTATCTGCCTTGGTTGGTCGACGATCTCTCCTGCCGAGAGCTCGACTATCTGCCTTGGTCGGTCGACGATCTCTCCATCTTTTCCCTGCCCTTGGCGGGAGCTCCTACGGGACGAGAACTCCACAAGTATGCCTTAGCGTTAACCCAAGGCTAACCTGAGGCTAGCCCAATTCCTCAGTGGTGTCTCCGGGTCCCACCCAGCGAATATGGGGTTGTACAACAGAGACAGAGGAAGAAGAAGAAGTCATTTCATTAAAAATCCGCATGAAAACTTAATATAGAGTTTATTGTCTATTTAAAGGAATAGATTGACCATTTACAAAAACTCCTAGCTAATCCAAATTAACGGTCGCTTACAACTGCGGCTAAGCTTTAGACACGTGTTGCCAATCCTCTGGTTGATCCTGTTTGCATTGGAAATGATAAACCTCCATGATGTTGACACGTGCTGCTCATCCTCCGGTTGGATGTATTCCTGAAAAGGCGGATTGTAACAACGCCATCGTCTTTAAAAGGACGATGCCCTCATCGTTTTGTTCACGCATATCAATTTTTAGGGTTTTGCAGCGGCGCGGCAGATTTGGCGGACCTCCATAAGCTGGATCAACCTGTTGTTCATTGATCTACATTTGCTGCTTGGTTGCGTTGGTGTGGTCCTTTGGTTTGCTGCGTTTTTTCTTCTGTTCCCATCCCAGCGGAAGGTAGTCTGTAAGTACTGAGTTGTTTTTCGCTAGCTGTCGTAGATCTGTGGGGAGATCGTCCATATCTTCCCAAGTGCTGTCCTCCGGTGGAAGGTCCTTCCACTGGACTAGCCCCTGGGCCACTGTTTGGTTGGCCCGTCGGATCTGCCGACAGTCAACAATGGCTAATGGTGTATGCAGGGGCATATTCCCGTGGTTTTTGTTGGTAGTGGCGTAATCGATGGGTGTTCATTTCCCCGATACAGCTTTAGGAGGGAGATGTGAAATACAGGATGTATTTTGCACTCTGCTGGTAACTGTAAGCGGTATGCCGTTTCCCCCACGACTTCCGTTACCTGGAAGGGTCCATAAAAGCGAAGCGCGAGCTTCCTGCAAAGGGTTCGGTGTAGAGTCAGTTGTCAGTAGGGGTGCAGTTTGAGTAGCACCCAGTCATTAACTTGTAGCGTCAATGGTTGTCTCTTCTTATCCGCAGTTGTCTTCATGTGCTGTTGGGATTTCTGTAAATTTTCTCTGAGCTGGTGTATGAGTTCGTCCCGTGTTCTGAGGGTGAGATCCACAGCGTCGTTCCTTGACTTTCCTGCACAATAAGAATGAAGACCAGGGGGCGGTCGACCGAACATGGCTTCAAAAGGAGTCATGTCGGTCGTAGAGTTAACTGTGGAATTGAAATGAAACTCAGCTACGCTTAGATAATCACTCCAGTTTTTTGGTCGCTCATGTGTGAACATTCTTAGATATTGTTGTAGACTTCTATTTGTGCGTTCTGTCAAACCATCCGTCTGGGGATGGTAGGCTGAACTGTAATGCAAGGTTGTGCCTTGCATTTTAAACAAGTCTGTCCAAAAGTTGCTAAGAAAAACTGGGT
Organism: Platanthera zijinensis; assembly: GCA_039513925.1. Taxonomy (NCBI): domain Eukaryota; kingdom Viridiplantae; phylum Streptophyta; class Magnoliopsida; order Asparagales; family Orchidaceae; genus Platanthera; species Platanthera zijinensis. Next base: position 129,169,283 of record CM077088.1, on the reverse strand, counting down.
CTCGATCCGAGACTATGGAAGTAGGCAGTCCGTGCAACTTCCCTAATGTTTCCCAAAATACCGCTGCTGCCATGGGGGCAACCAATGGTGGGACCATGGGTGCGAAATGAGCAGCTCTGGACAAGCGGTCGACGATCACCATTATGATCGTATAGTTGTTGGATTTGGGTAGGTGTGTGATAAAGTCCATCGTTAGGTCTGACCATATTTGTGTTGGGATGGGTAAGGGCTGTAGTAGCCCATAAGGCAGGTGATTTATTGGTTTGGCCTATTGGCATAAATCGCATTGGTTAATGTAGTTAGTAATGTCTCTCTTCATATGATGCCAGTGAAAGTTTTCTAAAATTCTATGCATTGTAGCCTAAATTCTGGAATGCCCCCCATAAAGGCTAGCATGTGCGTTTGTTAGTATTCTGTTTTTAATTGGTGAATTTGCAGGGATGAATAATCTGTGTTTATAAAAAATGTTCCCTCCCCTCTGATACCAATCTGGTCTAGTATTGGCCTGGAGGACCAGGTCACTTACGAGCTGCTGGGTAAATGGGTCGGTGGCATAGTCCTGTTCCAGTCCCTCCAGTAGTGGTGATGTTGGGAATGTATGTGATAGAACACATAACTGTGCTGTTAGTGATGTCTGCTGGTCTAATGTTTCCCTGTGTTGGGTGCATGATCTTGACAGTGAGTCGGCTACTATGTTTGTTTTTCCTGGTTTATATGTTATTGTGTAGTTATATCATATTAGCTTGGCCAAAAATAATTGCTGCTCAGGAGTGTGAAGGTCTTGGGTTAGCAGGTTGTGGAGACTTTTATGATCTGTTAGTATGTGGAAGGTGTGCCCTAGAAGGTATTGTCGCCATTTTGCAACGATTGACGTGACTGCGTACATTTCTTGTACGTATGTCGACTTTCGTTGCATTAGTGGTGACAACTTCTTGCTAAAATAAGCAATGGTTTTTTTGTGTTGAAGTAAAACTGCTCCTATTCCACTTTCTGAGGCATCCGTTTCTATAGTAAATGGTTCGTCAAAATTAGGTAGAGCTAAGATAGGTTTCGAAATTAAAAGTGCCTTCAGTTGTTCAAAATCCTGTTGGGTGTTGTCTGTCCAGGAAAAAGCATCTTTTTTGAGTAGGTCTGAGAGGGGTGCTGCAATGGTTGAAAAATTCTTTATAAATTTTTTGTAAAAACCCGCCAGGCCCAAAAATGCCCGAATTTATTTCTGTGAGGTCGGGATGGAATAGCTTTGCAGGGCCATGATGTTGGTTGAGGTAGGAAAAACTGTGCCATTGGTGATGCAGTGGCCTAAAAATTCCACCTCTGTTTATGAAAAAAACATTTTGAATATTTTATTTTGAGGCTGTTTGTGCGTAAAAGATTGAGGGTTACTTTTAAATGATCTAGGTGATCCTCTTCCGTTGCGCTAAATATTAATATATCGTCGAAAATACGACGATAAATTTGCGTAAGTGTGGGCGAAAAATTGCATTCATTAGGGATTGAAATGTAGAAGGGGCATTGGTTAGGCCAAAGGGCATGACCGTGAATTCATAGTGTCTGTGATGTGTTCTAAAAGCAGTTTTATGTATATCAGGTTCTGCCATCCTTATTTGATGGTAGCCCGATCGTAAATCTAGTTTTGTAAAAATTCGCGCGTGGAAAAGTTCATCTAATAACTCGTCAATAGTGGGAATGGGAAAGCGATCTTTAATGGTGATATTGTTTAATACTCGGTAATCGACACAGAATCTCCATGTGCCGTCTTTTTTCTTTACTAATAAAACTGGGGAACTGAAACTGGATGTGCTTGGACGGATATATCCCGAGTGTAACATTTCTAAAATTAAACGCTCTATTTCGTTTTTCTGAAAATGAGGGTATCGATAGGGTTTCATATTTGCGGGTTGCGCATCTGGTAGCAATGGTATGGTGTGGTCCACTGTGCGTCGGGGTGGCAATGTGTCAGGTTCGTGAAATAATTCCTGAAAGGAATGTAGGAGTGAAATGATTGTCGGGGGTAATGAGTCATCAAACCGTGGTTGGTGGTCGGTGTTATTCATGTTCTGGTCAGGTGTGGTTGTTAAGACACAAAGTGCCGAGGCTTGTAATGTCATTAAACGTGCTACCTGCGATGATGAAACCAGTGTAGAAGGTGCAGTTAGGTGCCCTTGCAAAGTGACAGGCCCTTGATCTGATGCGTAAGATATTGTAAGGGTAGAGTAATCGGTGGTGACGGGGCCTAATGACCGTAACCATCGTACTCCTAGTACAATATCAGCCCCATGTAATGGGAGAACATATAAACTTAATGTATATGTTCTAGTTTGAATGAGCAGGGAAAGATCAACACATTTGCCTAAGCATGTTAATGACATTCCATTGCCCATGAAGACTTGGAAAGGGGAAATCGTCATAATGGGTAGCTTAAGAAACTTAGCAATTCGTTCGGAAATGAAGTCGTGTAAGCTACCGCTATCTATTAATGTTTCCAGTGTGTGGTTATGTAGTGTGGCGGTGACTCTTAGGCAATTGCCCAGAGATTCCCCTGTGAGTGCGTATAAAAAAACTGAGCCCGGAGGGTCGCTGGCCTCCTGAACAGGTTCAGTAGATGGGTCGTCGTTGTCATCGGGCTCATCGGTTCCTTGGAAATATAATAATGTTCCAGCACCCTTGCATCGATGGCCAAAGGTGTATTTGTCATTACAGCTATAACATAACCCTAGTTCGCGACGTCTTTGGCGTTCTGTGGCGGATAAACGTTTAATTGGGTATTTATTTGTTGTAGGATTAAGTGGTGCTGTGGTAGTAGTTGGTGGTTGCCACTGTAAGCGGGGTATGTGCGGTCTATTAGTGTAATCAGGTGGACGTGGGGGTGTCGTGTACTCGGGTCGTGATATAATGGTTTGCCGTGGGTTAGTTTCCATGGCGTTATCTTCGACAATGCGTGCTAAAGCGTAAGCCTCGTGAATTTCAGTCGGCCGTTGCATGCGTACCGCACTGCGGATATGAGGTTGTAATCTGGAAACAAAAACACTGGATAAAAAACGTGGTGTTAAACCGGAAATTCTAGTTGAGAGTTCTTCGAATTGTGTTTTGTATTCTAAAACAGTGGATGTTTGTTGTAATTTGGTGAGTGATCCGGCTGGGTCCTCATAATCAGAAGGGCCAAAACGTTTATTGATGGCTTCAACAAAGGCAGGGAATGTTAAGGTAGGCTGGTCGCGTATTGTGGCTTGGTACCAACGGGCAGCAGGTCGGTCAAGATGACAGGCAGCTAATAAAAGAAAATCACGGGGTTTTGTGTTATGAAATTGAAAATAGAGTTGGAGATTATAGAGCTAGTCGGTGGGATCACCATCACTAAAACGTGGGCATGAAAATTTATAATCCGAAGTGAAAGTGGTAGAAACGACCTGAGTAGATGCATGTGGCGGAGCCGGTCCAAGAACACTAGGTGCGACAGATGATTGGCCGGAATCTGTGTAAGTCTTTTGGACATTGAGGAAATCAAGGGATTGCTGGACCTTGGTAAATTGATCCATCATGTCTTTTCTTGTGTCCATGATTTGCTGAATGAGGATGGCTTCTTTGGTGTGTAAATCTTCACGTATATCGGATATTTGTTGTGCCGTTACGGTTTTGTCGGCGTTGATGGAGGCTTGAATGTCCAGAAGTTGATGCTGAACATCTTTTGCGCGGGTATGATCCGCCATGGAGGAACGAGAGCACCAAATGTTAGGTCCAAGATGGACCAAGAATCCTGGTGGTGGCTGAGATCCGTCGGAACGGAGAATATGAGAAGCACGGCGCCGCCGGATGGCCGCCGGTAATAGAAATTAGAATTACAGAATAAGAGAGAGATAGAGAGAGATGGATAGAGAGAGAATTAGAGAGTGAGAGAGAGAGACAGAGGAAGAAGAAGAAGTCATTTCATTAAAAATCCGCATGAAAACTTAATACAGAGTTTATTGTCTATTTAAAGTAATAGATTGACCATTTACAAAAACTCCTGGCTAATCCAAATTAACGGTCACTTACAACTGCGGCTAAGCTTTAGACACGTGTTGCCAATCCTCCGGTTGATCGTGTTTGCATTGGAAATGATAAACCTCCATGATGTATTCCTGAAAAGGCCGATTGTAACACACACCTTCACGGCACTGACCTCCCTCGCCCCAGATGTCAAAGCAGAGGACCGATCTAGGTAATTTCCTCTTCCTTTGGGTTCTCATTTCTTCTTTCCACTCACACATAGGGCATCCACTCTTCGCCATTTTTTCTTTGATCTATATTTTTGTGAGAGAGGAAAGGCCTGGTTGGTGCTCTGATCCCCACCTTCCCCATGCGCTGCGTATGCTGCATATACTTATTTTCTCTACTGTTTTCACAGATGTTGAATCCATTTGAACGTTCTGTCATCTAATTTTGTTTCATGCCTTCTCGACTAAATTTCAGATTTGTCGAGATAATGGCGCCCGTCTTCTCGTGAAATGCTTGGAGATGCATATGGAATATGATTCAGGCAAGGCAAAATTATCCCATGAGATCAGTTTAACCGACGGCCCGACAACATTCTGGTTATGATTGCTATTTTTTTTGAACGTTATAGAATTACCTGATTCATGGATGGGGCCTTGATTTAGCACTGAGAAAATGTGTGGAGGTACCATTAATTTCATTCTATCTACTTTTTGTGGAATTTGGACAACCATCTGGACGTAAGAGTCCGAGACCTGGGCCATTAATTTGCCCTTTTGGCAGACTCACTTTCATCGTGCTCCACCCTTCTTTTCCTTCTAAAATTGATCGATTTCGTCGCGCTCAGAGATGGAATCCCTCTTTGGCCGGGTAGAATCATGGATCAAAGAGCAGAAGGCGAAGATGGCGTTAGTGTGGCCTCCGCCGACACTTCTAGCGCCACCAGAATGGCATTGGCCTCGATGGCCGCCATGGGAGGCTGAACAGGACAGGCGGGAGCAAGATCGATTGTTGCGACTAGAGTATGAGAAGCAACAGAGGCAGCTCCAAGACCTATGCCAAGCTGCCAAGGCCGATTCCGTTGCTGATCTCCAGGAAATCCTGTGTTCAATGGTGCTGGCTGAGTGCGTCTATAAGGTTCATTTCCTCGCCCATTCTATGATTTTCCATGAAAGGTCGAGCTTACTACTTATGGGAGATCTCTTAATGCTGGATCATTCTGAATGACTTTTTGATTATTTTTTGGGTATATTGAGATTGCTTTTTTTTCCATTGTTTATGCTGGGCTGGATTCACGTATTGTGCTAATTTTGTAACACTACTTGAATCCATAAAATGTGCTCGAGGCATGTAAAATGAGCTTAGTTAACTCGAGCTTATGAATTTTGCTAAACCCGGATCTGCTCATTTGCACCCTAGGGTTCAGTGTTACCATGTCATACAATTATTTCAAATAAAATTTCATTCATCAAAGATAGCTCTATAAATCATCAATACAGTTGGTAATGAATTTTGTTCAAGTATTGTCTTGACACATTCTAATAACCACATATAACTGCCATTTATTTCATTAGATATCATCGGGAAACAAGAAAAAAAGACTGCTACGCGGAGATTACTCCAACAGTGCATATCAATGACATCTAATACTTGCTTGTCTTATGTGTAGTTGGAAAATAATTAGAAACATGTTATGAATGAGATTGAGTGACCAAAAAAATAAATTATACTATTATAAGTAGGTCTTATTACCTCACCCTTCCCTTATACACTTGCAAAAAAGTTGTATTAGTGTTCCCCATCGACGTTCTGTTTAGTGTAATTTTTTTCGGACCAACTCATGGAGTGCATGCACATGTTATATGAAAGACTCTGCTGACTCATTGAGTTTGGACTCTAGGGGAATGCTCACTAAGGTGGCGTTTGGTGGGCTGATTGCCTCCGATGAGTTTGCGCCGAAACGGAGTTTTTGTTATAAGCTGCGTTTGGGTTGGCATATTTACGAAACTCCGTTTATTTGATTCCGCGACTTTGCCCTGTTATCCATCCCCGATTTACAACTCCATCCCATCCGCACAACAACTCCTCCTGATCTTCCTCCCGACGCAGCGAGAAGACAGCGACAGCTCCTCTCCTCTTGAAGCCCTAGCGCCTTCGGCGGCAGCTTCCGTCTCCGACCGCGACATCGACGGTGTCGACGCAGAAGAAGCTATTTCCCCGTTCAACAGCTGAAGCAGGCTTGCTCCCGTAACCCCACCCATCACGCGACTCGTCTTTTCCCTTTCTTCCGGCGCGACGACTGCTCGCGGCGATCCTGCTGGCGACGTCCTCTTCCGGCGACTATCCTGATCATTTCCGGCGACTGGAAATCCTCCCCACGCTCTGGCTTCTTCCTTCTCATTTTTCGGCGACTGATCGTGCTCGTGTCTCCCGTTCGATTTCCGGTGACTGTTCCGGCTCGCGGCTCCCGTTCGATTACTGGCTTTGCTCGCCGTTTTCTCCCGGATTCAGGTTCAATTTTTCAACTCCTTTTCTCCTTGATTTTACAGGCTTTTCCCTGCTGTTTTCTGCAACCTTTGTTCTGCTATTTTTTGCAACTCTTGTATGGCTGTTTTATATGTGTGTATGTGTTGTATGTGTTATATGTGTGTATGTGTTTGTGTTGGTGTGTGTGTATGTGTTGTATGTGTGTGTTATATGTGTGTATGTGTATGTGTTGTTGTTGTGTGTATGTGTTGTATGTGTGTGTGTTATATGTGTGTATGTGTTTGTGTTGGTGTGTGTGTATGTGTTGTATGTGTGTGTGTGTGTTATATATGTGTGTATGTGTTTGTGTTGTTGTGTGTGTGTGTGTGTGTTTATGTGTTGTATGCGCGTGTGTGTGTTGTTGTGTTTGTGTTGTTGTATGTGTGTTGTATGTGTTTTGTGTGTGTGTGTGTATATCTGTTGTATGTGCTGTTGTATGTTGTTGTATGTGTGTATTTTGTGTTGTATGTGTGTATTTTGTGTTGTTGTGTGTGTGTGTTATGTGTTGTATGTGTGTGTGTGTGTATGTGTTGTTTTTTTGTGTGTGTGTGTGGGTATGTGTTGTTGTATGTGTGTGGTATGTGTTGTTGTGTTTTTGTTGTTGTATGTGTTGTGTGTGTTATATGTGTGTGTTGTATTATGCGTGTGTGTGGTCATTTCTGTAAATATTTGTGGTTATCAAGGATTATTGTTCATAAATATGTATTTGTTCATTTTTAAGGATGGTCAAATCAAAAGATGGTGGGGTAGCCGCTTTTTGGGACACTATAAATATCATGCATTTATCTGACATATGCATTAAAGAGATCGAGCTTGAAAATCGACCGACCACCCATTTTAATAAAGAGGGCTGGACAAACATTATGAAGAAATTTGAAGAACTGACTAAAAAACAATACGATAAAGTTCAATTGAAAAATAAATTGGATCATCTGAAGGAGTGAAAATTATGGTCGGAGTTGAAACATAGTGAGACCGGATTGGGTTGGAATGCATCAAGGAAGAATATAGACCTCTCAGATGAGTGGTGGGATGAAAGATTGAAGATATTCATTTACGATAGCAAAAATTGATTTAATTTTTAGATAAATTACCACGTTCTGACGTTAAATTTATGCTTTTTCAGGTTGTCCCGCCGGCAAAAAAATTCCGTTACTCTGGAATCTACCCGGAGTTGGAGAAGAAACTGAACATGATGTTCAGTTCTGTTGTTGCTACAGGACGTCATGCTTGCACCCCCAACACCATTACTGAGATCCCAGAGTCCGTTGATGAGAGAGGGATGTCAGATGGTGAGCCTGAAGACATTGCTGTCAGCGAAGGACCTATGCCACATGAGACTACAACTACATCTGAAGTTGGAAGGAAAAGAAATAAAGGGAAAAACAAAGTTATTAGCTTTGTGTTAGAAGATTTGACGGAGTCTTCAAAGACCATTAGTCGATGCATCCAGGAGGCACCCACAAGAAAGTCTTCTTCTGAGTTTAGCATCCGTCGGGCAATAGATAAATTAGCTACGTATCCGGAAGTGGTTTCTGATGAAGACTTCTATGATTTTGCCATAACATATTTTATGGACAAAAATCATAGGGAGACTTTCTTGTGCCTTCCAGATAACCTGAACATAAAGTGGCTGCGTAACCGCTTTAACCGTGGGGGGTAGTTTTATGTAATTGTTTATCTGCTCCTTGTTGTGGACTTTATTCTTAGGACATCTTCTGTATTTGATATGGATTTTGCAAACTCCATTTGGATTGTTGTTTTGTTCCGAAACTATTAAAATGACATCTTTTGTTATGGATTATTCTGCTACATTTGGATTGTTCTTTTTTGTGGTATTAACTATTATTAATGCATGTGTGCAGCCAAATATGTCTAGCGATGATTCTGAAAATTTCACAGAAGAGCAGGAGATTACTAGAATATATTACATGATTGCTCATCATCAGAATGTGATAGCAACAATATATTTGGTATCCGAATACACCTGTATGTTACACCTTCCAGTACCACGCATGACATCAAAACAAACAGGTGACAAATGAGTTGGAGAGCTGCTTCGCGGACCACGAGTGAGATTTCATGACTCCTTCATGATGAGTCAGGAAATATTTATGGATTTATTGCATTCGCTGGAGGAGAAGTATGGATTTCAGGGAACAAGAAGGACTGCATCCAGAAAAATCCTAGCATTGACGATATACGTATTATCATATAATGTCAATGAGAAAAACAATTGAGCGATTTCAGCATTCAACGGAGACAACTAGCAGATTTTTTTTCAAGGTCTTTGCGCTTTGCTACAGTCAGCTTAGAAGTGTGATAAAACGATCATTCGGGGTTTGGAAGAAGAAGTGGGCCATACTGCGGGACATGCCAAGCTATCGCTTTGACAAACAAGTAGCTATTGTGCTCGCCACAATGACTTTACATAATTTCATTCGTCGACACCCTTCACGTGTGGACATTGATTTTAGTGAGTGCGAGCAAAGGAGTCGTGATCATGGGATAGCATCACAAGGACGGCAAGAAACATGCACTGACACTGCAGGTGGTGTAGAGGAGATGATCGCTCTACGCAATATCATAGCAGTTGAGTTGTACGAAGCTAGAACATAGGAGAAAAAGACGGGTATTCGTTCTACAAAACATCTGCACCAAATATTTTTTTGGGTGTTGGATGTTATTTTATGAAAAAAAATATTTATTCCAAAAAATTAATTGTTGGTAATTAAATAATGTGGAAATTGTTTTTTTACTCAAAACTCTGTTTTGTTTCCAAACAACTTTTTGAAAACTCTGTTTTGCAAACTCCATTTCACCCAAACAGTTTTTTAACAAAATTTCATTTTCCAGAATCAACATTTTTTCTATCAGCAGCTTACCATCAGCAGCTTACCATCATCAACAACCCAACCAAACAGAGCCTAATTCAATAGGTTTCCTAGGCTCATACCCTAACATGATGTGGAATGGACTCAAACCTGTGGTCATATTGACAGAGCTATTATATGCAAATTCAGCTACGAGGAGAACAGAATCCCAGGTAGATGGACTATCTCCAACAAAACAACGTAATGACGTCCAGTTTATAACCTCGGTTTGTCCGTCCGTCTGCGGGTGATAGGCGGAGGAAATCTTCAAGGTTTTACCGGTTTTCTTCCATAGAGTCTTTCAAAAATAGCTACATGAAACGCACATCGTGATCAGAAATTTTGGAAAGTGGAAGTACATGTACTTGAATACCTCTCTAAAGAATAATACAACCACCTGAGAGGCATCAGCGGTCTTTCGACAAGAATAAAATGGTCCATTTTAGAAAAATGGTCCACTACAACGAAGATTGAATCGAGCTTCCTCAAAGTACGAGTGAGCCCAAGAATAAAGTCCATACTAATATGATTATTGCTGGGTGAAGCCTCAAGAAGGATAAATAAAAGGGTAAAGAACATGTGTGAAGACCAATAAATTTTATTTTGCGAAGTAATTGCTATACCGTCAGATAGTTTAGAAGAAGTAACAAAATTGCCAAATGTGTAAACATTGAGCTTATAGAGTTTTATAGTTGGAAAAGCATTTTCAAACATCACATCACTTCATACTGGAACATTGCAACACTTTAAACCATAATAAATAGTAAAATCAGTTAAAAAAATACACTAACTGCTCTAAAATTCTTCAAAAATAAAATAAAAAATGAGAGTAAAGGAAGTTTATCAAATTATCGAAGAGGCCATCCACCGTGAGCTTAATGTAGAACTGATGGTTGACCATCTCCAAGATGGTTCGTTTTCCTTCATTGGATTTCAGCTTCAATCTTCCACCCTAAAATCTCTAGAAGAAAATGCCTACAAAAATTTGCTATTTATTGGCACGTTCAAAATGCTGGTCAAAAGAAAACTGCAAGCAAAATATAATTAGAAAGTTAGATGAAAACCTGCAGTGTGTAGGTTAGCAGAAATTGCAGTTTGCTGTTGTGGGCCTTCCCCTTGGACCGAGTAGTTGGTGGAGGAGCAATGACGGAGGGAGGAGTGACGGCGTCGATCTGGGCTTTCGTTCCGCGCGGGAGGCGGCTAGGGAGAACACGGTTTTGTCCGTGACTTAGAGAGGGAGAGAGAGGAAGGAGAGGAAATTTACTTCTAATTTTCTTGCTTGTCCATTAGGTCCAACCGAGCCCTATTTAAAAACACAAATACGCCCCCCATTGGGTTTATGACAATGGACACAAAACAATAACACTAATACACGAAATAACATAGACATAATTGAAAATACAAAGAAGATAACTGGCGTCGTCACGCCACATAACATCGCTGTCCCCGTCCAAAGACAACTTGTCCTCAAGCTGGTTCAAAGGGTCTTGCAGTGTCCGCACCACCGGTCGCGGCATCATCTACTTTGAGCCAAAATAAACGTTTGCATCGATGGCCCAGGGTGAACTGGTCATCACAATTGTAGCACAAGCCTTTTTCACGACGCTCAACCATCTCGGTGCGGGACAAACGGAGGCGAACCGTAGGCCGCAGTGTAGCATCCCAGAAAGGAGCCTTCTCCGACAAGCTGGCTGGAGAGTAAATGCCCTGATGGTCGCGACGTCCCAAAGGTGGAGAATCGAGAAGTAGTCGCCGTTCACAAGCTCTGACGAGGCTCATCGCTGCGTTGAGGTCATGTGGCAGAAGGAATTCCACATCCCAACGTAAGCGCTCGTGGAGGCCGGCGGTGAAGAGTGGAAATTATTGCTCCGGTAGGACGGATGTTGCTCTGGATAGTTGAATCTGAAATTGTTCGAGGTAGGAGTCGATCGAGCCTTCCTGTTTGAGGTTCACAAGATCGCCGAGTGGTTTTCCCTGGAGAGCAAGACCAAATCTTTGAGTGCAGGACGAACTGAACTCTGCCCACGAAACGTTGGGGTGTTCCCGCAGAAGTTGAGTGAACCACAGTTGCGCTGGGCCAAGTAAGTAGAAGGTGTCAATGCCGACGCGGTCTTCTTCTGGCGTGCGCTGGGTGGTGAAGAAAATATCACAACGGGTAAGCCAAGGTAGAGGATCTTTGCGGCCGTCGCAGATGGGAAAATCCATCTGGAGAGTTCGTGCATAGGTGGGGTATTCCACGTCCGTAGGAGCGACAGAGTTCACGTGGCTCGCCGAAGGGTGGTCGGCTGTGGGCAAGGACGAGGAAGACGGTAGCCCTTGTAAGGCGTCCATGCGCGCATTGAGGGAATCCATCTTGGCATTCTGCGTCGCAAGCATGGTTTGGAAGAGGGCCATGATCTCTGCGAGTGAGGGAGTACTGCCGACCATCAGTGGTAGGGTTGGACAGATGGTCGGCGGTGTCTGAAGTAGGCCGACGGAGGAGGGTCGCGGCGCTGCGGTGGTGGTGCTGGAAGGGAGGATGGTGGCCGCAGAGTACCCGGAAGCAAGGCCCTTGTGGCTGGTAGCCGAGCCGGCGCACGTGAGGTGCGGCGGGGAAGTAGCTGCGAGGGTGGGAGACGAATCGGCGATCGTACGGTGCGGCGAAGTCGTCGTCGCGGAGTTGGAATGGTGTTCCGGAGCGGACGGTGCCCGGGATCAGAAATGGCGGAGGATCGGCCGGAATCGGGTGGAATAGGCCGATCGGTGCCCGATCGGTGCGGAACAGCCATAATTGAGCGAGCGGAAGTCGCGCCGGGGAGGGGTGGCTCTGATACCAGTTTGTTGTGGGCCTTCCCCTTGGACCGAGTAGTTGGCGGAGGAGCAATGACGGAGGGAGGAGAGACAACGTCGATCGGGGCTTTCGTTCCACGCGGGAGGCAGCTAGGGAGAACACGGTTCTATCCGTGACTTAGAGAGGGAGAGAGAGAGGAAGGAGAGGAAATAAGAGAGAGAGAGGAAATTTACTTCTAATTTTCTTGCTTGTCCATTAGGTCCAACCGGGCCCTATTTAAAAACACAAATACGCCTCCATTTGTGCTTACGACAATGAGCACAAAACAATAACACTAATACACAAAATAACATAGACATAATTGAAAATACGAAGAAGAAAACTGGCGTCGTCACGGCACATAACACTTGCAGTTTTTGAAAAAGCGCAAGCTATAGTTATTCCAAACTGCAGAATGCAGTTTGAATGGACTAAACTGCAGAATGCAGTTTGAATGGACTAAACTGCAGAATGCAGTTTGAATGGACTAAACTGCAGAATGCAGTTTGAATGGACTAAACTGCAGAATGCAGTTTGAATGGACTAAACTGCAGAATGCAGTTTGAATGGACTAAACTGCAGAATGCAGTTTGAATGGACTAAACTGCAGAATGCAGTTTGATTGAACTAAACTGCAGAATGCAGTTTGAATGAACTAAACTGCAGAATGCAGTTTGAATGAACCGTGCCTTTCACTTTATGAAAATTGCAAAGTGCAGTTTATAAAAAACTGAACAAATGCAGAATAAGAACCTAGAAATGCAAGCTAGAAATGCAACTTAAATCCATTCTACCAAATCAACACACTATTTAAACGGATCACTTGTGCAAATTTATGCTCCAAATTCGGTGTTTGCGAATTAGGATGAAAAATTGGAGTATTTTTATAATTCTACAATCATGCACCCTCTCCCTCTCTTTTGAGTGGCAAAAAAAACATGATACTAACGGTTTAAAGGAAATCCAAAAATTATGACACCGGGGTGTAGAATTTTTTATGTAGAAAAAAGAAAATGAGAAACTACCATCTAATCATAATCAATTTATAGCTCATCGGAAGGGGGATAAATGGAGCATATAATTATTTAAACACGCGTATCATTTGGAGGAGCAATTCCCATTTGTGCGTAGTAAGCCTTCTCTGCATCATCCAATTAAGTTTAGAAGATTCCCCACTCTCTTTGGCATCGCTCCCTCACCCGCCGCTGTATATATTTACGGGTGGATTGAAATTCAGAAATCAACGGACATCATTATCTATAGCATGGAAATGAAAACGAGAGAAAGAGCGAAGGATGCAACCGCATACCCCGACCCACGAAGCTTGGCCGTTTTGTTCATGCCCATGAAATGTGAAAATAACAAGACTAAGTGAAACAAATGGCAAAATGTGAGCAAATTATTAAAATGGCCATTTTTGATGAATTTATAATCCTCTATCTGTGATCGAAAAAACAATCTTTATGCCTTTTTGGTGCACACTAATTTCTCCACACCAAGAATAGAAATGAAATTTGATGACTCAATAAAATCTTAGTCCGGTCATTTTAAAATTTAATTTACTGTATCAGAGGACCAGAATGGTCCCATTTGGTTAAACTTACCATCTCGAAAGCAACTGAAGGTGATACGAACTCGAGAGGAATCCGACAAGGGGGAGGGACGACAGAGGTGAGGAAGAGGAAGGAGGGAACAAGACAAAATTCTTAGGGAGCAACCCTAATTTCCATTCATCCAAGAATAAAGAAAAAGAGTACAACACACCCCTTTATAAGCGCGGGGTGCGGATAATGAAAAACAATGCAAAAATAAAGCGTACATAACAGAAAATTACTTAACAACATGCGAATAAAATAATCATGTCGTCGGTGCATCTTCAGACTCTCCTCCTCTCGGACCCATCATCGTCTTCCTCCATCTGTGGCCTTGCCACGTTATCTCGACGGTATGTGCGTGCCCCGTGGGCATGCGCAACCGTAACAATGCCGCCGTCTTGAAAATATGCCTTGTTCCCAAGGTAGCAATCAGAGGACTAGCAGCAAAAGTGATCCTGAGGCGGCCACATAGCTTTGGACTCTAGACTATGAGACCCAGCAACAGGGACCTCCTACGAGTCAGAGTCCCCCGGAAGGTGGTAACGACATCCAAGTAGCTTGGCTGGGTAGAACGATGCTAATTGCCTTCTTTCTTCCGTACCAGCAGAACCAGTTAGACTGGTGGCGATCCTGTCAGAGGATGGATGACGTCGACGAGCGCAGTAGAAGGCTTTTGGCGGTCTGTTGGGAAAGGGAAAAGCACATCAGAAAGGCCCGAGAGGGCCCATAACCCTGCGGAGAGGCCGACATTCGTGGTCCGCTGGATCGTGCAGAGGGAGATCGGAGAGTGTAGGAGGGCGGAGTCATCGCCGAGGTGACATGACTGACCCTCGTGTAGGAGCTGCATGTATATAGTCTCTTAGTTTACACATAGATCGCCGAGCGTGCGGAGCCAAACCACTCTCAGAATGGCGTCAAGGCCGCCTAAGCTGAATGTGTAGAAGTCCGCGGTCACAGAACAGGACCCCATAGCGAGAGAGAAGGCAGTGCAACATCCCTGAGTCGGTCGGTGATGCCCATCACCCATATACAGACTGCAACATCCGGGGAGGGAGCCGAGGGAAGACGCAGCTGCTGCACTAGATGCTCAGAGATGAGGTTGTGACTTGCGCTGCTGTCCACCATGATGATGATCAGGCGATTCTGCACCATGCCCAAGAGCTGCATGGTCTGCTGGCCGCTCACCTCACATGATCGACTCCCAGCTGTGTCGCTCACCCCATATAACCGATGATCGGACTGTGTAGCTAACCCACATTTATCGGCTCCTGTCGTACCATCTGATATTTCTCAGTTTTTTGATACTATATCCGAAGACCAATCATTCCGCACACGCCACTCGATCGATTTCATATTTAATGAATACACTTTTTTCTCACCTCACTATCATTTGGTTATACTTATATTTGAGGAATTAGAACGATATATTAAATATTTCCTATCATATTTATGGAACATGCTGTGTGGTCGACTGAGAACAAAACTCGTGGATAGTAGCGTTTATCATGCTCTAACTAATGAGCAAACTAAGTTCGTTGAAGGTAGTATGAGGGGCCTTCTTAAGCGTCTAACTGAGGCGAATGCCAAGCAACGTGATCTTATATACCCACAATCACAACTCACATATAATCGTTATAAAAATCGTATCCATAATCAATTTCCTTTCGAGATTATCTGTTTGCTTATATTACGCCATCTACATGACCGCCACCCCCTCTATTCACATGAACGTAATTCATTCGAGGTGCAAGCCCAAGCTAAATATTTAAAAGAGTTGCGTAAGATTATTACTAATAATTTGCAAGCAACTTTTGAACATTACAAACTCACGGTCGATCGTTATCGCAATGAGTTGTACTTTTCAAGGGAAGATTGAGTGTTTGTTTATTGCAGGAGGATTGACCCATCCTAAATTCCGGCATACATCGAGCTATCTATTGAGACCCCAGACATCCCACCCAACTTAGCACCGACAACGACATCCGTTCTCTACAACACTCGTTTCTGCGAGTTCTCGACGAGGTCGAGCTCTGTCAACCCCGGGGGAATTGATGCAACCTTCGCCGCATCCGAGAACGCGTGACTCCATCTCACGCCTTTTTTTATTTCATGCAGTAATTTATTTTTGATCGTTTCCTTATAGTTATTTATTTCATGTATTTCTCTTTCATGCACTTGTTATTCGTTTCAGCTCATTGGTGTGACCGTTCGGCGAGACCCTTAATAAAGAGGTCCGATAATTTGAGTAGTTAGGACGTAAGGGACAAGCTTAATATATTTAGCGGTGCATAAAATTAATCCCAAGTCAATTCAAAATATTTTGGAAAACAGTTTTTTGGTAAAAAGCCGGCCCTGTTAGAGAGAATGTTTTTGGGAAAAAGTTTGCCCGACTCTTTTAAGTTTGGAAAGGAATAAAATATTTTTTAAGGATGTCAGTATATAATTTTTGAAATAAATAAGAGTGGCCTCAATTGCTCTTCATGGAATCACGATTATATAAATCACTGTTTCAAGGAGATTAAGGAGAATCGAAGAATTAGAGGGAACGACCTATTTCGTTTCCCTCTCACCACCGGCCGCCCGTCCAAATCACCGCCGTCCAGTCGCAGCCCCGTCGCCTCTCCCGCGTCCAATCCCAGCGGACGACAATCAAAAACCTCCGCTAATTGCGCTTGTTCGTTGTTTCAGCGAACAAATCCGCCGATCCTAGTACAGGCCGAAGAATCTGTTACCGCGCCAGCAACCGACTGTCGTCGATAACAACGAGCTTTCCGACATTCCAAGTGTTCCAGCGGCCTTACAGCGAGTTATTGCCAACAGATTTGGAGAGTCATCCTCACTGGGTAACATTCACCTGACCCTTGTTTCAGATCATCAAGTTAATTTTATGCGCCTCAACTAAATATTTCTAAGCTTGCCTCGAACGTTCGGTCTATTCATTTTACCGTTATTTCATAAATTTTGTAAAAGCCGCGTGAAGCGTCCACTCGGAAACGCGCGAGAGAACCGTCTCTAACGAAACTCAACGATTTTATTAAGTTCATTACGACGAGAGTAGTTTCGCGTGTGACGCCTTGATTTTGGTCACTCGGCCCCTCTTTAAAAAGTAAAAATCAAATCATTTTCAAATCCCTAATTTTTATTTCATAACAAATATATTCTTTTGCTTAAAAAAATATTTAATTTGAAAACCCCTAATCCAGTTTACATCACCTAGTTTTGAAACCAAATATTAAAGCTAATAAGATTTTCTCCTTAGAGCATATGAAGTTTAGAAATAGAATCTAATTCTCATGCGTTAAAGTTTAGAAATAGAATCTAATGCAATGACCATTAGAAGAAACTATAAGTCATTGTCATGAATATGCAAACTCCATGTTTGATGTTCATGAGAACTTAATAAACCGTAAATCTAACTAAGAAATAATGAATCTCTCATCTCCAACAATAACAAAAATAATATGCAGAACAAAAAACCAATTGAAAGAAGCCATGTAGAGGGATAAATTAAAAATCATGCTAAGGATGAGTCGTATATGATTTTTATTCTCTCTCCATGCTTGGATTTTCATGTAGGAAGGAGTATGAGTTCAATCATAGAAATCAAGCAGTGTTTGCAAGGCTGAATGCAAGGCAGAAAAAATATCATTCTAGAGAGACGTTGAACATCGAAAAAACATAAATCAATGGGAAATGCAGACTGTTACTTGTACCTTGGCTAGGATGGCTTATCTCCGGGGTCGTAGGTGATGCAAGGCCAATGAAGTTGATGCCTCGGACTGCATGAGAGAAAGTATAGAAAACAGTTTTTAGAAAATTCTTTCAAAAACCTTCTCATCCAAACAATCTAAAAAGAACGATGACGGTGGGAATATGACTTTTCCCAACTGTAGCTGCACCAAACAAAGCCCAAGTGAAATGCGTTAGAGAAATTGATGTTGAATCCAACTTATAAATGATTATACATGATAATTTCAAGATCTTTATTAATTAAGTTTATAAATTGAAAGTGAGGCTAAGATCTATCTCAACTCTAGAGGGGGGGTGAATAGAGTATTTTAAAATAATTTTTCACAGTTGAAATAAACAGCACATATAAAATTCAATTTATGATATAGTGTAGAGTGCTAGTAAGAAGTTAAAAACTAAGAAGTAAAAAGCACAGCACACAGCAAACAAATCACACAAACAAACCAGAAGACACAAGGAATTATAGTGGTTCCCCAAAAACCTGGGTACATCCACTCTTCTACCACCCTTGGTAGGAATCCACTCAGGATGAGTTGATCAGGTGTCCTGACACCAATGAGCTTTTGATAAGGTGCCCAAAAACCAAAACTAGATTTTTTGATAAGGTGTCTTGCCACCACTGAGTTTTGACAAGGCTCTCAGAACCAGACAGAACTTTTGAAGGGAGTTCAAGAACCCTTTTACAGCAGGAAAAGAAAAATAAGAATGAAGGGTGTCTTCTCTGTTCTCAATCAAATGAGAGAAGCACAAGTGGATTGATGATGTCAAAGCTCCCCCTGAGATGTAGAAAGGTTCAGGAAAAGAAGCTTTGCTCTAGGGTGATAGGTCTTCAGAACTTTGATCTCCAGCACAGGATGGTTTCAGCAAGAAGGCTGAAGGTAAGGTGTCTGGAGTGATGAGATTGTGAACACTTTTCAGTCAGCAAGAAGATTTTTGGAGTCACAGTTCTTCTGTTGTTCTTCTGCTATCAGTATTCTCTATTCTGTGTGTTCACTCTTTTTTTTTTCTTGTCAATCTCTGTGTGTCTTCTTCTTGTGTATTCTGTAAATCTTAATAACACAGAAGAAAAGAATAAAATTTTTCTGACGTTTCCTTGTCCAAAATTAGCCGTTGGGAGTCATAAATGTCTTCCAAAAATAGTCTTGTCTTCTAGAGGAAAGTCCAGCAAACATTCTCTGAATAATTCCTTGAAACTTGCTCCAGAAATAAAGACAAACGGCTGGGAGATCTTCTGACATAAATGCTGATAATATTCAAAAACATTCCAAACAACAGCAGCATTTGAATTTCTGAAAGCGTCGATCTCTCCAAAGAAAACGTCGATCTGAGCTCTACAATCGTCGAACTGAGCTCAGAGATTAAATGACAAGCAGACAGAAAACGTCGATCTGAGCTCGAAGATCGTCGAACTGAGCTCAGAGATTAAATGACAAGCAGACAGAAAACGTCGATCTGAGCTCGAAGATCGTCGAACCGAGCTCAGAGACCTGAGAAATAACTTTAGGGAGGGATCGTCGAACTGAGCTAGAAGATAGTCGAGGGGAGTTCGACGACTCAGCAGAAGCTAGACAAAAGCAGATAGTCGATCTGAGCTCGAAGATCGTCGACCGGAGTTCGACGTTTTATTAAAGATGAGCTCAGAGAGCGTCGAACGGAGTTCGACGATTCGTCGACCTTAGCTCGACGAAAATTGCCTTGGACTAAGCTCTTCAACCTTGATCTTAGAAAGATCCTGGGGGCAGCCTCAAACCTAAGTTCTAAGCCCTAGACTCATTCTAATGTTGACCTTTTCAACTATACAACTAGGTCAACTGGGATTCCTAAGACAAGCATAGTGATCCTTACCCAAATTAGTAATAGGGTGTTCCAACAATCTCCCCCTATTTGGGTTAGGATTACTATTTACAGACAATCATAGGAAATGAAAAGCATACAACAATACATAAGCTAATACAAAAAACAGAGAAGATATATAGCAGTAAAGCAGATCACAGATAAATATCAGCAGATATCCAAAGGTGGATGAAATGTTTAGCTTACACAGTTCACTTCCTTTCAGATCCCTTTTTAAATAAAATTTCTCTATTTGGATTCTGACTTTCTTTCTTTGACCTTCTGTCATCCTCTGCACCTAGAGAAGTTTGAGATTTGGGCCTTGGAACAACAGCCTCAGGGTGCAGCTTCATATAGTCTTCTGGATTGAAAAATTTCCTTGAAGTATATCTTTCCAGTTCTTTCTTTCTCTGCTCTGATAAGGTAGTTATGTTTGAAGTATCCTTGCCTTGTTCTCTGGCCTTTTTTATTTGATCAAGGGCAGCCAATTCTTTCATTCTGGCTGTCCAGGATACAGGGTTGTTCTCAGGATCTTCAAAAGGAATAGGAGATTCATATCTGTTGATGATTTCAGAAACAGTAGAAGGAGTCCTGGAAACAATTGTGTCTTTCAGCTTGTAAGGAAAAGGACCTGAAGAAGGGTCAGGGTGACCTTGTCCTTCCCTTTGATAGGATCTTTGTCCTCTTTGATTTCCTCTGTAATTACCCCTTCTGGGTTGATATCCTCTTTGATGCTGTCCCCTTTGATATGATCTTTGATAATACTGGGAAGAACTGTGGCTGGAGACTGGAGCTTGAGGGGCTGAACCTGAGCCAGAATCTGGAGGAGGAGGAGGAGGCTGATATTGAGAAGATCCTTTTTCATATTTGTCAAGCTTCCTCTTCTTCTTCATAGCTTTCAGTTGATTTTTGGAATATTGCATCCAAGGCTCAGAGATAGGGCAGTCATGCAGGATGTAGTATGGAATATCATTGGAGTCTTTGGCTTTGGCAGGAGGGACTGACATCATTGCTTTACTTCTGGCTTTTCTCTTCTTGGCAATAGTTCTAGCAGAATCATCAGAATCAGTCCTGTATTGGTCACTCTCAGAACTTTGATGTTGATCATACAGATCATCAATTCTTCTGATAAGCTCTTCTTGAGCTTTAAGTTTTGCAGAAACCTCAGGAGCAGGAGGAGAGAGAGCAACAGCAGAGCAGGCAGAAACAGGAGCAGACACTGGAGCCGGAGCAGCAATTTCATCAGCATCAGTTGCTGGAATCATTTCTATGTCAGCAGTAGCAGCAGTTTCAACAGAAGGAGGCACAGTGGCCTTAGTAGCAGCATCAGAGATATCCACAGCCTTCCAGGACTTGATGTAGGAATCAATATGGCTGGGATCACAGGAGGATACAGGCACAATGGCCTTAGACAAATCTTCAGCAGGAGTTGCAGGCAGATAGCTGAAATGGACTGTATCAAATATAGATAGCAGCCTCTGCAGATTCAGTGCAAAAGCACATCCAAGAGCTGGAGCTGGAGCAGACATAATATCAGCAGCTGGCACATCCACTTCTTCATAAGGCATCTCCCCCTGCCTTGGTTCAGAGAGAGGTGAATCAAGGCACACAGAAGATGTGATAGCCAGGGAGGAGGAAAAGGAGGCAAGCTTGGTAGACAGCTCCTGTACTTGCTTCAGGAGTGGAGCCAGGGAAGACTCCAGTAGAGATGTCAGCTTGGGAGCTAGCAACTCATACAGCCTGTCTGCTAAGCTAGGAAGATCCACATGCTCAAGTGGGGCTTGAGCAGAGGTAGAGGCAAAGGTGGATGGAGGGATGGTGGCTGAAACTGAAAATGTGGAGAAAGGTGGAGAGGGAATGGTTGGTTCAGAAGATGGAATAATGGAGATAGAGGAGGTTGAGGTGGAGATAGGGGAAGTAAGAGATGGTGTGAAGGAGGGTTGAGAGAGAATGTCATGGAGCAGTTGTTGAAAGGAGGAAGTTGAGGGTGGCTCAGGAGGAGTAGAGGGTGAATCATTCATGAAGGAATCATCTGTAAGTGAGAAGGATGGTAGGGTGAAGGTTGAATAGGAGAAGAGAGGATGGAATTCCTCTGAGGTGGATAAAGGAGGGGATGACATAGTTGAGGAAATGGTAATTGGGGATGAGATGATTAAGGTGGTGACTGGTGGTGAGGAGGTGACAACTTGGGTGGATATGGCTGGAGGAGGGGAGGAAGCAGGCAGCTCTTCTGCTGAAGGAGTGACTGAAATAGTCCTTGTGCCTGAATGAAGTGTTGCAGCAGCCCTGGAGGGGTTTATGATCTGCCTGTCCCATTTACTGAAGAGGGCACAGGAAAGCCTCTTGGATGCATTGATAAACATGCCAGAGGAGGTTAATAGGTCAGGGCACCTGTTGTGCAGAAAGACCCCTAAGATTCTCCCATAACTAACTGCATTCTTGTTGATCTTCTTCTTAATCAGAGTGAAGAAGATGGAGCCCCAGTCCAGGTGTTTCTTATCTAATAAAGCTCCCATCAGGCAGAACTGATATCTGGAGATGGTGTCATGGGCTGAATGCTTGGCCAACAGCACCTTCCCAACTACATCAGCCAGGAATTGAAATTCGATAGCCAGATTTTTCTTCAGTAGCTTATTAGGGTTTACTGCATTGTGACCCATCCTATCCAGCATGGAGTCAAACTCCTCTCCAGACAGTTCAATGGAGTCTTCTCCAATACTGAGTTGAAAGACTTCTGTTAAAAGAGCCGGGGATAGAAATACCTGAGTCCCCTTAATGGTGCCGACAACAGAATTCTCAGTCTCGTCTGTTGCGGTAAAACACCACTCTTTAATTTCTTCTGAGGCGATCTTCATCCTTGTAGTCATTATTGGAGTCAGCTGTTGTTCTCGGAATAAGTTTAGGATGTCCTTGAAGCGCTGGTCGCTTCCGTCGAAGGAGTTTATGTCGATGTCAAAGCCTGTGTCGAACTTCATCTTAGCAATAGCAGCACTTGATTCAGCCATATTCACCTGCAACAGAAAACCAAAAACGACCAAGCGTAGAAAATTTGGAGGGAAAAGAAAGAGAGTTGCAGAGTATGAAAGCGCAAAGGGAGAACGACGGCTGAAAGAAAGATTTTATATTAGGGTTCGACGCGAAAAAGGAAAATCGTGGAGCTCAGTTCGAAGAAGCGTCGAACTCAGCTCGACGATTTGGGCAACAGAGGGAAATGAAAAGACGCCAATAGCGTCGAACTCCGTTCGACGTTATTGAGAGCGTCGAGCTCCGCTCGACGACCAAGGATCAGACAGAAGGAAAGCCTAGATACAACGGCGGCGCTGAACTCAGATCGACGCCTCAAGAACCGTCGATCTCCGTTCGACGTTTTCTGGGAAAACGTCGAGCTCAGTTCAGAGCCAGAACTTATTCTACAGACACAAAAAGAGAGGAAATTTTTGACCTAGTCTTGGTCTGTTTTAGCTTTTCAAAATCTTGTAATTTAATTAAGGCTTCCTCCATCTAACATGCCTAACTGATTTAGGAAGAAACTGTGTTTCTTTTCATCCAAATGTTTGGTGAAAATATCTCCCCTTTGCAAATCAGTAGAAATATATTGAAGTTCAATTTTGTTTTTCTCTACATTATCTCTTAGAAAATGATGCCTAATTTCTATGTGTTTTGTCCTACTATGGAGGACTGGATTTTGTGCTATAGAGATAGCACTAGTATTGTCACAGAAAATTTTAGACTTCTCTAAGTTGTAGCCATAGTCTAAGAGCTGATTCTGTATCCACAATATTTGTGAACAGCAGCTGCCTGCAGCCATATACTCAGCTTCAGCAGTTGAAGTTGACACAGATGTTTGTTTCTTACAGAACCAAGAAACAAGTCTATCACC
Source organism: Platanthera zijinensis (assembly GCA_039513925.1). NCBI lineage: Eukaryota > Viridiplantae > Streptophyta > Magnoliopsida > Asparagales > Orchidaceae > Platanthera > Platanthera zijinensis. The sequence goes on along the minus strand of CM077088.1, from coordinate 129,146,045 downwards.
AAGGAACTGACAAGTTCCACTGGTGCTTTTCCTGTCTATTCTGCATCCAGCATAATCAGCATCTGAGAATCCAGTTAAATCAAATGCTGAATCTTTTGGATACCAGAGACCTAGATTTGGACAACTTTTTACATACCTAAGAGTTCTCTTAACTAAGATTAAATGTGACTCTCTAGGGCTAACTTGGAATCTAGCACAAATACATGTGGCAAACATTATATCAGGCCTACTAGCTGTAAGGTACAATAAAGAGCCAATTATTGCTCTATATGTTGTCTGATCAACAGGTTTCCCATGTTCATCAGCATCTACTACAGCATTTGAGGGCATGGGTGTTTTCATACATGATGCATCAGACATACCAAATTTCTTAACCAGCTCTTTTGCATACTTGGTTTGAGAAATAAATATGCCTTCAGCATGTTGCTTGACTTGCAGTCCTAAAAAGAAGGACAGCTCACCCATGCTACTCATTTCAAATTTAGAGTGCATAAGCTTGGAAAACTTTTTGCACAATTTTGAATCAGTAGAACCAAAAATAATGTCATCTACATAAATTTGCACTAGCAGGGTATGGGACTTATGGGTTCTAATAAAAAGAGTTTGGTCTACTCTCCCCCTAACAAAATCATTTTCCAGAAGAAAGCATGCTAGGGTCTCATACCATGCTCTAGGGGCTTGCTTGAGACCATATAATGCTTTATGCAATTTGTAAACATAATCAGGGTGAGTTAGAGAGATAAAACCTGGAGGTTGTCTAACATAGACTTCCTCTTTTATGTCCCCATTGAGAAATGCACTTTTTACATCCATTTGATACACTTTGAAACCTTTGTGAGCAGCATAGGCTAGGAATATCCTGATGGCTTTCAGCCTTGCAACTGGTGCAAATGTCTGATCATAGTCTATTCCTTCTTGTTGAGAGTACCCTTGAGCAACTAGCCTTGCCTTGTTTCTGACTATAACTCCTTGATCATCCAGCTTGTTCCTGAATACCCACTTTGTTCCAACAATGGGATGATCCTTTGGCTTAGGCACTAGTTCCCAAACCTTGTTCCTTTCAAATTGATGCAACTCCTCTTGCATTGCAATGATCCAGTGTGGATCTTGCTCTGCATCTTGAATGGATTGAGGCTCAATTTTAGATAGGAAGCAAGTGTGCATCAGGTTTTGGTTGACCTGACTTCTAGTTTGCACACCAGCTGAGATCTCTCCAATTACTTGGGTGATTGGATGATCTCTTGTTGTTACTAAGTCAACAGGGAGTGTTGATTGTTCACCAGCCTGTGTTGTTGTCTCCCCTAGTGGAACAGCAACTGGCTCTTCAGGATGATTTTCTTCAAGATGTTGAACTTCTTCTTCATCATCACTGCTCTCATTCTTTTCAGCAACTTGCAGTTTGTTCAAGTCTTCAGCTAGAGAATATACCTGCAGAGGTTCTATGGTAGAAGCATTCTTCTCCTTGAAAGACATGTTAGCTTCATCAAAAATAATATGAACAGATTCTTCAATTTTACAGGAAGATTTATTATAAACCCTATAGGCCTTGCTGATCATGGAGTATCCCAGAAACACTCCTTCATCAGCTTTAGCTTGGAATTTTGCTAGATATTTCTTGTCATTATTATGAATAAAGCAAGTGCAACCAAAAACTTTGAAATAGCCTATTTTAGGTTTCTTCCCTTTGAGCAATTCATAAGGAGTCTTGCCCTTCAGCTTGTGTATCAGGCTTCTGTTCAACACATAGTTGGAGGTGTTCACTGCCTCAGCCCAGAAGGACAGAGGTAAGTAAGCATCTGCCAATAATGTAGTTGCAGATTCAATGAGTGTTCTATTTTTCCTTTCAGCTACTCCATTTTGTTGAGGAGTTCTAGGAGCTGAGAACGTGTGCCTGATCCCTTCACTCTGACAGAACTCTTGCATGAGAAGAGAATCAAACTCTGTCCCATGATCACTTCTGATCAGGGCAATGTGAGTGTTGAACTCAATCTGAATGCATTTGAGAAAATCTGTCAAACACTTGAAGTTATCAGACTTCTTCCTCAGAAAGAATACCCAAGTGAATCTTGAGAAGTCATCTACAACCACTAAAGTATAGGACTTCCCTCCTAGGCTTTGCACAGATATGGGTCCAAAAAGATCCATGTGCAACAGGTACAAAATCCTAGGTGAATCACTCTTATTAATTGATTTAAAACTACTTTTAGTTTGCTTGCCTAATTGACAAGCCTTGCAGAGTCCTTCCTTCTTGTAGGGACCAGAAGGTAGTCCTTTAACAAGGTTGTCTTTAGATAGCTTAGCAATGGTTCTAAGGTTAATATGCCCTAGTCTCTTATGCCATAAAACATTAGATTTTGAAATGGAATTAAACAGGCAAATATCTACCACTGGTGAATGAAGATCCACTAAGTAAATGTTACCTCTTCTGTTACCTGTCAACACAGTTGTGTTGTCCACTGACTTGACTTTGCATATGGCTTTGTTGAAGGTCACTTGATATCCTTCATCACACAGTTGACTGATACTTATCAAGTTGTGCTTGAGTCCTTCAACATATGCCACCTTCTTGAATGTGACTGGGCCAATTTTGACTGCACCATATCCTTTTGTAGTTCCAAAGCTTGAGTCTCCAAAAATTACTTTGGGTCCAAGCTTGGCTTTGAAGGAAGTGAAGTTGTCCTTGTCCCCTGTCATGTGCTTTGAGCACCCACTATCCAGATACCATTGATGGTTTGATGCTGGATAGGTCTTCACCTACACAAAAACAGCTTATTTGTTTTTGACCCAGTTAACCTTGGGCCTAGGTTGATATCCCTTGAATTCTGAAATGAAGGACATCCCAGGTTGATCCTTATAACCTTCAGGATGGTATCTCCTAGGAGGTACTATCCATTCAGTATAGGGATTAAAGCCTTGGGATGTGGAGCTTCTAGGATTGAATCTGAATGTGCCATTGAAGGTGTGTTCACAAGCCTGAACTCTGTTCGACGATCGTCGAACTGAGGTCGACGATCTTGGGTCAGATCGTCGATCTCCGTTCGAAGATCGATTATGCTGAGGTTCAGAGTTTGGATATCGTCGAGCTGAGGTCGACGATCTGTAGTTAGATCGTCGAGCTCTGCTCGACGCCATCTGTTGAACTGAGTTCTTCTCTGACAGATCTGCATTCTTCCTGGGTACCTCTATTACTCCCTTTCCTTTGTCAGAGACAAACTTGATTGGAGTTGTCAAAATTATAGGTTGGCTGGATGAAGCACCCAAGCCCAGTGTGCTATTAAATCTAGAGTTCACTGTGCTTGTGATGTCCATCAGTCTGATACTTCTCCCATTTAGGGATTCTTCAAACTTTTTGGCCTTTGATAGTTCATTCTTCAGTGAAGCTATCTCCTCCCTACAGCATTCTAACTCCTCAGAGAGTTTGAGGTTCTTTGAGTTTAGGACACTATGCTCAGATAATTGATTCCTGAGAGAGATTATCTCCTTCTCAGATTTTAATAGATCTAAATACAGTGTCTTAAATTCATCTTTGAAGTCTTCAGAATTAAAATCAAAAGAGTTGATTACCTGATCCTCATCTGGTTGACTTTCTGAATCTGAATCTGATTCTTCATCAGAGTTTTGCTGTGATGCATTGATAGCCATCATGCAAAATTCTTTTTCATCTGCATCATCCTCATCATCACTGGAGCTGGATGAGGCTTCAGATTCCTCTTCAGTCTCACTCCATGTCTCAGCAACAAAGCCCTTCCTTGTATGTTTGTTTTTGCTGGAGGAGGCTTTGTCTGAGCTATTCTTCTTGTAATCCTTTTCTTTTCTTCTTTCTCTTCTTTCCCTTTTGTCCTTATTCTTATTTTCTGGGCAGTCAGGCACAATGTGGCCTGGTTTCCTGCAACCAAAGCATATGATTTCTTTAATGTTATTTGATTTATCATACCTTGGTTTATCATGACCCTTGTATGGTTTCTTTCTGAAGTCTTTTCTGGCCATCTTGTAGAATCTTTTGGCCAGTAGACTTATGAGCTCATCATTTCCTGTAGCTTTATCTTCAGGCTCCTCTTCTACAGCTTTGAAGGCTATGGTCTTTTCTTTCCTTGTAGCTGGAGAGATAACCTTTTGTTCTTCTTCTCTATTCTTAATGAGCAGCTCATAGGATTTGAGCTTGCCCAGGAGAGCTTCAGTAGTAATCTCATTTAGACTTCTGGCATCCTTAATTGGCCAGATTCTTGAATCCCAAGTGCTGGGGAAGCACATCAGGATTTTGTCATTCAGCTCAGTCAGTGAGATTTCTTTGTCTAGGGTTTTTAGCTCATTGACAATTAGACTTAGTCTATTGTACATGTCAGCCACTGATTCAGTTTCTCCCTTTTTGAAGTTCTCATATTGGCTTATCAGATGAGATCTTCTATCTTTCCTTTCATCAGCAGATCCTGAGACAATTTCAGAGAGTTTGTCCCAGATTTCTTTGGCTGAGTGGCATTCAGCTACCTTCTGAAAGATTTCATCAGACATTGTTTGGGCTAAGATGTTCATAGCCTTAGCATCTGCAGTCTTCCACTTCTTTATATCTGCATCTGTTCCAGAAGGAGGTGGGACAGCATTTGTACTTGAGCTTGCTGGTGGAGTTGGACAAACTGTCAAGACAGAATTGAAAATGTCTTCATCAATAGAATTCATGTATAATCTAATCCTTGCCTTCCAGAGTGCAAACTTAGAAAGGTTGCACACTGGTGGTCTGGTGCTTGCATAATCTTTGTTCTGTGCCATGTCTTTAAATAAAAAGGAAGATGTAGAGAAAATAATCCCCTTAAGAGATTGATCTTATCAAGGATCTTTTTGGTTCAGGTGTTAGCCTGTATGAGCAACCAACCACCCTCTGATACCAATTGAAAGTGAGGCTAAGAACTATCTCAACTCTAGAGGGGGGGTGAATAGAGTATTTTAAAATAATTTTTCACAGTTGAAATAAACAGCACATATAAAATTCAATTTATGATATAGTGTAGAGTGCTAGTAAGAAGTTAAAAACTAAGAAGTAAAAAGCACAGCACACAGCAAACAAATCACACAAACAAACCAGAAGACACAAGGAATTATAGTGGTTCCCCAAAAACCTGGGTACATCCACTCTTCTACCACCCTTGGTAGGAATCCACTCAGGATGAGTTGATCAGGTGTCCTGACACCAATGAGCTTTTGATAAGGTGCCCAAAAACCAAAACTAGATTTTTTGATAAGGTGTCTTGCCACCACTGAGTTTTGACAAGGCTCTCAGAACCAGACAGAACTTTTGAAGGGAGTTCAAGAACCCTTTTACAGCAGAAAAAGAAAAATAAGAATGAAGGGTGTCTTCTCTGTTCTCAATCAAATGAGAGAAGCACAAGTGGATTGATGATGTCAAAGCTCCCCCTGAGATGTAGAAAGGTTCAGGAAAAGAAGCTTTGCTCTAGGGTGATAGGTTTTCAGAACTTTGATCTCCAGCACAGGATGGTTTTAGCAAGAAGGCTGAAGGTAAGGTGTCTGGAGTGATGAGATTGTGAACACTTTTCAGTCAGCAAGAAGATTTTTGGAGTCACAGTTCTTCTGTTGTTCTTCTGCTATCAGTATTCTCTATTCTGTGTGTTCACTTTTTTTTTTCTTGTCAATCTCTGTGTGTCTTCTTCTTGTGTATTCTGTAAATCTTAATAACACAGAAGAAAAGAATAAAATTTTTCTGACGTTTCCTTGTCCAAAATTAGCCGTTGGGAGTCATAAATGTCTTCCAAAAATAGTCTTGTCTTCTAGAGGTAAGTCCAGCAAACATTCTCTGAATAATTCCTTGAAACTTGCTCCAGAAATAAAGACAAACGGCTGGGAGATCTTCTGACATAAATGCTGATAATATTCAAAAACATTCCAAACAACAGCAGCATTTGAATTTCTGAAAGCGTCGATCTCTCCAAAGAAAACGTCGATCTGAGCTCTACGATCGTCGAACTGAGCTCAGAGATTAAATGACAAGCAGACAGAAAACGTCGATCTGAGCTCGAAGATCGTCTAACTGAGCTCAGAGATTAAATGACAAGCAGACAGAAAACGTCGATCTGAGCTCGAAGATCGTCGAACCGAGCTCAGAGACCTGAGAAATAACTTTAGGGAGGGATCGTCGAACTGAGCTAGAAGATAGTCGAGGGGAGTTCGACGACTCAGCAGAAGCTAGACAAAAGCAGATAGTCGATCTGAGCTCGAAGATCGTCGACCGGAGTTCGACGTTTTATTAAAGATGAGCTCAGAGAGCGTCGAACGGAGTTCGACGATTCGTCGACCTTAGCTCGACGAAAATTGCCTTGGACTAAGCTCTTCAACCTTGATCTTAGAAAGATCCTGGGGACAGCCTCAAACCTAAGTTCTAAGCCCTAGACTCATTCTAATGTTGACCTTTTCAACTATACAACTAGGTCAACTGGGATTCCTAAGACAAGCATAGTGATCCTTACCCAAATTAGTAATAGGGTGTTCCAACATAAATGTACATTAATTATTTTTTATCTTTTACAATAATTTTCAAGGTTTGCATTCATTAGAACATAGGAGTGTCATCTTACTTTTGCTCTGTTTGGCACGGTGTTTTTGCTCTTGTGAGTATTGAAAAAACTCACAATTATAAAAAAACTTTTTTTGAACATAAAAGTGGGTGAATTTCTCTATTTGAGGTTGGGGGTCATGATAGACGTTCATAACCATCGTGTTCACGACCGCCACCACCACGCCTAACAGAGCAAAAAAAAAAAACGTAAGAAAAAACAAAACATGAAGAACAAAATCAATAACGATCTAAGAGACGGAATCAAAAACGAAATCAAAACCCTAAATTCCAAACGAAATCAAAACACTAAATAAAAAACAAAATCAAAAATGAAATCAGAAACCGAAATCTAAACCTAAATAAAAAACAAAATAAAAAACGGAATAAAAACAAAATGAAAAACAAAATCAAAATGGTTAATATAAAACAAAATCAAGACCGAAATAAAAAACGGTAAGTAAAAAAAGAAATGAAAAACAAAACCAAAACAAAATCAAGAGAGAATACATATGAGATCGAGAGAGAGAGAAGAGAAGGTGTTTTTCACTGGCGATGTGGAAGGCTTTCTCCAGAGAAGCGATTGGCGGATTATAGAAGGCAGGCCGTGGAGGTCGGTGGGGGACGACATGGGTTTTCGATTTTTGCGTTTTTTAATAGAGATTCCTATTCAATCGGACCGTTTGTATTGTCCGTTGCTGAATCAACGTATGCGATTTTTGGATGAGTTTTTAATTCATCGCTATTGGCAGGCCTTATATATCTTTTTAATATAATATAGTAATATAGATAAATATACACACACACACACACACAAGTGACAGGGATGAGCCTTCCGTCTTGGGGGATTTGTCGTGGGATGACATTTGTCGTGGGTGCGACATTTGTCGTGGGAGCGACATTTGTCGTGGGATGACATTAGTCGTGGGGGGCGACATTTGTCGTGGGGGCGACATTTGTCGTGGGGGCGACATTTGTCGTGGGGAAGATATTTGTCGCGGGGGCGACATTTGTTGTGTGGGGCGACATTTGTCATGGGGGAGACATTTGTCGTGTGAGGCGACATTTGTCGTGGTGGGTGTCATTTGTCGTGGGAGGCAAATTTTGTCACGACAACAACATTTGTCATGACTGGCAACATTCGACGATCGACAACATTTGGCGACCCGATAAAATATCTCCTTTGAACACCACGTTCTTCACGTACACACTCTCATGACTCTGGATTATGTAATTCTAGACTAAAGTATGGTCGACTGTGATAAAACGTCATGATTAATTGAAACAACCCAAAAATCCAATTAAAACCCATCTAAATCATTATAATTCTACTACGTAAGACTTAAAAAAATTCATTTAAGCAGGAGAAAGTTATTCTGCAAGTAACAAATGGTTTGCAAAGTCGAAGACAAAAATAGAGAGTTGAATTTATGAATACTTTAGAGTAGTTAGAGAAATTGTAGATGTGAATTAAGAATGAAGATGGGCATTAGAAATCCAGTAAAAATAAAAGAGGGTAGAAACTATTTATTAAAAAAAAGTATAGAAAAGAAACCTGGATGTCAGTGTTCTGTTTTAATTTAAACAGAGGAAGGAAGAACTTAAAGAGCGCCTGATATTTGAAGCAATACGTGAGAAGATTGTTGAGCATAAATTTTACCGCTACAAATGGATCACAATGTTGAACTACACCGCAAAATATTTTCTAGTTCAAGTACGTGAGTATTTTCTTACCGGAGGATACATAGGAGGTTGAATGTTAGTCGGTGAGGCTTTGATTGAAGGAAGCGACTCTGAATGCGTGAAGATGTAGATCTGTTAAGATCTGAGAGATAGGCATGTGAATGCGAGAATGCTAGAATGTTATGTTCAGATCTGAGGAGATGGGAGGTGTAGCGGAGGTAGGGGGTCAAAAAGAGTAATCTTACAGTGAAGAGTGTGAGGGTCTGTTGTTCGTTGGATGGTTGCTGGAGTGAGGTCGTCGGAGTCGCTGAAATCTTGTGCGGATGTTGGAGGAGGCACACTTTGGAGGCTTGCTTGGTTGGAGAGGAGGTGTTCGGGCGGTGGAGTGGCAAGAGGAGCAGAGCCGAGCACAACAGCGGCGTGAGGGTGTCGTGAAGAGGGTTTCTTGTGGAGTGTTTGGTAGGGTTTTGAAAGTAGCGGGTTTGTTATTTGTTTTGGCGATGCAAGGGGTGATGCTTGATCCGTGAATTAGATGAACTGGTATGGCTTTCATGTCTTATTTACCTAGGCATATAGGAAAACAACTGTGATGTCTTTCATCCTAAATACTCAATATCAGAAGCTTAATCCAAAAATCATATGCTGCAAATATATTATTAAATACAGGCTCACATCAAGGGGCGAAAACAATGTCGTGACAGTGTTGGAGGTATGGCCAGGTGAGTTTGCTGGGCAGGATGCAGGAAATTGGGGAAGTGGACAGGAATTTTACTCTAGCTGTGAACAGGGATGAGAAGTGGTTTTTAACTGTGCATAAATTGAAGAATTGTGGGTAGTTTCTGTTGGAAGGGGGATTCAGTTTTTTGCACCGTAGGAAGATCTGGGGATTCAAGGTGGTGCATTTGTTACCCATTAACACTGCAATTCGGTAATGTTCTCTAGTTAACCTCATAGTGAAATGCTTGCAATTTTCAGCAACTTGTCATTTGCCTCCAATTCAAATTATAATTTATTATCTATTCCTCTTCCGCCCAAAAAATGTTCACGCCATAAAAGTGTGATACGACCTCCCGACCGAGATCGAGTGATAGGACCTTCGAAAGAGGGGTTTGCCCGTAGATCTGGCGGAGCGGATGGCCGCTCGTTCGGTTCTATGATTGCGGAGCAGAAGAACCTCCCGGAGGGAGCAGCGAGAGAGAGAGAGAGATAGAAATAGAGGAGGAGAGGGAGAGGGGTATGGGACCGAGAGAGGGACGCCGGGGGGGGGGGGAGAGAACGGGGGCGGCGATGGGTTGCGCCAACCCTAGCGGGCGAGTGAGAGGGGTAGAGAGAGAGCATATTAGAGAGAGAGAGGAAAGGAGATTTTTAATTCCTGCATATCAAAAACAAGAGTCCAACCGGTTAATAAACCCGGTGCCAAACACAAACCGGCCCCCCACCTGGGCTTAGACATGTGGGTTCAAATAAACGTTCGCATACTAATAAAACATAAGTTCCGAAAATGAAAGCGGGAATTAAAGTTGTTCTTCCGCCGTTGCGGGTAGGCGACGCCGATACGTGTGTCCCCAACGCCCCTCGGGCTCGGTAGGTGCCGTAACATCACCCTCCTCGTCCAAAGACAGCTTGTCTACAAGCTGGGGCGGAATGTCGACAAGAGGTGTGGCCGGTGGTTGTCCCACAAATAACTTCAGCTGCGAGACATGAAAAACGTCGTGTATGCGGGCTTCAGGAGGAAGCGCAAGCCGGTACGCCACTTCGCCAATACGGGCGGTAATCTGAAAAGGGCCAAAAAACTTCGGCCCAAGCTTGTTGGAGGTCGGGTGGACGGCGGAGACTTGGCGGAAAGGGCGACGGCGCAGCCACACCCAATCACCCACGACAAGTGCGAGCTCGCGATGACCCTTGTTGTAAGCCGTTTCCATCCGTTGCTGAGCCTGTAGTAGCCGGTGTCGGGCAATGAGTAGAAATTCATCACGGTCTTGGAGCTTGGCGTCCACGGCGGCCAAGTTGGCCGAACCCCCCGTGTAGGAGAGCAGTCGGGGAGGGTCGCGACCATAAATGAGGCGGAAGGGAGTGGTCTGCAAGGCTGAATGGTACACCGTATTATAGCAATATTCCGTCCATGGAAGCCAACGCGGCCAATCGCGGGGCCGGTCACCTGTGATGCATCGCAAATACATGCCCAAGGTCCGGTTGACGACCTCCGTTTGCCCGTCGGACTGGGGATGGTAAGCTGAGGAGAATGCGAGCTTAGTGCCGCTAAGGGTGAACAGCTCCTTCCAGAAAGCACTGGTGAACACCCTATCTCTATCCGAGACAAGCGTCTCCGGCATCCCGTGGAGGCGAAATATTTCCTGAAAAAAAACCTGAGCGACTGTCTCCGCCACGAGCGGTCGAGTCAAAGCGATGAAGTGCGCCCCCTTGGAAAAACGGTCCACCACGACCATTAATATAGACTTCCCGCGAACGGAGGGCAGCCCCTCGACGAAATCCATGGAGAGGTCCGCCCATATCTGAGTGGGCACGGGCAGGGGCTGAAGCAAGCCGGCCGGAAGGAGGTGATCCGCCTTGTTTTGTTGGCAGACGACGCAGTTAGCAATGAATTCATGGACATGGCGCCGCATCCCCTTCCAAAAGAATTCAGAGCGGAGGCGCTTAAGTGTGCGTTGCACGCCTTCATGGCTCCGTGCATGCACATCTGCGAGGATAGCCGAGCGAATCGGCGAGGCGGCGTCCACATACAACCGGGTGCGATAATAGAGCAACCCGTTAGAGGCCGTCCAATGCGGGCCCGCCACGCCTTGACCGGCCCGGCGCAAAAGCTCGGATAGCTCCACTGAAGTTGCAATTTCGGCGCGGAGCGCGGGCAAGAGTTGAGCGGTTGGAAAAGAGATGGCGAGAAGGGTACCGTACGACGGTGTATCCCGGCGGGAGAGCGCATCGGCGGCCCGGTTGAGCGTACCGACCTTATGTTCTACCTGGAAGTCGAAGCCAAGGAGCTTGCTAACCCACCGTTGTTGCGGCACGGTCGTGAGGCGTTGTTCCAACAAATACTTGAGGCTATAGTGATCCGTCCGAATGATGAATGGCCGGCCCCACAGGTACGGCCGCCAATGCTGCACGGCCTTGGCGAGGCCAATGAGTTACTGTTCGTATGCCGGTAGCTTGCGATGGTGGGAGGCGGTTGGGCGGCTGAAATAAGCGACTGGATTCCCGCCTTGATGTAAAACAGCCCCATAGCCTATGCCCGAGGCATCACACTCTATCAAAAAGGGGGCCGTGGAGTCCGGAAGGCTGAGCACCGGGGCGGACTGCAGGGCGGCTTGGAGTGAACGGAAAGCTTGAGTTGTGGCGTTCGACCAAACAAACGCATCCTTGCGAAGAAGAGCCATCAAGGGGGCGGCGATAGTGCCGTAATCGCGGATGAAACGACGATAATAGCCCGTAAGGCCCAAGAATCCCCGGAGCTCGGTGGTGGATGTGGGTAGCGGCCACTCGGCCACCCCTTGTAGTTTGTCCGGGTCGGCCGAAACGCCGGCGTTGTCCACGATGTGGCCCAAATATGCCACGGAGCGTTGCCCAAAAGAGCACTTGGAGGACTTGAGGATCAAATGGTGAGTGCACCAAGCTAAGAACCGTCTGCAGGTGAACAAGATGCTCCTCCCAAGAGCGGCTATACACGAGGATATCGTCAAAGAACACAAGTACAAATTTGCGGAGGAGTGAATGGAATACCTCATTCATGAGCGCCTGGAAGGTGGAGGGGGCGTTGGTGAGGCCAAAAGGCATGACCAAAAACTCGAAGTGCCCGTGATGAGTGCGGAACGCCGTCTTTTCCACATCACCTTCGGCCATCCGTACCTGATGGTAGCCGGACGAGAGATCCAGCTTGGTGAAAAAGCAAGCGCCATGGAGCTCGTCCAAGAGTTCCTCGACCACCGGTATCGGGAACTTATCCTTGACGGTGATGGCGTTGAGCGCCCGGTAATCCACGCACATGTGCCAAGAGTTGTCTTTTTTGTGGACCAACAACACCGGTGATGAAAACGGTGAGACGCTCCGCCGGATAAGGCCATGCTGTAGGAGGAGGTCGCATTGACGCTCAATTTCGTCCTTCTGGAGGTACGGGTACCGATAAGGACGCACCACGACCGGGGCCGCACCCGGAAGGAGACAAATGCGGTGGTCCTGTTGGCGGCGCGGGGGAAAAGCCAGCTGGTCCGTAAAGATGTCCGGAAAAGCCTGTAGAACCACGGCCAATTCGGAGTGACCGACTTCGGGCTGGGGCAGCAGAACTGGTGACACCAAGTAGGATGCCAGAGAAGACGTTGGGGCCGTACCTTGCCACCGAACAGAACGGGTGCCCGCCTGCCAAGAGATCGTCAGCCGATCGAAATCCCACGTAATGGGGCCCAAAGTCTGCAGCCAGCGGACCCCCAAGACCACGTCGAAGCCCCGCAAATCAATGACAAATAGGTCCGTGTGGAACGGGTAATCCTCCACCATGAACTCCACCCGGCGGCATACGCCCGGACAAACCATATGTTGACCGTTGGCAACGACCACCTTGATGTTGTCGCGAATGACGTAGGGAAGGCGAAGCTGGCTCGCCTTATCCCGGCCTAGGAAGTTGTGCGTGCTTCCCGTATCCAAAAGAGCAAGGAGGGGGTGACCCCCAATAGTAATGTATAGCTGGATGGTAGAGCCCTCTCGTGGCCCGGCCAAGGCGTGTAGGGACAGCTGGGGAGTGCCCAAATCCTCACTGTCGGCTTCCTCGTCGTCCGGAGGGTCGTCGACCTCTAACCAGAAGAGGCGTTTGCACCGATGTGACAGCGTAAACTGCTCGTCACAGTTGAATCAGAGGCCCTTGGCGCGGCGTGCGTCCATCTCTGGTCTGGTAAGTCTGCGGCGGTAAGGGGCCCGGGTCGGTTCAGCGTGGCCTGGCGGTGGCGAGGGGAGAACGCTGGATGAACGGGGGCCTGAGAACTCCTGACGAGGTGGCGGGGGACGGTCGATGGAAGAGCGATAGTCAAAGGCACGAGCCAAGCTCATGGCCTGCAGAAGATCGGCCGGTTTTTGGAACTCCACGTCCCAGCGGAGGCGGTCGGGAAGGCCGGCAGTAAAGAGGGGAATCTGCTGCGACGGTAGAACAGAGGTCGCGCGCGATAAGAGCAACTGGAACTGTTCCAAGTAGGTGTCCATCGAGCCCGTGTACTTGAGGGCGATCAGATCCCCAAGAGGGTTGCCCGGCATAGCCGGCCCGAAACGCAGCGTGCACGACGCCCGAAACTCCTCCCAAGTGGCATCCGGGCGTTCCCGAAGAAGCTGAGTGACCCACAATTGGGCAGCCCCGAGGAGATGGAAAGAGGCCAAACCCACTTTGTCCTCTTCGGCAACGTGTTGATTAGTGAAATAGAACTCACAACGCTGTAGCCACAGTAAGGGGTCTTCCTGGCCCTCGAAAATTGGAAAATCCATGCGCACGGAATGGTGAAAAGGCGGTGGGTCGTTGTGGAAAGCGGGTTGTGGAAAGCGGGTGGATCAGGCCGACTGGCGGTGGAAGAGGTGGTTGGAAGATGCAGAGGCGGGGGAGGAGGCGGTGTACCCTGGAGAGTGTCAAGACGGGCCGTGATGACATCCATCTTGTCGGCTAGCATTTGCTGAAATAGTTCCATGATCTGATTGAGGGAAGGAGAACCTTCGCCCATCGAGACAGGCGGACAAGCAGCAGGAGGCGGCGGCAGTCGGAGAGCAGGTGCGGGGGGCGGAAGGAGCCCCGCGGCAGGGCTCGGCGGCGGCGGCGGCGCTGCGGAAGGACGGTGAGGGCAGAAAAGGGCGGCGCGGTAGGAGCCGGAGTGAAGAGCGCCGGCGTTTGGCTCTGATACCAAGTTGATACGACCTCCCGACCGAGATCGAGTGATAGGACCTTCGAAAGAGGGGTTTGCCCGTAGATCCGGCGGAGCGGATGGCCGCTCGTTCGGTTCTATGATTGCGGAGCGGAAGAACCTCCCGGAGGGAGAAGTGAGAGAGAGAGAGAGAGATAAAAATAGAGGAGGAGAGGGAGAGGGGTACGGGACCGAGAGAGGGACGCCTGGGGGGAGAGAACGGGGGCGGCGATGGGTTGCGCCAACCCTAGCGGGCGAGTGAGAGGGGTAGAGAGAGAGAGCATATTAGAGAGAGAGAGGAAAGGAGATTTTTAATTCCTGCATACCAAAAACAAGAGTCCAACCGGTTAATAAACCCGGTGCCAAACACAAACCGGCCCCCCACTTGGGCTTAGACATGTGGGTTCAAATAAACGTTCGCATACTAATAAAACATAAGTTCCGAAAATGAAAGCGGGAATTAAAGTTGTTCTTCCGCCGTTGCGGGTAGGCGACGCCGATACGTGTGTCCCCAACGCCCCTCGGGCTCGGTAGGTGCCGTAACAAAGTGTTCTTGTTCTCTTTGGACGCATGTCTATATATAAGTCTCTCCTATCTAATCCGCCTCTAATTCAAATCGTAATTTATCTATTCCTCTTTCGCCCAAAAAGTTCACGTCATAAAAGTGTTCTTGTTCGATTTGGACGATTGTTCATATATAAGTCTCTCCTATTTAATTGATGGCTAATTACACACGTGCACAGATACATACACACATAATTATAGGTTGCACCCATCTATATATAAGTCTTAAACTAAAGATTGCAAAGAATGTTAAGACTCATTTAGGCATTTCATCATAACATGTGGAAGACAAATAATTAATGACTATTAACTGAAGTTGAAGGACATTAACTCAACATATCAACAACTCTCAAGCATTTATCCCACTATAGTGGGGTCAGCTATATGTATCCTTTGTCGCCACTGTGCCCTATCTTTTGTCATAATCTCACTAATGCCTAAGTACATCATGTCTTTCCTTACAGTTTCTTTCCAAGTCTTTATTGGTCTACCCCTCCCTCGTTTAACATGCCTTGTGACTAGACTCTCACAATGCCTAACAGGTGCCTCTAATGGTCTCCTTTGTACGTGTCCAAACCTTCTTAGACGAGCTTCTCGCATCTTCTTTGCAATTGGTGCTATTCCTGTCTTTTCCTTGATACTTTCATTCCTAATTTTATCCAATCTCGTGTGTACACACATCCACCTAAGCATTCTCATCTCCGCAACTCCCATTTTTTTATCATGTACACAATTCACTGCCCAACACTCAGAACCATAGAGCATCGCGGGTCTAATTGTAGTACGGTAAAACTTGCCCTTAAGTTTTAGTGGTACTTTACTGGAATAAAATAAATCATCGATTTAGTGCTTATGATGTCCAAACTGGTGGAGTTGCGAGAATAAATGAGGAAAATACAATGCAACTTTATGTTAACCTTGGAATAGTGGCTGCGTCGGAAGATGGAGTTTGCATACTTGAGCTTTAGAAAGAGTTTCAGAGGAGACTACTAACTTGCAAGTGAACAAAGTCGTTGATCCTCGCTTGCCCAAGACGCTGAGCCGCAGTCAGAGGAAGCACCGAGCAGCAACTTTTGAAGTGCTCAATGATTCGTTGTTTTACTTCTATACTGAAGCACAAAGACCACCAGATGAAATGATTGGCTGCCGGAGGAAGTCCCGAGCTAGAGAAAAACCTTTGATTTTTCAGTTCCGCGATGGAGATTCATACATAGGAGGATCACCGTTGGAGAAAAACCTTTGAAATCTTGGAAATGTAGGCAAAATCAGAAGAAATCAAGAAAATGTGAAGAGCACAACAGAAGATACCTTGATGCAGTCTGAGAAGAGCGAGAACTGAGGTGTTTGCCTGTTGAGTTTCTTGGGTGGGAGGAGAGTGGCGAGTGACTCCCAAAGAAGTTTCACCGTCTGAGATTCGCCTCCAGAGTGGTCCGCCGGTCAATGTTTCTTGCGGTGAGAGGAGAGGAGAGTGGAGAGTCGCTCACGGAGGAGGATTGCCTTGGAGATTCTCGCACGGAGGAGTGGGGCTGCGATGCCCTAGATGCAGAGGAGGAGATGTCGCCGGAGGAGAGGAGCCGCTTTGATAGCCTTTCAAATGTTGAGCGATATTTTCGGTGGTTGTTTTATATTTGGCTTAACCCTAAGTTGTAGATGGACGGTTGTGATTTTGCTAATGTTTTATTTGCATAGGCATACATGTCTTATTTTTCTTGCCATACAACCTAAACACTATTACTTTTTAATATAGTATAGATATAATATATATATATATATAGATGGTCTGTCTAACATTTATATGGGTAATGCTAAGCATTATCTCCTATTGTTCCTTTGATATGGCTGTTAAATGATATCAAATAAACTATCACTTGGGATTTCTAACTTAATGACTTTTCATTTGTTAGCGTCCAGAAGTAGAATTGATACGATCGATCAATAAGTTCAAAGATGATTTTGGTGGTCAGCTTATTTCTCTTGAGCGCGTGCAACATTCCTTGGATCATGTACCCCATAGGTGAGAATACAATTTTGCAGTTGAATTCAGTTATTTTGTAGTTTGTGTAACCATATTTCTCTAATGTGTCAACCAAAATTCTGGATTTACATTGGTTCGTTATCTAAACATGTTATTATATCTAACTGGCTCATTATATGTGCCTAAAAGAGCTGTCACCAAACAACAAACAACAACACTCAAGCCTTCATCCCACTAATTTTTCTGCCTCACTAAAAGAGCCGTCACCATTTAAAAAAATTCTTGAAATGTCGATCATTGTGAATTTAAGCTTCCATGGACGTACTCAAGATGATTTTTTGTCTTTGATGAAATAGAATGAGAAAACTCATATATAAGGAGGTAGCTTGCTAGAATGACAAAACTCATGCATAAGGAGGTAGTTAAATTCTCTCGAATTTTATAATGTATTTTATTTGGCTATATATCTATTATTATACAGGGCTTGAAATTTTGTTAAGATTTGAGCTTTTAACATTACTCTATCTGATTGTCCATGGTGTTATTTTAGGGATTTTTCCCTTGCTTCAAAAAAGGTATTTCTTTTTCTTTGCTTTCACTATGGTTTGAGAGGAATTATGGGAGAGATCGTTGATCCCATTCTTTGGAATCCTTGGGTGAGACCTCTAGATGAAATTTGGAGGAGAGAAGCATTTGGTTATGGATCTCGTTTATGAATCTAATGTCCATATTTTGAAAGAAGCTTGTAATGTTGTTTTCTTCCATGGTATGTTTAGAATCTATAATTGGTGTATAGGAAGATTTAATGTTTGAATATTACCTTAATAAGTTAATGTGAACTTAAATGTTTATGGATCTATGACCTGTTATGATAGAAGTTTATCAGTGTTTTAATTTTTTCAACTGAAAAATGCATTACAGGGACTTAAGCAATCACTATACACATAAGAGACATTGCTTTAAATGTGATACAAAGTCAATGCTGTCACACTTGGGTAGATGTGAGGTAATAACTATTCTAGCAATATGGATGATATAATTGCTAGTGGAAATGGTGAAACTGAGAGAGAGATCCTTAGGAAAATGTTTGCCTAAGAATTTGAATCAGTGAACTTAGTTAATTACAATGCTGGCCTACTTATAAATGACATATTTATATATTAGAGAAAGTATATATTTGATTTACTATAAGAGATCGGAAACATTGATTGTGAAATAATTAGCAAACACAGATCCAAATCACGATATATGAAGAATAGAAGACAGGAACTCAACACTAAATGACGATATTAGAGCAATGTGGAGAGGCATATCTGCTTAGCACTGTAGAAAGGGTCATCTGTCTAGCATATTTTGATAAATAAGCATTTTATAAAGATGGATAGTGTTTACCCGGAAGCCTGTGACCAGTTCTGTGCGAGGTCAAATCCGTGAGGTTAGAGTTCACCTAGTTGCACAAGCCGCCGGTTCACAAAGCTCTAAAGGCACGAGGAGAGGCAGTTTAGACTCGAAGCTAACCGTATAGCCGCGCGGTTTGGGAGTTTTCTTCTTTTTTCGCAAAACATGTATCCCGTCACCTCTGCTCGGTTCTTCTGTACCCTGGGCAGCCAGTAATCTTAGCCCTGCCCATTCGGGCAGCCCTCCAAGCCTATAAATAAGGGGAAGCAGTACTCCAAAAGCACGCTGACTCGAATCCTGGAGCTCGCTTGTTAAGAGTTGCAGTCTCGATTCTAGTGCCTTTGCGGTCTCCTGTTCGCGCGGCTTTCTCTTTTCAAACTTCTGTAACCGCATCTTTCAATCAATAAATAGCCCGCCGCAAGAGAGGCATTCGCAGCGGCGGGCAAGTCTGGTGCTACCACTAGGCGGCCTTCTCACTCTTTGTTATCCTTAGACATTTTCAGTTCCGAGCCTCCTTTCCTCCGCCATCCAACCATCTCGCGGTAGTGCGCGAAGAGTTGGTGTCAGATTTGATACCAACGGTTTTGGTGCGGTGAGCGTGGAACTGAAGCCTAGCGGATAGCAATGTCAGATCGCGAATTTGCTCAGCGCTCCAGCCCCAACGACACTGCCATCTGGGAGGCTATAAAGCAGGCTCGCTGCGAAGCTGATCAGTCTCGCCGCGAAACCGCTCAGCAGTTCGAGGCGATCCACCAAGCCTTAGCTGCCCCCACTCAACGCCTAACCGCGCAACCCGCAGTACTCACAACCCCTCAAGTTGCTTCGGTTCCTGTGGTGGAGGCTCCTCCACCACCCTGTCTGCCAGCTCAGACCACAGCTCCTCTGCAACCTCAAAATGAAGAGTTCACTGCCCGTCGAGATTTCTTTCGAGGGGCATCCCGGGGAAGTCCAGCTAGAATGCTGAACTTCCAAGACGGAGATACTGCTTACCCTTTTGCTGTAATAATTGCTGTTCCTGTTTCGGTTGCTGCTTATCCTCCATCTCCTCCCGTTCGTGATGAAGTGGAGGAGCCCTCTCCCTTCTCTGACAGAGTTCGTTGGGAACCTGCCCACAATAACTTTAGGTAGCCTCGTCTGCCTGTGTATACTGGAGAGACCGATCCAATGTCGCATCTACAGGCTTTCGAGTCAGCTGTCGCTCTGAGAATTTTCTCAGATGCGACGAGTTGCAAGTTACTTGTTACCGCGTTCGATGGGCAAACACGGGAGTGGTTCTATGGACTACATACCCAGTCCATCTCTTGCTTTGCCGAGCTTCGATGGGAGCTTCTTCTGAGGTTTTTTGACTCTAAGAAGAGGAAGAGTGGTCTTGCCGGCCTCTTCAGATAAAGCAACAGGAGAATGAGTCATGAGCTCATTTTGTAGATCGCTTCCAGAAGGAGATAATGTTAGTGAAGAATGTTGATCCTAAACTGTATAAGGTAGCCCTGATCAACGGCCTTTAGGAAGGCCCGTTAAAGTTAGAGGCAAGTGTGAAAGGGACAATGACTTATCAGGAGTTGATAAGCTTGGCTAACCAGTACATTCAGGGTGAGAGAGCCAATCAGTTTTACATCTCCAATTTGACTACCAAAGCAGGTCAAAGAGATGTATCTAGTTCTTCCTTTGCTGCCCAGCAACCAACAAAGCCTTGTCATGAGTTCCGACCTCCCGCTCCAATGGGTAGGAACTTCCGCCACGATCGTCCTCATCTTGGCCATCTGCAGTTTCAGCAACAAAAATTGCCATTGGTCGCCTCATCCGCTCCGCCTGCTCCAGTCCTGCCGGTCATGCCCATCAACCAGCCGCAATACTTTCTGCCTCCTCCAGCCATTCAGCCTCTGCAGTATAATGAATCGCAAGAGTCCTTCACCCAGCTCAACCTCCCCATGAGCGAGGTTATTCAGATTCTGCAGAAGCAGCCTGACTACAAGAGGCCCGCTCCTATGAGGTCAAATTTGAAGTCCCAAAATCTCTCCATGTTCTATGAACATCATAGGGAAAGCGGGCACCTGACAGGGAACTGTCGTGCCCTCCGCCAGCTGGTGAAGTTATTGAAAGAGGGTAAGCTGCAGGATTTAGTCCTGAAGTACGATATTGCCAAGTCGTCCACTTCCAAGGACAAGGAGGTGACATAAGTCTACTGGGAATGCGAAGAAGTGAATGACGTTGGCCTCCTCGTCAACGTTAATTATGAGGCAGAGTGCATTAAAGCTGACGACGAGGGTTTCCTCGGCCGCCTCTTTTGCATCCATGGAGGGGCCAGACCCGAGTCGTCCCGGAAGGCCAACCTCTCTAGGGTCTTCCGGCAGGAGGTAGCTGTCGCCTCCTCTTCTGCTCCTATTAGGGGGATTGTCACTTTTGGACAAGACGACCGCCCTCCAACCGCCAATCCTTTCAATAATGCTGTTGTAATAATGACAGTTATTGAAAACTACACGGTAAGTAAGATTTTGATTGATACCGGTAGTTCCGTTAACCTTCTTTTCAAGCATACTTTCGAGGCCCTAAAGACTGTAAAGCCGCTGGTTTTCACCGAAGGGCCCCTCTATGGTTTCTCAGGTGAAAGTAAAGAGGTGGAAGGAGTGTCATCCTCTCGGTGACACTCGGTGGAATTAAAAAACTTGTCCAATTCGTAGTAATTGATGCTCGAAGCAGCCACTACGTCATCTTTGGAAGGCCTATACTCAATGAGTATCAGACAGTTGTGTCCACATACCATCTGGCCATCAAGTTTGCCCTGCAGGGGAGGCAATATCAGGTTAGGAGCGTTCCAAAGCTAGCCCGGGAGTGCTACATCAGGACGGTCAACCTGACCGAGCAAGTTCCTCCCTCGGAGGTTCCTTTGGCTCAGTCTGTTTTTGAAGTCTCCAACCATCCAGAAGATGCTGAAGAGCCAGTGGAGGAAGATGTCCGAAGAGCTCACTTGGAACCTGCCCTAGTAACTCAAGAAGTTCTAATTGCTGAGGGTGGAAAGAAGAACTCTTCATCAACGCCGAGCTATCAGAGGAGGTGAAAACTCAGTTGATCTCCTGCCTCCTGAAAAACCCGAATGTGTTTGCTTGGTCAACGGACGACATGTCAGGAGTCGATTCAAACGTCGCCAACCATCATCTCAACATTGATCCAAGCTTCAAATCCATCAAGCAGAAAAAGAGAGCAGCGACGATGAATCTTGCCCAGCCAATCAGGGAGGAGGTAGCCATGCTCCTCAAGGCAAAGTTTATTAAAGAAATTCAGTACCCTGATTGGGTTTCGAATGTTATAATTGTTAAAAAAGTTGGGGGAAAATGACGCATGTGTGTAGTCTTTACTAAACTCAATAAAACGTGTCCTAAAGATTGTTACCCCTTGTCTCGGATAGTTTTTTTAGTTGATTCCGCAGTTGGGTACTCATGCTTGAGTTTGCTAGATGCATTCTCTGGTTATCACCAGATTAGGATGCATAAGCCCGATGCGCCTCATACATCGTTCATTATGAATGACGGTTGTTATTGCTATCTCTTAATGCCTTTTGGGCTGAAATATGTGGGTGCAACCTTTAATCACATGATGGATTTCATTTTTAAGAAGCAAAAAGATAGGAATCTTGAAGTTTGTGTAGATGACCTCCTAATTAAAAGCAAATCTTTTGCGTCGCACCTGGGTGACCTCGCAGAGACGTTCACTACTCTACGAGTGTGCAAGGTGAAATTGAATTCGTTAAAATGTGTCTTCGGGGCGAGTAAGGGGAAGTTTCTTGGCCATCTCCGTATTCCTGAGGGCATCGCTTCTAATCCGAATAAGGTAGAAACCATCCTTGACATGACACCTCCCCGATATCCAAAAGAAATTAAACAGCTAGGGGGGAGGTTATCAGGTTTGAGTAGGTTTATCTCCCGGTCAGGAAATAAAAGCGCTCCATTCTTCAGAACTCTTCGAGGAGCTTCAAGGTTTGTGTGGACCAAGGAGTGCGACTTAGCTTTTGAGCAGCTTAAAAAACAGTTAATGTCAACTCCTTTGTTGCAAAGCCCCAGTGAAAGAAAAACTCTCTATATCTATCTGGGGCAGATTCAGAAGCAACCAGTTCTGTTCTAGTTAGAGAGAAAGGAAAGATGCATTTCCCGGTATACTATGTCAGCAAGATTCTGAAAAGTGTAGAAGCAAGATATCCTATATTGGAAAAGTTAGCTCTGGCCCTGATCGTTTCAGCTCGAAGACTCAGGCCATACTTCCAGACACACTCTATCCAGGTTAGCTTAGTGATTATAATCTTTTACCGACTGTTGTACCATTTGAATTATATTGGATTTGATTTCAAAGTTATTGTTGGCCACCGCGGGGCGAACAATACTTGATTCGTTGTCCTCCAAGTTTGGCCGCACATAATATGACATGGTCCGTTGCAGGGCCGTATTTGGATTTAGATCAGCCATAGTTTCGGCGTTAGTGTCTCCAATAGACTTGTAATGCCCCAAAAATTCCCGATAGATCAGAGAATTGGTCTCTTGAGGTTATCGCGCGGCGGTAGTCCGATCGCCGGTGATAGCTCACTGAATTAAAAGACCAAGGTCTCTGGTTGATACCGCTTGGCGGTAGAAAGGTACCGCGTATCGGTAACACTCGACGCTCTCAACGCACTCGACGAATCGTTGAGTAGCTTATCGCGCGGTGGTAGGAAGTTATCGCACGGTGATAACAAAGAGCGGCGCCGTTTTGGCTGAGCGGCCACCGCCTATGTTACCGCGCGGCGATAACAAGTTAGCGCGCGGCAGTAGCTTCCAGATATAAGCTGGACATGAGATTGAATTCTCATTTTCTTTTTTTCTCTCTCTCTCTCTCTTAGTTCTTGAAGTTCTTGAGGGAAAGAGTCTGGGGCTGAGATTTGCACGCTTGGTGATGGAGATCCTGTGGTCGGATTTACGAGTTGAAGCAAGATCCGTGAAGAGGAAAGCGAGGCGATCCTTTCCAGCCTGATAGAAGACTTGATCATGGCTCCAAAACGATCTACGAGGGTAACGATCATCCTTCTTGGACAAGTGAAGTCCTAAGTTTTGCATATGCATGGAATCCCCCACCAAAAGGTGAAAAAAGGAGGGAATTCCGATGGGTTGATACGTGATATCCCCGGGTAATTTTGCATATAGAATTCGAAAATCGTAGTACGGAATAGACATGCTGTGTGAAGCTCATCCAGACAGGTTGGTCTTGATTGGTGATGTTTTAATTTGCGTGCCAGAGAAGACTCAGAGTATTAACGTGTAGTTCACGGAGTCCGAGGGTTGTGCCTGTGAATTGAGTAGCAGTAAGTACTGGAGATGCGCTCCAGGAAAATACCCAGAAAATACCACAGTTTTGGATAACTGTTGGATATCGCCGGGCGACAGTGGATATTGCTGACGATAGAGCTCAGTTTGTGAGGTCGGTCTCTGGGAGACCTGGGGACCTCATTATATGATTGGATAGTGAGAGCTTAAATTGTTCTAATATATTGGATTGTGAGAGCTTAAATTGTTCTACTATATTGAATAGCGAGAGCTTAAATTATTCTGCTGTATGTGTCTGGGAGCTTAAATTGTTCTATGTTTTAAAAGCGAGAGCTTAAATTGTTCTGCTTGGGGAAAAGGGGACGCTGACTCGCGTCTGACCATTGAGCCATGAAGGCTTTGCTTTCGGCAATGACATGACGATTTGAGCAACGAGATAGGATGACCTAGACTCGCCTTATGATCGACTTGGAGTGAGTCACTGACCTTGGTCTCAAGGTAATTGATCGCCTTTTGACTTTGTCGATGCATAAGAGGAAATAAATGCTCATGTTTACCGTCAATCTCGGAATTTTGGACGGTGGTGGGGCTGGGTATTTCCAGCACACCAATAGGGTGCCCTGAGTGCATGAAGCGTTTGGCTGGTGTTGCAAACGTTTGTGATATCTTGAATGGTGCTTAAGTTGTACCTTCGTGATATATGGAATGGTACTTGAGTTGTATATTTGTGTGATATATATATATATATATAGAAATGCTATGCCTGCAGGGAAGGAATACCGCTGCCCCGGGAATGTGGTAGGGTCATTATAAATTTGTCAGTTAAAGCTGACCGTTGCCTTGTTTGCCACCTTGCTAGTGGAATGTCCCTGTGCAGGTGCTGGAGAGCCGAGCGGGAAATAGCGGGTTGCAGCCATTTGATGCTATGCCAGCCCTCGAAGGCCAAGCGAAGATGTTTTTTTGTTTTCATGTGTGGCCGGCCTGCGAGCCAATGTTTGTAAACCACTTTTTTTGAAGAATAATTGTAAGGCCTTAAGGCTACATTTTTTAGTGTATTTTGTAAACATTCCTACAATTGTTCTTCAAAAAAAGTGATTTACAAACATCGGCTCGCAGACCGTCCACACATGAAAACAAGAAAACATCTTCGCTTGGCCTTCGAGGGCCGGCATAACATCAAAGGGCTGCAACCCGATATTTTCCGCTCGGCTCTCCAGCACCTGCACAGGGACATTCCACCAACAAGGTGACAAACAAGGCAACGGTCAGCTTTAGCTGACCAATTTATAACGACCCTACCCCATTCCCGGGGCAGCAGTATTCCTTCCATACAGGCATAACATTCATATATATATATATATCACACAAAGGTACAACTCAAGTACCATTCCATATATTACGAAGGTACAACTTAAGCACCATTCAAGATATCACAAACGTTTGCATCATCAGCCAACCGTTCTATGCACACAGGACATCTTATTGGTGTTCTGGAAATACCCAGCTCCCACCACCGTCCAAAAGTCCGAGACTGACGGTAAACATAAGCATTTATTTCCTCTTATGCATCGACAAAGTCAAGAGGCGGTCTATTTCCTTGAGACCAAGGCCAGTGACTCACTCCAAGTCGATCATAAGGCGAGTCCAGGTCAGCCTATCCTGTTGCTCAAATCGCCATGCCATCACCGAAAGCAAAGTGATGCAGTAGGCCCAGAGCCGGCCCGCTCTGATAGGCCCTTGACGGCCCAACCCATAGGAACACGAGATGGCACCCACTGCCGGGCTGCAACCCAAGCACCCCACCCATGACCGTACCTATTCTCAGCGCGGCGGGATGTTAAGGCGAGGTCTCGAACCCAGCCCCCTTGATAAAGAGTTTTCCTAACAGCTCTCATCGAACCCAGCCCCCTTGATAAAGAGCTTTCCTATCAAGGGGGCTGGGTTCGAGACCTCGCCTCAACATCCCGCCGCGCTGAGAATAGGTGCGGTCATGGGTGGGGTGCTTGAGCTGCAGCCCGGTAGTGGGTGCCATCTCGTGTTCCTATGGGTTTGGCCGCCAAGGGCCTATCAGAGCGGGCCGGCTCTGGGTCTACTGCATCACAAAGCCTTCATGGCTCAATGGACAGACGTGAGTCAACGTCCCCCTTTCCCCAAGCAGAACAATTTAAGCTCTCGCTTCCAAAACATGGAACAATTTAAGCTCTCATGCACATACAACAGAACAATTTAAGCTCTCGCTATCCAATATAGTAGAACAATTTAAGCTCTCACAATCCAATATAGTAGAACAATTTAAGCTCTCACTATCCAATCATATAATGAGGTCCCCAGGTCTCCCAGAGACAGACCTCACAAACTGAGCTCTATCGCCAACGATATCCACTGTCTCCCGGCGATATCCAACAGTTATCCAAAACCGTGGTATTTTCCTGTAGCGCATCTCCAGTACTTCCTGTTACTCAATTCACAGGCACAACCCTCGGACTCCGTGAACTACACGTTTATACTCGGAGTCTTCTCTGACACGCAAATTAAATCATCACCAATCTAGACCAACCTGTCCGGATGAGCTTCACACAACATGCCTATTCCGTACTACGATTTCCGGATTCGATATGCAAAATTACCCGGAGATATCACGTATTAACCCTTCAGAATTCTCTCCTCTTTCCACCTTTTGGTGGGGGATTTCATGCATATGCAAAACTTAGGACTTCACTTGTCCAAGAAGGATGATCGTTATCCTCGTAGATCGTTTTGAAGCCATGATCAAGTCTTCTATCCAGATGGAAAGGATCGCCTCGCTTTCCTCTTCACGGATCTTGCTTCAGCTCGTAAATCCGACCACATGATCTCCTTCACCAAGCGTGCAAATCTCAGCCCCAGACTCTTTCCCTCAAGAACTTCAAGAACTAAGAGAGAGAGTGAGAGAGAAAATGAGAATTCAATCTCATGTCCAGCTTATATATGGAAGCTACCGCTGCGCTAACTTGCTATCGCCGCGCGATAACATAAGCGGTGGCCGCTCAGCCTAAACGGCGCCGCTCTTTGTTATCGCCGCGCGATAAATTCCTACCACCGCGCGATAAGCTACTCAACGATTCGTCGAGTGCGTTGAGAGCGTCAAGTGTTACTGCTTCGCGGTACCTTTCTACCGCCGAGCGGTATCAACCAGAGACCTTGGTCTTTTAATTCAGCGAGCTATCGTCGGCGATAGGACTACCGTCGCACGATAACCTCCAGGGACTAATTCTCCGATCTATCGGGAATTTTGGGGCATTACAATTCTCCTCTCTTTTAAGAGATTTCGTCCCGAAATCCAAAGTAACTATAGAAGTACAAAATATGTCAAGTGTACCTCAAAGGAACAGTTCGAGAAACTCTTCGCGCATGGTCTGCTCACGCTCCCATGACAGCTCCTCACGACAACAGTTGTCCCATCGGACTTTGACCATTCGAATCTCTTTGTTCCGTAGTCACTTCACTTCCGAGTCCTCGATGCAAATGGACTTGACCTTTGTCGTCAACCCACTATCGACCGGAATTTGCTGCACAACAACTACTTGCGTCGACTCTTGCAAGGCTTTCCGCAGCACCGAATGTGAAAAACATCGTGCAAACCACTAAGTTCAGCTGAAAGCTTCAGCCGATAGGCAGCTTCCCCAATCCGCTCAACGATTTCAAACGGACCAAGGTATCTCGGACTCGGCTTTTTCAAGCGTCGGATCCTCGATACTCCTTTGAACGATTTAATCTTGATGTAGACCCAATCGCCAACCGCAAAATCTACGTTTTGGTGCTTGGCGTTATGATATTTCGCTTGCCTATCCTGAACCACTAATAACCGCTTTCGAATTGCGCGTATATTCGAATTTGCATTTTCGAGCTCGTTACGCTCATGCAGCTTCGATTCGCCTGTTTCCGCCCAAGCTAAAGGAGTACGACACTTCCTACCGTGTAAAGCTTCGAAGGGAGCCATCTGAATGCTAGCTTGATAGCTATTATTATAAGCGAACTCGATCATATAGAGATGGTCCTCCACCGCTTCCCGAAATCCAAGGCGCACATACGGAGCATATCCTCCATTGTCCTGTTGGTCCTCTCGGTCTGACCATCCGTTTGCGGATGAAAGGCCGTACTGAACTTCAGTTTAATACCCAACAATTGGTGGATTAGCCTCCAATCATTCGAAGTAAAACGTCCGTCTCGGTCACTGACGATGCTACTGGTACACCGTGCAAACGTACTATGTTGTCAACATACAACTTAACCAATTTTTTAACTGAATCGTGTTTCTTATTCGGTATGAAGTGCGACACCTTTGTCAACCGGTCAACGATCGCCCACATGTCATCGTTCCCGCTCTGTGATCTCGACAATCCGTGCACGAAATCTATAGATGTGTCATCGAACTTCCATACCGGAATTGACAACGACTTCAGAAAATCACCAGGTTTCTGACATTCAGCTTTTATCAAGACACAAGTATGACACTTTGCCACGTAAAGAGCTATTTCCTTCAAACCCGGCCTTCAGAACATCTTTTTCATGTCTTTATACATTTTTGTGCTCCCTGGGTGGATTGCGTATTTAGTAATGTGTGCCTCATACATCAACTCCTCCCGCAATTTACCCGCATTTGGGACGCACAAACGATCGTCCTTCCTCAAAAGACCGTCATCCAAGGAGAATTGAGAATTTGACCCACCCGCTGCGTAGCGCTTTATACTCTCATCGAGTTCCATCGCTCGTCGAATCCTGTTCGCGAGATCATATTGCACATCCGTCTAGTTCAAGCATGTATTTGCAGTGACATTCTTGTGAACACAAGAAATATCTAAGGCCTCCAACTCCTGGATCAGATGCTCATCATGCATCTGTAGCCAACCTGTCCGTATTGGAGTCCTACGACTCAAGGCATTTGCGACCATATTTCCCTTCCCGGGAGTGTAATGTATCTGGAAAGTGTAGTCCCCGAGGAACTCCATTCACCTCCGGTGTCGCATGTTCAGATCCTTCTGATCTATTAATTACTTAAGGCTTATATGGTCCGTGAATATATCAACTTTCACGCCATATAAGTAGTGATGACACAGCTTAAGTGCAAAAATCACAGCCGCCAACTCCAAGTCGTGGACTGGATAGTTTCGCTTGTGCACTTTCAACTGGCGTGAGCCATAAGCTATAACCTTTCCGAATTGCAGAAGAATGCAGCCTAAGCCGCTCCCTGAAGCATCACTGTATATCTCATAGCCGTCCGTACCACATAGCGAACTCAAGATAGGCGCCGTGGTCAAACGACTCTTTAACTCCTCAAAAGCTCGCTCGCACTCATACGTCCAAACGAACTTCTGATCTTTTCTTATCAGTGTAGTGAGAGGTAAGGCTATCCGCGAAAAGTTCTCAACGAAACGCCTGTAGTAGCCAACAAGTCCAAAGAAACTCCCGACTTCCGCTACCGTAGCCAACACAGGCCATTCTCGTATCACAACGATATTCGTCGGATCCACAACAATACCCTCTCCACTAACCACATGGCCAAAAAAAGCCACTGACGACGGCCAAAACTCACACTTTGAGAATTTGACATAGAGTTTATTTTTTCTCAGGGTGTGCAAAATCATCCTCAAGTGATTTGCATGATCTTCTTCTTATTGAGAATACACCAATATGTCGTCAATAAAGACGATCACAAATTGATCTAAGTACTACCGAAAAGTCCGGTGCATCAAGTCCATGAATACCGATGACGCGTTTGTTAGCCCAAACGATATTACAGTGAACTCATAGTGGCCATAACGTGTAGCGAAAGCTGTCTTAGGAATATCACATTCCCTAATTCGCAACTGGTAATAGTCAGACTTTAAATATAGCTTCGAATAGACAGTCGATCCCACCAGCTGATCAAACAATTCATCAATCCGTGAAATCAGATACTTGTTTTTCTCCGTCAGTTTGTTCAATTCTCGATAATCAATGCATAGACGCAAGCTTCCGTCCTTCTTTTTCAGAAAGAGGACCGGTGCACTCCAAGGTGACATACTTGGACGTATATAGCCTTGATCTAGCAGTTCTTGCAATTGAACTTTCAATTCCGCCATCTCCTTAGGCGCTACTCGGTACGGTGAGCGGGCCACAAGTTTCGCACATAACACCAACTCAATAACGAAGTCAATCTCTTGCTGGGGCGGTAACCCAGGGAGATCTTTAGGAAACACATCCACATAATCCGATACAATAGGAATGTCACTCAAACTGGACTTCGGCTCAATAGCCTCCAACAGCGTGGAGAATAACTCCGCGCCCTTCCGAACAGCCTTGACTACCTGGAGAGCAGACATCAATATCTTGCTCGATCATCGCATACCAGCGAACTTAGTCTCTCGTTTGGTGTTCTGTCCCAGCGTGACTTCGTTAGAGTTGCAATTTATACAACCACGCTGCTCCGAGAGGCAGTCCATGCCAAATATTACATCAAACTCAGATATCGGTAGCACAGTTGCTTCCAACCCGAAATCCTTCCTATCCGCACCGCAACACAACAAGACCTATCCGCACGCATCATGCATCCGTTAGGTAACAACACCTTTAATCTATCTGTTGACATAAGAGTAGGCACTCCGATCCGTAATACAGATTCTTCAGATAGAAACGAATGAGAAGCACCTGTATCAAACAGTGCTCTCGCCGGATAGTCCCGAATAAGGACAAAACCTACATTGATCAAGTTATACACAAACAATTCACAAGGTATAAAGTATATAAAGTATGAAAACTATATACTACTCGTACCTGTGACGATGTCAGCCCGTTTAATAGCCTACTGTTGGCTAAGATTGTAAACTCGGGGCTGTGCTGGAGCATATTGGGATGCAGTAGACTCCACCGCCTTTCCCTTCTCAGCATACGATGCTCCTGCCTTTTTATCCTTCCTTGGAAGGCCACTGGGACATTCACGGGCAAAATGCCCTGGTTTGCCACACATATAACATGTACGCGTGCTTTGTCCAGACGTTGTTCCAGAAGCAACAGTAAGTGGAGCTTGTACCGATGACTTGGACTTCTTATTCCACTTCCGAAAATGCGATTTTGAAGAAGTCGACACTTTGAACTCGGGCTTTATCACAGCCAAGTCCCTCTTGCCCTGCACCCTCTTCATGTCCTTCTCCAACGAACGAGCCGTATTAACCAATACTTGAAAACCTTGATTCATTGGACCCAAGAGAAGCAACCTTAGCTCATCCCGTAGTCCCTCATAGAACCGGTTGGTCTTACGCTCCTCGTCAGCAAAAGTAGACCCCGCATAACATCCCAACTGTAGGATTTCACGTGCGTTGGTGGGGCGAATTTAAAAAAAAAATTCCAAACACCGTATAACACATAAGGATCGGATATCCCAAAACAATGCAAAACAGGCTTAACAAAAATAAACCCTAACTCATCACATCTAATCCATCGCAGGCGTTAGAAGTTATACCTCTAGAGAACAATCTCTAGGCGGAAGAGGAAGGCGCGCCGAAGAAAATGAAAGCGATCCCACCGCAACAACGAGGCCGATCGCCTCACCTCTTGGTTCACCTTGAACCCGAACAGCGTCAAAGCTCTATTCCGTTGACGGGGAATAGAGACACTAACTCAGATCTTCTCTCCTCTTGCACCGATGACTCCAAGTGGCCGAACCACACTAGTCGCCGGGTAGGGAAGAGGAAGGCGGAGAGGGATCTAAAAACCGTTGTGGAGAAGGAGCGAACTCAAGCCATCACTCAAGCTGTGGCCGACCGGGAAGAACCACCTAAGGTCGGCGAACTGCACGGAGATGGCGGCAACAAGTTTGCCCGGAGAAAGAGCAACGGATGCCAAGGCTATGGAGGCGGCAAGCTTGCCCGGCGACGGAGCAGCGGGCGGCGATGCCGACGTCAAGCTAGCCCGGCGGCGGAGAGGGGGCTGCACGATAATGGCGGCCGGAAACAGATCGCAAAAACCCCTTCTGCTTCTTCCTTGCGGCTAGGTTTAGACAAAAAGAAAAAAACCCGTGAAGTCACCTCCTTCTGCTTGGTTTTTATCTCTTATATATATTCATATAAACTTATATATATATAACTATATATATAATATACATATATTTATATATATTTACATGTATATATATAACACATATATATATACTTATATATATAAATACTTACATATATATATAATCCCATAATACCAATTACTGTGCACTCCTACCAAAATGATTACGACAACTCGCTCCGTCATAATATTTCTTTTTGATAGTCGCATAGGAATTCTATCTAAGCATGTCGAGTCACGACATTAGATGTTCACACTTACTATTGTACTTAGATTAAATATTCCATAAATCAAATACCCCAAATAAGCCGAACGGATGCTGTTCCCGTTCATTTGGTGCGACCTTAAAGAGGAACCATGTCGTCAAGGCTATAATATAACATCCTATATTATTGACTATAAGAGGCTTTGTCACTGCATTATAGTCTCCCCAACAACATGGTAACTAGGTAACGCAATGAACGACCTGCGTCTATTTCTTTGTCACATGATATCATAAATATTGTGCAAACTGGGACTGTGTCATTTCGCACTATATTTGTCTTTCTTGGTCTCACAAGTGAGTTGTATTTATAACTACGTTAGTTATAATGCATGCTATACAACCTCGCTCGGCCAAGGGGCCCGACTATATCATTACCAAAATAATTTGGGGACAAAATGATATTTCGATGTGCACATTTCCTACGCGTAAGTATGAACAACGAATCATAGTATATATCATTATCAGAGGATAGTTTTCAACTATACTCACATTGCCCACACTGACACGCTAAATCTACACATCTTGTATCTCCAACTAAATAGATACGTTGAAACATTATTGACACTGAACACATTCCACATAATGCTACAACATAAAATAGTTCACTCTCAATGTGTATGAAATCACACGCATACACACTCATATGATTAAACGATAATCATTTATCAACATTTATAGAACTTGTTGGAAGAGCTCAAAAGCTTGTATGTATTACTTTTGTATGTAAATACAAGGAGAGAATACAAATATATAGGGAGAAGAAGTGAGGAGAAAATCCTATACAAGATGTGGGACTAAAGGAGGAGAGAAGATAAAAACAATAAATGGGCCCAATAATGGGCCCTTTACATGGGCTATTTTAACACTCCCTTGCAAGCTGGAGCGTACAAATCGTATGCGCCAAGCTTGGACAAGCATTGATAGAAGAGCGTTTTGGAGAGAGCCTTCGTGAAGACATCCGCAACTTGTTCTGATCCTGGGACATGGCTTAGGTCAATCTTCTTCATTTGAACCTTTTCCCGGATGAAGTGACAATCGACCTCAATATGCTTCGTTCTTTCGTGAAAGACCGGGTTCTTTGCGATGTGTATGGCTGCTTGACTGTCACAAAGGAGACGAGCCGGTGATGGTAATTTTACACCCAGATCAGTTAGAAGACTTTCAAGCCATGTCAATTCTGATACAACAGATGCCATTGCCCGGTACTCTGCCTCAGCTGAAGATCGAGCAACGACCGCTTGTTTCTTACTTCGCCAAGTAACAAGATGTCCTCCAAGGTAAGTGCAAAAACCACTCGTAGATCGCCGGTCATCAAGAGAGCCAGCGTAATCAGCATCAGAATATGCCACCAGTGTTGGAGCAGAAGAGGAGGTTCTGTAGACAAGTCCCTGGCCAGGAGCGTTTTTCAGATACCTGAGAATTCGTTCTACTGCTTGGAGATGAGATTTTCGAGGAGAGTGCATGTATCTGCTGACAAGACCAACAGCAAAAGAGATATCAGGTCTGGTAACTGTGAGATATATCAGTTTTCCAACAAGGCGTCGATAGTATTCAGGGTTCTGGAGGAGGTGATCGGAGTCAGAAGCCTGGGCACACAGTTTGTGGTTCACATCCATAGGAGTATCACTTGGCTTGCATCCGGATTGACCCGCATCATGAAGAAGGTCAAGACAGTATTTCCGTTGAGAGAGTGTGAGCCCATCCGGCCTTCTGGCAATTTCAAGACCCAAAAAATAACGAAGAGATCCCAAATCCTTTGTCTGAAAAACTGAGTTTAGATGGATTTTGACGGCCTGTATCCCTTGGGAGTCATCTCCAGTAATGATAATATCGTCGACATATACTAACAGAATAACCGTTCCTGTTGGTCGGTGACGAGTAAAGAGCGAAAAATCGGCCGAGCTCCGATTGAAGCCAATTTCACGGAGGACCTTACTGAATTTTTCAAACCATGCCCGTGGAGATTGTTTGAGACCATATAGAGCCTTTTTAAGATGGCAGACCTGAGACTCCCCCGTGGTCTCAAACCCGGGTGGTTGTTGCATGTAGACAGTTTCCTGGAGATCCCCGTTCAAAAACGCATTCTTGATATCCAGCTGAAAGAGAGGCCACCAGCGATGAACAGCAACAGAGATAAGGACGCGAACACTATTAAGTTTCGCGACCGAGAGAACGTTTCTGCATAATCTAGCCCCTCCTGTTGAGTGAAACCTCTAGCCACAAGACGGGCTTTTAGGCGGTCAATTGTCCCGTCCGCAGCATGTTTGATGACAAACACCCACTTGCACCCAACTGGTTTCTGGCCCGGGGGAAGGGGAACAACCGACCAAGTCTGGTTAGACCAGAGAGCAGACATTTCTTCCTCCATGGCCGCTCGCCATCCTGGATGTTGAAGCGCCTCCTGCACAGAATTAGGAATAGCAACCGAAGAGAGAGAAGTAGCCAAAGTGTGTAAATAGGGAGAGAGGCGATGGAGAGATACGTAGTTCGCCATTGGATGAGCAGTGGTAGGCAATACCTGATCAGTTGGACACGGAGTATCCATAGTAGAGACCGACGGCAGAGGGGCAACGGAAGGGGTAGAACGACGAGTGTAGACGCGGATAACTGGTGGTTTGGAGGGAACGACAGTCGGTTCAGAGGGAACGACAGTCGGAGGAGGAGTGGTGGGAATGACGGGGCGTGGGAATGACGGGGCGTGGGAATGACGGGGCGTGGGTCGCCATCCTGAATGACGGAGCGGATAGGCGCACAATCTCCAGGAGAAGCGGCGAGGAGCTTGCAGCGAGGCGGGCTGAGCGGCCTGGGCGGTTAAAAAGGATGAGACCGCACAGGAGACGAACCTCCCTCTGATACCATGTTGGAAGAGCTCAAAAGCTTGTATGTAAATACAAATATATAGGGAGAAGAAGTGAGGAGAAAATCCTATACAAGATGTGGGACTAAAGGAGGAGAGAAGATAAAAACAATAAATGAGCCCTTTACATGGGCTATTTTAACAGAACTCAAATGTACTTTAATCGATATGACAATCTTAACTCGGCAATCAATGTTCCTATTTGATTATCACGATTGTGAGGATAACTTAAGATTACATGACTC
Organism: Platanthera zijinensis; assembly: GCA_039513925.1. Classification (NCBI taxonomy): domain Eukaryota; kingdom Viridiplantae; phylum Streptophyta; class Magnoliopsida; order Asparagales; family Orchidaceae; genus Platanthera; species Platanthera zijinensis. The sequence goes on along the minus strand of CM077088.1, from coordinate 129,111,256 downwards.
AATAAAAAACCATGGTTCTATGGTTCAAGACCAAGCGCATCTTCTCAAACCTTACATGATACAAGTCATATAATCAAGGAACAAAATGTTACAACATTCTATAACATGAACATAAGTAAAAAGATAACTTTCAAAACACCACTTCCTTCACCAACCTGGTGAACTCATGCAAGTAGTTATCCACACTACTCTCGCCCTGAGTCAGGCGCTGAGACTCATTCTCCATTACAATCTGCTGCGACGAAGGCAGATGCTTTACCAAGAATAATCTCGAAAACTCTTCCATCGAGATCTCAGATAGTCGTCTGCCCGCAAAGTGGTGTAACTCTAACTCATCTCACCAAAGCGAGCCTCTCCCTCCAACAGGAAAGTGGCCAAAGTTACCTTCTGCCCCTCCTCTGTTTCAATCGCCGTCAATACTCTCTTGACACGCGAAAGCCAGTCCTCTGCCTGCGTTGGGGATCCTGCACCCGTGAATGTAGGAGGACTAAAACTCATAAAATGCTTCAGCTGCCTTTCAGTAGCTCGCCTTTCAACCAAAGCCTCAACAGACCCTTGCCTAACAGGGACGCACCTGCCCAGTCGGCTGTGCATTTATCATAACAAATACTGTCTCAACAACTAAGCGTATCATTTCCACAGAAGGGGGAGGTGAGACCACATCAGCTGGTGCTGCACTCTCCACAGAATGTTGTGGTTCAGACCGCCCCGCACCTCTTCGAGTTACCTAAACGTGTAAAATACACAATTTAGCGACCACATACAAGGCACACCACGACTAATAGGAACACGCAGGTTACTCAAATATGTGTATTTTCATTCCTAAGTGGACATTCCTGAGTTCATTTTGTTATAACGGTAATCACATACACGTGTCGCCACCCCTCAAAAAATTCGACCACGAATTCACAGAAGGAAGACTGAGACAAATAACGGATACCAAATTGTAACACCTCCGTCCGTCGCGTAAAATATAACAAAAGGTCCGACCGTGGCCCCACGACATATTCCACGGACAGTCAGCGGAGTTACAGGTGAATATAATTAGAGACCAAACGAATCCTAACTCAAAGCATTCTAGCGAAAACTTCAAGGGTTAATTGCTATGAGTTAGGATTCGCTTAGTCTCTAATGATATTCACCTCTAACTCCGCTGACTGTCTGTGGAATATGGCGTGGGGCCCCGACCGGATCTTCTGTTATATTTTACGCGACGGACGGAGGTGTTACAAGACTCCTCGAGATTTAATGTTAAATCTTGATTACGAGATCAGAGGAGCCTTTGAAGGGTGCACTCGATTTATGGATCAAAATTTATATTAGGATTATTCAAAGAGTTTTCTCGGGTCATGCACTTTTAAGATAAAAAAAGAGGGGAAAGAAACATATAAAATTAATAGTGATACCTTTTTTCAAAATAACAAGACAAAGTCTCGACAACGATGCCAAAAACTTGATGATTAATTGTTTGGGTTTTAGATTTTTCCAATTCTATATTCGATAAAAACATGCGTACCTATCGTGTATAGTATATGATATTTTCGAAAATTTCAAGGTCGTATTGTTCCGAGCGTGTTGACTATTTTTTACTTTAAGGAACAAACTATTATCTTATCAGAAAAAGGCGTGGTATTTTTTGCTTATAATTTAAAGTTCGATAGTGATTTAAAACTTAGGTTTTGATTATGGTGATGGAGATAACGCTCAATTTCGAATCACCTTGAGATGAAAATAATTTTAAAAGAAGTAAAGCTCCGGTTTTTCACTTAATTAAATCGCTTGACCGTGGAGGTTCCCAAATTATGAACGTACCTCTCTCGAGTAATACGCTCACCTAAGATTAGGTTTATCGACCGAACTCTCGTTATTTAATCGAAATCCCTAATACTCACTTTATGTTGTGAGCCCCACAATTGATTTTTTACTTCAATCTGGGAGACTTACGTTTTCCTCTCTCGAGGATAGCCCACAACTCTCTTTATCCGCGAGCAATCGATCCGTACTCATGAGCCTCTCGGTTAACTAGTGTATGAAAACGGATATGAAAACCTCTGTTGTGGATATCGGCCGACATGTCAGACATGTTGGCCGACATGAAGGTTTGGGAGTTAAAACGCCACGAAACCGTTTTAAAGTTTTGTTCGTGGCGTTTTGAAAAAAAACGGGCAAATATACCGGCCCCAAAAAGCGGGCAGATATACCGACCCCAAAAAGCGAGCATATCACCCGTTTTTTGTTTATTATTTTTTATAATCAGCAGGCCGCTGATTTAAGTCCCCCCGATCCCCGCACGGTTCATTTCACTACGCCACTGCTGCCCTAGCTCTCCCTCGCGCTCTCCGCTGATGTTCTTGCTCGCTCTCTTCGATGGTGCTCTCCCTCTCTCGTGCGCCGTCGACACTCTATCTCTCTGGTTCTTTCTTCTTTTTGCTCGCTGGTGCTCTCTAGCTCTCTGGTTCTCTGGTGCTCTCTAGCTCGTTGGTGCTCTCCCTCTCTCGCGCAATGTCGACACTCTATCTCTTTGGTTCTTTCTTCTCTTTGCTCTCTAGTGCTCTCTAGCTCGCTGGTGCTCTCACTCTGGTTGTTCTCTCTTCTCTCTAGTGCTCTTAATCTTGCTGGCTCTCGTCTTCTGCTGCTGGTGCTTTCGATCTCAGCACTCTCTCGGCCTTAGTTATTAAAGGCGCAAGACGCACCGAGGAATAAATGGGTCTTGGATCCTAGGCGCAAGGCTCAAGGCGCAAGCGCGTGCCTGACGATGACAAGACGCAACCAAATCCATTTTAAATAATCAGCACCAAACATCATTTCAGCTTCTCGATCAAATTTTTCATCTAGTCTCCTAATTAATCTTTCATTACTATCATTTATATCTCTTAAAAATAGAATCAATGCGATCACTTATATTATATCCAAGCCTTAGCACACAATTATCTTTCACCAATGCTAAATCAATAAAAAATTATTAAGCTCTTGCATTATTTTTTTCTTAATTTTTGAGAAATAAATTTACATCAAAAATTTCACTCAGACACGCATTTTATATTCTAAAGGCGCACAGAGACACAAACCTCTGAGCCTGGTGAGCCTGGAGCATGGTTATCAGGATCGCGATCCGGATCGTAGGATCTTACGATCCAAATTTTGTAAATCGATGAGGATCTTACCTAGGATCTAAATTGGCACATTTACGACTGGGATCACGATCCAAATCTTAGGATCTTTAGGATCGCGATCCCGACCCGATTCTACCGGTCTGACCAAAGGTAACTAGAAACATGTCCAACCCTATCCCAACACCATTTAACCGGTCCAACGCTCATAGCCAATAGCTTAATCTTATCCCAATCCCACCCACATACCTCATCACAAAATCATATTATGTTGTTTTATCGTATCTGAAGTGTCGATTGTCGACTGCAAATGGAGGCCAAGAGCGACGTCTTTGGTCGCTTCAAACCCAGACAATGTCTTCCTTTTCCTTTCTTACCAGGCTCCATTTCAAGTGATGATAGTGTCTTATCTTATATTTATGCGTATGAGCAATCCAGTGGTTGGTAATCCAATAGCTTCTTGCTTCTTACTTTCAGGTTGATGTCTTCTATTCCTTTCTAGCGTACAAACAATCTAGCGGTTAGAAATCTAGTATACGATAAATTTAGGCTCTATTTGTTTGGGCGTTTCGCTGCTCTGTTTTGGGAAAACACTGCCGGAAGGAGGGTAAACGAATGAATCTCCGGCGGCGTTTGCTCCGTTTCCACCCACCCGCCTTGAGACATGCCCCAAAAAGCTCTGTTTGGAGCAGCCACCAGGCCCACCCCCCTCCGATTCGAACACTCCGTTTCTACCCGTCGGATCGACCCGCCACCGCCAAACCAAATGGAGCCTTAAGCTTCCTACTTCCAGCGTACGAGCAATCCAGCAGTCTGGGTTCGTCTTCCTGCTTCTAGGCTTCCACCAATCCATCAGTTCATATTTATTTTTATTGTTAATAGACATTGGGTGTTCTACTTGAAAAAGTGAACTTAATATGATATTATTTTTTTGATTTAGTTATTCAAAATTTTCTAATATAATTATTCACATGTTGTTCAATTTATTGATTTTTTTGTTAATTGAGCATGTAATTGAGTGGTACAAAATTCAATTTTAAATTTTTATTCTAAATTTATAAATATTGTAGGATCTTACGATCCTCGATCCGATCCTATGATCTGATCCGATCCAACCTCAAAACGATCCCACCTAGGATCTCGATTCTGACAACCTTGGCCTGGAGCCTTAGACGCGCCTTTAATAACAAAGCTCTCGGTTGGTGCATTATTCTCCCTACCTCCCTCTCTCATTCTCTCACTTAATAATTTTTTTGGTGCTGGTTATTGTTGTCGTGCTGGTTGTTGTTGCCCTACTACCCTGCTAGCTGCTGCCATGCTACCTTGTTGCCTTGCTCCCTGCTGCCTTATTGGCCAGTTGCCCTACTGCCTTATTGGCCAGTTGCCCTACTGCCTTGCTCCATGCTGCCTATTTGCCGGTTGCCTTGCTGGTTCTATAACATGGTGGCTGTCTTGCTGGTTGTTGTTTTATTGGTTTGCTGCCTTGTGGGTTGCTGCCTTATTGATTGCTCCATGCTGCCTTATTAGTTGCTGCCTTATTGGTCTTGCTGTTTGTTATTTTTATTTGGCCCGTTGGTTAGTCAACCAATGATTTAAAATACTTATATTACTAGTTATTTATCCAACTTCATTTTGCAGTCAATGATGCATGTATATCCATCCTTATTTTTAGTTGCCTTGCTGCTTTGTGCCTTTTGATTAATAAAATTTGTGATGCTTTGTGCCCTTTGATAAAAAACATGGATGCTTTGTTGGATACGTGGACACTTTGAAAGTTTGAATGATAGTTATAACTTTGTATGCTAGTATACTACTGATGATGCAAAATGTTGTTGGATAAATAAAATGTTGTGTGGATAATATGAAAGGTGACTGAAGATCTAACGATCTAATGAAGTTATGGAGCATTTCTGATGTTGATTTTTTTCCACTAATATTTAGAAGTACACTATGTTGTAAAATAGTTAATACTGTGACATGTATAAAAAATAACATTTAATTACATATATAATTAATTAAATATTAAAATCGGATATATGAAATATCCCCCGATATATAAAAAGCCGACATGAAAACCCAAACTGACATGTCCCCGACATCCGACATCTGCAACCTTGATGAAAAACCATATATCGATTTATATGATTTCACTCAATGAAAATCTAGGGTAAATCTTAAGTTTTTTATTAAAATGAAAAAGAGATTTTTTATTTGAAGAAACGATTATTTCATCTCAAGGATCATCTTGATTGAGTGCTAAAAGGAACTTAGCCACTCATCGGGATGAGAATGACGTTAAAAATAATGGCGCGCATGATTATAATTAAGAGATTACGTGAGTGATGTAGGGTAGGCTACGGGGTGCACAAAACCTAGGCTCCTGGGGTGAAATGCAAATATGACGCGCTAGTTCCAAACTACATGCAATAAGACTGTCGGACGTGACGACAAATAAATTTAGCAATGATAATTTTCAACACCACGCAAATAATCAAAAGTGAAAACGACTATTCAATTTAGCAATTTATATGACGTTCCTCCGCTTGGAGGGCCAAGGCCAAGCGCGCGGCGAATAATTCCCCCTGCAAGTTAGTAGTGTATCAAAAACAAAGTTCCACTAACAAGAATAAAAACAACATATAATAGTTCACCAATGATAGATGTCAAATCACATAAACCAATACCACAAGAGAACTCACAAAGTAGCGGGCTGAATCGAAACACTGTAGATTATGGATTCGGATGTGTACATCGGCGACCGAAGATGGAACCGGTGCCGTGAAAATGATGACGTTATCTGTCCTTGGCGGTAAATGGTGATATCAGACGAGAAATGGATAGATCTGGCCACGTACAAGTAGATCCGGGCTGGGGGAGGGTGGATCCGCTATTTAGGGTCGGATACGGGAGAGGGAAGGGTGTGTGAATGGTGGAAATAACGGATCGGGGGCTGAAATTCTCAGATTTGAATGGATCTAGAGAATTAGGGCGGTTTGGAGGTGGTTCCACGAAGAGGAGGGTAGGAGGTGGCCGACCGGTGATAGGGAGGGGCTGCCGGCTGTAGAGGGGGCGTGGGAAGGAGGCGGCGGCTGAGGGTGGGTCGCCGGGTTGATGGGAGGGGTTGGGCGGTCGGTGAGGAGGAGGGAGCAGTGAGGGAGGCAGCCGGGTTTGTCGGCGGCTGAAGGAAATCCTGCACAGCAGGCCGCCGGTTAGGACAGGGGAATAGGGGGGCTGCAACGGGTGGAAGAGATGTTTGAGGGGTGGAAAATGAAGGCTAGAGGTAGGGGAAGGGTTTGAGGAAGAGAAGCCAACCTAGGAGTCGTCACCTAGGGCTCCACGGCGTCGACACCGAGGGATGATCGCTTGAATTCGGGAAGAAGAGTTTCCAAATTCTGCAATACATCTATTCAGCCCCCTAACACTCCTATTTATAAGAAAAACAAAGCTAGAACTTCCCCATCAACGACTATGATTGGTCGGTGGGGTTGATAACTAAAATACATAAATAATAAACCAAAAAATATAAACTAATATATGTTTTTGACTCGCGGCGACTTGCTGGACGCAACCGCAAAGTCGGATCGGCGATCCGATCAAGCCTTCTTGCGCGAATAAATGAACGTGAGTCCCGCCTTGCGGCGAACCCCTCCAGGTGCACGATCTGATGGCTCCCCATCAACTCCCCCCGACTGAAAAGTCTTCATCTCCGATGAATGGAGACGATCGTACTGAACCCGAAGTCCAGGGGTGAGTCGATCAAGCTCTGCCTGTTGTATCTAAGTGTCGTCAGCGTCTGGGCGGCCCTTCCAATATATTAAATAGCGACATCGCGACCCGTCAGTGGTGGGAACGAACTGGTGGGATCTGAACTCTGTGATGGTCTCAACTCTCATCTCTCGAAGGGTGGGACCCGGTGCGATCGGTGTTGAAACCAAAGAAGACAAATTCCCAGGTGGATGGGTGTCAGCAGTGGATGGACTGTAGTGTCTAACAGACGTATGGGAAGTATGAGAGTGGTAGGACAACGAAAGTGGGGGTGGGGGTGACTGGGCATCTCCACTGTTCGGGTCCACATACTTGTGAGGCTCGTAGTACGGCGTCAGATCCTCAACATTAAACACTGGATGCATTTCTATACTTGCCGGGATATCGAGCCGGTAGGCCTTTGTCCCAATACGATAATAATTGAGTAAGGACCCATTCACCTGACGTTTAGCTTTTTGGCAGGCCCCGGGGGAGCCTCTCAGGGCGGATTTGCACCATAACTTTCTCGCCTTCATTAAATATCTGCTCTCGCCTCTGCTTATTTGCATGCGTTTTGTAATTTTCATTGCTCATTATTATCCGTCGGCGAACCGACTCATGCAAATGTTGTGCAAATGACTCAACAGACTCACTAGGGCGGGACTCTAATGGGCTCGGGATGAGATCAATGTGCTTCCTAGGGTCGTATCCTGACACTACCTGGAATGGACTCAACCCGGTGGACTTATTGACAGAACTGTTGTACACAAACTCCGCAACTGGAAGATCTAAGTCCCAACTACCTACATGCTCTCCTACTAGACACCTCAATAGGTTTCCTAAGTTCCTATTCGCTACTTCGGTCTGTCCGCCCATTTGCGGCTGATATGCCGAGGATAACCTAAGGATGGTGCTAGTTTTGTGTCACAGGGTCTTCCAAAAGTAACTCATGAACCTCACATCGCGGTCTGACCCAATCGACTTGGGTAGGCTATGCAATCGAAAGACATCCCTCAAAAATATAGACGCTATGTGAGTCGTATCTGTCGTCTTACGACAAACAATAAAGTGTGTCATCTTTGAAAACCGATCGACCACCACGAAGATGGAATCGTGTTTTCGCAGGGTGTGGGGAAGTCCGAGAACAAAATCCATGCTAATGTCCTCCCAAGGGCGGTGTGGGACAGGTAACGACATGTACAGACCCGTGTTCTGTTTGGTACCTTTTGCCGTTTGGCAGATACGGTAGTGGCAGACAACGCGGGCCACGTCCTTCTTAAGGCTGGGCCGGTAGAGACGGTCCTCAACAATGGCTATGGACTTATCTCACCCAAAGTGCCCTGCGGCTCCGCCCGCGTGCAACTCCCAAATCAAATAATCACGGCCTGACGTCTGGGGAATGCACAGGCGTGAGCCCCGGTACAGGCATTCCTCAAAGATCTGATATCCCTCAATAGGGTCTGGTGTGTCTCGGGACATGGCAGTGTAAATCTCGCCAAAGTCTGGGCATGTCGGATAATCCAGAATCAATCGCTTAAGCCCGTTTATTCTTGCGGTCATCGTCTGCAACAGGGAGACGCGGCGACTCAACACATCAACCGGTTTGTTCTCAACACCAGCTTGGTGCTTGAGAACATAATTAAAGTCCTGCAGGTACTCGACCCACTTGGCATGCCGGTATCCCAGCTTGCACTGCGAATCGAGATAACGTAAGACCTGGTGGTCGGAATACAACACAAATTCCCGGGGAAGGAGATAGCGTCTCCAGTAGTGTAGAGATTGGACAATAACATAAAATTTTCGATCATAGTTCGAGTATTTCTGCTTGGCCTCGTTCAGTTTCTCACTAAAGTTAGAAATTGGGTGTCCCTCCTGGCTCAATACGCCACCAATGCCTACACCAGACGCATCACACGCGACCTCAAAAGCTCGACTAAAGTCCAGCAATCTCAGAACAGGAGCCGTCGTCATTCTCTCCTTAATCTTTTCGAAGGCTCTGGTGGCTGCGGGGGTCCACTGGAACTCTCCCTTCTTGAGACAGCTCGTGAAGGGGGTCATAATCGTACTAAACCCCTGGACGAACCTCCTGTAGAAGGTGACAAATCCATGAAAATTGCGAGTCTCGTGGATGTTCGCTGGCACAGACCAGTCGCGAATGGATTTGACCTTCTCGGGGTCAACAGATACTCCAGTCGAGGATATAATAAATCCTAGGAAATGAACAGACTCAGAGAGGAATGAACACTTCTTCAGATTCACATACAATTTCTCTTGGCAGAGGGTGCCGAAGAGAAGCCTCAAGTGATCGAGGTGAGCAGCCTGTGTCTGGCTATAGATCAGTATGTCATCAAAATACATGACCAGAAACTTGCCCATGTAAGGCCGCAACACCTGCGTCATAACTCATGAACGTGCTCGTGGCGTTAGATAGTCCAAATGGCATGACTAGCCACTCATAAAGACTGTCTTTGGTTTTGAATGCGGTCTTCCACTCGTCGCCATCACGAACTCGTATCTGATGGTACCCACTACGGAGATCAATCTTTGAGAAGATCTGGGCACCAGACATAGTATCCAGTAGATCGTCGAGTCGTGGGATCGGCAAACGATACTTGACCGTGATGTTGTTAATGGCGCGACCATCGATGCACATACGCCAACTACCGTCCTTCTTAGGGGTCAGAAGGGTGGGAACCGCACACGACCTCATACTCTCACGAATGAACTACTTCTGAAGAAGCTCGTCAAACTGCCTCTTGAGCTTAGCATGCTCATCGGGGTATAATGGGGAAAGTTCGGGAGGGAAGCCCCCGGGACCAAGTCAATAGCATGCTGAATGTCCCGTGGCTGGGGCAGCTCATCGGGGAGCTCGTCCGACATAATTTTCGCAAACTCATCTAAAAGGGGACGCACCGCTAGTGGGTGGTCAGCTTGGGTGTCCTCAGACGCCTGGGTGGCAGCCACAACGTATATGATATTTGATTCAACACTATCTTGAAGAAACTTACCTCACCTCAAAATATACAGGGGCTTCGAGGCGCTCGTACTAGCCGATGGCTCAACCACACCCTTGGATCTATCCAGGGGAGGGGTGAGCGTCAACGTAATCTTCCGCCCCTTGTCGTAAAAGACACACGTGTTCGAGCGGCCGAAACAGGTGCCGTCACAGTCAAATAGCCAGGGGCGGCTAAGTAAAACATGAGCAACGTCCATAGGAATGACATCAGACCAGACCTTGTCCTGAAATGAAGCAATGGTGATCGGGACGAGGCAATGCTGGGTGACCTGAATCGCCGTCTTATCTACCCAGACGACACGATATGGGTGGGTGTGAGGCTCTGCGTTCACCTGCATACGGTCAAGCCCCTTTTGGGCCACGATGTTCACACAACTCCCACTGTTAATAACCAACTTGTAGGGACCGCCTGCACTGGGAAAGTACGTGTAAAAGATGGTGCGTCGCCAATCCTCATCTACACGAGGGGTCTGTAGGAGTCGTCTAATCACTCCCACCTCTAACGATCTCTCGACGTCACTCTCCCAACCCTCTTCACCAGTGGCCTTAACTTCTTCCGTTACCTCCTCCTCCTCATATTCCTCTAAATCCTGCTCCTCACCCTCAACTAGCAGGGTCCGCGTGGGGCACTGCGTCGCCACGTGTCCTCTGCCAGAACATCTATAGCACAGAATACCCCCAGATCGCTGGCCATCAGTGGCAATGGCCTTGCCTTTAGTGTCCGTGGAGACACGTGAGGGTGCGGTCGTGGTGGTCTGGGGCGGAGCGGGTTTCCTAAAAGTAGAGGAATCAGTCCGAGAGGGGAACTGCCTTGTGGTAGATGACCGGAGGTATTGCTCGTACTCTAGAGCGAGCTGAAATATCTGATCGACAACCTCGAAGCGATGTGCAATCAACTCTCTCCGAATCTCTGAACGAAGGCCCGCCTTGAAACGGTATGCAGTGGCGATAGGCTCCTCCGAGACGTCACTCCTAACGACTAGCTCGTCGAAGCGAACCATATACTAAACGACAGTGAGTGTCCCCTGCCGTAAGTTCTGTAACTGCTCAAATAACTGGTCTCGGTAGGACGCGGGGAGGTATTTCTCGCTCAGCCTTTGCTTCATCTCATCCCACTTGGTGATGAGGTAATAACCCTCTCGCCCCAAAGCTCTCTCTACGCTAATCCAGAATACCTTAACCTGTCCGACCAACTTCATTTTCGTGAATCCAACACAACGCTCGTCACCTAGGGCTTTATGACGTCGGCACCGAGGGGTGATCGCTGGAATCCGGGAAGAAGAGTCTCCAAATTCTGCAATACCTCCATTCAGCCCCCTAACACTCCTATTTATATGAAAAACAAAGCTAGGGCTTCCCCATCAACGACTATGATTGGCCGGTGGGGTTGACCACTAAAATATATAAATAATAAACCCAAAAATATAAACTAACATATGTTTTTGACTTGCGGCGACGTGCCGGACGCAACCGCGGAGTCGGATCGGCAATCCGATCAAGCCTTCCTGCCCGAATAAATGAACGTGGGTCTCGCCTTGCGGCGAACCCCTCCAGGTGCACGATCTGATGGCTCCCCATCAGGGAGCAGTTAGCTGAAATAAAGAAGTGCAAAAAGAAAATTAAGATGAAAACATCATTAATTAGGACACTCACACACTCTACAATAAGTAAATGACAAATAAAAGACTAAGTTAACACACACTCTCTCTACAATAATGAAAACAAGTTTACAAAAGAAACGAAAAACTAACTCATACACTCACCCACTCTACCAAATAAGTTAAAATGCAATTAAAAGACAATAATAAAACTAAACTAACACACACTCTCTCTACACTAAGTAAAAAGCAAGTAAATAACAAGAAAAAAAGAGCTAAGTTAGCACACCCACTTGCACAACCATATAAGGAAAAATAAGATGAAAGGAATATTTTATTGCTTAATAAAATGGATTACAACTAGACTAGGAAAGAAAAAATTGCATTTGCGAAATTAAAAGTGCATACTTAGAAGGGAAAGCCGCCCAAACAACAGCTGAAAACACTCTAAAACTCCCAAAATTCTAAACCCCTAGACTTAGGAGAAGCTCTATATTTATACACAAAAAGTTAGAATTACACGCCCCATGTCACGTGCGTGACACTGGGGCGTGACATTAGGTGTGCCCTGGAAGTTAGAAACTTGAATAGCTTGTGGCATGACGTGGCGACGGGATATCTTCTGGAAGAACACGTTGTGAACACGGGAGTGTCATCTGGTCACGGGCGTGACTTGAGTTTTTTGTAGGAAATTTTATCAACATTACGGTTGATGGTTCTGGAGCTGGGAATGAGTTTACACGCCCTATGTCACGGGCGTGACATGAGGGTGTGTACTAGGAATTTTTCCCAAATCTACCAAAAAATCTGAAAAATACAAATTAAAGTTAAGTTAGCATAGAAAATATGAAAAGAAGTAATTTACTAAGGAAAATAGCATAAAAATGACTACTTAATACTAATATTGAACTAAAATTAATACTAATAATATGTACATTTTACTACTCATCAACACCCCCACACCGACGTCACCCCAGTTGGCGCCGATGGCCTTAGCCGGCGTGTGGAGGCCCACGATCAACTACTCGCCTCCATGCATGCCTCGCTTCTCGCCCTCCACTCCAAACTTGACTCCCTCTAAGATTCGTCTGCCGCCTCCGACGCCGGATCGCTCGCGGATGTGGGTTCCCTTCTTGGCGCCGTGCCGCCAGGACAACCGATCGAGCCGCCACAACAGCCCCCGCCGAGCTGCTCCGCTCTTTCCCTCGACATTCCATCCTTCGTCGGCGTCAATCTGATGAGGCGGATCTTCAAGGCGGAGCAATACTTCAACCTCAACTTCACGCCAGAACAAGACAAAGTCTCCACCCTTCTTGCCGGCCTCAACGGCTCCGCACTCCATTGGGCTCAGTGGCTCCGCCAATCCAACTAGTTTCTCTCATGGTCCGAGCTCAAGCAGGAGATGATCCGGTTGTATGTCACCCGCCATTCCGGCTCCGCTATTGAGCGAATTTACGGCGTCCACCAAGCAACCATGCTTGACGACTATTTTGATGAGTTTGTCTCCTTGGTTTCCCATCCTCCCACCACCGCCTCACCATGTTCTGCCTTCCTGCACCCGACTGCTCCCATTACAGCGTCCCCTGACTGTAACCCTTTCATAACACTCGTCTGCCACCCGTCACCCTCTCCTACAACTGCCATCATCGCCATCCCTTTCCACCCACAAAATAACCATGTTCCCTTTTCAACAGCCACCGAACATCCACTATTAGCTCTCTGAGTAGCCCTTGCCGCTCCGACGATCACCGGATTTCTACCCCTTTTCCCATGGTCCCTCATTCGCGAATGTCTTTCTCTATTAGTGTGTACATTTTTGTGACTAATTATGATTTGCAGGATCTAATCGCGTGCACATTTAATTAATGACCCTGCAATTAGAGGAAATCATAGTCTGCTTGTTTAAAATTATCTGATTACTACTTGTGCTAGTTGCGTAGATTTATACTTTTATTTTTACTTAACTCTAACTGTTGGATCATTTCTTGCATACACCTATCATCCTAGGGTTAGATATGATTTGTTTTCCCCCGATACTATACCTAGGGCTTGTATTGTCTAGAGTTTACTCACATATACCTACCCCACATTAATATTTTTTCCTATCATTTGTAGGCTATGTATCTAGATTCTTTGCTCTCTCCTTGATTCGCGACTCTTCTCCCTAATCTTTTTGGTTTACATGCTATCCTTCCATAAAATGTTGTTTTCATTCTCCTCAGTTCAATTCCACCGAGTCTGTTCTCACTTGTGTGACCATCCTATTTCATGCATATATAATTTTTTTATTCCTTTTATGTAAAATCCATATAGCCTAATGATAGGGTGCAATGGAGACAAATGATCCATATAGCCGAAACCACTATGGTGGGATAAAGACTTGAGTGTTGTTGTATGTAAAAGCCCTTGATTTGTCTGATTGGGTTGAATATGATTTCACCAGTTCCTTCTGTATTGAACACCCGCCATGAATAGATACAATATTCTCCAATTCTCCTTTTGTTCCTGATGCTTCTATTATTCTTGGAAAGAATCACGTGGAGAACTTGCAAAACATGCAAAGGGGACAAGCACATGCAATATCACATGATTAATTTGATTACTGATGTAATTGCCATAAACAAATTTACAGTTTCAGTATTTTAATAGAAGTTTGGCTTAAGAATTAAACTTTATATTTCGGGTTTGATACTTTGATATTGATTTCATTCAACGAGAGTAAGCCCCCCTCCTACTTTATAACCGTCTGAGTTTTACCTCAAACTCTCACCTCTCTTTGTTGATCCCAAACCTTCCATTTTCCCCTCTTTCTTCTCGCAGCCTCGGGTTTAATAGCAGAAGAGAAACAACTGTTATGGACCCATGCTGGGGGATCACGTACAAGCGCCGCACCTTGACGCACACCGCTTAGGATTTATCCTTGATGTCCTCTTTGTATCTTTCAATTTCAACATTTTGTATTTTAATATTGTGTTGGATTTTGGGTTTTGTTTGGTCTCCAACCCGTATGGGTGGGAGCATGCTTGCTTGGATTATTATGAAATCACTTATGAAATCTCTCTCTCTCTCTCTAATTCTCCCCGTCTCTCTATCCTCATAGAATGGTGCCTGATGACCTAGCCGCTCAGGTCGCTCGCACTCGCCGCTCGTGAGACTTCCGCGCCAATCTCCTCCGTCACTATCGCCGATCGTTAGCTCCCATCCAGCCGTCTCCTTCGTCACTCTTTCCCCGGCGAGATAGGTTTGAGAGGTTCTAGCAAGAGTCACACCGATCATCTGCGGGACTTCCCTCCCCTTCCACGGCAAACGAGGGCTCAAGCGAAGGCCCTTAACATTAATCTATTCTGTACATTCGTCCAATAAAAGGCTGATGCACAGAAGGCTGGAGGCCCACCCACCATGTTCTAGAGTAGGTTTTTACTGTCTTCTTCTAACACAGCTCACATAGATTTGTGTTGGATGCAAAACGTATCCCGCATCACTTCTCTCCTCTCTTTTATCCTTTGCTGTCACTCATACATAGATGTTTGTGAATGACTCTCCCATATAAAATTTGGTTGGACCTGAACCCACTGATTATCATTCAATTTTACCAAATAACATTATGTTTTCCTATTCAAGTTAAAATTTAGCATTAAACTTTGTGCAAGTTTGGATTTATTATGAATAAAGGAACTAAGCATATATTTATGCTTAAGAGTTGCACGTTCTTTTTAACCTTTTAATTTACCAGGTAATATAAATATATAATTAGCTAGTTTTGACTACCTGGAGCTTAATTTGGTCCTGGCTTCACACCTGTAGAGGAAAATTTTTAGTTTCGTCTTACGAGTCTAAAAGTACTACTTATGATGATTTTGTAGATGAAGAAGATGATGTTAGACAGTTTTTTTTTGTTTGTTTATTTCTTTGGTTTTCAACTATGCATCTTCTGAGTTTCAAAAAATTTAAACAGCAAACACTAATCTGGGCCAACAGAAAATACAGTTGAAACTGAAACCTTAGTGGAATGAATTTAATTAGACATTCAATTGAATTTAGTTTCAAATATGATAATATATTTTAGAGGGTTGTTTGTTGTCATGCTCTAATGCTTTACAGACAAGAAAAAAATGCACCAACGCATTAGTAATATTCTTTTTATGTTTTGTTCTACCATTTTTATATGCTACGTTCTGTACATAGTTATTTGGGTGTATCTTGCACCATGCTTCTTTTAGTTTGCTAGATGTGTTTTTTGGATTTTGTTGACAATTCTGACCCTTTTCTTTTAAGGTATCTATTGGCTGAGACCGGTGACACTCTATTTGCTTCATTTGTTGGAACAAAACAGTACAAGTAAGGATGATTTCAAAACTGAGATGTTATTATATAATTAAAAGATCACAGTTTACCTTTTTTGTTTTAATTTTTCTATTTGCAGAGATGTTATTGCTGATGCAAACATTTTCCAAGGCGCTATATTTCATGAAGATGATGAAGAAGATTTAGTAGCAATGGATGTTATGGAAAGAGATAAAGTTGATAGACAAAAGAAGATTGACGATATTGCAAATTCTCGCACCAGAAAGCCCAAAAAGCTACCAAAAAATGCAAAGCCTGCTGCACACCGGGTCAGCCTGCTGATTTATAATTTTCTATTTGTTTTCATGATATTTAGATTCAGAAGAGTAACTACTTTTGGTAGGCTTTATATTTTACTTCTGAATAGATCACGGTGTTAATCTCATGTACTTTTCGTTTTTTAGGGTTTCTTGGCCCGTGCTAAAGGAATACCAGCATTGGAGATTTACAGGCTTGCACAGAAAAAAAATAGAAAGTTGGTCCTTTGTGGGCATTCACTTGGTGGTGCTGTAAGCATTGGAATGTCTTTAATTAACCTTCTTATCCTCTATGTTGTCTATTTGATGACTTGTAATCTCCAATTTATTTTTTATGGCAGGTAGCAGCATTGGCTACACTAGCAATCCTACGTGTTCTGGGTTCATCTTCCATATCTAAAGAACATGAGAAAATTCAAGTGAAGTGCATTACCTTCTCCCAGCCACCAGTTGGGAATGCTGCACTGAAAGAGTAGGTTTATGTTTGTAAAATCCACAAGACAGTTAGCTTCAAATTTGGATTTGTTCTTCTTTAACATCAGTATTTTTTAATCACCTGTCTCAATTGATTTTTTGAGTTCATTTATCGACCCATATTTTAATCTAAAGTAATGCTGCTTTCTTGTTCAGCTATGTTCACCAGAAGGGATGGCAGAAGTATTTTAAATCCTACTGTATTCCCGAAGATCTGGTGCCACGCATACTATCTCCTGCATATTTCCATCACTATAACTCTCAGACTCCTCAATCAGCATTTAATGAAGCACTTCCTGATATGTCTGGTGTTAATTCTGCCAAATGCAACATAAACTCACAATCATCAAAATGTAAAGGTGCAAGTGGCGAGCAGCTTGTGTTGGGACTGGGCCCTGTTCAGAAATCATTCTGGAGACTTCCTAAACTTGTTCCTTTAGATGGTGTTCGGAAGCACTTAAACACACTGAGAGGTGTAAGAAATGAAGGTGGACAAACATCTTCAAATTTTGATCATCGCTCAACCTCAACAATTGATGAAGATGAATTGGATCCGCAATCCCTTGAGATCCAAGAGGGTTCTGATGGCATCTCTCTTAAACCAATTTCAGACATAGTGATGGTGTCAGCAGAAGGAAATAATAAATTGTCTGATGGAAAGAATGGTGTTAGAGCTCAGGATGCTAGTAGATGGCGAAGGGTTCCTTATTTGCCTTCATATGTACCATTTGGTCAGGTGACAAATTCTCTCCCATTTTGATTCATTCTTCGTTGTACCTTGGTACATCTCTGTTAAAAGATGGAAATACAATTAGATAATATGAACTTTAATTTATTTATATCTTATATCGTTTTGTAGTTCTGATTTTCCTTTTCATTAATTCTTGCGTTTTGTGAATCCATATTTGTAGTGCAGAGTTTTACTGTTCATACCCATATTTGTAGGGCTGAATCGCTTCAGAGACTTATATTTGGTCATTGTTTAATACGAGTGTTTATTCATATTTTTCCTCTTTTTTATCCTTTGCATGCGACTTTCTAAAACATGGGATTAACGTGGATAAAATTTCACTGGTTACATAAGCAAGTGATGTAGGGTAAACTGGTGAAAGTGAAACTCTAGATGATATAACTAGAAGGTGTAATGTCGGAGAAATCACCCTAATGTTCTAGACTGATGTATGCATGCAAGGTTTGCTCCAATAAAGCTTTGCAAATTGTAGAGAAGGAAAACAGAACCTTGTATATATGTTCACTTGTCTAAAATACAAAGAATGAGTACAAATATATAGAGAGAAAGAGAGAGGAAGGTTCTATACATGATGTGGGACTAAAGAGGAGAGAGAAATAACAAAGAAAATACATAGTGGGCCTATGTTAAATGGGCTTTTCTAACACTCCACCGCAAGCTGGAGCGTATAGGTCATATGCACCCAGCTTGGACAAACACTGGTAAAACAAGGTACTTGATAAAGCCTTCGTGAGAATATCAGCCACTTGATCAGTGCCCGGAACATGCTTTAATTCAAGTTTCTTCATTTGAACTTTCTCTCGAATAAAGTGACAGTCGACCTCGATATGTTTCGTGCGCTCGTGAAACACCAAATTCTTTGCTATGTGTATGGCCGCTTGACTATCACAAAATAGAACAACAGATGAAGGAAGTTTTACTCCCAGGTCAGCAGGAGGCTTTCAAGCCATGTGAGTTTTGAGACAACCGATGCCATCGATCGGTATTCAGCTTCCGCGGAGGATCGAGCGACCACGGCTTGTTTCTTACTTTTCCATGTAATGAGATGACCACCAAAATAAGTACAAAACCCACTGGTTGAACGCCGATCATAAAATTTCTTCTCAGGGAATCGAGGTAGATAAGGACAAAATAGAAATAATTGAAAAACTTTCTCCTCTAACAAATGTAAAATCTATTCGAAGTTTCTTAGGCCATGCAGGTTTCTATAGACGGTTCATTCAAAATTTTTCTAAAATAACAAAACCGTTAACTCATTTAAGAAAAAGAAGCCCCATTTATATTTGATAGTGAATGCTCAGTAGCATTCAATATTATTAAGGACAAACTTATCAACTCTCCTATTTTAGTAGCCCTAGACTGGTCCTTTCCTTTTGAGATCATGTGTGATGCGAGTGATTATGCGGTAGGAGCTGTCTTAGGACAACGAGTAGACAAATATTTTCACCCTATCTATTATGCAAGTAAAACTCTCACATCCACACAAACCAATTACACGACCACGGAAAAGGAACTACTGACAATTGTATTTGCATTTGATAAGTTTAGATCTTATATAACGTTATCAAAAGTTATAGTTTTTACGGATCATTCTTCTTTAAAATATTTACTAACTAAGGCAGATGCAAAACCCCGTTTATTACGTTGGATTCTCTTATTACAAGAATTTGATTTAGAGATCCGAGATAAGAAAGGCGCAGAGAATTTGGCAGCCGATCATCTTTCTCGACTAGAGAATGCTGCAACAGATACACTCGTGGAAGCCGACATCGAAGATAAATTCCCTGAAGAAAGTCTCCTCGCCCTCGAAAAGGTAACAAACTCTTCTACTCCTTGGTTCGCAGACTTGACTAACTATTTAGTAGCACGAGTCCTTCTAAAAGCTTTTTCAATTCAAGAAAAGAGGAAATTCTTTTCTCACTTAAAAAACTACTTTTGAGAAGACCCGTATTTATTCCGAGTCTGTGCCGACCAAGTAATTAGAAGATGCATTTCGAACGAGGAAGGACTAAAAGTATTATGACACTGCCACGAAGGACCAACCGACGGACATTATCAATCCAATCAGACTGCACGTAAAGCCTTTGAAGCAGGATTCTTTTGACCTACTTTATTCAAGGACACTCAAAAATTGGTATGCGTTTGCAACCGTTGCCAACGGTCAGGTAACATTTCCCGTCGGGACGAAAAGCCCCAAAACTTTTACTTAGAATGTGAAATTTTTGATCTGTGGGGCATAGATTTTGTAGGCCCTTTACCTCCTTTTAAAAATCGTTATATCTTAGTAGCTGTCGATTACGTTTCACGATGGGCTGAAGCGCAAGCTTTTCCCACCGCTGACTCGAGAGTCGTCGTTAAATTTCTGAAAACCTTATTTTCACGTTTTGGCACGCCTAGAGCTATAGTTAGCGATCGAGGTACTCATTTTTGTAACACCCAGATGGCTAAAGTGTTAGCCAAATATGGAGTTACTCATAAACTCGCTACCGCTTATCACCCTCAAACAAGCGGCCAAGTGGAGGTAGTCAATAGAGAACTAAAGCGCATATTAGAAAAGACTGTAGATACCAATCGAAAAGATTGGTCCCTCAAATTAGATGATGCACTTTGGGCCTACCGAACAGCATTCAAAACTGCGATCGGTTGTACACCTTATCGTTTAGTATATGGAAAGACATGTCACCTACCTGTAGAATTAGAACATCGCGCATACTGAGCGCTAAAATTTCTTAACTTAGATACAAACTTAGCCGCCGAACAACGTAAATTTCAACTCAATGAACTTGAGGAATGACGTGCAAACGCCTATGAAAATAATAAATTTTATAAAGAGCGATCTAAATTTATCATGATAGGAAAATTTAATTTCCAAAATCTTTTTCACCAGGTGATCTTGTCCTACTATATAACTCACGACTTAAATTATTTCCAGGAAAATTAAAATCCCGATGGACCCGACCCTTTATTGTTAAACAAATTTGGCCATATGAGACCGTTCTTATTTCTAACCCTGAACTCGGAACTTTTAAAGTAAACGGGCACCGTTTAAAATTATATTTTACTGGGGACCCTTTTCAAAAAGAACCTGAAACCCTAACACTACACCATAACCTCGAAATATAAATTCACTTGTATATTTCCATCTTTTATGCTTTTGTATATTCTGTACATATTTTTCACTTCATACCTATGCCTAACATAAGTACTCATCCCAAACAAGTCAAAACTTTCAAAACCATACTATGTATATATATTCCAAAAATCTGAGTCGTTCAAAAATACAATTTATTTAATTTTCAATTTTACTTCTCCTTCTCATAACTAGATAGATATAAATATCCGGAGTAAACTTGTAAAACCCTACCTTGTAAAATTTCATTACAATCGGAGTTATTATTATAGCAAGCCTGCTTTAACATATCAAAAATACATATATATACAATAGAAGCAAAATATATTATATTCACCAAACAATTTTAGACTGTAATTATCTTTACTTCGCTTGGCATGTTTCTTTACGCACACAAGCATCTATGAGTATGTGCTCCTAGAAAAGAAAAGATCTTATGTCCATGGGAATAAAATTTTTTCGTAAACATAAACATCCAATAAATGTTAAAAGACCATATGAAATGTAGTATGTGCTCCTAAACATATGCATTTGATTAATTCAAAGTTCAATTCTGCAAGTTTTTTTTTCTATTTTGGAAAATATTTTTCTAAAATAGTTGTAACAATGCATGAATATGAAAAAAAAAGTGAGAGGATAAAATTCATCACCTCCTAAATTCAAAGCCTCTGTATGGGCAAAACCACCAAGTTGATATCCCCTAAATCCACTACAAAATTGAATTAATTTTGCTTAAAATTTTGAGAGAGCATACTTGATAGGTTGTAATTTTTCAACATATCTCATGCAAGACATATCTGATTTTAATATATGCTTACTATTTGTTTTCAAAAACTTTTTATGGCTATAAATTCTAACTCTGATATCAATGATATATATATGATAGCATTTAACTCTTTATCCACCGGATGATTATACCTGTTTTATCTTGAAGAAATAAATTGATAGTAAATAGAAAATTTCATAACTTATAAATATACTCAACTCTATATTTGCTCTGGAATAGCAAAATCTAAGTATGAGAGTATTTGATGAGTATAAAAATATACAATTTTGTATCGTATTAAATTTGCATATTTATAAATAAAACCTTAGTTTTGATATATAAAATTAACTATTTTTATTATATTGTATTTTTTATGTTTTAGATTTATTTTCTAAGTTTTTCTGATTTTTTTGTATTTTTTACTTAGGTCACGCCCCTAGGTCACGCCCCTAGGTAACGCCCGTGACCTAGGGCGTGACAGCCCTTTTTAATCTTTTTTTCTGTTTCTGTTTTTTTTCCAGGAAAATCGGGAAATTGACGAACACGCCCGTGACAGCTGAACACGCCCGTGACAAAAGCGACACGCCCGTGACCTATTGAAGTTCTATCCAGAAATCCAGCAAGCTGCCGCGCTGTCGCCACGCCCCGTGCCGCCTGATGAATCATCTGCCTGACAAGCCCGTGACATCTTCAGTCACGCCCGTGACCCTCTCAAATTCTATCCGAAGTTCAGCCCCGCTCGGCACCTGTCCCGACAGGCTGGCAGTCACGCCCGTGACCCTGTCACGCCCTACCCGATACGCCCGTGTCAGGGGGCGTGTCACTTGAAATTTTTTCCTATAAATAGGGGGGCAGGGCTGAGTAGAATTATTCGAACACCAGTAGCTTCCTTAAGAACTGTTAGGACTCCCCAGCTCTCTGACAAGGAACTGGTAGTAGCTTTCAAGTATTCAAAAGTTCTGTAAGTTGTAATATTTTAGCTTTCTTTTCAGCTTTTTAGAAAGTTGTAATAATTTTTCGGACTTTATAAAATAGACTCTTTCAATTTTAATTCTGAGTACTTTACTGCTTTATTTTCAGTGTTTACTTTCCTTTTTTTCATACTATTCCGAATGAAAGGCGAAGCTCTGCTTATGTCCTGGATTAAGATAGCGTGAAACTGTTTTCAAAATTATTTTCAAAAACCTTATTATTTCATACTATCCTGAATGAAGGGCGAGGCGAAAGCCTATGACCTGGATTAAGATAGTGCGGAAGCTCTGCAAAATTTTACTACCCTATCCCAAAAACAAAGGTGAAGCGAAAGCTTAAATCCTGGATTAAGATAGATAGGTAGATATTATTTTCTGTACTTTATACCGCCTCCATCCTGAGAAGAGGCTAAGAACCCTTAGCACTTGGTCAAGATGAGCTCTGGGCTGGATATTATTTTCAACTATTTCAACTCTACTTTCTAGTTATCATAACTAGGGTTTTCTGTTAATTGATCATACACCAGGTGAAGAGACACTACGTTTACGTTAACCCGTTTTAAACGCAAGCCTCCCCGGTCGTACTTTCGAGTCAGTGATGCTACCAAAGGGACCCTCTCGTTAAGTTAGGTAATAAAGAAATAAAGTTGTTCTTTAATAGCTGAATTAATATTTTCTCAAAATAATTCTGAAATCGAGGACTACCTTCTAAGTCCCTATCTTAATAAAATCACGTATATATATTTTTTTTCTATCTTTTGTTTTTAAATATAAACTCCACTCTGTTCGTTTGATAAAATAATAGTCCGTTCTAAAAAGTAGAATAATTAACACCGATTCCAGGAAAAATACGACCTTGATATTTTCTACAAAATACTATACTCCTATGCGATAGGTACTCTTGCCTTAATCCACATGATATAAGTAAGTAAAAAAGAGATAGACTTATATACGTAAAAGATTATATAAAACCAAATCTATCTTCTTTAAAAAAAACTTTACTTATCACAAGGTAAGTGGAAGGGCTGGTGTTCGCAGAAGGTGACATCTGCAGAAACAACCAGCCGACCATCAGAAGGAGAGTAGCAGACATCCTTTTTGAGTCCGGGAGTATCCAACAAACATATACTTTGCAGCCCGAGGAGCAAGCTTGTCGGAAGGAGGGCCAAGATGGTGGACATAACACACACACTCGAAGACCCGTGGTGTGAGAGAGGTGGGGTTGGTGGAGGGATAGAGAAGTTGGAGTGGTGAGGCAAAATTCAGCACAGAGGAGGGGAGGCGGTTAATAAGATGACAGACTGTGGAGACGGCAAAATTCCAATATTCGACCGGAACTTGCATTTGGAACATAAGGGAGCGGGCAACGTCGAGAAGATGTCGATTTTTCCGTTCGGCGACCCCGTTTTGCTGAGGGGTATATGCACATGAAGTTTGAGGGATGATACCGAACTCGGTGCAAAGAGTAGAGAAGCCACGCCCGGTATATTTGCGAGCATTATCGGTGCGGATGACTCAGAGGGGGGTGTCGAATTGCGTACGCATCTCAGTCAAAAAAGCACGAAACACAGAAGTAAGTTCAGTACGATCATGTAGTAAATAAAGCCATGTAGTACGCGAGTAGTCATCAATGAACGTGACAAAATAACGATACCCAAAAATACTGGGGACACGATAAGGACCCCATACATCAGAGTGTACTAAAGAGAGAGAAGCACTACTCCTGGTACAAGCAGGGGGGAAGGAAGAGCGATGTTGTTTGCCGTAGATACAAGATTCACAAGAGAAC
This sequence comes from Platanthera zijinensis, assembly GCA_039513925.1. Taxonomy (NCBI): domain Eukaryota; kingdom Viridiplantae; phylum Streptophyta; class Magnoliopsida; order Asparagales; family Orchidaceae; genus Platanthera; species Platanthera zijinensis. Next base: position 129,087,306 of record CM077088.1, on the reverse strand, counting down.
TCCTGCAGAGGTACATCAGGAAGAGCCCGCTTGAGAATCGGTAGGGGGGCATGCCCAAGACGGCGATGCCAATCAACCGTGGAGATAGCAGAGAGAGCAGATAGAGTAGTAGGGGGGATGTCCAAGATATAAAGCCCGTTCAACAGCTGCCCCTTACCAATGGTACTCCGGGTGCGACGATCCTGCATGAGAAAAGAGGAAGGTGAAAAAGTTATGCAACAGTCAAGGTCGTGGGTGAGACGACTAACAGAAAGTAAATTGAAAGGGGATCCCGGAACATGAAGAACCGAGGAAAGAGAGAGAGTCGGAGTAAGCTGAAGCGCAGCTGTGCCAGAGACAGGAAGTGTATCACCGTTGGCCACAGTGATGCAAAAGGGATGAGGCGTTCGTTGGTACTTGGTGGGCTTCTGGGAGGTAATATGGTGAGTAGCCCCGGAATCAACGATCCAACAGGGACTATGAGAGAGACAGATTATACCTTCCGCAGAAAAGGACGCAACGGAGCCGGAGGAGCGGCTGAGGGCACCTTGAAGCTGTTGGAGTTGGGTACGAAGCTCATCGATATCTTGGCGGGTAGTGGAGGCCAGATCGGGGGCAGAAGGCCCAGTGGGAGTAGGGGCAGCAGAGGTAGTAGCAGTAAGGTGAGGAGGCAGGCCGTGCTTGCGGTAACAAGTAGCTTCGAGATGATTATCGCGGCCACAGTAAGTGCATTTCATAGAAGAACGACCACCACGTCCTCGTCCCCGAGACGGCGGCCGGCCCCCCCCGAGTGGAAGATCCACGAGTAGGAGGGTTCGGAAGGAGAGGTTGCTGAAGAAGAGCGAGGGCAAAATCATTAGGAGCCTCAGAAGGAGGCGTGACCTTGAGCAGCATGGAACATACATCAGACAGGGATGGAGTTGTGGCGGATGATAGGATCTGTGCGCGAACACTATGCAGGTGGGGAGGAACACGAGACATCATCATGGCAATGGCGACAGCTTCTTTCTGGTTCCGTTGAATGACGAGATCAGTAGTGGGAGGCTGATGTTGAATCCAAGCCTCGACCAAACTCTTTGCTTTAACCACAAAGGAGAGCATATCGCCAGGAGCACCGGGGGCAAGATTCTGAAGATCAGAAATGATATCATAGAGGTGTTGTAGGCTGTCATGCCCGGAGTAAAACGAGTGAAGCTCCTCCCACATGGTCTTGGCCGTGTCATGATACATGATCATTCGGTAGGGCTCGGTGTCCATGGAGTTGAGAAGCCAGGACTGGACCCGACCATCGTCGCGAAGCCATTCATCGGAGGGAGCAGTCGGAGCAGCCCGAGTCAAGTGGTGAAGAAGACCCTTGGTCTGCAGAACACAGCGAACCGAGTGAACCCATTCAACAAAGTTCCTTTTTCTAGTGAGGGAGATAGTCGTAATTCGTAATTCGTCACGAAGTTCGGAAGCCGAGGCAGCCGCACAGGCTTGCGGAGCAGAAGTAGCAGCAGAAGTATTCGAAGCCATGCGCGGCCAGCAGAAGAGGCCGGGCGGTTAGAAGAGCGAGAAGCAAGGGGAAGGACATCAGCGGATAGGCGAGGCCGCAGCGATGAGCGAGAAGCAGGGCGCGGTGAACAGAAGAGGCAAGTTGCCACGAGCAGCGGTTAGCGAGCAGGGAGAGACTGCGGCGGAGAGAGAGACCGCGCGGAAGTTGTTGCAAGCCGCAGCGGAGGTGAGAGCAGGTCGCGGCGAGCAGGAGACAGGTCGCTGCGAGCAGGAGACAGGTCGCTGCGAGCAGGTCGCGACGAGCAGGTCGTGACGAGCAGGTCGCGGCGAGCAGGTCGCGGCGATCAGGTCGCGGCGAACAGGAGGTAGGTCGCGTCGAGCAGGTCGCGGCGAACAGGAGAGCAGGTCGCGGCGAGCAGGAGACAGGTCGCTGCGAGCAGGTCGCGGCGAACAGGAGGCAGGTCGCGGCGAGCTGTGATCAGCGAGCAGGAAGAGGCCGCGAGTAGAGAACTCGAGCGGTCAGAAGAGGAATCCGCGAGTAGAGAACTCGAGCGGATTAGGCAGAGAGAGGAGGCCGCGAGTAGGAAAGAGTGAGCCCGCAACGGACAGCAGAAAGGAGAGGTCGTAGCGGACAGAAAGAGCTCGCGCGGCTAGAGAAGGAAAGGAGAAGGTGGACCCACGTGAGAGAGGATTATAAAAGGAGGGGGGGGAGGAGGAGGTGGAAGCCACGAGAGAGGCAGAGGTTGAGGCGGATAGAAAGAAAGGAGGCCGCAAGAGTCCGCGGCTAAGGGAAGCCGTGCGGACAGGGAAGGAAGAGAGGCGGGTAGAAATTGGCTAGGTCCAGGAACACTGCGCACGATCATTGGACCTATAGCGCACGATCACTGGCCGTGAGCCACTGATCGTGCGCACTATTCTCCATTTTCCCAAGTTCTGTCTGGGGCATTCACACGAGCATTATACATAGTGCGCACGACCACCGGTCGTGCGCCACTACTCGTGCGCGTTACCCCAGTTTTTCTTGAGTTCTGTCTTTGCTAATCGCACGATCATGGGATCCAGTGCGCACGACCACCGGTCGTGCGCCACTGATCGTGCGCATATATATTATTTTTTCTGTCTGCTGCAGGTTTCTCTGGAGCAGAGCCCACTGATCGTGCGCTTTGATTTTCTGCTGTTGTATTTTAGCCCGTGCTCCGCGATTTAGGTCAACGCCTTTCATTTTTCCACCCCGCTGCTGCGCGCGAAGCGCCGATTTTCACCCCCACAGGTCCTCCACTCATCTCCATCCTACGGGAAGCTTTCTCCGGCGATCCGAAGCCATCTTCAACTCTTCGGAGAGTTTCTCGCCACCAGCAGCTTGCAACAAGACTCTTTCGGTACAACTCATTTGGGCAAACGGGAGAAAAGATTGAAGAAAAGGAAAGAAGACAGAGGGAGACAAGTGGATTGACAACCCATTTACCTCCGGAAATAACCACGGTCCGAGTCGTGAAGTGGACTGACAACCCACCACTCCGGCCATGAACCACGGCTAGGCTTTCCCCCTATCGGTTTATTCTACCTCTTCTCATAGTGAAATGTATTTTTAAGCTTGTAATGAACTTGAACTTTTGTTTGTCTATGAATGAAGTTTGTTTTGGTTAGTTACATCCTTGTTGTTCGCTGTGTTGCACTCACCTCCATCCACATCCACTCCACTCGCGCACTAGAACCACACTAGCAAAGGCTAGTGTTGGTAGTTGAAGAGGTGATTGCGACCCTCACTTTTTTCACTTGCAATCATTCCATTCCGCTTGCTCTCCGTCCATCCGCCTAGCGAAGCAGTGCTTACGACCCGCATTAGTTTTCTTTTTATTTTGATAGCATTAGGAATCAAAAACCTACCCCCTTGTTGTTTCATATTACTCTTAGTAACGATCTTTCTACGACGCTATCACGATACCCAACCTGCATTCCTTCGAGATCGATATTCGAGGAAGCTATTCCCAAATTTTATTACTTGACAGCGACCGGTGCACTTGCCGACGCATCATGTTTTTAGCGCCGTTGCCGGGGAATGCAGACGTATTGTTGATTTGTGTTGTGTATGAGGTCGTTGATAAGTGATTACGAAATTTTGTTTTTTTATTTTCTGGCAACTATCTGATGGTTGCAAGGGAGTAGCCGTTGGAATTAACTTTCTTTTACCTGTGATCATATGGATTGCTTTGAGATTTCTGCAGATTTAGTCAAATTTGTGTCTCACGGAAAATCCTTTTTTGGAGTCTCAGAGGATAACGCTCTTCATCATCTGCAGTACTTTCGTGAAGTTTCAACACACTCAATTACGAAAAGGAGAAGTTAGATTGGGTCAAGATGCGATTATTCACATTTTCACTTGTTGGAAAGACAAGGATATGGTATCGTGAATTCCTAACTTACCCGATGGTGTCATGGAGCAGGGTTGAAGAAGAGTTTCTAAAGAAATTCTACCCCCGCGAGCGACTATGGGAGCTGCACAACGAGCTGCTTCTATTTTCGCAACGGGATGATGAACAACTGATAGAAGCCTGGGAGAGATATCAAAAATTGCAAACATTCTGTTTTGGGAATAGTCCGTCTGAAACAGCACAACTTCAAATGTTCTACTTTGGGGTTTCGACTCAGTACAGACACTACTTTGATTTAGCGGCAGGAGGATCCTTGTTCAGTAAGAGCTCTGCCGAAGCATGGGAGATAATTGACAGAATATCGCGGACCAGTGGAATGTGGCGCCCATCTGTGGAGAAGTTTTAGGAGGTCAGTTCGATCGGAGCTGAGAATTGTGGGAAGGAAGAACCCTCTCAGGAACTCACCGAAGAGAAATTCTGCAAATTCATCGAATGCATTCTGCAATGCTTGGATGCTCAGAGTGAAGCATTCCAGAAATTTCAATATATGGTGGCAAGTGTTATAGCCTCCATCACCGCGATTTTTCAGCTGTCCACTGAAACTGTGAATGCCATGCAACTTCGGAGTGGAAAGTCAACCGCAATTAGTAAGCCTCAGTTGGAGTCATCAGAAAGGCAATGTAAAGAACCCATTGAACAACCAAACACCGAAGATCGCAATAAAAGCCAACCTTCAGAGGTTGTAACTCCAGTTGCAGACAAGTTTTACCCCCCTTTTCCTCATCAATTAAAGGAGAGGAGGAAGGAAAAACAATTTGTGAAATTTCAAGAAATGATGAAAGGAGTGCAGGTGAACATTCCGCTAGTTGACGCTCTTATCCAAATTCCGTAGTATACAAGATATCTAAAAGATCTGCTAGCGCGGACGAAACGGTTGGAGAGTGCTAATGCGCTTTTAGCGCTTTCAATTGTGGGAGATGGAGTCGTCTTTTCTTTGGAGCATTGGCTTACGAAGTTAAAGGATCCAAGGACTTACATGATTCTTTGCACGATTGGGAATTCCGGTTGTCATCGTGCATTTTGTGATTCTGGGGCCTCTATCAATTTGATGCCTCTCCACTTCTTTTTGGAACTGAGAACAGGAACTTTGAAGCATACCAACATTACAATTCAGTTAGCTGACCGGTCAAGGAAGAAGCCCATGGGGATTGTTGAGGATCTCACCGTTGCAGTTAACAGATTGGTTTTCCCGGCTGACTTCGTCGTTATGGATATCTCTCCAGATTCCGCAGCACCTCTAATTCTGGGAAGACCGTTCCTAGCCACGACACGAGCAATCATTGACGCCGAAAAGGGTATGTTAACATTGCGCGTCGGAAATTCCAGAACCACATTCTATGTGTATAAAGCCGCGAGGAAAGATTTCTATGAGGAGAAGGAAGACATAGAATTCATTAGCAGCACTATCCATGAATCCCTTCCTCTATTATCAGCCGACGAATTTGAGGAGTTTCAGTGGGACGTTGATGGAATGGAAATCAATCAGATTGAACACTACCCAAACAAAATTCCTGAGAGTATATCTGCTGAACGTCATCAATCTCACCCAAACTTTCCTCTTAAACCTCTTTCACCGACATTAAAGTATGTATTTTTGGGGGAAAATCAGACATTCCCGATAATAATTTCGGCATTGCTTTCTCCTGAGGAAGAGGATCGTCTCGGTGGTGTTCTACGGTCACATAAAAAGGCTTTCGGATGAAACATACAAGATCTGAAGGGCATTAGCCCAACTGTCTTCATGCACAAAATCCTGTTAGATGATAGCGTCAAGCCTTCTGCACAACCGCAGCGACGGTTGAACCCGAAGATGCAAGAGGTAGTGCAGAAAGAAGTGATCAAGTTATTGGATGCTGGAATCATCTACCCCATCAGCGACAGTAAATGGGTAAGTCCTATTCATGCTGTTCCAAAAAAGGGGGGAATCACGGGGGTAGAAAATGTACGCAGTGAACCAGGACGATCACCGGATGGAGAGTGTGTATTGATTACAGGAAGCTCAACGAGGCTACGCGCAAAGACCATTTCCCACTTCCGTTCATTGATCAAATGTTGGAAAGGCTTGCCGGAAAGAAATATTATTGCATCCTTGACGGATACTCAGGGTACAACCAAATTCTCATTGACCCTGATGATCAAGAAAAAACAACATTCAACTATCCTGCTGGTACATTCGCATTCAAGAGGATGCCTTTTAGACTGTGCAATGCTCCTGCGACCTTTCAACGATTCATGCTGGCTATCTTCCACGACATGGTTGGGAAGTTTTTAGAAGTTTTTATGGACGAGTTTACTCTTTTTGGTGCAAATTTTGATGCGTGTTTGGAGAACCTCATAGCCGTTCTGAAACGTTGTGAAGACACCAATCTGGTGCTGAATTGGGAGAAATGCCATTTTATGCTAGAGAAGGGTATAGTCCTTGGACATGAAGTGTCAAGCATGGGTATGGCGGTGGATCAAGCTAAAGTTGAAGTCATCAAGAAACTGCCTCCTCCAACTTCTGTGAAAGGTATCCGTATCTTCTTAGGGCATGCCAGATTTTACCGGCGCTTCATTAAAGACTTCTCCTCTATCGCGAAACCGCTGAGCAATCTTCTTGGTAAGGATGTGTTATTCAAATTTGACGAAAATTGCTTGCAAGCTTTTTGCACATTGAAGAGCTGCCTGACTAGTGCCCCAGTTCTCACGTCCCCGGATTGGAAATTACCATTCGAATTGATGTGCGACGCGAGTGATTTCGCTGTCGGAGCAGTCTTGGGACAGAGGAAGAATAAAGTTTTCCACACAATTTATTATGCAAGTCGTACTTTGAATGATGCTCAACTGAACTACACCACTACTGAGAAAGAGCTATTAGCAGTGGTTTTCGCATTGGAGAAATTTCACCCCTACCTAGTGCTATCGAAGGTCGTGGTGTACACCGATCATGCCGCTCTTAAGTACCTCATGCAGAAAAAGGATGCAAAGCCACGACTCATCCGATGGATTTTAATGTTGCAAGAGTACGAGCTGGAAGTGCGGGACAAGAAGAGAGTTGAGAATGTTATTGCGGATCATCTATCGCGGTTGGAAACGCATGACACTTCACAACATGAAGACTCTATAATTTCCGACTCATTTCCCGATGAGACTCTTTTCTCTTTAACTACGGAACATGGTAATGCTCCCTGGTTTGCTGACTTAGCTAACTTTCTTGCGTGCGGAAAATTGCCTCCCAATCTGTCCTTCCAGAAGAAGAAGAAGTTTCTCTCGGATGCTAAGTACTACTTCTGGGAGGATCCACTGTTGTTCCGCACTTGTGCTGACGAAATCATCCGAAGGTGTGTCCCGGAATCTGAACACGGATCGATTCTTTAGCACTGTCACAATCGTGAGGCAGGTGGCCACATGGGAGCGGCTAGGACAGCACATAAGGTTCTACAATTCGGGTTTTACTTGCCAACTCTGTTCAGATACGCTTACATTCATGTCAAGGAATGCAATGAATGTCAACGGGCTGGGAATATCTCCAGAAAGGATGAAATGCCCCTCAACAATATGTTAGTATGTGAGCCTTTTGATATTTGGGGTATTGATTTTATGGAGCCCTTTCCTCCATCATTTGGAAAAAAATATATCCTCGTGGCAGTTGATTATGTCTCAAAATGGGTGGAAGCTGAAGCAGTTGCCGCCAATGATGGCCGCACCGTGCTGCAATTCTTGCACAAGCACATTTTTACAAGATTTGGAGCCCCACACTCTATCATCTCGGACGGTGGAAGCCATTTCTGCAACCGGCAGTTCTCTAATCTCTTGAAGCGATTTGGAGTTCATCATAGGGTCGCTTTGGCCTATCACCCACAAACTTGTAGACAAGTGGAAGTTTCTAATAGGGAATTGAAAAGGATTCTAGAAAAGTCTATTCTTGGGAATAGAAGGGATTGGGCGAAGAGAGTAGATGAAGCATTATGGGCATACAAGACCGCTTATAAAACCCTATTGGAATGTCCCCATACCAGCTTGTTTTTGGCAAATCATGTCACCTGCCGGTGGAGTTAGAACACCAGGCTCTATGGGCGACCAAACTTCTGAATCTGGATCTCACCACAGCTGCGAAAGGGAGGTTGGCAAAACTAAATGAACTGGATGAATTCAGGCTACTCGCTTATGAGAACGCGCATAACTACAAGGAGCGAACTAAGCGATGGCATGACCGACATATCGTACCTAAGGATTTCAAGGTTGGAGACAAGGTCCTATTATACAACTCTCGCTTGAAACTGTTTCCTGGCAAGTTGAAGTCAAGATGGAGCGGACCTTTCATAAAGAGCGGAGTGTCACCGTTTGGAGCGATTGAAGTTAATGGTGAAAAGCTAGGGAAATTCAAGGTTAATGGACAAAGGCTGAAGCACTACGTTTAAGGGGAGACAGTAGATCAAGGACAAGTTATGGACTTAGAGAACCCTGCCGAAGATGTCACTTGAATCATATTCTCATTTATTTAGTTCAAATAATTTGTTTTGTAATATAAACTAAATCTTATTTTATTTTTGAGAGCACGTTATAATATAGGTATTCAGTCCACCTTAAGGACGGTAAAGAAAATGGCTCATGGGAGACAACCCAATTTTGCTGCTTCTAAATTGCTTAATTATGCTGCTATGAATATATGTATATAGTATTCGTGCTGTGTTTGGAGGTAATGTCTTTTGCAGGTGGAGTTCATTTGGGGCCATGGACTTTCTACTGAAAATAACACCAATCGACTGGTATGCTCAATTTTGAGCATAGGCGTACTTCTTACCCCTAACTCTTTATATTATTTGGAATGTTTAGTTTTACTTATTGTGGCATTCAAGTCTGGCGGGAGAGCATGCCTATGGTCACTACACGAGCACACATTTTCTAGCATACCAGTTGTTATTTATTTATTTCAAAATCACTGTAGCACACACTGAGTCACCCACATGAGCGCGATCTTATCCACGCGCGCGACTCGAGTCAAATGGATTGCTTGCGTGTAAACTTTAAAGTAGTGGTGTTGGCTTAGGATTTTAGAATAGAGTAATGCGAAACTCGTGCAGTGCTCCTATTCGAGTACTCATGGTCTGTGTAGAAATAGTATAGATTTAATTTTTCTTTATGCTCGTAAATTTATACTTTTTCTGCAGATGTAAATATTGTTTGTACTACTCAAAAATGTGAATCTGGTGAAATCCAACTGTAGTGTAGGGATGTGTGTAGCCGTCACTAGACTCGTTTTGCTCGAGTCGGGAGGAATGATCATCTTTCTCGGTGGCTAAGAACTTGCCCCAAGCTACTCTCGAAGCATTGGTGCATGGTTAGTCAAGCGTGAGCGTGACGTAGACCATCATTTTGGTTAGTCCTAACTGCTAACCATTGCAAACCAAGTTTGTGCCTACCCCTCCTTTGATTCAGTTTCACCTTCATTCACCAAAGCCAAAAGCCAATCCCCTTATTGCAACCAAATCCATGAGCTCCAGCGAATTTAATATTTTGACGAGGTGTGATATGTGGAATTCAGTGATGTGGTGGATGAATTCAAGAATTTATTCGTGTTAAAGTTGGGGATTGCAAAAGAAAAAAAAGAATAAAAGAAAAAGGAGAGAATTGAAAAAGAATTTTTTTGTATAAGAATTACAATGAGAAATGGAATTCCCATCATGTTTATCTTGATATTGGTCGGGTTAGGCCGTGTACACACCCGGTTTTCAAGCTAAGTCTGGGGGTGTGTCACACGTGCAGTTCTGAGGGGCTGTATTGATCTTGCTTATTGTTTGCTCGCTTGGGTTGCGTGTAGCCTCCATGTTTATCTTTGACTACCAAACCTTAGCCTAAGCCCCATGATTATCCTAAAACCCTACAAATTCACGCTTGAGACGAGCTAGTACCGTGGAGAGTGTGTGAACGGGCAAGCGTATGTTCCCCGTCATTGGTGGATTCCTTTGGTAGGGATCCTGAGCCCCGGTCTTTGGCAAAGCTCACCTTAGTGACCTGCCTACTTTCTTCCTACATATGACCAAACGATTCTCCAGAATTCCAATTTTGAGTAGATACAATATTTATTTACACCTGTCGAAAAGTATAAATTCTGTAGTATAATTAAAAAGTTCATCTATTCTATTTTCTATGCCCATGATATATTTGATTTCTCTCAATACTGTATTTGAAAATTACTATGCACACTAACTATTTTCTAGTCCACGGAGTGATGATTTGCTCGGGACGAGCAAATGTTTAAGTCTGGGGGTGTGATGAGTCCGAGTTATATGCATATTTTTGGACTCATCTGGGCTAGTTTTCTCGTTGTTGCACTACACTTTAGAGCCATATTTGTTCATATTTGTTATTATGTCCATTCCATATTAAGTGCACTTTTGGCCCGCTTTCAGTGTGATTTCATAGTTATTATTCTTTTGCCTTGATGTTTTGCTGTATTTGGAGAATGTGGTACGCCCGTCTCGGTTGCTCTGCTATTTTTGCTGCAGGTACAAAGATGGTGAGCATGTTTCAGATTGTTTTGGAAAGTTTTCCGCCTAAGGGCCTCTGGTCGTGCGTTTTTACACACGCACGGCCAGTGGACTCTTTAGCGCACGACCACTGGTCGTGCGCGGTCTGTTCATCGAATTCCCAAACGGTCCAGGAACACTGCGCACGATCATTGGACCTATAGCGCACGACCACTGGTCGTTAGCCACTGATCGTGCGCACTATTCTCCATTTTCCCAAGTTCTGCCTGGGGCATTCGCACGAGCATTGGACATAGTGCGCAAGACCACCGGTCGTGCGCCATTGCTCGTGCGCGTTACCCCAGTTTTTCTTGAGTTCTGTTTTTGCTAATCGCACGATCATGGGATGCAATGCGCACGACCACCGGTCGTGCGCCACTGATCGTGTGCATATATATTATTTTTTGTCTGCTGCAGGTTTCTCTGGAGCAGAGCGCACACTCATCAACCGTCAGTGCGCACGACCACTGGTCGTGCGCACTGATTGTGCACTCTGATTTTCTGCTGTTGTATTTAAGCCCGTGCTCCGCGATTTAGGTCAATGCCTTTCATTTTTCCAACCCGCTGCTGTGCGCGAAGCGCTGATTTTCACCCCCACAGGTCCTCCACTCATCTCCATCCTCCAGGAAGCTTTCTCCGGCGATCCGAAGCCATCTTCAACTCTTCGGAGAGTTTTCGGTCACCAGCAACTTGCTACAAGACTCTTTCGGTACAACTCATTTGGCCAAACAGGAGAAAAGATTGAAGGAAAGGAAAGAAGAGGGAGGGAGACAAGTGGATTGACAACCCATTTACCTCCGGAAGCAACCACGGTCCGAGTCGTGAAGTGGACTGACAACTCACCACTACGGCCATGAACCACGGCTAGGCTTTCCCCCTATCAGTTTATTCTACCTCTTCTCATAGTGAAGTGTATTCTTAAGCTTGTAATGAACTTGAACTTACTTTTGTTTGTCTATGAATGAAGTTTGTTTTGGTTAATTACATCCTTGTTGTTCGCTGTGTTGCACTCTCCTCCATCCACATCCACTCCACTCGCGCACTAGAACCACACTAGCAAAGGCTAGTGTTGGTAGTTGAAGAGGTGATTGCGACCCTCACTTTCCTCACTTGTGATCATTCCATTCCGCTTGCTCTCCGTCCATCCGCCTAACGAAGCACGACATAGCGGCCTGCACTAATTCCATCCACCAAGCGAAGCGGTGCTTACGACCCGCATTAGTTTTCTTTTTGTTTTGATAGCATTAGGAATCAAAAACCAACCCCCCTTTTTGTTTCGTATTACTCTTAGTAACGATCTTTCTACGACGCTATCACGATACCCAACCTGCTTTCCTTTGAGATCGACATTCGGGAAAGCTATTCCCAAATTTTATTGCTTGACAGCGACCGGTGCACTTGCCGACGCATCAGTAACATTCGTACTCAACACCTCAATGGTTTTAGTTAAAATTTTAATTTGTGCGCTCAAATCAGCCACATCATTTTCTAAATTACCCACACGATTTTCCATTTAAGATAAGTGGATGTTAATTTTTCTCACGGAAATTTTTTTTATTGTTTTTTTAGGAAAATGAAATTTTAAATATTTTTGTTTTAAAAATTTAATATTAAGATTAAAACAAAATTACAATTTTAAATTAAAAGGACATTTAATAATTTTTTTTTGAAAATAGATTTAACGAATTTTTTTCTTTTAAAATGTTAGTTTTTTTTTTTAAAACGGATCGATCGATTCGCGATATGAGTGGGATCGAACTTAGCTCTTATAACAAACTGATGTAGGCTCAAATTAGGGATTTGAAAATAAGATATTTTTTCGCAATATAATTTAATTTTTAAAGACGACCGAGCGGCCCAAATCGAGTTTTTCGCGCGTAATTACGTTCGTCATAATGAACTTTAATAAAATTGTTGAATTTTGCTAGAGAGGATTTCTCGAGCGTTTTCCGAGTTAAATATTTCGCGAGATTTATACAACCACAAGAAAAAATTACAATAAAAATTTATTAGAACGATAATAGGAATAGTTCGAACGTTCGAGGCAAGCCTAGCAATATTTAATTAAACCGCTTAAAATTAATTTGATAATTTGTAGCACAGAAAGAGCAAATATTACCCATGCTAGGAGAAATCCTTCCAAATCCAACTATGGAACAAACTGTGGCCCAAGGCTGCCAGACAAGATGCTGTAGTCGACGACAACTGGGTGTAGCAGTAGCAGGAACAACAACAGGAATCCTGGCGTCAGTCGGAGTTGGTGCACCTCCGCTGGAACACACGATCAGGAGAGGCACGGGTCGGCGGGACTCGCGCGCAGTTCGCTGGGTTTGGTCGCGGAAGAAGCTGATCGGAGCGGCTTGAAGGAGAGGCGCGTAATTCGCCGGAGAGGCCCAGTGGTTCCATCGCTTCAGCCGATTTACTGGAGCGGGGAGGAAGATATTGAACAGTACCGGACATAGAGAGAATGAAAACAAATTTTATTTTTCTCTGAATAAGTTTGGCTCCCATGCTTTTCCTTTAGGACGTGTATTATAGGCAGTGAATAGGAGATTATTTCCAAATATCCCTTTCCAAATTCATAGCAGCATAATCTCTTTCTCAAATTGTCTTCACGTATCTGCCGGAAATTAATTTCCAAAGTATTTGGTTCTCCAAATGGAGGTTTTTTTTTTAAAAATTTCCAACAAGTTAATTCCCAAAGTGTTTTCGAGGTTGATTTTTCATTAATTTTATGCGTTCTTTAAATAAGTTTTGCTCGCCCCTTAGGTCGTTCCTAATCGAATTACTAGACTGTTTTATATGAGTCAGGATTAGAAATAGCATCGATGCATGAAAATAAAATGCAGAAAATTAAATAGCTAAGAAATAATAAAAAAAGATAACCGTCGCGTGATGGGATAACACGTCTTCGGTTGTGCCAACGGATGCATCATGGGTGCACTGTTTTTGTCCATGTTCTTTCTCAGGGTTGTGACAAATTCCCCCCTTCTGTTGATGTCACGTTCTTCAATCTACTCCATACTTCTTTGATTAGGGGACACTCTATCCCTTGATCTTCACGTCTGTCATCCTTATGTTCCCTGTCTGTGTGAGTCCATTACCATTATCCATTCTCCTCCCTCTCCGCCGACTTTTTTTCCTCCACCTCTTCCTTCTCGACCTCTCATCGTCTATTCTTACCAACGAGGTGCTCCTGCTCTTTTCATTCATATTCCTCTTTCTCTCGAGGTTCTTGATTCCATTCCCAGTTAGCATTATCCTCGTCCGAAGATTTCTTGTCACTAGTGGATTCTACTATGGACCTACCTATTGCCCTACGAAAATGTATTTGCTCATGCACCACCCATCCTATTTCTAATGTCGCCTCTTATCAATAATTTAGTTCTACACGCAGTATGTTTGCCCAAGCTTTATCAGTCATTAGCCTGTCTGCGTCGTACAAAGAGGCTCTGTAAATTCTCTATTGGAAAGCAATTATGGATGAAAAAATGTCCGCTCTCCTTTCTCGTGATACGTTTGATTCGTTTATTGATGTTGTTGGTTGTCGTTGGGTATTTGTGGTAAAATATATCCTTGATAGACAGATTGAACGTTGCAAGACTAAGTTGGTTGCCAAAAGTTTTCCTAAGACGTATGATGTTGACGTTTTTGACACCTTTTTACCTGTGACATTCCTTCTTTTATGATGATCTTCAATATATTGTTTACGTGGATCATCTATCAGATTATGTTGCTTAGAGAGAGCACCGGGTTTGTAAACCGAAGAAAACAATTTTGACCTCAAACCGAGTCCTCGTGCGTGGTTTTAGATGTTCAGTCAGGTCATCAACATGATTGGTTTTCTCCAGTCATGTAGATCACTCCAAAAGAAAGCGACATTCTCTTTGTTGGCCATCTATGATGGAGATATTCTTCTCACTGGAAGGTACACATCCAACATGAAAGCTACTAAAATGTAGCTACAAAAACACTTCATGACAAAAGATCTTGGACAATCTCGGTATTTCCTTGAACTTGAAATGTAGTTACAAAAACATTTCGTCTGACACGAACTTTGTGGCAAGGAGAGATAGGCGGGAGAACTCTCTCATACTCGGTCATTGTCCTGCTGGGCTGCTGAAGGGACAAGAACCTCTCAGCTAACTTGTCTCGCTCCACAGAAGAGAGGAACTTCTCCATGAGCGCATCCTTGAACTGTCACCAGGTCATGGCGGAAGAATTGGGGAGACAGCGGCGCTGAAGCCAACAGGTGTACGCATCCTCGGTCAGCTGGTAGGCCGCAAGAAGAACCTTCTGAGCATCAGGAACTCCAACATACTTGAAGTGCTTCTCCATCTGGGAGAGCCACTCAGAAATGACGAAGAAATCTCGATTGCCATTTAAATACGGCGGATTCAGCCTCTTGAACGTCAGCGTATCTGCCATCGCTACAGGAGGAGCAACCAAACTTGACACGAGCGGGGCCACCAGGGTGCCAGCAAGCGAGCCAGTTCTAGAACCAGGGGCAGGATGGGTGGATCCAAGAGCGACAGTAATAGTAGCTCCAGCTGTCCTTGCGCTGCCGGAATCAAGGGCTGGATCAGGAGTTTGGCGATCCCCTTCCAGACAAGTGAGACGTTCGAGGATCTGCCTCAGCAGTTAAGCAGTGACGTCTCCAGAAGCTCCTCCCGCAGAGGAGGTAGCCTTCTTGCGTTGCAATCGCTTAGGAGCCATCTAGAAAGAGACACAAAAGAATCTAGTAAGAGAAACAGTCGAGTTAAACAGAAAGGGTTGAATTAACGGTTTTAACATTCTAATACTGTTGGATAAGTAAATCATGTAATAGTTACATTATTTTCATTGGACAACTTCTAGTTAATGACCATGCAAATGCAAATGCGACAATAAAATCGCGTGCGATAGAGAATGATTTGTAAAAATCCATGTGTGTACAATCTCTATCTGTTGTTTCTAGTTTAACACTTGTGCAATGGGTTATGTTATGCATGCAATGCAATTATGTCTAGAATGCATTCCTAACAATGTTTATGAATGGATACACATGCCATGTTAAACGCCTGTCCAACCTGTATTCGTCGAGGGTGAACCCGTCCAGATCCAGGTCAGCAAAAGTCAACGCCAGCAAGTCAAGACAGAGGTTAGAGTCAACGCGCCAGGCAGTGGAAGGCCTGAGCGAGTATGACGAGCTCCCCTCGCATACTCGCCAGGTAGGCGACTAGTCCAGCTGCTCGCCGAGCCGTGCGAGCTCCTCTAGGAAGTCGCCTAGTCGCCGATGGGTGAGGCTATAAATAAGACCCCCCCTCTCTTTGAATTTCCCTATAAATAAGACCCCAACGGTACGAGGAGAGATACCTTGGAATCTCGCGGAGATCTCTCAAACTCTTTTCTTAGACGTCAGCTGAGCCTTTGAATTCCTTATTCAGAGAGACCAGGTTGCGACCTAACGACTATCCCCTTTAGTCGCCGTGACTTAGTTATCAGCTAGTCTTCCTCGTACCCGCTCGGCCTTTTTTGGTTGTGGAGGGGTTGCTTCTTCTAAGCTTCCGGGTACGTGGTGACATTTTCCTGCCGCATCACCTGGGGTCCTGTTTGTTGTTCGCCCACTTCCGTGCCTTAGCCCGCTAGCCGTTGAGCCCAACTGTTGAGCCGGTAACCTTAGACTGCCTTGATCCGATTTTTGGAATAGGGAATTTTTCCGGCTTCAACACTTGGTGCGGTGAGCGTGGATCGCATCCAAGGAAGTAAAGCTTCGCTGGTAGACGAGATTGTGAGTGCAGGCGAGCAAGGCGAGTTGGTCAGCAACTCGACGGGAGTTGGTAATTCGGCGCGAGGAGGCGAGTTTGTGACCTTGTCGGCTTTCGAGGAGTTTGCGAGGAGGATCGAGAGGACCATTCTCTCAGGACTCGCTCATCTCCCCGATGTCACGACGACCTCTTCCCGTCGCGTAACACCGTCGGATGAGGAAGCGCTGCCGAGGCGGCCTGAGAAGGAGCGTGCCTGGGAAGGAGCGTGCCTGGGAGAGAGAGGAGCGGCCGATGCAGTCGCGACACTACCCGGCGAGCAGCCAAGGGGTCAGGTTTCGAGATCCAGAGCCGCTGGCGAGGTATCGTGATACACGCCAGTGGAGCGAGTATGATGATGATACCAGCGAGGATGAAACTCGTCACCGCCAGGGAGGGAGGAACCCCTTCTGTGACGAGATCCTCGCAGCCCTTGTTCTCGAGGGCTTCAGAGAGCCCGTCCTAATCTACTACTCCTGCAGAGATGACCCGGTCATGCATCTCCAGTGGTTTGAGGACGCAAAGTCCATCCACAACATGTCAGTCTCCTTCAAGTGCAGGTTCTTTTCGATCACCTTCAAGGGTAATGCGAGAGATTGGTTCCATCAGTTGTCAACCGGTTCCATCTACTGCTTCGCGGATTTGCGTCTGGGCCTTATGGCAAGGTTCGCGTCATCCAAGAAAAGGAAGGAGACAACTGCTCTCTTCAAGATCGCGCAAGGGCAGCACGAAAGTCTTGACCACTACATCGACCGTTTCTAGGAGGAGATCTTGGAAGTAGAGGAAGTGAACAACTTCACTTTGATGCTGGCCCTAAAGTTTGGTCTGAAGCAGGGTCTCTTCAGCCTAGAGATCGGGTCTAAACCCCCGAGGTCTTTTGAGGAGATGGTGGAGAGGGCGAATACGTTCGTCCATGGAGAGGAGAAGAACCAGGACTTCTTGGCGAGGATGGATGGAGAGGATCTAGTGAGTAGGGAGAGAGGAGGACCTTCAGAAGTAAGGGCTGGAAGGCTGCCAGAGAGGCAGGTTGAGAGGAACTTCATTTGGGGAGAGATCGCTTGCAGGTTCAGGATCCCTCTCGCCATCGTCACCGACAACGACCCGCAGTTTGCCAGCTTGGAGTTTGAGGATTTCTGCAGGCAACTAGGGACGGATCTTCAATTCGCCTCCGTGCATCATTCTCGGAGCAATGGACAGGAGAAAGCCGCCAACAAGTTGATCACCAACCTCCTGAAGGTCACCAATCTGAAGGGAAATTGGGCAGAGTAACTCCCCTTGGTCCTATGGGCTCTGAGAACAACTCCAAACTCGGCCACGAGGGAAACACCCTTTAAGTTATCGCACGGGTCTGAGGCATTCATCCCAGTAGAATTTGAGGTTCGGAGCCCGAGGGTCGTGGTAGCAGGAGAAGGCAGCGAAGAGTGGCGCTTGGAAAATGAAGATGCTCAGTGGCTCTCGCTGGACTACATCGAGGAACAGAGAAGATGGTTGCCGCGGGAAGGGGAGCTGCCGTTGGCAAGCTACATCCCAACTGAGAAGGCCTTTCATCGTCCAGGAAGCCCTAGCCACTGCGGGCTACCGTCTGCAAGACTAGGAAGGAGAGCAAATAGGGAGTACTTGGAGCGGGGATGACTTGAAAAGGTTCTACCCTTAGCGGTAACCTGTAATTACTCACTTATAATCGCATTTCCATACATACATTTCCTCTCCCCCGGAGGCACGGGTGGTTGCGAGTTTTCTTCTTTGTGTCGATTCATCTCAAGATAGCTAGAAGCAGTGAAGTCCAACTCCACGATTGATTTAGAAAACCTGCGCTCGACCTGTTTCTCCTAAATAGCCCAGGGCGGACGCTGGGACGATGCTTCGGGATTTAAGTGTCCTTGTAAGACCGAGCCCCTGCATTGACGGCCGAGATTAGCTCCCCCCTTGCATGTCGGCCTAGCTACCCCCGATCGCATCTTTCCTCCGACTGGAGGAACTATCAGGACAGGTCTGGACGCTAACCTCCTAAACTCGATGAAGGATTGACCTCACAAAGTGATGCCTTGCGCAAAGGCGTCATCGGTCTTTGAGAAGACTAAAAGGCCCGATCTTAGCGATGGTTTGTCCTGTGGGGCCGGACGTGTCTCTGTTGATGCCAAAACAGGATAACCTGCCGAGCTCTGAGGGGTACAAGTTCGCAGAAGGATGGTGGGCTCGAGTGTGTCCTACAGGACCCCCCGAGGGCCATTTCCCTTCTCTTGTACGTTGACCTTCATGGCCAGGTGTCAGAGCTGGAAACGATCTCCATGGTTTGATTGGGACACGAGCCTTCGACCTGTTTCTCCTAAAAAGCTCAGGGCAGACGATGAGACGATGCTCCGGGATTTAAGCGTCCTTATAAGACCGAGCCCCTGCATTGACGATCGAGATCAGCTCCCCCCTTGCATGTCGTCCTAGCTACCCCCGATTGCATCTCTCCTCGGACTGGAGGAACTATTAGGAACAGGTCTTGACGCCCCCCCCCCATTTTCACGGAGGGAAGATCATCGTCTCTTTAAAACTTCCTTAGTCCTCAAAAATACTGGTGCGTTTAATTCTTTTGGCTATCTCCTGAGCAGCAGGTCGAATTACTTCAGCACTGATATAAGTCCTCGAGCTGTGGAGTTGTCATAGTCCGAGTCCCTCCACGAGCTCCTCTCCTACATGCCGACTACTTGCCTCACGAGTCAACCTCCACCTTTAAGTGCGAGTATCATCGTGCGAGTACGCGACTACGATCGTGTATATGCGAGCAACAATGTGCGAGTAGGTGCAGTGACTATGCAGATACAAGCAACGACTACGCGAGTACGAGCGATATCAACATGCGAATACGCGCATGACGAGCTCAACCTCTCCGCGCCTATGAGCCTTGCGAGCATTGTTAGACAAGCGAGTATGCGAGTATGCAAGTAAAAAAAAGAAGAGAAGACAACATCAAAAACTCTTGTATTATATGGCGAGTATTGCAATATTTTACATACAAAATTTCTAAGTTATAACTATCTTTACAAGTCAGGCGCAGGAGGTCGCCGACCGACTATGACTCATCATCGCCAATATCAGGCTTGTATTCCTCGTCGTCAATGATAACATCTTCCTCGTCCTCAGCGTCATCCTCTCCATCATCATCGTTGTCTCTGCCGTCGCTGCTCTCTCCACTGCTGCTGTCGCTGCCGCTGGAGCTGGAAGCCGAGAAAAGGATGCGGTCGGGCTAGTTGGACTCCTCGGCGAGTAGGCCTGGGATGAGGTCCAAAACTGTCAAATGCTCGGCCTCTATGCCGAGGAAGCCGTCCATCCTCAATTTGGCGGGAACGGCTTCCCCCGATGCTCGCGCTATCTCGCGGAGGATAGTGGGAATCTCGTCCCCGTGCATGTAGATCTTCTTGCCCATCCCATGCACAGGAGCCGCCTCCTGCGGCTCAGCCGGGCGAGTACCAGAAGGACCCGGGCGATCTTCGGCGGTGACCTGCCGAGTTTCCAACTCGGCAACCCGAACCTGAGAAGCCTCCAGCTCGGCCTTGGTGTTGGCGAGTTCTTGCTTAAGCTCGAAGATCTTCTTCTCTGTCTCAATATCGACGGCCTGCGAGGATCAACTGGTAAAGTCAGAAAAATGTTCATGTGCAGAAGCGACTAAGTCGCGCCGAGGAGGCGATCTACCTCATACTCCTTCCAGCGAGCAGAATGCATCCCCAGCTCTATCGCCTTCTGCGAGACGATCTTCAGTGCCTTCTCTGTCTCGAGGAGCTTCCTCGCCGTGGAGTGCCCGAGCTCGGCAGTCCGTAAGATCGAGCGAGAGGTCTGGTGGGAGAGCACCTTCGGGCTGAGTTCCAGCATTGACTCGCCGTCTGCTCGCCCGTATAGAGCGAAGGGGACATCGAAGGTCTCCCCCTTGTCCTCCCAGTCTTCCGACCAGGCGGGTAGGTTCGTGCTCAATGTCACCTTGTGCTCGCCCTCGGACCAGGAGACCAGCGGGCGACCAAAGACATCCCTACCTTCCCGCCCGAAGTTGTAGTTCGAGTGGTAGCAGGGCGCCCCGACATCGGCTGGAGATTCCCTCTCATCGAAGAGCTCGCGAGAAAGCTATGCTCGCTTGCTCGCGTGGTCCGGGGACTTGGCTTTCTCCCTTCCCTTGGAGAGTTTCTTCTGCCGCAAGCCGCCCTTGTCGCCGGTGCACGACTGGCCCATGCTGCTCGTCGGAGGCGGGATCTCCTCGACCTCGGCAGACGGGTTCGATGGTTCTTGGCGCGAGGATGCGACTTCCTTCGTCGGAGAAAGTGGTTCTCGCTGGAGCTCGCGAGCCTCTGCAAATACCGAAGAACAGTTAGCACGATTTTCAGCAGCAGAGGCAATGTAGGGAGTATGGCAGAATCTCGAGCATTCATATCTTCGCAGGGAAGGACATCATCGAGCACGTTGACGTTGATGGCCAGAAGACGACGTCAAACCGCCGCCCGCAGAATGTTTCGAAGAGCTTCTTGCGTGCGCCTTCCAAGATCGGCGGCAGGAAGGCGACTTCGGTAGGTTGGTGCGGCCTCCGCGGCACGCCTTTAAAGTCGTCGACAACGACGACCAGATACTCTCTCCACCGGTGAACTTTATTCGTCGTGCCGACCAACGTACTGACATGGCTGCTGAAGAAGATGACTCCCTCGGCAGTCGCGGCAAAGGCAAAGACCTTCCGGAAGACGGAGAGGTCGAACGCGATCCTCTCTTCCCGAAGGAAGCAGATAAAACCCATGATCATCGCCACGTCGTTGGGGTTGATCTGGGCGGGGACGATGCCGAAATATCGCAGGATCTGGCGATATTCGGGCCACAGAGGAAGTCGCAGGCCGACTTTGAAGTGGCGGAGGGGCAGGACTAGCTCACCTTCGAGGAAGGTGTTTAGTCGCTCGTTCCGGGCGGGGAGCCTGGCCGAGTATTCCTCCGGGAGGTGCCTTTGGTTGAAATTCTCCAGATCTCGCTCGGTTGTGGCAGACTTCTTGAAAACAACGTCCGTGAAGTTAATCGCATGAGCCTGTCGGCGAGCGCTGACATCGTCTGCGACCATCTCGTGCGAGTAGTAAGTGCGAAAAGAAAGGCGCGAGCAAGGGAAGTTACTCGCGAGCAGTAAGTCAGAAATCGCAACAGCGTACTAAAGACTCACATACCCCTTCTATTTATAGGCAAAGGCAAAAGGGGGTGTGTACATCGTGCTCGCGCGAGTATCCACCTAAGTTGCGTCCTAACCAAAAGATCGATCCTAGCTACGAACGTTATCTCACACAAAACAATCCATAATCTCGCCCGCTCCCCGGAACCTGCACAGAAACCGGAAAAAGCATAAATCAAACACATGCTCGGCAAGTATAACGCGAGATTCAAACTCGTTTATTACAAATTAAATTCGGTTCTTTACATAGTCGCCAAGTGGCGAGTACAAATGAAAATGGAATGAAAGAAAAATTCCCTAAGTCCTTGGAGGCCGATCCGGAAGATGTGGATGTCGCCCAACCCATCCCATCTTGCGAGATCGTCGGAAGTGCTCGCTAGACACCGCAATCGCGTCGTCGCCTCGCCGCAGCTGCTGTTCCATCCTCGCCAGTCGCCCAGCAGACCCCATGCTCGCGCGAATGCCGACCAATTCCTCGCCAAAGAGCTGGATGCGATGGTCGGTAATCGCTAGTCGCCTGTCCATCTCTTGGATCTTATGGAAACGGGCCTCGTAGGCCGCCAAGCTCTCCCGAAGTTCTTCCATCTTCGTCATCCTCACCTCCAGTGCCGAGATTCGGCGATGAGGCTCGTAAATGGCGAGCTGGTCGAACTTGGACTCCAGCTCCATGTAGGCGCGAGCGGCAACATGACGATATTCGTTCCCGGAGAGACCAAGGGTGTCGATGAAAGCACCTCCAGGAGTGGACGGGCGACCTGTCAGAGCAGAGAGAAGTCGCCAAGTCAGTTAGGAGTCAACAACAACAGTCATATCAGTTCAGCATCAGCTCGAGCTACCTTGCCGAGGGGATCGAGATCGCCGAGGAGAAGGGCTGCGGCGAGCTGGTTCTCGCAGGCCTGATGACGAGCCGCCAGGGCGCTCGGCGGGCTGCCCCTGACCGCGACCTCCAAGGTCGCGATTTCCGGTTCTCGACGGGAAGTAGCTGGGGCGCCTTCTTTTCGGATCTCGCGCCGATCTCTTCGGAGGGATCTGAGGGACCGAGGTGTTCGAGCAGAGTTCAGGGCGAGCTCCGCCGCTTGATGGCAAAGGAGGCAGCGGCGGAAATTGAAAGTGAGGGGATAAGTTGTAAACTACTCTAGAGGGGGGGGGGTGAATAGAGTATTCAAATTTTATGAATAACTAGTCAGCTCTCTTGGAGTTTATTTGCGGAAAAAATAATCTGATACTTGAACCCTAAGAGCCTAACACAGTGAAGTGCACAAGTGAGAGAGTTAACTGAAATTTCAGTTTAACTATAAACCTATCACAGCAACTAGCAATCCTAGGTAGTTCTATCACAGCCACAGAATAAACAATTAAACAAAAACAGCCAGAGAGACACAGGATATATAGTGGTTCCCTCTAAATAGGTACTCCACTCTTCTACCACCCTGGTAGGAATCCACTACAGGTTTTTGCTAAGGTGCCCTGCCACCAATGATCTGATTCAGGTAGATCAAACAGACCCTTTGAGCTTTTGATAAGGATGCTCAACCACAGGTTGTTGATAAGGTGCCCTGTCACCAATGTTCACTTTTGAAGAGGTGTGAAAACTCTTTTACAAAGGGGTTGAGAGGGTTAGATTGTCTTCTCTGTTGTTAATACAGATTAGAGAAGACTTGTGGATTCTCTAAAGAATCAAAGTCTCCCCCTGGCTCAGTGGAAGTCCAGGGAAAGCCTTTGCTTCAGGATGAAGGAGTTTCAGATATACTGAAACTAAATCCTCAGAGATCTGTAGACTGATTTTTATCAGATCTTCAGATTCTGGAATAATTGAAGCAGAACTGGAGCTCTTTCTGAAGTCTTGAAAACTCTAAGCAGATGCTCAGGAGACTTGAGAATGAAAGTAATTGCTCTGGGCTTTTTCTTCAGGGGAGCTTTTCTTCTTCTTTTTGTGAGATGGTGAAGAGTTGCTTTTAAGATGCTTGAGAGAATGCAGCACTAAGAAAAAATCTCTCTGTATCTGTTTCTTCTTATTTTTCTGAGAAAAAATCTCTCTTAAATATGTCTTCTCATTTTTCTTTTGGAACGGCTCTATTGATTTGAATTCTCGAGCCCTGCGACAGGTTATCTCAAAAAAATAGAATATAGCAATAGGAATAGAATGACCTATTAACTCTCTGTCAGTCCCAATAAGGAAATAAATGAATAGGAAAATATCTCAGCATAAAGACTTATCATTCTTGGAAATAGCATACACCGCCAACGGCTAGAATACAGCCTGGCAATATATTTTGTATAATAAGACAAAAATGCTTTATCAAAATACGAAATCCCGTAATTTATGCTTAACATATTTGGTAATTAATTCATTTGAATTTAAGCCATAAATTAGCAAAAACAATCTTCAGAAAATCTTTCTAACCACACGCTAAAACACTTGGAAATAAACCAAGGAATAAAATAAATGCAAATTGTTAAAGGCAGACAGTAATCGTCGAACAGGGGTTCGATGATCGTCGACCTAGCTAACAGATCGTCGACTAAAAGCAGAAATCTGTCGAAACAGAAATCGTCGACCAGAAATCGTCGACCAGCTCAAGATATCGTCGACCAACAAAGAATCTGTCGAAGCAGAAAAACGTCGAACATCTCATGATGTCGACGACTAAGGCAAAAAATCTGTCGAGACAGAAATCGTGAAGCGAGAACACGATCGTAGAACTGCTGATGGCAGATCGTCGACCAACCTTCAGAGCATAATAAACTTGCTCTGAGATCGTCGACCATCGGTCGACGATAATTATCTTGACTTCAACGATTCAATAGCCTTGCTATCGTCGACCAATGATCGACGATCGCGAGGCCTCGTTCGACGATGGTCGAACGGAAAAAGCCTTAACCAAAAATACATCTAGAACTTCTAGCCTAAGCTCTAGGTCAGTTATAAACTGTCCTAGGGAAACTGAACAAGGCCTAATCATGATCATATATAGTTATATGGATCAAGAGGGGCTGGAAAGGGATTACATAAGCCAAATCACATCCAGGGTACCAACAATCTCCCCCTATTTGGGTTATGTTATCCAATCCGATCTAAAATTAATACACACAATATCAAAAGCAGAGATTAACCAAAAATTTAAATCACAGGCAATCCACAGAGAAACATAAAAACATAAATCAGCAGAACTATAAAGTATCAAACAGATTTATCAGAGGTTTTGGCATCAGATGAGTTTTTAGGGATTACAGCTGGTTTGAAAATAATTTCCCTGTTTGGGTTTGCTGCTTGTCTTTTGGATAGCATTAGATCATGTTCACCAATAATTTTCTTTTCAGCATAGCTTGGCAAAACTGCAGCAGGGTGCAACTTCATGTATTCTTCAGTATTAAAAATTTCAGAGTTGACTTGAATTTTGCTGAGTTCCTTTTCTCTGAATTCAGACATAGTTGTATATGCTGTAGGGTCTAGTCCTTGAGCTTTGGCTCTCTCCATCATGCTTAGTGCAATAGATTCCTTAAATCTTGCCATAGAGGCAATTCTTTCAGTTTCTGTCATATCTGATGGAGAGGATGGTCTGTCAGTATCAGCTTGAGCTGCAATCTCCATGTTCCTTTGAAGAGCTGTGGCTAATTTGCTTGAGTCAAGAGGAATCTGTGCAGCCTTCTTAGGATCAGTTTCAGCATATAGAGATCTGGGAGGTGCAAGTTCAATGAACTTCTTGTGGGATTTCTCTGAATAGACCACTCTTTTTCCTTTTGTTTCAGCTGTCTCAGAAGCAGCAGGTTTCCTTGATGTGGAGGATGAACCTCTCCTGGGAGGAAGAGGTTTCCATTCTGGAACTTTCTTTTTAGGAGCGGGAGGAGGAGAGAAAGTAGATTGCTGAAATGTCATCTCCTTTATTTGTTCCATGGGAACATTTTCATTTCTTTTCCTTCCTTGTCCTGATACATCTTGGCCTCCCTGGCTTTGGTTACTCCTTCTCTGGTAAGACTTAAAGGTGTTGGAACTTGCTGATTTTGCAGATGGGGCAGAAGAGAGACTTCCAGAGGCTCCAGCACCAGGAGGTGGAGGAGGACCTCTGGGGGGGAATTTCTGAATTGGAGTGTCATATCTTTTTGTTCTCTTCTTCTCTCTTGTCTGATTCTTTGAAAGTCTCATCCATGGTTGAAATTCCTTGCTCTTGGGATCAATTCCCTTCAGAATGAAATAGGGAACATCCTTGTCTGGATTAGCAGTAGGATGAGCAGATGCTTTTCTTTTCTTGGATACAACCTTTTTCTTCTTCTGGGTACTATCAGAATCCTCAGAGTCATCATCATCAGAGGAGTGGGATGAGGTTCTGCCAGCATAATCATCAAAATTTTGTTCTGAGATATCTTTGGCAGCTATAGCATGTTCAGCCTTTTCTTTCTCCTGCTTCTCTCTATCTTCTTTTTCTCTTGCTTCCTCAATGGCATCTTGCACAAGGAGGGCATCAAGATCAACATTTGGAGATCTCTTCCAGAGTTCTGATTCAGGATACAAGTCAGGAGCTATCCTGGGGACCAGTTCTGCAATAGAAGGAATGGGTAGAGGTTAGGTAAGGATAGGTGGAGAAAAGATGACTGTATCTGCAGGGGCAGATGCTTTCTCTAGAGAGATGACTAGGGAATCCATATGAGAATTAGCCAACCCTTCAATGTACTCAAAGGCAATATTCTCAGCCACAAAGGCTATAAATTGTTCAAGGTTGAGAGTACCTGAGCTTGATTCCTTTTCAGTCATTTTGGAGGCATTCTCTGGTAAGTCTTGCACAGCCTCAGCTTCTTCAGCAGCAACAGCAGGGATGTTGATTGTGCCTGCATACAAAGAAAGATAAGTTAACAACCAAGTGGGAATAGAGTATTCCCCCCAAGGTGAACAACAACAGGTAATTGATAGAGTTACCTGAAGATCTACACAGGATACCACTTTGCATCTAGGAAGGAGGTTATAATTCCTTCTAGATGTTCAGTGACATCAGGGATAGACACCTCTGCAAGGCACAAGAGGAGTGCCATACAGGAAAAGAAGAGAGAGTCCTTGACCAAGGGGTCATCAAGGTACTCAGGTCTATAAGGGACCGTTTTCTCTTGAGAAGGAGGAACATAAGGAGATGTGAGTGTGAACTCACAGTCTGAATTGAGAAATGATTCCAAAGCATTATCAGAGTCAATGGAGATGGCAGCATCAACTTGCAACACTGATGCAAGATCATCAGCAGCTGAGATGGGAAGGAAGGGATAAGAGATTAACTCAAAGTTGGAGTTTGAATTAATTAGAAACTTAAATGAAACTATACCATCTGGTTGAGCAGTAGCATTCTCAAGTTGTTGAACCACTACTTCTGAGTCAGTAGTGTTTATTGAAACTTTTTCACACAAGTCCATGAGGACTTCCTCATTATTTTTCTCTGGGAGTTCTTCATCAGAAGCTAGATTCACTAGGGAGTGAATGTCTTTGTTAGATAAAGATATCAATTTAAAGTCCTGATTATAACCTTTAGAGGAAGTGTTTTACCTTCTGGTTGCTCTGGAAGCTCTTGAGGTTCTTCTACAATTGCTGTAAGGGGAAGAGAAGAGTTGTCCTGAAGGGTCAAGGCATTACCTGAGACCACTTCAACAGACATCTCCCCCTGCATGACTTCAGTGGGGACTGGAGTCATGCATCTTACTGAAGAGGGCTCAGCAGAGGAAGGAAGAGATTTGATGGCTTCAGAAAGGGCATTGATGGATGCAACGAGAGGGGCATTGGCAGCCTCAATCATTTTTTGTATGGATGGAGTGATGAGCTCTACAATATGTGCAAGCAATTCAGGAGTTATCTGAAATGCTGAGGATGTGGAGGTGGATGGAATGGAAGCAGTATGATCTACCACATGATCAAATGAATCATGTGGAGATGGGTGAACATCAACATGAGTGTGGGATTCATGTTGAGATAAGTGTGTGAGGATGGTAGCTGTTACCATGTCAACACTGGCTGCGGCTGCCAGATGTTGTGGTATGGGTGACTGGGGTGGAGATGCATGTAGGATGGAAGATGCATGTTGTGGTGGCACTGCAGATTGTGTGGAGGGTAATGCAGGAGATGAGGATGCAGGGGTAAAGAGGGAGGATGAAGGGATTGCTGAGCCTTCCCCAGCAAGCTGGAGAGTGGCTGAATCAGCCCTTGTGTCTGATGGAGGGTTAGGATCAACCCTGGCTGACTTCTTGATGACTCTCTGAGATTTCTTGAACAGAGAGGGGTCCAACCTCTTGCTGGCGTTGACTGCGGAGGGTGCAGAAACAAGCAGCAGGGGTGCTTTCACATATAGAAACACACCCAACACCCTGGCAAGGTTTACTTCTTTCTGATTGTTCTTTCTCCTTATTAGTTCAAACAGAACTTTTCCCCAGGCTATCTGCGTCTTATTCACCAAAACTGACATTAAGGCAAATTGTTGCCTGTTGATGTTGTCGTGAGCAGAGTGCTTTCCCAAAACGACCTTGCCCACCAGGTCTGCCAGAAACTTGTACTCTGGAGACAGGTTTATTTTCAGCAGCTTAGCTGGAATACCCTCAGCATGGCCCATCACAGTTAGCATGCGGCCATATTCCTCTGAATTTTGCTCATAGTCCTCAGTACCGGTTGGTAGACCAAACAACTCAGTCAGAATTTCAGGAGTCAGAATGACCTCCTCTCCATTTATCTTTCCAGTCATCGCTTCGTCGCTGGAGGACGAGGTATATACCCATTCTCGAATCTCTGGTATATGAATCTTTGGTGAGAATGACATAAATTTCTTTAGGCCTTGATCTTCACACAGCTGCAGAATGTCTTGGATGGGTTGATCACATCGACTGAAAGAATCGAAGTCGACACAGAAACCAGTGTCGAACTTCATCCCGAAGAGAACTGCAGAAGGAATCGCCATTAGATTGAAGAGAGAATGACGAATCGAGATGCAAGGCAGGGGAGAAGAGAATCGCGCGGGAGTAGAGTTCGAGAGCGAATTCTAAGCCAGAAGATGGAATATGAAAAGACGGAGCGGAAGGACGACGATCTCCAGACCTAAATCGACTATCAGATATAAATCTGCGATCGTCGAACCCGGAATAAAATCGGTCGTCGAACAATGACCGATGATAATCAATATTTGACTAAACGTAAAACATCGACCGACTACAAGCAATCACCACGATCGTCGATCAATATATGTTGGTCGACGATTCTCCACTCAGCACAGAAAATCTGTCGTCGACCATTGGTCGACGATAGATACCTAAGGAGAGATCGTTGACCAGTTGATCGACGATTTCTGCCTTACAACAAAAAACGATCTGTCGTCGATTATTGGTCGACGATAGATACCTAAGGAGAGATCGTTGACCAGTTGATCGACGATTTCTGCCTTACAACAAAAAACGATCTGTCGTCGATCATTGGTCGACGATAGATACCTAACCTGGTCGAAGATCGTCGAGCAGTCGTTCGACGATTTTAGACAGAAAACAAAATCTATCCAAATTTTCACTACTCTGAACCATTAATCATACCAAGCTGGTTCAGGAAGAACAAATGCCTTTGTTCATCAAGGGGCTTAGTGAAAATATCTCCTCTCTGCAGGTCTGTGGATATAAATTCTATTGCTATCTTGTTCTTTTCCACATTATCTCTCAGAAAATGATGTCTAATCTCAATGTGCTTGGTCCTGGAATGGTGCACAGGATTTTGAGCAATTGATATTGCACTGGTACTGTCACACAGAATTTTTGTTTTTGAGTGTGTGTACCCATAATCCACTAGCTGATTTTGAATCCACAGGATCTGTGAACAACAACTAGCTGCTGCTATATATTCAGCCTCAGCAGTTGAAGTAGACACAGATGCTTGTTTCTTACAAAACCAAGAGACAAGTCTCTCTCCCAGGAACTGACAGGTCCCTGAGGTGCTTTTCCTGTCAACTCTACAACCAGCATAATCAGCATCTGAATATCCAATTAATTCAAATCCTGACTCAGCTGGGTACCACAGTCCTAAGTTAGGGCATCCCTTAAGGTATCTCAAGATCCTCTTGAGAAGAGTTAAGTGAGATTCCTTTGGGTTGACCTGAAACCTAGCACATAGGCATGTAGCAAACATTATGTCAGGCCTACTTGCAGTCAAATACAGCAGGGAACCAACAATGCCTCTATAGTTCTTTTGATCAACAGACTTGCCATTGACATCAGAATCAATAACTGCATTTGAGGCCATAGGTGTGCTCATTGATGAAGCATCAGACATTCCAAATCTTTTAACCAGCTCTCTGGCATATTTTGATTGAGAAATGAAGATACCATCAACACACTGTTTCACTTGGAGACCAAGGAAATAGGATAACTCACCCATGTTGCTCATCTCAAACTTGGAGTGCATTAGTTCAGAAAACCTCTTGCATAGTTTGGGATCAGTGGAGCCAAATATAATGTCATCTACATAGATTTGAACTAACAGTTGTGAGTCCTTATGATGTCTAATAAATAGAGTTCTATCTACTACACCTCTCACAAACTTGTGTTCTAGAAGGAAATTTGCTAAGGTCTCATACCAAGCTCTAGGAGCTTGCTTAAGTCCATATAGAGCCTTTTGGAGTTTGAACACATGAGTGGGTAAGGTTGATGAAACAAACCCTGGTGGTTGTTCAACAAACACTTCTTCCTTTAAATCTCCATTGAGGAAGGCACTCTTCACATCCATTTGGAAGACCTTAAATCTCTTATAGGCAGCATAGGCTAGGAAAATCTTAATGGCTTCTAGTCTAGCTACAGGGGCAAAAGTTTGATCATAATCTATGCCTTTCTCCTGTCTATAGCCTTGAGCTACTAGCCTAGCCTTATTCCTAACTACTATGCCTTGGGCATCAAGCTTGTTTCTAAACACCCACTTGGTGCCTATGATCAGTTGGCCTCTTGGTCTTGGAACCAAAGTCCAAACTTTACATCTTTCAAACTGGTTAAGTTCGTCTTGCATGGCTATAATCCAGTGTGGATCAAGCTCAGCATCTTTAATGGTTAGGGGCTCAACCTGAGAAAGGAAACAAGCAAACATCACATCTTTGTTGAGTTGATGTCTTGTCTGGACTCCTACTGAAATGTCTCCAATTACTTGAGATACATGGTGATCTCTATGTGTGACAAGATTAGTAGGTTCAACAATGATCTGATCTTCAACATGTTCAAGATTTAATTCCTCATGTGGGATTTGATCAACTGTTGGAGCAGGTGCTTTAACCTCAAGAAGTTCTACATCAGATTCAGAATCTGAAGAAGCAACCTGAGGAGTTTGTTGGGGATGATTCTCCTGTGTGAGTCTCAAACCTTCCAAATCCTTACTTACTCCTAGGACTTGCACTGTACTATTAGAGGAAGAGTCCTTCTCCTTATAATACATGACTGTCTCATCAAAAGAGACATGTGCAGACTCTTCTATCTTAAGAGAGGATTTATTGAGGACCCTATAGGCTTTGCTTACTTGAGAGTATCCCAGAAAGACTCCCATTGAAGCTTTTGCCTCAAATTTTCTAAGGTATTCTTTGTTATTGTTATGAACAAAAGCAACACAGCCAAATACTCTAAAATAGTCTATTTTAGGTTTCACTTGCTTAAGTAACTCATAGGGAGTCTTACCCTTAAGTTTATGTATCAGACTTCTGTTCAATACATAGTTAGCTGTGCTAACTGCTTCAGCCCAAAAGGACAGAGGCATGTTAGCATCTGCCAACAATGTACTTGCAGCTTCAATTAGGGTTCTGTTTTTCCTTTCAACTACCCCATTTTGTTGAGGAGTTCTAGGAGCAGAGAAGCTATGTTTGATACCTTCCTTCTCACAGAATTCTTGCATAAGAAGAGACTCAAACTCAGTACCATGATCACTTCTGATCAAGGCAATCTGAGTAGAGTACTCACTCTGTATACACTTTAGAAAATCTGTAAGAACCTTGAAGTTATCAGCCTTAGTTCTCAAGAAGAATACCCAAGTGAACCTAGAGAAGTCATCTACAATTACTAGAGTGTAAGACTTTCCTCCAAAACTCTGTACAGCAATAGGACCAAATAAATCCAAATGTAGCAAGTACAGAATCCTGGGAGAATCACTTTTATTAACTGATTTAAAACTATTTCTTGTTTGCTTACCTAATTGACAAGCTTTGCAAAGGCCTTCCTTCTTGTAGGGGCAAGAAGGTAAGCCTCTTACAAGGTTGTATTTAGCCAGCCTAGAAATGTTTTTCAAATTTACATGACTAAGTCTCTTATGCCAAAGGGTATTATTACTGGTTACTTCATTAAATAAGCATATTTCAGATTTGGATGAGTTAAAATCTACAACATAAACATTACCAATTCTAATACCTACTAACACAATAGTATTATTTAAAGCAATATTACAAGCAGTGTCAGTAAACCATACCTTGTACCCAGCATCACACATTTGGCTTACAGAGATTAGGTTGTGCTTTAGTCCAGAGACATAAGCTACCTTCTTGAAGGTTATCGCTCCTATGGTGAAGCTGCCATACCCTTCAGTCTGTCCACAGCTGGAATCCCCAAATACAACTTTTGGTCCCAGCTTGGCTTTGAACCCTGACAGATTCTTCTTCTTTCCTGTCATATGCTTTGAGCATCCACTATCCAGATACCATTTGTCATGTATGACTGGATAGGTCTTCACCTGCAAAGATATCAATTATACATTGTGGACCCAGGTTACCTTGGGTCCAGTATTCTTCACAAAAGAAAAACTAGATATAAAAGATTTTGCAGGCTTAGATTTATATCCTAAAGGGTGTGATCTCCTAGGTGGGATAATCCATTCAGTTAAAGGATTAAACGACCTAGGGTAGTGATTGGGATTTGCAATTCTGGAAGTTTGAAATTTATTTTCCAGCTTAAGTCCAGATCGTCGATCCACGGTCGACGATCGCAAGTCATATCGTCGATCATTTGTAGTAGTGCTATGTTCTGGATTCCACGATCGTCGATCACTGGTCGACGACTCAAGATGAGATCGTCGATCTCCTGCACCAAAGATATCATACTTGGTGAAGGTGTTCAGCGATCGTCGATAGACGTTCGACGATTGGTTTGACGATCGTCGATTAGTGTTCGGCGATTTTTGTAAAGCTAGAAATTTTTTCTTCCTGTTCTCTTTCTTAATCTTATTCTGAATTTTCTTACATTTTTCAATTTCCTCAGTATTCTTTATTCCTGATTCAGAAATAAATTTTACTGGAGTGCTAAATCTCTCCTTTGTGAGGAGGATGAGTTCACTAGATGTAGCACCTAAGCCTAGTTTATCATTACCAACCCTAGTGTTTGCTATACTGGTTATTTCAGATAATTTAAGGCTTCTGCCATTTAATTGTTCTTCTAACCTCTTAGATTTAGCTAGTTCTAATTTTAGGAATGTTACTTCTTCTTTTGAGCTTTCTAATTCCTTTTCTAATCTAATTATTTCAATACTTTCCATGTCTAGTTCCATTATCTTTAATCTAAGTGACTTAATTTCTTTTTCAGATAATAGTAAATCTAAACATAGAGTTTTAAATTTTAATTTGAACTCAGGAGATGAGAAATCAAATGAGTTGATTACCTGGTCTTCCATAGAAGGATCTTCTTCATTGTCTCCTTCTTCTTCAGAATTCTCTGCAGCTGACAGAGAGCTGCAGGCATCAATAGCCATGAGGCAGACCTCTTTGGCTTTCTTCTCTTCTTCTTCTTCTGAATCACTGGAGCTAGAGGAGCAGGTATCCTCTTCTGTTTCACTCCAGGTAGCAGCCACAAACCCCTTGTCCTTCTTCTTGTATTTGTGTGAGGAGGACTTGGAGTGGTGCTTCCTGTACTCTTTCTCATGTTTCTTCTCCTTGTGTTTCTTCTCTGGACAATCTGGAGCAATGTGTCCAGGCTTGCTGCAAACATAACAGATGATTTCTTTAGATGGAGTCTTGTCATACCTTGGTTTGTCCTCATACTTAGAGAACTTCTTTCTGAGGTCTCTTCTTCCCATGTTGAAGAACCTCTTGGCAATGAGTGCCAGTAACTCCTCATTTGATTGGCTTCCTTCAGAAGTCTCAGCAGCCTTAAGAGCTAGAGAGTGCTCTTTCTTTGTAGGTGTAGGAGTTTTTACTTCGGTTGCAGCAGCTCTGCTCTTTAAAGTTTGCTCATATGACTTGAGCTTTCCCAACAGAGCTTCTGTGGAAAGTTCCACAGTGTTTCTTCCATCCTTGATGGGCCATATCCTTGAGTCCCAAGAGATGGGAAGGCACATCAGGATCTTGTCATTGACTTCTGACAAAGTTATCTCCTTGTCCAAAGACCTCAGTTCACTTATTATTGAACTGAGTCTTGTGTACATTGTGTCAATGTCTTCAGCATCATCCTTCTTGAAATTTTCATACTGAGAAGTGAGGTTGGATCTCCTGTCCTTCCTCTCATCAGCTGAGCCAGCAACTATGTGGTTGAGGGAATCCCACATAGCTTTGGCTGAGGTACATTCAGCAAGCTTCTGGAATATTTCATCAGACATCGTCTGAGCTAGGATGTTCATTGCTTTTGCATCAGCTGCTTTTGCCTTCTTGTAAGTTTCATTGTAGTCAGGTGGTGGCACAGCACTGAGATCAGCAGAAGTGGAAGCAGCAGCAGGCCTAGCAGGTGGTCCTGTCAAAATAGAAGAAAAGATATCTTCCTCAATAGAATTCATGTATAGTCTTATCCTGGCCTTCCATATGCCAAACTTGGACAAGTTGCATACAGGAGGTCTGGTGCTTGAATAATCCTTAGACTGGGCCATGTGTGAAAGTGTTTGTGAATGGTATCAGGAAACAACTTATCACAGGATCTTTTAACTCAGGTGTTAGCCTGTATGAACAGCTAGCCTCCCTCTGATACCAATTGAAAGTGAGGGGATAAGTTGTAAACTACTCTAGAGGGGGGGTGAATAGAGTATTCAAATTTTATGAATAACTAGTCAGCTCCCTTGGAGTTTATTTGCGGAAAAAATAATCTGATACTTGAACCCTAAGAGCCTAACACAGTGAAGTGCACAAGTGAGAGAGTTAACTGAAATTTCAGTTTAACTATAAGCCTATCACAGCAACTAGCAATCCTAGGTAGTTCTATCACAGCCACAGAATAAACAATTAAACAAAAACAGCCAGAGAGACACAGGATATATAGTGGTTCCCTCTAAATAGGTACTCCACTCTTCTACCACCCTGGTAGGAATCCACTACAGGTTTTTGCTAAGGTGCCCTGCCACCAATGATCTGATTCAGGTAGATCAAACAGACCCTTTGAGCTTTTGATAAGGATGCTCAACCACAGGTTGTTGATAAGGTGCCCTGTCACCAATGTTCACTTTTGAAGAGGTGTGAAAACTCTTTTACAAAGGGGTTGAGAGGGTTAGATTGTCTTCTCTGTTGTTAATACAGATTAGAGAAGACTTGTGGATTCTCTAAAGAATCAAAGTCTCCCCCTGGCTCAGTGGAAGTCCAGGGAAAGCCTTTGCTTCAGGATGAAGGAGTTTCAGATATACTGAAACTAAATCCTCAGAGATCTGTAGACTGATTTTTATCAGATCTTCAGATTCTGGAATAATTGAAGCAGAACTGGAGCTCTTTCTGAATTCTTGAAAACTCTAAGCAGATGCTCAGGAGACTTGAGAATGAAAGTAATTGCTCTGAGCTTTTTCTTCAGGGGAGCTTTTCTTCTTCTTTTTGTGAGATGATGAAGAGTTGCTTTTAAGATGCTTGAGAGAATGCAGCACTAAGAAAAAATCTCTCTGTATCTGTTTCTTCTTATTTTTCTGAGAAAAAATCTCTCTTAAATATGTCTTCTCATTTTTCTTTTGGAACGGCTCTATTGATTTGAATTCTCGAGCCCTGCGACAGGTTATCTCAAAAAAATAGAATATAGCAATAGGAATAGAATGACCTATTAACTCTCTGTCAGTCCCAATAAGGAAATAAATGAATAGGAAAATATCTCAGCATAAAGACTTATCATTCTTGGAAATAGCATATACCGCCAACGGCTAGAATACAGCCTGGCAATATATTTTGTATAATAGGACAAAAATGCTTTATCAAAATACGAAATCCCGTAATTTATGCTTAACATATTTGGTAATTAATTCATTTGAATTTAAGTCATAAATTAGCAAAAACAATCTTCAGAAAATCTTTCTAACCACACGCTAAAACACTTGGAAATAAACCAAGGAATAAAATAAATGCAAATTGTTAAAGGCAGACAGTAATCGTCGAACAGGGGTTCGATGATCGTCGACCTAGCTAACAGATCGTCGACTAAAAGCAGAAATCTGTCGAAACAGAAATCGTCGACCAGAAATCCTCGACCAGCTCAAGATATCGTCGACCAACAAAGAATCTGTCGAAGCAGAAAAACGTCGAACATCTCATGATGTCGACGACTAAGGCAAAAAATCTGTCGAGACAGAAATCGTGAAGCGAGAACACGATCGTAGAACTGCTGATGGCAGATCGTCGACCAACCTTCAGAGCATAATAAACTTGCTCTGAGATCGTCGACCATCGGTCGACGATAATTGTCTTGACTTCAACGATTCAATAGCCCTGCTATCGTCGACCAATGATCGACGATCGCGAGGCCTCGTTCGACGATGGTCGAACGGAAAAAGCCTTAACCAAAAATACATCTAGAACTTCTAGCCTAAGCTCTAGGTCAGTTATAAACTGTCCTAGGGAAACTGAACAAGGCCTAATCATGATCATATATAGTTATATGGATCAAGAGGGGCTGGAAAGGGATTACATAAGCCAAATCACATCCAGGGTACCAACAGAAATGTCGTGCTCGCCGTCGGTCGTTGCGAGCTCGCCGGGGGGAGGCGGTGGCGACATAGGTGTGCTCCTCGGTTTTTGCAGGTCGGCCGGAGGAGGTGGCGGTGGTGGCGGCAAAGGAGCGCTCGCCGCCGACACCGTTGTTTTAGTTGCAGGAGGAGGGACCTTGCTCGCCTCAGGTTCCGGGGACTTAGTCGCCGGAGTATCTTTCTTACTCAAAGCGGGGACTTGTGCTTCTGGCCCCTTCTTGGAGCCAAGGTTGATCCAGACGGTGTGCGTGGTTCGGAGTGGAGGCCGAGCCTCGAGGGAGATCATCGGAGTTGCTCGCAGGGGTGCGACATCCAGAACCCCGCCTGGAGTAGTCGCCGGGGGAGCTGCAGATACAAGGACGAGTCAGTATGAGGACAGATCAATTAGCGATTTTTGTAGAATTCGGCAAAAGGACGACCTTGCGAGGTAGCGAGATCTTCCGGCAGCTGTGCTTGGGATCCGGCGAGTTCCAGAGCAGGAGTTGTCGGCGGAGAGAGCAGAGAGCAGTTGGGAATAGATAATTCAGGGATATCGCTCAACCCAAGGTCGTGCAGGAGCTGCTGGGTGTTGGTGGAAGGTTCGGGCTGGTCGGCCAGGGAGGCAACATTCTTGGCCGGCGGGGACGGATTGTCGGCTTTGGAGGCGAGTGTTTTCTTCATTTTCTTCGACTACTTCTTTGCGGGAGGACGATCAGCGGCGACCTCGCCTTCTCGCGGCCTTTTAGGCCTTGAAGGCTCAAGGAGTCCGGACAACGCAAAATGCTGGCTTGGTAGGCTTCCTTGGCAGACTTCGACATCGCGTGCAAGTTCAAAATGCGTACCTCAAAGACCAGTCACCCCCTATTTATAAAGTTCAGCAGGCATCCATCAAGGGCGAGTAATTCAAATACTCGGCTAAGCAGCTCGCCGAGTAAGTGTTGGGTGATTTTTTCTGAGTTCCTACGTTGCTCGAAAAGAACAGAGATTATGTACAACTCGTATTCGTCGAGGGTGGACCCCTCCAGAGCCAGGTCAGCAGAAGTCAAAGTCAGCAAGTCAAGACAGAGGTCAGAGTCAACGCGCCAGACAGTAGAAGGTCTGGGCGAGTATGACGAACTCCCATCGCATACTCGCCAGGTAGGCGACTAGGCCCGCTGCTCGCCCAGCCGTGCGAGCTCCTCCAGGAAGTCGCCTAGTTGGCAAGGGGTGAGGCTATAAATAGGACCCTCCCTCTCTTTGGATTTCCCTATAAATAGGACCCCAGGGGTACGAGGAGAGACACCTTGGAATCTTGCGAAGATCTCTCAAACTCCTTTCTTGAACGTCAGCTGAGCCTTTGAATTCCTTTTTTAGAGACCAGGTTGCGACCGAACGATTATCCCCTTTAGTCGCCGCGACTTATTTACCAGCTAGTCTTCCTCGTATCATGCTCGACCATTTTTGGTTTTGGAGGGGTTGCTTCTTCTAAGCTTCCGGGTACGTGGTGAGACCTTCCTGCTGCAGCACCTGGGGTCCTGTTTGTTGTTTGGCGACTTCCGTGCCTTATCCTGCTCGCCGTTGAGCCGGTAACCTTAGACTGCCTTGATCCGATTTTTGGAGTAGGGAATTTTCCTTGCTTCAACAGCGCCCATATCACTTAACATGTCATGCATATTATGATTCGAATGCGAACACACTTGAAAATATTAAACCACTCATAAAATTTAATATTCGCAAGCGGTGTATATCCTAGTGAAAATTCATATGCACAAAAATGTTAAGTTTGCTCATAACCCCTTAACATTTATGTGCATACTACTCATGCTTATGAGTGAGTGCGTGCGTGTTTCAGTTGCGAACAACAGATAATGTCAAATGAGTGAAGTAATGATGCATGTATATATATATAATAAAGTTCAAAATATTTGATAATTTCAAAATACTTCATTTGTTAGGAGTAAACTGTAATGCCCCAAGTTTTCCGAAGCATGAAATGATTTTTGTGAGATACTGCCCGGCGGTAGGGTTAATGCCGGCGGTAGTATGCTGGATTTAAAACAGGAACGCTGAGTGAGCTAACGACTGACGGTAGGTTGATACTGCGCAGCGGTAGCATTGTTGATTTATTGACAGAGCCCTCTCTAGGCTACTGCCCGACGACATGGTTTACGCGAACGGTAGTGAGGCTGATTTATTTGGAATACCTCTCTGAGAGGTACCGCGTGGCGGTAATGACTTTTCATCGAGTGCGGCGGATTGATGCGACACATCGTTTACCGAGCGACGGTAGTAGGTACTGCTTGGCGGTAGCAACGGCGTGGGCACATGTCGGCCCAGGATTGGAGGTCTTGGGTGGTGTGATTGAGGATTGGACGTTTGAGTACCGCGCGACGGTAGTTAGTTACCGCGCGACGGTAGCTCGGCTTATAACATGGGAAGTTGAGTTTCATTTCATTCTTTTTGGCTTCCTCCTTCTGATCAGCCGAGTGGAGAGCAAAGGTGAGGGAGAGGAAGAAGATCTCGTCGCCGTTGTGGTTTCGGAGCTTCGGTTCGCGAGCAGAGTTCGGATCTGTGGATGCAAGTCCGTTGCGATCATTTCCATCCGGCTAAATTCTCTCCCATGGCGTCGAAACAAACGTCAAGGGTAACGATCCTCTTCCTTGGACATGTGAAGTCCAATTTTTTGGCATGTGAGGGTAGACGCTCCACGAACGGGTGGAAGTAGTTCTCCAGACGGGTAGATCGGTTGTATCCCCTTTGTCTTTGCATTTAAAATACAGAATCAAAGTACGGGTTAGACATGCTGTGTGAAGCCCATTCAGACAGGTTGATCTGGATTCGTGATGATTGTATGTATGCCGGAGAAGACTCCGTGGTAAACGTGCGGTTTTCGGAATCGCGGGGTGTGCAGGTTGCTGCAGAGAGAGTATTGGAGAAGGACTCCAGGAAAACACCCGTTTGGAGAGGAAGAATCGATAGTCTGTCCCCTACCGCGCTGCGGTAGCTCCCAACGAACATTATTATTGAGGCCCGTCTTTTGAAGACTTGGGGGCCATTGTGATTTAGGCCTGTCTCTTGTAGACTTGGGGGTCATTGTGATTTAGGCCTATCTCTTGGAGTCCTGGTGGTCATTGTGATGATCTGAGAGTCCGAGAGGCCCAACTTAGGTAGCCGTGAGTGCCAACCTTGGAACATAATGTGGTTATGTATCGTGAATGAGCAAGGGAAGGCTGACCCGCGTCTTGGCTTGCGAGCCTGACGGTTTGAGCAACAGGCTATGGTTGATCTGTACCCACCTTGTGACGATCGACTTGGAATGAGTCAGTGGCTTTCATCTCAGCATGACTTTGTCATAACATAAGGTGGATCTTAGGCTTTAGGACGGAAAGACTGAAATGCTCAAGCAGGTGGGGCTTGAATCTCAGCACACCGTAAGAGAATGCTCATGTGTGAACCGTCCTGGTGAACGATGGTGGGGCTTGAATCTCAGCACACCGATAATGTGCCCTGAGTGCACGAGACATGTGGCCAGCAGTGCCAACGTCTGTGGTGAATAGTGCTTAAGTTGTACGTTTTGATTGCCACTATATATATATGCTAAATGCCTGCAGGGAAGGAGCACCGCCACCCCGAGTGAGGGGTGAGGTTGTTATAATTTTGTTAGCTAATGCTGACCGTTATTTTGTTTGCCACCGTCGGGGTGGAATGCATTTGCGTAGGTGCAACTGGAGAGCCGAGCGGGAAATAGCGGGCTAGAGACCATGGTTGCTATGCTGGCCCTCGAAGGCCAAAGAGAAGTTGTTTTATTGTTTCATGTGTGGCCGACCTGCGTGCCAAAGTTTGTAAAACACTATTATTTGAGGAAATAGTTGTAATGCCTTAAGACCATAACTATTTGTGTATTTATCTTATCATTCCTGTTTGGTTTAGTGGACATTCGTATGGTTGAGTTCTAAACTTATTAATCTCATCTTCCGCTTGAATGCACTCTGAGTTAGGATGCGCTTATGCATTATGGTTTCAATACGTAACTCCACTGACTGTATGCGGAATATGACGTGGGGCCCCGATCAGACCTTCTGTTATATTCTATGTAACGGATGAGGGTGTTACAATTTGGTATCAGACTCTGATGTCGGTCGTCCTTACTCGAATTCGTGGTTGAATTCTTTTTAAGGGGTTGTGAGCATGTGTCTGTGCGTCACCGTTATAACATGAAAGAAACCATAAATGTCCACTTATGAATGAAAATACACATGTTTGTGGAACCTGTGCGTTCCTGTGATTGCTGTTTTGCAATTTGTTTAGTCGCTTAATTGTGTGTTGCACGATTATAGACTAGGAAGCACCAGTACGGGTACGGGTACCGGGTACGATATGTATTCAGTACGACGGTATGTCAAAATTTAAAAAACAAGGATACAGGTACGACATGATACGTTATAACAAATATAATTTATATAAATTACAAGTGCAATAAATAACTCTCAAAACATCGAAACATCAAACATAAATCATAACTTGAAGTACAAATCCACAAATCAATGTTAAATAACATGAAGTTTTCAAACATTACGCATTCATAAATATTACAAAATTTAACATCTTATATGTTTAACCAAAAGAGATAAAAATAAACTTAAGTCTACACGTCAGTCTTTTTTTTTCTTCTTTATTGTTGGAGATCAACATCTTCAACCTCCAGTTAGTCTAGAGACAAGTTAGCCGTTCTGTTAATAACTTGTGTCGTTTCAACACGTTCAATACACGTACTTATAACAAAAGCATACCAGTACCAGGAACATACTTGGTACAAACACACTACTTAATTGGACGTACCCACATTTCTTAGCATAGAGCCAACTTTTCTTTACTCTAGAAAAGAGACTCCTATCACAATATGCAAAATGATGTGCTAAGTCCAAGTGTGTCCACATAGGTGTATCCGTCGAGTATCGGGTACGTACCGGTACCGGATACGTATTCGGTACGGGTATGTTGTCTTCGGGGAAGTATCCATGCTTCATAAATTATAGATGACTAGAAGTGGTGCAGGGCAGTCTCAACCAGCTCTCTACAGAGTAGTGCACCAGGTGATATGCCTACACCTCCTCTTTCGGCTGAGACTATTCGCTTAGTTGCTGAAGCCATATTCGTGATGATCAACGCGCAACCAGGGGGCGTGTACAACCTCCTACCTCTGAGGTTGCTCTGGCGCAGGTTGACGTAGTTGAGCCTGTGGCTTGGCGTCAAGTACCGGATTAACCTTTAGCAATGAGGCGAGCGACGGAGAAACAATTGAAGCACGTCATGAGCTTCCATCCTTTGACGTTTGAGGGAACTGGATCCCCCACTCAAGCCGAAGATTGGCTCTCAAGGATAAAAAGAGTCTTGACGGCGACGGAGACGGAGGAGAGACAAAAAGTGTCTGTGGCTACTTTCCTCTTGGAAGGTGAGGCGAGACTCTGGTGGGATGAACTGGAACTTCATCAGTTTGCTGGAAGACAACTGTTCGAGATCTCGATGGAGGAGTTCTCAAGGGCCTTTCTGGCTAGGCATCTCCCATCTGCCCAAAGGATCGCCATGGAAAATCAATTTCAAAGGTTGACTCAGGGTGACAGTAGTGTGGACGACTACTTACATGAGTTCACGAGGTTGGGGCTTTATGCGGGCTCTACCTTTACTGACGAGGAGTGCAAGACCAACCGGTTCTATGAAGGACTGCGCGACGATCTGAGG
This sequence comes from Platanthera zijinensis, assembly GCA_039513925.1. Classification (NCBI taxonomy): domain Eukaryota; kingdom Viridiplantae; phylum Streptophyta; class Magnoliopsida; order Asparagales; family Orchidaceae; genus Platanthera; species Platanthera zijinensis. The sequence goes on along the minus strand of CM077088.1, from coordinate 129,045,361 downwards.
TTATTACTCTCGAGTCCAATGACACAGAGTTTTCTGACCTTGGTCAAAACAACTCGATACCTGGAGCAAGACATGAAGCGCGTGCAGAATAAGAATAACTCTGTGCTAAAGCGGACAAAGTTTAAGGTATCGAATTCATCGAAGTCTGGGTACCGAAAGTGAAACAAAAAGCCCAGATCTACTGGACCGGCTTCTTCATCTGCTCCCTCTGGGGCAACGTTTGGGCAAATAGGACAAATCTATTGTTATACTTGTGGAAAGCCGGGTCATATAGCCCGAGAATGTCGTAGTGACCTTCCGAGGACGGAGAAAAAGACGGGTGCAACGCATGCGAAAAATGGAAAGACAGTGGTGGAGTTAACTGCATCCCAAGCGCAGCCCTGAGTCTATAATCTTGGCCAACATGAGGACATTAAACAAAGTGGCGTCGTAACAGGTATGAGTTAAGATACAGTTATTACTGCTTTATATACCTGATACCTTGTGCGTTGCTTGTGTATAATTTGTTTGTGTTAGGCTTTGTCTTCATCTTGGACCGTCCGGCGAGAGCACTGTTTGATACAGGAGCTTCGCATTCCTTTCTGTCCGTGGACTTCGTGTCGCATATCAGAGTGCCTTCTTCTGTGGCTAAGGATAGGCTGGATGTGTTGCTGCCTAACGGATGTTCAATGCGTGCGGACAAGATTTGTTGCGTCAAGGTACGGATTGGAAGTCAAGAGTTTGACTTGGAAGTGTTGCTACTACCGATAGTAGAGTTCGATGTGATCTTTGACATGGATTGGCTCTCGGAGCAACGTGCGTACATCGATTGCAACCTCAAGATAGTCAAACTGGGGTTGAATACGGGCTGTGAAACTACCTTATCTGGTATGAAGGGATCGAGCAAGACACTGATGTCTGCTTTCCAAGTAGTCAAAGCCGTTCATGAGGGTGCAGAGTTATTCTTCGCCCTATTGGAGGCTAAGCAACCCAAGCCTGGTTTGATCACGGTTTCCGTGGTATCGGAGTTTGTCGATGTTTTCCCCGAAGATCTCCCTGGAGCTACACCTCAGAGAGAGATCGATTTTACCATTGAGCTAGTGCCAGGTACCAAGCCTGTGTCACGCTCTCCGTACTGTCTAGCGCCAAGAGAGATGGCAGAATTGAGAGTGCAGTTTCAAGAGCTGCTGGAGCAAGGTTATGTGCGTCTAAGTTCGTCACCTTGGAGCGCGCCAGTCCTCTTTGTGAAAAAAAGGACGGAAGTCTACGGTTGTGCATCGATTATCGGGAGATGAATAAGCCGACTGAGAAGAATAAGTACTCGATTCCGAGGATCGATGATTTGTTCGACCAACTAGTTGGATCGATGGTGTACTCAAAGTTGGATCTGAAATCTGGTTATTATCAGTTGAGGATCAGGGAGAGTGACATCCCCAAGACGACATTCAGTACACGCTATGGGCATTATGAGTTCACTGTCATGCCGTTTGGCTGACGAATGCGCCGTCCGTGTTTATGGACTTGATAAACCGGACGTTCAGGGAGTATTTGGACCAGTTCGTGATAGTCTTTATTGACGATATCCTGGTATACTCCCAGTGTGAGGACGATCATGCAGATCATTTACGCATAGTGTTTGAGACCCTGAGGAGTATTCAACTATACGCCAAGTTCTCTAAGTGCGAATTTTGGTTGTCTTCGGTAACATTCCTTGGTCATATTGTAAGTGAGAGGGAATTGCGGTGGATCCTGCGAAGATTGTTGCGATACATGAGTGTCCTGTGTTGTCTTTTGTTGCTGAAGTCCGGAGTTTTCTGGGGCTTGCCGGCTACTACAGGCGCTTCGTGGAGAACTTCTCGCGGATAGCCTTACCCCTCACTACCCTGACAAGGAAGGATCAAAAGTTTGTTTGGTCGCCAGCGTGCGCGTAAGCTTTTGAAGAGTTGAAAAGTCGTCTGACCACGACGCCTATTCTATGCTCGCAGTGTGGATCGAAAGGCTATGAGATCTACAACGACGCCTCGGGGAGCGGCTTAGGCTGCGTTTTGCTTTAACACGGGAAGGTGATAGCATATGACTCGCGCCAATTGAAAGTGCACGAGAGGAATTATCCGGTCCACGATTTGGATTTATCAACTGTGATATTCGCTCTGAAGCTTTGGATGCACTACTTGTATGACAGAAAGATTGATATCTTTACAGACTATAAGAGCCTGAAATATCTATTAGATCAGAAGGACTTGAATATGCACCAGCGGAGGTGGATGAAGTTCCTTGGGGACTACACCTTCAAGCTTCATTACGTTCCTGACAATGGAAATGCTGTTGCAGATGCGTTAAGTTGCAGGATTCCGGCACAGGTCAACTGGATACAGATGCATGATGAACGTCTTATTCAAGATTTGGAGGCCTTGGAGATCTCTTGTGTGGATAGGAGGTCTAGTGCTGAAGCTTGTTTGAACTGGACGGAGGTGCAGTATGACCTCGCTGATCAGATTCGGCAAGCGCTGGAGTTGGATGCTAGCATGAAGCACTACTTGGCAATCTTTGGATGGGTCAAATGCCCAGTTTACTCTCAGTGATGGCCTTTTGTGGAAGAACAGTCGATTGTGCGTCCCAAATGTGGGCAAATTGTGGGAGGAGTTGATGTACAAGACACATTTCACGAAGTACTCAATCCACCCGGAGAACACAAAGATGATCAAGGACATGAAAAAGTTGTTCTGGTGGCTAGGATTGAAGAAATACATAGCTTTATATGTGGCGAAGTGTCAGACATGTGCCTTAGTGAAGGCCGAATGTCAGAAGCCCGATGGATTTCTGAAGTCTTTGCCTATACTGGAATGGAAGTTTGACGACATATCTATGGATTTCGTGCACGGCTTGCCGAGATCGCGGAAGGGGAACGACGTCATCTGGGTGATCGTTTAATGAAAGTGTCGCACTTCATTCCGAATAGGAAGGAAGATTCAGTTGAAAAGCTGGCAAAGCTTTACGTTGAAAATATCGTACGATTGCACGGTGTGCCCCGTAGCATCGTCAGTGACCGAGATTGACACTTCACATCTAATGATTGGAGGCTTATTCATCAACTGTTGGGTACCAAACTGAAGTTCAGTACGACCTTTCATCCGCAGACGGATGGTCGACCGAAAGGATAAACAGGACGATGGAGGACATGTTTCGCATGTGCGCTCTAGATTTCAGGAAGAGGTGGGAGGATCACCTTTTTATGATTGAGTTTGCTTACAACAATAACAACCAGACAAGTATTCAGATGGAGCCCTTCGAGGCCCTCTATGGTAGAAAGTGTCGTACTCCCTTGGCATGGTTGGAGACGGGCGAAACAAAGCTATTCAAGCGGAAGGAAGTCGAGGATGCAACTTCGATCATTCGTACAATCCGTGAGCGGTTGCTGATCGCTCAGGATAAGCAGACTAAATATTATAACGCCAAACACAGAAACGTCGAGTTCGCCGTGGGCGATTGGGTTTACCTGGAGATCAAACCGTTCAAGGGCGTACAAAGGATTCAACGCTTGAAAAAGCTAAGTCCGAGGTACCTTGGGCCGTTTGAGGAGCTCGTTGGTGAAGCCGCCTATCGATTGAAGCTTTTAACGGAACTAAGTGGTCTACACGATATATTCCACATATTGGTATTGCGGAAGGCGGTGCAAGAGCCTATGCAAGTGGTTGCTGCGGATCAGGTGCCGATTGATAGTGGATTCACGATGAAGTTCAATCCCATTCGGATCAAAGACATGGAAGTCAAGCAACTGCGAAATAAATCAATCAGGATGGTCAAGGTCCGTTGGTACAACTGTGGCCGTGAGGAGTTATCATGGGAGCGCGAACAAACCATGAGATCAGAGTATCCCGAGTTGTTTCTTTGATGTATGCTTTTGTAATATTGATACTTCAGTTTTTTTCCTGCAAAATATCAATTTCGGGACGAAATTTTTTATGTGGGGGAGATTTGTAATGCCCCAATTTTCCGCAGTAGGAAATGATTTCTGTGAGATACCGCCCGACGGTAGGGTTAACGCCGGTGGTAGCCGGTAGTATGCTGGATTTAAAGCAGGAGCTCTCAGTGAGCTAACGACTGGCGGTAGGTTGATACCGCACAGCGGTAGCATTGTCGATTTATCGACAGAGCCCTCTGCGGGCTACCGCCCGGCGACAGGGTTAACGCCGGCGGTAGTGAGGCTGATTTATTTGGAATATCTCTATGGGAGGTACCGCGTGGCGGTAGTGTTACCGCGGGGCGGTAATGATTTTTCGTCGAGTGCGGCAGATTGATGCGACGCATCGTCTACCGCCCGTTGGTAGGTACCGCTTGGCGGTAGCAACGTGGCCATGCGTCGGCCCAGGATTGGAGGTCTTGGGTGGTGTGATTGAGGATTGGACGTTTGAGTACCGCGCGACGTTAGCTCGGCTTATAACATGGGAAGTTGATGCGTTTCGAGTCCGCGATTAATTTTAAAACGAAAATTTGTGTTCAGGTTTTAAACTACGCTGCGCAAGCAAGATCACGAGTATTTTCAAATGTAGACCGACCTAAGGTTGTATCCGCGCCAAAATGAGCTAACATTTGTACGCTATTCGCTTTGAATCTTTTGCTTCCACAAGTGTTTTAAGCGAGAGAAAAAAAACAATAATGTAGAAATTAACGACAAACAAGATTAATGACAATCTAGGCAAGCAAGCTCTGGTTTTTGAAGATCATAACATTTAAGCTTAATATTATATTACGCAATCACGATCGAGACAGGGGAACGAGGTATACCTTCAGCTTTGCAAGAGAAGACTCAAGGGTTTGACTGGTAGAGCCTGGAGGAATCTCAGGCAACAACAAAGAAAGGAAGTCGAGCTTTGGGAGGCTATCGTGGTTTGCACGGGAAGTTTGCGGGTTGATTAACGGAAACGGGAGGCGCGGCACAGTCAGGGGATGCCAGAGGAAGATTTGCTAGAGGCAGAAGAACCTCCAGGGCGTTACTTCGTGGTCGTTCGAGCCGGCAACGCCCGCCAAGAGTGGCAGCGTCGGACCGGGCGGGGAAAGTTGGCGTCGGAGTCGTAGCCCCAGACTTCAGTCGATGGAGGACAGGTCGACGGAGCCCTAGAAAGACTCCGACGGCGGTGATTTTGGCTGGCGAATGCCGGGAGGGCGGCGTCGAACGATTCAGGAAAAGACAGTTTTGTCTTTTCGTTTTTTTCCCCACTCCCATGGATATGGGAGGGAATGGATTTATAAAGCAATTTTGAGTTAGGTTTTAATTAATGGTTTTAATGGGAGGCTTCAATTGACAAACCAGCTATAGCTTATAGGAATTAAATTGGGAGGTTTCAACCAGCACATGCCGGCTGTAAGAATTAAAAGGTGGGGGTTACAACTTTCGACAGTCATTTCTGAACAAACATTGATTGAAATGGAGATAAAAAAAAGGATACCTTTGGCTTTTGGGTGTTTAGGCTAATTGATGTCATGAATTTAGAGATTCCCCAAATAATGACTTTAAAAATATAATTTCAGTTTAATATATAATAATAACTTAATTTGTATGACCCCTCACTTGCTTGCCTAATTCATCACTATTCCTAATTTGACGCACCTCTCTATTTAGGGTCTTATTGGCCGGTCACACCAATAATCCCAACAAATGTGCGCGACGTGCACGATACAACATAGACGAAATGATAATGCGCGAAGATGTGCACTACATAAATGAAATTATTTCAAATAAAATAACGAAGCAAACTCGGGTTGCATCAATTCCCCCGGGGTTGAGAGAGCTCGACCCCGTCGAGAATATGACAAAACCCGTTACTGAAACATCCAGGCGTCAAACTACGAGAGAACGAAGTCGTTTCTATAATGTCGTAGAAGGTGGCACAAATGAAGGTCCTGTCGTTGCTGCACATCAACTGCAGACATATCGTCTTTCCTGAAAGACACAGGAAACCAATCTCCAATGGAACAAGACAACTCCCGGTGATGAAATCAGCCATGAAGTTGTAGTATTCCAAAGCTGCTTGCAAATCGTTAGCCATAATATTATGCAAAAAATGTAAATGATCAGTAAAAGTCAGAACAACAAATAGGAGAGCAACATAAGGTGGGGAAGATGGTGGTATGAAAGGACGAGGTGAGAAACGAAACAGGAAGTTAGCAAGATCGACTTGTGGAATCATTAAGTCACACAACAACATACGTACTCCTGCTAGACATCTTCGTACGACTACAAAACCCAGACCAATCATCGCAATGACAACACTCGCGAGAATCCAACCAGTGCGACAAATTTTAAAACCGTTCTCAAATTTACCTTTTAAAACTAACCACAAAAAACCTTTAAACCGTGTGTCCTTGCGAGGAAGAAACATTCTAGGGAGTGACTCAATTCTCCTACTACGGCTAAGCCTTGAAAGTGTAAACTCAAGTTCACTCGTAACTACAGGATAGTGCGGTGAGCTAAAAGTGCGATCACCTAAAACAAAATCTACATGAGGTGGTTCAAAAGTGGGATCACCAAAAGTGTGAGCAACAACCAAGTCGAATGTCTCACTAGAATCAAGTGCGCCTTCCTGGAGTAGGGATCCAGGTAGAAGTGCGGCACTAAATAATAGTGGTGTAGTGGTAAGGAAGGTGAGGAAGATGATGACAAGGTCCTCCCAGGGGCCCTAGGAACAAGACTATTCTTCTGGGGAAGAAGAACAATTTTGTGCCCACGGTGATCGAATGAATGTGAGTTCCTTACACCATCATGTACGACGCGCCTATCGTACTGCCATGCTCTACCTAACAAGATATGACAGACATTGATGGGGGCGACATCTGATGCAAATGTGACGACCAGTGTACCGATCGCACAAGTAATATAAAATGAGCGATTTTCCCCAAGTATCGATCTCTCAAGAAACACAGTAAGGTGGAGGTAATTTTGAGGACTTGAGATCGAAGTCCTTAAGTCGGCTTTAACTAGGGGGGGGGGTTTGGTAATTGCGGAAAAGGAAATTAAAATACTTACAACTACTCCTATGCAACACCGCTATGCGAAGCTTCGCAAGGCGGGATGGAAGACTACACGGGCCGCTATGCACCGAATCGCGAGGCGGATGGGCGAGTAGGCGAGCGTAAGAACTAGAATTTGAGGGTTGTAATCACCTCTTCGCTACGCACGCTTCTAGCAATTGTTAGAACGACAAGAACAGATGGATGACAGATGGACAAATAGGTGCACCTCAAGCAAATAACAAATACATACAATCACATAGACATGATTAAATATAAATGTTTTACAAACTACAAACACTTCATCAAATACAAGCGTTCAACTAAGCTATCAACAATAAGAGAAGAAAAGTGTGCGAAATCGACTGGATCCTAAGCCTTGACGAGGGTTCACGGTGGGAATCGCCGGGTTGTCAATCCGCATCCAAGCTCGGTCCTCAACTGCGTCTGGGGTATAGGAGGCTGTCACTCACTCCCAATGGACCCGTCTTCTTTGTGTCACGATGCGGAAGAATATGGCACAAACTTCTCCTTGCTTGGTGGAGAACGCTAGGTTAAACCCCTTCTTGAAGCTCTAGGATGAAGGAGGAGGCCGAGAGGAAGCTCCGTCTTGGATTTGGCGTTGAATGCTTGCCCGGATCTCCTCTCCTTAGTGGAACGACGGAGTTTCGCCCTAGAAATGCGGAGGAAAGTGGCTGGAACGAAGCTGTCCAAAAATGGTGAAAATCTGCTCTTTAAATAGAAAACGGTCATAAAAATGATCACGCACGGTCTCGCGCACGACCGTGCGCTAACCGTGCGTTATTAACTTACAGATCTTGATCGCGAAAGGAGATGCGTTGACCCGTGCTTTTTACTCGCGCACGGGCGATTCCGCCCGTGCGTGAAGGAAATCGCACGGGTAAACACAGAATGCAGGAAATCAAGGGAAGCAGGGGAACCATGCGTTTTACTCGCGCATGGGCGCGTTTGCCCGTGCGTGAAGGAAACACACGATTTACTCCCAGAATGCAGGAAAACAGAGAAAAATGTGCAGACCGTGCGATTCCTTCTCGCACAGTTTGGCCTAAACCGTGCGGGAACAAAATGCACGGGTAGAAACAGAAGTCCCCAGAATTGCTGAGTGAAACGCACGAATGCACTGGAACAGTGCGCAACAAATTCGCACGACCGTGCGTTTTACACAGAACAGAAAATTAACTTCGGGACATCCCAACTACCTGCACATCAATGAAACCAACTGGGGCACCAGCTCCCAGAAACAGAGCAAAGCATAAAAGAAACAAAAAGAAATATGGGGAGCACCATGTGCTTACCCCCAACAAAGGAATGCGCAATTGCACACCCAATGGCCAAAATAGTGCACAAACTGGTCAATGACCGAACGATGCAAATATATCCGAAATCCGGTTGAAAAGCAGTGCACGAGCAAGAAAACAAGCCCAGATGAGTCCGAAAGACCCCATAAATATCGGACTCATTACACCCCCAGACTTAACTGTTTGCGCGTCCTGAACAAACAAAATCTACGCAGATAGGGAAAATAATCTAGCTAACATAGAAATTGAAATACAGAGTACTATGCGAAGTCGCATGCTCGTACGCGTACAAATATAATAGAAGAAATTTCTAACTATGCAAAATAGTTTATACTTTTCACAATGCGTATCAAAATTTTATTATTACTCAAAAATGGAATCATGGTGAATCATCCGGTCACACATAGGAAGAAAGTAGGCAGGCCACTAAGGTAAGCTTTGCCAAAGATCGGGGCTCAGGATCACCTCCAAAGGAATCCACCAATGTCGGGGACCATACGCTTGCCCGTTCACACTCTCTCCACGACACTAGTTCGACTCAAGCGCGAATCCGTAGGACTTTAGGATAAGAGATGAGGCTTGGGTTACGGTGAGGTAAACAATGATAAACAAGAAGGCTATGCACAAACCCAAATGAGCTAGCCTAAAACAAATGAATCCAACCGCTAACCACAATATATGCAGGTACACCACACCCCCAGACTTAACTTTTAACATATGAGTGTGTGCACCGCCTACTCCAAATACAATCACATCTTCAAAAAGATTTTCACTCACACTTTTCTCTTTTCATTTTTCTTTTTCACACACATATATATTTTTAATCTTTTTATTTCAACAATTTCAGCAAATATAAATCTTGAAGCACATCCACATATTCACAAATAATTTCACCACATCAGCACCCAAAATGATAATATAAAACACTAGAGCTCGACTTGGGTGTGCGACTAGGATCGGCTATGAGGCTTTGGTGAATGAAGGTGGAGCTGAATCAAAAGAAGGGTAGGCAGAACGGGGCTAACAAGGATAAGACTTTAGGAACGGTACAAAGCTCAACCGGGCCAAAATGATGGCCTACATCACACTCACGCTTGACTAATCATGCACCAATGCTTCGAGAGTAGCTTGGGGCAAGTTCTTAGCCACCGAGAAAGATGATCCTTCCTCCTGACTCGAGCAAAACGAGTCTAGTGACAGCTACACACATCCCTGCACTACCGTTTGATTCATACTGAATTCACCAACTTTTGAGTAGAATAAAAAGTATCTATGCAAATAGAAAAATATAAAACTATAAGCATACAGAAAAATTAAATCTATTCAAATTTCTACACGAGACGAGAGCAATTGACTAGAAGCACAACAAAGTCAACATTTTACTCCGTCCCACAATCCTAAGCAGCACAATAATTTTCCCAAATCTAACAAAGACACGAGTTTAACTCGCAGCACGCTAACAAATAAGCACGCACTCATGTGGGTGCAGTGGTGTGCGATGCTATGAACTAATCAAAATAAAACTGTAAAAGCTTCTAGTATGCACATGAAATGTGCGCGTGCAAAAGGTAACTAATAATGGCTCTCCCCCAGACTTAAACTAAACTACACAACATATGATAAAGAAATTAAAACCAGAAAGAGCTAAGGGAAGAGGTTACCCAATGCTCAGCCAATGAGCATACCAGAAGACGCGTGAAAAATAGAAATAGACTCGCCATACGAAGAATCACAACCCCGCCAACACGAAGTTCTCATGAATATCTGCAGGGGTGAGCTCCTCTAAAACAGAAGAAAAATATAAAAAAAGAAATGTTAAAACTAAAAATAGACATGGAAATAAAAATACAGAAAATGAAAGATAACTAGTGGGGTTATTGTCATCCCAACACGACTTATTAAATTCTATACAGTTCTAGCTAATGGGCCTATGAAAAGAAAAATGAACAGACAACTGTCCTAATATCCGTGTCGGTAACGGGTACTGATACGGTGATAGAACAGTAACCCCTCTACCTGAATAATAATACTTGCAAACTGCAAGTAGAGGAAACATAATGTAAGATGAGGAGGAGGCCTGGTCCTCACTCAATTCACACAAAAAATCCTTGCCCTGCAGGGTATCATCCACAGCAGGGAGACAGCAGGAGGAGAAAGCAATCAATGGAGCTTCCTCAACAGAGGAGGAATCAGCCTCCTCACACAAGAGGATGCTATCATCGATGACTGGAGCAGAAAGCTCCAATTCCTCCTGAAGCACCTGCGAAGACTCAACCCGCACGGGCTCAGATAAAGAAGGGGGATCAAGGAATAAAGGAGATGAAGAACTAAAATAATCAACAATAGGGGGAGTGGTCCCGGTCTCACTCCCAGCAGGCTCCGAACAATGATCACTGTCGGTGTCATTTGAGTCATGACGATGAGAATCTGAGAATAGGAGGTTCTCGGTGGTGGTTTGGATCCCCTCATCCAACAAGGAAGTGGAAACTTCCTCATCAGAGAGGATCTCCTCATCAACACACATCGGTGCGTCATTATGTTCCAAGATATAATACTCTCCATTAATGAGAATAATATCCTCGTCACACCATGACGCAACCTCAGACTCAGAATCACAATCAGACATAACATCATCAACCGACTCACAAGAAATAGGAGTAGATGATTCTTGCAAAGAAGGCGGAGGAACAACTACATCAGAGAAAATATGTGCTGGTTCCTCCGGGGGTGAATCAACAAGAGGGGAAGAGGGCATGGGGAGAGACGACACCGCAATGTCGTCACACTGAGCAATAGAAAGTCTGATGGGTATATCTACAGCAGTCCCCCATAGACAAGGTGGTACTGCAAATATATCATCAGAATCAGAAGGGGCAGCCAATTGAGAGGTGGATGGAACGAGTCGGATATCCGGCTCATCATTCTCCTCCAATTGGCGCTGAAATTTTGCGCAATCTTTCAACACGTGGTCGGTGCTACGACAACACAAACATCGTTTTCCATTACTCCTCGGTGCAGGTGGAACCGGAGAGGAATAAGAAAAAGATGAAGGCATAGAAGAGAAGTGACCATAAGACCTGGGTATAGTGTATGAAGTACCATAAGAGGACGGTGCTCCATACACTGAACCACTAGAATTATGCTCCCAATCTTCAGTGGGGCACTCATCACTACCATGCCTATAATCCCCGCACCATCGGCAACGGATATTCATATAAGAATATATGGTGCAACAAAAAGAATTCACCAACAGAAAGTTTCTAAGCAATAATTAACTACACACCACAGATTAAAGAAAAGGAGTGCCTGCAGCTGAAAAATTAAAACTAGAAAGGAATAAAGAAAAATAAGCAACAAAATTTAAAAACTAAAGCAATGAATAAACAGGATATGAACAAATGGAAAAAGGTTTCTATCTCCTATCTCCCTCTCCAAAAACTCACACGACTGTGTTCCCGGCAACGGCGTCGAAAACTTGATGCAAATGTGACGGTAAGTGTACCAGTCACACAAGTAATATAAAATGGGCGAATTTCCCCAAGTATTGATCTCTCAAGGAACACAGTAAGGTGGAGTTAATTTTGAGGAGGACTTGAGATCGAAGTCCTTAAGTCGGATTTAACTAAGGGGGGTTTTGGTAATTGCGGAAAAGGAAATTAAAATACTAACAACTACTCCTATGCAACGCCGCTATGCGAAGTTTCGCCAGGAGGGATGGAAGACTACACGGGCCGCTATGCACCGAATCACGAGGCGAATGGGCGAGTAGGCGAGCATAAGAACCATAATTTGAGGGTCGTAAGCACCTCTTCGCTACGCATGCTTCTAGCAATTGCTAGAACGGCAAGAACGGATGGATGGCGGATGGACAAATAGGCACACCTCAAGAAAATAACGAATACATACAATCACATAGACATGATTAAATATAAACGTTTTACAAACTACAAACACTTCATCAAATACAAGCGTTCAACTAAGCTATCATCAACAAGAGAAGAAAAGTGTGCGAAATCGACCGGATCCGAAGTCTTGACGAGGGTTCACGGTTGAAATCGCCGGGTTGTCAATCCGCGTCCAAGCTCAGTCCTCAACTGCGTTCGGGGTAGAGGAGGCTGTCACTCACTCCCAATGGATCCGTCTTCTTCGTGTCACGATGCGGAAGAATATGACACAAACTTCTCCTTGCTTGGTGGAGAACGCTAGGTTAAACCCCTTCTTGAAGCTCTAGGATGAAGGAGGAGGCCGAGAGGAAGCTCCGACTTGGATTTGACGTTGAATGCTAGCCCAGATCTCCTCTCTTTGGTGGAACGACGAAGTTTTGCCCTAGAAATGCGGAGGGAAGTGGCTGGAACGAAGCTGTCCAAAAATGGTGAAAATCTGCGCTTTAAATAGAAAAAGATCAGAAAAATGGTCACGCATGGTCCCGCGCACGACCGTGCGCTAACCTTGCGTTATTAACTTACAGATCTTGATCGCGAAAGGAGATGCGTTGACCCGTGCGTTTTACTCGCGCACGGGCGATTCCGCCCGTGCGTGAAGGAAATCGCACCGGTAAACACAAAACGCAGGAAATCAAAGGAAACAGGGGAACCGTGCGTTTTACTCGCGCACGGGCGCGTTTGCCCGGGCGTGAAGGAAACACACGATTTACCCTAGAATGCAGGAAAACAGAGAAAAATGTGCAGACCGTGCGATTCCTTCTCGCACAGTTTGGCCTAAACCGTTCGGGAACAAAACGCACGGGTAGAAACAGAAGTCCCCAAAATTTTTTTAGTGAAACACACGATTGCACTGGAACCGTGCGCAACAAATTCGCACGACCGTGCGTTTTACACATTACAAAAAATGAACTTCGGGACATCCCGACTACCTGCACAGCAATGAAACCAACTGGGGCACCAGCGCCCAGCAACAGAGCAAAGCATAAAAGAAACAAAAAGAAACATGGGGAGCACCATGTTCTTACCCCCAACAAAGGAATGCACAATTGTACACCCAAGGGCCAAAATAGTGCACAAAATGGTCAATGACCGAACGATGCAAATATAACCGAAATCCGGTTGAAAAGCAGTGCACGAGCAAGAAAACAAGTTCAGATGAGTCCGAAAAACCCTATAAATATCGGATTCGAAAAACCTTATAAATATCGGACTCATCAACATCACACAGAACAGAATCCTGATACACATCCCCGATAGAGAACTCTACGAGACAACGATGAGTAACGGGCATAGTCATGTGACTATTAACCCCAGATAGGTGGTAGGGTCTCTCCATGGGGTGCGTTTGAGTCCTAGCTTCTCAACCATACGTTGGGAAACAAAATTTTCCATGCTACTGCTGTTAATGATAATGGAACAAAAATGTCCCTGAATGCGCGCAGTAGTGCGAAAAATCGCGTGTCTCTGAAAATCACGCTCAATGGTCTCACTAGCGGAAATCAAGCTATAACGAAGGACACAAACTAAGTACTCAGCTTGTTCTCCCTCGACCTTGATGAAGTTATCAGACTTGGGCTCTGGCTCAGGTTTGGAGTCATTAAAGAAGACTCCATATTCTGGCTCACGCCCATCAGAGGAATCAGTAATTGCGACGAAGTGGCGTCGCGGGCACTCAGAAGATTTGTGTCCGGGCTCCATACACTTGAAGCATCTGAAAACTCCAGTGTTGGGCTTGGTTCCCATGGGCTCTTTACCTCGGGTGAGGACAGTGGGAGGAGCTGGGGCCCCAGTAGTAACATGAGGAGGGGGATTAGAATTCTTAGAGGTAGGTGCAGTGGTGGTGGTGCTCGAGAAGGGTCTATCAGTAGACGTATGCCCCGATGTCCTCTTCTGAAGTGAGGCTTCCACTCTACGTGCTCGACTAGACACTTCACCTAAATCTCTAAAGTCGTGTAATTCTAACTCATCCCTTATTGCATAGCGGAGCCCGTTCAGGTAACGGGACACCATCATATCGTCCTCCTCGTGTAAGTCTAATCTAGACTGCAACACAAAAAACTCGTGGGTGTACTCATCCACGGAAAGCTTGTCCTGTCGAAGGTTGTGGAACCTTTGATAACGAGTTTGCAGATAGTCCGGGGGGACATATCGCTTCCGTAATTGCAACTTAAACTTTACCCACGCGGTGATAGGTGCTAGGCCTAAGGTGTATCAGGTACGCTCAAGTTGAACCCACCAGAGTAGTGCGGGTCCTTTAAGCCTAAGGACAACATACTCGACCTGCCGATTCACTGACATTTGTTTCCACGCCATGAACCTTTCCACATACTCGCACCAATCGAGGCATTTCTCAGGCTCAACGTGGCCCTCAAAATCACCTACATCAAGCTTAACTCCATCGTCCCAACGGGGTTGGCGACGGAGTCCAAGGTCAGGTTGTGCAGGATCTGCGGGCCTAGGGTTTGGTTCCTCGTGCCTAGGATTTTTGTGTGGAGGTTGATTTAGACCTAGGTGACGAGCGGCTTCTAAGTTATTGACGGAAGTTCGTAATCCGTTTACGACTTGGGTAACATCTCCCACTTGGAGGGTGAGTGTTTCCATCATTTGCATGAGGTTGCTCATGCGTTGATTTAAGTCACCGACGCTTGACTCGAGTTTGTCTGCTCTACCCTCCATATTTTTTTTTCAAAAAGGACTTGCAATAAAACATTTGGACTGATTTTTTTTTTAAAAGAAAAGAAAAAAAATGTTTTTTTAAAACAATTTGTTCTAAAACAAGATTGTTCGATTCATAATAGGAGTGAATCGAACCGAGCTCTGATTCCAAACTGATGCATTCCGAGTCCGCGATTAATTTTAAAACGAAAATTTGTGTTCAGGTTTTTAAACTACGCGGCGCAAGCAAGATCACGTGTATTTTCAAATGTAGACCGACCTAAGGTTGTATCCGCGCCAAAATGAGCTAACATTTGTACGCTATCCGCTTTGAATCTTTTGCTTCCACAAGTGTTTCGAGCGAGATAAAAAACAACAATGTAGAAATTAACGGCAAACAGGATTAATGACAATCTAGGCAAGCAAGCTTTGGTTTTTGAAGATCATAACATTTAAGCTTAATATTATACTACGCAATCACGATCGAGACAGGGTAACGAGGTATACCTTCAGCTTTGCAAGAGAAGACTCAAGGGTTTGGCTAGTAGAGCCTGGACTCTGGAGGAATCTCAGGCAGCAACAAAGAAAGGAAGTCGGGCTCTGGGAGGCTATCGTAGTTTGCACGGGAAGTTTGCGAGCTTGATTCACGGAAACGGGAGGCGCGACACAGTCAGGGGCTGCCAGAGGAAGATTTGCTAGAGGCAGAAGAACCTCCAGGGTGTTACTTCGAGGTCGTTCAAGCCGACAGCGCCCGTCAAGAGTGGCGGCGTTGGACCCGGCGGGGAAAGCTGGCGGCGGAGTCGTAGCCCCAGACTTCAGTCGATGGAGGACAGGTCGACGGAGCCCTAGAAAGACTCCGGCGACGGTGATTCTGGCTGGCGAATGCCGGGAGGGCGGCGTCGAACGATTCGGGAGAAGACGGAGGCGGAGGCTGGAAGTTACGAAAAGACAGTTTTGTCTTTTTGTTTTTTCCCCGCTCCCCTGGATACGGGAGGGAATGAATTTATAAAGAAATTTTGAGTTAGGTTTTAATTAATGGTTTTAATGGGAGGTTTCAATTGATAAACCAGCTATGGCTTATAGGAATTAAATTGGGAGGTTTCAACAAGCATAGGCCGGCTGTAAGAATTAAAAGGCGGGGGTTACAACTTTCAACAGTCATTTCTCAACAAACATTGATTGAAATGGAGAAAAAAAGAGGTTACCTTTGGCTTTTGGGTGTTTAGGCTAACTGATGTCATTACTTTAGAGATTCCCCAAATAATGACTTTCAAAATATAATTCCAGTTTTAATATATAATAATAACTTAAATTTGTATGACCCCTCACTTGCTTGCCTAATTCATCACAATTCCTAATTTGACGGACCTCTCTATTTAGGGTCTTATTGGCCGATCACACCAATAATCCAAACAAACGTGCGCGACGAGCGCGATACAATATAGACGAAATGATAATGCGCGAAGATGTGCGCTGTATAAATGAATTATTGCAAATAAAATAACGAAGCAAACTCGGGTTGCATCAGAAGTTGAGTTTCATTTCATTCTTTTTGGCTTCCTCCTTCTGATCAGCCAAGTGAGCGGAGAGTGAAGGAGAGGGAGAGGAAGAAGATCTCGTCGTCGTTGTGGTTTCGGAGCTCCGGTTCGCGAGCAGAGTTCGGATCTGCGGAGGCAAGTCCGTTGCGATCATTTCCATCCGACTAGATTCTCTCCCATGACGCCGAAACGAACGTCAAGTGTGACGATCCTCTTCCTTGGACATGTGAAGTCCTTTGTTTTGGCATGTGAGGGTCGACACTCCACGAACGCGTGGAAGTAGTTCTCCCGACGGGTAGATCGGTTGTATCCTCGTTGTCTTTGCATTTAGAATCCAAAATCGAAGTACGGGTTAAACATGTTGTGTGAAGCCCATCCGGACAGGTTGGTCTGGATTGGTGATGATTATATGTATGCCGAAGAAGACTCCGTGGTAAACGTGCGGTTTTCAGAGTCGCGGGATGTGCAGGTTGCTGTAGAGAGAGTAGTTGAGATGGACTCCAGGAAAACACACGTTTGGAGGGGAAGAATCGATAGTGTGTCCCCTACCGCGCGACGGCAGCGCTACTGTCGACGATAGCTCCCATCGAGCATTATTATTGAGGCCTGTCTCTTGAAGACTTGGGGGCCATTGCGATTTAGGCCTGTCTCTTGGAGACTTGGGGGGCATTGTGATTTAGGCTTATCTCTTGGAGACCCGTGAGCCATTGTTATGAGCTGAGAGTCCGAGGGGCCCAGTTTAGGTGGCCGTGAGTGCCAGCCTTGGAACTTAACGTGGTTATGTATCGTGAATGGGCAAGGGAAGACTGACCCGCGTCTTGTCTTGCGAGCCTGATGATTTGAGCAACGGGCTGTGGCTGACCTGTACCCACCTTATGACGATCGGCTTGGAGTGAGTCAGTTACTTGAATCTCAACATGACTTTGTCGTAGCATAAGGGGGGTCTTAGGCTTTGGGCCGAAAAGGCTGAAATGCTCAAGCAGGTGGGGCTTGAATCTCAGCACACCGAAAGAGAATGCTCATGTGTGAGCCATCCTGGTGAACGGTGGTGGGGCTTGAATCTCAGCACACCGATAATGTGCCCTGAGTGCACAGGACGTGTGGCCGGCAGTGCCAACCTCTGTGGTAAATAGTGCTTAAGTTGCACGTTTTGATTGCCACTATATATATATATATATGCTAAATGCCTGCAGGGAAGGAGCACCGCCACCCCGAGTGAGGGGTGCGGTTGTTATAATTTGGTCAGTTAATGCTGACCGTTGCTTTCTTTTCCACCGTCGGGGTGGAATGCATTTATGCAGGTGCAGCTGGAGTGCTGAGTGGGAAATAGCGGGCTAGAGTCCATGGTTGCAATGCCGGCCCTCGAAGTCAAAGCGAAGTTGTTTTATTATTTCATGTGTTGGCCGGCCTGCGTGCCGAAGTTTGTAAAACACTATTATTTGAGGAAAAAATTGTAAGGCCTTAAATCCATAACTATTTGTGTATTTATCTTATCATTTCTGTTTGGTTTAGTGGACATTCATATGGTTGAGTTCTAAACTTATTAATCTCATCTTCCGCTAGAATGCACTCTGGGTTAGGATGCGCTTATGGATTATGGTTTCAATACGTAACTCCACTGACTGTCCGTGAAATATGACGGATGTGGGTGTTACACAAACCTGGCTCTGATACTAACTGTCATGACCTGTCTAATAACAACCGTCAGAGTACGCTACGGGCGGGTCGTGATGCCACAGACATGGGTAATGGAAAATCCATGTCCGTTAGGCGGGATCAAAATTGAAATGTAGTTTTAAAAATCATTAACTTTGAGAAAAATCCGTTTGTTTTTATGTGCGAAAGCTTGAATAAAAGAGTGATGCACATGCACTTTGATAAAATCTCATTATACACACACAATACTGATACAAATGTAAATGCAATAACTAAAGAAGTGAATATGCCATTAAATTATTATTGCGTTACATCAATGAAAGTTTAGCAGTTGACCATGAAACAGAAGAAAATGACCGATAATACTAATACATGATAACCAAATACTATAGTAAAGGAAACAAAATATATATAACCTGACTACGCTACAACAAAACAAAATAAACCTCCGGGAATACAGGAACTCAACACGGAATAGCTCAAGAAGCAGGCGGCACAATCACGAAACGTAAGACAAATCCAAACAAGAAGGAAAAATGCCTCAGAACTTAAGATTAAAACAGTGAGCAGGTTAATTAAATTAAAACATGAGCAAAAATAAACAGACATAATTGAGTACCAATTTATCTTGTAGCAAAGCTAGTAAACATGCAAGGAACTGAGTCAAATAGAAATCCCTGAAATTGTTAGCCTACTCCGTAGTATAGCCTAAAATTGTTCATGTAATATTGTAAGCCGTTATCAATGAAGGGTATATGTGTTTTTAGTGTGCGCACATGGTTCACACTCAGATCCACGTGCAAGTCTTGTTGGAAATATAATCCTGCTTGCCGTGACCATGCCAGCAGATAGCTGCCCGCTTAGACGCTACCTTTCAAAAATTGCTTACGACAATATGATTTTTAAGTATTTCATATTTTAGTGACATTCTATCATATTATATTATGTTAATAATGTGTCGGTTCAGGGTTATCAAATAACATATGTAATCATAAAAAGCAGGTACAAGGACTAAATCCAAAGTTTGCAAGTGAGGGTTCTCTACTTGCCTTAAGATGAAATCAAAGCTGTCGGTGACAGCTAAGCGGCGCAAAGCAGGTCAAAGACTCTATCTGAACCTGTTCAAGATCCAAAATTAACAAAATATTCGCCTTAATGAGGCTTTCTACGCTCGAACATGCATTGCTAATCGCACAACACATCATAAGAGGAGTTTAAAAATTTACCTCCCTCGAGAGTGAGGTGAGAGGAGTTACCACGAAGGGTCGGGAACTTGGCGTCGCTTGGGTGACGGAATCCCTAAATTGGAGAGGGCTTCTTCACGAACCGTCAATTAAAGCGACGAACGACGCCGCAAATCACAAATACAACAATGATTAGTCGAGTATACGACGCACGCAAGTTAGATCGACCCGAAAACAATTTTTTGGAGTGCAAAAATTAACGAATAAGCTCAACAAAAATTTGAAAAGGGTAAAGAGAGGGATTTCTTACCCAAAGAGGCTAGATCTAGGCTTAAAAGTCCACGGAGAGGGGTTTCGAGCGAAAACCCCAGGAGTTCCTCTTGAGATTCACCGGCCGGAACGAAGAGGAATAAGGGTTGCTGGAGGAGGAAGTCGCTTGCTGCCCTCACTGGCCGAAGGAGGAGAAGAAGCAGGGGGCTGCTGCTGATGCCGTCGGCCCGAGGAAGAGGAGCAGGAGGCGTAGCAGTCGAAGCTGGGGTCTGCCGGCCGGAGGAAGTGAAGAGGAGGCGCCTGCCCTAGAGGGAGTGATTGCCGACCACTGGAAGGCGATACGAGGCTGTTGGGCGCACGGGAGGCGGAGACGAGGCCGACGCGATGCGCAGGAGGCGAGATCAGGAGACCTAGCTGCTGGGAGAACAAGTTCTATCGGGGGGGGGGGGGCTCGACTCTCTGGTTTTAAGAGGAGAAGATTAGGTTATTATTATTATTATTTTTAAAAAAGGCAGGTTCTTATAGTCGGTGGAGTGATGGTGAGCAGTACTAGCAGGGAGGGCGGAGAGACAACGACCGGCAGTAGAAACAGGACCGTCGGGGTCACCGGAGCACTGGTCGGCAGAAGAGGCGGCACTGTGGCCGGTGGGAGCGGCAAGGCGGGGGTCGGCAGGAAAAGAGTTGGGAAAGGAGGTGGTGAGATGGTTGGAAGAGATGGAAATGTCGGGGCCGGCGGAGGAAGGGCTGGTAGAGGAGGCAGCGGTATGATCGGCGACAGCGGATCAGGTGACCGGAGAGGATGCGACAACGGTGGAAGGACGACCATCATGGATAGAGGTGGTACATCAACGGGGAGTGGTGGCAGCGACGACGGCGATGGCGGCTGTGGCGGCGACCTATGAAGCACTGACACTTCAAAATGCCGAGTGTGTCGGTGTCAGACTCTCCGACACTCGTCCGACTCTCCGACACTCTCCGACACTCGTGTCGGAAGTCCGACACGCTGGCTCACGCGGGACTCGCATGTCCCGCTCAATCAGACACACTTGTCCCTCTCAATCGGACATGCGAGTCCCGCGTGAGCAGTACTAGCAGTGACTCATGGGGTTGAGGCTTCTCCAGCCGCAACCACCCCTTCCCAGCACAGTCAATGGCCTCCTCCTCCCTTCCCCGGCATTCAGCCATCTCCCTGAAGCCCCCAGCAGACTTTCCTCCGTTATTCTTCGCTTCTCCAGCCACCACTACCCCTCCCCGCTCCAAAATCACACAATTTAGCACCTTCCCACTATCATACCCTGCTGTCCAGCCCCTTTACAATGTCAAATCCACTCTCAATCACCTCCCCGAAGTCTCTCCAGCCCTCCTCTTCCATTTCAATGGCAATACTCCTCCATATATCCACTCTGGGACTTCCCTAACACCATACTTGTGTTTTCTACGCCTCCAACGGCCCTCCGAGTCCACCAAACAGCCACCACCCCTCCCCAAAACCCTCCACACAGCAATATTCTCATTTCCGGACAGCCGCCACTTCCACTGGCATCCATTACTTGGTGAGCCTTTACTTTCTAGTGTTCATTTCCTCGCATTGAATGGATAACTTGTATTATTAATAATACTTTACTTGAATTAATTTGATTTCCGTCCCTCTTTATTGACATGCAAAAAATATTCACTTCGCATTTTTAATTTCAGTGCACTCTTAATTAACATGTAATTATTGTCTGCTTACTTTCATTGCAATATTTAAACTTCTTTACATCGTTGGGGTTGGCCTCAACCACTCATGGGCCGATCTTGCTATAACTCAGGAATCCACCGATGTATGTGGGCGAGTACATACACCTGAGGACTATCTTCAGGTTGCGTGAAACATCTTCATGTTCTTTTCCTCCCGAGAGGAGGAAAAAAAAACTACTCACTAAGCATTTACAAAACCAAGAAAGCTTACGTATTCTTATTCAAAATAGATAATAGACTTACAGGAGAACTGGACAGACTCTGAAAAAGAAGCACACCAACTCACGATGAAAGCAAAGAAGGAGGTAGGCCAGGAACCGTGTGTCCAGAACTTAGCTCTCGCCTCCTTATATAGAGGGGTGAGCCTTCAGCCCGGAGGCAAACGGGTACAATTATTCACATTTAACAAAACGTAGACGCTATAATTATTACAACCAGATACAATTAAAAAAACAGAAGATTTTTTCATAAAAGCAACCAGGTACAATTATTACATAAAAAACTCAAAGATGCTTTCATAATTGGACCACCAACCGATGCTATAATGAGTGTCTGCCGTAGATAGGTTTTCCATAGCTTCTTCACTATTTTACCCACAGTTTTTCCGCGGTGGAAGCCACGGTATTGACTAAAGGGATAAAAGTGGGGAGCATGAAAACTATCCACAAAACCAGGGGCAGAATCTGGTCATCTACGACTTTGTATCGTTGGCCGATGCCTCTGCTAGAGAACCTTTGCCATCAGAAAGACATCCATATCTTTGGACAAAATATCTAATGCGATTGCGCTCACAATGCTTGGTTAGCTTGTGGTCTGGATCTTTGAAGCTGAGACCTCGTGGATAAAATAATTTTATGTCATCCTGATCTAGCCTTACGCGGAAGTCCCGTGTTTCTACGGCTAGAACTCTGTTATACGGGAGGTCGACATCGTATGCTTTTTTATAACTTCTAAAAGCCCTAATTTTCTTAGGGAGGTTGCAGAGCTCCGGGCTGATGATATGTGAGCTATCTATATGATTAGCCTGGATAACAGGCTTTTTGGTAAATCAAAAGATGTATATTTTTCTTTTATTATTTTCGAGACAATTAGGCTCATAGCATGGAGGGATTGCCCTTATATGGGCCTCTACTCCTCCGCGAGATATTACATTTAGCAACTGAAATATAACTTCAGCTATTCTTGTTTCTTGGACATGTCTAACATGTCCCTGTCTAGTGAAGAGGAGACAGGTGATTAATCCTATTTCCATTAAGTTTGGGATAGTAAATTCTACTCCCGATATGGTTACGTCACTCCATTTTGCTGTCTATTTGCAAGCGTAGATATGAAAAATGTAATTCTTTTCCCCCCGTTTCTGAGTAGGTTATACATTCTATCTTGACCCCTTGCAGAATATCTTCCTTTGAAGTGACCATCTTTCGAAGTACCATTTGGTAATTGCACTGGCGTTATACTTGTCTCTGTAATACTTTGGCTAAAATATTACTTTTAACAGCTGCTAATGCTGATGGATATTGTTGCCAATTTTCCTCAGCGTCTACTAGTTCCTTAGTGTACTGATTAACTATATCTTGTAATTCTTTTATTTGATCCTTTAGATCTGCGATCTTATTTTCTACTATGACTAGGGATGTTCGTAGCATATGATAGTTGGGGCTCTGATTTGGCCTTAGGTTAATGCCACTTGGGATGTCTTTTTCCAAGATACTATGGCTAGTACGGCTATTTAGGAAGGCAAAGTGCCCGCAGACACAATCTACAATGTCTTTGTAATTTTTTAGTTTTTTCCCATTCCATAAGTTTTCCACCAAGCACTGCTGGAACGACGTGATCTGGTGGCTGGTTCGGAAACGAAGGTTGCTATTCGCTGGGAAAGTTGGTAGTACGTACGGTCCAAATGTAATCTGGTTATTTTGCGCCATCTGCAAACAATAAAGAATTTAGTTAATGAGTTTGTCAAGGGCTACTTGGAGTGCTGCTACTGGAGCTATCGCCGGGGGTGAGATTTGCTATTTCTCGTGCGAGCATGTTGCGGAGAGTGGTAATAAATCGTTTAATGTCTGCTACTTCTCTAGATAGATTTCTGTATACTGGGTGTAATATTTGTCGGCTCTGTTCTAAATGCTCTAAAATCCTTAGATAACGCCTATTTTCTGCATACAGTATACGAAGCTTTTCGTTATCGTCCATTAATTATGCGAGATAATTGGTCGGCCAATTTATTATCAGTTCCTTTGATATGCTCAAACAAGACCTTGTAATTTTTATTCAAGATATGGTCCATGAAATTGGTCCATCGTTTATAGTTAATTTTCTTTTTATTTCTATTTTGGTAAAATTTAACTATTGCTTCGCAATCTGTTCTTACTAATACTTCGCTCTTGTTAATGATGAACAGCCAGAAGACATCTAATCCATGACAGACTGCTAAGATTTCTTGATCAATGCTACTGGCGGGGCCCTTTTCTTTAAAATTGCCACTACTATATCGAATCCCCACCTAGTTTCACATCCATCTGTTTCGATTATTAAGTATTCAGTATCCAATGGTAATCGCAAATCTGGTAGAGACCTTACGGTTTCTTTTATTTTTTCTATTTGTTTCATATCTTCATTATTGAATGCCTTCTGCGTGCTCTTTAGCTTGCTATATAGTGTGCCTGCTAGTTTTCCTAAATTTTTAATGAATGGCCTTGCATAATTATTGTAGATGCTTAATAGTTTTAATAGGTGGAAACTCTAAAACCTTTTTACTTATATGTTCTTGGAGTTTGATTTTTCTGTCCTAGAATTATTCTAAGGAATTCTATATTTTTTCTAAAAAATTGGGCCTTCTGGGTACTAATAACCAATCCTTGTTTCATGAATTCTGATAATACTAATTTTAGATGACTTACATGTTCCTCATGTGTTCGGGAGTGTACTAAAATATCGTCTATATAAACACTTGTAAAAGTTCGATATTTATTGAATATATCATCCATTTTCTAGGCCAAAGGGCATTACTAACCATTCAAAGTGTCCTAGTGGGCAGGTAAATGCTGTCCAGGGAATACTATCGGGATGCATCTTCATTTGCCAAAATCCTGATTTTAAGTCAAATTTACTAAAGATATAATGGTTTTGGATGCTGTTGAGTAACTCATTTTTATCAGGAATATTGTAAGCATCGTCTATGGTATTATCATTTAATCGACGATAGTCGATAACCATGCGAGATTTTCCACGAAGTTATTCACTATGTTTGTTGACTATGAATGCCGGGCTACGATGTGGACTGTTACTACGCCGGATGATCTTAAGGCTAAGTAAGTCATCAATATGCATCTTAAAATGTGCTATATTTTCATTAGTCGCATCTATTTTTTGTGACACGATGCGAAAATTGGGATCTTTTAGTTCTAATTTGCAGAACAGTTTGTTTCTATCCCAATGACGTTGTGGATGAGTCCCAAATGTTTCATCTTTCTCTAACGTGCTAATAAGATGGTCGATATCTGTATTGCCAGTTTCTAATAGGTTATATACCGGATGTAGAGGAATGAGTGTAGGGAGTGGTGAAGGGGAGGATTCGTAATTATCGGGATAAAATTCGCAAGTTTCTATTTTGTCTATGGCTAGGAGTATCGGAAGATGACAGTCGCCTTGACATGCGCTCTTAGTGTGACAATGACATGCAGGTGAGGTGGTGGTAATGTTAGTTTCGATTCCGCCATGCTTCTGAGGCAACTCTGAGATAAAACGAAAGGCAGGTTGTTGGAGGAGGTACAGACCCGTGCTTGTAATAAGAAGACCATGGTACCAATTGATTAAGAGGTTAAGTCCGATAACACAGTGAACATTGCTAAGTTTTAAATCACGTAGTGTGATATGGACCGGAAGAGTGTGGTCATGGGTCCAGGTATTGTTATCAAGTTTATAACTTAGTTTGTAAGCGGTGTTGAGTTGTTGATTGTAATGGAATAATTGACCGTCCATCTGTTGGGCGTTAAAGCGTTCGTTGGTATGGATTTGCTGGATATGGGTCGGTGGGACTAATTTAATGTCAAGTAATGTATTACTGCATCATGTATCCACGAGTCCTAATACTTCTAAACTCCAAACGCGAATTTTGAATCGGAGCTGGATTTTTAAACTATAGATCCTGGGGCCATGTCGCAACTCAGACGGGAGTGGTTTAGTAGGTGTGTGTTTACTGCTAAGTAGTTGGTATGGTTGGTCAATTGTTGGTGGAGTAAGTCTGTAGTATTGGAGGAAAGGGTCCTGAACTTATTTAGGATTTTGTGAGCTAGATACCGCTCTCTAATTGTTTGATGGCGTGTGCAAGCGATCTGAGTTCGTAATTTGCGGAGGAATTTCCTGGCTGCTAGGTATGGTTGAATGCTACGCTCAATGGCTTGGGTGAGATATATTTGGTTATGGGGATGGTTGTGAGCCAGAAAGGATTCGATCATATGAATGTCAAATCGTAGATTACGGAGTATGAACATGGTTATAAATTTGTTCAAAAAGGGTAAATAAGTTTGCGACTTCCTTGTGGATAGTTGATACTTGTATGCGGAGATCGCTTAATTGATTTTCTATGTCCAATACCCTTAATTCAATAATTTCTCCCCTAACTGGCTTGTGGGATGGAGCTTGTGGGATGGATGTTGTAGGATGTTTTTCTGCAAAGCAAAATTTACACGATTCGACTAAGCATAAGATGCATTGGTACCTTAATGCTAGAGTGGGTATCTATAACAATAAATACATGGTTTATCATTACTACAGCTATTATTTTTCCAACTATGGTCGCAGGTGGTCATATTTGTCTTAAGTATTGATTGAAAAGGTCTAGTTTGGATAAATTATCTTCGTAAGAATCTCGACACTTTCGATCGAATTCAACTAGTTCTCTGCGTAATGCTTCGGTATCGCTATCAGAGCTAGAAGGGTATTTATCATCTTGATCATTAATACTAATGATGCTGTAAACACTTTCTGTGTCACTAATGGTTTCGTCAACTTGGATTAAATCCTCATTTGTACAGTTTATTAAAGCATCTTGTTTGTTATGTATGTTATGTCGTTTATTACATTCGCGGGTTAGATGCTCAGTAGAGCCACAAGTAAAGCATGTTAAGGTTTTACTATAATTTCTCCGTCGATCACATTTTCTTACGTGCTTATCTTTGTTTAAGTATGGTTTTCTAGCATTACTTTTTCGTAGGAAATACTTTCGTTTAGGTTTGTATTTGTAGGTACTCTGCTGTGGCCGAGAGCTGGGTTTTTCGTCTTTGTCATATCGTTGGGGTGTGTATATGTTGCTACAAAAACTATATTCTCCTCTGAGTTGTTTATTAATCTGTAGATCAGTGCATTTTTCGACAAGACAATTTAGGATAAATTTTATTTTTGTACTGATATTATCTACTTGGGGAAAATTCACTTGTCGTTCTTTATATTTTTTATATATAACAGTTCCTAACGGATCTGGTAATTTTAGGAAGAGTTTTTCGCCTATAGTCTGGTCATAAACACATCCTGCAATACTACTATAATACATATAAACTTGGAGAAATGGTTTGATGTAATACCATTTCCTAATTTGGAGCTGTTCTAATCGTCTGATGACTTCTATCTGGGCGGTGGAGGTAATATTTGGCTGATATCCTAATAACAAATATGTAATCTTATTTGTAATGTTATAAGGATTTGCGGCTAAGGAAATATCTCGGCTAAAGTCTTGGGGATATTCCTTCTTATAAGATTCCCAGACTGCTCTTGCTGTTTCTCCTAAAATTTTTTCGAGATAATTATACATCTCTTTGGGTGACTTAACGATTTCTAATTCATCGTATTTTCGAACTATCATTTGGCTCCATATTTCCAATACAGTGGGTAATTTTTGGGGATCATGTGCTGTGATATTTAATAATCGTCCATCATCTATTAATAATTTTTTATCTATGGTTTCTAGTGGCATACTTTTTCCTTTTGGTTTAATAATATCTCTTTCTCCTTGGTAATCATTATATTTGGGTCTAGGTGGCTGTCCTATTTGGTTATCAATTTCTGTGTTAAATGTATATGTATTACTTGCTTGGGATGTAGACTCTCCATTGACCAGTTCGATTTGTTGCTCATATGCTGTCGTATCGCATAACTCTGTATCTAGTTCGTCTTGGAGCAGTAGGTCCCTATGCATGACTAAATGTCCTGATTTATTAAGTTCGAGACTATCGTATTCATACATTAGTCCTTCAATTTCCATTCTATTTTCTAACCTAATCTGGTCTTCGTAAGTACCTTTTTAATTATACCTAACTATATGACCGTCTTCTATTCTGTTCATTTCGCAGAGAGTCTACGTCGGAGTTTATCTCGTCTTGTTCAGGGATCGGCTTATGCACATATCCTTGGAATCTTAAGCTATAAGTGTTATCCAAGTTTTTGTATAAAAGGCTATTATCTGGGATACTAACTGTGCTATTTGTTAAATTATCGCTGATATTCCAAACTAGGCCTTCTAGTATGGCTGGGTCAATATCCATAGGTTGAATCATTTTTACACCCGTGCTGCTTATGACATCTATAATATGTTCGATATTAAGCTTGTATTTCGTGGTACTATTGTTAGTCAGTTTTCCTAATAATCCGATATTTATCAGTAAGTTGCTGTGTCCGGTGAAATCTTCGTATCCCTTTGTCTGGATTCCTAATTCAATTTTATCTGTCTTTTATGCTAACCATGAAGTCTGGACTACAATAAAATATTCCTTTGTTTTTTGACATGTCTACTTCCATGTCAGCGATCATTGCCTTGCGGGCGTCTGACTGCCATCTTTTATCTAAGAGAGTGATTAGAACTTTCGTTCCTAATCTTTTTCTTTCTAATCCTTTTAATCCGATGACTATTAATCCTAGATGGACTAATTTTTTATCTGTCCGTTTGATCTGGCTTATTGTATTCTGACTGATTAACTTAATATTATTGGGAAAGTTTGTGACTAGCAATTCTTCTTCTCTATTAATTCTTAATAGTTCAATGTTAAAATTAAATCTTCCGACATGGTATAAAGTTCTCGGGTTCAGGAGATTAATTTGATGGTTATTGTATAACACTAAATTTTGTTCGGCGTCTAATACTTCTTCTAGGATCATTTTTTTTTCGTTTTCTGCCGCAGAAACTGTCCTAAAAAGGAGGAGGTGCCGACTTGGCTATTTTCTGATGTTACGGTTCTACTGGTAGTTGCTATTGCTTGGGGATTCATCGTCTTATGATACCGAATTAAGGACGGTTTGTTGGGAGAGGGGAGAGGTAGATGTCATGATGAGGAGGAGAAGAGGGTTGCGGTGGGGCCCGTAGAAAGTAAAAAAAGAAATAAAATAAAAATAAAAAGTAGGTCTGCTGGAAGAGGTGGCATGAGGGTGTGGATTAGTAGAATAGAATAAGATAAAAGTGTGCTTGGAAAGAGTCTGGAGGTGGGGCCCGGGAGATAAAAAAAAGGAAAAAAATAAAAGTTGGTGTGCAGGATGAGGTGGGGAAAGGAGGTGTGCTCTAAAAAAAATGATTAAAACAATAATAGGAAGCCGTGCGACATTAAAAAGAAAAGGAAATAAAGAAAAACTGTGGCGTTATCAACGGAAGGCGGGTGGATGGAGGAGTGATTGGCGGGAAAGGCCGATGCCCGACAGCGGAGACTGGTGGAGATGCGGGGTACTGTAGAGAGAGAAAGAGAGGAGGTTATAGAGATAAAGAGCTTTTGATTCACTTCTTGCTTGATTACAATGACCCCCATGAGTTCTCTTAAATAGAACTCATAATGACATACTTGTAAATACCACAATAGACGCACAAATATTAAAATACTACGACGCTTAGACTACGACTCGATAATAACGACTCGATACAGCACGACTCAACATAATAATAATAACACACGATAACTGACGAAGGATCCGTAACAGTCACCTTTGTAGAAATGCGTACTCAGATGCAAGCTATTCTGATAATAAACATGCTAGTAAATCAACGTCTAGGTATTTCACATTTTTGGGGAAAATCTTGTAACATGCTGAAGAAAGAAGCAAAATGTTGCCTCCAGGTCCAACACTGAGTCTAAATATCGAGGAATGACGCAAACAACGTGTGAACTCAAGTTGCTCAAGACTTTTAAAACACCAGGGAGAAATCTATGCTACTCTACATATGCATTCTGATTACCATATATTATGGGTCCTCCGTCAGTTATCTTGTTAATTATCATTTTATGTATTTTTATTGAGTCGTATGAGTCGTGTCGCCATTAAGGTATTTCGGGTGTTTTATTAATTTTATGCATTTTCATGTATTTACAATTGTGCTACCCGGGGTTCTATATATAGGCCCTTGTCTTGCATTTGAAATTAAGTAATGAATGAAACTTTTCCTTATCTCTCTAAACTCCTCTCTCTCTCTAACCCTCTCCCCCTCCTCTAGGGTTTTCCTCCCTTCTTCTTCCCCAAGCTTCTTCTTCTAACTTCTCCGCCTCTACCTCCATTTTTAGGGCTTGCCCTAGTATCCCCGACCTCCAACGACCTCAACGAAACAAGCCCATAACATCTTGGTACCAGAGCCATCCTTCCTCGGCTCGACACTTCTTTGCCATCTCCTCTTCCTTCACGCCGTCAACATCGGCCGCTGTTTTCCCTGAATGTCACCAGCCAGAAGTTTTCACGACACCAGAGGCATCCTTCCTCTCCAGCTGCAAGCACCACGACCAAGCTTCACCTCCTATTCCTCGACGACACCACCACAACAAAACAGTCGGAGGCCCAGAACGACGGGATATAGTGTGCTGTTGAAGCCAAAACTTGACCTCAACGAAAGTTCGAAAATAAGGGCGCAGCCAACACCAACTCCTCCCAAGCTCCGACCTCTGACTGGTTGTAAAGGACCAAAAACCGACCCAAAGCCTCAGTAGGGAGGTCCCACCTCTTACCCGGAAGATCTCTGAGAGCTTCCCCTCCAAAGCCAAAAGCTGGGCTTGGAGCTCCTCAGAAAGCACTAGAAGACCTTGGAGAAAAATATGAAAAAGGCCCTTTCTGAAGAGCCTCTGTGGGTCTATTTATAGTCTTTGCTGACCTGAAATTACTAAAATACCCTGGGTCGGGTCTGCCAACAGCCAAACCCCGCTGTTCTGAAGGGTCATACGCAGACCACGAAGGGAAAAAGTGTAAAATCACTTGGGCTAAAAAGGTAAACCACCTTCCAACTGAACCGGCCCTCGACCAACCACTGAACCGGTGCCTGCCCCCTTGCCGAACCGGCGCTTGGCGAGGGCACCGTCTCGCGGGCGGGAGCTCCCTCCTATGGGCTCGCCTCGCCTAGCGAGTTGGCGCTTGCCTCGCGAGTGGCCTTCTCGCTGGGCCCGTCTCGCCTAGCGAGCGGCTCTCGCCTGGGCCCCTCTCGCCTAGCAAACCGACCCTCGCCGGGCGAGTGGCCCTTTTCCTGGGACCCACTTGCCTATCGAGCCGACTCTCGCTTTGGGATCCCCTCGCCTAGTCGAGCAACCCTATTTCCCTTGAGCCTTCCGCTCCTGCGAGCCCGAGGTTGTACACAATCCCCGCTCTTTTCGAGGTTACCTCAAGCTCGGAATGAAAGTTCAACCGAGGCTTGTGTCATTAAAGTATATTTATGAGGGAATCTTTTGGGGGGCCCTCCACCGGAGCCTATAAATATAGGATTCCCACCCCGCGTAGAGAATGCCCCCTTTCCACACTTCGTCCTTCTTTAGCTCTACTGTAATCATGTCTCACAGCCAGAGCTTCTGTGAACGCATTGCGATGGTGCGCAAGCAGAACAAGGCCAACAAGGCCGCTCTGACCTCGGCTCCGGTTCGCACCCCCTCCTTACCATCATCATCGTCTCGCCCGAAGAAGGTAAAAACAACTGGCCCCTCCTCCTCGACAGAGGAGCCCTCTCGCACTTCCCTGGAAATCCACGCCCCTCCTCCTCCCGCGCCTTCCAGAGAGAAAGAGGTGAATTTTCGCCTTTATCCCTATTTCTCCTTCGTTTGTAGTATCTCAAAGAACACATCCAAGACCAAGTCCCTTCCCCCTGGTGTGCTTACCGCCCTTCCCAGTTAATGAGAGCCTGAGCAGCGAGTCTACCCGGGGCCGAGCAGCACTCGGGGTCCCTTACCCTCACAGGCGAGCCTTCAGACCTGCCAGCTAATGAGAGCCTGCGCAGCGGGTCTACCTGGGGCCGAGCTAGGCTCGGGGTTGTGCAATCATCCAAGCCGAAGTATCTCAAAGAACACATCCAAGACCAAGTCCTTTCCCCCAGGTGTGCCTACCGCCCTGCCCAACTAATGAGAGCCTGAGCAACGAGTCTACCCGGGACCGAGCATCACTCAGGGTCCCTTACCCCCACAAGCGAGCCTTCGGACCTGCCAGCTAGTGAGAGCCTGCGCAGCGGGTCTACCTGGGGCCGAGCCAGGCTCGGGGTAGTGCAATCATCCAAGTCGAAGTATCTCAAAGAACACATCCAAGACCAAGTCCTTTCCCCCCAGGTGTGCCTACCGCCCTGCCCAGCTAATGAGAGCCTGAACAGCGAGGCTACCCGGGGCCGAGCAGCACTCAGGGTCCCTTACCCCCACAGGCGAGCCTTCAGACCTGCCAGCTAATGAGAGCCTGCGCACCGGGTCTACCTAGGGCCGAGCCAGGATCGGGGTAGTGCAATCATCCAAGCCGAAGTATCTCAAAGAACACATCCAAGACAAAGTCCTTTCCCCCCAGGTGTGCCTACCGCCCGTCCCAGCTAATGAGAGCCTGAGCAGCGAGTCTACCCGGGGCCGAGCAGCACTCGTGGTCCCTTACCCCCATAGGCGAGCCTTTAGACCTGCCAGCTAATGAGAGCCTGCGCAGCGGGTCTACCTGGGGCCGAGCCAGGCTCGGGGTAGTGCAATCATCCAACCATCCTATCATCAGCATTCCACAATAGGTAAGACCAAAACAACAACAAGTTGGTGAATATAATATAATAACTTGGCTTTGAATTTACAATTTCACCTTCCCCCCTTATGGATAGAAGCGTTTCAAGTCGTCACCGCTCCAGGTGTGGCTCATGGATCTCCCCTCCACGTCCTGGAGGTGGTAACCTCCCGTTCTTAGAACCCTTTGGACAATGTAAGGCCCCTCCCAATTTGGGTTGAGCTTGCCAACGGGGGCTGATCTTCCCGCAACATCGACTTTCTTTAACACCAGGTCTCTTTTTGCGAACTGTTTGATTCTGATGTGTTTGTCAAAGTATTTTGCCATTCGCCGCTTGATTTCCTCCTGCCTGATGGCTGCGACATCGCGCAGCTCTTCTACCATATCCAATGAGAGACGCAACTCCCCTTCATTCTCCAACCTCCAAACCTCGTCTCATTCTCCCGCGGCCGTGACCCGCGGGGATCGAACCTCGAACTTCACTGGCAGGACCGCCTCACACCCATGGGAGAGTTTGAAGGGGGTCTCGCCGGTGGCCGTGTTCGGGGTTGTCCGCAAGGCCCATAGAACTGAGGGGTGCTGTTCCACCCAATTCCCCCTCAAGTTCTCCACCTTCTTTTTGAGTAAGTTCACAATGATCTTGTTTGCCGCCTCCACCTGGCCGTTGCTCCTGGGGTGGTGGATGGAGGCGAACCTAAGGCCTGTCCCCAGTTGGGTGCAGAAGCTGATGAACTCTTCGCTGGCAAACTGGGGGCCATTGTCTGTCACTATTGCCTGGGGCAACCCGTGCCTGCATATGATCTCTCCCCAAGCAAAGTTTCTGATGACTTGTGAGATGACCTTGGCCAGCGCCTTGATCTCCAGCCACTTTGAAAAGTAGTCAATCATGATTAGAAGAAACCTTCTCTGCCCACTAGCTGGAGGGAAAGGCCCGACTAGATCCATCCCCCAGATGGCGAAATGCCATGGTGCCGTGATGCTTCAGAGCCTTTGAGAGGGCAGGAGCTTGAGGGGGGCGTACAACTGACACTTTCGGCACCTCCTCGCAAACTCAGCCGCATCCTTCCTCAGGGTCTGCCAGAAATACCCTTGCCTTACCACCCTTGCTTCCAACGTTCTTCCTCCCGAGTGACTGCCGCACTCACCTGAATGCACTTCCTCCAGAATCCTTGGGATCTCTTCCTCGGTCACACACCTCGCTAGGAGCCCGGACAACATCTTCCGATGCAACCCTCCTTCCAGCATTAGGTAATTGGCCGCTTTGTGCCTGAATCTTTTGGCATCCTTAGTCCCTTCCGGAAGCTCGCCAGTGGTCAAAAAAGTCACCAATGGGTCCACCCACGAGGGTCGCCGATCTACCTCCATCAACTCTCCTTCCTCGATTGCCGGTCGAAATAGCTCGGTCAGGGTTCCTCCCCCCGAGGTCCAAACTTAGCCAGCCGATCGGCTGCTACACTCTCTTCCCTGGGAACGTGTTGGATTGAGAACGTCCGGAACCCTCCGATGATCATCCTTATTTTGGACAAATACTTTCCAAGGGTGGGCTCCCGAGCTTCGAACTCTCCTCGAATCTGTGATGCTACCACCAACGAGTCCGTAAAAGCCTCCACATCCTGGATCTCAAGCTTCTTTGCCAAACGAAGGCCGACTATCATGGCCTCGTACTCCGTTTGGTTATTAGTCACCGGGAAGTGCAAGACCACCGCTTGTTCTATAGTGACCCCCTGAGGGCTTATCAACACCACTCCTCCCCCGAGAGAATGCTTTCCTAAGGCCCCGTCAACCACTATCTTCCATGCCCCCTGTGACCGCGGCTCCTCGGCCCCGACCTCAACAACATAGTCGGCCAAGAAGTCAGCCACTACTTGC
Source organism: Platanthera zijinensis (assembly GCA_039513925.1). Classification (NCBI taxonomy): domain Eukaryota; kingdom Viridiplantae; phylum Streptophyta; class Magnoliopsida; order Asparagales; family Orchidaceae; genus Platanthera; species Platanthera zijinensis. Next base: position 129,011,237 of record CM077088.1, on the reverse strand, counting down.
GCCTTGATGGAGAGCCTAAACACAAACGAGATGTCGAACTCGCTCAGTTCAATGGACCACTTGGCTAACCGTCCTGAGTGCTCAACTCCTTCAAAAATCTTGCGGAGGGGATGGTCCGTCACCACCTTGATCGAATGGGCTTGGAAGTACGGCCGAAGCTTCCTGGCTGAAACGATCAAAGCGTATGCCAGCTTTTCTAAAATGGGATAGCGCAGCTCCGACTTTTTCAGGGTCCTGCTAACATAATAGATTGACAATTGCTTCTTCCCCTCTTCCCTGACCAGGACAGAGCTCACGACCTCTGCTCCTACTCCGAGGTATTAGGCTAGATCCTCCCCCTCCTTCGGGCTTTGAAGTAGCGGAGCCTGGGAGAGCTGCCTCTTCAACGCTTGAAAAGCCTCCTCACATTCGGCGGTACAATCGAACATTTGATTACCCCGCAACACTTTGAAGAACGATGAGCATTTTTCCCTCGACCTGGAGAGGAATCTGCTTAGTCCGGCCAGCTTGCCTATCAAGCGCTGAACCTCCTTAACGCTGCGTGGTGACTCCGGCTCTTGGATGACCTTCACCTTATCTTGGTTAGGCTCTACCCCTGCCGGGGTCAGAAGGTGTCCAAGGAACTTCCCACGGCTCGTCCTGAAGACACACTTCAAGGGGTTCAGCCTCATCTTGAACTTCCGTAGGGTGGCGAACGTCTCCTCCAGGTCCCGCAGGTGCGAGTCCATACACTTGCTCTTGACCATCAGATCGTCAACATAGACCTCTAGGTTCCTCCCCCTTTGACCCTAGAAGACTCGATCCATCATGCGGTTGTATGTATCCCCTGCGTTCTTCAACCCAAAGGGTATCATCTTATAGCTGAAACATCCCTCTCTCGTGATGAAGGAGACATCCTTGACATCAAGAGGGTGCATTCAGATCTGATAATAACCTAAAAAAGCATCTATAAAACTCATAATAGAGAAACCAACGGCTGAATCAACCAGCGCGTCAATCCGAGGCAGGGGATAACAATCCTTGGGGCATGATTTATTTAATAAGGAAAAGTCAATACACATGCGCCATTTTCCTCCCCCCTTCTTTACCATTACCATATTTGAGATCCAACCCGGATACTGGATCTCTGAGATGAAGCCGGCCTCCAGAAGCTTCTTGACCTCCTCGCGGATGGGCTCCTCCATATTGGTAGTGATGGTCCTCATCTTCTGGCGAATGGGGCGCGTCCGGGGGTCCAGGTTAAGGCGATGGCAGGCTACATCTGCATCGATGCCCGACATGTCAGCCGCGCTCCAAGCAAAGATGTCGACGTTGCTCTGGATGCAAGCCCGCACTCGCTCCTGGTCCTCAGGACCTAAGCCCCCGCTGATCCGCACCCTTTGCACCTGGCCGGTGCTGGTGAAGACTTCTATCTCCACCACCTCCTCAGCCGGTTCCAGCCGCGACTGCTCCCAACCGGCCCTCACCTCCTCTTCCTGCCCAAACTCTTCCTCCCCTCCTGCCTCCTCTACTTCCATCGCCTCCCCTAGGCTTTCATGCTGCTGCTCAACCTCCACGCCCCTCAGGGCCTCCTTCTTAACTCCTCCTCCTCGCCCTTCCTCTACTCCTTCCTCCTGCCGACCCTCTTGCGGTTCCGACCCTTCGTCCCTCTGGACCTCCTACACAACTCGTCTCTGCTCCTCCCAACATCTCCCCGATCGCCTCCTCTAGGCTCACCCCCTCTCCGACCTCTTCCTGCTCCTCCATCTCCCTCTCCAACTCTTCCGCCTCTGCCATCCAAGATACGGTGTTGACCGCCGTCACGTAACATTTCCTCACCACCTTCGGGTCCCCCCTGATCCTAACTTGCACCCCTCCGTTGTTGAACTTGAGACACTGATAGAACGAGGAGGGGATGCAGCGAAAGACGCTGATGAGAGGGCGCCCAAAGATGGTGTTGTAACTGCTTGGGACGTCCACTATCACGAACCTACAGTTCCGTGACACGCCCCCCCAATTTCACATGCAACCCTACTCCTCCTTCTACCTCCTTCCTCTCTCCTGAAAATCTAAACAATGGCCCGTCCGAAGCTAAGACCCTCTTGGCCTCGACCTTCATCTCGTCGAAGTCCTTCTTGAAGATCACATTCACAGAGCTCCCGTTGTCGACCAGGATCCTGAAGACCGTGAAATTCTCCACCTCCGTCTGGATTACCAAAGCGTCGCAGAACGGGTCTTCGAAGTCTGGCATATCTGCTGATGAAAAAGTATTTTCTCTTCCGGAGGGGGGAGCCTGGGAGGTCGAGGCGACCCCCCTTCGGAACATGGTCTAAAGGCTCCCCTTGCGAGTTGCCTCAATCCCAACTCCTCCATGGATCACCCCGATCCCTCCCCGGGTTCCCACGCCTGCCCGGTCCTCGCACCTGTCTTCCCCACCTCCCTGCTGCACCTCCACGATCCTTATTGGCGGATCCTGCCTCCCCAGTTCCCTAGCTTCTCTCATCTCCAGGAACTTTGGGCAGGTGGCCGTCGCGTGACCCTCCTCCTGGTGGAAGTCACAGAAAGGCAACGCCGCCCTGCCCCCTCTTCCTTCTCCACCTCCTCTTCTCCCGGCTCCTCCCCGAACTCCTCTCCTTCCTCCTCTACCTCGGCCGACCTCCATTCTCTCTTGCTGCGGCGGGAAGTGACCCCTCTGCCCCTGCCTCCATGCCGGCTGCTCGAACCTCCTTGGCTCGCAGAAGTTCTCTTCCCTGAAAGCCTCCTTCTTGTCCCTAGGGGCGACCCTCCTGAGGCCTCCAACCTAACCGGTTGTTCGGCTCCCGGGCCCCCCATCCTTGATGCTTCCCCTGCCCTCGGGGCTCCTCCCTCCTTCTCTCTGCTCCCTCCGCCTTCCTGCTCCTGGTTCCTTCACATCATCCTCCACCAACCTGACCAGCTTTCTGGCAAAAGCCGGATTGACCCTTTTGAAGTCTTATCTCCTTCGCCGCCCTCTCCATGAGCTCCTCAAAAGAGAGGGGGGGGGGGGCACTCTCTTCAACTCCATGCTAAAGATTCCCGGCCTCAGCCCCAGGGTAAAAGCGAGCATCAGTGCATACCTTGGGACCTCCTGGACCAGGAGGATCTCCTCCTGAAACCGGTCAACATAATGACCCAGCGTCTCATCTTGCTTCTGCCTCACCGCAAACAAGCATTCCGCCTCCTTCTTTCGCTTCTTCGATGTCGAGAACCTCAACAGGAACCCTCGACGCAGATCCTCAAAACTGTAGATCGAACTTGCCGACAACTGGTGGAACCAGTCCCGGGCCTTCTACTTCAACGTGATATCAAACAGCCGACACTTGAAGGCATCCGTCATCTGCCTTATCGAAACAACATCTTCGAACCACTGTACATGCTGCACAGGGTCATCTTTCCCCGAATAGTAGGACATGTCGGGCTCCCGGAACCCCTCCGGCACCGGAGCTGAGATGATGAGCTCACTGAAAGGGATCTCGCCACCTGCCTGCCGAGAAGGCACGTCTCGCAGCCTCGGCTGGCTGGCCCGATCTCGCACAGCCGCCTCCCTCTCGCCAACCTCTGCCGGAACCTCCTTCCCGGGACGCTGGCCTGGGAAGAGCTCTCGCGCGACTACGTCCCTCCCCCAGATGGCGAAATGCCATGGTGCCGTGATGCTTCAGAGCCTTTGAGAGGGCAGGAGCTTGAGGGGGGCGTACAACTGACACTTTCGGCACCTCCTCGCAAACTCAGCCGCATCCTTCCTCAGGGTCTGCCAGAAATACCCTTGCCTTACCACCCTTGCTTCCAACGTTCTTCCTCCCGAGTGACTGCCGCACTCACCTGAATGCACTTCCTCCAGAACCCTTGGGATCTCTTCCTCGGTCACACACCTCGCTAGGAGCCCGGACAACATCTTCCGATGCAACCCTCCTTCCAGCATTAGGTAATTGGCCGCTTTGTGCCTGAATCTTTTGGCATCCTTAGTCCCTTCCGGAAGCTCGCCAGTGGTCAGAAAAGTCACCAATGGGTCCACCCACGAGGGTCGCCGATCTACCTCCATCAACTCTCCTTCCTCGATTGCCGGTCGAAATAGCTCGGTCAGGGTTCCTCCCCCCGAGGTCCAAACTTAGCCAGCCGATCGGCTGCTACACTCTCTTCCCTGGGAACGTGTTGGATTGAGAACGTCCGGAACCCTCCGATGATCATCCTTATTTTGGACAAATACTTTCCAAGGGTGGGCTCCCGAGCTTCGAACTCTCCTCGAATCTGTGATGCTACCACCAACGAGTCCGTAAAAGCCTCCACATCCTGGATCTCAAGCTTCTTTGCCAAACGAAGGCCGACTATCATGGCCTCGTACTCCGTTTGGTTATTAGTCACCGGGAAGTGCAAGACCACCGCTTGTTCTATAGTGACCCCCTGAGGGCTTATCAACACCACTCCTCCCCCGAGAGAATGCTTTCCTAAGGCCCCGTCAACCACTATCTTCCATGCCCCCTGTGACCGCGGCTCCTCGGCCCCGACCTCAACAACATAGTCGGCCAAGAAGTCAGCCACTACTTGCGCCTTGATGGAGAGCCTAAACACAAACGAGATGTCGAACTCGCTCAGTTCAATGGACCACTTGGCTAACCGTCCTGAGTGCTCAACTCCTTCAAAAATCTTGCGGAGGGGATGGTCCGTCACCACCTTGATCGAATGGGCTTGGAAGTACGGCCGAAGCTTCCTGGCTGAAACGATCAAAGCGTATGCCAGCTTTTCTAAAATGGGATAGCGCAGCTCCGACTTTTTCAGGGTCCTGCTAACATAATAGATTGACAATTGCTTCTTCCCCTCTTCCCTGACCAGGACAGAGCTCACGACCTCTGCTCCTACTCCGAGGTATTAGGCTAGATCCTCCCCCTCCTTCGGGCTTTGAAGTAGCGGAGCCTGGGAGAGCTGCCTCTTCAACGCTTGAAAAGCCTCCTCACATTCGGCGGTACAATCGAACATTTGATTACCCCGCAACACTTTGAAGAACGATGAGCATTTTTCCCTCGACCTGGAGAGGAATCTGCTTAGTCCGGCCAGCTTGCCTATCAAGCGCTGAACCTCCTTAACGCTGCGTGGTGACTCCGGCTCTTGGATGACCTTCACCTTATCTTGGTTAGGCTCTACCCCTGCCGGGGTCAGAAGGTGTCCAAGGAACTTCCCACGGCTCGTCCTGAAGACACACTTCAAGGGGTTCAGCCTCATCTTGAACTTCCGTAGGGTGGCGAACGTCTCCTCCAGGTCCCGCAGGTGCGAGTCCATACACTTGCTCTTGACCATCAGATCGTCAACATAGACCTCTAGGTTCCTCCCCCTTTGACCCTAGAAGACTCGATCCATCATGCGGTTGTATGTATCCCCTGCGTTCTTCAACCCAAAGGGTATCATCTTATAGCTGAAACATCCCTCTCTCGTGATGAAGGAGACATCCTTGACATCAAGAGGGTGCATTCAGATCTGATAATAACCTAAAAAAGCATCTATAAAACTCATAATAGAGAAACCAACGGCTGAATCAACCAGCGCGTCAATCCGAGGCAGGGGATAACAATCCTTGGGGCATGATTTATTTAATAAGGAAAAGTCAATACACATGCGCCATTTTCCTCCCCCCTTCTTTACCATTACCATATTTGAGATCCAACCCGGATACTGGATCTCTGAGATGAAGCCGGCCTCCAGAAGCTTCTTGACCTCCTCGCGGATGGGCTCCTCCATATTGGTAGTGATGGTCCTCATCTTCTGGCGAATGGGGCGCGTCCGGGGGTCCAGGTTAAGGCGATGGCAGGCTACATCTGCATCGATGCCCGACATGTCAGCCGCGCTCCAAGCAAAGATGTCGACGTTGCTCTGGATGCAAGCCCGCACTCGCTCCTGGTCCTCAGGACCTAAGCCCCCGCTGATCCGCACCCTTTGCACCTGGCCGGCGCTGGTGAAGACTTCTATCTCCACCACCTCCTCAGCCGGTTCCAGCCGCGACTGCTCCCAACCGGCCCTCACCTCCTCTTCCTGCCCAAACTCTTCCTCCCCTCCTGCCTCCTCTACTTCCATCGCCTCCCCTAGGCTTTCATGCTGCTGCTCAACCTCCACGCCCCTCAGGGCCTCCTTCTTAACTCCTCCTCCTCGCCCTTCCTCTACTCCTTCCTCCTGCCGACCCTCTTGCGGTTCCGACCCTTCGTCCCTCTGGACCTCCTACACAACTCGTCTCTGCTCCTCCCAACATCTCCCCGATCGCCTCCTCTAGGCTCACCCCCTCTCCGACCTCTTCCTGCTCCTCCATCTCCCTCTCCAACTCTTCCGCCTCTGCCATCCAAGATACGGTGTTGACCGCCGTCACGTAACATTTCCTCACCACCTTCGGGTCCCCCCTGATCCTAACTTGCACCCCTCCGTTGTTGAACTTGAGACACTGATGGAACGAGGAGGGGATGCAGCGAAAGACGCTGATGAGAGGGCGCCCAAAGATGGTGTTGTAACTGCTTGGGACGTCCACTATCACGAACCTACAGTTCCGTGACACGCCCCCCCAATTTCACATGCAACCCTACTCCTCCTTCTACCTCCTTCCTCTCTCCTGAAAATCTAAACAATGGCCCGTCCGAAGCTAAGACCCTCTTGGCCTCGACCTTCATCTCGTCGAAGTCCTTCTTGAAGATCACATTCACAGAGCTCCCGTTGTCGACCAGGATCCTGAAGACCGTGAAATTCTCCACCTCCGTCTGGATTACCAAAGCGTCGCAGAACGGGTCTTCGAAGTCTGGCATATCTGCTGATGAAAAAGTATTTTCTCTTCCGGAGGGGGGAGCCTGGGAGGTCGAGGCGACCCCCCTTCGGAACATGGTCTAAAGGCTCCCCTTGCGAGTTGCCTCAATCCCAACTCCTCCATGGATCACCCCGATCCCTCCCCGGGTTCCCACGCCTGCCCGGTCCTCGCACCTGTCTTCCCCACCTCCCTGCTGCACCTCCACGATCCTTATTGGCGGATCCTGCCTCCCCAGTTCCCTAACTTCTCTCATCTCCAGGAACTTTGGGCAGGTGGCCGTCGCGTGACCCTCCTCCTGGTGGAAGTCACAGAAAGGCAACGCCGCCCTGCCCCCTCTTCCTTCTCCACCTCCTCTTCTCCCGGCTCCTCCCCGAACTCCTCTCCTTCCTCCTCTACCTCGGCCGACCTCCATTCTCTCTTGCTGCGGCGGGAAGTGACCCCTCTGCCCCTGCCTCCATGCCGGCTGCTCGAACCTCCTTGGCTCGCAGAAGTTCTCTTCCCTGAAAGCCTCCTTCTTGTCCCTAGGGGCGACCCTCCTGAGGCCTCCAACCTAACCGGTTGTTCGGCTCCCGGGCCCCACATCCTTGATGCTTCCCCTGCCCTCGGGGCTCCTCCCTCCTTCTCTCTGCTCCCTCCGCCTTCCTGCTCCTGATTCCTTCACATCATCCTCCACCAACCTGACCAGCTTTCTGGCAAAAGCCGGATTGACCCTTTTGAAGTCTTATCTCCTTCGCCGCCCTCTCCATGAGCTCCTCAAAAGAGAGGGGGGGGGGGGGGGGCACTCTCTTCAACTCCATGCTAAAGATTCCCGGCCTCAGCCCCAGGGTAAAAGCGAGCATCAGTGCATACCTTGGGACCTCCTGGACCAGGAGGATCTCCTCCTGAAACCGGTCAACATAATGACCCAGCGTCTCATCTTGCTTCTGCCTCACCGCAAACAAGCATTCCGCCTCCTTCTTTCGCTTCTTCGATGTCGAGAACCTCAACAGGAACCCTCGACGCAGATCCTCAAAACTGTAGATCGAACTTGCCGACAACTGGTGGAACCAGTCCCGGGCCTTCTACTTCAACGTGATATCAAACAGCCGACACTTGAAGGCATCCGTCATCTGCCTTATCGAAACAACATCTTCGAACCACTGTACATGCTGCACAGGGTCATCTTTCCCCGAATAGTAGGACATGTCGGGCTCCCGGAACCCCTCCGGCACCGGAGCTGAGATGATGAGCTCACTGAAAGGGATCTCGCCACCTGCCTGCCGAGAAGGCACGTCTCGCAGCCTCGGCTGGCTGGCCCGATCTCGCACAGCCGCCTCCCTCTCGCCAACCTCTGCCGGAACCTCCTTCCCGGGACGCTGGCCTGGGAAGAGCTCTCGCGCGACTACGTCCCTCTCGCCAACCTCCGTCGGGACCTCCTTCTCGGGGCGCTGCCCAGGAGCGTTCTCGCCCAAGAGCGGGATCGCCTCTACTGGAACCTGAGAGGTTGCCCACTCGCTCCTTGCCGAGAAGGCCAGGCTGATGGTTTGCAGGACCTCTCGCCTGAAGTCCTCCAGCATCTTGTCGCCTCCTCTCCCCCGGGGGGGGGGGCCTCCAAAACCAGATCCTTCACCTTCACCTCCAGCCATGAGACTAAAATCAAGACTTTCTTGTATCGGCTACCTTCCACGCTCACCGTACCAGAACTGTTGAAGCCAAAACTTTACCTCAACGGAAGTTCAAAAATAAGGGCGCAACCAACACCTACTCCTCCCAAGCTCCGACCTCTGACTTGTTGTAAAGGACCAAGAACCGACCCAAATCCTCAGTAGGGAGGTCCCACCTCTTACCCGGAAGATCTCTGAGAGCTTCCCCTCCAAAGCCAAAAGCTGGGCTTGGAGCTACTCAGAAAGCACTAGAAGACCTTGGAGAAAAATATGAAAAAGGCCCTTTCTGAAGAGCCCCTGTGGGTTTATTTATTGTCTTTGCTGACCTGAAATTACTAAAATACCCTGGGTCGGGTCTGCCAACAGACAAACCCCGCTGTTCTAAGGGTTATACGCAGACCACCAATGACAAAAGTGTAAAATCACCTGGGCCTAAAAAGGTAAACCACCTTCCAACTGAACCGGTCCTCTACCAACCACTGAACCAGTGCCTGCCCCCTTGCCGAACTGGCGCTTGGCGAGAGCACTGTCTCGCAGGCGGGAGCTCCCTCCCATGGGCTCGCCTCGCCTAGCGTGTTGGCTCTTGCCTCGCGAGTGGCCTTCTCGCTGGGCCCGTCTCGCCTAGCGAGCGGCTCTCGCCTGGGCACCTGGGCCCCTCTCGCCTAGCGAGCCGACCCTCGCCGGACGAGTGGCCCTTGTCCTGGGACCCACTCGCCTATCGAGCCGACTCTCACTTTGGGATCCCCTCGCCTAGTCGAGCAGCCCTCTTTCCCTTGAGCCTTCTGCTCCCGCGAACCCGAGGTTGTGCATGTACGACACCCAGCGGGTTGCCGAGCATTGTTCTTGGGAGATCCCCTCCCAGTGATCGTGCAACCGTGCCATCTTCTGGTTCAAGCGGCCCACGCCATTCTCCAGTAGTTGCTGACCGACGTTCCCAACCGCCTCTTTCCACTGACCGCTGCAAACCCCCGCCTCCCTCAAGCTTGCTGAAATCTCTCCGGCGACGTCGACATCCAGCCGCTCTACTTCATCCACGCACGCGCCCCTCAACGCTCACGCCCTATGCTTTCGGAAAAGTTTTGCTTTCGGCGCTTAACACACTGCGCCTTTTTCATCGAGCCGCCCACACGCAACATCAACCTCATCCATCCAAGCCACAACTTCCCTCGGGCAGCACACCACACCTTCCTTCTCTTTACTTCTCTCTTTAATGGAAATTATTATTTATTTCTAAAGTCAATCCCAAGTCCCCTCACGTACGCTACCTTCTTCTATTTCATTTTTTTCCTAGACCCACCACCACTCTTTTTACCCTCCTTACACTCAGCCAGGCACACCACCTCTCGCCACATCATCCATCAATTAGTTAATTGTTTAACTAATTAGTCGTGGATTAATTAATTCGCCCTTCAATCCCACTTCTTCCATTTCCTACTTAATTAGTTGATTGTTTAATAATCTAATTCGACGTGGATTAATTAATTCATCAATTAATTTGATGAACATTAATATTAGTGCCGCGGAGACGGCCATCCTCCACTCAATGCTGTTGAAGTGGTCGACGTTATTTTATGATTCCATGTCTCTTCTTGACTCCAAGCTTGACCAATTGGAGAGGTCAGCATACTTTGAAGTTCTACATCTTTCGGCGCACCCGCCATCCTCGCCACTTCCGCCACCAGTCTTTGCTCTGCAGGTGCTTGCTCCGCTGGTTTTCGCTCTGCCACCTCCGACCACACCGCCACCTCTTATGTTGACCACTACTTTGTCGGCCCCTTCGGGTGCATTGCCATTGCTGCCTCGCACCACGCCGCCTCTACCGATCCCAGCTGCCGTCATTCCACCACTTTCAACATCCTCTCCTCCACCGGCTCCTCCGGCCGACTCGTCGCCGTCTCTATCGGCTCTTGCTCAGCCGGCCCCTGCCATGCTGTAACACCCCTTCCCAATTTTACAATAATCAGCCATCCGGCCGAGTCAGCGATGTAAAGAGAACTAGGAAACAGTATTCAAACTAGTATGCAACAGGTAAAAAGAAGCAACTACTAAGAATTTGTATCTTACAACGGAAGCTAAGAAAATAAACTAAGGGTAACCACATACCTCATATCTGGATTCACAGAGCCACTAAACATGAAAAGAATTGAAATGACTGAAATCTGTAATAACATTTTGAGTCTGATACAAGGTGTATAAAACATTAACAAGGTACATTGTCCACAACTATAAGTGTATGCTAAAAGTAAGGAAAATTGAAAGTGGAAGCAACTACAAACTGACTCCACTTAGCGCTCATCCTAGACGTAGTTTCCCACCCGAGTAACCTGTAAAAACATTGTCCACGAGGGGTCAGAGTAAGGAAAAATAACTCCTCCTAGTGACACTAAGTTTTTTTTCTCATATGATGAATGCATGTCTTTAGAAAATAGTTTTGTGCATTAAAAACATTTATGCTATATGTTATGCATTCTTCGCAATACTTCCTGATCAAAACTCCTACTTGTTCTATGTTAGTGACATTCAGTTCAATAACCCAAGTCCCGACGTTCACTAACTAGTGTACTGTCTCACGTTAGGTCTATACTTGAGTTCTAAGTGGCTTTTAGCCTGCACATCTACTTGAAAGGCTCTAGGCAGAGTAGCTCCTAACGCACATCTGAAACTGACGATCCGATACCATCTGACAAACTCAATTGTTCTAGTGTCGCGCGAACACGGTCTCGAATCTAGTAAATGTCTCAAAGGGGAGTCAACTCCCAAGACTGTACTGCTCATAGGGTACCATATGCCTTATGAGAAAGGTAGTTCGCCTCTACCTAACACGAAAAGACTTATGTGTGCTTACTTACATTTTTGGTCTGATGCTACTCTGCTTGGGACATCTCTTTTGGTGTAGTACTGAGCGACCCTTGACTTTCTCGTGTTCGACTAGAAGTGACATTCACGCCCTTGGTTGGACAATTTCCAAGCTTGCGTACACGGGTAAAGGTTTCGTATCTAACGTTACTGTTCATGATCTAACTACTTTGGTCTTGGAGAAGGGTGTCATCCTACACATTTTCCGCGTCCGTTTTCCTACCACCACACCTTTCTATGCATGGTTATGATATTTGTACAAAACCTACACATGCGCATACAAAAATATATTTCTTGCTATGTCTAATTAGCAGGAATTAGGTTTCCTTACAGTGGTGGTGCGACGCTCGTACACTCGGCGCGGCGACATTTGTTTTTCCGAAGGAAATCCGACTGCTGGGGACTTTCAGAACCTTGCCCCGAGGTCACTCAAATCCTGCAATCCAAGACAACCCTAATTTACACATTTCCCCCCTAGTGTGTCTGTTGGAAAAATTCTAATAACTTAGGGTAACCCAAAATCAAAAGATAACCTAGAATTTTACCTTTACGAGGGAGTAATTGGGGTACTTGATGCGCCAAACTCCAAATTTGCGGTGGATTCCGTACTGCAAAACCTAATTAGGACAATCGAATGAAAACCTAGGTTAGATTAACTTCCAAATCAAAAGATTTCTATGAAAGAATAGAGACAAGGGAGAAATAAAACTCACCGGAAACAAATGATTTCAACTTCCACCGGTTAGGGTTGAATCCGGCTCTTCCACGACCAAGGAAGGAAAAGGAACACCCATCGGCTCCCGTAGAGGAAGGAGGAGAAACCTGCGTTGCTATCTGGAGGGGGATCGGCTGGCGGAAAGGGCTGCGGGAGACGTCGTCTTGGCGTCGTTACGGATCGGCGCTAGCGGGAGACGGACGCAAATCGTCAGGCTGCGGTTTTTCTTTTCTCCCGTGAAGAAGAGAGGCGTGCGGGTTAAAGAACCGTGAGATTGTGGTTTTCATTATTAACCGTATTAAGAGAGGGGTTAAAACTGCTATTGGCACCCCATTGCTATTAATTTTTGCTATACGCAACTCACTCCACACTATACTAACGCCTTTGAACTTAAACGATTTTGCCGAGCAACTTTACTAAAATGAAATGTGTTACACTATCATTATGACTAACACACTTCTCAAATTAACGATCGCGAATAGTAGCATTATACCTTGACGACGCGCTGCCTCGATCAAAATCCGTCGCGACTCGACGCTACAATTAAAATTAAATTTCGCGTCAAAATTATGGATGTTACACATGCAACCCTCATCGGCCACCTCACCACCTTTCTGCCGGCACCTGCTCCGCCGACCCCGACGGATCCATTCCTGCCGCTCAATGTCAGCCCTCCGACCTCCGTGTGGTTGCTGCACATAGCACCTCCAGCGGCCCCGACGAAGCCATTCCATATGCCACCCATTTTACTAATGGCGCCGCCGCTCCTCACCGATGCCACCGCTGCCGCTACGCGTTACCGCACATTGTTCTGGAGGGAGGTCAAGATACCAGATGATCCGACCACCTGCATGGTGCACGAGCTTGAGGGCAAGCTCGTTTTGAAGGACGCATGGAGTGTTATGGGTCCTCCGTCAGTTATCTAATTATTTAGTATTTGTATTAAGTGGTATGAGTCGTGTCGCCATTAAGGTATTTATGGTGTTTTATTAATTTTATGCATTTCCATGTATTTACAATTGTGCCACCCGGGGTCCTATATATAGACCATTGTCTTGTATTTGAAATTAACAAGGACTGAAACTTTTCCTTATCTCTCTAACCCCCCCCCCCCCCCCCCCCCCCCCCTCTCTAACCCTCTCCCCCTCCTCTAGGGTTTTCCTCTCTTCTTCTTCTCCAAGCTTCTTCTTCTAACTTCTCAGCCTCTACCTCCATTCTTAGGGCTTGCCCTAGTATCCCCGACCTCCAACGACCTCAACCAAACAAGCCCATAACACCATAGCACTATTCATATAGCCAGATATTTGATCTTTCATGAAAGGACCAAACATACAGGGGTAGTCTGTCATTTCATCTAGGAAGAGTTTCTTAACAAACGAATATGCACTCTTTTTGCACCTCAGATATGAAACTTTCATATATCTTTATCAAGCCTCTTTCTACTCCTTTCTATAATCTATGTAACAAGTAGTGCATGACTGATATATATGCTCCATCTTGAGGTGAAGACATGAAGTATTAAATATTAAGTTAGATTATATTATTTTGTATGTTTCTGTTTTAGTCCCACACCGCTTGTCTGCACTTAGTCTCTATTGCATTTTCTATATATTCAATACATTTATATGCAACTGAGTCAATGAAGTATCTTCTCTAATGGGCATCATACATAAGGCATCTATTTAATGCTTGGTTGATTCCATTTTATGCAAATTTTATTCTATATTGATTTTTCCTGGCTATTTAATTAATTTTTTTAGCGTATTCTACGTTTTAAACTTTCACTAATGTTCCTTGAAAAATCCAAAATTTCCAGCTATTTCTCTTGAGAAACTCGTCAGTGGAATTGCTTTCAGATGCTGAGTACTCTAAATTAACATCGGTAAGAACTTTTGTTGCTTTATAATAGATAATGTATTGATTTGAAATTATCTTAGGATTATTATGACATGCCAAGTTATTTGCCTATTAATTCTAGCTACTCATTTTCATTGCATTGCCCTGTGAAAGGCATCTGCAGGTGAGTTCTGTCATTTCAGAATTAAAGGAGCGATTACAGTCACATTCAATGAGGTCATATAGGTCTCGCTTTCAGAAGTAAGCTTTTTCTACTTTATAGTTTGTTTAATCGTTGATGGTGATGTAGACAGAGCAGGTCTACATCAAATTTATATTCCATTTATTTAACAGTTTTATCATGTAAACTTTGCAAATTGCGAACCATATTTTTTCAATAAGTAGTGATCTACTAAAACATACCTTGTAATATTTTCTATTTTCAAGGGATACTTGATTACTTATCGTCTGTATGAGCTACATGCCAATGAGGAACAACTAGGGGTGATGGTTGATGAATGACCAATAGAGTGGAGGCCATTAGAAACTGCGGTTTAAGAGGGAATTTGATACGATCGAACCTGTCTAGGAGAAGGGCTGACGGAAGTGAGGCAGAAGAGGGGGATTATGGTTGAGAGAAAAACCTTAGGGAGTAGTCCTAAATTTCATCCATCCAAAAATAATGAAAAAAAGTACAACACCACTCCTTATAGGCGTGGGGTGCGAATAACAAATGCAAGTTAAATAAAAGTATACACAAACATAATACAAAATAACAGAATGCGAATGAAATGAAATAATCATGTCGGCAACGCATATTCGGTCTCTCCTCCAGACAGACCCGTCATAGACTCGCTCCGCGTGCGGACTTGCTACGACGTTTCGTCTCGGCATGTGCGTGTCCCGTTGGCATGCGTAACCGTAACAATGCCGTCGTCTGGAAAATATGTCTTGTCCCCGAGGCAGTGGTCGGTGGGCTGGCGGCAGAAGTGATCTTGGAGGGGCCACGTAACTCCGGACTCCGGACGATAAAACTCAGCAACATGTACCTCCTGCGAGCCAGAATCCTCCTAAAGGTGGTAGCGGCGATCAAGTAGCTTAGCTGTGTAGTACGGGGCCAACTGTCGTCTTTCTTTCGGATCTGAAGAGCCGAGCTAGAAAATGGGCTTGCACCAGAACGGATAAGGTCCCTTATCAGCATTCCCTGCACATAGACTTAAGCTCATCCTGCCGCCCATGGCCAGAACGGAACACCTGCGCCGACACTGCTGTGGTCCTATGCTGGAGGGAATTGGCGGCTGGGTGGCCGGGCTGGTGGAAATCCTGTCGGAGGCTAGTCGGCGAGCATAGTGGAAAGCTCTGGGCATTCTTGTCACGACGTCAATGCGAACCAATACGAGCGCTGGGCGCCTGGACGCCTAGGCGATCAGGAGGACGCCTAGACGATAGTAAGACAAGCAAGTCGCAAGACGACAACTAGATATAAAAAAACTAAGGCGGACTATACACTGCGGTTTTTTATTATAACCGCAGTGTATAGAGAATATAGACAACGGTTTTTATAATAACCACAGTATAAAGCCTAAAATGCAGTAAAAAGCGCAGTGTATAGTGGGTATAGACATCGGTTTATAGAAAAACCGTTGTCTAAAGCTAAAAAAAGTAGACTATACACTGCGGTTTTATAAAAACCGCAATGTATAGTGGGGATAGACAACGATTTTTATAAACACCGCTGTCTATCCAGTCTTTTTTTTTAACTTGGAAGTTAGAAAGAAAACCTACTACAGGAAACAAATTAGAGATATAAACCCCCAAATAATGACACTAACAGATAGTCACAAAACTCAACTATATCCAAAATGACACTTTAATTTCAAAAACAGATAGTCACAGATAATAAATAAATTCTTTATCAATATAATCAAAGAAACAGACCCACTACAAGACACATAAATCAGAGACATAAACCCACTTGCAAGATTCACAAAAATCAGAGAAATTAATTAAATGTATGGCTTCACAGAAAACCACAAATCAGAAAAACAAACCCACTGCAGGATCACAGAAATCCATTGAAAACTATCCTGTGAATTGAGAAACAATTCTGCTACAGATTCACTTAGGAGCAAATCTACTGCGGGTCTAATAACAGAACAACAAAAAATTCCAATGAAAAAGGGAGAAAAATCTCCCCGTTTCATACTAAATGTTGAGTTTACATGCATGTTCTGTAGTATAATTTACACTATCCATGAATCATGATATCTCAATATTCAAGAAAAATGAACCAAAAATTGAACACAAGAATATCATAATATCATAGTGAAATCTAAAATGTCATCATCATTCATACTAACTTTTCCTCATAATATCATAGTCAATTATAATATGAAATACCAGAAAAGTGAACCAGCATGAATAATAATTTTAACAAAAACTTTAAAGTTTAAACTATAATTTTAACCATCATAAAATGATCAAATAGAATCATCTAGTAAGTCGTCATTGATATTGTTTGTTCTCAGTTGGTTTGCGGTACTCGTCATTTACCCATAATTATCATCAATATTTTCATCATCATTGATAAATTAAAAATGATCTAAATCTTCATCCATTTCAGCTATTAGTTGAAGATTAGCTCCAACTCCATTTTGTAAATTTCGAAGCCCAGTCCCATTAGCTCTCTCTATAGCTTCCTATGTGAGATTATCATCATAAAAACTAGAGCATCATCTGGTTTGTTCATCATTCACTCACTACTCCAATCTAGCTCATCAAACACTAAATGGTTATAATTTCTTCTCTTTTCACACCTTTCTTGTAATCGTGCTTGTAAACGACGATTATATTAGATGTATACAAGATCATTAAGCATTTGATGCTCCACTCTGTTTTTTTTCTTTGTGTCAATCTGAATCAAGATTATTATATACTTGTTAGTAGATATAAAAATATCAAATTTTATATTGAATATTTTATACTTATATACTCAAAAATACTCTAGTTGCGCTCACAACTAGAAGAATAACAATATAAGACAAGTATGCGCAATGCTATCTTTGTAAGGTCAACATTGAGTCCTCCATGTGCACCCCACCAATCCATTATTTTTTAAGGACAAATATAAATTATTTAATATATAAATAATTTAAGAAAAATAAAAACTTAATCAATACTTGCTTGGATTTAAGTTGGTTCATTGCCTTATATCTATACGCTTTCTAAAACTATTTTGAGATGCATTGTAGTTAGTAACTTGCTCTGCAATCTTGTCTTGCAATTGTTGATTGGACACTTGTCTTGCAATAATATCATTGAAAACATCTTGAAATATCCAAGCATCATCATTATGTTTCTCCTCATATTCAAAATATTTGTTTGGATTTAGAAACAAACCCGCCCTATACAATTTTTGCTCCATTTTATTTGTCCACCTATTTTTAAAATCTCAATAATCTTTTTAAATATTCTTTCTTTATTATCAAAACGTTCATTGATCTTTTATTTAACTTCTTCTATTGCCACATATAATTCAGGCATAATTGACCTTTCATCTCCATTTACTAATCACAAAACGACATTCAATGACTTTCCTCCTTTTAGAAAATCACTTACTCCATTCCAAAAAACAGTTGAAAGTATTGTTTCAACAACTTGTTTCTCGACTTTAGTTTTTGCCAAATTAGCAGCATTAAACGAAGGCGACACAGAGTAATTTTATCTTCTCTTCATGCTTAAGCATATTTTGTAGAGTAAGAAATGATGTTGCAAATCTAGTCACTGAATGGCTCACTAGATCACCACCTATAGTAGTCTTTACTGCATCAAGTAAATAACAGTGCATGTAGATGAAATTTGTAATCATCTTTGTCTTTCTTATCACCATTTGTTTTGTTGTAGCTTGCCTATATCTTCTAGCATGAGATCAATGCAATAAGCTGCACAATGAGTCCAAATTAATGTGGGCCTTTTCTCCATTAAAATTTTACCAGTTGCCTTGTAATTGGAAACATTGTCAGTCACCACTTGCATACAACATAACTTTGTATATATCTATAGTTGTAGACTATTAAATATGAAATATGAAAATTAGTATGATCAAAAAATTTGCCTGAATAACACATTCTGCTTCTATCTCTCTAATCTTACTATCAAGCAACTCTGATAACATTGTAGCATCTTGAATATGACCGGATGCATCTATAAAACCTATAAAATAAGTTCCTTTTTGACAGTTGACTAGAAAATTGATCAAATGTCTCCCTCTCATGTCTGTCCAACCATCTGACAAAAGAATGCAACCATATCTCCTCCAATAAGTTTGATACTTTGTCTTAATCTCCTTAACTTTATCTTTTGTATTCAATAACAAAGGAGCTCGTAAATCATGATAACTAGGGTCTTTATAACCAAATCCATACTGTCCAATTGCTTTAAGCATTACTTCAAAACTTCGTGCATTTGCAGCATTGAATGTAATTCCACATTCATAGAATCAATCAACAACATAATTATCAACTCTCTTTTTCTTTTCAGGAGATCTAAAACATCTCTCAATAGTAGTTTGTGCAGCACCATTAGCACGCCTATCATCAACTAAATCTTCAGGAGCACACCTCACATGAGCATCCATAAAGTCCATTTTTGTGATAAGTGAATTACTTTTCTCTTTTTGACACTTGTCCCAGAACTTGGGATAAATGAAAATTTAGCTGTAGATAATGCTGGAGATACATTCTGTAAACCTGTTCGCTTTATTTCTTGTTCACTCTCTTTATCATCATTTGCAGTGAAATCCACCTTGTGGTGGAGACCAATCTAGGTCACGACGACGAAAGAATGCCCGACGCCGTACCCGACCGGATCTCTTTCAACCTGAAGTGTTTAGTTGCATTTTATTTTGACAAAATTTCAGTTTTGACTTTGTGTGTAATGCATGCCTGCGCGCTTAGCGATTTGTTTTGTTTGTTTACGTTTAAAAATTATATATATATATGTATATATATATAAAAGCATATGTATATATATATATATATATACACACACACACACATATAGTTAGGTGCAATGCCTTCCCGGTCCAGCTATAATCTCAGCCGGCCCAATAACCACAGCCCAAGATGTCTTTGAAGCTGTTATATATAAATAAGATATATATATATATAATATATATATAAATATATATATGTTATATAATGATAAGAATATATATATATATATATATATATATATATATATATATATATATATATATATATATATATATATATATATATATATGATAAGTCAAAGGCAGCCCGGTTCAGCAACCAAAGTTAGCGGTCCAGTCACTGTTTGTCTTCCCGATTCAGCACCCTCTCCTTCCGCCTCTCGATCCAAAGCCGCAGGAGGCCCTAAAATAGCGGAAGCTCCCGCACGACCACGACGCCTCCTCCACCAGAGCTCGAACTGCTGCCAGTGCCACGATGCCCTATTCCCGTGGTTTCAACACGACCTCCACCTCTCACGGTTTCTGATTCAGCCATTGACGACGGGGAAGTTTCTCCCATTTCTTTCTTGCTTCTTCCTTTTTGTTTTTCCCTATATAAAGGGGTTTGTAATCAGTTGTTATGTTGGTGAATGTTGAAATATTGAGAATGAAGTTTGCGTTCTGAATTCTGCTTGTTGTGAGAGCTTGCTGTGTTTCCTGTAGGTGTTAGGCGTGAGGATTTCTGTGTGAACTCATATTAGAGCTGTAGGTGTTAGGAAGGTAGTGAGATATCTGCTGCTGGGTATTTGGTTGGTTGCTGCTGCTGGGTATTTGGTTGGTTGTTGCTGCTTGCGTGTGCTGTACCAGCCTTCCGCTAACAAAGAAGGTGAACAATAAATTTAATTTTACTGTTCACCCTTTGTTAAAAGTTGAATGATTAATGTATGCTTGCTAGTGCCTCTCCGTGTGGAGTCCTGTAGATGAGGGTTAGGTTAGCTGCCCTGTGTGGCTCCCGTAAATAGTAACGAAGTTAGATTAGTTTAGAGTTAGTGCTTAGAGATTTCGTGGATCCACCGCGAGTGATAGAGATTTCGTGGAGCGTCAAGTGTGAGTGCGAGTTAATTTTAGGGCTCTATTTGTTTGGGCGTTTCACTTCTCCGTTTTGGGCAAACGCCGTCGGAAGGAGGATAAACAAATGAACCTCTGGCGGCGTTTGCTCCGTTTCCACCCGCTCGCCTTGAGAAACGCACAAAAAAGCTCCATTTGGAGCAGCCACCTCCCCCCTTCGATTCGAACACTCCGTTTCCACTCGCCGGATCGACCCGCCACCGCCGAACCAAATGAAGCCTAGGTTTGTTAGGTTTGTGGCTTCCTTGTTGAGTGATTCCGTGGAACCACCTTGTGTGAGGGAGTGAATTAGTTCCTTGGTGCCCGTGTGCGATAGCGGCCGACCTCGGAGCGAAGAACGAAGGTGACGAGTAGTTCCTCGCGTGATCGCCATCGACTTCGAAATACGGAAGACGCCTCTTTCGTGGGTAATTGTTTCTTTCTCCTTCTTTTTTGTGTCTAAGTTTTCTCATTAGGATAATTAGATTCATTGCTGGGTTTTCTCCCAAATTTCATCAGCAAACGCTACGTCGAAAATTTCAAACGGAAACGAATTTGGAGTTCACGATTTCGTTGTGCTATGACAAGGGGAACGGAACGAAAGTTGCAAACTTCCTTCTCTTAATTTAAAATCGAACCATTATTTAAGAAAGTTCATTTTGAAATGAAGAAGTAAATTTTGTGCTTTTCATAAAAAAATTCCAAGTTGCGTAATTTCTTAAGTGCTGCGCCCTCTCTAAAAAATTGCAAAATTAATTTAAATTATCGTATGCATTTAGGGTTTCCTAGAAAAAGCCGACAGACGCGTAAACCCTACGCGTTGTCCTGCATCACCTTGTCCTTTTTTTATCATTTAAAACTGAATACATCTCAGATGCTATTCAGAAGTTATCTTAAAATACTTTGATACATCTCCATACCCACCACATAAGTGTTGCTTCAACCTTTTGATTCCACCTTTAATTAATCTATCACACAAATTTCATTTAACTGTATGTTTATCTTTTAGGTTGGGCCAATGTCTATACTTTCATCCAGAATCATTTGACTTTGTTTTTCTTTTAGGATATGTTTTTGAATCAAGATCATTGCTATCAACGGATGAAGCAAGACTGTTATTGTTTTGGTCTTCCATTTTTCACGAACAAAACCTATAAAATGCAGAGTTAGGCCGGGACAATGTCCATATTAAAATAAATGGGCACATGACAAAGTGATTATATTAATGAAATAATAAATTATTTTTAAGCTAAAGAAATCATCACATGAGACATAAAAGTGTAGAACTATCAAATGAATTGCACAATAAATAATTTAAAGACCATGCTCAATTAAAGACCATTGAAAGAAATCATCACATGACAAAGTGCTCATTTAAAGACCATTTAAAGACCATGTTCATTTTTTCTACTTTTACATAATAAATAATTTAAAGACCTGGTCAAATATATCTCATATAGTCATATTATTATTTGCATGTAGTGATTATATAATCACAAATCTTATTTCGAATATTATCAATTTTGTTATACGTAAATTATGTCACTCCATCATAGATCTGCAATTAAAAAATTATTTGTTAAAATTAATTCAACATAATTATTATCATTTATCAATCTATATGCAGTTAACTTACCAATGATGACATTATTATAGTCCTAAGAACATCAACTATGTCAATCATGTAACACGTGATATAATTCCCACATTGAATATTATCTAGTTGTTTTGGGCCCTAAAAAAATAAACAATTAGTAAACATTTTAATTTCAAATTTTTAAATATTAAAAAAATTACAATACATATACTCATATAGGCTATAGCTTACCGACTTTCACTTTAAAACATTTGATTTGTGAAAACTGGTATGCCGATCATTTGCTAAACCATTAAATACACTTTATAAATATAAACAATTTTACTTTATAGCTAAATCTGAATTCCAAATAGGAAAAAAATTAAAAGCACAACATCCAATATTCTCTGTGAATAAGGGATCAATTCAATAAACTGTATTTTTACTGTAATCAATAATAACCAACATCCAATATTCTTTGTGAAACAAATAAAATAATTAATAGCTTAATTAGAATAAAAAATAGCAATAATCATTGATACTTACAATCTATGATAAGACAATAATAATAAAGAATCAGATTGTAGTTGGCTAAGTCTGATTTTTAGATCTTCAGCTCGTGATTTTGAATGTTCTTTCACGCACTTATCATTAAAAGCAAAAATGGGTATCAGATTATGAAAAGATACAATTCTTTCGTATGTAAATTTCATTAGTTGTGAATCTATGTACCTGTAAAAAAACATGTAAATTCAGAATCAATTTATATATTAATAAAAAATCTTAAGTTTGTAATATTTGATACTCTCCAAATACATACTAATATGATGTTAACTCCAACTTTTTCCATATTTGCAAAATCGTACAATTCTGAAATTTCAAAGTATATACTTACTGATTCAATAACCTCAAATACTGTTGGATCTAATAACAGATATATTATTTTATTCTCTTTCTCCATCATAGTATTGAAACTGGATAACATGACGATGAATTCATTTGTATTCTGTGAAAACAAAAAATTTAGTATTTTGGACATCAATATTGATTACATAAAAGTCAAAAATATTAATTATAATACCGGAGAAGTTAAACGCTCATGTG
Source organism: Platanthera zijinensis (assembly GCA_039513925.1). Taxonomy (NCBI): domain Eukaryota; kingdom Viridiplantae; phylum Streptophyta; class Magnoliopsida; order Asparagales; family Orchidaceae; genus Platanthera; species Platanthera zijinensis. Next base: position 128,988,659 of record CM077088.1, on the reverse strand, counting down.
ATATTTCAGACACTTCTTTTGGTGATGATGATGCATATAAAAGTGCCGACTGACAAACCAAAATTAACAAAAAAATTATTTATTACCTGCTCAACAAAAACAGAACATGACATTTCATAAAAGTATAAATAATTAAATATAATAATACCTGAGATATGTTTTAAAAAGTTTCACATACAAGTGCAACACTTGTGGACATAACCATTCCAGTTCTAGCACTAAACATGCACATAATTTCTTCAATTTGATTCTTCATACTACTTATCTTTGCTTGATGCACCTGTTGTTGTTGGCTTCATAATTCTTGTTGTTGTTGGCTCCATAATTCTTGTTACTGGCTCAAACTTTTTTTGACTATAACCTCCACATCTTTAATACGAGCTATTGATCTCCTCTCGCTCCGCCTACCATCCTTGAAATTTTTTTAATGGTGGAAAACTTGTCACCAGCTTTAACCCTGCCCGGATGTTCTTTGCCTAAAACAGATGCAAGAATGTCATCTCTTTCCTTTGACACTATTTCAGCACTCTGGGACTCTTGACTCGACAACTCATCATATGCAAAAACAATGAATATTAATGCAGAATTGCAGATAAGAAATTATATTGCACAAATAATATTATTTTTGATAATTTATAAATAATGAAATGATACATTTACACTTATAATTTTAGATGTCAAATCAACTGCATCTTTATTAATTTATTCACCAGTCTTTTTTTTGTGACCAACTTTCCATAACTCCGCATGTGAAATTGGTGCAGTTGCACCTTGTTCAATCTTGACAATAAAATGAAAATAAATTATCATTTAAATTATTGAGAAAATCAATTTTTAAAATAAAAAATACCATAGAGAACTAATACTATCCTTTTTTTCTAATCCAATAACCCATTTTGGAAGTACTATGAAAAGTCTTTTGTGTTTTTGCTCTCTCTGTATTAGCCTTACTTTTCTCCTATACAAATAAATATTTATTAATGATTAGATTATTTACAAAGTTAATAAATGATATAAAATATTGAATTTAACAAGAATATAATCATATATTTTGGAGTGGTGCAATGATCTACAAGAAGTCTCAAATCTTCAGGAGTAATAAAGTTATACTTGACTATTATATCGATGCTCCAAATCAACTTTATTTGCATTAGTGACAAATTTTTTTTTTTCCAAGTCCTCCAACTTTCACCCATGTTTTTTTGTAATGCATTGCGAAGACTATTAATATCATCAGAGTAAAACTAAAAATAATAGCAATATTAATTTATAATTAACTAAAAAAACACAGTTATGTAATAACTAATAACAAAGTTACGTACATTTAATTCTTCCCATAATTGATCTTTAATGTGTTTATCAACTTCTTTCCATCTAGCATATGTAATTGACACATGATACTTCACAAGAAAACCCATAAAACTCATTAATTTATTTGTGTTAGACCCGAGAATAATGCGGTCATCATCACTCACAGAAATAATAAGCTTCTTCCCCTCTAGTCTAAACTTATTCAATTCAGCCATTTTAGTGGTGCCTCTTGTTGATTTTTGCGAGGATCTTTTATTAGTCATTTTCCTGTAAACTGTAATTGGAAAACACTAAAAAAAATCCTAAAACATCCAAAAACCCTAAACCATTCAAAGACCCTAAACCATACAAAAACTGTTACCGATCTACAACCGGAGGAGCCGGTATGGCAAGTGTACACGCGACGACAATAGGACGAGAGCCATGTGGACGATAGCGGACCGGGGCCGGTTCAGGACAACATCCTCGCGGATGAGGGCCAAGGGCCCGGCGGACCGGAGGAGGCAACCCACGGTCAAGACCCGGGCATGTCCGGTTGATTTGGTAATATTTTATTCAGCAATTTTACTTTCTGTTTATGCTTTCGTTTTATTTGGCAATGTTTTTTTTGGTAATATTTTATTTCCTTTTTGTTGCTCTTGTAACCTTCACTATAAAAGGGGTAGTGGTGTACTCTTTATTTTCATCCTTTGATCAATTAGCAAAAGGAGGGCTGATCCCTCTTGGTTCTCTCCTACCCTCTTCCTTCCCTCCCCCTCTTCTACTCTTTATTTTTATCGGTAATATTTTGTCCGACCTGCCGGTCCGCCCACCCATCGCCGCCGGATAATCGCGTTTGCCATGGCCCCCAACACCCGCGGCCAGCCGGCCGAGCCGTCCGACACCACCGATGACACCCGCGCCCGTATCGCCCGCCAGGAGGGCCGCATCGACGCCATGCAGTCCTCCATCGACGCCCTTGTCGCCGGCCAGGCGCTGATTCTCATCCGCCTCGAAGCCCGACCATCCCCGGCCGCCAACACCGTGCCGTCCGCTTCCACGTCCGTTTCTCTGCCCGCCGCCGCCTCCATTTTGGGGGTACCGCCCGTCTTCACCCTTCCCTTGCCGGCACCGCCTCCGGCCGGCCGCGCCGCCCCGCTCTTGGATGTTCCTTCCTTCTCCGGGGTGGATCCCTTGGGATGGATCGCACGAGCGGAACAATTCTTCGACCTTAACCTCACCTCGGCAACCGACCGGGTCAGCACGGCCATTGTCGGCCTCAACGACTCGGCCCTACATTGGGCGCGTTGGCTTCGTCAGGTTCAACCCACTATCTCATGGCCGGAGTTCAAACAGGAAATGGTTTCTCGTTACGATGCCCGCTACACTGGGTCGGCAATTGAGCGATTGTGCAGTGCCCGCCAAACGACGGATGTGGACGCTTACATCGACGAATTCGTGGCTCTCGTCACCCAGGTGCCGGGTCTTCCCCCCGACCACTACTTGGGATTCTTCCTTCAAGGACTACGACCCGCCATCCGCTCCCGGATTCGTACCCACCACCCCCGCACGGTCTCCGAGGCCTTGGAGTTGGCTCGTGCGGTGGAGGCGGACCTTGGGTTTCGTCCGACGCCAATAAACTCCCACCCGACCCCTCGGCCGCCAGCCCCACGGGATCGACCTCCGCCCCCCCGGGGGCAACCGACAGGGTCGCACCGAGGCCCCCCACCGCATCTCCAACAATGACTACAATGAACTTCGTCGCAAAGGCCTGTGCTTTCGATGCCGTCAGCCCTATTCTCCCCAACATGTTTGTGCGGTTAAGGAATTCCATGCACTCTTCAGCGATGGCGAGGCCGAGGTCACCATGGCCGACTTTGACGCCCTCACCATGCATGATGATGACCCCTCTCCACCGGTCGAGGACGCGGCCCTACATGTTCTTAACCTTCCCTTTTTCTCCGTGGGCGGCCTTACCGGGCCCCGCACAATGAAGATGAACGGCATGATCAACGACCACATGGTGATTGTGATGGTCGATAGTGGCGCCAGCCATAATTTCATCTCGGCCCGTCAGGCGCACGCTCTCGCGTTGACGATCTCCCCCTCCCCGACGTTCTCGGTTTGTCGTGGGGACGACCGCCGCAGACCTACTCTGGGGCAGTGTACCGGCCTTACGCTGATCGTCGACACCTGCACTATTACGGCAGATTTCTATGTCTTTGAATTGGGTGGCCTCGACGTCATTTTGGGCGTGGCATGGCTCCAGACCTTGGGGGACGTCCGTGTCAATTGGGCCGCTATGACCATGTTGTTCCAACACGACGGCCGCACGTGCCGTTTGGAAGGCGATGCAGCGCTACTTCGCTCACCTATCTCGGCTCGAGCTCTCACTCGAGTGACGGATGCGGAATTTTCGGCCTGGCTCGTACCCGTGCTCGCCGAGGCACCAACTTTACCTATGGCCGGGGCATTGTAGCCCCTCCTGGCAGAATTTGTGGACCTCTTTGCAACTCCACACGGGCTTCCCCCGGCACGACCTACCGATCACCCCATCGTGCTCCAGCCAGGGGCGGCGGCGGTATCGGTACGGCCCTATCGCTACGGCCATGCTCAGAAGGACGAGATCAAACGACTGGTGCATGAGATATTGCTGGGTGGCCTCATCTGACCTAGCGCCAGCCCCTTCTCCAGCCCAGTCCTGCTGGTACGAATGAAGGACGGAAGTTGGCGCTTTTGCGTCGACTACCGCGAGGTCAACAAAGTCACCGTACCGAATCGGTATCCCATTCCGGTCATTCAGGAGCTGCTGGACGAACTACATGGCGCCACCTTCTTCACGAAGTTAGATCTTCGGGCAGGCTATCATCAAATACGGGTTCGGCTTGAGGACGTGCCCAAGACCGCATTCCGCACGCACGATGGCCACTTCGAATTCCTAGTCATGCCATTCGGCCTTACCAACGCGCCGACAACATTCCAAGCAACCATGAACGAGATCTTTCGTCCCGTGCTCCGTAAGCATGCGCTAGTTTTCTTTGATAATATTTTGGTGTTTAGTCGTTCTTGGTAGGAACACCTCGAGCACGTGCGACACACCTTCCGTACGCTCCGGCGACACCAACTCGCGCTCAACCAAAATAAATGCTCCTTTGGAACAACAACCGTAAGATACTTGGGCCACACTATCTCGGCCGCCGGCGTGGCCATGGAGGCGGAAAAAATCCAGGCGGTTGTGGACTGGCCAACTCCTACATCACTCCGGGAGGTCCGCGGGTTTCTCGGACTCACCGGGTACTACCGGCGTTTCATCAAGAATTACGGCATATTGGCACGACCCCTTACCCAGATGCTCAAGCTCTTGGAGGCGGGCCCCTTCACTTGGTCGGTCGCCGCCTTGGCGGCTTTCTCGGCCCTCCAGACCGCCCTGGTGCAAGGGCCAGTGTTGGCAATGCCCGACTTTCAGCAAACCTTCATCGTCGAGTGCGACGCCTCCGACACCGGCGTCGGGGCGGTCCTCATGCAGGCGGGACGACCTATAACATACTACAGTTGGGCCTTCTCGGCCACCATCCGGAGCCGCTCGGCCTACGAAAACGAGCTTATGGCCCTTGTGCTCGCGGTACAACACTGGCGGCCGTACTTATTGGGACTCTCCTTCGTGGTCCGCACCGACCACCACAGCCTCCGTTATCTGTTACAACAAAAGATTGCAACGCCAGCACAGCAGGTCTGGGTGGCAAAATTGTTGGGCTATGATTTCACCATAGAATTCCGCCCCGGGCGGTCAAATCGGGTGGCGGACGCACTCTCCCGGCACCCGCAACCCCTGGAACTCGCGGCCATCTCTCGACCGGTGTGGGAAGACGCTACCACAATACAACAGGAAGTCGAGCAGGACCCACACCTCGCGGCTATTCGAACGACACTCCTAGCCAACCCGGAGGCCCACCCGCCCTATACGCTGGTTGGGGGCCGGCTGTTCCATCGGGGCCGCTTAGTTCTCTCCGCATCGTCTCCAACCATTCCGACACTACTTGCCGAGTTTCATGCTACCCCGGCCGGGGGCCACGCGGGCGCTTTCCGCACATACAGGCGTTTAGCGGCTTCGCTCTATTGGCCGCAGATGTTTCGCCAGGTAAAAGTTTATGTCGCAGCCTGCCTTCCTTGCCAAAAGGCCAAATATGAAACCATGTTCCCCAACGGCCTTTTGCAACCACTTCCGATTCCGGACCGCATATGGGACGACATTGCTATGGATTTCATCACCCGACTCCCTCGATCAGGTGGATTCGATTGCATCTTGGTGGTGGTCGACCGTTTGTCCAAGTACGCACATTTCATTCCCCTGCGCCATCCATATACCGCCGCCACAGTGGCCGGCGCCTTCATTGCGGAGGTGGTCCGCCTACATGGATTTCCAGGCTCCATTGTCAGTGATCGAGACCCCTTGTTCCTCAGCAACTTTTGGACGTCGCTCTTCCGATTACAGGGTACACGTCTTCGCATCAACACGACCTACCACCCGCAGACTGACGGACAGTCGGAAGTGCTCAACCGCTGTTTAGAAACATATCTCCGTTGTTTCATTGGAGAACGTCCAGGCACGTGGGCCAAATGGCTGTGTTGGGCGGAGTATTCTTACAACACAGCCTATCACCATGCAGCGAACACGACCCCGTTCGAGACAGTTTATGGCCGCCCCCCTCCGTCCATTACCCGACACCTTCCCGGCGAATGTCCCATGGCCAGCCTGGCCGACCACCTACAGGATCGCGACATCATCCTCGATAGCTTGAAACATCACCTATGGCGTGCCCAAGCAAAAATGATCTCCTACGCCAATCGGAAGCGTCGCGATCTCACTCTTCAAATCAGGCAAAAGGTCTTTCTTAAACTACAGCCCTACCTCCAGTTGTCGGTAGCACGACGGACATGCCCAAAGTTGGCGCCTCGATATTACGGGCCGTTCGAGATCATCAGTCGTATTGGAGCCGTGGCTTATCGGCTCCGTTTACCCAGTGGCAGCCGGATCCACCCTGTGTTTCACATCTCCCAACTCCGCCGGGTGGTGGGTGACCACCCCGTCGTGGACCACATTCCGGCCGACCTCGAGTACTCCGGGTCCGAACCCTTGTACCCCCAGGCCATCCTTGACCGCAGGCACCATCTACCCGGGGACGCTAGCCCGGAAGAGGTACGCGTGGCATGGCACAACCGCCCGACAACCGAGGCAACATGGCTCCTTCGAGATGACTTTCGCCGGCAGTTTCCGGACTACTGCCTTGAGGACAAGACTTATTTCCCAGATGGCGGCATTGTTACCGATCTGCAACCGGAGGAGCCGGTATGGCAAGTGTACACGCAACGACAACGGGGCGAGAGGCACGTGGACGGCAGCGGACCGGGGCCGGTTCAGGACAACATCCTCGCGGATGAGGGCCAAGGGCCCGACGGACTGGAGGAGGCAACCCACGGTCAAGACCCGGGCATGTCCGGTTGATTTGGCAATGTTTTATTCAGCAATTTTACTTTCTGTTTATGCTTTCGTTTTATTTGGCAATGTTTTATTTGGTAATGTTTTATTTCCTTTTTGTTGCTCTTGCAACCCTCACTATAAAAGGGGTAGTGGTGTACTCTTTATTTTCATCCTTTGGTCAATTAGCAAAAGGAGGGCTGATCCCTCTTGGTTCTCTCCTACCCTCTTCCTTCCCTCCCCCTCTTCTACTCTTTATTTTTATCGGTAATAAAAACCCTAAACCAGATTCATAAAAAGAATTTGGGTAACTTTTGTTATAATTGTAAAATGTATCTTGTAAGACAATGAAATTAACTACTATTTTATCCTAATGTAATTTGTTCATATAAGAAGTTTGACTTCATCATAATTCATAAGCAATAAACACATGATTTATAAATATACAAATTGAAGAAATTTATAAAGTTCACAAATCAGAGAGAAAAATTCCTTCAGTTCTGAAAAAAATTTATAGGGTATTTTCAAGAGTAAGAACATGATCATAAGCAATGATTCAGTGAAGTATTGAAAAAAAATGAAGAAATGTTATAGCCTATACCAAAATGAGAGAAGGATCGGAGGGGCTGAATAGCTGATTTGAGGAAGATGTCCGACAGAATCACCAGATCAAAGTAAGAAGGCAAAAACTTTCCAAAATCACCAGAAGATTTTCTCTTAGGAGCAACGACTGTAAAAAGTCGCAGTGAGAAGTAAAGTTACGACTCAAACTTGATTAATAAAAAAAAGATCATAGACTGCGGTTTATATATAAACCGCAGTCTATTACATATATAGACTGCGGTTATATATAAACAACAGTTTATATCACTTTTAAATAGGGTATAGACTGCGGTTTATATATAACTGCAGTCAATATATGTAATAGACTGCGGTTTATATATAAATTGCAGTCTATTCTACATTTCTACCCATAGACTGCGGTTATATATAAACCACAGTCTATATTTTACTTAAACTTTCAAAGTTAGGAATAAAGTGCGGTTTTTTAAAAACCGCAGTCTGTAGATAGAATAGACTGCGGTTTATATATAAACCGCAGTCTGTTACCCTTTTATTATAAAAAAATTAAGGCGCCTAACGCCTTGTACACATTCTGGCGCCTGGACGCCTAGGCGACGCCATGACAAGAATGACTCTGGGTTGTCTATTGGGGAAGGAAAGGGCATATCAGACGGGCTCGAGAGGGCCCACAACCCCGCGGGGTGGCCGACGTCCATAATCCGCTGTCTTTTGCAAAGGGAGACCGTTGAGCGGAGGAGAGCGGGGTCGCCGTCGAGACGACACGACTGGCCCGCGCGTAGGAACTGCGTAGTCATAGTCGCCCAGTTGACGCGTACATCACCGTGCATACAAAGCCATGCCACCCCCAAAATGGCGTCAATACCTCCTAGGCTGAATCCGTTGAAATCCACTGTCACGGAATAGGACCCCACAAAGAGAGACATGTAAGTGCAACGACCCTGAGTCGTGCCGCGATGCCCATCACCTAGGCAAACCACAACATACAGAGATGGAACTGAGGGAAGACGGAGCTGCTGCACCATGCACTCAGAGATGAGATTGTGGCTTGCGCTGTTGTCCACCATGATGTTGATCAGGTGATCCCGCAACGTGCCCGAGAGTACCATGGTCTGCTGGCTGACGATCCCGCCCATTGAGGCACAAAATAAATCCATGCGGTGAAACGTAGTTGCGGTAGGGTCGAGAGGTGTATCCCCCGCTAAGAGCTCTAAGGCTCAAAGTCGCCCAAGCTAACCCCAGGGTCGACGTCGCCGATGATGGCGTGGAACTCCTTCATGGAGCACTCATGATTACAATGCTTTGGGGAATGAGCGGAGGAGTGGTCCCTGAAAGAATGGACGGAGGTCCGGCGCCGAGGAGAGAGCCATCGTCCGCGGGTGAACTGGATCCACTCACAACAGAAATGCCGACGGCGGACGCCTGGAGGGAGTCGGTCTTGGAGTGGTGGGCAAGGAGGGAGGCATGCATTGAGGCGACGAGTTTCTCTTGAGCCTCCAAGCGGCGGCTAAGGGCTTCAGAGGCGGTAACTAGAGAGGGGTTGTCGGAGGAGCGAGTGTTGGGAGCCATCTGTCTGGAAACGTCGATTCCGACCGAGAATGGGAGGATCTGGCTGAGGACAGCTGAAGCCGAGGGTTGACGACATTCCTGCAGCAGATCGACGGAGCTGCTGTTGCACATGAGCAAGAATCAGATGACGCGCGTAGGCGAAGATATGAATCAGGAGTTAATCGATGAACGGAAGCCGCGTCGGCATGCGCGATCTGCGGCCTGCAGCGTTGAGCGGAACGGATTTGGACGCGGAGCAACCGACGTCAGCGGTAGGCGGCTCAGGGGCGCGACAATGAGCACCCAAGCGGAGGTGGAACCGGAACGACACACGCAGAAGCGTAATCCGTGCAGGAGTTGGGGAGATTGGAGGGGATGGAGCCTTGTTTGATCGGATCGGCACAAGCGGGACTGGCCGAAACGACGCAGCGAAGTGGGGAATCGAATGCAACACAGACCTGAATTGGAGTGGCTACTGGTAGGGGTGCAAACGAGTCGAGCTCGAGTCGAGCTTGGCAAAATTTCCAAGCTCGAGCTCGACGATCCCAGCTCGAGCTCGAGCTCAGTGCCAACTTATTGAGCTCGAGTTTCGAGCTCACGAGCTCGAGCTCGAGCTTCTCGCGAGTTTTTTAGCTCATGAGCTTTATTTTCTTATTTATTTTATCATTTTTGTAAAATGTATAAATAACAAGCTCGCGAGTCGGCTCGCGAGCTCGTGAACAACACTGGATGAGCTCGAGCTTGACTCGTAATCGAGCTCGAGCTCGAGTCGACTCAACTCAACTTGCACCCCTAGCTATTGGCGGCAACATGCGGGTGGTGAGGCAGGTCAGACAAAATTGATACGATCCCAGAGAGGAACCCGACGAAGAGAAGTGCCAGCGGAGGTGAGGGAGAAGATGTGGATTAGGGTTGAGAGGAAAACCTTGGAGCTCAGCCCTAAATTTCATTCATTCAAGAATAATGAAAATGAGTACAACACTACTTTTTATAGACGCGGGGTGTGAATAACAAATGTGAGTAAAATAAAAGCGTACACAAACATAATACGAAATAACAGTATGCGAATGAAATAAAATAATCATGTTGGCGACACGTCTTCGGTCTCTCCTCCTCCAAACGGACCTGCCATCGAGTCCCTCCGCGTGCGGACTCGCCACGACGTCTCGTCTCGGCGTGTGCATGTCCCGTCAGCATGTGCAACCGTAACAGAGTTGCTGGATGGAGATGGTGGGGGTTGGTGCCGCTGCTGTAGGAAGGACATCTTGACAGACTATTGTTGGTGGGGGTGCTCTGGTTACTATCCTTAGGCTCCGGTGTCTTGGTTGGCAGGTGTTGTTCCTTATATTCCAGTCATTGTGCCTTGACAACTGTGTTTTTCACCATTTTGTGGAGGTTTTGGTGGGTGTGAATTGCGGTTTCATTCTAGTTCTCGTTGAGTGGGAATGTAGCAATTGCTCAGTGTTTTGGGTAATGACGATGACGCTGTGTGCCAATAATGCTTACGGGGAAATTGATTATGTGATTCATACAAAATGAGTCATGTATCTCGGTGACTTGTCCTACCAAAGGTATCGTTGAGTCTATAGACCAAACTTCATGAGTTTGTTGTTCCGCAAAGAGGCTCCATCATTTTAAATAGTTAGTTGGTTAATGAATAATTAATCGAGCAATTAATCTATTTTTATAATAAAATTACTAAGTGATTAATCCATTGACAATCATGTAATAAATAGTATTAAAAAAAGAAAAAGGCGCTAGAGTGGGTTCCGAAATGGAAGGAGTAGTAGAAATTCACATGCACGTAGAGATACCTGTCGTTGGCTCAAAAAGTAGTTGTCCTTTGTTTGGCTTTGAAAAGGAAGCATGCATTCTTTGTTGTGGGCTCGAGAAGGAGGCAACTACGAGTTTTTGCGGAAAAAATGCACGCGACGGAGCGATGGAGCTCACACAACACATAGAAACCCTTCGAGAAGAAGCTGCGTGGCTTGCACGCCGGACGAAAGGTCTGGATGTGCCACTTGTAAACTTACAGTGGACGAAAGAGCAGAGTTTCATTGCTACTTGTGTTCTTTGGCAGGCTGGTGGAATAAAACTACATTATTCTTGCCTCGGTCGGATGGTAGGCATATGGGAGGAGTAGACAAATGTTGGTCTCTCCCAAGTTCGTCTCCGAAAGCCATCCACGAGGAAGAAGCCAATAATCAAGTTTCTGTAGTCACACGTGGTAGGATTGATCTCCATCTATCCATCGAGAGTTTCGTAACTGCATGCTAGGAGAGGATTGAAGAGGGGGAGGAGGCCGTCTCTTGGGGAATTGAACTGACCGGCGTGAGTTGGCAGAAGCGGCGTCTTCTACGGCCTTCAAACCCCTTTGTCCGTCTGCGGGAGAGAGGACTGAACCTCTCTGATGCCAGTTGTCTCGGGCTCAACCATTACATGCTGGAACCTTGTCGAAGAGGCGTCTGAAGAGAAGAATATTGTGTAGTCTTGCTGGGGCTGCCTAAGCTAGGGCGCTCGAGGGGAGCTCCCGAACCCAAACCTAATTATGGGAGGAATTTTCTTACTTGTCTATTTCATGACCCAAGAAGTCTTTAAATAACTTACAAAGGACTCCTGCCAGAAGGCCTCTGACGTTTGAGCTAATTAAGAACACCCAAACACTTTAAATAAGAGCGACTCTTAAAATACAACCAATTAAAAAACTCGTCCAACTCATAAATTAAACCCATTAAAAAACGTTCTTAATACTAAGACACGTGACATTATCCTCATTATTGGAGTCAACTCTACGAATTCTCATTTTCCGCATTGTTGAAGTCGGTAAAATCCCAACTTCAAATATTCTGATCTAAGTGCAGTGTAAGGTTACTTGTCCCGCGATTTGACCGACCGATTCTGAAGATAAGAGCAAAGAAAAGAGAAACTGCTAATGGTCCCCTAGCACTGCAGCAGGGAGGTCCCACCACGTACCCGAAAGTTTGGGAGAAACTTTCCCTCCACAACCAAGATGGCTAAGTAAGGTACGAAGAAGGAACCACTTAGAGAGTTGTAGTCTCGAGAAAGAAATGGTGGGGGGGGGGGGTGGGAGGTTAGGATTTGAAGGTGCCATTCCTGGTACCCCTCATGTCTTTTTTTTAGACAAATTGATGCAGGATGGTAATCGCTAGGGTTCGCGGGGGCCAAACTCACGATTAAATAACCCCCTCTGATTCAAGCATAAAATTAAAGTACCAAGATATATGAAAATAAAGAATTTATGTAAACTGCACTTAGAACAGGAGAGAGTTCAAATCCCATGTTACTTAAGAGTGCAGTAAAAGCATTCTACAGTACCAATCAATCATGCATTATTCAGCGGAGTCAAACCTTTCCAATCACTTTGAACTAGCATAGCTTTAACAGGAGTGCTAATGAATTTAACTTTTCTTTTGTTATCTGCAGGGAGGCTGGCCGGCTGCAGGAAGTGTCGGGGAGGGCGGCTGCTGCTGCGGCGGCCAAATCTGCAGGCAGGAGGGTTGTCGGGATCTGCAGGGTTGTTTGGAGGTTGCTGCGGCTGGAGAAGGGAGCGGCGGTGGCTGCGGGAGCAGGGACGCAAGGAGGAGCCGGCGGATGAGGGCTCCCTGCGGGCGGCTGGAGAAGGGAGCGGCGGTGGCTGCGGGAGCAGGGACGCAGGGAGGAGCCGGCGGATGTGGAGTTGGAGAAGATGACGGGTGAGCAGATGAAGATACAAACCTCTCTTGGAGTCGGCACCAAGGAGGGCCTCCGGCGTCGGCACCGGTGGCGTGACCGAAGGATTCGGGAAGGAGCCGGCGGCTTGTTCTTTCCCAAAATCTCGATGCCTTTGCTGCAGCCCTAATCTCTTATTTATAATAAACTTCATCGCATCCAATGGTCCAGATTTGCCAGGATGGGGGCTGCATCAAACCCTGAAAATATACTCAAAATATATAAACTAATATATCATTTCGACTCGCGGCGACCCTCTGGACGCAACCGCGGAGTCGGATCGGCAATACGATCAACGGGCGGGGCCCGTTCCCCATCATTTTCCCCTTGTTGGAGAAGATTTGCCCTCAAATCTTTAGGGCTTTCAAAGAGGCTTCGCGGGTGGTTTGCACTGTTTCCCACTGTCACCAATCATCAGATAAAAGCTTCCAATCCCAGATGCTGGTCTCGTGATGCTGCAATTAATGTAATCACTGCCTTTGGGAGGCCTGAGCGGCGGCCTCAATCTCAGAATCTTATCGAAAACTGTAGCAACTGGTAAGGGGGCAGCGCTCTCTAATCCTGCACTGCAAATAATCATATCGATCGGCGGTGTGAAAAAATATATATCGATCTGTGTCTCAGTATCACCTGGGCCCCAATCAATCTGATCAAACTGCAACAAGTCATCACCATGTCCTACCCAGTCTGGGCTCATATCCAAACCAACTTATTTGCCCTCAGGGGCATTATCGAACATCAGAAAAGGGTCCATAGGCGAGCTGAGAAGTGACTGATCAATCCACTGTGACAAATCAATAAAAGTGAGCAAACGACGCGAAGACTCATAGGACGGTACTACCACCATCAGACTGAATGTCCTTCTGCGCTCAATCCACTTGCGGGAAAATCTCTGAACGATAAGAGCAGCTCTCTGCACTGTCTGGTACCACTGTCTCTGTAATAATCCTCTCATGCGTGACTGAATCACGAGGACTGCTCTGGTGATCTTCTTGAAGGATCGGCGCTGAATAAACCCTCGGATGTGAGACTGTATCAAGACTGCTGCTCTTCTCCGTCGCTGCTCTAAAATCTCCTTAGCATCATTCTCACGCCAATTCTTCACATAACCTGCCCAAATGGCATCTTCTTTCTCTTCCCTTTCCCTCCTCTGCTTACTCTCTTCCACTCTAGCTTGCTAGTTTCTTTCAAGCTCAACCTAATGTCTCTTTCTTGGGGAAGGTGACAGAAGATCATATGAGTAGGAGGAATGACGGACTGAAGGATATGTAGTAGATGATGAGGAATATGAATCGTAGGCTTGACGAGAGACTCGCCTCGATTCATAGGAGGGGTATGCAATGGAGGGGACATATGAAGATTTATGCAAATAATAAGTAGCACGCGAAGAAGTGATATTTCAGTAGAGGGAAGGGGGAGGAGCATAGGAATCATAATCCTCGGAATTATCAGAATCATAATAATAGGAGAGCGTCATGGGTATATGCAAAAGATTTTCGAGAACAGGAGGAGTGAAAAGTTTGAGAAAACTTTTCAGGTCCCTCTGATACCAATTTGATGCAGGATGGTAATCGCTAGGGTTCGCGGGGGCCAAACCCACAATTAAATAACCCCCTCTGATTCAAGCATAAAATTAAAGTACCAAGATATATGAAAATAAAGAATTTATGTAAACTGCACTTAGAACAGGAGAGAGTTTAAATCCAATGTTACTTAAGAGTGCAGTAAAAGCATTATATGGTACCAATCAATCATGCATTATTCAGCGGAGTCAAACCTTTCCAATCACTTTGAACTGACATAGCTTTAACAGGAGTGCTAATGAATTTAACTTTTCTTTTGTTATCTGCAGGGAGGCTGGCCGGCTGCAGGAAGTGTCAGGGAGGGCGGCTGCTGCTGCGGCGGCCAAATCTGCAGGCAGGAGGGCTGTCGGGATCTGCAGGGCTGTTTGGAGGTTGCTGCGGCTGGAGAAGGGAGCGGCGGTGGCTGCGGGAGCGACGTAGGGAGGAGCCGGCGGATGAGGGCTTCCTGCGGGCGGCTGCCGTGGCTGGAGAAGGGAGCGACGGTGGCTGCGGGAGCAGGGACGCAGGGAGGAGCCGGCGGATGTGGAGTTGGAGAAGATGGCGGGTGAGGAGATGAAGATACAAACCTCTCTTGGAGTCGGCACCAAGGAGGGCCTCCGGCGTCGGCACCGGTGGCGTGATCGAAGGAATCGGGAAGGAGCCGGCGGCTTGTTCTTTCCCAAAATCTCGATGCCTTTGCTGCAGCCCTAATCTCTTATTTATAATAAACTTCATCGCATCCAATGGTCCAGATTTCCTCGGATGGGGGCTGCATCAAACCCTGAAAATATACTCAAAATATATAAACTAATATATCATTTCGACTCGCGGCGACTCTCCGGACGCAACCGCGGAGTCGGATCGGCAATACGATCAACGGGCGGGGCCCGTTCCCCATCACAAATCCTGGGGGGGGGGGGTATATTGGCCAGAATACCTAGCCCCTGCGAGGTTGCCTCTCTGTACCTGACGATCTTGCGACTTGTGATTGGGTGACTATTGAAGGATATCACACACGCCCGGAGAGATGTCACGAATAATTGCCAACTGGGAGAGCACCTCCGATGCTCGCCAACACTGCTGATAATCGTCTGCTTGCCGAGTATCCCAAATACTCGCTCCTAGCCATAAATGCTCCTACGCCCTACTTGCTGACTTTGACTAGTCTCTGACTTTTACCCTGACTTACATTGCATAACTAGACCTATCCTTGACGAATATGGGTTGTACACGCATAATCCTTTGAATTAGTGTTTACCATTTTAAACCTAAATTAAGAGAATAAAATTTGAATTATTTCAGTGGCTTATTTACCCATTTGAGGCAATTACTAAGTTAAACTACACTGCTTGTAAATAACAGGTAATTAATCTTATCTAATTAATAAAATACTTAAGTACAAATTGTTAGGGCCCTTGTTGTTGAAATTAGACCTTAATAACTTTGTCCTTAATAATTTTGTTAAGTAATTTAATTGCTCTGTAAGCTAATTAATGCACGACATACATATTGTATTCTTATCAATAACCTTTTTTTTTTATTTCATTTTAGTTGCCAATAATATCACTAAACTAAAAGATATAAATCATTAAATGAACAACGAGGATTCAAACATTTATGCAATATGCTTATTGAACACTGCACGGCTGGTTGGTGCACAAACACAACATACTGCCCGTTTAAGCAGGCATGCAGTTATGACTTAGAAATTGAACACTCTGCACGGCTGGCTGGTGCACAGACACAATATACTACCAGTTTAAACAGTCACGCGGTTATGAATTTGAACATGCACACATATTAAGACTAACATTTTAAAGAGGCACACCACAATTAGAACTTAGCAAATACTATTACGCACGCGCACGTTGATTCCTTGAAGCATCTTATTTTGTATTTTTGATCAACCTGTATTTTTAAGTTCCAAGGGCATTATGATAACGTGTAAATGAGCTCCCTCCCTATATAAGGGGGGGGGGGCTTGGGAGTTTTATGGAGCTTTTTATGCTTAGGGTTTTGAGATCTCTCCTTTTGAGAGGAACATAAAGGAGGAATCAAGCTCCTAGGGTGAGACACGAGTATTCCTCGTGAGTGTATACAATTTTTCAAGTTTTATTGCAAGCTAATTCTATGTTGGTAACATTTGACCCGACCTAGCCGTTTTCACCCGCTAATAGACGCCGACTTCCCATCCATCTCCTCCTGGATAGGCGCCAATCGGAGGCCTCACTCGCTCGTTCGTGCATCTTCCACTCTCGACTCTGCATCTTCCTTCCACTGTTCATCTTCTGCTCTCGATTGACAACCTCACTCGCTCATTCCCCTCTCGTGACCAACGCGTTTGCTGGCCTGCGATCGACCGTACCAAGTGTGTCCCAACTGCTCCATCTTGTTTGGGATCGACTAGTCTCGGTCCCACGCATCTGTCATCCGCTCCCGGCTCTTCGCCCGACTGCGGATTTGACTCCTGCGTACGGCTCTTGCGGAAGCGTCGCACGCAGACCTAACTCCAGCTCTTGCGCACGACCTTCTGGTAGTTGGCTTCTTCCATTACCGTGCCCTTCTTCTCGCGTCTTCTCTCTGGACATCTACTTCCGCCGGCCGTTCTCCCACCTGTAGCGCCTCGTCCACGCCCTTCTTCTCCGTAGCCGCCATGTCCTCTCCTTCTTATGCCAAAGGCCCGTCACTCAGTGGAATCTCATGTGGAGGCCCTCAAACACATCATCACCATCAACTGTCGCTTTGAGGCTCAAGTCGAGCAGTTTTCTTCGATTATGGCCCTGCTCGACCACATGCAACCCGACCAGCACTTCGAGTCTAACGTCGCCTCTGCCTTGGGATCCTCAACACATTGTCCCTCGAAGAACCCGTTTTATCGGGATTGCATCCTCTCCGGTTATATCAGATCGACATCCCACATTCAACGAGACCGCTCCTGGGTTTGATTGCCCGCGTCGAAAAGTATTTTGGCATTCACTTGACTACTCAGGCTCAAAAAAGTCTCTGCTACTCTTATTGACATGGAAGGGTCCACTGGCTCCTCTAGTTCTCTCTCGGCCTCACCTGGGTCGCTCTCACCGAGGCACTCATTCAATGCTATGATCACCGCTACTCCCGCAACGTGATCGAATGCCTTTGTGATGTCCATCAAATTGGCTTCATTGACTCGTACTAGATGAATTTATCTGGTTGGTCACCCATGTCCTGGGTTTTCCACTCGGCCACTATTTGGGCTATTTCATGTATGCCTTACAACCTCATATCCGCACTCGCCTCCGCATCCTCCATCAATCTACAATCAATTATGCCATGGACCTCTCCCTACTCACAGAGATCGAGTTCCTTGCAACTTCAGGGGACCTTCATTCTACATCGCCTCCTTCCAAATCCCCATACCAACCATACTTTTCCTAAACATTCACCACCGCCACCTCCTCTACCTCGCCCACCCATTATGCCTCGACATTACCGCCCTATCCCTACTCATCGCCTTTCCAACCAAGAGTTTCATTACTTCCTCGCTAATGATTCCCGTGAAAATCGTCAACGCCCTTTTCAACTTCCTCAAAACCATAAGGATTCTAAGAGCTCCGCGAGAATTCCTGCTTTCTGTCCAGATGCTCTCCATAACTCATAGCTATTCCACATTTCGCTCGCCATACCTTCCCACATTGACATTTCCTTTTGTAAAGGTTACCCCTTTTTACCTGCTGTAGTTTCTTTTTGTAACTTGCTCGCTTTTTTGTAGTCGAGCAACATTTTTTGTAACCTACCCTATGGGAAGGGTCTTGAGTAGTATTAGTATGGAAGAATTGCACAATGAGGAGACATTCGAGACAAAATAAAAACTTTCAGGAACTCACACCTCTGAACTGTGCTCGCGAGCTCCTATTTAATATTCTCGTAGGAACCTATTGCGCCCCCGGATGGCACCCGACTATTTGGGCGTCAATACGCGCGCAGGCAGAAAGAGAAGACAGACGACAACGGGGCTGAACCAACCGGTTCAGCCCCCTCTCACTAAGGCCAGCGGTTTGGGGCTGAACCACCCGGTTTAGGCCCATGTGTGTGTAGGAGGGGGGCCCTCTTGGCCCCGAGTATATATATTCCCGGGGCGGTTCTCTTGGTTCATCATGCAAGTACAAGGTATTCTTCTCCTCCATCTTTCAAATCCTAGTTCCTATCTCTTCTCTCTTTAGATCTCTATCTCCCCCTCTTGTTCTCTTAACATTTGATATCAAAGCATCGCTCCCCCGCCGTGGTTACCACACGCACGCAAGAGGAAATCAATCGATTGGAAACCCTAAAAGAAAACTATGTTGGATTGACGGACTCGGTGGCTGCCATCGTGGAAAATATGAGGGCTTTGACGCAGTGATTGGAAGAAAGGTTCGACGCTCGGATGGATGAAATCAAGGCATTGCTAGCGCAAAATCTGAAGGGGAAAGCAACGGCGGACGAAGAAACTGGTGGATCTCCGCAACCGGGACCGGAGACGGCGGGATCCCACCCGTCGATCCCGACGGGAGGGGATGCGACGACCGCGGCTAGGCAGAGCCGCGGATGGCTGGGCGCAACCGGTGACCGGTTCCGCTCGAACCCGAACGACGCGGGATCGTCCCAGGGAGGAACTGGGGATCCTTTCGCGGGCCGCGCCCCATTGCGGCCTGGTGGAGAAGAACCGGGAGGTGTCGGGCGACCTCCAGGTCAGGTCGGGTTTCCTCCGGGTGGGGGGGGGGGGGAACAGGAGTGCTTCTCCCTCACCCGCGAGGTTTTGGACCGCAAGGAGGCTTCGGGGCCGACGTTCCATGGGGTGGCCTACATCCTTCGTTGGGGGAATGCATCAACACAGGTATCCTTATCTCGAATCGAGAGAGCAAAGGAGACCAGCGGGGTATGGGCATGAACCAGGGTGGCACGTACAAGCTGCTCCGCGGGCATAGATCCCCCCAAAATTAACTTTCATGAATTTTCCTAAATTCAACGGGGGGGGGGGGGGGGGGCGTTGGAGTGGGTGCAGAAAACAAAGCTTTTCTTCAGTTATCAGGATGTGCCCGAAGGGCAATGAGTGCAACTCGCGTCGTTCCACTTGAAAGACGGCGCCTTTCAGTGGACGCAGTGATTTTTGCGAGGCCGGGACTATGTGCCGTTGACAGAATTTGTGGAGGGCTTTACAGCCCGGTTCGGACCCTTGGAGTACGAGGATTTCAAGGCTCTTCTCCAGAAATTGTAGAAGAAGGGGACGGTGATGGATTATCGCACGAAATTTGAAAAATTGGCAATTAGGGTACACTGGGAAGAAAGGATGCTGCTAAGCTGTTTTGTCTCGGGACTCAAGAAGCACCTTCGCGATGAGGTGCAGTCACACATGCCCCGCAATCTAAATCATGCCATCACCTTAGCTCGCATTCAGGAAGAACGCTTCAACAGACAACATGCCCGTACCACCGCAATGCCGTCAGCTGCTTCAACAGGCGTAAGAAGGGAAACTTCGACGGGTGGCAAACCGACTGTGACCCGACTCTCATGGGCCGAACTAACGGCCAGAACGGAGAAGGGCTTATTCTTCAACTGCGATGAAAAGTTCACACTTGGACACAAATGCCAGAAGATATAAGTATTTATGCTTCTTGAGGATACGGGGGATGGGTGCCCTGCCGAATCAGAGGATGAGGACTTGGACTTGACGGAGTTCGGCATATCCTTGCAAGCGATGGAGGGATGCAACGCTCCGCTCACGATTAGGATGGCAGAGAAAGTCAACCAGGAGCGGGTGACAATTCTTGTGGATAGCAGGAGTACTCATAACTTCATTCATCTGAATGTGGCACAGAAGGTGGGGTGCGAGATCGATCGAGCAGCTGCTTTTCATGTTATGGTGGCCGACGGGAGCAAACTTCAGTGCGAAGTGGTTATGAAAGGGGTGGAGCTACGGATACAGAGGTATGCGGGACACACAGATGTCTATCTCCTACCCATCAGAGGGTCGGACATGGTGCTCGGGGTACAGTGGCTGCAACAGCTACGAAGGGTGACCTTCGATTGGGACCAGATGACGATGAAGTTCCTCCAGCAGGGAAGACAGTATTGTCTGGGCGGCCTCAAAACGTCTCCGCTGAAAGAGATCTCATTGCACAACCTGGAACGTCTGGCGGAGCAGGGCAGTACGATGACTATGTTTATGGAGATTACGACGAGTTCGGAGCACCCGTGGTGGTGCCTGATCAGATGCAGGCACTACTGCCTCAGTATGCAGACATATTCCAGACACCTCGGACCCTCCCACCGCCGAGATTTCGAGATCATCAGATCCTGCTTAAATACGAGGCAGAGCCCACTAATATTCGACCGTACCGCTATTCATACATCCAGAAGATCGAGATTGGGCGCATCGTCCGGGAAATGCTCACCGCAGGACTCATCCGTCCAAGCACTAGTTCATTCTCATCTCTCATCATCCCCATCAAGAAGAAGGATGGATCATGTCATTTTTGCGCGGACTACCGCGGCCTAAACAGCTCGACCATCAAGGATAAGTTTCCCATACCGCTGATCGAAGAACTATTGGATGAACTGCACGACGCCTCTCTTTTTACCAAACTCGACCTCAGGTCGGGTTACCACTAGATTCGCATGCATGAGGGAGACATACAGAAGACCGCATTCCGCACACATGATGTGCATTACGAGTTCCTCGTGATGCCTTTTGGCCTGACCAGCGCCCCCTCCACATTTCAAGCAGTCATGAACGAGATATTCCGACCTCTTCTCCGCCATTCTGTGCTGATATTCTTTGATGATATCCTCATCTACAACACTAGTTGGGAAGAACACCTCACTCATGTGGAGCGGGTCTTCTCCATCCTCCGCCAACACCAACTTTGTGCCAAGCAGTCCAAGTGTTCTTTCAGACAGGAGGAGGTCGAGTACTTGGGTCATTTGGTCTCAGCGGATGGCGTCAAGGCGGACCCCAAGAAAATCGAGAGCATGTTATCGTGGCCGCGACCCCAGACTGTGCGAGCACTGCGGGGCTTCCTGGGCCTGACCGGCTACTACAAGCGATTCGTGAAGGACTATGGCAAGATTGCCAGGCCTCTTACTAAGCTGTTACAAAAGAATGCCTTCGTTTGGCAGGACGAGGCCGAGGCGGCCTTTCAGTCCCTCAAAGAAGCCATGACGTCCACGTCGGTTCTGGCTCTTCCAGATTTCACCAAGGAATTTGTGCTCGAGACCGATGCGTCGGGCGTGGGTATTGGGGCCGTATTGATGCAGGAGGGCCGGCCCCTAGCGTTCTACATTAAAGCGTTGGCACCCCGCACATTGGGACTCTCCACGTATGAAAAAGAAATGTTAGCCATCATTCATGCGGTGGCCTTGTGGAGGCCATACTTGTTAGGGTGACATTTTAAGATCTGCACAGACCACCAGAGTTTGAAGCATCTTTTGGAGCAACGAGTTCCTCTCCTCTCCAACAGAAGTGGGAGACGAAATTATTGAGCTATGATTATGAGATCCTTCATAGGCAGGTAAAGGAGAACCTGGTTGCCGGTACCTTGTCTCGCCTACCGGTGGGCACCGTTGCTCAAATATCGGGCCCCTTGCTCGACTCCCTCGACGATATACAGGAGGAGGTCATGCGTGATTCAGAGCTGCGTACCATCGTGGAAGCCCTTAGACCTGGACAGGACACTGCACCCTGCTATCATCTCCATAATGTCAGGGTTTACTATCAGGGCATGGTGGTCATCCTCGCCCAGTCTGCTTGGAAGACAATCATGATGTATGAGTTCCACTCTTCACCGACCGGCGGTCACGCGGGCGTTCTCCGCACCCTCCAATGGGAACGGACAAACGTTTTTTTGAAGGGGCTGCGATGCGATATACAACAGTTTGTGTAACAATGCGAGATATGTCATCGACAAAAATATGAGACTACTTCCCCAGCCGGCCTGCTCACACCATTGGAGATCCCGCACCACATTTGGGACACCGTGTCCATGGATTTCATCGACGGTAGTGGTGGACAAGTTGTCCGCCACTAAATCCCAGGGCAAGTCCGTTATCTTGGTAGTGGTGGACAAGTTGTCCAAATACGAACATTTCTTGGCTCTGAGTCATCCATACACCGGCGAGTCAGTCGCCGATCTCTTCGCCTGAGAAATCGTCCGCCTTCATGGCATCCCGCGTGCCATCATTTCCCACCGAGACCCGACATTTGTGGGGAATTTTTGGAAGGAGCTCTTTCGCTTACAGGGGGCCTGCTTACGTTTCAACACTGCCCACCGTCCCCAGACAGATGACCAGACAGAAGTTCTCAATCGGGGCCTCGAGACATACCTTCATTGATTTATGATGGACGAGCCGCGGACTTGGACATGTTGTTTGCATTGGGCTGAATACTGCTATAACACCTCTTACCATTCAGCCAGCAAGCTGACCCCATTCGAGGTCATGTATGGTCGCCCTCCGCCCTCACTAAGCAGTTATGAACTGGGCAGTACAGCGTTGCCAGCAGTTGATCGGGCACTTCGTGATAGAGACCGCACCCTCGCCACCTTACGAGAGAATCTCTGGACAGCACAAGACCGCATGAAGACTTAAGCAGATAATCATCGCAAGGACCGGGAGTTCACGGTTGGCGATGAAGTTTTTCTCAAGCTCCGTTCCTGCAGGCAGTTGTCAATTGCAAAACGAACGAACCAGAAGTTGGCACCGCGTTATTATGGTCCCTTCCATATCCTCCGTCGCGTGGGCCCTGTCGCTTACACCTTGGAATTGCCGGAGGGATCGCGGATACACCCGACATTTCATGCGTCCTTATTGAAGCGGAAGGTCGACAACACAGTTCAGGCAAGTCCTTTCCTACCCGAGGCAACAATAGCAGGGGAAATACAACCACTTCCCGAGGACATCCTGATGATCAAGTGGAAACACCGAGGCGCAGAGTACCGTCCTGAGATACTTGTCAAATAGAAGCATTTAACCGCAGCTCACAGCACTTGGGTGGATTTGATGGAGTTCCGGGAGCTCTACCCGGACTACCACCTTGGGGACAAGCTGGTTCTTGATGGGGAAGGGAATGTTATGCCCCAGATGGCACCCGACTTTTTGGGCGTCAATACACGCGCAGGAGGAAAGAGAAGACGTGCGACAATGGTGCTGAACCAACCGGTTCAGCCCCCTCTCACTAAGGCCGGCGGTTTGGAGCTGAACCACCCGGTTCAGCCCAATGAGTGGGGGGCCCTGCCGGCCCCCTCTTGGCCCCGGGTATATATATTCCTGGGGCGGTTCTCTTGGTTCATCATGCAAGTACAAGGTATTCTTCTCCTCCCTCCTTCAAATCCTAGTTCCTATCTCTTCTCTCTTTAGATCTCTATCTCCCCCTCTTGTTCTCTTAACAGAACCCTTGGCTAATGTAACATGGGGTTACCTGAATTTCAATCATTGAAATCACGCACGGCTAAAGGTTTGCATTATGCAAAGCCTGGTCCCGATGGTCTTAATTTTTCTCTTCTCGCTTACTTGTGAACCAAAGTATATTTCCATCAAATGGTCACTGACCATTTTTTAGAGTATTCGAGTAGGGTCTGAGCACTTTTAGCCCCAACACATCTCGTGGGGGAATACATGCCATAGGAAGAATGTAGTGAGTGAATTCGCGCCCTTACGAGACTCTAATGATTGTGTGTTAATGGTGAATAGTAAGGAATCTAAGAATGATGCAATATCAAGCGTTTTTCGGCGATTAATTAACAATAAATGTTAAAATAATGAAGAAATTTACATTCACTCACAAGTCATAATCAAGATTAGAACACTAAGAAAATGAGCACTTTTAGGTTTGGATTACGATTATGAGTGCTTCAATTAAATGTTACTTGAATAAATCTCATGAATAGAACAACTAAGGAGCAAACATGTAGAACTTAACATCCCAAATCATATTTCTGTTCACTAAATACACAATAATAAGTAACATTGGCTTCAAACAAGAATTTACATAAGCAATAGGAGTCCTGTAAGGTACTATGTTTTACTGATTTATGGATCTGGTCAGGGCTCCCACCGAGATTAGATGCATATTTCAGAGATTGAGTGAGTGCGAGGGTTGGACAGCTTGGGTGAATAGATTGAGTTCTGGGTGGTGTTTGGAGTGATTGGATTGGTTGACAGGAGGTGTGGAGAGGATGTAAGACAGGGTCAGGGTGCTGGATAAAGATTCTGAAAGCTGGAATTGGCTTAGAGGGCTTAATTGTGGACTGGGGCAGAGGAACAATTGCGGGGAAACGATTGTGTAGATATTTTGGAGTTAATGGACTCTGTTTTAGATGTTATGGAGTTAATGAGACGTGACTTGGAGAAGCGGGGAGTGGAGGAATGCCAGGGAGAAGTGGGGGCTGGTGGTGGTTGTAACTTCCTCGGAGTTCTGAAATTGATTTTAAAAGGTAAATTTTGTGGTCCAATTTAAATGATGCGGTGTAACAGGACGTCTCGGGGGCTATGACTAGTGATAATTTAATCAAGGTTTTTGCAAAAACCCGCATAAAATGACTAACATTTGTGCACATTTATCAATATTACTATTTCATCCACAAGTTTCTCAAAGCGAAAAAGCGGCATCATTGACAACAAATTAACGACAAAAGAACTAAAGTTATTTTAAGGCAAAGAAGCTCTGAATAATTATTAAACATTCGCATGCGTTCAGGAAAGGAAGACTAAGAATAAACGTGATGTGAAATGAGAAGAGTGGGTTACCAACAGCAAGTGCAAGGGAGAGGGGCGGGGGCTCAGTTTTTGGCAGCGGATGGTGAACATGGCTGAAAGGGGTGCTCAACTTCTGGCAGCAGAGATTTGATAATTAAATCAACAACAAGGGCAAGGGAGGAGCAGGGGCTCAGCTTCTGGCAGCAGTAGGTTTTCCCAGGCCGGGAAAAACAGGAGGAAATGGCTCAAGTGGAGGTCGCTGAGCAGGTGGGAAATTTCAGCAGTAGTTGGCGTCGGGACAGATGTGGGAAAACGGGCCTGACCTCGACGAGTAGTTCGATGGAAGGCCCGGACGAGGTAGCCGGAGCGGTAGGAAACCCCTGGTGTCGTCTCTGGGCCGAGAACTGTCGTCGGGCGCCGGGAGGTAGAAACGTCAAGACTGTCGCTAGTATTATTGAGAAACAGAGGTATTTCTCCGTTTCTCGATTATATCCCGTCCGCCATCTTCGTGAAGGAGGCGGCATATAAAATAATGTAGGGCTTTTAATCTTATTAAATGACAAGGCAGTTTCAAAATATAAAGCCAGCTGTTTTCTTCTTTTTAATAACAGTAGATGTGGAAGATTTTGGACGGCCAAGAGTTTTAGGCTAATGGAATGAATAGGAGGATTACATGTGAATAAATGGGGGATGCCAAGAGTTTGATACAAAACTGAACTTATATAAAAGTATTACTTTAAGATATTAATTTTAGTTTTAGTAAATTCATTTTTACTTAGCCCAAAATATCCCTAGTCCTAATTTGACTGATCAATTTATTTAAGATCTTATTGGTCAGTCACGCTAATAAGTCGCACGAACGATTGCGCAAGCGCGACATAAAACACAAAAATACACGGAATGAAAGACAAACTTGCCTGACGCCATGCGCTACAAAATATTTAAATAAGGATGCAATTCAGGTTGCATCAAGATCGCACGATCCTCCGATTATGATTTTAAAATATGATCCAAATCTTACTTGGGTTCAAAACGAGTGCGTGTCCATGTTGGATTGCGATCTGGATCGTAGGACCATGATCTAGATCTTAGGATCGCGATCCCTATGTGACCCAAACGATCCGGGCAGGTCTTAAAAAAATCAAGTGCCCCCATTCTATTTCCGAATCGGCTTCCTGAGTCCGGCCATCCAGTCGTCCAGGTCCACTAAGGTAATTTTTTTTTTTGGATTTTCTTTCATGGCTGATAGCAATTTGGTCTTGTTTTAGTTAATTAGTTTTGTCATAAGCTTATAACAAATTTTGTTTTCATTTCAATTTCTGATCTTGTGTTGCATACTTGCATCCTTTCAGTGTAGAATTTTCAAACTTTATGTATAATGTTGTTCATTTTCTTGCCGATCCCACTATAGTGGGATAAAGGCTTCAGTGTTGTTGTTCATTTCCTTCCTTTTGATTTATGTAACTTCTAGATGCCTGCTTCGGGTACAAATCTCATTGGCAAAAAGTCCGAAAATAATGCTTCTGGTTCTAGAAGTGATCCGGGTTGGGAGCATGAGATTGAAATTGACAGTACAACAACAACAAACAACAACACTCAAGCCTTTATCCCACTATAGTGGGGTCGACTATATGGATCTTTTATCGCCCTTGTGCCCCTCTTTTGTCATAATCACTAATGCCTATGTACATCATGTCTTTCCTTATAGTTTCATTCCAAGTCTTTACTGGTCTACCCTTTCCCTCGTTTAACATGCCTAGTGATTAGACTCTCACAATGCCTAACAGGTGCCTTTAATGTTCTCCTTTGTACGTGTCCAAACCATCTTAGTTGAGCTTCTCGCATCTCCTCTACCATTTGTGCTACTTCTGTCTTATCCTTGGTACATTCATTCCTAATTTTATCCAGTCTCGTGTGTCCACACATCCACCTAAGCATTCTCATCTCTGCAACTCCCATTTTTTGCTCATGTACACAATTCGTTGCCCAACACTAAGAACCATAGAGTATCGTTGGTCTAATTGCAGTATGGTAAAGCTTATCCTTAAGTTTTAATAGTACTTTACGATCACATAAGATCCCTGACGCGCCTCTCCACTTCAACCAACTCGCTTGGATTCTATGTGTCACATATTTATCAATACCTCCGTCTTTTTGAACTATCGATCCAATATATTTAAAACACTCACTACGGGAAATATCTTGATCACCCAACTTAATAACAAAGTCATCCGTCCTTCTTGCACTGCTAAATTTAAGCTCCATATACTCCGTCTTTGCCCTGCTCAACCTAAAACCCTTCTTTTCTAAAGTGTCTCGCCAAGATTCAAGTTTTGCATTTTCACCCTCGCATGGCTCATCGACCATAACGATATCATCCGCAAACAATAAACACTTATGTATTGCTCGTTGGATATGTCCGGTGTGGTCATTTCTTTTCAAGTGTATCATACATTGACACAATCTTCATAATGCATTGGAAAGATATCTTGGATCTCAAGATCTCTCTCAAAGCGACGATCCTCATAATAATCCCTGAAGCGCCTCTCCACTTCAACCAACCCGCTTGGATTCTATGTGTCACATCTTTATCAATACCTCCGTCTTTTTGAACTATCGATCCAATATATTTAAAACATTCACTACCAAAAATATCTTGATCACCCAACTTAATAACAAAGTCATCCGTCCTTCTTGCACTGCTAAATTTAAGCGCCATATACTCCGTCTTTGCCCTGCTCAACCGAAAACCCTTCTTTTCTAAAGTGTCTCGCCAAGATTCATGTTTTTCATTTACACCCTCGCGTGGCTCATCGACCAAAACGATATCATCCGCAAACAATAAACACTTATGTATTGCTCATTGGATATGTCCGGTGAGGTCATTTCTTTTCAAGTGTATCATACATTGACACAATCTTCATAATGCATTGGAAAGATATCTTGGATCTCAAGATCTCTCTCACAGAGACGATCCTCGTAATAATCGTCCCTAAGATAATCGAGGCGTGTCGAAGGATCAACACGATCCGCTCGCGTGCAAGGATATGAACGACGACAATCATCATGCTGATCGTCTGTAGTGGGGTCGTGTAGGTGGATCAACACGATCTGTCAAAGTGGTGTGCCGCGATCAAGAATAATCTTCATAGTAAAGTGAGATTCTCCCTGACGAGGCCCTATGAGAGCGGGTGCAAGTGGACTCGAGACCTCCAAATTGAGGAGAGGAATAATTGTGATACATAAACATAATGAAAAACCTATAGACTCGACGACTGCGTATCGAAAAGTGCGCTCAACCTGCCTCTAATACCGATTGACACGGGGCAATCTATAGACGGCGGAAAATCGGTGACCTAACCATACATGCTATGCAAAGACCGACGGATTAAGCCACAGTTAGATAATAATTAAAACATCCCACGCAAATAAATTCACAGCAAGACACAAATAATTTAATAGGGAAAATAAGCTAAGACTTTCCTCCGCGTGAAGGGCCAAAACTAGAGCGCGCGGTGAATAAATTCTGCAAATCACGATAATTATCTAACAAACAACTACCATATAAAAGATCCACAACAAACATATAATCCAATCCAATATAAATATGCTGAAAATAATACACCAATACAACAAAATTTCACAAAATAGTGGGTTGAACAAGACACTGAAGATTCCAGAGCCGGATGCATTTTGACAGCGATCTAATGTGGAACCGACAGCGTGAAAATAACGGAGGTGACTGTCCTTGGCGGTAGAAGATGAAATCGGACCAGAAATGGATGTATCCGGCCACGTATGGGTATAGATCCGGGTGAGAAAGGGTAGATCTGACAATAAAATGTTGGATCTGGGCTGAGAATCCCAGAGCTGGGCTGCAAATCCCAGATATGGATTGATCTGGAAATGAGAGGATTAGGGTTAGTGGTTCCGCGTGAAGAATGTTGAAGGTTTTGGGCTTGGTTGGAATTAAGAGGGGGTAGTGGCTGCCAGGTGAAAGGGGAGGCCAGTGGTTGGTTCAGGAGGGGCTGGCGGTGCAACATGTGGTTCCACGGGTGGCTGGCTGTGTGAGCAGCAATTGAAGGTGTCCAGCTGAAGGAGGAGGCACCAGGCCGGCGGTGGACAGGGCTTAGGGAACTTTAGAATTGAACAAGAAATTTCATGCATGTGCGAATTGTGGTTTGGAGTCTTATTCTCCCGTTGTCTATTTTGGCACTCTATTGTGGTGGTTTTCTATTTTGTTTGCTAGTAGTTCATTTGTTGTGCAACTTGCAAGGTCTATTCTGTGCTTGCTTAATTGGTTTGTGACATTACTTGTTTTATTAAATTAAAATTTTGGCAAAGTTTGTTGGCCTGCTATTTTTATGTTAATCAATTACTACTGCGATTATTAATTCAGACCTATTTTGGCATATTTCATCATATTCATCACATATAGGCTTGCATTTAGTAAATTCTCCCCGAGCCGACCTGCCAATGCATCAAATTGGTATCAGAGTTTTAGGTTAGGGTCATTTTCATCTTACGTAGTGGTAGGGATTATCGTCAGTCCATGTCGAATCACGCTCACACCGACGATAGGACTTCCAGTTTGCAAACAGATATGACTTCCGCTGAGTTTCAACGATTGGTTCTCGATCGATTTGATCGGATGGGAGACCAATTCGAAACCCTTAGGGGTGATATTACGAGGGTTAACATGAGGGTAGATCAGATAAAGACACCTAGAGGTTTTGGATACGAGTATCAACGCGATACAGGGAGGGATCACCGTCCTCCTGATGAGTCTCGACCTCCCCCACCTCGTCGTAGAGATTGGGCACGATGTGATTATGATTATGATGATGAATATGGTGACTACCGTGAGACGCGCCATGAGATGACTCTAGAGAAGGATGACATGACCCGACGTATTCGCATTGATGCTCCCTCATTCGACGGTCACCTCGACCCGAAGGCATTTAATGATTGACTCGTGGACATGGACCACTATTTTGACTGGTTTGAGATGAGCGACAAGATGCGCGTGCGATTCACCAAAATGAAGTTGATTGGTCTGACAAAAATTTATTGGTCGAGTCTCGATAGATCTCTTGAGCGGGATAGCTATTACCCCATCACCCGATGAGATGAGATGAAACAGCGCTTACAAGATAAATACCTCCCCGCTTCGTATCAAGATCAACTCTTAGATCAGCTCTACGCGCTACGTCAGGGGACTCTCTCTATTGCAGATTATATGTACCGATTTGACGAGCTAGTAGTTCGCAACAATATTATGGAGGAGCCCATCGCCACTGCATCACACTTTCGTGTTGGACTTAGAGCGGACATTCGAAGAGAACTAATTCCCCTTAAGATGGAGACGGTTGAGTAGGTCTTTCAGCTCGCGCTAGAGTACGAGCAATATTTACATATTGTTGGTCTGAGGCTGGTCACCACTCGACCCGATGCCACCACAGCAAGGAGACCCCCTCCAGCCATGACTATTGCCTCCCCTCGCGCTCCCGTAGACTCGACGAGAAAAGCTATTTTTCCTGGAGGCCCCAAATCTGGGACGTCCAATGTTATCGATGTTCTGGCAGAGGGCATTTCGTAGAGGAGTGTCCGACTAGAAATTTACTGATTGAGCATTTGGGCGAGCCCAGCACTGAGGCTGTGGACATCACCATTTAGGAGATTACAACCGTCGTAGAGGACGGATGGGAGAGCGATGCTGAGAGATCGCTAGAGGTAGGAGTACTCCGCGACATCCTCCACACCCCACGTGCCGCGGAGGATTGGCGCAGCACCACTATTTTCTTCATATATTTCCCGAATGCAAGAGGTCCTTGCAAACTCGTCATTGATAGTGGTGGTTGCGTAAATATAATCGCTAGGAAAGGATTGAAGATGGTGCAGCTTACTGCCGAGCCCCATCCGCATCCGTATTGTGTCCTATGGGTTGACAAGTCCACCATTCATGTCACACAGCGGTGCCTGGTGCCGATTCGTCTAGCGACTACTGAGGACCAGGTTTGGTGTGTCGTTATACTCATGAATGTTGCACACGTACTTCTCGGGAGACCCTGGTTATATGATTGCGATGCCACATGTTATGGTCGATCCAACACGTGTGTATTCTTCGACAAGGGTCGAAAGATTACCCTTACCCCGACCCAGCCCAGGGATCCTCCCAAGGGCAAGATTGATTCTTCAGTTAGTGCGGGATCCTCGAGACCCCTCCATGTCTTGAGAAAGGGTGATTTCTGAGAGAGAGTTTAGAGACTGGGGGTTATATTTATTTGTTTTAGCCATGATGACGGCCGATACCCCTAGCAAGACTGAGATTACTGACCCGGATGTTTGTCAGCTGATGGATGATTTTATAGATTTATGCCCTAGGAGCTACCTGATGAGCTTCCCCCACTGAGGGACATCCAACAGGCTGTTGATCTGATTCCAGGGGCATCTTTGCCCAATCTTCCCCATTATCGACTGAACCAGACTGTGCATGCCGAGCTAAAACGACAAGTCGACGAGCTTCTGCGGAAGAAGTTTATACGAGAGAGCCTGAGTCCCCGTGTCGTACCTTCCCTTCTTACTTCGAAGAAGGACGGGAGCTGACGCATGTGTATTGATAGCCGTGCTATAAATAAGATCACGGTGAAATATCGTTTTCCGTTTCTCTGCCTCAATGATCTCTTGGACTCGATGACCGGTGCCCAGATCTTTTAGAAGATCGACCTTCGTAGTAGGCACCATCACATTAGAGTTAAAGAGGGGATGAGTGGAAGACTGCTTTCAAGATGAAGGACGACTTATATGTATAACTAGTTATGCCATTCGGGTTACCTGATGAGCTTCCCCTACTGAGGGACACCCAACATGCTATTGATCTGATTCCAGTGACATCTTTGCCCAATCTTCCCCATTATCGGCTAAACCCGACTTTGCATGCCGAGCTAAAACGACAAGTTGACGAGCTTCTGCGTAAGAAGTTCATATGAGAGAGCCTGATTCCCTGTGCCGTACCTTCCCTCCTTACTCTGAAGAAGGATGGGAGCTGACACATGTGTATTGATAGCCATGCTATAAATAAGATCACGATGAAGTATCGTTTTCCGATTCCCTGCCTCGATGATCTCTTGGACTCTATGATCGATGCCCAGATCTTTTCGAAGATCGACCTTCGTAGTAAGTACCATCAGATTAGAGTTAGAGATGAGGATGAGTGGAAGACGGCCTTCAAGACGAAGGATGGCTTATATGACTGGCTGGTTATGCCATTCGGGTTATCAAACGTGCCCAACACGTTCATGAGAGTGATGACACATGTCCTGCGGCCCTACATGGGCAAATTCTTAGTAGTATATTTTAATGACATTTTGATATACAGTCAGGGCCGCACCAAGCACTTACGTCATATTCGCCTAGTGTTCGAGCTGCTCCGGAAGGAGTATCTTTACATCAACTTGAAGAAGTGTGCGTTCCTGTCCACGTCCGTACATTTATGGAGTTATGTGGTTTCTACGTCTGGTATTTCTGTTGATCCTGACAAGGTTAGGACGATTCGAGAGTGGCTCATCCCGACGAACATTTACGAGACCCGTAGTTTTCATGGACTTGCCACCTTCTATAGGAGGTTTGTCCGTGCCCTCAGTTCGATCATGTCTCCCATTACGAGCTGCCTTCGCAAGGGTGACTTCGTTTGGACGAAGGCTGCCACTCCAGCCTTCGAGGAGATCAAGGAGAGGCTGTTTACTGCTCCAGTTTTACGATTACCTGATTTTTCCAAGCCCTTCGAAGTAGCCTGTGATGCTTCAGGAGTTGGCATCGACGTAGTACTTAGTCAGGACGGTGATGTAGGGGTAGGCTAGTGGTGCACAAACCTACAACACTAAGTGATAGTGCAAGGGTGACACGCTAATCCAACTCTACATACAATGCGATGTCGATATTTTAACGAATAAATTTAAACAATGAAAATTCAGCCACCACACAGATATTAAAAATAGAAAAACAAATATTTATTTTGGCAATTTTTTAATGACTTTCCTCCGCTCGGAGGGCCAAAGCAAAGCGCGCGACGAATAGTTCCTCCTGCAGATTATTAGGGCACCAAAACTACCTTCTACTAGCAAGAATCGCAGCACAATATAATAAATCATCAAGTGAAAATACTGAATCAAATAGTACAATACTATAAACGCTCACGAAGTAGAGGGCTGAACCGAGACACTGAAGATTTGGAGGGTCGGATGTGTAGATCAGCAATCAGAGATGGAACCGGTGGCGAGGTGACGGTGACGGTGACTGCCCTCAGCAGAAAACAGTTGTAGCGAAGAGTAAAACGGTGGATCCAGCCACAAAAAAGTAGATCCTGGCCTGGGATGGGTAGATCCGATGTGTAAGAGCGGATCCGGACAAAAATGACAAGTATGAGTGGTGAAAATAATGGATCGGGAGGCTATAATCCTAGATCTGGACGGATCTAGAATTTTATGGTTGTTAGGATGGTGGATCCACAGAGGGGAGTTGGCGAATTAAGGAGGAGGGGAAGGTGGAGGCTGGCGTGAACAGTATTTCGGTGGGAAGCAGGCAGGTGAACAGTGCCAGGTGAACAATGTCGGGTGAACAGTGACAGGCGAACAACGTTGGATGAACAGTGTTCGGTGGTAGGGGGTTTGGGATTTGGGGGTTGTAGGAGCTGCGGATGAGGGTTTTGGAGGGGGAAGAAAAGGCTATGAATGAGTAGTACCTTGAGGGGAGTTTGGCGGCCTAGGAGTCGTCACCTAGGGTTCCACGACGTCGGCACCGGGGAGGGATCGCTGGAATCCGGGAATAATTCTTCTCCAAATTCTGCAATGACTAAATTTAGCCCCCTACTACTCTTATTTATAATAAAAGAAGCACTATGACATCTCATTCGACGACTATGATTGGTCGGCGGGAGATGCCTAAAAATACCTGAAATAAAAGTCCAAAATAAATAAAGAAATATAAGATTTTGACTTGCGGCGACGCTCCAGACGCAATTGCGGAGTCCGATCGTCGACCCGGGCACGCCATATATGGAAAATTGCCAAATCAGCCCCGAACGGGCCCAAAGCGCGTCTTCTTCTTTGCTTCGCATCAGACGGTCACCCAGTGACCTACTTTAACGAGAAGTTGAATGAGACCCGACACAAATATTCAAATTATGATCGGAGTTCTATACCATTATGCAGGCATTGTGTTATTGGCGACATTATCTCCTGCACAAGGAGTTTGTTTTGTATTCTGATCATCAGGCGCTGAGGTTTTGCGATTCACAGAAGAAGTTGGGTCACTGACATGCGAAATGGGTGGAGTATATGCAAGAGTTTCATTATGTTATTAAACATTCCACAGTCGTCCCTTCAAAATTTCCTTATCTAGGAGCTACACGTCGGCGGAGCAGCGGGGCATTTTTCGGCCGAGATAAGGCGATTGCATTAGTTGAGGATCACTTCTTCTGGCTTGGCCTGAAGAAAGACGTCACTAGGGTTGTCAGGCTTTGTTGAGTCTGCCAGCCCCCTGGGCTATACACTCCACTACCCGTCCCCGAGAGACCCTGGACTGATATTAGTATGGACTTTATTCTTGAGCTCCCTCGTGCTTTGAGGAGGCTTGATTCAATCTTCATTGTAGTGAACCATTTTTCTAAAATGACCCATTTATTCCTTGCCGAAAGACAGCTGACGCCTCTCATGTGACTGTATTATTCTTTTGAGAGGTATTTAAGTATCATGGACTTCCCGCTTCCATAGTCTCTGATCACGATGTGCGTTTCATGAGTTATTTTTGGAAGACTATGGAAGAAAACTGGCACAACCTTGAAGTTTTTCTCGGCCTATCACCCGCAGACGGATGGACAAACCGAGGTTGTAAATCGTAGTTTAGGGTTGCTATTGTGTTGTCTTGTTGGAGATAATCCGTCGACTTGAGATTCTGCCCTCATAGCCAAATTTGCATATAATAGGTCTGTTAATAGGACCACAAGCTTGATTCCATTCCATATCTTGTTAGGTTATGAGCCTAGGAAAGCTATTGAATTGGTGAATATTCCCCTAGAGTCCAGACCCAGTGAGTCAGCAGTCTTTCATACAGCATGTGCATGCACTTCATGAGTCTGTCCGTAAAAAATTACAGCCAGTAATGATTTTTATAAGGATCGAGCAGACTAGCACTGGTGGAAACAAATCTTTGAGGCGGGAGAACATGTATTAATTCACATTCGATCTGAGAGAGTCCCCACAAAGAACAACAAAGAAATTAAGCGCACGTAGAATGAGCCCCTATACATTCGTACGACGGATTTGTACAAACACATATGAGATAAATATCCCTCATAGTATGAGCATTAGCCAAGTATTGAACGTAGATGATCTGACTCCTTACTACGAGGAGCGCGTGTATGTGGACCCTTCTTTCACACCTCTACCCGAGCCTTCATCTCCCATAGCCCCTCTGCATGAGCCTTCACCTTCTATTACCTCCACCAGTCCTCTCTTGCCACTCGCAGAGTCGCACCATGAGGGTCGCATTGCACCATCGATGACTCCACCAACACAACAGTCAGACGGAGAGAAATTATTGCCAGACAGAGATACATTTTGGTCAGACAGAGATACATTTTGGTCAGACAGAGATACATTATTGTCAGATGGAGATATGCTACAACCAGAGCCACCTACTTCTACAGAATACATACTTCAGATCACCGGCCACGACTTCTACACCGCGGGCGGGCGAGATATTGTCGCTATCTGGTCTGTTGGAGGAGTCGGCCACTACACGATGCTACTTGGATATCTTCAGAGGAGCTCAAGAGACTCGCCCCGCGACTATACAATGAGTACGACCACCTTCACTTACCAGAGATGAGTGCTTTTAAGCTGAGGGAGTTGATGGCGCGCCACGACTGACACAAGTGTATTCCCGCAGGTGGCGGTGATCCGTTGCCCAGATGGACAATCAAAGTCCTTGTCTGTGTTCGGATGGTCGATCCGAGTAGAATCCATATATGACTTTTTATATTTTTAGTTGTATTGGCCCCCGATCGGTCCAGACATTGTGAGTCCTCCGATTCGGGTGGTTTTATTTGCTTTTCAGTTTTTCTTCTAGGGATTTATAAAGCATACATCAGTTCATTTGGGGGGCATCAAAGGATTATTTTGGAACCGCTCGATCCTTGGTCTTCTGGTGCTACGTCGGAAACCCCTTCTCCCAGGTGCGATTCCTGGAAGCCTCTTCCATCCATCTTCCCCGCTCCTCTCCGCCGCTCGTTAGCCGCTGAAGCCCTTCCCTGCCTGCTGCATCCAACCCGCTGAACCTGCCTCTGCCAGTTTTCCCGAGCCGCTATTATTACCCCACCCGCCGGACACCTACAAAAAGCCCATCCCCACCCCGAATCCCATCATCCAGCCAACTGCCACCTCTACCCGAGGCTGATCTACCTCCAGGCAGTCCAAACTGTTGGAGTTACCATGGTGATCTAGAAGTGGTCAAACATGTAATCTCTCTGCCAACGCGATATGAGCCTGCAGGGTCGCACATAAGAGCATGTGGAGAAGTTGGAAGATTGACTGTGTTGGTAAAGGTTACCAATCACCATAAAGAATGGGGTCCGGCAAATGTTGCCAAGGAAGAATCGTCGAGATTCGTCGAGAATCGTCGAGGTTCGTCGAGAATCGTCGAGTCTCGATCGT
Source organism: Platanthera zijinensis (assembly GCA_039513925.1). Taxonomy (NCBI): domain Eukaryota; kingdom Viridiplantae; phylum Streptophyta; class Magnoliopsida; order Asparagales; family Orchidaceae; genus Platanthera; species Platanthera zijinensis. The sequence continues at coordinate 128,952,054 of CM077088.1, read as the reverse complement.
CGAGTATCGATCGTCGATACTCGACGATCGTCGAGATTCGTCGAGAATCAAAATGTTCGATTCTCGACGAATGCTGATTCCCGTCGAATTTGACGATACTCGACGATCGTCGAGATTCGTCGAGAATCGAAATATTCGATTCCCGACGAATGCTGATTCCCGTCGATTTTTCCCAGAAACCTTATTTTGCTGTGGTCTGCGGATAGCGATTTTACCTAGGTTTATTTATGCTTTGGATATAAATAGACACTTAGGTTTTGAGCGGATGACAAGTAGAATTTCCCCAACCCGACGGAAGAGTTCCGCCGTTCCGCCGACAGAAGTGTTCCGCCGACGGAAGTGCTTCGCTTCCGCCGCTTCGCTCGCTCCGCCGGCCTCCTCTCAGACGACAGTCGCCGGTGTTGCTCTTCCTGGAACGGACCTAGCAGTCTGTGGAGGTGCAAGGTGCAGTCGATCTCCTTCCCGATCTTTCGTGCGACGAAAATCGGTGTTTTTCCGCTCGTGTGGATTTCTGCAGAGACGTAGACGTTATTATACGTAGAACTCGCCACCGATAAGGACTCAAAGCTTGGAGCATCTCTTTTGAGTTTTGACTCAACACCAGAAAGGTAACTTTTACTTAGTTGTTTGTTAACTTCTTGATTCAACATTCATGGGCCGATCCCAATCTCTTTGGGTTCTTGATTTTTATTACTTCCGCTGCGTGCACAAGTGTTGTGCCATCCTCATAGAGAAACCCAACAGTGGTATCAGAGGCAGGTTTCGTCCATGATTGTTGTTTTGGAAGTTAGGCTATTCCAGTGCTTGTAAATCTAGGGATTTAGAAGTGTTCTAAATGTCTAGATTTAATCCTGGATCATCAATTGTTGATGGTTTTTCCAAGGGAAATCGATGGGCCCATAACCCACAGGTTAGTGGCTCTGCCCCTTGGAACCCCGCCAGGAACGTCTGAGATTTCGTGGTAATTTCTAATTGTTAGAAATTGTTGTCTCCATAGCAGTAACCGTCCCTCGAGTGGTTAATGAACCCGTGTATTGTTTTGGATTTTGAATCCAACAATGAGAGACGAACTTGCCTACTGCTTTAAGTCGAGTTGCCTTTGCCTTTGTCCAATGCATGTAAATCTTAAAATTTCGAAAAGTCCGGATGTTCAGATTTAGCCCTTCCTTCTATCAAATGTTGATAGTGCCATGTTGTGCACATTAGGGATGCATGTGGATTTTAGAAGTGTTTTTCTATGGATGTGCACATTGATCAAATGTTGATCGTGGTTAATTGTTAACCTATTATCAAAAATCCCTTCATCAAATATTAAGTGTTCGGATGCCTTCCGATGGATGACACTCTTCCTGCATCGATCGATGAAGTGTGGGCTTGCCAAAGCAAGGTGTATTAATCTATCTTGGTAAGGGTGTGAGCGGATAATTGTGATATCCCACTGTCAACATCGGGTCTAACTTAACTAGGTGACCTCAAAGGTTGAGTGCCTAGAGGCATAGGGTTGACATGCACCATATGATGGATGCGAATAAGGAGTTATTCACCAACCATACAAGAATTGCATCATGATGCAATTGGCAAGCGTTGCCTACCTAAATAACCACATCGTGAGAGAAAAGCCAAAGCTGACTCATTGTGTTGGTGAAATACGGATCTTGTCCACTACGAGAGTAGCTCCAATGAACTCTCCGAATTGATAGTGAGGGCCATCATTTCGAATAAAATAGTGGGAGTTTTAATTGAAGTCCAAATTAAAAAAAATAAATTGTATTTTTGAAATTTTGGTACTGATATTATTTTGCATGAATTCTTGTAGAATTCCATGGCAAGTAGTTCACACTCCACTCTGTCTCTGAGAGCCATCCTTGAGAAGGATAAGCTCAGTAGGACTAACTACATGGACTGGTACAGGAACCTGAGAATTGTTCTCAGGCAAGAGCGAAAGCTCTATGTCTTGAAAGAAGAAGCCCCCGAGGTGCCGACCGGGAATTCTTCCCGTGCTGATAAAGATACTTATAAGAAGTATACTGATGACGCCTTAGACGTCGAATGCCTTATGCTTGCCACCATGAACTCTGAGCTTCAGAAGCAACATGAGAACATGGGGTGCAAGGAGATTGACGAGCATCTCAAGAAAATGTTTCAAGGACAGGCTCGTCAAGAGAGGTTCGATGTCTCAAAAGCGTTATTTCAGTGCAAGATGGGAGTTCGAGACTCAGTAGGGACTCACGTACTCAAGATGATTGGGTATATAGAGAACCTTGAAAGGCTGAGTTTTCCTCTAAGTCAAGAGTTGGCCACAGATCTGATCCTGCAATCGTTGCCGGACAGTTATGAGCAGTTTGTCTTGAACTACAACATGAATGAAATAGACAAGACACTGCCCGAGCTCCTAGGTATGTTAAGAACTGCCGAGATCAACATGAAGAAGGCCGAGCCTGCCAGCCCCATACTGATGGTGCATAAGGGCAAGGCCAAGGCCAAGGGCTCTAAGAAGATGAAGGTGGGACCTAAGTCACATCTTGAGCCCAAGTCTTCTGCACTGAAGAAAAAGAAGAGCACGGTGAAGGAAGGGAAATGCCACCACTGTGGCAAGGCTGGTCATTGGAGGAGGAACTGTCCTTCTTACATTGAGGGTCTGTAGAAAATGAAGGGAGGTATGACTTCCGCTTCGAATATTTACGTTATAGAGATAAACCTTTCTGCTCCATCTTGGGTATTGGATACCGGATGTGGTTCACACATTTGTACAAATGTGCAGAAACTGGAAAGGAGAAGATTGCTGAGTAAAGGGGAGGTGGACCTGCGTGTCGGCAATGGAGCAAGAGTTGCTGCTGTAGCCGTAGGGGTTTACCGTCTTTCTTTGCCCAGTGAGCTTGTAATAGAATTAGATAATTGTTATTTTGTTCTGGCCATAATTAGAAACATTATATCCATTTCATGCTTTGACATGATTGGATTTTCTTTTATAATTAAGAACTACTTTTGTTCTATATTTAAGAATGATGTTTGTTATGCTGTAGCCTAATTGTTTAATGGTCTTTATATTTCGAACTTGGACCATCTGATCTATAATGTAGAAAATAATAAAAGACTAAGAACAAATGACTCAAACCCTACATATCTCAGGCATTGTCGTTTGGGCCATATAAGCGCGAAGCGCATATCCAAGCTCCATAAAGATGGACTTTTGAACTCATTTGATTATGAATCATTTGAGCGATGCGAATCTTGTTTGTTAGGAAAGATGACTAAAGCCCCTTTCACTGGTTATACTGAGAGGGCTGAAGATCTCTTGGGTGTTGTATATAGTGATATATGCGGACCCATGAGCTCCATGGCTAGAGGTGGGTATTTCTACTTCGTTACATTTACTGATGATTTCAGTAGATACAGATATGTGTATCTTATGAAGTGCAAATCCGAGACCTTTGAAAAGTTCAAAGAGTTCAAGAATGAAGTAGAAAACCAGTTGGGTAAAAGGGTTAAAGCACTCCGATCTGATCGAGGTGGCGAATACCTGAGTCATGAGTTTCGTGATCATCTGAAAGAGTGTGGTATTGTATCACAGCTTATTTTACCTAGAACACCACAACATAATGGTGTGTCTGAGAGGAGAAATCGTACTCTGTTAGACATGGTACGTTCGATGATGAGTAATGCAGACTTGCCTGTTTCCTTTTGTGGTTTTGCTTTAGAGACTGCTGCAATGGCACTGAATCGCGCTCCAACGAAAACGGTTCTGAAGACACCATATGAGATATGGACTGGGAAGCGTCCTAGTATGTCGTTCATTAAAATTTGGGGCTGTGAGGCATACGTGCGACGTCAAATGCCTAACAAGCTGGAACCCAAATCGGATAAATGTTATCTGGTGGGATATCCTAAGGAAACAAAAGGATATTACTTTTACCTACCGTCCGAGGGCAAAATGTTTGTCGCAAGGACTGACGTCTTCTTGGAGAGAGAATTCTTATCAAGAAAGACTGAAAAAGTAGAACTTGAAGAAGTTCAAGAACCACAAGTAGTGAATGAACTGGAATTGGATTCTGAGACAGGACTACAAGATGTTGTAGCTAGAGAACCTGCTCAACAAACACAAGTCCTACGTAGATCTGATAGGCCTAGATTTGAGCCTGAGAGATATGAATTTCTCATGTCTCAAATAGGTAATGTGTTGCTTATGGATCTTGATGATGAACCAACAACCTACCAAGAGGCCATGAATGGACCGGACTCCGACAAATGGTTTGAGGCTATGAAATCCGAAATGGATTCGATGTATGCAAACCAAGTTTGGAACTTGGTGGAACCACCTGAAGGGGTACGACCCATAGGGTGCAATTGGGTCTTCAAGAAGAAGACCGACATTGATTGGAATGTACAGACATTCAAAGGGCGACTGGTGGGTAAGGGTTTCAAGAAAATTCATGGTATTGACTATGATGAAACCTTTTCCCCTGTTGCCATGGTAAAGTCTATAAGGATATTGCTTGCTATTGCTGTGTATTATGACTACGAGATCTGGCAGATGGATGTCAAAACGGCTTTCCTTAATGGAAACCTCCTTGAAGAAGTGTACATGACACAATTCGAGGGTTTTGTATCCCCAAATGAAGCCACTAAAATATGCTAGCTGAATAGGTCCATCTATGTACTGAAGCAGGCCTCTCGAAGTTGGAATCTTCATTTTGATGAGAAAATAAAAGAGTTTGGTTTCATCAAGAATGAAAATGAGGCTTGTGTTTACAAGCGAATCAGTGAGAGCATGATATTGTATGTAGATGACATACTGTTGATTGGGAATGACATTCCTACCCTGAAAGTTGTTAAGAACAACCTTGGGAACTGCTTTTCTATGAAGGACTTGGGTGAAGCGACTTACATACTCGGTATTAAGATCTATAGAGATAGATCGAAGAAGTTGCTGGGTTTGACCCAGAGTACATACATTGAGAAGGTGTTGAAGCGGTTCAACATGCTTGAGTCCAAGTAAGGATTTTTACCCATGTCTCATGGTGTGAATCTCTCTAAGGACCAGTGTCCAAAATCTTGTGAAGATAAAGACCGCATGAAGTTGATTCCATATGCTTCGACAATTGGATCAATCATGTATGCAATGTTATGTACTCGACCCGATGTCTCCTTTGCTTTGAGCATGACTAGCAGGTATCAGTCAGACCCCGGTGAGTGTCATTGGATTGCAGTCAAGAATATCCTGAAGTACTTGAGAAGGACAAATGATGTGTTCTTGGTGTATGGGACGAATATCCTGAAGTACTGGAGAGGAAGAGCTCGTTGTAAATGGTTACACGGATGCTAGCTTCCAAACTGATAGGGACGAATCAAAGTCTCAGTCAGGTTTTGTGTTTTGCCTTAATGGAGGAGCTGTGAGCTGGAAGAGTTCCAAGCAAGAGGCAGTTTCTGATTCTACAACAGAGGCCGAGTATATCGCTGCAGCTAACGCAGCGAAGGAGGCTGTATGGATTTGGAAATTCATCGGCGAGCTTGATGTAGTTCCTAGCATTGTTGGTTCTGTAGTTCTCTACTGTGATAACAATGGTGCAATTGCACAATCTAAGCAACCTAGATCTTATCAGCGCTCTAAGCACATACTTCGGCGGTTCCATCTTATTCGTGAGATTGTCGAACGAGGAGATGTGAACATTTGCAGAGTGCCGACTGAGGAGAATATTGCAGATCCACTGACAAAGCCTCTCGCACAGAGAAAGCATGATGGTCATACTAGATCAATGGGTATACGATACCTAAATGATCAACTCTAGTGAGAGTCTTGTGGGTTGCATGTAAACATATATTCTGTTGCCTGTTTATTGTTTATTCATATGATGAATTACGTACCTAGATTTTTCTTTTACAATTAATGACATGTTCTTTTATTATGGTTTCTTTATGCGATAGTGAAATGTTAACGTAATAAATACCCTTAGAATGTTCGCTTCCATAGGACATCAAGTACGTGACTTGAATGTGAGAGCCTATGATTTATTTGAAGCTTCATTCTTAAAAGGTCCCTGGTCGTAGTATCATCATAGAAACAAAGGGTGATGATGATATATTAAGACTAGCACGTGTGTTGACTGATGACCAGTTCTCATAGGTCATGATATTGTGATATCAAGTAATCACGTGGGTACTTGTTAATGAACAAGTTGTACTGGACAGACCCAACCTGAGACTACTCTGTGGATTGTTATCTAAGCGTGTCACGAGTAGGTCTCAATTGACAATGGTGTTGTAGTCCTTTGACCTCAAGTCACAACATTCATCAAGTGAGGAAGAACGTGCTTTGATGCCATCTAAAGTCTTCCTTGAGAAAGGTTGATGATAAGGGTGGTTGTTGGACACGTTACGAATCATTTGGGTGTTTGTGTGTGAGCAGATATGAGATTTGTCCTCCTATATGACAGGAATTGCATCCATGGGCCCCTTGATGGAACTGGACTGAGAAATGCATGACCATGCTTGGTTGAGTCAATATGTGATATTGGACTCACCATTCTCTGGAAGTCCGTTTTAGATCAAGAAACTTGGATTGCGCTATTATGAGGGTGACACAGTCCATGCCTCTAGTTCTTTCCGGACGTAAGGGATAAAGGGACAAAGACAACGCTGAGACATTGTTCATAAGGCTTATGAGTTATGAACTCTTATTGCTTGGGTAGCAATGATGCATTGCTAGATGCCGCTCATTGTTTGTGAGGTTTTTGGTTTGATACTTTCAAGATCAAGTGAGAGACTGTTGGAGTTAACATGGTGATCTAGAAGTGGTCAAACATGTAATCTCACTGCCAACGCGATATGAGCCTGCATGGTCGCACATAAGAGCATGTGGAGAAGTTGGAAGATTGACTGTATTGGTAAAGGTTACCAATCACCATAGAGAATGAGGTCCTGCAAATGTTGCCAAGCAAGAATCGTCGAGATTCGTCGAGAATCGTCGAGATTCGTCGAGAATCGTCGAGTCTCGATCGTCGAGAATCGTCGAGTATCGATCGTCGATACTCGACGATTGTCGAGATTCGTCGAGATTCGTCGAGAATCAAAATGTTCGATTCTCGACGAATGCTGATTCCCGTCGAATTTGACGATACTCGACGATCGTCGAGATTCGAAATGTTCGATTCCCGACGAATGCTGATTCCCGTCGATTTTTTCCCAGAAACCCTATTTTGCTGTGGCCTGCGGATAGCGATTTTACCTAGGTTTATTTATGCTTTAGGTATAAATAGACACTTAGGTTTTGAGCGGATGACAAGTAGAATTTCCCCGACCCGACGGAAGAGTTCCGCCGTTCCGCCGACGGAAGTGTTCCGCCTACGGAAGTGCTTCGCTTCCGCCGCTTCGCTCGCTCCGCCGGCCTCCTCTCCGACGACAGTCGCCGGTTTTGCTCTTCCTGGAACGGACCTAGCAGTCCGTGGAGGTGCAAGGTGCAGTCGATCTCCTTCCCGATCTTTCGTGCGACGAAAATCGGTGTTCTTCCGCTCGTGTGGATTTCTGCAGAGACGTAGATGTTATTCTACGTAGAACTCGCCAACGACAAGGACTCAAAGCTTGGAGCATCTCTGTTGAGTTTTGACTCAACACCGGAAAGGTAACTTTTACCTAATTGTTTGTTAACTTCTTAATTCAACATTCATGGCCCGATCCCAATCTCTTTGGGTTGTTCTTGATTTTTATTACTTCCGCTGCGTGCACAAGTGTTGTGCCATCCTCATAGAGAAACCCAACACAAACCACCATCCCCCCTACTTTCCGTCAGCCACCAGTTTCGCCCCCTCCGCCCTCTTATCTCCTCTTGTCGTGGAATCCACCTAAATCAGCCAACTCTTTTCTTATAAGCCTAACTGAGCCCTATCAGTCCACATCCCCTCCACCGTTAACCCCTACCGCCACCATATTCCTTTTTACATCCATCACACGGCCCACCCCAAGCCACCACCGGTCCTAAGCTCTACTTCAGACACATTCCCCACCCTCCAAGACCTTGGATGCCTCACCAGCAACTGCCATTTACCGCTGCCTGCATGTGCGAATTGTGGTTTATAGTATTATTCTCCCATTGTTTATTTTGGAACTCTATTGTGTTGGTTTTCTATTTTGTTTGCTAGTAGTTCATTTACTGTGCAACCACAGTTGTCAAGGAGCGCGCCTAGGCGCACCTGAGGCGCCGGGCGTAGCCTGCCGCGCCTCAGCAACTTGCAAGGTCTATTTTGTGCTTGCTTAATTAACTGTGGCTCATTTGGTTTTTGAACACTACTTGTTTTATTAAATAAAAGTTTTGGCAAAATTTTTGCGCTGCTAATTATTTTTTAATCAATTACTGCGATTATTAATTCGGACCTCTTTTGCCATATTTCATTGTATTTATCACATATAAGCTTGTATTTAGTAAATCGCCGACCTGCCACTGCATCAAGTACTTTTGTATAAATATGGTCATTGGCATGGGTAGTTGCAGACTTGCAGTCAATCTCCTAATTCCAAATTTCTCTATGCTATGATTTCTAGAGATGAAAAACAACCAAACTACGTGTTGATTGAATTGTTCTGTCCATGCATATATTTCTTGTATTTCGATTTACATATTAACCTAAACTCGCCCTTAATAAAAAAAGTGATGAGGTTTTCGACACATCGACTTGCGCGATAATCAAAACCGTTAATCTTATGTGGATCGACTATTCGAGCATTAGTTTTGTTGGAAACAAAAATTTCACCAACTCTCCGCGCGTTGTCCCTGGATTGGGTGGTCGGCAGAGGACGATGTGGTTCGCAAGCGATCGGTTACTATCCCTGTGAGGGCTCGGTGGATAGAAAAAAAGCACAAAAGAAGGGGTGCCGCTGGCTGCGACAAACACAGATTTGACCCGCCGCAGCGAATGCCTCTCTTGCGACGGGCCTTTTAGATTGATTGAGTAAATGATTGCAAGTGTAGTAGCGAATACATGCGAGTACAAGAGGAAGAGAATGGAGAAAAGACAATCGGCGGATGCTCAGAACTAGTAACCACACCTACAACAAGGTAGATTCTGGCCCGGTTTGTTTTCCCCTTCCAAGCACCCTTGACCCTCTATTTATGCATGAGGGTAGGCTGCTCAGACGGTTCACGAAGAGATGGACATTTAATGCCTCATTAATCATGACATTAAATGCGCAGCTGTCCGAGGTATACAAAGAGTCGGGCGGCGGGGGGGGGGGGGGGGGTTAGAGAAGTGGTCGCGCAGACTCCAGGAGAAGCGGACAGACTTTTTGAGAAACGTGCAGACTCCTGCATAAGCGGGAGGACTCCTGTGGAGACCGCGAGGGCTCCTAGAGAGACAGACGTGTGCACTTTTGGAGACGGCCGCAAACACTTCTGGAGACGGCCGCGAACACTTCTTTAGACGGTCACAAACAGTTCTGGAGACGGCTGCAGACACTCCTGGAGACGGCCGCGGACACTCTTGGAGACGACCGCGAATACTTCTGGAGATGGTCACAAACACTTCTAAATGCGGCGCGAAAAGGCCAAGGAAGATCACCCCGGGCGATGATGGTCAGTTTGGGCATTCCGAGGGTGATTGCCGACTTCTGGGTGAACAGATCCCCACACTTTTTTTAAGTTCCCCAAAAATTTTGAAAATGTAGAACCACCCAAAGAAGTCGCAATCCATTGTGTTTCGTGTTTTCCCTGCAGAAGAGAAAGTGCAAAACATGCATAGTATAAATGTAAAACACATATACCTGAGCGGTTGCCTTCCAAAAAAAGGGGCTCCAGGGAGCGGAGAATGAAAGGCGCGAAGAAGAAGTTATGGTTGGAGGAGGAGGCCACATTCATGCCTACAAAAAAAGGAAAACCAAAATGCGTACCTGAAAGGACAATGCCGCCAAAGCGGGTGAGGAAAGAGGAATTTTCTCATGACGCGGATGTCGGCGGGTTGCTGCCAAAATCTTGGAGTGATCTTGTCCAAACTCTTGTTGCTGCGGTGGTGTTGGATCAGATGGACAATTTTATCGCGATCCTGGTCGGCTATCGCGGGGGTTCAGTCGTGCATCCGCACCGACCTCAGGCACGGCTTCCTGTATCTCCATGGCGCGAATTGATCATCATCCCTCCACTTATTGGGGCGAAACCTGTGAAGCGACCCACTTGGTCCACCGTTGTGCTCGGCGATGAAGAGATGGGACCCGAAGGAGTGCCCGCTTATATGGTGCAAGATATACATGTTTCCCTGCATAACCACTTATATAAAAGAACTTGACAATAGACTTACCTTACGCATGGCGGTCGCTGTTGTAGGACCCCTTTCGGTGGCGCAGGATCTCGCGATGAACCCGTAGGCCGTGCGAGACGTAGTGGCGGGCACGCAAGAGAGGATCTCCGTACCGGAAGCAGAGGTTAGACAGTCAAACTGTCTGGCTAATACGACGAGCTACTGTGAAGGCGCGAGCTTTGCCATCTTCAGAGGCGGCTTCAGCGGGCTCATCCCCGATCCCGATCCTTGATATGAAAAGGCTTCTGTATCCCGAGCTGTCTGCCATCGGTTCGCGGATAGTGTGCTTCTTAGATCGCGAATTCTTGGACACCCAACATTGTCTGCCTCTTGAGGGAGGTGTCGAGCGCGCCTGTCACACAATATAAGCATAGCAACTCATACATTATGCTTACGTGTACCTGAACTAACTTCCTTTTCGTTTGTAGTTGTCCTAACGGTGCCCGCTTCCAAGCCGTATGCGTTGTCTGAGAACGCATTGACTGTAGCCAAGAAGCGACATGCCCGACGCCAATGGAAAGTGAAGGCTGACGCGTCCGCCCGATTTGCCTCAGAAAGAGATATTCTTGACGAGACTGGGAACCCGATTCTTCAGGGGCCTGAGTCTGCGACGCTTAGCGTCAGACTTTTATCTGGAGGGGAATCCGAGCGGTCTCGGCTGGCCATCGACGATGCCTTGGCGGCGAACTCTCGTCTGCGAGAAAAGATGAATACATGAATAGATGAGGTCTTCGGACGCTATTTTCTTTACCTGTGCAGAGTCACAGTTTCGTGTGTATTGTTGATCTAGGTGAGCGATGGAGAATCAAATATTTCATAAGATGAACTCCGAGTCAGCAGGCATTGGCGAGGATGGCGCTCCGTCTGTTGAAAAAGGACGGCGCCCAAGAGTCGGAGTATGCGAATATTGACTATGCGACGTTGTTAGGGGGAGCCATGACGACGTCGCAGTCTCAAGTTCGGAAGAAGGCTCTGCCGAAGACTGATCGCTAACCGAGCGCCTGTTTGAGTTTAGGGGTTCTCAGCCGTGCTCTTGTCATCAAACTGCCAGTCTCTTTTCATATGCTTTTTGTTGCCTCTGCTTCAGGACCATCTACAATAGTTGTTAGAAAGGAATGATAACAATTGCTGCGTATCTTGTTTGTGCGAATTCCTTTAGGTGGTGTATTAGTCGTAAGGTATCCGCCTATAAAGAATAATGTATGTGTGTATGCGCACTTGTTCCCATGGATACTTGCTACCTCGAGTACTTTGGGAGAACCGACCGGGCGACCCCATCTCATCGGGTATCCACCTACTAGAATAAGAAATAGCGTGGAGTGCATGCACTCTGTGCGGGAATTTGCTAATATGAGGGACAATGAGAGAAAACCAACCAAACGACCTCGAACTGGGTGTGTGCCTATCAGAGTAGCCAATAGGGCACTCGTCAATATGAATTATCTTTCGGGGGAACTAGCCAAGCGACCTTACTCCGGGTGTCCGCCTATCAAAATATTAAGTAGGGCAGAGTGCACAAATTTTTATGAGGGCACTCTCCTACAAGAATAATTATAAGAAGACCGATCATGTGACCCCACACCGGGGCTCTCCCGGACATTTATTCACCTGCGACCTCAACACCTTTGTAATCATGCAGAAATGATGATCCTACTTATGATGAAACTTGTTCTGTGCGGACCCTATCATTGCACTTGCGAATGCATGACTGATTTACATAGTGTACTTTTTAGTTTAAGGCATACCTTTGTCGAATGACCCCTGCACTAGTACTGAAGGCGTGAATCGTTTATTTCTGTATTGTGTTTGCGCGGTTGTATGAGTAGCAGCTGCGGCTTAGTAGCAAGAGGATTCTCAATCAGTTGAGCAGTGATAAAGCCAAACTTATGAGATTTGATGACAACTGCGTTGTTATATCCATCGGTGCCCACCCATTAGAATGATGAATAAGACGACAATGTGCGAACTCTGTGCGATCACTTCGTCCGTATGAAAATCCGCACATTAGAAAATCAGCCAGGCAACCCCACACCGGGTGTCCGCCTATTATAATGGCTAATAGGGCAAAGTATGCAAATCTCGTGCGGGCACTCTCCTCTATGAATATCCTTATACAAGAAAACCGACCAGGCGACCCTACTCCGAGCGTCTGCCTATTTGTATAACGAGCATTGAGTAATGTGAGTTGCCAATATAGGAGAGTGCCGATAGTCTTTGCGCCCACCATGGGTGAAAATACACACTTTAACCACTGAGACGGATCGAGAACAGCGAAAAATATGTGACCTCTACCCGAGTGTCCACACGATCCATAAGTCTCCTCGATGCAAGAATAATGACCGTAAATATACTCTTGGCACTATTATTCAGAGTAATTGCCTGTTGTTATGAAATATGATTTCGACGTCCCATCGTATGTGCAATATTCTCCCGACTGTTCTGTCAGCACCAAATTCGAATACTCGAAAGTCGAGGGTTTCACTTAGTTCAATATGTCATAATAAGAGAAGCAGGATAGTAATACCTGTGGAGCTTTTCTCCGTCTGGATCATTTGGTGTAATATCGCTCCTCATCTGCCTAAATTTGATCGTGGGCACAGATGGAACAATGTTTTTCACCCGGCCGGATTTGTTCGTGGACTCAGGTGGAAGATCATTCTTCAGCTGTCGGGCCCGTTGCCAAAGGTTATTAGTGCTAGTCGGGCATGTGACATCCGCAGGGTTCTCGTCCGGAAGTAACGTTCAAAACGCTCTTGGGGTATGAAACACCTGTTGCTCGGAGGTTGTCCTCAAAAATGAATCCAGTAACGATAGCAACTCTTCAGTTAATGCGTGGTTGGTCAACACGTTCGGACCCGCCACATATGTCACCCGAGAGTATATCTACGTGGACAATTATCGTGGTCTTATCGTGGGGGAAGTGACTCACACCGGCAGGAGGGACGGAGGCTTGATGTCTGCCTCTGCTCAGAACGTACGGATTCGTTCGAGGGGGTCCTAACAAGCCCCGTGACTCATCGGGCTTGAGATGAAGTCCTTCACCTGGACGGATTTTATCGTGGCCGAGGTGATGAAACGTTCTTCACCTGACTGAATTTGCTCGTGACGCAGGTAAAGGACCTTCTCTTGCCCAGATTTGATCGTGGGCCCAGGCGGGATAACACTCTCTTTTTGGCGCTTCAGAACAATTCACAAAATCTTTTAGCGCAAAAAAGACGTTAGGTTCACTGTTCAATAAACAAGAATTGTAAACTGTATATGGAAAAATGAACACAAATAATGATACCGGGGAGTTCATAAACTGTCGGTGTGCCAATTCGCGAGTGTCTGAGTTCACCAGTGAGGGCCCAACTTTCTCTATCCAAAATTGCTTTCCTGGTATCAACTGACGCTGATTGAAATAGGCAAATGTTGTAAATCACCTCTCTATATTGACTCGGATTCTTCCGCTTTTGAAAAGTGTCAAATAGATTAAAGCCTAATCATTGTGGAGCCGAACTCCATTATTGAGGATAATACTCTTCAACTATCTTCTTGCCTTCGCCAGAGGAATGATCCGACTCTCGAGCTATATTTTCCTGCAAATCAACTATCTTTCATAATTCCTACGACATACTTCCCTAGGACATAGTCTCGTTCAAAATTCCTACGACATACTTTCCTAGGATGTCTAAAGAGGGAAGAACATTTAATTACGTTTAAAAACAGATCAAATAAGTCACAAATTGATTATTTATGACTCGTAAAATAGATAAAATGATTTGTAAGGATTGCAAAGTCATAACAGGAGAAAGTTTGAAAACACAACATAAGTTAGTGGTGTTAGATGTACAAATTAAATATAATAAATATAAGACAAGAATAAAAATGTTACAAAAAATTCGATGGTGGAACTTGAAGATGGAAAAACACGTTGCTTTCAAGGCGACAATTATGTAACAACTAGTTGATAATCCTTATGTTGATCCTAATGTCTCATGTGAAATTATGTGTTCACATTGAATGATAAGTGAAAAGAACGTACTTGGAGTATCAAAAGGTCGTGTGCCCCAAATAAAGAATCTTGGTGGTAGAAAGAGGAAGTACGAGATAATGTGAAGGCAAAGAAAGTCAGCTATAAATCCTTCTACACTTGTAGGAATGATGAAAACTTAGCCAGATATAAAGCCGCCAAAAAAGAAGCTAAATAAACAGTATGTAAAACAAAAAATCAAGCTTATGAAAATTTTTATAAGCAACTAGATACCAAAGATGTAGAGCATGACATATATCAAATTTCTTGAGCTAGAGAAAGGAAAACAAGAGATTTATGCCAACTAAAATGCATAAAGAATGAGACAGATATAGTTTTGACGGATGATGTGGATATTAAAGAACGATAGTAACGATACTTTTATCAACTCTATAATGAAAAAAAAGACAATGAATTTAATTTGAAAGAGTTAAGTAAATCAGAGGAGTATATGAGCATAACGTTATATCGTAAAATTCAAGTATCAGAGGTAAAAGATGCTCTAAATAAGATAAAAAATGGAAAGACGGCTGAGCCAGACAATATACCCATCGAAGTATGAAATGTCTAGTAAATGAAGAAATTTTGCAGCTTACTCGTTTATTCAATAAAATAATGAAGTCAAATAGCATGTCAGACCAATGGAAAAAAATATTTTGATAACTTTGTATAAGAATAAAGAAGATATACAAAATTATGTTAATTACAGAGGAATTTAATTTAAGAGTCATACCATGAAACTATAGGAACTGTTAGAGAATATAGGGAAAAGTAATGTAAAGTCCCAATAAGTTGATCCATTTATAGTCTTTTTGTTTAGTCCCACATCTTCTATATAGGATGCTTCCTCTCTCTTCTCTCTTATATATTTGTACTCATACTTGTATTTGTGGTATTCATGAAGTATATACAAGCTTTGGACCTTTCCCTACATGGTATTAGAGCCAAACGGTCCAGACTGTTTCTATTTAACCGCCCAGTCCTCCTGTTACCGTGCGGCTTGTTTGTGTCCGGCCTATTTTTATCTAACCACCCAGTCCTCCTGTTACCGCGCGACTTGTTTGTCTCCCTAACCGCGCGGCTTTGCGGCTTCCTTCCTTTCTAACCGCTTCTTTCTCTCCCGTGGATCCACCTCTCTCTTTTTTTTCTACGCCCTTTTATAGCTTCATCTCTCTGGCACGTGGTCCCCACTCCTGTGCGGTTAGTGTTCTCTTAACCGCCACGGCCTGTTCTCTACCCGCTACTCTCTCCCAATCGCTGCGAACTATTCTACTCGCGACGGTCTTACCTTAACCGCTGCAATCTTCTCTTAAAGCAGCGGTCTCTCTCTTCTCCGCTGCGGTCTGCTTCTTGTCGCTGCGGTCTCTGGTCCAGTTTAATCAGCGGATTCTCTTCTCTGTTCGCCCCGCCGTTCTTCCCGCTGTAATTGCTTTCTAACCGCTCTCCTAGCGGTTTGCTCTTCTCGCTGCAGTCTCGTCTTAACCCGCCGTGCCTCTACCCGCTGCGACCTCCCTTCTCCTCTTATCGCTCTTATCACATGGGGTTCTTTCCTGCGGTGAAGTCTTCTTGTTCACTCGGATTGCTTCTACCGGTTTGTTGTGGTTTGCTTCTAATCGCCCTTTGTTGCGGTTTGCTTTTAACCGCCTGGTCTTCTTTCCCGCGGTTTGCTTCTACCGGGTTATTGCGGTTTGCTTCTACCGGGTTATTGCGGTTTGCTTCTAAACCGCCCGGTCTTGTACCTGCTCGCAGGTCTTTGCTCTGGTTGCGGTCTGCTTCGAACCGCATGGTCTTGTGCCTGCTCGCCAGCCGTTGTTCCCTCTATCCGCTACAGCTCAGACTTCTTGCCGCTTTGCTTCTATTTTTCTTGACCGCTGATGGGCGCTTCCTTACCGTCGTGGCTTGTTTCTTTCCGCTGCGGGTTCTCCTCTTTGAGCTGGTCGTTGCCTTTTCTGGCCGGTGGTGCGTTGTCACCGTGACTGCTGCGGTCTCTCTTAGTCGCGGCTTGTGTCCACCGTCCTCATTAACCTTGCCGACCTTCCATTCTTGCATGGCTAGTCTTCGGTCTTTGGCTGTGCGGTCTGTGCCCGTTCCTCTGCGGTATTGTTCTAACCGCTCGGGCAAGTTGCCTTCTCGCTGCTCCTTGGCTCAGCTCGCATGGCGTCAGATTCTCTTACCGCCAGTGACGACATTGTGGCTCTGCGTGCTCAACTTCAACAGCTCCAAGGGGTGATCAGTCGCTCCTCTGGATCCGTGGCCTCGATCTCCGATGAAAGGATATCTTGCCTCTCCCACGACTCTCATTGGATTATGGACTCGGGTGTCACACATCATATCTCTCCGTAGAAGCCGTCGTAGTACTTAACTTCTGATTATCCCAAGTTATCACTGTAGCTAATGGTGACATGACGCTGGTTTTTGGTGTTGCCCATCTGACTCTTACCCCCTCCCTCTCCTTATCCTCGGTTCATGTTCCGGGGTCTCCCTTTAATCTTCTTTCTGTTAGCCTTCTTACTCAGGACCTTGACTTTTGTGTAACCTTCTCACGTTCTTCTGTTGTTGTGCAGGATCGACGAACGCAAACTATACTTGGTTGGGGGGCGGTTGTCCAACGGGTTATATCTTCTTCATATACCTCCTACTGCTCTCACCACTATCTCCTCCGTTTACTGACATCGTCGTCTTGGGCATGCTCCTCTCAAGATTCTCAAGAAAGCTCTTCCAGATATTCCTCTTCAGAAGTTTTTCTGTGAATCTTGTATCTTTGGCAAACAACATCGTGTCTCTTTTACTTTCCCCGGTGTTAGGAGCGATGTTTGGTTTTCATTAGTCCATTTTGATATTTGGGGACCATATAAGATCTCTAGTGTTTTGGTTATCGATACTTTGTCACCTTTATTGATGATTACTCTCCGGTTACCTGGTTGTACTTCCTTCGTGATCGCACCGAATTCACATCAATCTTCCGCTCTTTTCTTACCGAGACTCGCACACAGTTTTCCACATGTGTTAAAATTATCTGTATCGTTAACGCTCGTGAGTATACCGGTCGAACCTTCTTCAATCTGTGCTCCGAGTTTGGTATTATCCACCAGACTTCGTGTGCGTATACCCCTCAACAAAATGGTGCCGCAGAAAGGAAAAATCGTCACATTCTTGATGTTGCTCGCTCTCTTATGCTTCAAATGCAGGTTCCCCCTCTCTATTGGAACTTTGCGGTCTCCACGACATGTCATCTTATCAACTGCATGCCTTTATCTATCCTCCACTTTGTGGCTTCCATGACTCTCCTGTACCCATCCAAGGATCTCTTCTCTCTCACACCTCGTGTGTTTGGATGTACCTGTTATGTCCATACTCTTGGCCCTTCAAAGGACAAGCTTGCCCCTCGTGCTACCAAGACTATGTTTGTTAGATACTCTCGCACTCAGAAAGGGTATGTTTGTTATTATCCTGCAACTGATAAGGTGGTTGTCTCTGCTGATGTCTCTTTCCATGAGGATCAACCCTATCACACCGCTCCTGTTGATCCTCTTCTTCTTCCTTCCCCTCTACCTCGGCCCACAGTTCCAGTTACGTCTTCGCTTCCACCTCTTCTTCCCACACCCACTCTAGTTCCAGTTACATCTCTTCTTCCCACACCTACTCCGCCACCGCCACTAGCCCCCCCAAACCGCCCGTCATTCGGTTCTACACTCATCGTACTCCTCCTTCTGATGCTCTGCAGCAGCTTCCCTCAACTGGTGTGGTCTCGCGGCCTGTTGATTCGACATCAACCTCTACGGTTCATCCCTTGGCCAATTATGTTTCTTTACATCGTCTCTCTCCTCCTCTTCTTACATTTGCTCTCTCTATCCTCTATTTCTATACCTAACTCTGTGCAAGAAGCCCTCCAGCATCCGGGGTGGCGTGCTGCCATGGATGAGGAAATGACTGCTCTATGGGGCAATCAGACTTGTGATCTTGTCTCTCCCTCCCGGCCAGAGCTGTGTTAGTTGCAAGTGGATCTTTACAATCAAGCACACGACGGATGGCAAAATTGATCGCTTGAAAGCTCGACTGGTGGCGCGGGGATTCACTCAACAATACGGCCTTGATTATGATGAGACTTTCTCCCCTATCACCAAATTAAACTCGATTCGGATTCTGCTCTCTTTAGCTGTTCATCGCCAGTGGCCTCTACATCAGCTGGATATAAAAAATGCCTTCCTAAATGGTGATCTTACCAAGGGTTTCAGGATCGAGATCCTAGATGAGATCGTTTTGAGGTAGGATCGGATCAGATTGTAAGGTCGGATCGAGGATCGCTTTACAAAATCAGGATCGATTTACAAAATCTGGATCGTAGGATCGTAAGATCCTATGATCCGGATCGCGATCCTGACAACCTTGGATCTTACTGAAACTATTTACATGCATCAACCGCCCGGGTTTGAGACCACGGGGGAGTATCGTGTTTGTTTGCTTCGGAAATCTATCTATGGTCTCAAACAGTCTCCCCGGGCGTGGTTTGAGAAGTTTAGTAAAGTTGTTCGTGAGGTTGGTTTCAAGAGAAGCTCGGCTGATTTCTTTTTATTCACTCGTCATCAGTCAACTGGGACGGTCATACTTGTTTATGTGGACGACATTTTGATTACTGGTGACGAGTTCGTAGGAATACAACATGTTAAGCAACACTTAAACTCTGTATTTCAAATCAAAGATATGAGAAATCTACGGTACTTCCTTGACATTGAGGTAGCAAGGCGACCTGATGACATTGTCTTATCTCAACGAAAGTATTGCATTGATCTTCTGCATGATGCTGGACTCTCAGGATGCAAACCTGCGGTAACCCCGATGGACGCCAATCACAAGTTATGTGCTCAGGGATCTGAGTCTGATTCTCTACTTCCAAATCTAGAATACTATCGGCGTCTTGTGGGAAAATTAATATATCTAACGGTTACAAGACCCGATATCTCATTTGCGGTTGGAGTGGTCAGCCGATTTATGCACATTCCACGGATTTCTCATCTTCAGGCAGTCGAACGCATTCTCAGGTATCTGAAGATTGCTCCTGGGCAGGGACTCGTGTATATGCCATCCTCATCTCTGTCTCTTGTTGCATATTCTGATGCGGATTATGCGGGTTCTCTTGACGATCGACGGTCCACTACTGGCTTCTGTACTTACTTTGAAGGAAATCTCATCACCTGACGTAGCAAGAAGCAGTCTGTGGTTGCTCGCTCATCCGCTGAGGCTGAATACCGTGCGATGACGTTTGTTGTATTAGAACTCACATGGCTTGAAAGTCTCCTTGGGGATCTGGGAGTTGAATTATCCTCACCATCAATTTTGTTTTGTGACAGCCAGGATGCAATCCACATTGCAAAGAATCCTGTGTTCTATGAGCGGACCAAACACATTGAAGTCAACTACCACTTTGTTCGAGAAAAGGTTCAATTGAAGAAGTTAAAGCTAGAGCATGTTCCTGCCTCTAATCAAGTTGCTGACATCCTCACCAAGGCATTATCACGAAGGTTGTACCATCAATTCTTGTCCAAGCTTGGTGCCTACGACTTGTACGCTCCAGCTTGCGGGGGAGTGTTAGAGAATATAGGGAAAAGTAATGTAAAGACCCAATAAATTGGCCCATTTATAGTCTTTTTGTTTTGTCCTACATCTTCTATATAGGATGCTTCCTCTCTCTTCTCTCGTATATATTTGTACTCATACTTGTATTTGTGGTATTCATGAAGTATATACAAGCTTTGGACCTTTTCTCTACAGGAACGAGTAATAAAAAGAAGAGTAAGACATGATACTAACATCTCAGAGAATCAATTTGGATTCATGCCAGGGAGGACGATACATCTCTTGAGGAGACTCATTGACAGCTATCGAGAAAGAAAACAAGATTTGCATATGCTGTTTATTGATCTTGAGAAGGCTTATGATAGAGTTCCAAGAGAGATCTTATAGAGAGTCTTAGAAAAGAAAGTTGTAAATTTTTTATATATTGACATAATCAAAGATATATATACAAATTCAGTGACAATGGTGAGGACATCTGGAGGATTAACACAGGAATTCTCTATCACTGTTGGCTTAAATCAAGGTTCAACTTTAAGCTCTTATCTCTTTACCCTTATCTTAGATGAGCTCACCAGACATATCCAACAAACAATACCTTGGTGTTTATTGTTTGCAGATGATATCGTTTTGGTTGATGAGACGCTCGAGGGTGTAAACGCAAAACTTGAATCTTAGCGAGATACTTTAGAAAAGAATGGCTTTAAGTTGAGCAGGGCAAATACGGAGTATATGGAGCTTAAATTTATCAGTACAAGAAGGACGGATGACTTCGTTATTATGTTTGGTTATCAAGATATTTCCCGTAGTGAGTGTTTTAAATATCTTGGATCGATAGTTCAAAAAGACGGAGGTATTTATTAAGGTTGTGACACATGGAATCGTGTGAATAGGAATGCTTCTGGCCTTGGGAGAACACTACTGCTGTCCTTCGACTTCAGGGGCAATTTCGCCAACCGCTTGATTCCATGCTCACCGCACCAAATTTTGTTGGAACCAGAAATGTCACCAACTCTCCGCGCGCTGTCCCTGGATTGGGTGGTCGGCGGAGGAAGAAGTGGTTCGCAAGCGATCAGTTACTTGCCTTATGAGGGCTCGATTGACAGAAAATTAACACAAAAAGAAGGGGTGCCGCTGGCAGCGTAGAACACCAGATTTGACCCGCCGTGGCGAATCTCTCTCTTGCGACCAGCCTTTTAGATTGATTGATTTAATGGTTACAAGTGTAGTAGAGAATACTTGCGAGTATAAGAGGAAGAGAATGGAGGAAAGACAAACGACAGAAACTCAGAACTCATAACCTCACCTACAACATGGTAGGTTCTGGCCCCAGTTCGCTGTCCCTTTCCAAACATCCCTGACCCTCTATTTATACATGAGGGTAGGCTTCTCGGAAGGTTCATGAAAAGACGGGCATTTAATACCTCATTAATCATGACATTAAATGCGCAACTGCCCGAGGTACACAGAGTCGGGCGGCAAGGGGTGAGAGAAGAGGTCGCGCGAACTCCTGGAGAAGCGGCCAAACTCTTTGAGAAGCGGGCAGACTCTTGGAGAAGCGAGTGGACTGTTGTGGAGACCGCGAGGGCTCCTGGAGAGACGGGCGCAAACACTTCTGGAGACGGCCGCAGACACTTCTGGAGACGGCCGCAAACACTTCTGGAGATGGTTACAAACACTTCTGGAGATGGCCGCAGACACTCGTAGAGACGGCCGCGAACACTCTTGGAGACGGCCGCAAACACTTCTGGAGACGGTCACAGACACTTCTAAAGGCAGCTCAAAATGGCCATGGAAAATCACCCAGGGCGATGATTCTCTGTTTGGGTGTTCCGAGCGTGATTGTCGTCTTCTTGGTGAAAAAGTTGTTCTTTTCATTTTTCATTTCAAGTTGTTTATTTATTTGTTTTTTAGTCGGAACGATCGACCAATCATAGTTGTCTGTTGCCCCCCTAGAGTTTATATATTGAGGATGAGGGCTATCATTTTACTCATTGAAGACTGTGTGTAGAAACATTCCTTCGATCATTCCGGTGCCGATGCCGGGACCTCCTAAACCACCATCCCCTCCTCCCACTTATATAGCCGGCCAAACACCTCCCTTACTATTCCCGGCCAAACACCTCCCTTACTATTCCCGGCCAAACACCTCCCTTACTATTGCCGGCTAAGCACCTTCCTTACTATTGCCGGCCAACCTTCTCCATCTCACCATCCAGCCCGTCCCCTCCCCAATCAACCACTCATCTTCATACTACTATAAGCGAAATCCTCTCCCCGCTCCCATCCCTTTGCCGGTAACCCCTCCTCCATATTAGCAGCCGACCAACAACCTTTTCCCCTCCACCATAGCAGCAGCCGGCCAACAGCCACTCCCCCCTTCTCCTCACAAGCAACGACCCTCTATTCCCCTTCCCCCATTTCCTTGTCGTGGAGCCGCCATAGCTCCTCCCCCCTTTCTCACGTAATATCCCCTTATCTCCATTTTCAACTCTGGTGATCACCGGAGGACGTATCTGGCCACCTTTGGTGACTCACCAGTCACCACTACCTCCCCATAATTTTCCTATCACTTTACATTTTCCGGCAATCGCCGAAAAACATTCCGGAGACAACCACCACCTAGGCAGCCACCACCGGCCACCAACCATCTCTTCCATCACTCATAACCACCTCATAACTACTTCCTAACTACCCACTACTCCACTTCCTTTTATTTTGGAGCCTCCAAAATTTAAGCCCCCACCATCTCCACATTTCCCTGTAAACCATTCCCTCAAATCCCTCAACAACAGCCCACTATCTCTAATATTTCTCCCTCCCTCACGTGAAAACCCCTCCCACATCCTCCAAATAACCAACCCCACCTTCCCTTTTTTGCTTGGCCAAATCCCCTCTCTCTTACACGTGGAACCACAATTGCCCTCAGTCCAACACCCCTTTCACCCTACCTCCTTTCCATCCAGGAAACCCAACCAGCCACTTCTGCACTCTTTTCCCACCTTTTCCCCACCATATTGCTGTTGTCCCGTTCTTCCAAATATCCCAGCAAACTATCCACTGCATCCCAGCCTCCCCTCATCCACCAATTTCATGAAACCTGCTGCCATTTGCCTCAAATTACCCCCGACATTGTCCGGCTTGCTCTCCAGTGCCCTGGACAGTAAAAAAATTCCTGCTATTGCTGAAAACTCCCTCGCAGCCCCATCCTTACTACTGTCCCTCCCGGCATCTTCTGAGTGTTGAAATCTGCCCCAGACAGCCATCTTAAAGTGCCTCCAGCCCTCCCCTTATTGTAGTCGTAGTACTCAAGGTTCATGTGTTTGTTTCTTTATTGTTGGGCCGCATGTTTAGTGTCTACTTGAATAGATTGTGATTTATAAGTTTTGTTTTCCAATTGCTTTGGTTTTTTGTATTTTCTCATTCAAATAATATTTGTTTTTGCGCGCTCTTGCGCTCATATTATCTCATGTCTTTCCATATTTGAAAGTTTTAACTTTTTGTGGCCAATCAAATTAATATTACTTTATAAATATCAATTGTTGCAAGTAAATCGTTGGATGGTATGTGTGATTCCATATAAGAGTTTTCCCATTATTTCCCGTCATATAGGACCGTCCTGTGTCTAATTGGTATCAGAGCCCCAGGTTCGGGCTTAGTTAGAATATGCGGTACTAGAACCTATATATTTCACCATATCATATTAACATTTGCTACTCTAATCATCTATTTGATGAACATGAGTTTACCCATTTCGTTAATCCTTTATTTGATGAACCAAAGTGCACCACTAATCAAATACATAGAGTTCTCTCTGGAGGACCCTTATACTATCATGTGTATCCTCGTCCACGACCCGTCACTCGTAGAAATCATGCTAACCTTTTTCCACACTTTGATTCTTCAAACCCTATAGAAGCCACCACCATCAAGAGGCCATCACGCGTAATGGCCTTCCTAGTATTCCGAAAACGGATATGTCGGTAGCCGAATTTCAATGATGGGTTGGTGATCAATTTGATCGCTTAGATGTTCATTTTGATCAAATAAAGAATGCCTCAAAGAGAATCCGTGAAAAAAAATTTGAGGATTTAGGTCAAGACACCGATGCATCTATTAGTCCTCCCACTGACATGACAGTCCTGACACTAGATTTTGATTCCTCTCATCTTGAGGAGACTCAATGCCCACTTGATTTTATAGTCGTGTTCAATCCTGATCGTATGGTGCTGGTGGTGAGCGATACTAGTATGATTAGTAAGCATGTTCACGAGAGCGAGGACGAATGACCCAGTGACACTGTGATGGTATGTCCATCCTCCACATCTCACTCTGACCTAGTATCCTCTACGGCGAGAGAGCCAGTACTCGACGTTACACTTATTGGTCCACCACTGAGTATGAATTTTTCTAACTCTTCCCATGTCATCATCCCAATCCATATTACCACCGGGAGCCGAGAGCCTAGTGTTGATCGCATGTGACCGTCTCACCCATCTTTGGGAACACTTCCTCTTATGATATTTTGCATCTAGACTATCCCCCTATTGGAGGGTTTCTTTGGAAACCACCCTGTTGACTGGTTCTTTGGAACCCCCCTGTTGAGCCTTCTGTTGAACCACCACGCCAATTTGAGGATGAGATTCCAATGAGTAATCCATTTTGAGTGCAAGATCCTTGACACTTCTTCTAGTCAGATCTCTGAGTCATCCCATCTATGAGTCTCTCAAATCTTGTGTTGTGTACTTAATGATGGCTCTTACATTTAATGTCACTCCTGATATTTCAGGAACCTATCTTGGTACTCGTTGCATTTGCGATGAATTTCGTTATATCCCTCCTTGTGAGCCACCTGATGAGTTTCTACATTATGGAGGCATTCTACATATCATAAAGTGACATCCTAATGACAAAGTCTCACATAGCCTTCTGGGTATTTATCTTACACTCGATGAGTATTCTACACTTCACCAAAAAAGTCTCCAGATAAACCACCACTCTTTCGGGACGTGTCTAAGATCTTTGAGTTAGTCGAGAATGAGAGTCCTCTCTATGGTCTTGGGTTCGATTCTATCATTATTAGTGCTGACACTTCGAGTGTTTATTTAAATGATCATCGCACCCGTGATTAATTTTTTTACACCTCTCCCATTGAGCCCCCTAATCATGCGCCCCTTTGGCATGACACCTGGAGGGCTGTAGAGCTTCTACATTTGAGATCTGTTATGTTTGTTGATCATCATTCATTGTCAATTTATAGCATGCATGAGTCTATCCGACGTTTATATATATACAATAAAATTATTTATAAATTTTGTGTTGGTAACCATGGAAAATTGCAAAGCTTCAAAGAAGGAGAACATGTGTTGACTTGTATATATGTTGAGAGGTTCCTCATGGGAACTGCTCAAAAATTAAATGCTAGGCGTACACTATGCTTAAGAGAATAGGAACAATGCTTATGAGCTGGATATCCCGTAGAGTATGAGAATTTCAACATGTATTCAATGTGGAAGATTTGACACCATTTTTTGAGCCACTTGATTCCATGTTCCCTCCGCCCTCTACCACCACAACTCCTCAGTCTCCATTGGTGTCCCCCAATCCACCACAGTTCCAGTTGTCCCCGATTTCCTCTTCCATTTTAGTGCCTCAGCTACAACCTTCATCTGCCGCCCAACTTTTCCATCACAGCCCGAGTCCTCGACATTAATTTATCATGCGACTTCTTCCACAATAGTATGACATTCTTCGACATAGGCATCAACATGGGTTTTTCCACAGCAGCATGTCATTCTTCGACACAGGCATCGCCTCTGCTTTTTCCACAGCAGTTCCATACAGTGTTCGACGTCAACGACAACAACAATACCTTGTGGTGCATTAATGTCAACTACTCCGACTCCAACATCTTCAACAACATCTTCTTTAGCGACAACACCCGTTACATTACCATCGACAGCTTCAGCTGTTCCATCCTTGGTTCCATCGTCAGCATTAGCTTCAGCAACCTACGAGTTCAGAGCTACAAGGCTTCTTCACACTTTTCAGACGAGAGCGCGCCCATCTTCATTTACGGAGGTGAATGATTTCGAGGGGGAATTGATGGAGATCGCGACACAATGACTAACACGATGATCAGAACCGTTCATTTTATGCGGATCGACGATCCGAGGATTAATTATTCTTTTCATTTTTCATTTCGAGTTGTATTTTTTATTATTTTTGAGTTGTAACGATCGACCAATCATAGCCGTCCGTTGCCCCCTAGAATCTATATATTGAGGGCGAGAGCTCTCCTTTTGGGTATTGAAGATTGTGTGCAGAAGTCTTCCTTCGATCATTCCGGCGCCGAAGCCGGGACCACCGGGCGTGAAGCCTAAATCACCATCACTACATTTTCCTATCACTTTGCATTTTTTGGGGATCGCCGAAAAACAATTCTGGCTTCCACCACCTCCACCATTAATCATAACCACCTCATAACTATTTCCTAACTACCTACTACTCCACTTCCTTTTATTTACAAGCCTCTTCCTAAATTTAAGCCCCCACCATCTCCACATTTCCCTCTCAACCATTCCCTCAAATCCCTCAACAGCTGCCTACTATCTCTTATATTTCTCCCTCCCTCTCACATGAAAATCCCTGCCACATCCCCCAAATAACCAATCCCTACCTTCGCCTTTTTACTTGGCCAAATCCCCTCTCTCTGTCTCTCTCTCTCACACATGGAACTACAATGGCTTCAGTCCAGCACCCCTTTCACCCCACCCCCTTTCCATCCAGGAAACCCAACCAGCTACTTCTCCACTCTTTTCCCACTTTTTCCCCACCATATTGCTGCTGTCTTATTCTTCCAAATAGCCCCACAAACTATCCCCTGCTTCCCACACCTCCCCTCATCCACCAATTTCCTGAAACCTGGTGCGAGCCGCCTCAAAATACCCCCCGGCATTGTCGGGCTTGCTGTCCGGTGCCCTGGACAGTAAAAAAAAACTGCTGCTATTGCTGAAAGCTACCTCCCTGCACCATCCTAACTGCTGTCTCTGTTTCTGGACAGCCCCACATCTTCTTAATGTGGAGATCTGCCTCAGACAGCCCTCTAAAAGTGTCTCCAGCCCTCCCCTTATTATAGTCGTCTCAAGGATTGTGTGTTTGTTTCTTTACCGTTGGATAGTGTGTTTGTTCTCTACTTGAAGAGATTGTGGTTTGTAAGTTTTTTTTTTCAATTGCTTTGATTTTTTGTAATCTCTCATTCAAATAGTATTTATTTTTGCGCACTCTTGCTCTTAATCTCCATATTTAAAAGTTTTAACTCTTTCTGTCCAATCAAATTAATATTGCTTATAAATATCAATTGTTGCAAGTAAATTGTCCGATCTCATGTTTTGTTACATGTAGGAGTTTTCCCATTATTTCCCCGTCATATAGGACCATTCCACGTCTAAAGTTTATAGTTAATTCATATACACTGCCTGACTTCTAAATTCCCATGTTAGAATCATTGGGTACATCCACTTTAAAGGGAGCCCAACGTTACTGACAACCAAAGCAATATGAAGCCATGTTGATGTCATATTGGCAACTGGTGAAAAGGTCGATATTAGTTTGATTGAAACCTGTAGTCACCTATAGAGCTTATACTTTGCTATCGATCTACATGGATTAGATTTATAACATAAACCCATTGACACCCACCTGACAATTTTTTTTGGCCATGTTAAAGAATGTTTGTTCAATCATTTTCTTTTGGGAAAAATATTATAAAAAGATGGCGGACCGAAGTTGATTTGAGAATAGAATGTGATGCCAATTCTATTAGGAATGCACAAAAAATTGAGATATGAATTATATGAAATATAATTTATAATAAGATGTGTAATACATGAGTATTTACCTTCTTTGAGCAATGAGCAGATCAAGCAATGTATCCTTAATAACAAAATCTTTAAACACATGAGTTTTAGATATAGGAAATCAAACATATATTGCATTGGGAATTTTTTTGTACCTCCTTGGTGGTGTTAATGGTAGGGGATGAACGAACTAACTTCTCTTTAATAAAAAATCATTAGAGCCATTTATTACTTCAGTGTTGATCTATGTGGGAGAGAAGTTGTAACATTGGTGTGCAGAATATGAGTGACATTATTCTATGATTCTAAAGGCTTTAAATGATTCAACTCAATGTGGAAGGACATTGTTGGGTAATAGAGAATGATGCAAGAGAACAGGAAGAACACAAAATGTATTTGAAGACTGTTCGTCAACACACTTATCGCTCTGATACCAGTAGTTATCTGCAGGAAGAATCTGCCATTAATGGATAGCCTCCAAAATCCCTTGTATACAAACCCTCTTATGACTTGGAGAGACGCATGCTTGGTGTCTTGGTCTATACTAAATAAGCTTTCTCTAAACCCTAATCCAACAATATAGTAACATATAATTGCACTTAAGTGGTGTGATGTTACCCACCTGTTAAGCTTAGTTATTTTCATCATTTATGTAGTGTGTAGGTGATTGTTATGGCGTGTCTTACCAATTCTACTTAATAGAGCACACTAACAGTGAGTTGAGAGTTAGACTCATAGGCTCTAAATGTGTGGTCTTGTAGGTTAATGTTACGCATGTGTGCGTATCTTATTATTATATCTTGTATTGTTTTTGTTTCTTTATGGTTATTGATATGTGAGCCCCCTTTCCTATATAAAGAGGTGGTATGAGAGAGTTGTTTCATCTTTTTGATCATTAGGGTTTGAGTCTCCATCTTTGGAGAAAGGCTTCTTGAAGGAACCGGACTCCAAAAGTTGAGCATGAGTATAACTCGTGATTGTATCTTTATTTTCAATTAGTGCAAACATTTTCTCTTTCCCGTAACATTGGTCTGACCTGCCGGACCTGTCGTGCTACTGTGTTTCGTCCGTGTCTTTTTTTCTGCATCGACATCCACATTCGATACAGCCGACACTTCGTCACCGTATCTGCGTGTCAACCTCGCACCAGGCGATGGCGCCGTCCAAATCCCTCACTCCCTGCTGTGTCCTAGCCGATCCCGTCGTCCAACGAGGCCTTCGCCAGCAACGATCCCAGATCGCATCGTCCGCTGCGTTTGTCTCCAGCACCGAGCGCATCGATATGTGTTTCCGTCGGCAACAATGTCGTTTCTCCCTTTTTATCATCTGCCAGGCCTAGCCCCTCCAACTCCGGACTCCCTACTCTCATCTATCCACAGCGCCAGCTCCATTCCACCGCTAGCCCAGCTCCATTCCGCCGCCGATCAGATCCCTTCCTTCCACAACGATCGTCTTACCGCTAGCTGACGTCCCCCGACTCCGACACTCTTCTGCCAACTTCCAGCTCTATGCAATCATCTTCATATGCCAAAGAGCCGGATGAAATCCTGCGTGGAAGCCCTCGAACACGCCTCTCCACCATCAACTCTCGTCTCGAGGCTCAAGCCGATCAGTTCACAACAATTATGACCGTGCTCCATAACTTGCAAACCGGCCAGAACTCCGGTCCTCCTGTTGCTGCCTCTGTCTTTGGATCCCCCAACACATTGGCCCCCACAGATTCCTCATTGACAAATTTTCCTCCACAGCTACAACTCCTCGACATCCCCACATTCAACGCGACTGACCTCCTTGGGTGGATTGCCCGCGCCGAATAGTTTTTTGACATTCACCCATGTTCCAGGTATTCCACCCGACCATTACTTGACCTACTTCATGCACGACCTACAACCCCATATCCGAGCCCGCCTCCGCACCCTTCAACCATTAACTGTTAACAAAGCCATGAACCTCTCCCCACTCATGGAGGCCGAATTCCTCGCGCTGTCCGGGGACTCTCCGTCCTCATTGCCCGCCGCCAAAACTCCCCACCAACCATATTTTTCTCCCCTGCCTAAACAACCACCCCCGCCACCCCCTCTACCTCGCCCACTCATTATGGGTCCATGCAATAACCGTCATGTACCTACTCACTTCCTGTCAAACCAAGAGTGCAATGACTTACATAGCTGGGGTATGGGCTTCCTTTGCAAACAACCTGGCTCGCCTACTCAATATTATCCGGTGAAGGAGTTCGGCCTTCTCATCGGAGAAGACATGATCAAAACCGGAACGTCTGACTTTGATGCTCTTCTGATTGCGGATGTACCGCCAGAAGACACTTCAAGAACCTCTACGACTGCCCACCCACGGACATTGCACTACTAGCTAGAGGGCGGGACTACAACCTTGAGGGCAAGGTTGATTTTTTGGCGGGGTGTATTGTTACGCACGTGCGTGTATCGTATTATTATATCTTGTATTGTTTTTGTTGCTTTATGGTTATTGATATGTGAGCCCCCCTCCCTATATAAGTAGGTGGTATGTGAGAGTTGTTTCATCTTTTTGGTCATTAGGGTTTGGGTCTCCATCTTTGGAGAAAGGCTTCTTGGAGGAACCAGTCTTCAGAAGTTGGGCACGGGTATACCTCGTGATTGTATTTTTATTTTCAATTAGTACACACATTTTCTCCTTCCCGTAACAGTTAACCTAGGATGTGCCCCTAGTGTTCGACCCTCGGTTCCCCTTTAACCCACTTTAGTGAGAAGCTTCACTGTCCGGGAGGATGTTACTCAAGCTTAGTATTAACAAGTGTCATACGAGAATGACCTAGGTTAGTAGTGTGCCACTTAGAAGTGGGGATGACCGTCCCGCTGCTGTTGTCTTGCCATGGTGTTGAAGCCCAAGAGTATGTTATCGACGCTTCATGGGGAAACTGAATTAAGTTACATTTTTAAGTCTAATTGGTTGTTTTGTTTTACTGTAGTTAGTCAATTTGGTTGTTTTGTGAGGAGCATTAGGATGCTGTGATTCAAATCCTATTATATCTGAACGGTGCCTTGGAGAGTGCTTAATAAAACTTCATCACTCACCGCATTTCACATTGCATCAAGCGGTTCAGGTGCATTGTGACTTAAGGGTTTGGAAAACTAGACACTATGCAGTGTTGTGTGGTTTCTATTCAATAAAAAACGCATACACCGAACTACATAAAGTAATGGTGTATTTGACTAGATCTACTATTTCAGATTTAATTGAAGATATATCATCTTCCACCTCTTCATTTCATACTATGATTTGATTTTATTTTTGGAAATGAGTTCTTTTGACACCTAATGTTAAACTATTATTCACTCTCTTGTATATCTCATTATATTAAAGACCGATCAATTGATCTAACAAGGACTCTGTCATTGCTTTAACATGTATGGTTCCATATAAAATTTAAGGTTTACAAGGAGCTGTTTATTATTTTTACAAGGAATTCAGTATAGGATTTTTTTATTTCACTTTTTAATATAACTTGTTTGATGTTGTTTTTTCCAATATTTATGTTCTTTTTGTCTTTGAAACTAATTGAGCTTTACTTTTTTTATGAATGAGAACAAAAGATGCACAATTCATTGAACCGTTTATAGGAGATGAATCACCACCACAACAACAACAACACTCAAGCCTTATCCCACTATAGTGGGGTCAACTATATGGATCCTTTGTCGCCATTGTGCCTTATCTTTTATCATAATCTCACTAATGCCTAAGTACATCATGTCTTTCCTTACAGTTTCATTCCAAGTCTTTATTGGTCTACCCCTCCCTCGTTTAACATGCCTAGTGACTAGACTCTCACAACGCCTAACAGGTTCCTCTAATGTTCTCCTTTGTATGTGTCCAAACCATCTTAGACGAGCTTCTCGCATCTCTGCAATTGGTGCTACTTCTGAGTCCTGTCTTATCCCTGATATTTTCATTCCTAATTTTAACTAATCTCGTGTGTCCACACATCCACCTAAGCATTCTCATCTCCGTAACTCCCATTTTTTTCTCTTGTACACAATTCATTGCCCAATACTCAGAACCATAGAGCATCGCGAGTCTAATTGCAGTACGATAAAACTTGCCCTTAAGTTTTAGTGGTACTTTACGATCACATAAGATCCCTGACGCGCCTCTCCACTTCAACCAACCCGCTTGGATTCTGTGTCACATATTTATCAATACCTCCGTCTTTTTTAACCATCGATCCAAGATATTTTAAACACTCACTACCGGAAATATCTTGATCACCCAACTTAATAACGAAGTCATCTGTTCTTCTTGTACTGCTAAATTTAAGCTCCAAATACTCCGTCTTTGCCTTGCTCAACCTAAAACCCTTCTTTTCTAACGTATCTCGCCAAGATTCAAGTCTTTCACTTACACCCTCGCACGTCTCATCAACCAAAATGATATCATCCGCAAACAATAAACACCAAGGTATTGCTGGTTAGATATGTCTGGGGAGCTCATCTAAGATAACAGTAAAGAGATAAGGGCTTAAAGTTGAACCTTGATGTAAGCCAACAGTGATAGAGAATTCCTGTGTTAATCCTCCAAAAGGCCTCACCCTTATCACTGAATTTGTATACATATCTTTGATTGTGTCAATATATGATATATACACCTTTCTTTTCTAAGACTCTCCATAAGATCTCTCTTGGAACTCTATCATAAGCCTTCTCAAGATCAATAAACAGCATATGCAAGTCTTGTTTTCTTTCTCGATAGTTGTCAATGAGTCTCCTCAAGAGATGTATAACTTTTATGGCCGAACTCCCTGACATGAATCCAAATTGATTCTCCGAGATGTTAGTCTCTCGTCTTAATCTTCTTTTTATTACTCGTTCCTATAGTTTCGTGGTATGACTCATCATTTTAATTCTTCTGCAATTAACACAATTTTGTATATCCTCTTTATTCTTATACAAAGATATCAAGTTACTTTCTTTCCATTGGTCCGATTTCCTCTTTGATTTCAGTATCTTATTAAAAAAACATGTAAGCCACAAAATTCCTTCATTTCCTCGACATTTCCATACTTCGATGAGTATATCGTCTGATCCAACCGCCTTTCCATTTTTCATATTATTTAGAGCATCTTTTACCTCTGATACTTGAATTTTATGATAAAACGTTATGTTATTATACTTCTTTGATTTACTTAACTCTTTCAAGTTCAATTCATTGTCCTTTGTTTCATTATAGAGTTGATAAAAGTATCTTTACTATCTCTCTTTAATGTGCACATCAACCGTCAAAACTGTATTTATCTCATCCTTTGTGCATTTTACTTGACTTAAATCTTTTGACTTTCTTTCTTTAGCTCGAACAATTTTATGTGTCACGCTCTCCATCTTTGCTATCTAGTCATTTATAAAAAATTTCATAAACTTGACTTCTTGTTTTACTTACTGCATGTTTAGCTTCTTTTTTGCCTAAGTTTTCATCATTCCTACAAGCGTAGAGTGATTTATAACTGACACTCTTTGCCCTTACTTTGTCTTGCACTTTGTCTTTTCACCACCAAGATTCTTTATTTGGAGGCGCACGACCTTTTGATACTCCAAGTACATTCTTTCCACTTATCTTTAAATGTGAAGACATAACTTTTCATGAGACATTAGGATCAACACAAGGGTCATCAACTAGTTGTTCCATAACTGTCTTCTTGAAAACAATCTGCTTTTTCATCTTCAAATTCCACCACTGAATTTTTTGCAATATTTTTGTTCTTATCTTAAATTTATTATATTTAATTTGCACATCTAACACCACTAACCTATGTTCTGTTATCAAATTTTCTCCTGGTATGACTTTGCAATCCTTACAAATCATTTTATCCATTTTGCGAGTCATAAAATAATCAATTTGTGATTTATTTGGTCCGCTTTTAAACGTAATTAAATGTTCTTCTATTTTTATGAAAAACGTATTTGATACAATTAGCTCATGTGTTATGGTAAAGTCTAAAATGGTTCGTCCTTCTTCATTCCTTTCTTCATATTCATATTCTCCATGAACGGCTGTGTAATCTACATTTTCCTTTCCTATATGTACATTTAAGTCTCCTATGAAAATCTTCTCTCTTTGTGGGATTTCTCTTACTAAATCATCCAAGTCTTCTCAAACTTGCTCTTTAATAGCTTCACTTAATCCTACTTGTGCCGCATAAACAATTATCACATTAATAGTTTTCTTTCCTATGATCAATTTAAGAGTTAAGATTCTATCACATTTTCTATTTACCCTAACAACTTCATCCTTCCAAATAGTATCCACAATAATACCTACTCCACTGCTTGTTTTATTTTTTCCCGTTTATCATAATTTAAAACCTGAATTATCTAAAAATTTAGCTTTCTCACTCACCCATCTAATCTCTTACAGACATAACATATTTATCCTTCTCCTAATCATCGTATCCACTACTTCCATCGCTTTTCCCGTTAGCATACCTATATTCCAACTTCCAAACCTAAGTCAATCACAATTTCTACGACATACTTCTCTAGGACGTCTAATATGTGAAGACATTTGCCTATTTAACACTACACCCAAGTCCTTTTGGAGGTGCTGCGGTCCTTTCCGAGACGCCGCATTCGGATCAAACGACGAGGACTCTTGCAAATCAAGTCGTGGAGATGCAGTGGTCTTTGTCAAGACGCCGCATTCGGACCATGCGACGCGTTCCTTAAGGGAATAACCTAGCTTTTGCACAATTTCCCAAATGATCTATATTCATAAGAATGACTAAATTTTACGCTGACCGTCTACCTAATACAACCCTCACCATTTTTCATTCAGGCATGATTACTACACAGTATAAATTGGTAGATGAGCAATAATGTAGCACTCTAGGAGAATGCAAGAGTTCATTAAATTGCAGCGTATTGTTTTTTTAAATTACCGGTTTGTACGTGAAAGCCGAAAGAGTAAACCGCACGGAACCTAAACTTCCCACATAGTTTGGTGCAATGCTGATTTGCGTTGTCTAAAATCATACTCATATGGTGCTGTGTGGTTGGGGTCCAAAACGACCACAGTCACACTAGGACTAGTGGTACTCTTGCAGGGGACCGTTATTTCAAAAATAGAGTTAGTAGATTGTTAGATATACTGTTGTGATTGGGCATGTTCTCTTCAAACAGGCAATCTACAATGTAGTTTTGCATCTTGCTCAAGTGAAATGTTATTTCATGTAAAAACATGAAACAAACAGTTGTGTTAAGGTCAAGTGCTTATGTTCTAATATGGTATTGAAGGCCCACTCATACGCTACCCATTTTAAAAAAAATCATTCATGAGTTAAATGCTAATGACCAATCATGTAAGGGGGTAATATAGTCCCAGGTCAGAAAACCCATATAGCTTTATGCACGCAATATGATCTTGGGCCTTTGTTCCAGCTTGTGTGCTTTAGGTTCTAATAATTATCATCATTGTTGTTGAAACCGAAACTTGGCTTCTTGTGAAGTTCGGACCCGAAAGGGGTAACCTTGCACCTACTTCTCCAGAAGAAGTGCACAAGACCAAAGACTTAGGACTAGAAACAGATCCTAGGCTATAGCGCGGAGGTCCCACCACACACCCAGAAGAACTTAGAGTGTTTCCACTCCCCAGCCAATGCTGAGCTGGGGCACCTTGGAGGGCACTTGAAAGCCAACCAGAAAACCGGAGGAAGAAGCCAAAAAGAGATCCCCCTCAAAGGTGCCCCTACAGATCTATTTATAGTTTTCCAAGTCTGGTCGTCAAACAACGTAACTCCGCTGTTCGGATCTACTATACGCAACCCAATCGGGCTTGCCAACAGTGTAACTCCGCTGTTTGGAAAGGCTATTAGCAGGCCAAAAGATAACACTCCACGAAGGAGTGTCGAATGCTTAGACGAGATGGCGAGCATCCACCTACTCCTAGCCGAGGGCGAGTGCCCGATGAAACTGGTACTCGCCTACTACTCGCTCGCTGCCTGAGGCGAGTGCGGACCGATTGTCACACTCGCCAGGCTGCGCGCAAGCCTCAGACCCTGGGCGAATGCAGGCCTGCTGACCTCA
Organism: Platanthera zijinensis; assembly: GCA_039513925.1. Lineage (NCBI taxonomy): Eukaryota > Viridiplantae > Streptophyta > Magnoliopsida > Asparagales > Orchidaceae > Platanthera > Platanthera zijinensis. Next base: position 128,916,266 of record CM077088.1, on the reverse strand, counting down.
TTTTCCCGGCCACGCGCAAGCCTGCGGTCTTGGGCGAGTGCGGGCCCGATTGCCCCACTCGCCTGCTCGGCCCTCCTGGGTCATAGGGCCTTTTTTCCCCTGGGACTCTTCGAGGGACCCACTCGACGAACACAGGGTTGTGCAATTGTATTTCAAACACTATTGAAGCGAAGTGTACAACTCATATTTTGCATGCAACTAGTGAAGCACACATTGCAAGTAGATGAACCAAAACACAGGATAGTCATTGGACTGAACTCGCAAGGACCTTGCATAGACCTCACAGAGTCCTCGTGTGCTGGTTGTCAATAATTTAATGATGTTGTAGGCGAGGTAGGGCGAGCTCATAGACGAGTTGAGTGATCTTTGAAAAGCAACTGGTTTCCCCTACCTCAGCTACCTATAAATATGACGTCAAATGACGCGTGGAAGGCAGAGCTAACATCTTCCAGAGGAACTCATGTAAGTTCTCCTACGTGCTTGCCTGACTCTCACCGACTACGCAGAGCATTCATATTGGAATAGGAAGTTAAGCAACGAGTTCTTGATGCAACATAAGTCACATCATATTTTATTTCCGGCATTTTATTCTGTGAATAGCGCTTGTTTTCGCGCATGTTTATTTTTGTTATTGTTGTGCATGCTACTAGAGCATGTATCTTGTTCCGCACTTGTCACTTGCACACATTTGTTCGGCTTTTTGGCGTGACGGACCAACAAGTAGCTGAATAAATAGGTCCGTCAAAGTAGGTTAGATGATAATTTAAACAATTTTGAAAATTAATAACATTTTTATTAAATATTTTAATTTTAAATTATAAATTGAAATTTGAATTATGATTTTAGAATAAAATTCATAATTATGGCATGATCTTTTAGGTCCCTCTATATTCTCATTTAAATCCCCATGAAGGCCTTTTGAAACCCCCCATTTAATTCCTAGCAGCCGGGCCTTAGAGCTGCCAAAGGGTTTCATTATTTTAAAAACTTCCTATCCCTAAACAGCCCCCCCCCGGTCGGGCCTCACTCTAGTATGACTGAATCCGACTTAAATTGCTTAAGAAATCATTTTAAAATTAAAAAACTGACATCCCAGCTTTTATTTTCCCCAAACCCGAGACCTCATCATAGCCATCGCCTCTCTCTCTCTCAACCTTGCCAGCCAGGTCTTCCCTCTCTCTCTCCTGACCTAGTAGTTCCTCACTCTTCCTGCTCCTCTCCTTGCCATCGCCTCTCTCTCTGCCTCTCGCTCCCGACCTAGTAGTTCCTCCCTTCTTCCTCCACCGCGATCGCCATCAACATCCTTGGAGCTTGACAACGCCGCTCCTCTCCTCTCGGGACATATCTTCTTCCTCCTCATGTAGGGCATCGCAGCCCGCCTCCTCCGTGCAGGAATCTCCATCGGCGAACCTCCATCTATGAGCGCCTCTCCACTCTCCTCTCACCGCAAGCAACAAAACTCTGATTTACCCTCCACGACTCGCAACCGGCGAACACCTCCAAGCGAAGCTCAATCGGAGAACCCGTACTTCACCCTTTGTTCTTCTATTAGTTCAAGACACGCATCTCATTTGCCAATGAGTTTCACAGCCGCCGGAGAAGAAGAATGAGTTGATTGCAAAGACACAAGAGATGGCCGCCGGAGCCAGAGAGAGGGCAGAGCACGCGACGCCGGCGGCCAAGGAAAAGCCGCGCTCTCCGGCAGCCGCTAATCTCGGGAAATCCATCTACTGTCGTGCTCCTCCTTTCAATTTCTGCCCAGCCTGTGACCTGCCCCTTCAATTGGAGTCTGCTTGTTGTGTTATTGGAGAACCAGCTTGTTGGAGGGAAAAACAGGGCCAACTACCATCAATTCCCTGCAGCCCCACCTCACTTTCCTGCTAATGTTCTGCTGCCAGCCACTCCCCTTCCAGACTTCCAGTCCAGCCATTGTTCTGGATTTCCTAAACCAATCGAGAGCCTCCATCGGTTAAGATTCCTACAACCACACCTTCCATGGAAGTTCTTGGCAACCTACACTTATTGGCTGCCTTCCCGACTACATCCCAGCAGTTCTGGTCTACAATCAACAACCCCTTATAAATATTTCTCCAACCGGCAGTCCACTCCCACCATTACACAGACCTCTAGGAACTCAAACTAACGCTACCACTTTGAAATCAGTAACATACATGCTTCAAAATTGCTGTCTAAAGCCTGAAATTGCGGCATATCTCTCACTCTGGTCTTGAAAATGCTTGCGTAAATTCTAATTGTGGCTAGAACTTGCTCATTGCTTTAAAGTCAAATCTTAATTGTGAATGTTTGTGTTGCTTGGATTAATTTTATCATTTTGTTGCAATTATTTGTCAGACAGTCGCATGTGCATTGCAACTGAGATTAGGAGTGTAGATTGGTTGTGATGAGCGTAGTATTTGGTTGTAAGCTGTGTTTCATTGTTTTGAAACAAGTGATCAGTCGAGTATAATAAATACCCTCAGCAGAGATTGTGTTAGCATGAGCGTAGGATAATGCCGCCAAACGGCGGGTGCCGAACGGCGGTGTTCCACTTAATCTGCCCCGCACTCAATCTGTAATGTCGAACAGGGCCCAAGTCTCAGTCATTCTAAGTTCTATTTTGGACCTCAAACTGCCATTGAAGTAAAAAAACAATCATATTTACTAGTTTTTTTCTTTGTAGTTTGAGAATGTATAATTCACTAGTCGAGAGATGTTTTGACGATTGCGCGGACAGTTTCAGGCGCAAGACTCTAGATAAACAAGAGGTGACGTGTGTTCGCAGATGCGCTGAGAAATTTCTGAAGCACTCAATGAGGGTTGGCATGAGATTTGCCGAACTCAATCAAGGAGATGCAACACAAGATTAATTGAATGTATTTTTAATGATGGTGGCTGCTATTTACTTAATATATATTATTGCTGAATTAGTTCTCTGCTTGAACACAATTGGAGTTCATTTCTAGCAGCGACTTTGTTTTTTTATGATGTTGAGCCCCTCTTTTGTGATTGAGGGAATTGAAGATTCTTCATTTGACTGGTCATTTTTGTTCAATTTATATCATTTTGTTAAATATGAGTGATAACGATTTGAACTTGCAGCCACTTCCCATAACCTCCCACAGAACAGTAACTGGGTTGCAGCCAGAATGTATTCAGTTTACTGATTTGGAGCTGGTAATTCTTTTGATTTGGTTTTAATGATTTGATTTTACTAATTTGCATTTTGAGGTTTTACTTCAGAGCAATGGTTTATCTTTAACGGTTAGGTTTATAAAACCATGTATATAATACTCAATTTAAAGCGGTGTGAAAGCATGAGTAAAATTGGCAAGAAAGAACGAGAAAAACTGAACTGGAGTTTGATTGGACATAGTTTAACTGAACTAGTGCCTAGAACAGCCAGATTTGCTTGAAAAAGCTTAACTTGACTATGTTTGAATTAGGAAATGGATCTTGATTGTGCTTGAAAAAACTTAATTGGCCAAGATCAATCAAACTATATTTGTTTGATATTAAAATATTTGAACACAATTACATCGCTGCTTCGTTTGGCGCGGCTTATTTCCTCCGGTGAGTTTGATCAAAAGCGTCATTGCTACCATAGTTATTGTGTTATTAGAAGGGTAACCTTGGCACACTGGTTAAGGTGTTTTCATGTGGCTTTGAGGTCACAGGTTCTTGTCCTGTAAGCAGCCTTTTGCAAAAGTGCATGGTAAGGTTTGCCTACATTTAACCCTTGTGGTGGAACACTTCTTTGGACCCTCGCTGCACAAGGATGCTTTGTGCACTGGGCTACCCTAGTCATTGTGCCATTAGAATGGGAGTTTTAGTGCACCGGTTAAGGTGTTGCCATGCAACCTTGAGGTCACGAGTTCAAGTCCTGGAAGAGCCTCGTGTAAAAATACATTGTTATTTCACCCTTATGGTGGGACCCTTTTCCGAACCCTCGCTGAGCGGTGATGCTTTGTTCACCGGGCTGCCCTTAGTCATTGTGCTATTAGAAAGCAGTACATTTATAATAATCAGATTGATTACCTATATCTGAACCTATATCCACATTGCTACAAATCATGTTATGATGAAACTATATACAAAAGTACATTGTTACAAAACCTATAAGCTCTAATCCTAGGTTATATTGTTAGACCTCGTGGTTGTTATTAGATCTCCAATCATCTTTTGAATCCATGATTAAAACCGAAGCAAATCCAAGGCTAAATCTAAAAGCATGCAACTACAAATGCTAAGCAGAATGATAGAAAACCGCACTTTATCCACTATGGACTAAGTGAAAAGATGAGCTTGAGGAAACACTTGGACACAATTATTGAAGATCACAATGCTTTTGCTATTGTGGACAAGGAGGAAGGATGTAGGAAGTTGCTTAAAGCTAAGTTATATGGAACGCTAACTATTTTTGCTCCTCATTTTTTTTACTTTGCCTAATTTCCATTATAAATTCTTGGGGTATGGGGGTGACTATAGAAGAAATTTCAAGATAGTGGTAATGAAGAATGTTTGTGATTGATTTGGTTATTACAAAATTTTATTATATTTATTTAGCATTTTCATCCATATTATATTAGACTTAAATTTTGGGTTGGTCATGGTTTTGTAATAGGGTCATAGAAAGAATCAGAGACATTTGATTTCAATCAACATTACCTAATTTTTTTATCACAAAAAAATTGCATAATACAAAAAAATATTGTTTATAGATACTAGTGGCCGACGCACAGGGCGCCACACCAACCATAGTGCGCGGATTCACTGAAGTGATGGTGAGGTGTTGTTTCCGTCATGCATTGCACATGGATGATCTCAAGCATTTCTGCTAGTATATCATATAATGACAGTCCTATTAACTGAGAACAAGAGCAAGCACATCTAGTGACTGAAAATTTAGTCTCACATATGAGCAAAGATTGTCATTGCAAGTACTGAGAATTTAGTCTCACATAACAAAACTTATGTCATTGTGCACTTAATATAGATCTTGGGCTCCTCCGCCTATAATCAATTGATTTAAGATTGGATACACTCATACACATATTCTAATATGATATCAAAATGGGCTAAGCTAAACAATACATTCAGACGTCACCAAAATTATTTTTTTAAAAAATCACGTTTTAGATACAAAAGACCATTCACATAAGAGGTATAATATGGGCGTTGAAAGTGGGCCCACCGACCACAAAATGGTCAATGCCGACCATATAAAGATCGGCCTGGGCCCACGACCCGACTGCAGCCGGTGCACCCAAACCCGCTCTCCGCCCCGCCCCTTTTCTTTTTTTCCCCTCTTCTCTCTTTCTCCCTCCCTCCTTTTCTTCTCCTCCCCCCATTTTTCTCTCTACCCTTCCCCCCCTTTTCCCCCCTCATACTGGAGTGGAACCCGGCGCCCCCCCGGTCGGGCCTTACTCTAGTATGACTGAAAATGACTGAAAATATTAAAAAAATCGTTTAATGTTTTCTCTCGCTCGCCCTTTTTCTCCCCCGCCATCGTCATCGTCTGCAGAATCCACGGGAGAGCCGTTGCAAGCCTGAAGCCCTCGCCTCTCAGCTCCTGCTTGACATCTTCCGGACAAAGGCGGAAATCCCAGGCTACGCGAATCCCGCACAACATCCTCCTACCCGTGAAGCTGCGGCCTGCTTTCATCGCCTCCTCCACCAGTAGCATCGCCGGTCCCCGACGACCCTTTCCCAACTAGTTTCCGTCGAGATCGAGCCGCCGGAGAACCCGTCTTCATCAGAGCCGGAATCCCTTTTTCGTCATTCCCTTATCTGCTCCTCCTCATATGCTCCTCCACCCCGGAATCCCTTTTTCGCCATCAACGAACCTCTTTTGCCGTCTGCGACAACAATCTCAGCGCGTTGGAGCTCCGTATCGGCAACGTTTGGCGTCAACAATCATCCCCATTGTTGTGCCCCTTCTCTGCTAGCATCTTCGTGCGTATCTCCACCTTTCAAATGGTTTGTCGGAAACGTCATATTCTTAGAGATCCTCATCTCCATCATTCTTCCCTCCTTGATTGCTCACTGGTATGTACAAATGGGTGTTATTTCTCCCAGTAAGTTGAGGATGAAGCTCATGGAAGCATCAGAGCTTGCCATTGCGGAAAAACCAAGCTCATTGAATAGAGGAACAACTTCCTGTATCCAATTCCAACTTGCTCCCAGATTTGTGGAAGGCGTGTTTCCTGTAAATCCCATTTCTGCGGGAAACAGTTCCATGAAATTGACTGTCCTCCCTGCTCAGTCTATGTCCAACAGAGATGTCGGTGCGGCTGGTAGCTACGCTTTGTCGAGTGCCACCAGCTATTCGATATAAACTTCATCTTTTTGTGAGAGAACTTGTAGCCAGAAGAAGGACTGCGGACGGCACCGTTGCCAGTTCTATGCGGCACGCTTCCGCTCAGCCCCCCAACTACCAGCAGCAGCGATGTTCCAAATGACAGCAGTGTTGCCGCGCTCCTCCCAAACAAAGCTTGTGCTATTCTGCCTCCTTCCAGGCTTCCACATGGCAGCAAGTTCAGTGAACTCACTCCTATCCCTGCAACATACAGCCATTACATAAGCCAATGAATTAAGTTCAAAAAAACTTGTATACACTACTAGTTATGAAAAATGCTTGCAGAACAACAATCAAAATGAGGTGTCTTACTATATATATGTTTAAAACAATGAAGACATTGATTATGCGGACGATTAATGACCTCAAGGGTCTGTTTGTCACGACAATAACGATGGTGATGAAAATGGTGGTTACAAACTATTATGCGTTTGGTGCGGTATTTTTGCCCGAGTGGGTTCGGACAAACACACCACAGTCATGAAATGTGTTATTCATGACAACGGTTATGACCGCCACCATGAAAAACAACTACTTCTGAACATAAAAAATGGATGGAGTTCGTTAGGTGAGGTCGGACGTTCACAAACAATGGTTCGCAATCACTACGTTCACGACTTCCACCACTATGCCAAACAGATCTCGAGTATTTTTGATCAAATATTCAGAAGATAGGGATGTAGATAAAAGCATAACCTCCAAAATTAAGTCTAAATGATTAAAATGAACAAGAGCCATGAAAGCACTATCTGATAGAGGTAAATTTTATAAACTATAATTTAAAAGTCTAGATCAGTGAATTCTTTGAATGGCAGGCGCAGACTTGCACATGAGTGGAACTCTGGTGAGATTGGTACGCCCCTTCATATGCCATATAGCTCGTCATAGAAAAGACTCGACCTCGCATGATCAGTAGGCCTTCAATGGGTTCCTCAGTCGAGCTGACATGAATCCATGCATGACTGCCATCACGTTGATTCAATTCTTTTCCTTATTTGGGATGTCAATAGGTGTAGTTGTACTCATTTTCCATTGATTTCACAGATCACCATTAACATTTTTGAGTGAATCAAATGGAAAGCATTCTTCCTATTAATTTTATGTTCTCTTTCAGTTTTTGGATCGACCAAGAACATCATAATCATTGCTGAGCTATTGAATAGATATTCTACAGGTAGAGTATTTATTGGCTTAACGATCACAAAAAGAGCATTCTCTTGGGAGATCGTACATAGAACCAAAGTCAAGACAAATGAATAAAATTACATAAATCAGAACCATCATACCTCTCTATTGACTACTATGAAACAAAAAAGTGATAATTCAATATGACTTCTTAGCTGAATTGAATCTAAACAATTACAGTAAAATAAACTGAACCTAATAGAACAAACTAAGTAGCCGCATGAAGCATACCTAGAAGCCCAGCAAAAGCAAGAGGATCAACAGGTACACCCACACATTCAACGACATTCGGTAACACATTTCCGAGTTCGTCAGCATACGGACCTATGACAACTTGAATGAAAGAAAATAGGGGATTGTTGTAGAAGAATTGGGGCCTTATAAATCTGTAAATTGATCAACACTAAACTTCATTTAGCTAAAAGCACCATACACTTGCATCAAATTATCGTTCGAACCCCATTAAAACTTACAGTGCATTGTCTCCTCCATTTAAGCTTCCATCTGTGATAAAAGCGGAGACGGAGAGCGCCAGTGAAGTCAGATAAGCACTGGTTGTGCGTGCAAACGAAATATCAAATAGCGCTTTCTTGTTGGGAAGCGATTTGTTGTCGGTCCATGTTGTTATGATAAATCTAATAATGAAGCTATGGTGATGATTTTCTCAGTTTCATCAAATAGAGGCAAAGAACCGGTCAGGTTGATGTAGCTATTGCTACCAAGTTTATAGCTTTGCCTTGAAAATTTGGCCGAGGAATGTTATCTCTGCTCTTAAAGCCTCTTTGTCTCGTCTTGGGCTTTCATCAGTTGACCTATATCAACTTCATTGGTCTGCTTTCTCATCTCATTCTATCGATTTAATAAAATTTCTCATCTCATTCCGGCCATGTTTGCTTCATCAATTTCAAACAACTCTTGTTTGTTTGAAATTGAATCTTGGATCGAAAGAGTTGGTTATGATGAGCCGGCATTTCATCAATTTCTTTTGTTAAAATTGCTTGCTAGGTAACTATTATAGAGACGTTAAGCCTAAAAATCGTTCATTGCAACTGTAATAAACAAATCTTTACCTTGTTGGCAGAAAACTGGTGGTATTATAGCACTTCTTGATGAAGCGCGGTACGTGTTTTCTATATTTCACGCACTGATTTTACAATTGTAGATTTTGATGGGGAGCTGCATATCAATTTTTCCACTGTTATTCTTTGCGCCAAATTTCTTGCATAATCTTCAAGGAACTGAAATGTATGTAGGTAAAATATCAAGCTCATCATTTCATAAACAAGAACAAAGATTATGTGGTGGCAGAATGCCAGGATTTTCTAAATCCTTTAAAGTATCTTTTTGTTGCGGGGTTATTTCCACCTCTTCCTGAGAAAACGTCTAAATCCTCAAAAAAATTTCCATTGGATCACATTTTAAGGTAAAATACTAACTTAATATGTTTTTTTCGTAATTTTATTTAATGTAGTCATGTTTTTGCTAATTAGGGTTGTTTATACTTATTAAAGTATACTGACTTTTCTAAACATTGATTATTCATCTATCAATTCAACACCTGGCATTGTTCTAGTAATAAATTGAAGAACATTTCTTAAATTGTGCAAAAATTGTATATAAATGATAAATACATCTAAATGACAAAAAAATCTATGACAAAATATGAAATAAACAAACTATGATGATATACCTACACATGCGTGTTGTTCGAACTTTGATGATGACTTCATGTGACTCCAATGCGAATATTTTTCTCTTTTTTGCCGTTATATTTTTTTTATGTACTAAGTTTAATAAAAGATGATATATCTGTTGGTCTGTATTGAGGGTATTGGGCTATCTCCCACTCTCTTATTATATTAATAAAATCAAAATAAAAACTTATATATGTTAATTTAATTTTTATTTCTTATACTTTTTGGATGTGCAATTTGTATTTCGTGTTTTCATCTTGCTAGGAGCTCTGAATTACTTTTGTGGTATGCTTTTATGTTGACCGGTTAAAAAAAAATGCCTCCATTTTTTGGCAACAATTTTAAAGTATTGCATTTGTACCTTTTGACAATAGTTTTTAACTGTAACGTTATAAGTAACATTTCTAAAACGTACGTTGCAATAAGTCCACCGAAAAACTGTGTATATTCTAAGGGTATAGGCAACAGTTTTTGTGTAGTGTTGCATAAAGGTATGAAAACTGTTATTTTAGACTTTTGGTAATATGCGTATAGGCAAACACCCGTATGACAATAGCTTTCAATATTTTGGCAACATTTGACAGTTTTTAGGTAATAGTTTTGAAGTGTTGTCACAAGCCAAAAATGTTGTAGCTAATTCAAAACAAACTTCATATTTGGAGAATTTCTTAAAAAAATTGTCAATCACTCTATTTCTTCATTTTAATAATGATAGTAAAAAAGTTACCTTAGCCTTAACATTTGGCTCATGCACAATCTCATCACTTTATGTTATGAATACAACTTTAGATCTCAATCTCTGTGTTATACTCAATAAATGGTTCAGTTATTAATGATTTATTATCATCTAGTTTATTTGCAGGATTATGATCATCACAAATGTAATTTTCATAACGCATAATGATATGTCAAGGTGCAATAGATGACATATCATTATAAGATATGTACTGACGATGTCCATATTCTTTGAGTCACTTGATCATCATATGAGTACAAAATTATCACATGCATTAATGTTTTAAGTCTTGAAGGTGTTTTTTATATTTATGCGAGATGTGACTGATGATGGTTAGAACGATAGCTGATATTGCAACTTTTAATCATGATATTTGTAGTATGACATGTGTTGTTTATATTCGTAAGAATAATAAAATATGGCCATACATGTATTCGTAAGTAGATTGCCTAGTGAGTGTAGTTGTATCTGGAACTGGATTCATAAATCGCATAGTAATTGCATAGTTGAATGTTAAATTTTATTTTATTTTGTTGTAAGCTATATGTATCGTTTTCTTTTTTTCTTTTAGTTTTTAATTATTTCTTTAACTATTTATATAGTTTTTTTTATTATTTTAGTAATCGCAAAGGCTTCCCCAAGTCATTTAGGAACAATGCTTGAGTTTTATCTTATAAGAGTTCTCCCATCAAAAACTGCAATTGCACCCGTTGATTTGATTTACATAAAAAAACACAATTTATGTAGCCAAGACTTCCCTTCCTTTTTTCCTTTCTTTCCCTCTTCTCCCCCCCCCCCCTTTTCTTCTCCCCCCTCTTTTTCTTTCTCTTCCCTCCCCCCCTTTTTTCCCCCTCATACCGGATTAGAACCCGACGCCCCCCCCCCCCCCCCCCCCGACGAAACCTTTTGAGTCACACTTTTATTTCTCCCCGACGAAACCTTTTGAGTCACCCTTTTATTTCTATTGAGCACATATATCCAAAGCCCTAAAACATTTAATTCCCCCTCATTTTAACAGCAGGTTGGGAAAAACAGAAAAAGAAGAGATTATCTCTCTGTTTTTTTGCCTAATTCCCAGCCGGCGCATGCCATACCTCCCGCTCTCGATCGATCGACGCCCCCTTCCATCGCTTGCCTGCTAACAAGACCATCGTCGGAGTCCATCCTAGGCGCCGACGATCAGCCCATCGCCATATGCTGCTGGGGTTACGACGCTTTACCTCATTTCTGCTCATCTTGTTGGAATCGGCGAGAACTCTCCACCTCCTGATCCGCTGCCTGCTCGCCTGACCCGGACACTGTCTCTGTAGGGCCCGGTTACCTCAGACGAACCCTCCTTATCTAGTTTCTGGCCTCCCGAGCTTCCAACCTCCGTGCATCAAGCCTGTAAAGCACCTGGACAACTCTACGACAGCCTCCCAGAGTCCATTTTCACCTCCCTGAATGTAGCCGAATCGCTTTCAGGCATCGCCACCTGAAGCTTAAGGTATACCACTCTCCCTATTATGATCAAAACTTGTTAGAATATTTTTGTTATGCTTAATGTTTATTTTGAACACTAAATTTTGGAACTTGCCCTAAAAGTTATTTTGCCTTTTTGACGTCAATTTGGAATGTCATTTTTTTATCGTCGAATAGCTTGTGGACGATTTATCTTGTATTGTGGAATGTGCTCGAAAGTTAGACATTTATGTGCGCTTGCGAATGCTAGATCGTTTATCGCTAGATATTAATCTTAAAATTTGAGAAGTGTCGCTTAATTTAATTTGGTTTCAAATTTTATATTTTAAAATTAATCCGGTCATTTTGTAATACATCAGTTCTCCTAGCTGTTGCTCATCTGGTTCGTTTTGGAGAAGAGAATCTCGGGCACCTTTTCGTACTGAGCTCATGGTTGTCTTCGGAGAGCAAGTGGGCCTTCGGTCGTATCTTAATCTGAACTTCGGAGTCGTGTTCTTGCCCCCCGACACGAAGTGCTCCTAAACTGTATCTCATTATATCTATATTTGATTTTGAGCTAATCAATGTTATCTTAGCTCTTTTTTGGTCTCGGAAAATGTGATTTTCAGTTTTATAAATGATGTTATCTTCCAGTTCAGTCTTTTCTTCTTACTTGTTGCATACATTTGCAAATATTCTACTTAGATCACATACCATAAAATCTTAAACTATTTTTCCTTCTAATTAAGAACTTCCACATCTTTATGGAGGAAGAGTAATATTTTCTTTAAAATTTTCTTTTGCAGAATATATGGGCAATTCATGTGCATAAATGCTGCTTCATTTTTTGGTAGCGAACAGTTGCATCAGTTTCCTCATTTGCAGCAGTTGCTTGGCCCTGGTTCCGTAGAACTTGGTCATATTGTTGATCCACCTATCATAAGAACGGCAACATCCATCCTTCCTCTTGGATGGAGTCGTATACCATGCAACAAGAATGCTGAACCACTTAAAGTTGATATTATTGGTCACGGTTTGCACCTCTGTACTCTAGTTCAAGCTCAAGTAAATGGAAAGTGGTACGTAATAATACTTTTTTCAAGGTTTCTATGTTCATGAATGTTTGCTTGTTGTTTTATGATACTTAGTTTGATTTATATGTTTAAAGAATCTTTTAAAAATTTGAATGTACTATTGCATGTAGTAGTGAATAGCATGGGGAAATGCACTTGATGCTACAAGTAAATAGATACATATTAATTGTTCTCTTGAATTCCATTCACTTTTGACAGAGGGGTAGCCAAGAGAATAGGATAACGATGGTCATGTTTCTTGTTGCTCATAGTGGATGCCTGATGTAAGACCCCCCCTCCCGGAACAAAACACACGGCCGAGGGGAGTTTTATGCCCAGAACAGCCGCCTTGCGGTAGCGTCAACACACAGGTTGATCGGTACTACAAGACGCCTATCCTGTCGGCTCTCACAAATATCATCCATGCCAACCCAACATAAAGAAATATACAGAAGTCAAAATCCACACTAGTATAAGTCCAAAAGTAAACACAGGTAGCTACATAGCTCCTGAATACATATCATAATTGTTAAAGTTTGGAGTGTTCGGGCGGCCTGGTTTCTAACCGCAGCGGTCTAGTTGTTCCAGCAGTCTTGCGGTCTGGTCTGGCGGTCTGGCGAAGAGAAGCCGCAGCGGTCTGCTTTAAGCCGCAGCGGTCTGCTTGAAGCCACAGCGGTCTGCTTGAAGCCGCAGCGGTCTGCTTGAAGCCGCAGCGGTCTGCTTGAAGCCGCAGAGATCTGACCGTGGTTGTAGTCCGACAAATTGCAGCAGGCGACCAGGCGGTCAGTTCGAGAGGCTGACTCTGGGAGATTGCGGCTTTGTAGTTAGTTGTTTTATTTCTTGTATAGTTGGCAGTTTGGTCATGTCAAACTGCATAAGCCGCACGGCTTGTATTTAGTCCCACATCGCTTGTTGTAAATCTTTATGCTCCCCCACTTTCTATAAATAAGGGGACATACCTTTGTAATCTTGATCTTTTTGAGCAATAAAATTTTGCGGTTTATTTACCTCTTTTGTACATTTTCTGCATGGTATCAGAGGAAACCGATCCTTTGCTTCAAGAAGGTCGCGGTTTGTTTCTCTAATCGCGCGGCCTCTTCAACCGGCTTCATCCGGTTTGGGTGGCTTCTTTCTTCTCCCTTCCCTCCCTTGCTTATCCCTGTGCTTGCGACTTGCTTCCTCCCGGGCCTTTTCTGTTCGCCCGACTTCCCTTGCTAACCCCGTTGTCTCTTCTCTGTTGCGAGTTTCGCCCTTGGTCGCGGTTTCTTCCTTGCTGCTGGTGTGTTTTTCGCCTTGACCGGGCGGCCTCGTGCTCTTTTCTCTTCTTGTTGCTTCTTTGCTAGTCTCTTATCTCTTCTTTTGTGTGAGTCCGCATTTTTGGTCGCGGCTTGTTCCTTACCGCTGGTGTGTTGATACCTTGATCGTGCGGTCTCCGTCTCCTTCTGCAACCTGTTCTTGATCGTTTTGTCCTTTTTACACCGCGCGATTTCTTTCTTTCTGTTCGCGCGGTTTGCGCCGTTTTCGCGCGGTCTCTGACTCTTCTTTCTTCTTGTGCGGTTTTTTCTGCCCTTGGGTCGCAATTTTTCTTGTTTGGTTGCTGGTGTGTTGACACCGAGACCGGGCGACTTGTTTTTTCCTTGACCGCGTGCTTCTCCTCTTTTCTTTTCTCGCTGGCGTTTCTTTACCTGCTGCGGTTTCTGCCCCTTGGTCCGGTTTCTTCCGGTTTCTTACTCTCTTCCCGCCCTTTTTTGGTCGCGGCTTCTTCTAGCCGCTGGTTTGAGTACCTTTGACCGGGCGGTCTCCTTGGTCTCTCTTTCTTCTTCATTGTTTGTGCCGGCTAGTTTCTTCCTGAGCGGTTAGTTTACCTGCTTTCCGGCTTCTTCTTTCAAATGACTTCTCTTCTCTCTTCTACTACTCGTGCTCTTGCAGTCTCCTCTGATAAGTGGTTTATTGACTCTGGTGCCACTAGTCACATGACTGGCAACTCTCGTTTGTTTTCCTCTTTGCTTGAAACCAACAGGTTATCTCCTGTTGTTGTTGCTGATGGGACCTCTGCGTCTGTGCATGGTATTGGCACTGTGCATCTCTCTTCATCTTTGCTATTAGAGGACACTCTTTATGTCCCTACTTTCCCATGCAATTTACTATCTGTTCATGCTCTTTGCACCCAGTTAAGTTGCACAGTTACTTTTACTGGCACCACTTGTTCTTTCTCTAATTCTATTTCTAAGGCTACAATTGCTACTGGTACTGCTCGTGATGGCCTGTTTTATCTTGACAATGTTGTTGCTCTTTTTGCTTCTTCCTCAATTCAGTTGTGGCATCGTCGTCTTGGTCATCCTTCTTCTCGCCTCATTCATCAACTTCTTCCAGACCTTCCTTTCGACGATTTTCCTTTGAACTGTGAAGCATGTGAGTTGGGCAAACATCACCGCTCTTCTTTCCCAGCTCGAACGGGCGGTTGTTCTTCACGTCCTTTTGAGCTTGTTCACTCTGACATCTGGGGTCCTTCTCTGGTTGCTTTGGTTGGTCGTGAAAGCTTGTACTTTGTCATATTTATTGATGATTTCTCCAGATGCACTTGACTGTATCTCTTGAAGGATCGTTCTGAACTGTTCTCTGTATTCTCTCCTTTTTATCATGAGATCTTCACACAGTTTAGTGTGCCCATTCAGATTCTTCGTACTGATAATGCCAAAGAATATGTCAGTCATCAGTTCTCTTTGTTTTGTGTGGACAAGGGTTTGATTCATCAGAGAAGTTGTCCGTATACCTCTCAACAGAATGTCATTACTGAACACAAGAATCGTCATCTTCTGGATGTTGCTCACAGTCTTTCTTTGCAAATGAATGTCCCCCGGTCTTATTGGGATCATGCAGTTTTTCTTGCTTGCTATCTCATTAACCGTATTCCCTCGTCTGTTATTCAGGGCAAGACTCCTTTTTCAGTCTTATATCCAGAGGCCAAACCATTTCCTTTGCCCCTTAAAACCTTTGGCTGTACTGCCTTTGTTCACGTCCTTTCTCCTAGACGGGACAAACTTTCTCCCCGATCAATTAAATGCATATTCCTTGGCTATTGCCCTACTCAGAAAGGGTATCAATGTTTTGATCCTCTCCTACGCAAACAGTATGTTTCTGCAGATGTTATCTTCTTTGAAGATACTCCATATTTCTCCTCTCCTTCTTCTCTCGTACCTGCCGATACTTCTCCTTCCATGTCTATTCTCTCGGTACCTCCGTCAGAGCCGGTTCTTTCCGCATCTCCTCCGGTTGCTCCTTCTCTTTCTCGAGAGCCTGATGGGTTATCCTTGGAACCCTCTGCGCCTGTTCCGGAGCCTCTTCTGTCTTCTACCAGTACCTTGCCTCCTCAAGTCAGCAGTGACCTCGATCTTCCAATTGCCCTGCGAAAGGGTGTTCGCCAATGTACTCAGCATCCAATTGGTGCGGTTGTCTTCTATGATCAGCTTTCCCCAACTGCCAAGCGTTTTGCTCTTGCTATTTCTTCTACTGCCATTCTGAAAACGTATCAAGAAGCTCTTGCTCTTCCTCAGTGGAAGACTGTTATGGATGAAGAAATGTGCACGTTAACTGAGAGAGGGACTTGGACTCTTGTTCCACCACCTCTGGGCATTGATGTGGTTGGATGTCGGTGGGTCTTTGTGGTTAAGTATCTTCCAGATGGCTCTGTTGAACGGTATAAGACTCGACTTGTTGCCAAAGGGTTTACTCAGATATATGGGGTGGATTTCTTTGATACTTTTTCTCCTGTTGCTCGCATCAGCACTATCCGTTTTTTCTTCTCTGTGGCTGTTAATAGAGACTGTGAAATGTCTCAGTTTGATGTTAAGAATGCCTTCCTTTATGTGGATTTGCAAGTTGTGGTATACATGGAGCAACCTCCTGGGTATGTTGCTCAGGGGGAGTATCAAGTGTGCAAGCTTCAGAAGGCGATTTATGGTTTAAAGCAGAGTCCACAAGCCTGGTTTGAAAAGTTTAGTGAAGTTTCTCTTATTGGGTTCAGTTGAAGCTCTGCTGATCATTCTTTGTTTATATGCAAGACTACTAAAGGTCTTGTAGTTCTTGCTGTCTACGTTGATGATATTCTTTTTACCGGTGATGATAAGGAGGGCGTTGATCTAGCCAAACAACATCTTCGACAATACTTTGTCACTAAGGATATGAGACCGCTCAAGTACTTCCTGAGAATTGAGATTTCACGAAAGAGGATCTCGGTGGTTCTTTCACAGCGGAAGTATGCGCTAGATCTCCTAAAGAAGACAGGTCTTCTTGGCACGAAACCTACTCGTTGCCCAATGGCTGTTGGTGATGATAAAGGCTGGACTGATGATTCTCCTCTTCTCCCAGATTTCACTGTATACAGGCGACTTGTAGGCAAACTTATATATCTGACTGTTACTCTACCAGATATTTGTTATACAGTTGGGAAGGTTAGTCAGTTTATGCAAAGTCCTAGAGAGTGTCATCTACGCTCTGCCATGAAAATTTTGGAGTATGTGAAAGGGTCTCCAGGAAAGGGCTTATTGTTTCAGAAGAATGGTCATCTGAAGATTGAAGCATATTCTGATGTCAGCTATGCTGATAACAAGGAGGATAGAAAGTCTACATCAGGTTTTTGCACTTTTGTAGGAGGAAACCTGGTTAGCTGGAAAAACAAGAAGCAGGCAGTGGTTTCAAGGTCAAGTGCTGAAACAGAATATAGGAGCATGACCTCAACTACCTACGAGTTAAAATGGCTACGAGCGCTTATGCTTGACTTGAGAGAAGTCTATGACCATCCTCTTCCTATGTTCTGTGATAACAAAGCTGTCATTTATATTTCAAGGAATCCTATCTTTCATAAGAGAACAAAGCATATTGAGGTTGATTGTCATTTCATTAGAGAGGAGATTTTGAAGAATCAGGTTTGCACTCCGTTTGTTACATCAGAAAGAGAAATAGCTGACTTTTTCACCAAACCGGTTACTCCATCTGAGGAGGTCTGTAGCAAGCTGGGCATGGTCGATATATATGCTCCAGCTTGAGGGGGAGTGTTAAAGTTTTGAGTGTTCGGGCGGTCTGGTTTCTAACCGCAGTGGTCTAGTTGTTCCAGCAGTCTTGCGGTCTAGTCTGGCGGTCTGGCGAAGAGAAACCGCAGCGGTCTGCTTGAAGCCGCAACGGTTTGGCAAAGTGTAGCGGTCTGCTTGAAGCCGCAGAGATCTGACCGTGGTTGTAGTCCGACAACTTGCAGCAGTCGATCAGGCGGTCAGTTCGAGAGGCTGACTCTGGGAGATTGCGGCTTTGTAATTAGTTGTTTTATTTCTTTTATAGTTTGCGGTTTGGTCATGTCAAACCGCATAAGCCGCACGGCTTGTATTTAGTCCCACATCGCTTGTTGTAAATCTCTCTCCTCCCCCAGTTTCTATAAATAAGAGGGCATACTTTTGTAATTTGATCTTTTTGAGCAATAAAAGTTTGCGGTTTATTTACCTCTTTTGTTCATTTTCTACAATTGTTAAATGCCCCAAGGGCTACAACAAATAGTCTCTCAAAAGCTCACATCAATAACCGACGACAGCGAGGGTATCGTCGTATCAGGCCCTGTCCCCCTAGCCTGGCTGCCCTCCTGCATAACATGCTGCTCTATCCGCTGGGTGTCCTCCTAAAATGGTAGTCGTAGCAACCGTTAGTCATAAAGATTAAGTTACTATCTCATCCTCTCACCCCGGCGGCTCTTAGGTACCGGGCGGGAGAAAGAAAGAAGGTACAATATATATATATATATATATATATATATATATATAAATAGTAAGTACGAGCAGGTGGTATATCTCTACATGGCATAGGAGTAACGATAGTAGTGTATACCAAGTAATAACATCATTCTACACTAGCAATTCTGTAAAGGTAAGAGCAATGAACTGCAACATATAATTTTACAACAGAAATAGAACTTAACTTATAAAAATGTTCATGCAGATTTATAAGTTAAGGGTCGGCTTAACATAAAATAACTCATCATATAAAAGTGTTCATACAAATTTATATGATGAGGATCTTATGCGGTGCAATGCATTGCAATGATGGTTTATGATGCACCCATGCAATTCGCGCACTCTTTTTTGCTATGTCAACATAGTCCTTTAGTTTCCACTTTTCGAGCAGGTAGTTAACCTCTCAGGCGTCATCCTTCGTGGCCAAACGGTGACAGTAGAGCAGGCGTCTCTACTACTACACGGGTATCCACACTACCAGGCCTAGGCTTTCGTACGCCTAAACGCTAAGAACATAACAATGAAGCCTCTGCGTACTACGACTAAGTGGGGTCTCAGGTAGATGTGCACCAAGAACACAACCCAAATTGGCCTATCGTCGTGGCGTGGAAGGGGCCTCTGGGAGCGTATCACCAAAAGACCCAACCCAACCGTCCACTGGCACGGAAGGAGCCTCGGGAATGAGCACCGATGACCAAGCCCAACCGCCCAAGGTCTATCTCCCTACTCCCGTCGGTGTGACGACTGGCGAGCTCGTAGACCTGCCACCCTATCCTTAACCAAGGATTATGACACTGCGTGTTAACACACACTGCATGCATTTACACTTAGCCATAACATCAAACATCCAAGGGATCCAACCGAGTCCCTTCTCATCATACCAATCCCGTGCTCAAAAACACACGACGACTCCACACTGAGTCCCTTCATAACAACTTACCCGTGGTCCAAGCACGCAATGTCTACCTTAGCATGGGAGACTAATCTTCTTAGTTGTCAATCCCGTCATATCTTCATTACTTGAGATAAGTGACTAACACATCACATGGCCATGAGCGTTTTCTCATCTAGAACTTTTCTATAATTCAGCATGCGCATGCATGTCAATTCATTCATCTTTCCCCAGACTTTATATCATTAAACATTCAACATGACATTTATTCTTCTATATGATCAACACAATTTTACAGGTGGTACATCACATGTTCTTCCAATGATTGTAAATTACCGCATAGCTATAGATTACACATTCATGCACCATGCATCACAAACTCTTTCAAAACTTATAACATTCATTGCATTGTTATTAAGTGCATCCTTGACGGATTTCATGAACAAATCATTTGTACAACCAAGGTCCATCCGAAGCCATTAGTTTACCATGGTTATATATAAATAAATTCACCCAATCCAAAATATCATTTGGCTACGATCTTCCTACTGAACACAAAATCCGGATGCACGACTAACACATAACTTTCTTAGACAGAAAATCTATTCCGGCCTTACGTTAGTTTAACGCAGCAACTTCCATCGCACTTTGCGGGAGCCACATTTCTCACCAGAAAATGTGCAACCATCCGTTGGAAAGGTCTTTCCGAGGGCTACAACTTTTGTGTTCAACCCAAGACCTAGAAGTACTCGGATAATGACTTAAATCGAGCATAAAGCCTGCTGCGTACAAAAATCAGATTTCTGTACGCATCGTAAAGTCGAATGAACGACATCGGTTCGCCTTCTTCCTCTAGCCATTTATACAAAGATACATTCAGCTCTTCCTCCTCCCTTATTCACCCTCCATAAACCACCATTCTTCACGAAACCAAGTCCATCGTCCTCATAATGAAGAGAGGAAAGTTTGAAGACAATAAATCTCTAGGACAAAGGTCTTAGCGTGGTCTCTACCTAGGAGATCTTCATTACGCACCAAAGTTAAGCTCTCTTGAGCGGACATCTCTCCTATAATATATTTAAAGATCTAGCACCAAGGGAGAGGGTAGGAAGCTCACCTCATTTCCAGCCATCCATCTCGTTCTTCTTCTTAGCGACATGTTTGGTTTCCTCGTCGATATCGTTCTTCACGGAGAGTGTTCGGCCGGCTGAAGAGGAAGATGACGACTAGGGTTTCCGATCAATCTTTTTTATAAGGAAATATTAGGGTTAAGGTTACTTTGCCACGTGTCACGTTGTCATTGGACCGCAGATCATTGCATTAAATAAGTCCCCTTGAAAAGACCGGTCATAAGGGCGCCGTTCAGCACAGGACCCGAACCCGGTTCAACCCGTAACCACAGTCTGGTCGAAATTCTCTAAGTCAAATTCGTCGTGTAAACTCGACGAATCGTAGGAAGCCTTTGTGTAGTCTCGACGAATCGGCTCAACATATCAAGGCAAATTCGACGAATTCGGCGAGTCAAACTCGACGAATTCGGCGAGTATTTCCGACAAAATTCGACGAATTGCCTTCCTTTCGACGAGTTTCTCTAATACGGCCGAACCAGTTTGAAAAGCACCAAGTCCAATTAGACGTATTCGTAGAGTATCACTCGATGAATTTGTCGGATATCCGCGACGATATCCGACGAATTACACATGTTCCACAGAATCGTCCAAGCCATTCTCGACGAATTGGCTAAACATTCTAAATAAATTCGACGAATTCGTCGAGTCTAACTCGATGAATTTGTCGAGTATCGTCTACGAGTTTATCTGAATCTTCTAAGTCAAGGCGTTGTATGCGTCGAGTATCACTCGACGAATTCCGACGAATCCTTCAAAATTCCACTGGCCGAAAATCCTAAGGCAAAGCGTCGTATGTGTCGAGTATCACTCAACGCTTTTTGAATCCAGCCGACGCACTCGACGCTTTTCGAGAGGCGTCGTGATCACTCAACGCTTGCCACCAGTCGACGCTCTTGATGCCTGAGTCAACTCTCTTGACTCAAAAACGCATGCGAGGGGTCTAGCACGAATCGGGACGTTGCAAATCCTTTAAATAAAATAAAAGATTTCGTCCCCTAAATCAGGCTAAGTCTGTGGGGGAAAACAAAGTATGAAGAATACAAGATATGCGTTTAAGTTTACCTTGGGGAAACAACTCTGGGTAGTGCTTCAACATCAAGTCCACCGACTCCCAAGTATACTCCTCTTTCCCGTAATTAGACCATTGGACATTTACCAATGGAACATTCTTTCGCCACAAGCTTCTTGTCTCGGTGTCTAATATCCGCACCGGCTCTAGTCAAACAGATTTATCAGTTGTCACTGTCCCATTTGTGGCGGGGACATGCTGATCGGGCCGTAGTATTGCTTTCCGAAGCGACGACACATGGTAGACGTTGTGCAAATTTTCTAGCTCAGGTGGTAGCTCCAGCCGATAGGCTAAAGGGCCAATTCTTTCCAATATAACATAAGGCCCCACATATCTCGGGCTGAGCTTCTTTTTTCCGCACACGCGTGACACTCCATTCATTGGCCTGATCTTCAAGAACACCTTGCCACCCACTTGGAACTCCATCTGGTGCTTCGCATTATAGTACTTTGTCTGCCGACTCTGAGCCTCCAGCATGCGGTCTCGTATCAATCTAACAATAGCATCAGTATCTTCAATATACTCCACTCCCAAAGTTTTGGGTCTTCATCCTGCACCCACGATAATGGAGTTCTACACCTCCTCCCATAAAGTGCTTCGTAGGGCGTCATTCCGATGCTAGCTTGATAACTATTATTGTATGAAAACTCCATTAGCGGCAAGAGCCTTTCCCACGGCTCGCCCTTATCCAACACGCATAATCTCAAAAAATCTTCCATGGTTCTGATGGTCCTCTCAGACTGGCCGTCAGTCTGAGGATGAAAAGTCGTACTAAAGGTTTAGGCGAGAGCCCATATATGCTTGAACTGCCCTCCATTCCTTGGAAGTGAAGCGACCATCGCGGTCAGATGCAATTGTCTTGGGCACCCCATGGTACCGCACAAATTGCTCCACAAAGAGACGCACCAAGACATCAACATGCGACTCCTTCCTCATTGGAATGAACCTGACCACCTTCGTCAAGTGATCCACAACCACCCAAACTGAATCGTTCCCAGAGCGCGAGCGAGGCAACCCGTGGACAAAGTCCTTGGAGATATCCTTTAACTTCCCTTCGGGAGCGGGTAATGACTATAATAATCCTCCCTGACTCTTACACTCCACCTTCACCCTTTGACAAGCCTCACAATGCGTAACGTAATACTTAACAACCCTCTTCATTCCTGGCCAGAACATGGTCCTTTGCAAGTCATTATATATCTTGGCAATCCCGGGATGCACTGAATATTTGGTGCAATGAGCCTTTCTCAAGATGTCTTCCCGGATTCCACCGCCCTCGAGAATATAGAGCCTGCCGCGGAAATGAATGAGGCCTTCCTTCAGAGTATACTTTTCAACAGAAGCACTCTCAATTGCCATAAACACAGGGGCCAGAGCAGCATCCTTCCCTTGCTCTTCCCGGATTCGCTCACAGATGTCACATACTATACTCAAGGCAGCCAAGTATTTCGTATACATCTCAGAATGATTCTTTCACACCAGCGTAACCTCCATCTCCTCAAACACTCGAGCCAATTCCATACCCATCATACGAGATTCGGGGCTTGACGTTGGTACCTTTCTGCTTAATGCATCTCCTACGGAGTTCGCTTTCCCGAGGTGGTAGTTCAACGTAAACTCATAATCGCACAAGAACTCCAACCACCGTCGCTGCCTCAAATTCAACTCCTTTTGGGTATGAACATATTTCAAATTCTTATGATCAGAGAAAATCTCACAATGAACTCCGTAGAGGTAGTGCCTCCAAATATTTAGGGCGAACACCACTGCCCCCAATTCTAAATCATGCACTGGGTAATTAATCTCATGCTTCTTCAACTGTCTTGAAGCGTAAGCAATCACATGCTCATGCTTCATCAACACTGCTCCCATACCTTGATAGGACACATCAGTGTAAACCTGAAATCCTTCCTTCCCAGATAGAAAGGCTAGGATTTGTGCGGAGGTAAGCTATCCTTCAGTTCTTGAAATGCAACCTTAAACTGGGGTGTCCACTTATATGGCACACCTTTCTTTGTCAGGGCATTGAGAGGGAGAGCGATCTTCGAAAATCCCTCCACAAACTTGCGATAATACCTTGTAAGTCCAAGAAAACTTCGCACGTCGGCCGCCGACCTCAAAGGCGACCACTCCTTCACATCACGCACCTTGGCTAAGTCTACTGCTAATCCAGCACCACTAATAACATGACCTAAGAAGGCAACTTCCCGGAGCCAAAACTCGCACTTGCTGAACTTTGTAAACACGGAGTGCTCTCTTAACTTCTCCAACGCTAGGACCAAGTGCTCTGCATGATCTTTCTCCGTCTTTGAATAAACCAACACGCCGTCGATTAAGACGATGACGAAGACGTTCAGATACGGCTCAAACACCCTATTCATCAAGCTCATGAATGCGGAGGGGGCGTTTGTGAGTCCAAACGGCATCACCGTGAACTAATACAAGCCGTACCTTGAACTAAAGGCCGTCTTCTAAATATCTTCCTCTCTAACTCTCAACTGATAGTACCCCGATCGTAAGTCCAACTTGGAAAACCAGTGCGCCCACACCAACTGATTGAAAAGCTTGTCGATCCGGGGCAAAGGGTAACTATTTCGCACGGTCAACCGATTAAGCTCCCGGTAATCTATACACAACCGAAGCGACCCATCCTTCTTCTTTACGAACAACACTGGAGCTCCCCATGGCGACGAACTGGGGCGAACAATTCCAGAATCTACCAACTCCTGAAGTTGCACCCGAAACTCTGCTAGCTCCTTCGGGACCATCCTATTTGGGGTTCGAGAGACGGGTTTGGCACCTGGTACTAGTTCGATCTGAAAGTCCACCTCTCTATGTGGGTGTAATCCTGACAGCTTCTCCGGAAAAACATCCGAAAAATCCCGAACTATGGGCACATCCGTTATGCTGCCCCCTTCCTTCTTCATCTCAAAGCTTATAGCGAAAACTTCGTCTCCTTGCGCATAGGCCTTGATGGCCTGAATAGAGGATATTAGCGCACGTGGTACAAATTTAATACCTTGGAATATGACCTCTGAATCCCCGAGCGTCAACGTAATCTCCTTTGCTGCACAGTCGATCCGGGCCTCCATCCACTCTAACCAGGTCATGCCTAAAACAAGATCGAACTCAGGTAGCAGCAACACCGTTGCCGGAGTTTCAAAAAGCTTTCCTCCTATGTACACATCCAGGGTGCATTTGGCGGATGCATTTATCATGGAGCCGTCGGGGTGTCGAACTCTCCGGTTGTCTCCGACGTAATGCCACACCCCTTCCAAGTTCTTCACAAAATCCGACGAGACGAATGTGTGCGTCACACCCATATCAAACAGGGTATAGGCGGGCCTTTCATTTACAATCACTATGCCTAAATGTTAAACCATAATATAGCTACCTTACTGCATTTCAGGCATTAGTGAGGGAATATACTCAGGCATAAAATACCTGCTATGACGTCTTGTGGGTTCCGCTCCTGAGTCATATCTAGAGCGAACATCTGCTCCAGTGCAGGTCCAGGATACCTTCGTCGTGGTCCCCGCCCTCGACCACGAACTTTCTCTCGCCTTCGCGGGGCTGCTGGAGGAAAAACAGGGGGAGCATTCCCACCAAGTTGCGGGCAAAAACGTCGGATGTGGCCCGACTGTTTACACTGGAAACAAACTTGCCTGAATGGCCCTCTGGGTTGTTGATACCGTTGAAACTACGGAGGTGGAGGCAACACTGGCTGTTGGGCCGGGCGCTCCATCCTACTGACGGAAGCGACCACCCCCTCTTTGATTTCCTCCCCCGCCTCTAATATTCTGTCTCCTTCTGAAGCTGGGTCCTGCTTCCATCACGCCCTCAGCGGGTCTTTTACCACTGGCCTGGGTTCCCAAATGGTCCGCCTCCAATCGCTTTGCAATATCTATTATCTCCGCCATGCTCGAGTCCGCTATAAACAAAAGTGCTTGCCTTAGGGTATCTCGCAAGCCTTTGTAAAACCGTTTTGCATATCCGCGATCATCCAAATCATAGGAGTCAGCGAACCTGGCGAGGTGCTGAAACTCCCGTTGATATTTTGCCACTGACTTGGATCCTTGTTTCAACTGCAGGAATCTTTTCTCGAGCTCATCTCGAGCAGTAGAAGGAACAAAATGTTCTAAGAAGGTCTCGGAAAATTCGTTCCAGCTGATGTCAGTGTATTCCCCCCCCCTTGAAAAGTGGAGCCCATAAGGGACTTCCACCACCTTTTTACGGGTGATTCCAAGACGGATACAGCTAAGGTAACTGCCATACTGGCTAGACATCTGGTTCCGGCCATCAATTCTTGCACAACATCTAGCCACTCCTCAGTACAAACAGCCGACTCCGTCCCATGGTAAACAGGCATGGAAAGCGCTGGGAAGATACTCAACCATTTAGAACCCAGGGCTTGCTGCTGCAGTGGGGCCTGTTGAGATCTGAATGCGTCTAATATTGCCATGAGGGTTTGTCCCAGTTCCAACTGCTGAAATTGAGTAGGGACGGAAGGGGCGGGAGTGCCTCCTACTGGCTCTGTACGCGCCGGGATATACGTGTAAAGGTACAACCTAAGTTCAGGTTGGCTAATCGTAGGGTAACAACCGGACATACTTAGTGTGAATTACACATGGACACACCACTTCTTCCGCTATGTCGGTTTGACCTTAAACTGACCAATCGAGCGGGGGTGACACCATTATTCAATGATTTCTTTAGGTCAGGATCGTTGCAAGTTGATACCATTTGTAAGACCCTCCCTCCCGGAACACAACACACGGCCGAGGGGAGTCTTATGCCCAGAACAGTCTCATTAGGGTAGCGTCAACACACGGGTTGACCGGTACTACAAGATGCCTATTCTGCCGGCTCTCACAAATATCATCCATGTTCACCCAACATAAAGAAATATACAGAAGTCAAAATCCACACTAGTATAAGTGCAAAAGTAAACACAGGTAGCTACATAGCTCCTGAATACATATCAGAGTTAAATTCCCCAAGGGCTACAATAAATAGTCTCTCAAAAGCTCACATTAGTAACCGACGATAGCGAGGGTATCGGTATCAGGCCCTGTCCCCCTGGCCTGGCTTCCCTCCCGCATAACCTGATGCTGTGGCTGCTCTAACCGCTGGGTGTCCTCCTAAAATGATAGTCGTAGCAACTGGTAGTCATAAAGACTAAGTGGCTATCTCATCTTCTCACCTCGGCGACTCTTAGGCACCGGGCGGGAGAAAGAGAGAAGGTACAATATATATAAACAGTAAGTACGAGCATATGGTATATCTCTACATATTATAAGAGTAACGATAGCAATGTATAACAAGTAATAACATCATTCTACACTAGCAATTCTATAAATGTAAGAGCAATCAACTGCAACATATAATTTTACAACAGAAATAGAATTTAACTTATAAAAATTCCTATACAGATTTATAAATTAAGGGTCTGCTTAACAGATAGTAACTCATCATATAAAAATGTACATACAAATTTATATGATAAGGATCTTATGCGGTGCAATGCAATGCAATGATAGTTTATGATGCACCCATGCAACTCACGCACTCTGTTTTGCTATGTCGACATAGTTCTTTACCACTTTTCGAGCAGGTAGCTAACCTCTCAGGCGTCATCCGTCGTGACCAAACAGTGACAGTAGAGCGGACGTCTCCACTACTAGGAAGGTATCCACACTACCAGGTCTAGGCCTTCGTATGCCTCAACGCTAAGAACACAACAACGGAGCCTCTGCGTACTACGACTCAGAGGGGTCTCGGGTAGATGTGCACCAAGAACACAACCCAAACTGGCCTATCGTCGTGGCACGGAAGGGGCCTCTGAGAGCGTATCACCAAAGGATCCAGCCCAACCGTCCACTGACACGGAAGCAGCCTCGGGAATGAGCACCGAGGACCAAGCCCAACCGCCCAAGGTTTATCTGCGAACTCCCATCGGTGTGACGACTGGCGAGCCCGCAGACCTGCCACCCTATCCTTAACCTTGATTATGACACCGCATGTCAACACACACCGCATGCAGTTACACTTTGTACAACCTCGGGCTCGCAGGGGCCAAAGGCTTGAAAAATGGGGGCTAGGCGAGATAGCCCAATACAGTCGTCAATTCGCAGAGCGAGTGGATCCCGCCCAGGGTAACAGGCGAGAGGGCCCAGGTGAGAAGGGCCTGAGCGAGAGCTGCGTCATGAGATGGGCAAGTCAGCGCCAAAGGAGGAGGTACTCGCGGGCAAGTAGCCGACTCGCCATACGAGAGGACTTCAGGGGGGAGCTCTCGCTAGCGAGACGGAGCTCTCGCCAGGCGAGAAGCCTCCAGAAGGAGGCTCTCGCCAGGCGAGAAGACCCTGGAGGGGAGGTCTCGTCAAATCCCCGGTTCGGTTTAAGACCGGTTCAGGTAGGTCCGGGTCTATCTTTTAGCCCCACAGGATTTTACGCTTTTGCCCGTGGTTGTCTTCATGTAGCCCTTCAGAACGGCGGAGTTTTGCTGTTGGCAGACCCGACTGAGGGTATTCTAGTAATTTCAGGACTGCTCCATTTGGTTATTGGCAGTTCCAGTTCAGAGGCCTATAAATAGACCGATAAGGTGCTTTAGAAAAGAGAGATTCCTAACTCTCCTTCTCTCTTTCTAAGGCACCTAGCTCAGCATTGAATAGGGAGGGGAAGGATTCCAATTCTTCCGGGTATGAGGTGGGACCTCAGCGCTGAGGCCTCCGGTCTAGTCTTTTGAGAGCCTTGTCCAGAGGGTCGCCCGAAGAGAGTAAGGGCGAGCTGCATCTTGAATTCCGAGCTTTAGGAGGGACCGACTTTGTTGGTTCCAACATTTATGGTGCGGTGAGCGTGGAACAGCAGCTTGCACAGAAGAACTTTGGGTGACCTCATGGCGGGGGATCTTGAAGGAGATGGAGATGGGTCCCCGAACCCGGGAGGATATGTCGGGAGGGCGGAGTTCATGACATCCATTGGGGGGATCATGGACATGCTGAAGCAGATCTCACAGAGAGGGGATCGCGAGACCCCTCCTCCCCAAGTGCCATGTCTCGCGCCCCGCGAGGGGATCGACCAGGCAAGAATAGGCGAGGACGCACCCGAGAGGCGACCGGGAAAGGAGGTAGTGGCGGAAGGCAACAGACGAGACGTGGAGGGAAGAGAACTTTTCGCCAGCCCAGCGAGTGTCGTCTCGCCTGGAGGGATGGTTGCGCGAGTGGAGGCGGCGAGACCCCGGCGAGAGGATCTCCTTTCTGCGAGTTGATCCTCTCGGAACCCGTCCCGGAAGGGTTCCGCGAGCCCGAGATGACCTACTATGTGGGGAAGGACGACCCCCTTTAGCACCTGCAGTGGTTCGAAGACCCAGTCTCCATCAGACCAATGACAGACGCTTTTAAGTGTCGCCTTTTCGCCATCACCCTGAAGGACAAGGCTAGGGATTGGTTCCACCAACTCCCAGCGGGGTCGATCTATGGCTTTGAGGACCTGAGCAGAAGTTTCCAACTACGCTTCTCGACCTCTAAGAAGAGGAAGAAAAACCCGGAGTCCATTTTCTTTATCAAGCAGAAGGCCGATGAGTCCTTTGCTCAATATGTGGACCGCTTCCAGGAGGAGATTCTCGACATCCATGAGGTGTCTGGTTTCGCTCTCCAGATGGCTTTCACAGTGGGGCTAAAGGAGAGCTTGTTTAAGATGAGCCTGACCAGGAAGCCACCGTTGTCATTCGAGGGGTTGATGGAGAAGGCGGCGAAGGAAATAGCTATGGAGGCAACGAAACCGGCCTTTGCCAGGAAGTTGGCAAGACTGACGGATGTGGAGCAGAGGGAGCCGGGAGGAGCCAGACAGCAGGTGGGAAGGAGAAGGGAGGAGACAAGGGGGCCATTGCATCCGGAACTGGGCTGGTGACAGCCAGGGGGTCCTGTTCAAGGACAAGGGAGCCCCCCCCCCCCCCAGGGAGGAAGAAACTATTATCCAGGACAAGGAAGGTTTAATCCGTTAGGGTGGGGGCATGGTCCGAGGCCACTCCCACCCCCGCCTCAGCAAGCAATGCCCATCGGCCGAGGAAGAGCGGGAGCAGGGAGGAGGAACCCCCAAGAGGGGAGGCAGGATGGGGGGTAGCCTTGCCGTATTGCGACTTTCACGAGGAGGAAGGCCATGCGACGGCTACCTACCCAGAGTTTCTGGAATTGAAGGGGAGAAGGGTAGCAGGGGAGCAGCAGTTACCAGGGCGGATTGTAGAGGTGACGGGAACCGGGGAGGAGGACCGGTGTGTGGATCGATCAGATACGGGGGATCGAGGGGGAATCGGGGTGATCCACGGGGGGGGGGGGGGGATTGAGGTCACCCGCAAGGCCAGCCTCCACACCATGTACCGTCGGAGCGTCGCCTTGACGTCGCAGGCCCCGCCCCCAGATGAGAAGATTACTTTTTTCCAGGAGGGACCTACCAGATCACGAAGATCCCTTCCGCGATGCACTGGTGATCAGGACCGCCATCGAAAACTTCACGGTGTCCAGAATCTTGGTGGATAATGGGAGCTCCGTAAATGTTATCTTTAAAAAGGCGTTCAATGAGATGAGAGTGGAAGCCAGGAGAGTGTTGGCCGGGGACGGACCGTTGTTCGGATTCTCAGGAGAGCGGAAGGAGGTTGAGGGAGGAGTAGGGCTCCAGGTAACTCTGGGGGGGGCTGTCCAGAAACTGCCGCTTTGTGATAGTTGACGCCCCCAGCAGTTACAACGCGATCTTTGGGCGCCCTTTGATCAACGCCTTCAAATGCGTGCCGTTCTCGTTCCATCAGTGTTTGAAGCTCAATTTAGAGGGGACCCAGATCAGGGTGCAGGGAGATCCGAAGGCAGCCCGAGAATGCTATGTGACGGCAGTGAACACCATCTCATGGAATGGTGATGCAGAAGAACTAGAGAGGAGGATGGAGCAATAGGAGCAGGAGGAGAGAGGTGGCTGGAGTAGAGAGAGGCATTGCGGTGGAGCCAGAGATGGCGGGAGAGCAGGTGGACGGAGAGGAGCAGGAGGAGAGAGAGGTGGCTAGAGTAGAGAGAGGCATTGCGGTGAAGCCAGAGATGGCGGGAGAGCAAGTGGACGGAGAGGAGCAGGAGGAGAGAGAGGTGGCTGGAGTAGAGAGAGGCATTGCGGTCGAACTAGAGATGGCAGGAGAGCAAGTGGACGGAGAGGAGCAGGAGGAGAGAGAGGTGGCTGGAGTAGAGAGAGGCATTGCGGTGGAGCCAGAGATGACGGGAGTGCAGGAATGTAGGAAGGAGGCAGGAGGTGCCTAGGGCAGGAAAAGGAAGATGGGGGAGTCGTCCGGAAAGGATACTCAGCCAGAAGGGATGAAGAGATCATCGCCAGGAATGAGTCCCGAAAAAGAAAGGGGGAGGACCTGGGAGAGAGTGGCTGCGGTTGATGAGGAGCAGGAAGTGGGGAAGGGTAGGTCAAGGGAGCAGGAGAAAAATCCAAGGGATCAAGAAGAAGAGGAGGATCCTTCGAGGCTGAGGGCAGCAGTGGAAGTTCTGGAGATGGACATCCTCACGAAAGATGGGCGAAAGGAGAAGATCAAGGTCAGCGGAGAGCTCACCCCCAGGGATCAGGAGGAGATCCGGAGGTGCGTGCAAGAGAATATCGATGTATTCGCCTGGAGTGCAGCCGACATGCCGGGGGTCGACGCGGACGTGGCGTGCTATCGCCTCAACCTCGACCCCAAGGTTCGTCCCATCCAGCAAAAAAAGAGGGCCATCGCTTCCAAGATGGTCAGGCCTATCAGAGAAGAGGTGGAGAAGCTACTTCAGGCGGGGTTCATATCTGCGAATAGGTATCCGGGGTGGGTAAGCAATGTTGTAATGGTGAAGAAAGGGGAGGGAAAATGGAGAATGTTTATCGACTTCTCTCTTTTAAATAAAGCATGCCCGAAGGATTGTTACCCTCTGCCTCGAATCGACGCGCTGGTTGATTTAGGCGTCGGTTTTCCACTAATGAGTTTTTTAGATGCCTTTTCAGGGTACCACCAGATACGCATGCACCCCCCGGACATCAAAGACGTCACCTTCGTCACCGAAGATGGGTGCTTCAGTTACAACATGATGCCCTTCGGATTGAAGAACGCAGAGACGACCTACCAAAGAATGATGGACCGGATATTTCGGGAGCAGAAAGGGCGGAACCTCTACGTAGATGACCCGATAATTAAGAGCCGAGACCTCGAGTCTCACGTCTTGGACCTGCAAGAAACTTTTGTGACTATAAGAAAATATAAAATGAGACTCAACCATCTGAAATGTGTGTTCGGGGCCAGCAGGGGGAAGTTTTTAGGGCACCTCCCCACTCCTTCGGGAGTGGAGCCTAAACCGGATAAGGTAAAAGCGATCCCGGAACTGGAATCTCCAAAGGATGCTAAGGGGGTCCAACGCCTTACTGGTAAGTTGGCAGGGTTGAGCAGGTTCCTCTCCAGGCCAGGGGAGAGGTGTTCCTCCTTCTTCCGAACTCTGAGGGGTGGGAAGGAATTCGAGTGGACCCCCGAATGCGAGAAGACCTTCCTAGCTCTGAAGCAACAGCTCACCCAGACGCCGCTACTTCAAGGGCCGCGAGAGGGGGAGAATCTGTTCCTATACATGGGAGTAGGGGCAGAGGCAGTGAGCTCGGTCTTTGTGCGAGAAGAGGGCAAGAAGCAATTCCCCATATATTACTTGAGCAGGGTCCTCAAAAAGGCGGAGCTAAAGTACCCCATCCTTGAAAAACTAGCCTTCGCCCTTATCATCTCAGCCCGGAAGCTCAGGCCGTACTTCCAAGCCCATTCCATTCAGGTCGTGACGGAACACCCTCTTCGCCGCATTCTAGAGGGGGTGGAGCATTCGGGGAGGTTAGCCAAGTGGTTGATAGAGCTTAGTGAATTCAACCTCATCTACGTCCCTCGGGTAGCTATCAAGGCGCAGGTGGTGACAGATTTCTTAGCAGATTACGTGGTCGAGGTCAAGGAGGTAGAGACACCTCCCATGGTGGCTTGGGAAATGCTCGTGGATGGGGCCTCGGGCAGAAGTTCTTTTGGAGGCGGGGTGGTTTTAACAAGTCTCGAGGGGACCAGAATCTAGCAGGCTTTGAAGATCCATTTCACCCTTACAAACAACCAGGCCGAGTATGAAGCCATTATCGCCGGGCTCACGCTGTCTCGTGAGCGGGGCATACAGGACCTCAGGGTCTCCACGGATTGTCTGGTGGTCGCAGGGCATATCAATGGAGAATTTGAAGTGAGGGAGCCGACCCTCCAGCTGTACCTAGTAAAGGTGAACGATATCATCGGGCAGTTCCGCAGCTTCTCAATTCAACATGTTCCAAGAGAGGAGAAAACTAGGGCAGACCTGCTCGCTAAGCACGGCCCTCAGGCCGGAGGGACCATGACAGAACTCTTTAGACCCTCTATAGAGGAAGGGGAGTTAATGTAAGTGGACCAGGAGGGGTCCTGGATGGACCCATTTATGACGTTCTTGACATCGGGACATCTACCCGAAGGGGACCTTGAGAAGAAGCAGGTCAGGTACAAGTCGACCTATTACCTGCTGAGGGAAGGGATCCTTTATCGGAAAACGTTGTCGGGCTTACTAGCTCGATGTGTGTCCGAGAAGGAGGCATCAAGGGTACTGGAGGAAGTTCACTCGGGGGAATGCGGAAGCCACTCAGGGAGTCGGACCCTGGAAGGGAGGGTGCTGAGGCAGGGCTACTTTTGGCCTACCCTTAGGAAAGATGCTGAGGAGTTCGCAAGAAGATGCAGAAAGTGCCCGGAGTTCGCTCCACTTAAACTCCTCCTGGAGCAGAGATTACGCACGATAACAGCTCCATGGCCCTTCGCCATATGGGGAATGGACCTGGTAGGCACATTTCCCCAAGCCAGTTGCTAGAGGAGGTTCCTGCTGTTCATGGTGGATTACTTTTCAAAGTGGCTGGAGGTGAAGGCCTTGGCAAAGGTGACGACGCAGGTGGTCAAGAACTTTGTATGGGGGGAAATTATCTGCCGGCACGGGCTCCCTTTGGCCATTGTCACAGATAATGGGCCACAGTTCGCTAGTAGGGAATTTGTAGACTTTTGTGCCCAACTTGGCATAGATCTTCGGTTCGCCTCGGTTCATCACCCCCGAAGCAACAGACAGGTAGAATCCGCGAATAAGATCATCGTGAACCTCTTGAAGAAAAAGGTAGAAAATCTGAAGGGAAGTTGGATGGAGCAGCTCCCCTCCGTTCTTTGGGTTCTGAGGACTACACCGAATACCGCCACAGGAGAGACACCCTTCAGACTCTCCCATGGCTCGGAGGCCGTCATACCCGTAGAATTCGAAGTTGAATCCCCCAGGGTGACAGTGGCAAGGAGAGGAGACCCCGAGCAGACCCGCTGACCAGGCTCCCATCAAGCTGACAGGGCTGTAGGCTCACTCGGTGGTTGGAGGTTGTTTGGAGAGGAGACCCCGAGCAGACCCACTGACCAGGCTCCTATCAAGCTGGCAGGTTTGTAGGCTCACTCGGTGGTTGGAGGTTGTTTGGAGAGGAGACCCCGAGCAGACCCGCTGACCAGGCTCCCATCAAGCTGGCAGGGCTGTAGGCTCACTCGGTGGTTGGAGGTTGTTTGGAGAGGAGACCCCGAACAGACCCGCTGACCAGGCTCCTATCAAGCTGACAGGGTTGTAGGCTCACTCGGTGGTTGAAGGTTGTTTGGAGAGGAGACCCCGAGCAGACTCGCTGACCAGACTCCTATCAAGCTGGCAGGGCTGTAGGCTCACTCGGTGGTTGGAGGTTGTTTGGAGAGGAGGCCCCGAGCAGACCCGCTTACCAGGCTCTCATCAAGCTGGCAGGGCTGTAGGCTCACTCGGTGGTTGGAGGTTGTTTGTAGAGGAGACCCCGAGCAGACCCGCTTACCAGGCTCCCATCAAGCTGACAGGGCTGTAGGTTCACTCGGTGGTTGGAGATTGTTCGGAGAGGAGACCCTGAGCAGACCCGCTGATCAGGCTCCCATCAAGTTTACAGGGTTGTAGGCTCACTCGGTGGTTGGAGGTTGTTTGGAGAGGAGACCCCGAGCAGACCCGCTGACCAGACTCCTATCAAGCTGGCAGGCTTGTAGGCTCACTCGGTGGTTGGAGGTTGTTTAGAGAGGAGACCCCGAGCAGACCCGCGGACCACGCTCCCGTCAAGCTGGTAGGGCTGTTGGCTCACTCAGTGGTTGGAGGTTGTTTGGAGACGAGACCCCGAGCAGACCCGCTGACCAGGCTCCCATCAAGCTGGCAGGGCTGTAGGCTCACTCGGTGGTTGGAGGTTGTTTGGAGAGGAGACCCCGAGCAGACCCGCTGACCAGGCTCCCATCAAGCTGGCAGGGCTGTAGGCTCACTCGGTGGTTGGAGGTTGTTTGAAGAGGAGACCCCGAGCAGACCCGCTGACCAGGCTCCCATCAAGCTGGCAGGGCTATAGGCTCACTCGGTGGTTGGAGGTTGTTTGGAGAGGAGACCCCGAGCAGACCCGCTGTCCAGGCTCCCATCAAACTGGCAGGGCTGTAGGCTCACTCGGTGGTTGGAGGTTGTTTGGAGAGGCGACCCCGAGCAGACCCGCTGACCAGGCTCCCATCAAGCTGGCAGGGCTGTAGGCTCACTCGGTGGTTGGAGGTTGTTTGGAGAGGAGACCCCGAGCAGACCCGCTGACCAGGCTCCCATCAAGCTGGCAGGGCTGTAGGCTCACTCAGTGGTTGAAGAGTGTTTTGGAGAGGATCCGGGAAGCACACGTTGACCGGGACCGCCAAGTGGGTGAGATCGATGAGTGGTTGTGAAACAATAACAAGAGATGGAAAGCCCCAAAGGGAAAACCACACTATTGATCAACAAGAAGAAGGACTCTGATCGTAAAGGAGTAGGAGAATCCCCTGCCCCAAGGAAAAGGAGAGGGGACTAACTCTTGAAGGCCACTCGCTCCGAGAGGTATCAGGGAGCGAGGCGAGATGGGAGGAAAAGGCGTTCCCATGCGCGAGAACTACAGGGACACGATAACTCGCCCCCTGGTCCAGGTCCGCTCTCGCCAGGGGGCGAGACGAGGGACGACACCCTATCGGAGGTGAATGGATCCCCAGATCCCGCAAGCAATCGAAACAAAAGAAAAAAAAAGAAAAAAAAAGAGAGGACTAGCCCTAGAACAACACACGGGTAATATATATATATATATATATATATATATATATATATATATATATATATATATATATATATATATATACGCAACACATCCAGTAAAATATTCCAATACGAAATTACATCAGTGGCAAAAATAAGCACCGTAAGTAAAAGAAAAGTAGAACTCGGGAAGCTTTAATCCTTCTCGCTGGCCATCGAACCCTCTCCCTCGCCGTAGATCTCCGGCACAAGGTCGCGAGCGGTAACGTACTCGCAATCATCCTTGACGACGCCCATCTCGCGCATCATCTTCAGGATCAGCTCGGCGGTTCGGATGTTGGCGTCTCGGCATAACTCCTCGACCTCCTCATGGGAATACAGAGAAGGGGGAAGTGGGGGAATCGCCGAGCGAGAGGTCGAAGGGACGGTGTCCTTGAGTTGGGCGACCTGGGCCCTTAGCTCTTTCACCCCTGCTTCCAGCTCCGCTACGCGTGAGTGTAACCTCTCCGCCGTCTCGGCATCCTGCGGAAAGTCTTTGTTAGATTGGGGTCTGGTACATCGAAAACGAGTTAAGGGAGAACTCACCACTCCTCCGCGAGCCTTGGCAAGAAGTTTCTCGGCTACCTCTAGGCTCTTCGCCAGATCTCCCAACTTCTCGCGCTCGGCGGCAAAGTTGGCCTCAGATTCTTTCCAGTTTTGGTTGTTGAAAATCAGGCGGCGCGAGAGCCTATACGAAAGCTCCAAGGTGCGCAGTTGGGATTGCGTCGCCCTCAGGACCAGATCTCGCGAGGAGGCCTTGTCAAGGGGATCGGGGCCATGACCTCCGTAAAGACCAAAGCCCAAGGAGAAGGCGTGGCCCGTAGGCTGGTCCTGCTCCCTCCAGGAAGGGAGGAGAGTAGAGATTGAGACCCGATGCGCCCCCTTGTCCCAGATTAGTGTTGGGTCGTTGGCAGCATCAGGGACAGCGGGGCCCATGTTGAAGTTGAAGTGGGCAGACGGCGCGGGGTAGCGAGAAGGAGCCCCCTTGCGAGAAGGGGACCTGGTTGGTTGTTAAGAGGAGCTAGCGTGTTGCGCAAGCAGAGCCATTTCTTCAGATAGCGAGACGGCCTTGTGAGGAGAAACCCGAGGGGGGGACGGGGGGGACTGGGACCCTAAGGAAATGGGGCTTAGTGACCCCGACACCACCGTCCCCTCGGGAGCTTTCTTCTTGTCAGGTGGGAGAGAGACTACCTTCTTCACCTTCATTTTCATTTTTTTCGAGGGGCTGAGGCGAGACGGAGCGGGGTCTTCAGCCGGCCTCTTCTTTAGGGAGGGGGTCAACGATTCTTTGGCCGCCTCAGCCGCCATGTTGGCGAGAGCGACGCCCTTGGACGGCTTGATGTTACTTTTGTAAGGGGGGTGAACTGGTACGTTCCTCTCTCCTGGTAAAGGCGAGACGGAATGTTGTCACGGATACCAACAATTAGCGAGAAGGAAGTAATAAAGGCGAGACCAAAAAAGAAGGTCGAGCATACCTTCACTAGGAAGCACGGGGAGGAGCGAGCCGAGACCACGCCTCAAATACTGGACCTCAAAGTTTTTTCCGGCGAGGTACTCACAGAGTAGCTTATCAGTGCCGCCGACTTGGGGGGTTGCGTAAAAGACTTCGGCGGGCGAGACAGGCGCGAGCGGAACGCCACCCAGGTTGCCGCGAATGAAGACGAACCGCGTGAGCCAATGTTGGTTCTTGTTGGGCGTCTCGCAGACTTTGAGACCTTGTCCTGTGAAGTAGGACACCCCGTCCTGATTGGCGTGGTATATAAAGAGCTTGTGGAAAACTGTTAGGCTGAACTCTATTCGCTCTCGTCGCATGTAGCTCACAAAGGCGACCAGGACAGAGATGGCGTTAGGATTCAGCTGGGCTGGCACAGCGCCAAAATATTTTAAGACCTGCTTCACCTCCGGCCAGAGGGGTAATCTCAACCCCGCCTCGAAGTGCGAGACGGGGAAGGCAAGCTGTCCGGGATAGAACGTGTTTATGCTCTCGCCGACTCGGGGGGGGGGGGGGGGGAGCGATTCAAAGCCTTCCGGCAAGTACTCGCGAGTGAAGGCATCGTATTCGTCCACGGAGATACGCCCGGGCGGAAAGTCATGGTCCGCGAATCGCTTCCCGCAGCGGCTGCGTCCCTCGCCATCTTCCGACCTTTTCTTTCCCATAATCGGGCGAGACGGCTGGAATTAGGGACAAGGGAAGCTAGCGAGGTGACCGAAGAGAGAGGATGCGAGACGGCCGACGAACAGTTGGCACATGAGATGGACGAAGAAGAAGAACGAAGGGCTGAGGTGCAGCGACTTATGAAAGCGTAGGTCTGACCCCGGAAAACGGGGTATTTATAGTGATCATGAGATTTGGGAAAAATGTACGGATGGAAAAGTTGTGCAGGGGAAGGGGAAGAGGCGGCCGACCTCTTTCTCTTTCCAGACCTCGATTTGCGCGGCCCTAAGTGGGCCCTCAGCACGGCCAAGCGGTAGGAAATAAATTGGAATTAAAAAAATTGGTAAATCAAGGATAAATTAGCATAAGTTCAAAATTTAAATGTTGTGTTATGGAAAATCGAAAAGCAGGCAATTATCAAATCAATAAAGTTCTTCCCGCGCAAAGCGGATGGCGAGTTCGCAGGGCACATGGTATAGGCGGGACGGAAACATAAATAAGATTATTACATCCATAAACGAAGGGAAGAGAGGCGAGACTCGACGAAAACTTGTCAATTCTTGTGCCACCTCCAGCGCCCCCCGCCGCGAGATCTCACACAGGGAGGGCGGTTGGGGAGGTTGAAAGCGCGAGCCGCGTCGACACCACGTCGAGCGTGACAGAGCTGTTGGTCAACCTCGCTCAAGATCGCCTGGGGGTCAGTCTCGTCTATCTCAATATCAGCATCGATCTCCGAAGAAAGGCGGGCGCACTCCACTTCCAGCCAATCGATTCGATGGTCCGCAGCTTGTTTCCCCTTCTCCAGCTCCTGAATGATGCGTGCGTGCTTCCGCAGCATCTCCGCTACCCTACGCTTCATTTCCAACGGATCCATAGGGTTGCCGAGGTAGTCTTCGATTTCATCTATGGGAGGAGGGGGCGAGACGACCGTCTGCCTGGGGTAATCTTCAACGGGCGAGTCCTCGGCCAGGGAGTCCTCGGCATTCGAGTCGCGCACACCTGCGTGGAGAACTTGGAAGGTGAAATGGAGAAGTGGTAGCAAAGAAAGGCCCAAAAGGAAAAGCCTCTTACCAAGGCTGCGAGAGGAACTCGCGGTATTAGGAGGATCATCCCTCCTCGTCGCGGGAGTAGATAAAGGAGTAGAGGGTTGTGGCGAGACGGACTGGTGGCGGTGTTCAGAGATATTGATTCGTATGGTTTCCGGACGATGAGAAGGCGCCGGGACCTTCTATGTACGGGAAGCAAGTAAGCAGGCAAGCGAGATAGAGATAAAGACATCGACGTTGACGGATTTACCTCCTTTTCTCTAGGATTGGCCGGGGGAGGAGGGATACGCCTCCTCGGGAAGGTGCGAGAAGGCTCCCCTGCCGAGAGGGAAGGATTAACAGCTTTCGCCTTCTTGGGAGGGGAAGAGGAGGGTGGTAAGGATGGAGGAGCACGGATCGGAATCTTGTTCAGAGCCGCCACAGCCGCCTTGTACCTCTGGCGCGCCGCCGCAATGCGGTCACGGAAACTTTGGCTGAGAGACATAGGGACGAAAGCTAGAAGGGGATAGGGGGAAGGAAACGAACTCCTGCAGTGAGAGGAGTCCGGTATGTATAGATTGGGCAAGGGGCCCACCAAAAGATTCCCTCATAAATCCTCTTTAATGACGCGAGCCTCGGTTGGACTATCTTTCCGAGTTTGTAATTAACTCGAAAAGAGCGGGGATTGTGTACAACCTCGGGCTCGCAGGGGCCAAAGGCTTGAAAAAGGGGGCTAGGCGAGACGGCCCAATACAATCGTCAATTCGCAGAGCGAGTGGATCCCGCCCAGGGTAACAGGCAGAGGGCCCAGGTGAGAAGGGCCTGAGCGAGAGCTGCGTCATGAGACGGGCAAGTCAGCGCCAAAGGAGGAGGCACTCGCGGGCAGGTAGCCGACTCGCCATGCGAGAGGACTTCAGGGGGGAGCTCTCGCTAGCGAGACGGAGCTCTCGCCAGGCGAGAAGCCTCCAGAAGGAAGCTCTCGCCAGGCGAGAAGACCCTGTAGGGGAGGTCTCGTCAAATCCCCGGTTCGGTTTAAGACTGGTTCAGGTAGGGTCGGGTCTATCTTTTAGCCCCACAGGATTTTACGCTTTTGCCCTGGGTGGTCTGCATGTAGCCCTTCAGAACGGCGGAGTTTGGCTGTTGGCAGATCCGACTGAGGGTATTCTAGTAATTTCAGGACTGCTCCATTTGGTTATTGGCAGTTCCAGTTGAGAGGCCTATAAATAGACCGATAAGGTTCTTTAGAAAAGAGAGATTCCTAACTCTCCTTCTCTCTTTCTAAGGCACCTAGCTCAGCATTGACTAGGGAGGGGAAGGATTCCAATTCTTCCGGGTAAGAGGTGGGACCTCCGCGCTGAGGCCTCCAGTCTATTCTTTTGAGAGCCTTGTCCAGAGGGTCGTCCGAAGAGAGTAAGGGCGAGCTGCATCCTCAATTCCGAGCTTTAGGAGGGACCAACTTTGTTGGTTCCAACACACTTAGCCATGCCATCAAACATCCAAGGGCTCTGTTACGGGTCCTCCGTCATTTATCTTAGTATATTAGTATTATGATGTATCGAGTTTGTATTATATCGAATCTTTATTATGATCAGTGAAGTTAGAGTATTTAGGTATTTATATATTTCGCATATTATCTTTGTAGCGGGTATTTACGTCTGTGCCATTTGGGCCTTACATAAAGAGGTCTTGTCATGTATTTTAGGTTAATTAATGAAATATCAATTTTCTTTATCTCTCTAAAATTCCTCTCCCTCTCTCTCTAAGTTCTTCTCTCCTTACTCCACCCTCTAGGGTTTCTTCCTCTCTCTCATCTCCTCCACCATCTAGGGCTTGCCCCTTGTATCTCCGCCTCCAACAATCCTCAACGAAGCAAACCCATAACAACTGCGTATCAGAGGCTCTTTCCTTCCCTCCGATAGACGTTTTCGCCATTCCCCACGGTCTGCTAATGCTCTACCTTCCCGAACTGCACACTTCTTCCCCGTTGCCAGCAAACCCCTTGCCACCGCACCTCCCAGCGCCTCCAGCAACCTCGCGGAAGCCCACCGCCATCGTCGCTGCTTCCGCTATTTTTTGCCACCCAGAGCTACATCTGTTTCTCCGCAACCCAGAGCCGCTACACAAACCAGCACCCCTGACGCCATCGTCGACACTTTCGCTCGATGAGTCCTCGCCGCGGCAGTTGCGGCCTCTGCCCTCAACAATCTTCCTCGTGCACGTCTTCTGCTCTTTCATCGAAGCCGCCTGCTGCTCCATCCTTGAGCCACGGTCCTTGAGCCATGCACCTCTACGCTAATATCTTCCATTCAATCTCCCTCGAGCCCCTCACACACGCCCTTCCGCGTCCTGTTGTCAAAACCACACGACACAAGCCGTATCTTTTATCCATTTTTTTTAGTTTTGTCTACAGTCCGCCAATCTCTCTGCTCCACAGTATTTTCTGCCATTCATCGTGGCCCCCACAATCACGTTCTCTTTTATTTTTCTTTCACCGTGCTGCCAGCCCCAGGACACGCTTGCCCTCCCCACCTTTGTTTTATTTTCTTTATTATTTTCCTGCCAACCACCACCCTCTCTCTTAATTTATTTTTTCTCATCTAATCCCTCCCCCACTCACATAATTAATTCCCTATTAATTAAGTACTTCGTCCCTATGAAGTAATTAATTACTACTTTAATCCTTAATTAGTTATTACACCATTTCATCATGTCACTTAGCGCTGTCGACCGCATTGACCTCCTCACCACCCTCGCCATGCTGGACCGTCGTATTGCTCATCGGGAGGCTCGACTCGGCCATGTCGATACTCAGCTCGACCTCACGCTTGATGCCCTCCGCATGTCTCGCGACTCATTGGTGGTTTTTCTGTCACCACCACCACCGGAGCTGGACTCGTCACCTTCTCCTCCAATGATGATGTCACCACCATCCTCCGTCGTTCAAGACCGTCCACCGCCATCGCCGTCACCATCGACTCTACTCATGCAGTTGCCGCCACCACCACCGTCGTCGCCACTACCGCCGTCGTCGCCGCCGCCGCCATCGTTGTCGTCGCCGCCACCGCCGTCGCCGTCGCCACCGCCACCGCCGTCGCCGCCGCCACCGCCGTCGCCGCCGCCACCGCCGTCGCCGCCGCCACCGCCGTCGCCGCCGCCACCGCCGTCTCCGCCGCCACCTCCGCCTCCGCCGCCACCGCCACCGCCATCTTCGCCGCCACCACTGCCGTCGCCACTGCCATCGTCGCCACCACCGTCGTCGCCGCCGCCACCGCTGTCGCTATCGCCGTCGCCACCATCGTCGCTGCCACCACCACCACCGCTGTCGTCACTGCCACTACCGTCTTCGTCGCCTCTGTCGGCTCTTGCTCCGCCGGTCCCTGCCATGCAATTCCCATCGGCCTCATTGACACCTCTTCTGCCGACACCTGCTCCACCAACCCCGACGGATCCTTTCATGCCGCCACATGTCGGCCCTCCAATCTCCGTGTGGTCGGTACTCACAACCCCTCCAACGACCCCAACAAAGCCATTCCATAGGCCACCCATTTTCCTGATGGCGCCGCTGCTCCTCGCTGACGCCACCTCTGCCGCTACGCGTTACCGCGCATTGTTCTGGAGGGAGGTCATGGTACCAGATGATCCGACCACCCGCATGGAGCACGAGCTTGAGGGCAAGCTCATTTTGAAGGACGGATAGAGTGTTACGGGTCCTCCGTCATTTATCTTAGTATATTAGTATTATGATGTATCGAGTTTTTATTATATCGATTCTTTATTATGATCAGTGAAGTTAAGAGTATTTAGGTATTTATATATTTTGCATATTATCTTTGTAGCGGGTATTTACGTCCGTGCCATTTGGGCCTTACATAAAGAGGTCTTGTCATGTATTTGAGGTTAAGCAATGAAATATCAATTTCCTTTATCTCTCTAAAATTCCTCTCCCTCTCTCTCTAAGTTCTTCTCTCCTTCCTCCACCCTCTAGGGTTTCTTCCTCTCTCTCATCACCTCCACCTTGTATCTCCGCCTCCAACAATCTTCAATGAAGCAAGCCCATAACAGGCTCCAACCGAGTCCCTTCTCATCATACCAATCCCGTGCTCAAAAACACGCAAAGGCTCCACACTGAGTACCTTCATAACAACTTACCCATGCTCCAAGCACGCAAGACCTACCTTAGCATGGGAGACTAATCTTCTTAGTTGTCAATCCCGTCATATCTTCATTACCTGAGATAAGTGACTAACACATCACATGGCCATGAACGTTTTCTCATCTAGACCTTTTCTATAATTCAGCATCCACATGTATGTCAATTCATTCATCTTTCCCCAGACTTTATATCATTGAACATTCAATGTGACATTTATTCTTCTACATGATCAGCACAATTTTATAGTAGATACATCACATGTTCTTCCAATGATTGTAAATTACCGCATAGCTATTTATTACACATTCATGCATCATGCATCACAAACTCCTTCAAAATTTATAACATTCATCACATTGTTATTAAGTGCATCCTTACCGGATTTCATGAACAAATCATTTGTACATCCAAGGTCCATCCAAAGCCATTAGTTTACCATGGTTACATATAAATAAATTCACTCAATCCAAAATATCATTTGGCTACGATCTTCCTACTGAACTCAAAATCCGGATGCACGGCTAACACAACTTTCTTAGACAGAAAATCTATTCTGGACTTACGTTAGTTTAACGCAGCAACTTCCATCGCACTTTGTGGGAGCCACAATGCTCACCAGAAAATTTGCAACCATCCATTGGAAAGGTTTTTCTGAGGGCTACAACTTTCGTGTTCAGCCCAAGAGCTAGAAGTACTCGGATCATGGCTTAAATCGAGCATAAAGCCTGCTGCGTACAGAAATCAGATTTTTGCACGCTTCGTAAAGTCGAATGAACGACATCGGTTCGTCTTCTTCCTCTAGAAATTTATACAAAGATACATGCAGCTCTTCCTCCTCCCTTATTCACCCTCCGTAGACCACCTTTTTTCACGAAACCAAGTCCATCGTCCTCATATGAAGAGAGGAAAGGTTGAAGACAACAAAACTCTAGGACAAAGGTCCTACCGTGATCTCTACCTAGGAGATCTTCATTACGCACCAAAGTCAAGCTCTCTTGAGCGGACATCTCTTCTATAATATATCTAATGATCTAGCACCAAGGGAGAGGGTAGGAAACTCACCTCATTTCCGTCCATAGATCTTGTTCTTCTTCTTGGCGACATGTTTGGTTTCCTCGTCGGTATCGTTCTTCACTGAGAGTGTTCGGTCGGCTGAAGAGGAAGATGACAGCTAGGGTTTCCGATCATTCATTTTTATAAGAAAATATTAGGGTTAAGGTTACTCCGCCACGTGTCACGCTGTCATTAGACCGCCCATCATTACATTAAATAAGTCCCCTTGAAAAGACCGGTCATAAGGCCGCCGTTCAACACGGGACCCGAACCTGGTTCAACCTGTAACCACAGTCTGGCCGAAATTTTTTAAGTCAAATTCGTCGTGTAAACTAGACGAATCGTAGGAAGCCTCTGTGTAGTCTCGTCGAATCGGCTCAACATGTCAAGGCAAATCTGACGAATTCGTCGAGTCCAACTCGACGAATTCGTCGAGTATCTCTGACGAAATTCGACGAATTGCTTTTCTTTTGACGAGTTTCTCTAATACGGCCGAACCAGTTTGAAAAGCACCAAGTCCATTATACGTATTCGTCGAGTATCACTCGACGAATTCGTCGGATATCCGCGACGATATCCGACGAATTACACTTGTTCCACATAATCGTCCAAGTCATTCTCGACGAATTGGCTAAACATTCTAAGAAATTCGACGAATTCC
This sequence comes from Platanthera zijinensis, assembly GCA_039513925.1. Taxonomy (NCBI): domain Eukaryota; kingdom Viridiplantae; phylum Streptophyta; class Magnoliopsida; order Asparagales; family Orchidaceae; genus Platanthera; species Platanthera zijinensis. Next base: position 128,871,685 of record CM077088.1, on the reverse strand, counting down.
AACGAATCCTTCAAAATTCCACTGGCCGAAAATCCTAAGGCAAAGCGTTGTATGTGTCGAGTATCACTCAATGCTTTTTGAATCCAATCGACGCACTCGACGCTTTTCGAGAGGCGTCGTGATTACTCAGCGCCTGCCCACCAGTCGACGCTCTCGACGCCTAAGTCAACTCTCCTGACTCAAAAACACGTGCGAGGGGTCTAGCACGAACCGGGACGTTACACCTTAGACATGAACTTGCATTCAACTTAGATCTAGGATTGAACCATTTGCAGGGTTATTCACTATATTTGTAAATATGGAATGGTTTGGACCTTTTGCTCTAGTATAATTTGTGTTCTCCATTACAGTAGGCTTTTGGAATACTTGATTGCTCTAAATGGTCATACATTAAGGCTCCTTTTGGGAGAGCAGTGCCTGTCGCTCCGGTGGAGAATGGCGGTTCGGTGAGAAATAGAGCTCCAAATGGAGTTTTGCCCTTTCCCACCGCATCGGAGCTCCAAAATGAAGATTATCCAAATACTTGCATTTCTTCGGTGAGCTGATTCAAAAGCGCCAATGTAGTAAAGCAGTGTACTAAACAAAGCCTAAATGATATCAAAGTATGACACAATTTGAATCTGAGCGACAAAATTAGGTGTCCAATGGCGGGAGAATCACAGTAGATTATTAAAAAAAATATGCTAACAAATATCATGTCTCTGAAAATCTGTGGTGAATAGCTGATTCATGGACCTTCATGTAACCATAATTCACATTAGTCATGGGCAGGACTGTTCTGACCGCAATTCACAATAGCTGATTCCGTCCGTGCTTTCTAAATCAGCCTAAACTTTTTAAATAGTTTTGTCCTATAGAAACTCAAACTCTTTATATTTATGGGCACAGTTCAGTTATTTAATGGGGTGTCTTTAAATTTGAATTGGTTACTTCCAATTATTTTATTTTTCATATTATTGTCTTTATGCCATGTCTATACTAAGGAGTGTTCAAGCTGCTAAGAAATTTCTGAAACTTTCTTCTGAACATTCATGTATAATTTTAATAGCCCAAACTTCCATAATTTCAATTAGAAGTCCTTTTCCTTTCTCTTTGAATTTCTGTGATGTAGGAATATTATGTTAATTGTCATCAAGCGTTACAATTATCTGTAATAAAGTATATAGCTGGATGGAGTTAATTTGGGCCTTCTTATCCTAGCTCTTGGATGACTCATAGGTTTCCTTGAGTTCTTATTTGATAACATGGCCAAATATAATTCATTCTAGCTATAGTCGGATCTGATATTAAAATTGCATGTGAATTAGAATCTTAATCTCTGATTAACTGGCAAGTTACATTTAAGGTCATATTGATATATCTTCATTATTTGTGTGAATTCATAGTCTAAATATACGTTTACGTTGTACGGAAGGAAGCTAATGAAATTATTTCCTATGTTTTCCTAGGTGTTCAACTGTCGTGGAGTCATTACCGTCCATGCCTTCTTATTCGTTAAACCTTACCGAGCCACCTGATCTGCAAAAGATGCGTCTTCTTGTCGGCGCTCCACTGAAAAAGCCTCCAAAATATCCTGTCGAAGAAATTTTGCCCGTGTTTTCTTATCCTGACGCGGCGTATATCAAGTCTAAACCAGAAGATATGTCTGAATATTTGAGCACCGAAGCTTTAAATGGATTTGTCGTGCATTGTACCAGCGATTTTATTTCTGCGTCACAGAAGGTTCATGTTAGAGTTCGCCGAGTGCGGCTACTTGGATTTGAGGTATCATATTAAAGAGAGATTAGCTGCTTTCGTTGTTTTGGATAACAAAAGATTCTGATATGAATGCTTGCGGATGATTTCAGGGTGCTGGGAAAACTTCTCTTCTTAGAGCATTATTGGATCAAAGTAACAGCCGAGGTGTTACAAATTATGAGTGTCCTCGATTGAATGAATATTTTATCGATGGGTTGCACTATGTTGATTCAGGAGGAATAAGAATGCAGGTTTCTTTTAAACTTATTTTATGTATGGATCAATCAATCTAATTGTGTACGCTTGAATTACCAAAGAGGCGAACCTTTTAAGTAAATTCGCAATGAGAAAGACGAGAAAGAAAATTATTATCTCACTCAATTTCTCAACTAAGGAAATGAATGAGCCCAGATTGAATTTCATTCCTTTGCTGTTTTCCATTGACTTTTCATTTTTTTCCCTTAAAGAAAACCGAACCATAATGCGACAATGGTCTCATACTTGTTCTGTTAAATGCCATGAATTTATGGCCTAATATTTCTGCTGGATCCGAGAGCCTCTCAAGGGGGTACCTTCTATTTCCCTGATGTTTATTTGTTCTCTTTTTTGTGTGCAGGAGCTGCACTCATCGGCCACAAAATTCAGAGAAGAATTGCAGAAGGGCACGCATGATCTTAACGAGAAGACCGATCTAGTCGTACTCGTGCATAACTTGTCGCAGAGGATTGACCGACATCAGCAGTCAAGCCATTCTTCATCACAGCCAGCACTCTCTGCTCTTCTGAATGAGGTGAAGGCTCTTCACATCCCTTGGGTTTTGGCCATCACAAACAAGTTCTCGACAAGTGCCCAAGAGCAGAAGATGCTGGTCAAATTTTCCATGGAGGCATATGGAGCTCCGCCGAACATGATTGAAGTCATCAACTCATGCCCTTCTGTGGTGCCAACTGTCACTAGTTCTATTCATGCGCCAAGTCCGCCGGACAGTAGCTCAATGTGGAGACTGCATGCTCAAAAGATAATTCTTGCTCCAATCAACCTTGCCCGTATACCCTTCCAAAGGAAGGATATTATCTTTCCTATCGAGGGTGTTGCTTCTTTCCGAAAATTGGTACATCGTGTTCTTCGTAGCCATGAGGAGATGTCCTTTCAAGTAAGAATTACTTTCAAGCACAACTATTTACGCATACACTTGAAAAATATTTGGATGAAATGCTATGATTCCTCATATCTACCCCTCTTCTAGAGTTAAGGGTGCGGTGGTTAAAACGAAGAAATATGTTAGTATCATCGGATGGAAGTTTCTTTAGTAAAACTTTTTAAAACTTAAAGTAGGCTAACAATGTTATGTAGATTCTAGTATAAGTCATAAAAAGGCCATCAATACACAAGTTGAGTGTGAGTATAATGATGGATGTGTGGCCAAAGAGTGATTATAAATTTAAAACTTATTAGATTGAACATTATATGAAGAGGGTGAAGGTGCGCCTATTAGACTGTTAGAGATACTGTGTATGGTATATATAGCTTAGGCTCACCTCGGGTGTTGTGATCATCCTCTCATATATATATATATGTGTGTGTGTGTGTGTATACCCTATTGCATTGAATTATTGGTATTTTATTATGGTATCAGAGCTAGGTTTCTCTTTCCGTTTCTTGTTGCTGATTAACAGATCTGATCGCTGCTGCTTCTCGTTGTTCTGGATTATGTTTCGTCGCATCCCGATTGCTACTTACGATTTTGTTCTCGATCGCTGCTTATGGCTCAAGCAGGTTTGCCGATCCCGATTTGTCGCTGCTTCGTATTCCGATCGCTACTTACGATTTCAAACAGGTTCGCCGATCCCGATACTATTGGTGCTTCCCGTCTCTACATGTTGTCGCTACTTCCTGTCGCTAAATGTTGTCGCTGCTTCCTGTCCCTACATGTTGTCGCTTCTTCTTTCGCTACATGTTGTCGCTGCTTCCTGTTACTACATGTTGTCGCTGCATCTTGCCGCTGCATCTTGTCTCTTCTTAGTATCCCGATCGCTGGATCCTGATCGCTGATCGCTACATGGTCTTGTGTCGACATCGACACCTTCTACCGCATCCTAAGTCCTAACCACTGACCTTGTTCTCCTCCTCTTCCGACTGATCCCGCAGTCCCGACCTCCTTTGCTGATCTTCTTCTGATCCTGCAGCCCCGACCTCCTCGGTTGTTCTTCTTCTCTGGCCACCTCCGTCCTCCATTGGTTTGATGACATTGTCTCACATCTCATCTGTCTTCCTCCAAATGACAGATGTCATCCTCGACGGGCGGAATTACACGGTATGGTCCGCCAATGATACTCCGTGGCCTTGATCTATGGTGCCACATTGACGACACCAAGCTTGCTCCACCCCCACCGTTTGCTAGTATGCGGACTCCTCTTCCATTGTCAGCATTGCCACTTTATCCTAGCACTCTGACTGGGCGAGGTGGCGCTTGGACGAGTCTTGTACGATAGCCGTCATCTATTAGTCCCGCGAGCTCCTCATACGCATGACCGTCTATGTGCTCCCTATGGACAAGTCGATGTGGGATCACTTGTGTCGACTCTACCTGCCATCTAGCTAGACCCTGCGCTACTTCCTGTTCCAGACCGTTGGTGTTTGCTTATAGCGTGATCGGTCTGTACAAGCTTTCTTGCTGAGCTCCTAGACATCTGGCGTCAGTGCGATCTTCTTCCCTGCGCTACTTGCACCAAGTGTGCTGCTACATCCCAGGATCGTGACTTCCAGCGTATGTATGAGTTTCTTTTGCATTTACGCCTCGAGTTTGAGCTTGTTCGAGCACAGCTTCTGCACCAGGATCCTCCGCTGTATCTCATCGATACTTTGGCCTTGATGATCGTTGAGGAGACGCATCTCCACTCCTTTGACACTACTATACTCCTGGTGTGATCCCTCATGTTGTTCTGGCTGCTCCACAGCTTTCACCGTAGTCTTCTCTTGTGAGTGCTCCACTGCTGCCTTCGTTGGTTATAGTGCTCTAGTCTGCCATATTCCTCGTCTTCCTCCGACACCTTCTGCAGTTCAGTCTGATGCTCCTCGTCCCCCGCCTGTTTACTGTCACTACTGTCAGTGTCTTGGACATGTCAAATCTGAGTGTCGCAAGTTTTAGATGACTCAACAGTTTGGTCAGCAGCGTGCTCCTGTTGCACCTTCCGCTCACTTTTCTCCTCCGACGCAGTCTCTCTTTGTATCTGAACTTGCCCAGCCGATTGCCCAGTAGCTCTCCCAGGGTTCCCTGCTTGCTCCTCTATCTCCGTAATTCCACCAGATGCTTCTGACGCCTCTGCCTCTTAGCCGTCTATCTCCTCCCCGCATGTATCTCTCCCTTCGACTGGTTGCTTGACTCTGAAGTCTCCTTTCACATGACTTATGATGCGACCTAACTCTTGTCCGGTCAGCCCGTCTCTTCTGACCTTAGTATCATGGTAGCAGATGACACTATTCTCCCCATCATCAGCCGTGGTCTCCTTCATACCAGCCATTTCCATGTTCTCGATGTTGCTTACATACCCAGGTTATCCATGAATCTTATATCCGTCGGCCAACTCAAATCCCACGATTGTCTTGTTATTCTTTATGAGTTTGCGTGTCGTGTGCAGGATCGTCTGACAGGGACACTTCTTGGAGCTGGCCGTCACCGTTGCAGAGTGTATGTCCTTGATTATCTCCATCTTCCATCCATTCCATCTTCACCGTTGGCTTATACCTTTTGTATTCCTTCGGTGGGCTTCTCTCAATGACATCATTGTCTTCGTCATCCCAGTTGTTCGCGCCTTGCGTCTCTCATCAGTCATGGTTTCCTTAGTTGTGTTTCTGTTGATCGGTCCCAATCTTGTAAGGGTTATAAGCTTAGTAAACAGCTACAACTCCCCTATCAGTCTAGCGAGTCTTGATCTCAATGTCCCTTTGATTTATGTCATTATTATGTATGAGGCCCTTACATTTTATATCAAAGGGTGGACAACAGTATTATGTTATATTTGTTGATGACTATTCTCGTTATTGTTGGGTCTACTTTATGCATCTCGTTCTGAATTTTTCAGATTTATGTTACTTTTTTTGTTATTGATGTAGACTGAAATTAGGGTTTTTCAGAATGACTACTTTTTATGCAATTAATTTTATTTGATGTAGGCCGAGCGGTCCAAATTGAATTTTGCGCGTAAAATCACGCTCGTCGTGACAAACTATACTAAATTCGGTGATTGTCATTAGAATCAGATCTCTCAAACGTTCTTCGTGTTGAATCTTGGCGAGATTTATGCACCCACAAGCAAAATCACAATAACTTTTTATGAACTAACGATAACATGAGTATATCAAACGTTCGAGGCAAACTTAACAATATTTAATTGAAACATATAAAATTAGTTTGATATTTTGAAGCAGAAAATTAGTGAATGTTACCCAGAGGAGGCGTGACTCTTCCAAAACAGGATGTGGATGGAGATGGAGTCAACTATGGCTCAAAGACTGTCAGAATGGATGTTGTAGTCGACGACAACCCGTTGCTAGAACAGTAGCAGATTCCGTCGCGTTAGTTGGAGTCGACCGCCCCTTCTGCTGAAACACGCGACCGAGCAGCCTTTGAGTTTGCCGGGTTCGAGCGCAAATCACGGGGGCTGGATGCGGGAGGCGCGCGGTTCGCCGGCGGGTCCTGGAGTTTTGCCGGCGGGTCCTGGAGTTTCTTCAGCGGCTGAGGATTGGACGGGGAATGAAGTGAACAGGGGGAGGGCCGATTACAAGGAATGAAGGAACGAAATAGGTTTCGTTCCTATAATTTTTCGGCTCCCGCTATTCTCCATGGCGTTTCTTTTTTACAAGCTCTGTTGATTAAATTACTCATTTGATTTTTATTTGTTTCTAAATACTCATTCCCAAAACTATACTCATTTCCAAATTGTTTTTCTTTTAGGGAATTGTTAAGTGCACTACAAATTTGGCTAGGTGCACTTCAATTTTAAGTAAATTGAGGCCTTATTTCCTTCCCATAAAAAAAACTAGGTGCACTTCAATTTGAGTGCACGGCAGCCCCCTCCAGTCCGCGATTTTGGTTCTAGGGTTTCCACATCTGCGATTCTCCCGCTGCCTCTCCGCCGTCGACGATCCGCCCTTCGTGGACTCCCGCCGCCTCTCCAGCCCGCGAAGACCTTCGTGGACTCTCCCGCCGCCTCTCCCGCCGGCGACAATCCGCCCTTCGTGGTCTCTCCTGCCGCCTCTCCCGCCCGAAAGACCCCCCCTCCCCCCCGCCTCTCCCGCCGCCTCATCTATGACTCTCTCGCCGCCTCATCTGCGACTCTCCCGCCGTCTCATTTGCGACTCTCCTGCCACCTCTCCCGCCCTTGGTTCTAGGGATTCGAGCTTCATGCGGAGAGAGGCGGCCCTTCTTCGTTCTTCTTAAGCCCTGGTTCTACCTAAGTTACTGGTAAGCAATTTTTTTCAAACCCAAAAATCTTTGTTTGGATGTGTGTAAATGGATCGTCAATATGTGTGATAACATCCTGCAAAAGCTTTAGTAAAGTAGCTAGACCTTGTGGATGCAAGCAGATCTGAAGCTCTGGAAGTCAAGAACAGCTACAGGTGAAGGCATCGCATCTGTGAGCTTGAGCACTCTGACAACTTTTGGAAGTGAAGATTCCAACATTATTGTATGGGAGAATATGAAGTAAAATAATCATTTTGGAGCACTATCGTACAAAGGTATGCAATCATTAATTGTAAAACATTTTATTACTAGATTTCATTCCTTAATTGATTATTTTTATCTTAAAATTGTAGGAATATGGACATCATAAGGATCAATGACTGGAAAGTTTTGACAAAGAAAGCGGTGATTTATTTAGTTTTTTTGTTTTTTCATTTTGATGAAATCATATTGTTGTTAATTCATGTTATTTTGTGGTTACTTTTCCAAATTTGAATGTAATCTATGGTGCGTGTCCTATTTATCCTTTGTTTTTATGAACAAATGTTGTGGTTCATTGATATATCAAGTTAATCTTGTTAGTTTGCTATTAACAAAAATGCGGTGCCCCTAACAATTATGTTTGCACCTATCGTAGTGCGGTGCTCTTAACAAAAAAGTGCACCTAGCCAAAATTGTAGTGCACTTAACAATTCCCTTCTTTTATCCAGCAATTTTCAAACTTTTTCCAAAAATTATTTCCAAAAGGGCCATTCCTGAGTTGGGTCGTGGTTGCTTGCTATTATTCCATTATTTTTCCAATTAGTTGTTAATTTTATGCACTCTCCTAAAGTAATTCAACTTGTCTCTTATGTCATAACTACTCAAATTACCGATGTTTTTATTTAGTGTCTCACCGGTCAGTCAAACCGATAAGCTGAAAAAATTAATCGGTGCATGGAAAGAAAAACACATGAAATGAATAATAGCAAAGAAAACATGAAATAAATACGTAATAAAAGCTCTTTGAGGCAAGATGGTGTCATGCGTCTTTGGATTCGACTGAGGATGCATCAACTCCTCCGGGGTTAAAAGAGCTCGACCCCGACGAGAATTCACAAAGACTGGCAACGTAGAGATTTGACGTCGTCGTTGGTGTTAAATCAGGTGGTATGCCAGGGACCATGACAGGTGGCTCGATGTACTTCTTAATTTTCAGTGGACCAATAACGCAAGACGCACCATGGCGCAAGACGCACTAAGGCGCACAAAGGTCTTGGAAGATAGGCGCGGATACGCGCCTGACAATGGTAAGACGCAACCACATTTATTTTAAATAATCAGTATCAAACATTATTTCAGTTTCTCGATCAAATTATTCATCTAGTATACTAATTAATCATTTATATCTCCTAAAAAATATGGTCATTTGCATCATATCTAAGTCACAACGCACAATTATCCTTCACAAACATTAAATCAAGAAAAAAATTTGAGTTCTTACACTATTTTTTCTTAATTTTTGAAGAAAAAAATTTACAACAAAAATCTCACTCAGACACGCATTTTATATTCCAAAGGCTCAAATAAGGCGCACAGAGGCGCAAACCTCTGAGCCTGGTGAGCCTTGAGCCTTAGGCACGCTTGAGGCGCGCCTTCAATAACATAACCATACTCGAGCTTGGTTCTTATTCATCCCCATACTGTGTTCCAAAAATATGGTAGAAATTTTTTAATATGTTAATATAACTCCTCAAATCGGTCTTTACTCGAATGATAGTGTGGTGACATAAAAACGTAGTCTCTAAATATGAATCGATGGGGTGTGGTGTGTGGAGTGAGTGTTCTTCGAATATGGTATAAAAAAGTTGAGAAATATCATGCGACACTTTGGGGCTCGATAAATGTGGGGTGAGTGGCACATCTGGGCCACGAGTTACTTCGTGGGGTGGGGGTTCAAGTGGGAGTGCGGTTAGCAGTAATGTGGTGGAGTTAATGAAAAGTGAATTAGAACGCTTAAAGGTCCTCTCGTGGGCTCTTGGAATAAGGCAGTTCTTCTGGGGAAGAAGAACAATCTTGTGTCAATTGTGTACGATGGAATGAGAGTTCTAGTGCCGTCGTGCATGACATGTCAGTCGTACTGCCAAGATCGCCCTAGTAAGATGTGACATTCATCCATGACGGCGACATGACATAATACACTATCTGAATATGTGCTCCATATAAAAAACTCTACTAGATAATAATGAGAGACGGATATAGTCAAATGACTATTGACTCTGGATAAGCTGTAGAATTGTTCTAACGTATGCGTCTCATGCCCTAAAATGTCAACCATGTGCTGCGAAACAAAACTCTCCATACTACCACTATCGATGATAATGAAACAAAATTGTCCCTGGATGCGTGCAGTAGTGCGAAAAATATTGTGCCTCCTATGATCATCCTCAGTAGACTCACTAGAGGTAATCATACTATAACGTAAGATGCAGACTAAGTGTTCAGCATATTCGTCTTCCACTTCTATAACATCCTCAGACGCGTGCTCAGGCTCAAGTTCTGGGTGAGAATCATTAACGTGAACTCCATACTAAGGCTATTGTCCATCAGTAGAGTCGATAATAGCGACGAAGTGGCGCTGCAGACATTCAGATGATTTGTGTCCCTGCTTCATACACTTGAAGCATCAGAATACTGTAGTGTTGGGCTTAGCCCTGATAATCTCCTTACCCTTGGAGGGGATAATGGACGGGGTCAGAGTTCCAGCTATGATAGGAGGGTGACGGTAATCCGAGATCCTAGCAGTGGTTGTAGTGGTGTTGCTCAATGTGGATCTATCAGTAGATCTGACTTCGATTATCCACTTCTGTGAGGACTCCACTCTCCGTGCGCGACTCGATATCTCTCTTAAGTTCTTATAATCAAATAACTCTAGCTGATCTCTAATGGAATATTGCAACCTGTTCAGATAACGATACACAATCATATCATCATCCTCTCGGAGGTCGAGACGAGATTGAAGGACTAGGAATTCGTTTATGTTCTCATCCACCGTTAAATTTTCTTGTCGTAGGTTGTGGAACCTACGGTATATGGTTTGCAAATAATCCTCTAGGACGTTCTGCTTTCACAGTTGAATTTTGAAATCATCCCAAGTGGTAACTGGGGGCAATCTTAAGTTGAATCTAGACCGCTCTAGCTGACTTCACCAAACCAAAGCGGAACCTTTAAGTCTAAGGACTGCGTACTCAACTTACCTAGCTTTGGGCAATTGCTTCCAAGCTAAGAAGCAATCCATCCTATCGCACCACTCTAAAAATCTCTCGGGTTCTGATTGCCCTTCGAAGTCACCCACATCTAACTTGACTCCCATGTCCCAACGGGGTTTGTTATGGAGTTTGAGTTCGGGGTGTGCAAGTTCTAGTGGCCTAGGGTTAGGGTCTACTTCGACCACTGAGGTAGGTGTTAGGTTTAAGTGCAAGGTGACTTCTATAGTGTTGACCGATGTGCGTAAATCATTCACTACATGCCCGAGGCCCCCATGGTGGTGGTGAGATTTTCGTTCGCTTTCATTAGGTCGCTCATACGTTGCACCAAATCCCCTACGCTGTTTTCTAAGTGATCAACTCGCTTTTCCATTGAAACAATTTGATTTTAAAAATTTATAAGAAAATTAAAAATATTTTAGTTGAAGAATTGTTTAAAAGAGAGTTCCCAAGTGGGAGAAAAACCCCCCTTTTTTAAATTTTAAAATAGGGATTTAGATAAAATAATGATTTTCAAATAGAAATGGTAATTAATAGAACACATTTTTTTTCATAAAAATAGATTAAAAAATTTTCTTGCTAAATTTTTTATTTTTTTTTAAAGCACGGATCGTTGATTCGCGGTAGGAGCAAATTAATGAAAGCGATGTAGTCTCAAATTAGGGTTTTACAAATTAACTACTTTTTATGCAAATTAATTTTATTTCATGTAGGCCGAGCGGGCTAAATCGAGTTTTGCGCGTAAAGTTACGCTCGTCGTGACAAACTATACTGAATTTGTTGATTGTCGTTAGAATCAGATCTCTCAAACGTTCTCTGAGTTGAATTTTGGCGGGATTTTTACACCCATAAGCAAAATCACAATAACAATTTATGAACTAACGATAATAAGAGTAGATTGAACGTTCGAGACAGTTAGCAATATTTAATTGAAACACATACAATTAATTTGATATTTTAAAGCACAAAACAAGTGAATGTTACCCAGACGATGAGTGGCTCTTCCAAAATAGGCTGTGGATGGAGATGGAGTCAACTATGGCTCAAAGACTGTCGGAATGGATGTTGTAGTCGACGAAAACACGTTAGAATAGTAGCAGATTCTACCGTGCCAGTTGGAGTGGACCGCCCCTTTCGGTGAACCACGTGTGACGCGACTGAGCGGCCTTTGAGTTTGCCTGGCTGGAGCGCAGATCACAGGGCTGGATGTGGGAGGCGCGCAGTTGGCCGACTAGTCCTGGAGCTTCAGCGGCAGCTGAGGATTGGACGGGGAAGGAATTCGTGAACGGGGGGTGAGGGCCGATTACAGGGAACGAAATAGGTTTTGTTCCTGTAATTTTTTTGGCTCCCGCTATTCTCCATGGCGTTTCTTTCTTATAAGCTCTGTTGATTAAATAACTCCTTTGATTTTTATTTGTTTCCGAATACTCATTCCCAAAACTATACTCGTTTCTAAATTGTTTTTCTTTTATGCAGCAGTTTTCAAACTTTTTCCAAAATTTATTTCCTAAAGGGCCATTACTGAGTTGGGTCGTGGTTGCCTGCTATTATTCCAGCTTTTTTTCAATTAGTTGTTAATTTTATGCGCTCTCCTAAATAAATTAAGCTTGTTTCTTATGTCTTAACTACTCATATTATCGAATATTTTTACTTAGGGTCTCACCGGACGGTCAAACCGATGAACTAAAAATAATAACGGGTGCATGGAAAGAAAAATACATGAAATAAATAATTGCAAAGGAAACATGAAATAAACGTAATAAAAGCTCTTCGAGGTAAGATGGTGTCATGCGTCTTTGGATGCGACGGAGGATGCATCAGTTATGGTGCCCACTTAGTTTATTACTTTCATACGTATTTTCTGTTCTGACTCAGGGGGGGAGTACCTCTCTCATACCTTTTGCGATCTGCTAGCAACCCACGACACTCTCCTTCATCTTGCCTACCCCAGTGCTTACGCTCGGAATGAAACTGCTGAAAGGAAACATCGTCACAATATTGAGACAGCCCGCACCCTCATCTTGCCCCACATTCCTCCCCTTTTTTCGGCTGAGGCTATTTCCACTGTTGTCTACCTTATTAACCTGCAACCTTCTACTTTCTTTCAGGGCCAGAGTCCTGTTGCGTGTCTGTACTCTCAACCTCTCTGTTACACTCTTCTTCGTATTTTTGACTGTCGATGCTATGTTTTACTCTCTCCACGTGAACGTACTAAGCTCTCTGCTTAGTCTATTTCCTGCGTCTTTCTTCGATACAGTTCTGCGCATAAGGGTTATCGCTGTTATGACCCTGTTGCTTGTCAACTTCACATCTCACATGATATCAACTTTGACGAGTCTCACCCTTTCTTTGTGTCCGTTGTCCCCTCGACCTCACACTCATCTGTTATTCTCTTTGATGTACAGTTTCTCACCATTCCAATCTCACCGCCCCATATCTCCTCTCCTCCGGTATGTTCCCCTCCTCTTCCCTTGCGTCCGACCTCTACAGTCTAACCACCTCGACCTCTCCAGCCTCACCTCCTACCTCTCCAGTCTCTCCTCCTCACTCCTCCCCTTCGCCACCCACTTCTCCCTCTAACGAGCTCTTCGTCCCCCTTCCATATCACTACACTCGTCGTCCCCCTTCTGTTCACTCGCCTCTAGTGTCCCCAGACTCAATGTTTGTCTCCTCCAGCGAGCGTCCTGTGGATGATACTCCTGCGCGCCGCTACGCACTTTGTGAGAGACATCCTCTCAATTGCCTTAGCCTTGCTACACTACCGCTGAACCTGCTTGCCCTTCCTGCAACTACCTGTTGTACTCCCGAGCTAGTTTTCTATCGTGTGGCTGCCCAGATACCTGAGTGATAGACTGCCATTTTGTTCTGAGTTGGAGACACTCGAGCACACTCGTACCTAGGAGTTTGTCCCTCTTACACTCGGTGATTTTCCTATTGCTTGCAAGTGGGTTTTCAAGGTCAAGACTCACTGACGCAGGGTAGGCCGTGTTACTTGGGCATGACGACATTAATACAACACTTATGTGAATGTGGAGAGTGGACTCGTGAAGCTCCTTTCAAGATAACACATAGAAATTTAAAAACTTTCCGGAAATAAATATTAGCAAATAAAATTATACAGGCTGGGCAAATTGCACAACCTTTGCTAACTTTTCAAGTAAACAAGCAACAACACTTTCTTCATCACATGAAGCACAATCAACAACCAACACGACTCAAGTTATAAAATTCAAAAAAATTGAGAACAAATTAACACACGAAACAATCGTCTCAACGAAGATGTGATATTCACCAAAATACTCAATAGAGAAAATGAAACTAACATGATAAATGAAATACTCATAAAATAGGGATCCGGCGACGACGAATGGAATGAGTAGAGGTGGCTCCTCGACAACAAGAATAAGGACGAATGAGAGTGGCTCCACGACAAAATGATTGATGAAGGAGGAGGTGAACTTGAATTTATGAGACAGTGAAGAGGATTGGACCAGCGAGCAGAATGATAAAAGAGGATGAGTTTAGCGGGGGATTAGGACCAGTGTTGTGGATATGGCATGTCGGCCGACATGAAGGTTTGGGAGCAAAAACGACACAAAACGGCACAAATTCTCTTTATATAGTTTTGAAAATATCGGTCCGACATGTCAGCACCAAATAATGCCCGATAAAGTTTAATTTTTTTATTAAAAAAAATATTTTATTATTTATTAATAATAAAATGAGCTCAGGGTCAGACATCTGTTTTAACTCCCCCGACCCCGCTCATTTCTTTTCATCCCGCTCTGCCCTAGCTCTCCCCATCACTCTGCCCTAGCTCTCCCCGTCGCTGCTGCCCTTGCTCTCCCGCGCGCGCCGGCGTCACTATCTCTCTGGTTATTTCTTCTCTCTGCTCGCTGGTGCTCTCTGGTTCTCTGGTTCTCCGGTGCTCTCTAGCTCGTTGGTGCTCTCCCTCTCTCGCGCGCTGTCGGCACTCTATCTCTCTGGTTCTTTCTTCTCCCTGCTCGTTGGTGCTCTCTGGTTCTCTGGTTCTCCAGTTATCTGTTGCTCTCTAGCTCGTTGGTGCTCTCCCTCTCTCGTACGCTGTCGGCACTTTATCTCTCTGGTTCTTTCTTCTCCTTGCTCGCTGGTGCTCTCTGGTTTTCTAGTTCTCTGATGCTCTCTAGCTCACTGGTTCTTTCCTCTCCCTGCTCGTTGGTGCTCTCTCGGTTGGTTCATTCTTCTCCCTACCTCCCCCTCTCATTCTATCGCTCTGCATTTCATTTTTTGTAGTGCTAGCTGTCGGTTGTAGCATGGTGGTTGCCTTGTGGGTTGTTACTGGTGGCTGCCGACCCATTTAGTTGTTGGTGGCTGCCCTGTTACTTTATTTGTCTTATTAGTTGCTGCTGGAAGCTTTCATTGATTGCCCTGTGCACGCTCTTTGGGCTAAAAGAAAGAACCAGAGACATGTTGTCGGACATGTCGGTCCGCTATTTTATTTGTGGTTGCCTTTCTGGTTGTAGCATAGTGGCTGCATTGTTTCTTTATTTGTCTTATTAGTTGCGGCTTTATTTTTATTTGACACGTTTATTAATCCACAAATGATTTGAAATACCTATATTAATAGTTATTTATCCAACTTCATTTTACAATCAATGATGCATGTATATCCAATCACATTTGTAGTTGCTCTGCTGTTTTGTGTCTTTTAATAAATAAAATGTGAGATGGTTTGAAAATTTGAATGATACTTGAATGCTTTGTTCATTTTGTTGGATATTTTGAAAGTTTGAATGATAGTTATAACTTTGTATACTAGTTTACAACTGAGAATGCAAAATGTTGTTGGATAAATAAAATATTGCATGGATAATATAAAAGATATCTGAAGATATAACGATCTAATGAAGTTATGAGGCTTTTATGATATTGATTTTTTTCAACTAGTAATTTTTCTCGTGATATAGTCATGTAAAATATTTTTTCATTTTATCTAACTATTATTATTTTCATTTCTTGCCCTATTAGAATGGCTTCTTCTGCTGGTTCTAGTGAGGTTCCCGTATCACTAGTACCAACCGGTAGAGATCCATTCTGGGCATTTGGTGAGAAGTTGGTTGCAAACGACACCAACCGAATCAAATGCAACTACTGCAATCAGACAGTGAATGACGGAATTTCACGTTTCAAACATCACTTGGCTGGGTGGAAGGGTAACGTTAAGTCATGCCCTCATGTTCCCGCCGACGTTAAGGCTAAAGCTGATTCGGCCCTAAACTCAAATTTAGAGAGTAAGAGAGCTAAAAGTGCTAAGTTTCAAGCAATCTTGAATGAGGTGGTTGTTGGCGGAGTCCATGTTGATCAAGAAGAGGACACTAGCATATTTAGGAGCACAGGTTCAAAGGGTGTAATGGACCAATTTGTTCATTCAGCTGCCGAGTCTACCAAGGGAAAAGATTCCCAACAGAGCACGATAGAGAGTAAGTACAAAAAGAAAGCCAGAGATGATGCTGTCGTCTACATAGATAGATGGGCATATGAAAACGGGATCCCGTTTAACGTCATATGTAATTCATCCTTTCAGCAGATGGCTCATGTCATTGGGTTATGCGGACCTGGGATGAAAATCCCAACATTTTATGAGTTGAGAGACAAAATTTTGCGAGGGGAGGTGGAGAGGACGAAGGAGATGTTGGGCATATTCACGCAGACCTGCAATTTGAATGGTTGCACTATCATGACCGATGCGTGGACAGATCGGAAGGGTAGGAGCGTGATGAATATCATGATACATTGTAGTTCCGGAGTGACATTCTGGCTTTCAAAGAATGTCTCTTCCTTGACACACGATGGAAAGTTCATCTTTGACTTCTTGGATGAGGCGATTGATAGCCCTGAGAGCCCAGGAGAGCACAGTATCTTGCAGATTGTGACGGATAGCGCGTCCAATAATATGGCTGCTGTAAAGATTATGACTTTGAAAAGACCTATGATTTTTTGGAATTGTTGTGCGGCTCACACTATTAATCTACTGTTACAAGATATAGGAAAATTGAAGTCAATAAAGAGTGTTATCTACTTAGGCCGCCAACTCTCTATATTCATCTATGGTCACACCATCTCGCTCGACATGTTTAGAGAGTCAACAAAGGACTTGGACTCTCATGAGCTTATTCGACCAGGTGCGACTAGATTCGTTATAACATTTCTATCTTTAGAGAGCATCTTAGAGAAGAAGAATCAATTAAGGGGTTTATTCACATCTGCAAAGTGGGCTGCAACAAAGTTGGCTAGTAGTGCTGGGGAAAACAGGTAAAATTATTGCTTCTTTATTTATTTCATTTAAAATATATGTTTTGAAAGTTGCCTTTTATAGTATTTTCTTAATATTTTATTTTGCATATGGTAGGCTACAATGATAGTGATGAGCGCTAGATTTTCGGCGAATGTCGAGCTGGCTGTTGGTATATTCATACCATTTGTCAGAGTTTTGAGAAGAGTCGACGGGGATACACCATCCATGGGGTGGTTATATGGTGATATCAAAAAAGCTAGGGAAGAGGTTGCTGTAGTTCTCGATCACCAAGAGAACAAATATCTTCCTATATGGAAGTTGATTGATAACAGATGGAAGAAGAAGATGAGCAGCCCTCTGCACCTTGCAGGTTATTACTTAAACCCAAATTTTTATTATTTTTGTCGAGTGGAGATTGAACAGTCCTATGCACTTTGCAGGTTATTACTTAAATCCATATTTTTATTATTCTCATCGAGTGGAGATTGAGGCTGATGGAAGGTTTATGAGTGGGGTTTTGTTCAGTGTCTCTCAAGGATATATAGGAAAGATCCTTCTACACAGGATCACATCAGTGCTGAGCTTGATGTTTACCAATACCAACAAGGGTTATTTGGTAAAGTGATGGCAAAGCGACTGCTACAAAATTCCAACTTAAATCCAGGTATATTTTAATATATATATTTATTAACAATAATGATGTATTTATGTATAATAAATGAATAATTAATAGTTTAATACATTGTGTTGTCATTTTAATTTTCACAGTATATTGGTGGCGGCTTAACGATGCTGATACGCCGTACCTTAAAACTATGGCCATGAAAATTAAGTTTGACTACTTCATCCTCTGGCTGTGAGAGAAACTGGAGCACCTTCGAGATTGTATACATTAATTTAGTTATGTAGTTAAACATTAATATCTTATTATATGATTGTATGCATTATTTAACTCTTTTTAAAAATTTACAGATATATTCTAAAAAGAGAAATAAACTTGATAGCAAGAGATTGAACGATTTAGTATTTGTAAAGTTCAATGTTTTGCTGAAGTCGAAATATTCAGAGACATCTCAGGATCCATTGGCAGCTAAGAATGTTGATTCTGAAATGGTACAAGAGTGGATGGTGAATGTTGATCCTGAGGAGGATAAAGATGAAGACGACGATGATGAAGTCTTTCCTGGCGAGGGGCTGACTTGGGCGCAAATTGGCAATATAGTCGACGCTGATCATGATGAAAGGAGACCTCAAAGCTTAGCTACAAGCAAAGAAGTGGCAATTAGTTATCAAAAAAGGTGAAAGAGAAAACTATCTGAAGTGGACGAGGGAGAACTAGAGGGTTAATCGGATGAAAATCATATTTTATCTACTCTGCCGACTATAGATAAGTTTTTAGGTGATGAAGAATGAAGTATGTTTGAAATTTGATTTTTGAAATTTTAATCTTAAAATCACTAGTTTTGCAAATTTTCATCTTTAAAGTGTTGTATGTTAAATGCTACATATAGCTTTTAATATTTAAAAGTTCAATAGGTTATAGAATAGGTAGTACTGTGATATGTATAAAAATTAAAAAATAACATTTAGTTACATATATAATTAATTAAATACTAAAATCCGATATATGAAATATCCCCGATATATCCTCCGATATATAAAAAACCAACATGAAAACTCAAACCGACGTGTCCCCGACATCCGACATCTGCAACATTGATTAGGACTAATGACAGAGAAATTATGGGCGGTTAACGGTGGTTCCCAGTAGGAAGAAGATAGGGGCAGAGGAAATTCACGCTGAGGCAGCGACAACTTTCTTGTTAAGGCTGCCCGGCGAGTCGAAAGGGTTGTCTGGTCTCACGTGGAAGAGTGGGGGTGGGTAATTGTTACCAAAAAGAAGAAGATTGCATTAATCGAAGAAACCCAGATACAATTCGGAGCAAGCTCTGGCCAAGATCAAGGTGCTTGGGTCCTCCAATGATCCTTCTCTCAAGAGAGAGCCCAAAACCCTAGTGTTCAAAAAGATAATGATAACTCTCCCATACCACCTCCTTATATAGGGAAGGGGGACCCAATATCATTAACAAGAAATAAAACAAAACAAAGTAAAACCAGATACGCGCACAGGCGTAAAAATACACCCCGTTAGAAAATCGACCTTGCCCTCAAGGTCGGAGCCCCGTCCTCCAGTAGCAGTGATATGCCTGCGGGGGGGGGGGGGGGGGGGGGGGGCAGACGTAGAGGTGCCCAGAGTGCCGTCCGGAGGTATAGCCGTGAGCATAAGCACGTCCAAGTCAGCTTCAGTGAGCTCGTGTACGTCATCCCTGATGATGCACCAGAGCTCCTTCATAGGACAATCATGAGTGCACGTGTAAGGCTGTTTGCAACAGTAACACAAACCCTTGCTCTGTAAGTCACTGTACTCTTGGTTGGACAGACGGTGAGCCCCCTGACGGTTGTTGCGTGGGCCTGTATTGGGTGGGTGAGGTAGAGGAGACGATGAAGGTGGGTTTTTTGACGGGGGAGGAAAATATGGTTGTTAACGAAGGACTGAGGTCCTCGGACAGTGCGAGGAATTCGGCTTCCACTAGGGGAGAGAGGTCAATGGTTTGGTTAACAATTAATGGCTTAAGAGTCCGGAGGCGGGCGCGGATATGGGGTTGTAGGCCATGTATGAAGTAAGCCAAGTAATGGTCGGGTGGAAGACCTGGAACATGGGTGAACAACTCGATAAATGCATCCACGTATGAATCAATGGAACCGGTCTGACGGATGCCGCAAAGGCGCTCGATCATGGAGCCGGTGAAGTTGTGATCATATCGCTGACTGAGGGCCTCTATGAGAGTTGTCCAGGTAAGATCGAGGGAGGACTGGCGGAGCCAGCGAGCCCAATAGAGGGCGGACCCTTCCATGCCGATGATTGTTGTGGAGACCTGCTGCGTCGGAGGAGTCTGGTGAAGAACAAAAAACTGTTCGGCGCGGGCAATCCACCCCAATTGGTCATTCCCGTTGAATATGGGGATGTCGAGACGTGGCAACTGTGGAGGCAATACCGCCAAGGCGGGATTTGTGGGGGCCACTGTGCTGGGGGATCCCAAGGAGGAAGAAGTAGTAGGCCCAGAGTTCTGGCCGAGTTGTAGGTTGTGAAGCATGGTCATCATCGACGTGAACTGCTTGGCCTGGGTCTCGAGACGCGAGTTGATGGTGGTGAGGGCGTGTTCGAGGGCTTCCATGCGGGATTCCAACTGGCCCCTTAACATATGCAGTCAGTGCACAGAACTGGAGAGCCGCAGGAGAGTGCTAGAGGCGGGGAAGGGCGCTTGTGATCAGATTGTGGAAGGGAGAGATGTGGCCGACGGTTGAGTGGAGTGGCACCGACGGATGACTGGAGCTGGTGCAGTAGGAGACTGAGAACAGGGTGGTGGAAGATGGCGGAGTCAGGGCTAGCAGATGGTTGAAGCGGAGAAGGGCGTCGCTGGATGTACTGACTGGGCCAAAGAGATCCTTGTGAAAAATGCCTAGTGGTGGTTACTTCTGTTTTATTTTGAATGAACAGCGTATGAAATTTCTTTTTTTTGGCAAGATTCATAAAAGTAGTTAAATTATCATTTAAATTTTGAAGATTATGAATTAACTTCTTTTTAGGTAATTTTAAATTCAACTTCGTATCAGCATGACCGAGTCGCGTATGTTAAAGTTCTAATTTTTCATTCTTTATCATTAAACATTTTAAATGTGATATTGAAAGATCATTAAATATTATCATGTGCACATTTTGTGTTCCAGGTTCATTGAATAATATTTCATTTGAAATAACATTAATAATTTTACATATTTGGTGATGATTCAAATACGACATTTAAATCTTTATCAAACAATTAACTAATTGAAATTAAATTGTGTTTTAAACCATCAACAAACAACACATTGGAAATAAAAAAAAGAATTGTTACACGTACCAATACCCATGATCTTTCCTTTTTTATTGTCTCCAAAGGTGACAGATCCACCTTTCTTCTCTTTCAGGCTAAGAAACTTGTCTTTATTGTCCGTTTTCTGTTTGGAGCATCCCGAGTTCAAATACTTCATGTCCTTGTCTTTAGTTTACCAGTAGACCTAAAAAGAAGTAGAGAGTAAAGATCTAAATGTCCAAGTGGTTCCACCCATAACATAAGTGGACATCTTACTACCTCATTTCCCAGGCATGCATAACAACAATTGTTCTTTTTTTCAAGCACGAGCCCGATGCGTATCCAAACCTAGAGCTGTTTGAACACAAAAGAAGGCATCGAAAACTGACCTTTAAGTTTTGCGTGTACTCTTACTGGAAGAGAGATAGTCCGGAGCAATAGGCCCCAATCACCTCTCCTCCCAGGAATACAATTACTTGAGCAGTCGAGTGTTATGTTTTCACTGCAAGCAACCTTATTCTCTGACACACGACTACCCATTCAAGGAGCTGCGGGTGCTTATGTTCGAAGGCAAGGAGGTCACCGCCGCAGATTTTGACCCTTTCTCCTGGAGGACCAACCTCCGACAGACTCGACCCCGAGCAACCCCGTGCGATTTGTTCTCCCACACCTCTCTTGGGGGAATCTCCGACCCTCAGACCATGAAACTCCAGGGCTATCTTCAGGGGACTCCGATCATACTCATGATCGATAGCGGAGCGAACCACAAGTTCATTTCCGTGGACTTCGTGACATGTCTGTAGCTGGTTACCGACCTTATCACGACTTTCTTAGACTACCTCGGCGATGATCGTTGGTCTCAGACTGGTAGTCTTTGCCACGACCTTCTGTTGCAGGTGGGGAGTACAACACCACTGTAGATTTTTACGTATTTCAACTGGGCAGGGTGGACTCCATTCTCGACATGGCATGGTTGCTGATGCGTGTATTTTCTATAGTGATTTTACACTGCATATTACTTGGTTTTCACCGTCATTTGTCCTGTTTCCTATGGGATTTCGCAGTACGATTCATCCATACTATTGCCTTATGAGTTCTGAATATTTTATATGCTTATTACAGGTGTGGATTATTTTTCTTGTTTTAGTAAAGTTATGCACACAATTTTTCACGCACACCCGTATGCCCATATGCGCACACGTGGGCATGCACTATTCAGTTGTTTTTATTCCCAAACCATTTTTTCTGTAGCAGATTTTGTGTGTACGTATTTATTCACGCACGCGCGTGCGCTCATTGTGTTGGTCGCGTGTGCGTTCTGTATCTAAAAACTGCTAAAAACGTTGTGATTTGTAGACATGCATTTATTTTCTTCTCGCACGCACGTGCATTTATTGTTTATCATGCGTGCGCGTCCAAAGATACTATTCCTGGTTCCGTCCCTTTTTCCTTTGCACATGCCCGTGCGACCTTATGCGCACGCACACTATTTTTTGAACGTATAAATATTGATTTTAGTTCTTTTTACTGAAATCAATTCATTTGATCCCACCATTTTCTTCTCTCTTGCAAATTGCCCAGCCCCCTTGAAGGCGAAACTCCTTCCAAACCATCATATACGCCATTGAAGGATTTCTAAATGAAAAGGAGGCCGCTAGAAGATTCGGTGCTTGAGCAGTTGTGATTTGAACAATCGTGAAGGGAAGACGAGCATTAGGAGGTTGGTGACAGCTCCACCCAGGCCCCGAAAGGTAGCCAAGGTGGTGTTTTTGAAGACGGAGAACCTATCCGAGCTTCTCCTTCAACCGCCGAGCAACAGTCTCTTCGTTCTCACTGTAGCTTTGGTGTTATCTTCTCCAAACTCCTCTTCTTCCTCTAGTTTTCCTATTTGTTGATGGTTGAGCTTACTATAACATTTTAATGATTGTTAATCATTTCTTGCTTTGCATAATTTATATTTAATTTTATATTTTAATGCTTCATTGATATTATTCATCCACACAGGGCTTAACATTGGAATTACATGGACACATAGATCTGGACAGACAATGTGGGACTAAACTACTACCTACTCTAATGCAAATATAATAATACTAAAACTAATAACTCTAACACTCCCCCTCAAGCTGAAGGGGGATCCTTCTGCTTGGACACATCACATAGCCACAAAGAAGGTAGACGATGCGGGATAAAACATTGGACGAGCCACCAGGCGAATATTCAAATCGGGAAATCAAGCTGGGGTCATAGCCACCCACGACGCTGATCCACACACGACGCGGGACCCACATACGACGCAGGACCCACACACGACATGAACTCGCTAGAAACTGGTCAACCAACAACACATACACACAACATGCAAAAGAGAACGAAAGATGTGGAGCAAATCATCAACCAGGCAACCGGGCATAATCTGTTGGGGATAATCCTCAAAAAGGGTAGTCTCACACGACACAACCCACTGAGATTAAAACAACCAACATCAGTCGTGTCCCAACACACGACCAATCAAAAGAAAACATGGGGAGACACATGACATAAGCCTAGATGTCGTGTGGAACGAAGGAGAACAACGAGAAAGATCATCCGAGCCACCCTCATTCCAATCACTCCCCCTCACGTAGAACTCACATGCATATAAGCATAACAAGATGATACGAAGCAACTACTAACAACAACAAAAATTAAAAGACCACATAAAACGACAAAAAAACAACACAACTTCAGCTTTGGCGAGAGATCAGTGCCCTAGAAGTGCGTGTTGTGCGGCTAGATCCGGAGCAGCGAAGTTTGCCGAGGCATGACAAAAACAATCTATAACGGATTAATCCTTAGTGAAGTAGCAGCCACAGACGTCGTCAAAGTAGAATCCACAGAATCAAACGAAGAAGCCATCAAAATGGGTAGCAACGAGATAGGGAAGAATTGCAAGGAGCAGTGGAGCTAGAAGTCTTCCAGAGAGGGCACAGGAGTATCTATGGGCTCTGGATCTAGAGCCAGGAGGGACATGACCAACGACTGACATGATCGTTGATGAGGACAGGAGTCAAAAGTAGCTACAGACACGGTCGTTGAAGAGCAGACGGGATTGTACTCAGAAGCTGCCGCCAGAATCAGTGATGGAGGCATGACAGGAACACAATGACTGCAATCGTCGTCAAGGATAGCACCAGCGGCTAAGACCGTTGTCATGATAGCGTCGAGCAGGACGTCGGCGAGATCCAGGAAATAGGGCAGTAGCAGTCAGGGCTCAACCGGAATACATGATAACTAGCGCAACATTGATCGATAAAGACGGGATCAATATTATCGGCACGAGAGAAGAATGGAATAAGAAGAGGGTATGCCAGACTTTTGTGGGTGGAAGGACTGCTCCCGTCGATGGAATCATGGGACCATCTCATCGCGGAAGCGGGGGGAGAAGCACTCGCTCGGAGCCCTAACAAAGGAGTCGACCAGACAAAAGCAGAGAAGCAGAAACTATTCGGCGGGAATGGGACGATCTCGTCGGCGGGAGCAGGGGTATTAAGTGGCACCCACGAGAATACAATTTTTTGGGTTTCAAATCTTGTGCTCTGTTATCATGTTGAAGGAGATAAAATGGAAATGCTTCATTGATATTATTCATCCATATATGGCTTAATATAATGGGAGTTACGAAGACAAGAATGCTTAGGTGGATGTGTGGACACACGAGATTGGATAAAATTAGGAATGAAAGTATCAGGGATAAGACATGAGTAGCACCAATTTCAGAGAAGATGCGAGAAGCTCGTCTAAGATTGTTTGGACATGTACAAAGGAGAACATTAGAGACACCTGTTAGGCGTTGTGAGAGTCTAGTCTCTAAGCATGTTAGATGAGGGAGGGGTAGACCAATAAAGACTTGGAATGAAACTATAAAGAAAGACATGATGTACTTAGGTATTACTGAGATCATGATGAAGATAGGGCACAATGGCGACAAAGGATCCATATAGCCGACCCCACTATAGTGGGATAAAGGCTTGAGTGTTGTTGTTGTTGTATAGGGCTTAATATAGGAATTACATGGACATTTAGAACTGGACAGACAATGTGGGACTAAATTAATATCCACTCACACACAAATATAATAATACTAAAACTAATAACTCCAACAGATTATCATATTTTATTAATATTGGAAGTTGGATTTCAGTTTGTAACTTTGTGATTGGTTGCTTGGGATTTAGTTTTGTGATGATGATGATTAAATTGTTAGTGTAGTAGAACCCCCCCCCCCCCCCCCCCCCCCCCCCCCTATTTCAATTAGCTTAGCACACCCCAGGTTTTAAGTCATCTTTGTATCTTCACTTGCACTCCATGTGATTCGATACTCGGAGAGAATCCTTTGTTTTATATTACTTCAATTGGACTGCCGAGGTTTTTCCGCCAGGATAACAGTTGTCTGTATTTTAGCATTCAGTTGCAAACCTTGGGGGACATTCGCCACAATTGGGCCTCCATGCAGATGACATTTCAGTGGGCCCACCACACAAGCACACTCGTGGGGAAGCAACCCTCCAACGTGTTCTCGTCTCCCCTCGTGCGGTGTAATGGATTCAGATGGTGGACTTTGAGGCCCTCCTCTGGCACATGAATCCGACGACCGAAGATGTCTACTCACCCGCCCGACCTACACCGCCGCCCGAGCTATCTTATCTTTTGGAGCGGTTTGCCTCAGTTCTCACCTTGGCCTTCCACCATCGCGTCCCACCAACCACCAAATTCTTCTTTAGGACGATACCCAAGAGATTTTTTGTTTATTTGTACCGCTACTGCAATGTCCAAAAGGTCGAGATAGAGCGGCTCGTGTCTGACATATTTATGGTCAGCCTGATCTGCACCAGTGCTTGTCTCTTCTCCAGCCTAGTCCTCATGCTGAAGAAGAATGACAACTACATTTTTTGTGTGAACTATCAAGCACTCTGCAAAGACGCCATTGCTGACAAATATCCTATTCCTGTCATCCAGGAGCTCCTGGACGAGTTGGGTGGCGCCACCTACTTTTCCACTTTCGATCTTCGATCTGGGTACCATCAGATTCAGGTGTGCTCCCCAGAAATTCAAAAGGCCGTATTTCGTACACATGACAAATATTACGAGTTCTTGGTTCTGTCATTTGACCTCACAAATTGCCTTACTACTTTCCAGGCAACCATGAACGACATCGTTCGACCGATCCTTCATAAGTATGTCCTAGTGTTTTTTGATGGCATACTTGTGTATAGCAAAACATGGAAGGACCACTTGCGCCACTTGAAGCTCACTTTGGCGATGCTTTGCCAACATTCTTTAGTGACCAACCTGAAGAAGTGTGCATTCGGACACCGAGCAAGCTCTTGCCTCGGCCATACAATGTCGACCTAGGGGATAGCCATCGACCCCAACAAGGTTGTGGCGGTCCTATAGTGGCCATTGCCACAAGATTTCTAGGATGTTCAAGGCTTTCTCAACTTGACAGGCTATTATCACCGTTTCATTCATGAATCGTGATTATGACAAGCTGGCCTTTCCTCTCACGCGGATGCTCCACAATACATCTGATCCCACCTTCCACCAGTACACGGAGGTCGCCACCACATTCACGACATTACAGCGGGCGTTGATAACGGACATAGTTCCGGCGATGTCCGATTTTTTGCCATCCTGTCATGTTTGAGTGCGACACATCAGGCACCGGCATCAGGGCGGCACTTATGCAAGCCAGTTGGCCCATAGCCTATTTTAGCCGGTTTTTCTTCGTGACCGTCCGTTCTCACTCCGCCTATGACAACAAGTTGATGGCACTTGTGCTCGCAATCTTTCGTGTTACCTGTTAGGGCAATCTTTCATAGTGTGGACAAATCTGCATAGTTTGCAGTACCATCCCTAGATGGATGGACAACCAAAGGTTCTGAATCGTTATTTTCTTACAACACCTTCCATAGTTCCACCACTCCGCTGACATGATTCTATTTCAGAACATTTATGGCTGATCGTCACTTACTGCCCTACAACATCTTCCCGACGAGTGCCAAGTGGGGCCTTGCGGGAGTCTCTCATGGCACGAGATGAAGCCTTTCATATTCTGAAGACCCACCTACACGCTGCCTAGCAGAAGATGCTACGCCAAGCCAACAAACGCCATCGACACGTCCAGTTTCAAGTGGGCGATTCGTTGTTTATCAAGCTTCGACCGTATCGTTAGTCCTCAGGGACCCATCACATCCATCCCAAATTGTTTGCCCGGTTCTACAGTCCATTTGAGGTGATCGCTCAATTTTTCACGTCTTTCAGCTTAAACGGGTGGTGGGGGACCATGCAGTCAAGGAGACCTTTCCCCCAAATTTCAGCTCAGATGGATCCATTTTCTACTTGCCTCAAGCCATCCTCAACTGCAAGATGAATGCGGCGGCCGATCTGGCCTTGGTACTGGTGGTATGGAAATGGCAACTTGCCTCTGACGCGACTTGGTGGGGCTGCAACGATTTCTACAATCAAATTTTGAATTTTTGCCTTGAGGACAAAACAAATTCCCGAGACCGGGGTATTGTTACGGAAGGGAACGACACGAGTCTTAAAGGTGCCGACATGACTTAGGCTTGTCTATTTGCGGAGGAATCAGACCGACGCATGAGCAGACTGGTTGGGGGCTACTTCTTGGGTGTAACACCCTCATCCGTCGTATGACATATAACAAAAGGTCCAGCTGGAACCCGACGCCATATACCACGGACAGTCGGAAGGGTTACAGAATAATACCAAATACTCAACTACTCGTCCTAACACAGAGCATTCTAGCGGAAGCTTTTAAACAGTTTAAGAGAACCCAGAATTTGCACAACCACGGCATGAATGTCCATTATACCACAGGAATTAAATACATCAAATACACAAAAGAGTACATGACCTTAAGGCATTACAAATGTTCACTTGACAATATAATGTTTTACATACATCGGCTCACAGGCCGGCCACACATGACAAAAGTAAACAACGGTTCGCTTGGCCTTCGAGGGCTAGCTCAGCAACTTGGGCTTCAGCCCGCTACTTGGCGCTTGGTTCCACAGCACCTGCAAGCAACATTCCACCGCACGGTGGCAAACCAAGCAACGGTCAGCTAAAGCTGACCAAATTATAACGACCCCGCCCCTTACTCGGGACGGCGGTGCTCCTTCCCTGCATATCATTAGCCCAGCTAAATAGTAAAGTGCAAATATATATTTCGCCACAGGTGTAGACTCGCTCGGCCAAACACCCCGTGCACTCAGGGCACATTCTCAGTGAATCTGATCAATTCCGTGGCTTCACCACCACCCTCAGGATGGCAAACATTTTGAGCATTTTTGAGTCTTTCCGACCGCAGTCCAAGACTCCCGACTATGCCAACGGCCAGTTCCACTTAAGGGCCTCTAGCACCGAACCGCAAAGCCCAGATCTGTTTCCACCCTCCCGTTGCTCACGCCACCTAGTCACTTTAAGACGTACGCGTGGGTCAAGCTTCACCCGGAGCCTAAAACATTTCAAAACATCACATAACTCAGTTATGTTCAAGGCTGGCTCCCCGACCGCCAAGTTAGCAGAATCACGTTTCCTCCCAGTTTTCCGAGTGCGCCTTGGAGTTAATCCCCAAGGATCCCTGCTGCAATCTACCGCGTAGAAACCCGAAAACAACGCACGGAGTCTTCTTCGGCTATTCATGCAATGCAACATCACCGATCCAGACAAACACGTCCGGGTAGGCTTCACACACAATGCCTATTCCCGTACTTTGATTCCGGACTCTAAACAAGGGGGACTTCACATATCTACCCTATGGAACGCCGCGCACTCACCGCACACTCGCGGGTGCGGGTTTCCCATGCAGAAAGGAAGAGGACTTCACATGTCCAAGTTGAGAATCATTACCCTTGAAGTCTGTTTAGGCGCCATGAAAAACTAGCTGGATGAAAGGCTTCGCAAGGGAATTCTCTCCACGGATCTGGTCTCGGTTCTCACTTTCGTGCTCTGATGCTCCGCCTGCGGTCGGATTCCCCCTTCCTTCTTCCTTGTTCTCTCCTCTCTCTAACTTCTTAGAAAGAGAGAGTTTAGGATGAAATGAGGAATTAAACCTCTAATCTCGGACTAAACACAAGCAGGAACTCATCTGGGCCGTTAGATATTATTTAAAGAAAACGAACGGCTCAGATTAGCCTGAAATTCCTTAATCCTGGGTCGAACACGGTCTTGCACACGCCGTGTCCCAGGCCGTGTGCCTCGATCCAGCAACTAATTTCGAGCACAGAAAAGCACACGGGTTGGGGCACGCCCGTGTCCCAACCTGACATGCTCGTGTCCGGTCCTCGACACGCCCGTGACCAGGGGCTGTGTCACGAATAACCGCCACGCCAACCGTCACGTCGCTTGGTGGACACAGGTGGCGACACGCCCGTGTCAGACAGTACACGCTCGTGTTTCGGGTCGTCTCCCTCAGTCGACACAGGACCAAACTTCCAGAGGAGTACACGGCCATGTGACACGCCCGTGTCACAGGCCGTGTGCCTGACATGCCCTGTGACACGCCCGTGTCACAGGCCGTGTGCCTGACACACCCTGTGACACGCCCGTGTCATAGGCCGTGTTCACCCTTCCTAGACACGAACTTGGCTCGAAACACCGCCCGGTTCACTTTTGAGTTTCGGGGCGTTACAAATCTCCTCCCTTAAAGAATTTTGTCCACGAAATTATGTAAAAGTACACAACCAACTGATCAAATAGATCGTCAATCCTTGGGATCAGATACTTATTCTTTTCTGTAAGCTTGTTCAACTCCCGATAATCAATACAGAGTCGCAAGCTCTCATCTTTCTTCTTAACGAAGAGGACCGGTGCGCTCCAAGACGACGAACTTGGACGCACATACCCTTGCTCTAACAATTCTTGCAGTTGCACCTTCAACTTCGCCATCTCCTTAGGTGCTATCCGATACGGAGAGCGTGACACCGGTTTGGCACCCGGTACCAGCTCAATTGTAAAATCAATCTCCCGCTGAGGAGGGGCTCCCGGGAGATCGTCTGGGAATACATCAGGATACTCAGACACAACTGCAATACTGTCAAGACTAGGTTTAGGCGTTGAAGCCTGCACTGAAATGACAAACAGCTCAGCCCCAGACCGAACTGCCTTAATCACCTGAAGAGCCGACATCATAATCTTGCTCGACCCTTTCATACCCGCAAATGTAGTCTCCTGATCAGAATTTAGTCCCAACTTAACCTCCTTTCGGTTGCAATCAATGCATACTCGCTGCTCCGAGAGTCAGTCCATTCCAAAGATTACTTCGAACTCCACTAACAGCAGCACCAACGCTTGCAAAACGAGCTCCTGATCCCCGATCCGAATCTTTACCACACAGACTCTATCCGCACGCATTGAGCACCCATTGGGCAACAACACTTACAACTTGTCTTTTGCCATCGAGGAAGGAACTCCGATGCGCAATACGAATCTTTCGGACAAGAAGGAATGCGAAGCTCCCGTATCAAACAAGGCTCTCACCGGACTATCGAAAATTAACACAAAGCCTAGCACCAAGATTTATAAGCTAACATGTAAAAAGGTAACGGCTACAAAAGCTAAACAGTAAATATTTAACTCATACATGTCACCACGTCAGCTTGCTTAATGGCCTATTGCAGACCAAGGTTGTAAAATCTAGGCTGGGCTGGAGCATGGTGGGATGCGGTCGACTCCGCCGCCTTCCCCTTTTCCTCATAAGTTGCTCCAGTCCTCTTCTCGGACTTTGCACGTCCGCTCCTACACTAACGTGCAAAATGCCCCACCTTTCCACAGTTGTAGCACGCTCCTGGGACCCGACTTGAGTTTGCCCCCGTCGCACCAGACGAAGGGGATGAACTTGAAGTCTTCTGCTTCTTGTTCCATCTGCGGAAACCAGACTTTGAACTCGGCATTTTGAAC
Organism: Platanthera zijinensis; assembly: GCA_039513925.1. Lineage (NCBI taxonomy): Eukaryota > Viridiplantae > Streptophyta > Magnoliopsida > Asparagales > Orchidaceae > Platanthera > Platanthera zijinensis. The sequence continues at coordinate 128,841,088 of CM077088.1, read as the reverse complement.
TTTGACTTCTTTTCCCCTGGCTCCTTCTTCTCTTGAACTTTCTTCGCGACCCTTTCCAGAGACCAAGCCGCATTAACCATGGCTAGGAAGCCCTGTGCTTTAGGCCCAGCAAGGAGTAGCTGTAGGTCGCCCCGTAGGCCCTCATAAAATCGGTTGGTCTTCCGCTCTTCTTCAGTAAACATAGCACCAGCATAACGACCTAACCGAGTAAACTCGTAGAGATACTCATCCACGCTACTCGCTCCCTGAGTCAATCTAAGGTACTTATTCTCCATTTCAAGCTTTGGGGCAGAAGGTAGGTATCTGGCCAAGAACAACCTTGAGAATTCCTCCATCTGTACTTCGACAAGTTGCCTTCCCACTAAGAGATGAACCTCCAACTCGTCCCACCACATCCTTGCCTCACCAGCCAATAGGAAGGTCACTATTGTGGTCTTCTGCCACTTCGCAGTTTCTGTGGCGGTCATGACCCTCTTCATCGTAGAGAGCCAATCCTCAGCTTGAGTTGGCGTTCCCATCCCGTCGAACACTGGAGGATTAAAGCTCATCACATGCTTGAGTTGTTTTCTCCGTGGCTCTCCTTGGTGCTACCGGATCAACTGCCATGCGTTCTACCACTCCCGGCTCTGCCACTCTAATCGGTTCTTGCTCATTAGCAGGTGGTGCGGGCTGCACTTGTTGGGCATTGATTATAGCAAAGACTGCTTTAGCCACCAATCTGATGGTTTCTGCTGAAGGTGTTGTAGGCACGTCACTCGGTGCACTACTTTCCGCCGATTGCGGATGTTCCGATTGCCCAGCACCGCTCCTAGGAACCTATAATAGCATAAACCCTTGATTAGGCGACACACAAATTGCTAAAAGCAATCATTGGAACACTCAGGTTCCTCAAATCAAGTGTATTTTTTCATTCCTAAGTGAACATTCATGAGTTCTTTTATGTTATAACGATGACGCACATAAATGTGCTCACCACCCCTTAAAAGAATTCACCCACGAATTCAAATACAGAAGACCGACACCCTAGTCTGATACCAAATTGTAACACCCCCATCCGTCGTATGGCATATTGAAAGTCCACCTAGTGTCAACTACCTTCACCTATGGGGGGGGGGATAGGTGACTTGCAGCGTATTTGCGGAATTAAAATTGTACCTGCAGAATCAAAACAAACCACACAGCACAGAAAATAACACAGGCAATTTATAGTGGTTCCCCGATTTGGGTACGTCCACTTTCCCCCTTCGACCTATCTCCCAATCCAGGGACGACTCGGTCACTTCACCAACAGGATTGAAATCCAATCCTTGCACTATCGGAAGGAACCCTTCCACACGTAGGAGTCAACACTCCCACAACACGGGTCGCACCCAACCCTATAACTAGGAACCAAATGTTCCTTTACAATGAAAAAGAAATTGGAGTGTATAAGAAATACAAACAACTTGAAGATCTAGGTGTCCCTTTTCGTTAGACTACTTGTTCTTGTAGGTAACGAAAAGTCCACAACCCTTGATCTTTCTTGGAGAGAATCTCCCCGAGACCGGTGACGACAAAGGGCGGCGGCAAGGCTCTCGGTGTTGGCGGCGGCAACTGAAAACAGCAGCTATGCAATGGAGATTCAATCTTCTTAGCGAAGTCGGCAAGGTCTTCCAACGGTCACACTAGGATCGATCGTCTCGATCGATTCGGACGGGGATGGATTTCCCTATCTTAAATCAAGCGACAAAAGATCTCTGGTTAGACGCGTGAGACGCTGTGCACGACTTGGCTTCTATCACCGGGGATCTGCGAGATCAACTATGGTGACTACTGCACGAGCGGCGGTGGAGACGATCGACGGAGCAAGATCGAGATTTTAGGGTTAGTCGGCGGCTCGGCTTTCGTTTTCTATATCCGTAAAAACACTGTACACAAATACCTGTGTATTTATACAATAGGTCATGGAGATGACCAAAGTCCGGTTCAAATAGCTGCAGGTAACATGGACCGGTCCAGGAATTCGGAAAAATCGTCCAAGGCAAAATCGGCGAGAATCGTAGGTGATTCTCGACGAATCGGCGAGAATCACTTACGATTCTCGCCGAATTCTACTTGGCGAATTCAGGCTACACAGGTTATAGAGGCCGGGGAGAATCGGCGGGAATCACATTTGATTCTCGCCGAATCGTCGAGAATGCAAAGTCATTCTCGACGAATCAGCGAGAATCAATTAGTGATTCTCGACGATTCAGCCTTAGAGAATTTTCTGACTGCGTCGAGACAGCCGGCCCAACCTGGCGAGAATCATCTAGTGATTCTCGACGACTCGTCGAGAATCACTAGTGATTCTCGACGAATCGGCGAGAATCACTTAGTGATTCTCGACGATTTACACTTAGACGATTCTCGTCTTCCAACCCGTGAGCTGGTCTTTGGCCCATCCTTGCTCCTTGTCTGCTCTTGCTTTATCATAGCCCTGTACTTGAAATTAAGTACACCCCAATAGAGAGAGTACACGTAGGCCAACACACTGATCTGCTCAACGAGGGATTACGTCGCGCAGACCCGTGTATATTGACCCACTGCACCCTGACATTGGTGTGTACTTAGCGTGGAATAACTGCAAGCACAACTTAAAAGATTTCATCAAACACACTGTCTATTTACCTTAGCTTGTTCAAGGGCTTCTTCAAATCAGGTACATTGTGGATACAGCCACTAATATCGAGCACAGAAAAGGACACGGTCTTGCACACGGCCGTGTCCCAGACCGTGTGCCTCGATCCAGCCACTAATATCGAGCACAGAAAAGGACACGGGTTGGGACACGCCCGTGTCCCAACCTGACACGCCCGTGTCGGGTCCTCGACACGCCCGTGACCAGGGGCCGTGTCACGAATAACCGCCACGCCAACCGTCACGTCGCTTTGTGGACACGGGTGGCGACACGCCCGTGTCAGATGTGACACGCCCGTGTCAGACAGTACACGCCCGTGTTCCGGGCCGTGTTTCTCAGTCGACACAGGACCAAACTTCCAGAGGAATACACGGCCATGTGACACGCCCGTGTCACAGGCCGTGTGCCTGACACGCCCTGTGACACGCCTGTGTCATAGGTCGTGTTCACCCTTCCTAAACACGAACTTGGCTCAAAACACTGCCCGGTTCACTTCTGAGTTTCAGGACGTTACATTGGGGATATTATTTTGTAAACGTTATTTTATCATATTTATTTGTTTGCCATTGGGGGAATATATTATCCCTCAATCTCTTGTTTTTGCTTATCTTGGAGTTTTGGACTTGAATGAAGTTTGAGCCTAGGGTTGGCCAAGAAAATCATCCTTGGAGTTCTCTTTTATCAATCTTCTCTCCTCCCTCACCATCGAACCCTATGTGGTATCATGTATCCTAACCCATATTTTGAACCTCCAGAGGATTTGCTTGCCAAAATTATGTTCAGGGGCTTTTGGCTTAATCCAAATTACTGTATGGCAATGTTCAAATCATGGATTTGGGTTTTTAATACGGTACTTTTTGTGACGAGCGTTACGCAAATTTGCAAACGTTTACTTACCGCTTTCAATCTAGGCAAAGGAGTTCTTTAATATGCTCTTTAAATCTCTCTTTTGTTTAGTAATAATTTTGGTTTTAGAGTTTGATTTAGAGAGCAACTTTTTTCAGTTCATTTATCTTTGCCAAAGTTATCACTCTTGACAATCAATTTTATCCTTCCCAGATTTGATTAATTCTGCATTCAATTTCTTTTTAATAAACTTTTATTTTCAATTTTCAGTAGATCAAGATCATTGAGTAATGTTGAAAAATTTGCATGTTTTTATATACTCTTTATATAAATCATCATAAGGGTGAGGATGCCCCCCTCAGTGTCTCTTTGGACACTGTTGTCGTCATCGCAGATTGCATGCTCTTTCCCATAAGACACAGGTGTTATGTGTAGCACTCCACTTGTACTTGCCATATATTATGGCTCCAGTCGGGCCTCATACCATAAAACGTATACAAATAAAACATTATGAGATGATAAACAAGTAACCATACAATATAAGAGTACACACAAATTTAAGCCGAAGCTAAACATATAATATCACTAGTAAGGAATGCCGCATATCTACAGAGTCCTTGATTATTATACTATTTAATATACCTCATTACATTTATACAAATATACAATACATCACTTTGGTGCACACAAGCCTTATACATCAAATATGAAAATACATGAATTACAACAATTTAAAAATTTCGGCCTTTTTTTGTCAACAAACAACTCCAAGCACTGCAAGCCTCTGTAACAAAAAACAAATTAGCAGAAAACGATGGTCAACCAAGGCTGACCATAAATCGTGTAATAGCGCCCCTCCCTCAGACATATTAGTGGATCCTAGGGAGCACCAATCCCTGCAGATCAGCACACTGCAATATACAAAATAAAGTATGACTCAATCATCGCAGTCATGGAGGCACCTAACAAGGCAAAGGTGGGTCATACTAATAATTCCTATATTGTAGGACCCCATCACCATCCCTACCACATACACAAAGCACTCATGGCACCCAAATCATAGGATATACAAAGCCCTAATACACACTTGGGCATTTGTCCGTCCGGACGATCACGCAAGACTCACAGGCACCCAATTCATAGGTTCTACAACCCTTAATATACATTTGAGCATTTACTAGTTTGGACAATCACACCAGACTCACGGTCTCTCCCATGGAAATGACGTATAAGAGGAGCCAGCTCTTGCCAAACTGCATGATGTGGGTTCGGTTCAGTCTCATCCTGTTGCTCATATCATCGTGAAAATGACCGCTTAACTAAAGGTATTTTGCCTGTCGAACTACACGATGCGGGTGCTGCTTTATCTCTTCCCGTTTTCATCAATCACAATCACATACACGAGAATGCCCTTAATCAAACATGTTACACATCTAGTTCATCAACAAAACCTAGGCATCGCGATCGTTATTCATTGATCGTATCCACAATCTCTCAAACCAAATCATTCATGTCTAGGTTGGTATTTCATAGTTCGTATTCACAAATCACATAACATTCATTATTCCCACAAATATTTAATCCACCTCAGGGTTACTCCTCTCATGATTCCAAGTTCATTGTTTCTATCTACCATCTTAACCTACCACTATAGAACATCTATGGATAGTACACATTATTATATCTCCAAAGACATTATTTACGTTGCGCCCCACTACGAGGTGTCTATCAAGTTTTGAAACCATTAATCATAATAAATGATCTATAACCACCACAATTGGGAGAACATATATCACTACTATGGATTTCTTCCTTAATGGAACTATTCTGTATAACCGCTAATTCAACCCGCCAATTACGACATTATACTCCCCTACAAGGAATTTATCTTATATTCAAGAACATTATTCATCATTGATGATTCGTTAGTGTTATCACCATAACATGTCTCCATAATCAAAGTCACATGGAACCTATTATATCCAAGCATGTCGGGATATCCAATGACTTTATTACATTCATATCCAATGACTTTATTATATTCGCATCCTTTTATGAGGTGAATACCTCAAATCGGCATAATCTCACGAAGGCCCTAAATCCTACTGGGATTCACGATCACGACTGTACTTGATTCTCATCCTGCAACGATTACATACAACGTACACATTTAATTATCCGTTAGCACATCATTCATCCAACACTGAATCAGGCCACCGACCACGATTAGGCTTCACGCACTATGTCTATCCCAAAATCAAACTCGGGCGTCTAATGCAAGCATGTCGGGATCACAATCCCACGCTCCGGTTGTTCGGAATGAACTGTGGTTACCTAACCTCTCTAATTAGAGAAAATGAGTGTTACAATCCCAACATATGCATAGAAGAAAACAAGAAAACAAACATCCTAAATCCGGGGAGAAGAAGACCGTCACCTTCGTCCCTTCCATCCCGACCATGAAAGCCTCAAGAAAGTGGGTGGACATTGAGCGCAAAGAAATTTTCTATCGGTTACAGATCGTCAATCAAAGTTTCCAAGCTCCGACAATGGCGAAATCGCCTCCAAGGAACCATGAAATCCCCCCTTTCCGTTCTCCATCTCCTCGCCGCTCAAGTCACGAAATGAGCCTTTCTCCTCCTCCACACGACATTTTAGGGCATTAAAACAAAATCTTGATAGTCAGATTGAGATCCACAACTTCGATTATAAGTTATTACGCCGATCGTGCACACAGTCGTGCTTAAAATTCACGGTTGTGCGTATAACACGCAATCCTATTCAGATCTCTTCATTTCTACTTTCTATCGGTTACGGATCGTCAATCAAAGTTTCCAAGCTCTGAAAATGGCGAAATCGCCTCCAAGGAACCATGTGATCTCCCCTTTCCGCTCTCCTTCTCCTCGCCGCTCAAGTCACGAAATGAGCCTTTCTCCTCCTCCACACGACATTTTAGGGCATTAAAACAAAATCTTGATCGTCGGATTGAGATCCACAACTTCGATTATAAGTTATTACGCCAATCGCGCACACAGTCGTGCTTAAAGTGCACAGTTGTGCGTATAACACGCGATCATATTCAGATCTCTTCATTTCTACTAAAAACGTGCGATCGTTTCTATTTATTCGCACACGGTCGTGCACGAAGGACATTCTACTACCTGCAACTTTCTTCATGCGCGACCGAACTCAAGGTCATGCACAAAACACACGATCATCTTCTGATCGTCGAAAAACTTCTTCTTTTCGCAACATCTTAAAACGCAAGGTCGTGCCAAAAGAATGCACTGGTAGTGACTGAAGGAAATTCAGTCAATCTTGCTGAAGTCAATTCTTGAACATCCTACGTGTGATGCTCGTCCGTAAGGCGATACAAATGATCTATAAGATTGAAAAATGGGATGTTATAACATGTTTGTCTTCTCATCCTCGCTGGAGCTTTGCACACTCGACTCATCAGAACATAAATCATCCCAGGTGGATTCCTTAAAGACTCTCCTCTTGTCCTTATTTTCTCATTCTCTTCCTTCAGATATTTGGGGCACTTGCTTATGATATGGCTAGACTTCCTACAATGATAGATCTCAACAGTCGGATGCTTCCACATTTTTTGACGACGATTCTTTCTTGTTCATGTACTTCCAGAACTTATTTTTGTGCATTGGATTTCTCATTAATTTCTTAAAGCCTCAGATGAACATGCCTTATTCATCCTCATTATTGTCATCGTCCTCCTCTTTCTCTTTCATTGAATTCAATGCAAAACTTATCCCATTCTCTAACCTCTCCTTTGCTAGTCATATACACTGGGTAACAATAGACAGAAGAGAGGCACCTGGGATAGAAACTTGTAACACCCGCTCTTATCAAGTCAGACACCTAGGTAACAAAGAGAAACAGTCACGCTTTTCTCTGTCTGTCATGTCAGGGTCTAGTGCAGTTCTTGCTTCAGAGCTCAACAACAGTACTACTGTGTAGTATATGCAGCGTATATATAAACTATTTGCACACTACCGAGTGATTTAAACGCATTTACAATTATAGTAAAACGTGTCATCACATCCACTTCCCCATCCGTCTTTGTGTAAGTGCTCATATTCCGGTTCCAATCAGAAAAGCTTTCTTATCGACCTGCGAAGTACTTTCATGTGTTTCACTCCAATAACCTCTGAATATCAAAAATAGTTTCACAAGTACAAGCGCGATTAAATTCAATTCTATCTGTGGAGCAAAATAAAGAATTAATAACCTTAGCATTATTTGAACATCTATGCTTGTCAAAGTTGTACCACTTATCTCTAGATTTTTTATGACTTTAAACTGTAATAGACAGTGGTGTGTAACGTATCTAAATCATATATCCTTCTATTTTCTAATATTTTTAAGCAGACCACCCTTGCATTTCACTACACGACATTGGCATTTAAAATTGCATTTAATAAGCCCCCCTCACGTGTCTGCACTACCACTGCATCAAATTGGTATCAGAGGGAGGTTAGGGTCATTGTATGTTACGTAGTGGTAGGGATTATCGTCAGTCCATGTCAAGTTACAATCACCCCGACGATAGGACCGCTAGCTCTCAGACGGACATGACGCACGCAGAATTCTAAAGGCTTGTCCTCGATTGATTTGATCGAATGGGTGTCCAATTTGACACACTGAAAGGTGATATTGCTAGGGTCAGCACGTGGGTTGATCAGTTAGAAACACCTAGAGGTCGAGTGTCCCCTCCCCCTGATGAGAAGCCTCACGAGGATCCACGAGATGCCACACCACCTCCCGAGAGATGTGGTAGAGACGTTCCACTCCGAGATCCCCCTCCGAGAGGGAATTATCGTCGTGGATATGACTATCGGCGAGACCCAGGAAGAAATCTCCATCCACCTGATGAATATCGTCCTCCCCCACCTCGTCGTAGAGAGCAAGCACGATATGATTATGATGATGAGGAGTACTGTGACCACCGTGTGTCATGTCGTGGGATGTCTCCAGAGGAGGATGACACACCCGACGAATCCGTATTGATGCTCCCACCTTCGATGGTCATCTGGACCCGAAGACGTTTAGTGATTGGCTTATGGACATGGACCACTACTTTGACAGACTCAAAATGAGCGACGAGAGGCGAGTACGGTTCGCGAAGATGAAACTAATTGGCCAAGCAAAGATATATTGGTCGAGTCTGGAGAGATCTTTGGAGCGTGATGGCTACTGCCCCATTACCCGATGGAATGAGATGAAGCAGCGCTTGCAGGATAAGTATCTTCCTGCTTCCTATCGAGATCAGATTTTAGAACAGTTATACGCGCTACGTCAGAGTACTCGTTCTGTTGCTGATTGCATGTCTCGATTTGACGAACTCGTAGTTTGTAGCGACATTATGGAGGAGCCCATTTTCACTGCCTCACGCTTTCGTGCGGGCCTTAGATCAGACATCCGAAGGGAACTGATTCCCCATAGGATGGAGTCGATTGAGCAGGTCTTTCATCTTGCCCTTGAATACGAGCAGTATCTGCGCTCAGCCGGCCCGATACAGGCTTCCACTAGACCCGATTCTACCACATTTAGGAAGCCCGTCCCTGCCACGAGTTCTGCCACCCCTCACGCTCCCACAGACGTGACGGGGAAAGCTATCTTTCCTGGAGGCCCCAAACCTGGGGGCGTCCAATGTTATTGTTGTTTCGGCAGAGGGAATTTTGCAGCGCAATGCCCTACCAGGAACTTGCTGATTGAGGATTCTTGCAAGCCCAACGCTAAGGCTGTCGACGTCGCCACTGAGGAGGTTACTGCTGTTGTTGAGGATGGATGGGAGAGCGATGCTGAGAGATTGCTAGAAGTAGGAGTCCTCCGTAGCATCCTCCACACCCCACGTGTTGAGGAGGATTGACGCCGCACCACTATCTTTTTCACTTATTTCCCGAGCGCAGGAGGACCATGCAAGCTCATCATCGATAGTTATAGCTGTGTAAATATTATTGTTAGGAAAGGGTTGGAGAGGATGCAGCTTACTGCTGAGCCCCATCCTCATATATATCGTGTCCTTTGGGTGAACAAGTCAATCATTCATGTCACGCAGCGATGCCTGGTTCCGATGCGATTAGTATCTACTGAGGACCAGGTTTGGTGCGACGTCATCCCGATGATGTCGCTCTTGTTCTTTTAAGGAGGCCCTGGCTATATGATCGTGACGCCACGTGTTATGGGCTATCTAACACGTGCGTATTTTTTGACAAGGGTCGAAAAGTTACTCTCACACTGACTGAGCCTAGGGACCCTCCCAAGGGCAGGGTTGACTCGTCAGTTAGTGCGGGGTCGTTGAGACCCCTACATGTTTTGAGCAAGGGTGACTTTTTGAGAGAGAGCTATAAGACTGGGGTCTTGTTCATTGTAGCGGCCACGATGGCGGCCGAGATCCCTTCCAAGACTGAGATTTTTGACTCAGATGTTCGACCGATGATGGATGACTATAGCGATATTATGTCCGAGGATCTCCCCGATGAGCTTCCTCCGCTGAGGGACATCCAACATGCGATTGATCTAATCCCAAGGGCATCTTTGCTCAATCTTCCACACTATCGTTTGAACCCGACAAAGCATACCGAGCTAAAGAGGCAACTTGATGATCTTTTGCGAAAGGGGTTTATACGGGAGAGTCTGAGTCCGTGCATCGTGCCAACCCTTTTAACCCCGAAGATGGACGGTAGCTGGCGCATGTGCATTGATAGCCGTGTCATAAATAAGATCACGGTGAAGTATCGTTTTCCGATTCCCCGCCTCAATGACCTTGCTGGATTCGATGATTGGTGCCCAAATCTTTTCAAAGATCGATCTTCGCAGTGGGTACCACCAGATTAGTGTTAGAGAGGGGGATGAGTGGAAGACGGCCTTCAAGACGAAGGACGGCTTGTACGAGTGGATGGTGATGTCGTTCGTGTTATCGAACGCACCCAGTACATTTATGAGGATAATGGCACAGGTCTTGCGGCCCTACATGGGCAAATTCCTGGTCGTATATTTTGATGATATATTTATATACAGCCAGAGCCGCGCCGAGCATTTACGCCACATTCGTCTGGTGTTTGTGCTCCTCAGAAAGGAGCATCTATACATCAACTTGAAGAAGTGCTCGTTCCTATCCACATCCGTTCATTTCTTTTGTTATGTTGTATCGACATCTTGTATTTCTGTCGATCCTGACAAAGTCAAGGCGATCCAAGAGTGTCCCACTCCGACAAACATCCATGGGGCTCGTAGTTTTCATGGACTTGCCACCTTTTATAGGAGGTTTGTCCGTGCATTCAGTTCGGTTATGGCCCTCATTACGAGCTTCCTTCATAAGGGTGATTATGTTTGGACGAAGGCTGTCACTCGAGCCTTTGTGGAGATAAGGGAGAAACTGTATACTGCTTCCATTTCACGCTTACCAGACTTTTCCAAGCCCTTTGAGGTTGCTTGTGATGCGTCAAGAGTTGGTATCGGCGCAGTCCTTAGTCAGGAAGGCCACCCTGTGGCTTACTTTAGCGAGAAGTTGAACGAGGCCCGACAGAAATATTCAAACTATGATTGGGAGTTCTATGTTGTTGGATCTCTAGTTGGATTTGGGCTAGATTCACTAAATTAGGTTGAGTCTGACCCACATTGTATAGCCAGGGTCAAGTCTAGTAGTCCTAGAGTTTAGGCTAGTCTTTAGGTTCAACCTTCATGGACCAGCCAGCAGAGGACCTCAGTAGATTCAAGACTTAGAAGATTCAGAGATCAAAATGATCAGTTTGAAATTCTTCAAACGCAGCTCGACGATCGTCGATCGCAGCTCGACGATCGTCGGTCGCAGATCGACGAACTCAGAGTTATTTCTCTGAGTTGAGCTCGACGATATTCGAGCTCAGGTCGACGATCTTTTCTTTCAGACAGATTCTTAGCTCGGCGAACTCAGAGTGCATATTTGACAAGTTATTTCCAGAACGCAGTTCGCAGAGCTCAGGTCGACGAACAGGAATTCTCAGGTCGACGAATTCCGTTCAGACGAATTCTGTCCAGAGCCTAACTTAGAGTTTTTCCTGACTTCTGTCCCTTACTTTCTATATTATTTAGCAGTAATATTCCTGAGTAATTAATGCTTATATTCTCCTGACTATAATCGTTATTGGCAGCATTAATTATGGTATTCATCAGGTTAATTACTTGCTTATTTTATTAGGGATAGTTGGGGAAACTCATTTAAGACAGATATTCCAGTCGTTTCATTCTCCAAATCTTTTAGCATTTAATGCAGGAATTCAAATTTCAAAGGAGAATAATTGACTGCAGAATATAAAAGAGATTTTCTCTCTTTTTGACGGCAAGACTTGAAAAAAAGTGAAAGTACAGGAAAACACACCAAGCCAGACATTAGAAGGGAATATACAGCACACAATAGCAATACAGAGAAGAGAATACAGTTGCTCAGAACAACATCATACAAAACTTCTTCTCTGCATACAGAAAACATTCTGTTTTCTCCCTTATCCATTCTGAAGACTGAAGAAGAACATCCATCACTATCAAGAGTCTTCTTCAACTTTCTCCTCCAGGAACATTCAAGGACAACATCTTTGAATCAGTCAGAAAGTTCCAGGATTCTTTCAGACAAGGCTGGAGACCTACACTCTAAGCAAGGCTCCAACTTTCTGAACCATCTCAACATCTCAGAAGGAGTCTTGACAACAACATATCCACTTGTCTTCTCTGTTGTTTAGAGAAAAGAGAAAACCTCATCACCCCTCTCTCACCTCCTGTATAAAGGGTTTATTAACTCCCTTCAAAAGTTTATTCTTGGTTTTTGGGCACCTGATCAAAAGCCTAAAGGGTTGTGAGATCTCCTTGGAAATAGATCTTGTGGTGGCAGTCACCTGATCAAAAACCTGATAGTGGATTCCTACCAGGGTGGTAGAAGAGTGGATGTACCCAGTTGGGGAACCACTATAAAATTTCTTGTGTTGTCTGTGTGTGTTCATTTTCTTTCTATTCTTGTTCTGACTTTGATAACTTAGTTTAGCCTATTTTATCTCTTTCTATTATTATTGGTATCACCTTATTTTACTCTGATAAATTTAAATACAGCAAAAGTTTTAATTATTCTATTCACCCCCCCCCCCCCTCTAGAGTAAATCAGGTCTAACCCCTATCTTTCTTATATCATTGTGCAGGCACTGCGATACTGGAGACATTATCTTTTGCACAAGGAGTTCATTTTATATTCAGACCATCAGGCCCTGAGATATCTCGATTCCCAGAAGAAATTGGGTCACCGTCACGCCAAATGGGTGGAGTATATGCAGGAGTTCCACTATGTTCTTAAGCACCGAACATGTGTTGGGAACAAACCGGCAGACGCATTGAGTCGCCGAGTTAGCATCCTCCACACCATGAGCACCCGAGTAGTGGGGTTTGAGCAGCTAGTTCACGCTTACCCAGAGTGCCTTGATTTTGGGGATATTTATTCCGCGCTTTCGAAGAAGTCACCCGACCTTCGGGTGGGTTATTCGATATCTGATGGGTATTTATTTATGGGTTCTCTTCTCTGCATTCCTCAGTAATCCCTCCGAGATTTCTTTATCTGGGAGTTACATGCAGACGGAGCTGCGGGGCACTTTGGTAGAGAAAACACGATTGCGTTGGTTGAGGATCGTTTCTTCTGGCCCGACCTAAAGAAAGACGTCACCAGAGTGGTGAGGCATTGTGGAGTCTGCCAGACGACAAAGGGTCCCGTCCCTGAGAGGCCCTGGTCTGATATTAGTATGGATTTTGTCATCGGGCTCCCTCGCACTTTGAGGAAGCTCGATTCGATATTTGTTGTAGTTGATCGTTTCTCCAAGATGACACGTTTCATTCATTGCCGAAAGACCACTGACGTCTCCCACATAGCAGCGTTATTCTCTAAAGAAGTATTTAAGTATCATGGTCTCCCCACCTCCATAGTCTCTGATCGCGACGTGTGATTCATGAGCTATTTCTTGAAGACTTTATGGAAAAAGACGGGTACGACTGTTACCCCCCCCCCCCCCCCCCCCCCGCTACGCTTTACGGGGCGTCATTATGTTCGGAGAAGCAAGGGCGCGCTAAACAACGGGGCTAAACCTTATCAGCGGTTCAGCCCCCACTCAGTGAACCGGCCGGCCAGGGGCTGAACCAGGCGAGTTCAGCCCCCTTGGGAGTGGCCGGCCGGCCCCTCCATGCCCGGATATATATATATCCTGGCAGCCCCCCTTTTGGGGATTATGAAGAGTATTATAAGGTAGCCTCTTTCTCCCTCTCTAACCCTAATCCTCTCTTAGTTTTCTCTAGATCTCTCTCTTAGTTGCTCTCTCCCTAGTTTTGCCCTAACATTTGGTATCAGATGTGTTCGTCTCTCCGAAATGGTGACCACTCACACTTAAGAGGAGTCCTCGCGGATTGAAACCCTAGAGGAGAACGTTGTTGGCCTAACCGACTCGATGGCGGCCTTGGAGGGGCGTTTGGAGGCTCGGATGGAGGAGTTGAAGACCTTGTTGAAAGGGAAGGCACCGGCGAGCGAAGATTCGGCCGGATCAGGGGCCGATCCAGCGGCTGCGGGCGGCTTGCGGCTTGCGGAGGGTGTTGGCGGCGTGCGGTTTCCAGAAACGGAGCGAATGTGGGCGTCCGGCGGGATTCCGCCTGGCACGGCTTGGCCGGGGACGGGGGGCGCTGCTTCGGCGGCCTACGGCTCACCCGAGGGGTCCGCGGCGGCATACGGGGGGCAGGCGGGGTCGATTCCGCTGGGATCTGCGGCAGTGGCGCTCGGCGAGCCTGGATCGAGCAAAGGGCAGTGGCGCCGGGGCGGTGACGACCCATTTGGGTTCCGGCGGCCATCCGACACGACGGGACAACAAAGAGGGGGGCTCCTCCCTCCTCCGCGCGGGTTTGGGCCGCCAGGGGTGGCCGGTTTTGGCCCAAGATTGGGCGGCCAGCCGCAACCTCCGCCTTGGGGAGCGGGTCAGCATCAAGGCTACGACGGATTCGAGCATGGGGAGCACGCAAGACGGGAAGGAGGTCAGGGGACCCAACGTTTGACCCCCGGATTAACTCGAATGTATTTTCTGGAGTTCGAGGGCGGCGATGCCTTGGAATGGATTCAAAAGGCTGAACTTTTTTTCCAGTACCAGGAGGTGCATGAAGGCCAGTGGGTGCAGTTAGCGTCCTTCCACTTGAAGGACGACGCTTTCCAGTGGACGCAGTGGTTCCTGCGGGGACGGGAGTACGTGCCTTGGGAGGAGTTTGTGGATGGCTTTACGGCCAGATTTGGTCCACTGGAGTACGAGAACTTTGAGGCCCTCCTTCAGAAGCTTCGTCAAAAAGGGTCGGTGATGGAGTATCGCACGGAGTTCGAGAAGTTGGCGAATTGGGTTCAGTGGCCGGAGAGGACACTCTACAGCTGTTTCATATCTGGTCTCAAGGAGCACATTCGTGATGAGGTGCAGGCACTCATGCCCCGTTCCTTGAATCACGCCATTACCTTGGCGCGGATCCAGGAGGAGAGGTTCAACAGGCAGCGGGCCCGTATCACGTGTAGGCCTCCTTCGGGCCCTGCCACAGCAGCACGACGGGAGCAGCCCACGGGTAACAAACCGACGGTGACTCGATTGTCTTGGAGCGAGTTGGCCGCTCGGAAGGAGAAGGGCCTGTGCTTTAATTGCGACGAGAAGTTTGTGCCATGTCATAAATGCCAGAAGACACAGGTTTTCATGTTGCATCAGGATGCGGATGAGCCGGTCCCGGATGAGGAGTTGGAGGTGGACTTGGAAGAGATGGAGTTCGGGGTTTCTTTACATGCTCTCGAGGTTTGTACTCCCCCGCTTACTATGCGGCTGGCGGGCCGGATTGCCCAAGAGAAGGTTACTATTCTGGTGGACAGTGGGAGCACCCACAACTTCATACATCTCGACGTGGCACGGCGGGTTGGGCACGTGGTTGACAGGGGGGCTGCTTTTCACGTTATGGTGGCGGATGGCAGCAAGCTGCAGTGTGAGGGGGTGTTGAAAGGAGTGGAGATGCGGATACACGGTTATGTGGGACGGACTGACATCTACATGCTGCCTATTCGGGGCTCCGACATGGTGCTGGGCGTTCAGTGGTTGCGTCAGTTACAGCGGGTGACCTTTGATTGAGAACACATGACTATGGAGTTTGTGCACGGAGAGAGACAGTTTTGCCTGAAGGGTATCATGTCATCTCCCGTTAAGGAGGTTTCTCATCGCAGCATGCAGCGGTTGAGCGGAGATGGGCAGATGTTGGCCGTCCTTCGGGAGGTCCAGACCGGCGATTCCACACCTTCTGAGGTACCGGTTCAGTTACAGTTACTTCTGACAGAGTATGTTGACATTTTTCAGGAGCCACGCACTTTGCCACCGCCGAGATTTCGAGATCACTGTATTCCGCTCAAGGCGGGTGCTGAGCCTACGAATGTCCGTCCGTACCGCTACCCACACGTTCAGAAGGCGGAGATTGAACGCAGTGTCTGCGAGATGCTGGAGGCCGGCATCATTAGGCCGAGTACGAGTTTCTTTTCGGCCCCCATTATTTTGGTCAAGAAAAAGGACGGGTCCTGGAGATTCTGTGTGGACTACCGTGCCTTGAACGACGCTACTGTCAAAGATAATTTCCCGATTCCTCATATAGAAGAATTACTGGATGAGATGCATGGGGCGCAGCGGTTCACCAAACTGGATCTGCGTTCCGGATATTATCAGATTTTGATGGCACAGGAGGACATCCATAAGACTGCTTTCCGGACTCATGACGGCCATTATGAGTTTTGGTGATGGCCAATGGGCTGACTGGGGGGCCCGCTACTTTCCAGGCTAACATGATTGAGATATTCAGAGATTTCCTGCGGGTCTTTGTCCTGATATTCTTTGATGATATCCTCATCTACAGCACGAATTGGGAGGACCACGTGCGCCACGTGGAACAGGTCCTTGCCCGACTGCGTCAGCACCATCTTTCTGCCAACCGTTCCAAGTGCTCCTTCGTGCAGGAGGAGGTGGAGTATTTGGGCCATTTGGTCTCCGGTCAGGGCATTCGGGCCGACCCACGGAAGATTCAGAGTATGCAGTGCCTGGCCGCGACCGGTTACAGTCCGTGCCTTGCGGGGTTTTTTGGGACTCACAGGGTACTACCGGCGGTTTGTGCAGGACTATGGGAAGATAGCCCGGCCATTGACCCAGCTGCTGCAGAAGGATTCTTTTTCTTGGAGTGAGGAGACGGAGGAGGCATTTCAGGCTCTCAAACGAGCCATGACCACCACACCAGTACTTGCATTACCGGATTTCACGACGGAGTTCATTCTGGAGACGGATGCATCGGGGGTCGGCATCGGGGTGGTATTGATGCAGGCGGGGCGGCCAATCGCCTTTTACAGCAAAGAATTGGCTCCTCGTACTTTGGGTCTCTCGGCCTACGAGAAGGAGATGTTGGCGATCATTCACGCAGTGGCCGTGTGGCGGCCATACTTGCTGGGCCGGCACTTTAAGATCCGGACAGACCACCAGAGCTTGAAGCATTTCCTGGACCAACGGGTCTCTTCGCCTCTGCAGCAGAAATGGGTTACCAAGCTCCTGGGCTACGACTATGAGATTGTTTATCGCCGGGGCAAGGAGAATGTGGTCGTCGATGTTCTCTCTCGTCTTCCAGAGGCTGCTCTCTCTCATATTTCGGCGTCGTTGGTCGATTCCCTGGAGGATATTCAGGAGGTGTTGCGATCCGACACGCTCCGGTCGTTGGTGGAGGCTTTACAGAGGGGCGAGACAGTGGCGGCCGGCTATCATTTGTGTAATGGCCGGCTTTACTATCGGGGTCGGGTGGTCGTGCCCGCCGATTCAGCTTGGAAGACGGTATTGATGCATGAGTTCCACTCGTCGCCCACAGGAGGGCATGCGGGGGTGCTCCGGACCCTCCAGAGGGCGAGAGCAAACGCTTTTTGGGCAGGCATGCGACGGGACATTCAGCAGTTTGTTCGCCACTGTGACATCTGCCAGCGGCAGAAATATGAGACTTCTTCTCCTGCAGGGCTGCTCGTACCATTGGACATCCCGCAGCTTGTTTGGGACACGGTGTCCAAGGACTTTATTGATGGGCTGCCTAATTCTAAAGGAAAGTCAGTCATTCTGGTCGTGGTGGATAAGCTCTCCAAGTATGGCCATTTTCTGGCCCTCAGCCATCCGTATACCGGGGAGTCCGTGGCCGCCCTCTTTGCTCGGGAAATCGTTCGACTGCATGGTCTTGCTCGTGCCATTATTTCTTATCGGGACCCCACCTTCGTCAGTGGGTTCTGGCGGGAGCTCTTCCGGTTGCAGGGTACTCGCTTACATTTCAGCACGACACATCACCCGCAGTCGGATGGCCAGACAGAGGTGCTCAATCGGGGTGTCGAGACGTATCTTCGTTGCTTTGTGATGGATGAGCCTCGGAGTTGGCCGGGTTGGTTACACTGGGCCGAGTACTGTTACAACACGCCATATCACTCCGCCAGCAGGATGACGCCGTTTGAGGTGGTTTACGGGCGGCCGCCTCCGTCTTTTGCTAGTTATGAGCCGGGTAGCGCAACTCTTCCGGCGGTGGATCGTGCTCTTCGGGATCGGGATCGCATGTTGGTCACTCTTCGAGAGAATCTCCGCCTGGCACAGGAACGCATGAAGTCCCATGCGGACAAGCACCGCACTGAGCGGGAGTTCTCTTTGGTGACGAAGTTTTTCTTAAGCTCCAGCCGTACCGGCAGTTGTCCGTGGCTCGTCGTGGCAACTAGAAGCTGTCCCCGCGCTACTACGGCCCCTTTTAGATCATCAGCTGGGTGGGGCCGGTAGCTTATACTTTGGCTTTGCCGGAGGGTTCCCGCATTCATCCTACGTTCCACGTCTCCTTGCTCAAGCGGAAGTTGGGTCCGCATGTCCAGCCAAGTACTGAATTGCCTGAGGTTACTTCTACGGGGGAGCTGCGGCCGCTGCCAGAGGATATTTTGGGGCACAGGTGGAAGAACCGGGGCACGGAATACCGGCCCGAGCTCTTGGTCAAATGGAAGAACCTGTCGCCAGCAAACAACTCTTGGGTGGACTTCTTCGCGTTCAAGGAGCTCTACCCGGACTATCACCTTGGGGACAAGTTGGTTCTTGATGGGGAGGGGAATGTTACGCCCCCGCTACGCTTTACGGGGCGTCATTATGTTCGGAGAAGCAAGGGCGCGCTAAACAACGGGGCTGAACCTTCCGGTTCAGCCCCCTCTCAGTGAACCGGCCGGCCAGGGGCTTAACCCGGCGGGTTCAGCCCCCTTGGGAGGGGCCGGCCGGACCCTCCATGCCCAGATATATATCCGGGCAGCCCCCCTTTTGGGGATTATGAAGAGTATTATCAGGTAGCCTCTTTCTCCCTCTCTAACCCTAATCCTCTCTTAGTTTTCTCTAGATCTCTCTCTTAGTTGCTCTCTCCCTAGTTTTGCCTTAACAACGACCATGAAGTTTTCCTCCGCCTACCACCCGCAGACGGACGGACAAACTGAAGCGACTAACCGTAGTCTTTGGACTCTTCTTCGTTGCCTAGTAGCGACCTGGGATTTTGTCCTTCCCATAACCAAATTTGCATACAATAGCTCAGTCAACAGGACTACGGTTTGAGTACATTTCATATCATATTAGGGTATGAGCCTAGGAAATCAGTGGATTTGGTGGATATTCCCCTAAGGTCCAGATCTAGTGAGTCAGCCGAGTCTTTCATTCAGCATGTGCATGCCCTACACGAGTCGGTCTGTAAGAAGATTGCAGCTAGTAATGATTATTATAAGGATCAGGCAGATCAGCACAGGCGGGAACAAATCTTTGAGACAAGAGAACAAGTATTAATTCACATTCGATCTGAGAGGGTCCCAAAAGGACCAGCAAAACAATTAAGGGCATGCAGAATGGGCCTCTTACAGTCGTGCGGTGGATTGGTATGAGCGCATATGAGATAGACATTCCTCATGGTATGAGCATCAGCCGAGTATTCAACGTAGATGATTTGACTCCTTACTACGAGGAGCGTGTGTACATGGACCCACTCACTATACCTCTACCCGAGCCTTCATTTGTCATAGCCCCACCACTTGAGCTTTCTCCTCCTATTGCCTTTACTAGTCCCTCGTTGTCGCCACTAGCGGCGTCACGTCATGCAGATCGAGTTGCACCCTCGACGGATCCACCGACATCATCATTGCCAGACGGAGATACATCATTGCCATCCGGAGATACATCAGTGCCAGACGAAGATACATTGGTACCACCTGTTTCGACAGACGACGTGCTTCATATCGTCGGTAACGACTTCTACGCCGCGGGCGGATGAGATACCCTACGCTATCTTGTCCGTTGGAGTGGTCGTCCCCTGCACGACACTACTTGGATTTCCTCAGAGGAGCTTCAGAGACTCGCCCCATGGCTGCTTAGCGAGTACAACCACCTACACTCATCGGAGTTGAGTTCCTTTAAGCCGGGGGGGAGTTGACGACCGACGCGCCACGTCCGGATGATCGTTTCTAGTCACTTTTGTATTTTATGTTTTTTATTTTGAGATGTATTTAGCCCCGATTGGACCAAAACAGTATTTGTCGTCCGATCAGGAGGTTTATTTTCTGATTAGGTTTGTAGTTACAACAGGCGGTTTGATATTAGGTCTATTTATAGAGCAGCCGTCGGTTCGGGGGGGCATCGTGGATTTGGAGTTTTTTACCGGATCCGTCGGTCTTTAACAGGTGTGATTCCTGTTCCTCTTATCCGGCAAGACGCCGGGAAGCCCTCTGCCTCCTTCTGGTGCGATGCCGGAAGCCCCCTCCGACCATCCTCTTTACTTCCCCGCTCATCTGCGCCCAAACCATCGCCATACCTAGTAAGCTCCTTCCTCTTCTTCTCTCTTCCACCCCTGCTACTCCCGTACAAGACATCCGCCTCCCCTCTCTCCCGCCGGCCTTTCCCAGCCCGAAGTTTCTTCCCCGACCCCTTTCAACTCCCTTCCGTATTCCCCAAATCATTCCTAACCCTACTCCTCCAAGTCCAAAACGCCAATGCTAATTTCCCCCTAACAATTACCTCTCCTGGAACCTTCAGACCCCACCGTAATCCCCTCCAGCAGCCGGTCTTTTCTCCTACAACCACTACACACACCCACCTGGAGTCTACAACCTACAACCTACCCGACAACCACTACAAAACCCTCCCAAGCACCCCATTAGTCCCGAACTCCACTCCCGACGCATTTCCCCACTGCTACGACCTTAGATTCCCTCCAATAACCGCCTCTGTTGCCGTCTACATGTGTAATTGTGGTAAAGTTCTTTTCCTGTTATTGTTGTTTGTTTTGGTAAAACTTGTACTGTGTGGATTGTTTTCTTATTGTGCTAGTAGTCCGTTCGCCGTTAAATTTGCTGGACGTATTATGCGATCGCTTGAAATTATTAGCGCCTCTATCATTTGTGAAAATTGATAAATTTTCTCCTTTAATTAATTATTTGCAACCCCGAGTGTCTCTATTGTTTTATTATAATAATTAATTCACTTGTTGCTATCTTAAGTGGACCACTCTTGCATGGCGAGTAGCGGCGGCGCCCTCAGAATGATGTGCGGCGATAGTAATGGCTTCCGCAAGGTCGGTGGAGCGGTGGTGAGCCGCAGCCCCAAGGATGTCGGAGACGCGACGTTCGGCCGTAGGAACGGGTCCGACGGTGTTAGCGAAGCTCGGGGAAGCAGTAGAGGCGGCAAGACCGGGGCTGGCGGAGTAAGAGCCCGTAGGGGAGGCTGCGAGTTTACCGGAGGCGGCGGGGCGGTTGACCAGAGAGGTGGCGGAAGCGGTGGTGGGGACAACAACCGTGGAGAGGGGTGGTACATCAGCGGCCGGTGCACTTTCAATGGAAAGATCGACTGCGGGGCGGAGGGGCAGATTGGTGTCGTAGAGGAATGTTGGGGGAGGCATGACACGAAGCCGAGGGAGGTTGCGAAGGCCCGTCCGTCGATAGTGAGGAGTCGATCGACTTTGGCGTGGAGAGAGGCGCATGTGGCCAGGATTTGTGCAGCAAGGGCAGAAAAATCCAGTCGAGGGCTGGTGTTTGGCGACGGCAAGAACAGCGGCCCCGGATCGGCTGGTTGGGAGGCGACCGTGGGGCTATGGATGTAGACTGGCGATGATGTCGACGACGTGGGAAGGCAATGAAGCCGCACTGGAAGGAAGCAGCAGGCTGGCGGTGTTCGGGAGAGCAGTGCAGCGGGGGTGCTGTGGCGGCGACTAGAGCGTTGTACGTCAGAGAGTTGCGGGTTGGAGGGTCGGAACCGTCTGTAATCGGAGGATCCTGCGGCTTCCCGCTCGAGATCGGCAGAGACCGGCTAGGAACTGGAGAGGACTCTAGGATCCGACGGAAACAGGTTGGGTGGAACATAAATATGGAATAAAGCTCTGGCGGAAACGGGTCTGCGGCGTACGCTGGATGTGCCAAACGGCGGATCGGAAGCTGCAACACTGTAGCGAGGAAGGCGGATCTTGTGGGCATTCGACGGAGCAGGGTCGCGAAAACTCGTGACTTCTACCGAAACCGTAGAACGACCGAACTGGGCGCGGGGCTTCGGATCGGGATGCGAGCGGGCGGGTGATGCGCGGAACAGGAGATTTCACGTGTGAATCGGCAGCACGACGCTGCGA
Organism: Platanthera zijinensis; assembly: GCA_039513925.1. Taxonomy (NCBI): domain Eukaryota; kingdom Viridiplantae; phylum Streptophyta; class Magnoliopsida; order Asparagales; family Orchidaceae; genus Platanthera; species Platanthera zijinensis. Next base: position 128,818,875 of record CM077088.1, on the reverse strand, counting down.
TGATTCGGCGGAACCTGCACTGGGGCGGGATCAGGCCGAAACTGGCGTGGTCGGCAAAGCCGCGCTGTAGATGGGTTGTGGAAATGAGCGGAATGGCCTTGGAGGAATATTTGGTGCACCAGCGGCGAGATGGCGGGCGGTGAGGAAGGTCGGACCGATTGATAAGATCACAGATAAATTGCAGTAGGAATCCGGCGAGGGAAAAAGCCGGCGGAGATGAGGGAGAGACGAAACCTTAGAAGGGAGGAGGGAAGACTAGAGAGAGAGGGGAAGTTAGAGAGATAAAAGAAACCATAGATTTATTCTTCCATAACCATTACAAGACCCCAAAAACCCTCTATATTGGCGGCGATGGGATAATTATAACACAACATAAAACAGATATTAAAACACTTAAATGCTACGACACTACTCGATACAACCTACTCGATACAACCCGACTCCACATTTAAATAATAATAATAATACAAGATAACTGATGGCGGATCCAATGCAAGATAGTTGGTGGCGGATCCGTAACATAGTATGTCTTGTACCGGAGGTGATTCCTGGGCCTGTGCACTACGTAACACTTTCAAAGATAGATCAAATACACATCAGAATTGGTTATTCACAAACCAAGGGTATGTCGAACAAGAGGAATCATGTTCCTTCAATAATCACCATCACTTTCCCATCACTTCTCTAAAAAGAGCCCAGGTCTACCGCATATGCAAGTTTTTTGCTGAATTCACGAAAAAACAACAAAATTTCACGAGTGGCAGGATGGCCCTCCATCACCAGTGGCATGTTAACAAAGTCATTTTCATTGTTCTTTTTTATTTGTAGCACCATAATAAGTTTTTTGTCGATATTTTCGTCTTTAGGAACTTGCGAATGAAAGATTGTCAGCAGAGCTTGCAAGGGAAAGAAAATCTGATGATGAGGCTGCTGCAGCAGTATCTCAGGAAAAAGGCGGTTCAATCACAGCGGCAGCTGTGGGCGCATCACTCGGTGCTGGCCTTGGTCTTGTGATGGCTGTGGTGATGGGAGCAGCCTCTGCCTTGAGGAAACCATAACTGATTTATTTAAAAATTAGAAATCTTTATTTTCTTGAATATCTAATGATGGAAGTATGTTTTTTTTTTAATTTCTGGATGAGATCAGACTAGACAGTCTTCTTTTTTTTCTCTAATTTATATTTGCATATCCTTGTATAGGCAACTTTTATTCCAAATGACAGTGGTAATATGATTACTATAATGATTCTATGTTACTGATTGATTGTTATTTCCAAAGCAAAATAAAATTGTAATGTTTTATCCACCGTGTATAGCAGCAGGCAGGGGTAGCTTGTTGGCGTTTCCATAGAATAAATTGTTTTTGGATGCAGAGAAAGTGTTGAAATATTAATACTATAACATTTAATTTTGTTTATGGTCTTACTACATTTATGTTTTGGGCTGATAATTTATTTTTTGTGATTAAATAAATATTTTTATTTAGTTTGCTAACTGCATTCAAAAGATAGGGCACAATGACGACAAAGAATCCTTATAGCTGACCCCACTATAGTGGGATAAAGGCTTGAGTGTTGTTGTAGTTTGCTAACTGCATTCAGTTGCTTCCCCATCCCTCACCATGCATGCAAAGCTGGAATTTCTTTTTCTTTTTTGCATGGGTACATCATACGACGTCACTATTATTTATAGGTAAACTATTAGGCACAATATGTTTTGTAGGTATATATTTTATAGAATTGTCTAAGAAAAGCACTCTTTCACATAATAGCTTGCAAATTGGGAAACTTTGGTTGATTGACTCAGGACGGGGTGCCTTTTGTAGCTTTGCCCCCTATATTTGTAAAAATTCTTGGATCCGGAAGCTGAACAAGATTATTTGAAATGCAGGAAGTAGAGGGGCTCATGGTGTATTGGTTTAATGTGCACTGCGGGACCCACTAAGCTGCTGCATTTCCTGCATTTGCATTGGCCCCAGACTCCAGACATGGCGTCTGGGACCTGGAATCAAATCCCCCCTCCCCTAGATTTGATAATTTTTTTATATCGGTCAAAAGACCTAAAACAAGTTTGGATTTTCAAGACTCTTTTCCCGTAAAATGATTTATTTAATGTTGAATGTAGAACTCAAAATTTATATGGTATTTTTAGGGATAAAAATGTGTTCTATAGATCCATATTATCTTTCTTAGGTCAAAATGATCTTTTTAATAGATCATAGCTCTGTTTTTGGGGGGTAAGGGGGGATGTTGTCTGCATCGTGCAGTGCATCATCGAGCGGCTGTGAGTGCATCAACACTCACGCACGTATCTTGGCGCGAGTGTTGATGCATTCTCAGTGGTTCGATGTGGTGCACTGCACGGTGCAGTGCACCCCCTGCCTCCGTTTTTGGGGTGACGGTAGAAAAAGTTATGGTGGGAAATCAATGATTGCTTAGACAGGACTATAAAGCTGTTTTCAAAAAGATTTCATTTTTTTTGAAAAATCTTCATTATTGAAGTACTTTTCGAAAAAAAATCACATTTTTATGTTTGGAAGAACAACTCTTTAATAATAGTTTTGTGGTAATAATAAATGTTTTAAGCTAAATATTTATCAAATAGATAAGTAAATATTATATAAATTTTGAATAAGTTGGTTACAAAAGATTAGCGACGAGAAGCAAAGATGATAATTGGACGAAAAATCTCGGATTAGAGAAAAAACATTTGCAGCAGCAAGGATAAAATGCAAATTGTGAATGGTCATGGTGTGACTTTAATACTCTCATAAAAAACCAGAAAAGTTGAAAGTAGAGAATATGATTTTGAGAAAGTCCTGTTGAACTGGTTGCTCAAAAAACACTCAAAACACTCTCCTTGAAAAAGCTCTTTATCCAAACAACTTGAAAAGGATGATGTGATTAAAATAAAGCTTTTCTCATTGCCACCTCTGCCCCAAAGTGAGTCCATCTCTCTTCTCAGAGTTCAAAAAGATCTTTTTGTTCTCATAAGCATAGGAGAAAAGCTCTCTTATGGGTATCTTTTTTATTTGAGAGAAGATCGTTTGTATCTTTCTGAGTGATCTCTTTGATCTCTAGAGATCATTTTGATTTTAAGCCACTTCAAACATAAATGTTAAAAAAAACATATTTATTTTGTGGGCCACATTACTGAAATATTTACAAGATAATCGCAATAAAATGATATTTTCCTGTTTTGAACTAAATGATTGCACTACGCCACTATCCATATAAAGAAAATTAGATGTGTATGATAAAGAATTGAAATTTTAGAAATAAATGATTATTGAGAAATTGTGTAAGGTGGAGATCAATGTCCAACAAAAGTTGAACAACTTTTTGGCACGACTTAGGCTTCGTTTGGGAGGACTTATGTTCAGCGGTCAAGCGGTTACGACTGTTAGTGTATATTTGGACAATTAACGGGTTCGGAGGCTTAACGGGTCGTGTCGGGTATACGGTTAACCCATACCCGTAGTAACTCCTAAGGGTTTGCCTATTTATACCCACCTAGGGGCAACGGGTAGGGGATTCCACCTAGATCCCCATCCGGATGCTTCGAGCAACTTCCACAACGACCGCATGAATCGGATCATAATTAAGGCCCGATTCATGCGGTCGTAGCCGCTTGACCGGTAAAAATAAGTCCTCCCAAACGGAGCCTTAGTCGATGCTCAATGCTTTAAGGTTCAATTCTTGTCTAGAATCGAAAACTTTGATGCCGCATACATCCTGAAAGTACAGAACTGCAAGAATTTTTATTTGAAGGAGCAAATTCAATAGTAATAAAGAAAGGATTTCAATGAATGGAGAAGACATAAAAACTTATGTTTATAACGATACCAGTGATAGTGCACGTGGTCCCATGCCGCACGATAGTACCCGACGATTATTATATTAAAAGAAATAATATATTTTTTATAATAAAATATTTTTTGTATAATTTTTTAATTAATAAAATTATTTTAAATTATTAATAGAATTTTTATAATAAAAAACAGAAAAATAAATAAAAAACACTCTGGCGGTCGCGTGATATAGGCCTTCGCCGCAGCCGACCTGCGTGGCCCCCACGGGCGAGTTGACCCGAGGGTTGTCTGGAGGCGAACGGGCAGGGCCACCGCCTGCGGTAGCCTTATTTTTGGGTCTCACGAGCAGGGCAACTGCCGGCGGTGGCCCTGCCCGCTCGGCACCCGGCAACCTTCGTCGGTTGGGGGATGGGCAGGCCGCCACGGCGGAGAGGCCTAAATTGTGGGTTGAGCTTTGTTGCCTAAATTGTGGGTTGAGCTTTGTTTTTTTAACCCAGGCACTGTCAGTCTTGCACTTCAAGGAATAGAGGATGGATGGAAGGCGTTTGAAGGTATGTATCCTTACATGATATGGCTTATTGAAGAAAAATCAAGAAAAATCTTAAAATCTTATCACACCTATTCTCAAATTATTATAGAGCTTCTCTTGAGAGAACTACCAACTGGCCTTAGGATGATCGATTAAGATCCCTCGGTCAGTGAAAACCCCAAATCTTATTTTAGGCGGTGAACCCTTATATTGGATTTGACTCCAATCCGGAAGATTTATGTTGTCCTCTCTCGAGAAGTGCATGCAACTCATTTCGCCTTTAAGCGATCCACATGTATTCGCGGGTCTCTCGATCAACTAAAATATGGATCAAGACTCGAAAAGCATACATCAACTATATGAAATTGATAGGGAAAATATAAAAGGCAAATCATAATTTTCTGTATCAAAAGCTTATGAAAATAAGTTTATGAAATAATATTATATAAATTTTTTGGAGAGGCAATTAAATCATAAAAGTTTAGACAAAAAAGGAGAGCTCGTGCGATTTTACTCACGTATGGGCAAAACCTACCGTGTGCAAACACAATGCACGGGCTGAGGCAGATGACCATTTCAGGGCAGTGCAGAACATATGCGGTTGGAATCAAACGTGCGAGAAAAAAATGCATGATCATGCAATTCATACAGATTTGGAACAGACTGAAAAAGGGATCTACCGACTTACAATGCAAACCCAGAACGAGCCCACAATAGCACAAAATAGTACGAAACAAAAAACAAAAGCAATGTGGAGCAACATGCTTACCCCTAATGAAATAGTGTGCAATTGCACACCACAATGAGCCAAAAAGTCCACTTTGTGTGAGAAGAGTGAACCAGTGAAATATAAGAAAAAATAGACTAAAAGTGAAGTGCATGCGCATGAACACGAGCCCAGATGAATCTAAAAAAATCTATATAAATCGGATTCATCACACCACCAGACATAACCATTTGCTCATCCCGAGCAAACCATCAGTCATGCGGATAATATAAATAGTAGTTGACATAGAAATTGTAAAGTGGAGTACAATGCAAAGTCGCATGCTCATGCTAGTAGAAATTCATTGGAAGGAATTTTTAATTATGCATAATAGTATATAAATTTTTAATTGTGTATCTTCATATTATTCCAACACATAATTATAATCATAATGAATCGTCCGGTCACACATAAGGAGAAAGCATAATAACCGCTAAGGTGAGCTATGCCAAAGATCGGGGCTCAGGGCAACCTCCAAAGAAATCCCTCAATGTCGGTGACCATAAGCTCAACCGCTCACACTTTCTCCAAGACACAGGTTTGGTTCAATGCGAATCAGTAAGACTTATAGGTTAGAGATGAGGTTTAGGTTATAGTAGGGAATACAAGGATAAAATCGGGGGCTCGACACACCAAACCCAAATGAGCTAGCAACAAAAGAAATTATCCATGCATCAAATATACAAGCGGGTGTACCACACCCCCAGACTTGAACTTGACAACATGGGTGTTTAAATGCCTACTTCCAAATACAAAATCATCACAAATCACTACAAGAAAAACCATAATTAGCAAGGAGCAGAATACCTTGCTAATCATTTAAATTCATTGCTAATTTTAATTAGCAACGAATTTAGAAACAAAAAAAAAATCGTGGCTAATATGCTCATAGCTAATTTTAGCAACGAAATTTTTTCTTTCTATATAGCAAGGATTTTTTAGCAAGGTATTTTATACTTTCTAAATTAGGAAGGAATTTTGTTTTTGTTGCTAAAAAATATATTGGTTTAATTGTATATGTTAGGTTTTGAACACACAACCTACTCCAAACAACCAATCATTCTTACCAACTGCTCTCACTTAATTCTTTGTTTATAAGTGACGATATTATTTATATGTAACGTATACATAATTCATACAATTATATACTCAAATATAAATATATAAATATACATTTCTTTATATATAACATATATATTCCATTATATAATATATATTTATATTATATTATATATTTATATATATTAATTATAAATATAATTTATATTTATTGTATATATATAATGATATTTTTTTTGTTATATATATATGTGTGTTGCTATATAATAATTGAATATAACAATATAATATATAACTATATGTATAGTTATTTATATTATATATTGTTCGTATAATCTATATTTATTATAATTATTATTAATTTGTTAAATACTAATAATCTTTATTAATTTACAAATTTATATATACGATTTTAAATAATATATACAAATATAAAATTATATAAATAATTACATATTTTATTAATTATTTTATTGAATACAAATAATTTACACTATTTATAAATATTTTAAACAATAATTATGTTTTATGGCAAAGGATAATTTTGTAAGATAGAGTCATGTTATTTTTCTGGAAAAAAATTCATCAATAAATATTTTGCAATAAAAAATTTTTAATGCACAAATTTGGTTTGCAATAAATATTTTCCAAATTTGGTTTGCACATAACATTTGCCATATTTTAATGCAAAAATTTTAGCATGAAATTTTTGAAAGGAAAAATTTCATTGCAATTTAGCAACAAGTATTTAGCAACAAAATATTTCGTTGTTATTTTTGCATCAAAAAATTTCGTTGCTATTTTTGTAGCTAAAGACAAATATTATATGCGTTGCTAAATTCGTTCCTAATTAGTAATAAACTGGTAAGCCTTTCTAATTTTCATTGCTAATTCATGTTTTTCTTGTAGTGAATATAAATTCATTTCACTTTTTCTAATTCACAATTATTTTCTTTTTCAACCATTTTTCTTTTTTCACCAATTTTGACAATTATTTTTTCAGCAATTTTTCAATGGAGCACATCCACATATCCACAATAATGAACACCACATCAACAACCCAAAATGAAAAAAATACAACTAATGCTCGGATTTTGGTGTGCGACTGGGATCAGCTTTTTGGCTTTGGTGAGATGATGGTGGAGATGAATCAAGAGGATGGGGTAGGCACATAGGGGATATCGAGAATAAGGGGGTAGGTATGGTACAAGCTCAACCAGACCAAAATGATGACCTACATCCACTCGCGTAATTGAACTAACATGTACCCATGCTTTGAGAGTCGCTTTGGGGGCAAGTTCTTAGCCACCGAGAAAGATTATCTTTCCTCCCGACTCTAGCAATACGAGTATAATGACCGTCTACACACATTCCTATGCAACCATCAGATTCACATCAGATTCACCAATTATGAGTAGAATAAACAATATTTATGCAAATGGAAAAACTATAAAACTATAAGCATAAAGAAAAACTAATTCTACTCGTATTTCAACATGAGACGCGAGCACTCGACTAGTAGCACTGCACGAGTCAACATTTTACTCCGTCTCGCAATCCTAAGGCAGTACGTTGATTTTTGCAATCACCCACAAGAAATAAATTATACTCATGATGCAGAAACGGATAAGTGTGCGCATATGTTGGGGTTGTGGTGTGCGTGGCAGAATGCAAACTATAGTTAAATAAAACTAAAATAAAATGATACTTATGGTATGCATATGAAATGGTGCACGTGGAGTGGGTAACAAACAAGATAACTCTCCCCCAGACTTAAACTAAGTGATGTTACACATGATATAACAATTAAGATTTAAAATGAGACTAGAGAAGAGATTACCCAATACTCAGCTAGTTAGCATGCCAAAAGATGCGTGAAAATCAAGACAAAGTCGCAGCATCTGCGATTCAAAATAGGTACCTACAAGGGTGAGCTCTGACAAAAAAAATGACAAATAAAAACAAAATTAAAGAAAGTGCATATAAAAGTTAGATAACTACTGAGATTATTCTCCTCCCAGTACGGCTTATTCAGAAATTTAAGAAATCTAGTTGATAAGAGTATGAAAGGAGAAGTAATAAGTAATATTTATTCATATTTTTACTATAATATTTAATTAATAATTAGTATTAATTAATAATATTTTATTCATTTTGTGTACATGATAATATATATTTTTTATTTGTTTAATTTAAGTTTTATTTATTTTTGTAAAGTTTTTACCTATTTTTAGTATTTATTTTCGCTTAATAATTGATATAAATTAGTAATAAATTATGTATTTTTATTTATAAATCATTTATTTTATATTTTAGTTTACTAATTTAAATTATATTTATTTTAGTAGGTTTATTGTTGTGTTCGCGCTCCTGACGTTTGCAAAAGAAATATTTAACGAAGTCGTCGCGTTGGCAGTGCAATTCATGCAGTCTATATGTACCCAAGTCAAAGTCTCGCTTCACTCGTTCAAGTCGAGCAAGTGTTTCGCGTCGCAACCATCTATTCAGCTCTTCTTCATGCAAGCTCACGAAAAATATATTAATATGCATTGTTACTACCCGCACTCTCATGCATGGCGGACGCATGCATGCCGTCACACCATCGTCGCCAACTCTCGACTTGGCCGCCACCCTCTCCGCCATTTTAATCCACATAATTTCAACCTACAATATATGCATGCCTACCCATTCAAGGCCACGCCACCCATCATTCTAGCCTAGCCAAACCATGCAAAAATAATCTCATAAACCAGCTTCCCATTCATTCCACCTTGTATTTCCCTAATTAATATGACCGCCGGCACCCCTTTCTCTCTCTAAACTGCCAGCTCTTTTCTTTCTTCCATGAAACGGATCATGATATGAAACCGACACCTCCACTTCTTCTTCATGCAACCCGGCCCCACTCTTCTCCACCTAAGTCAAAACCGCCACCTTAAGTTAATTGCTACAACTTTCTCCTCATACAATTACTTCCCGTCAATTTTAATAACAACCACCATCATTTATCATTTACATAATTTCATATTCTCTCTAACTCTAAAACCGCCGCCTCCTCTTCTCTGCTATAACCGAACCCCCTGCTATTCTCATTTTATAAATATTCACACCATTTAATTAAGGAAAATAGCCACCAATATTTATTTTAGTAAAAACCGCCTCCTCTTGATCAAAGCTACAACCACCTCCTTTTTAATAACCGACCACCCTTCTCTTCTTTTCAATTCCCGCCAGCGTCTCTCCACTTCTTTCATTCATAACCACCACTTTTCCATAATAATGCTACCACCAACATGAAACTCCTCTTCATCAATGCATGCCACATCACCACCTCCTTTTCTTCTCCTTGCAGCCCGCCCCACCCCTTCCTCTTCTTAATTTTTTTTATTCTATTATACATATTTAACACTAAAACCACCATATGCATGTCTCTCTCTCTTCCAAGAAATGACACCAGTTATTAATTCATGTGTAACCACTCCACCTAATTATCATTCATCTTCATTACATATTGCCGCCACCTCGCATTCCCTCCATTATAATTCTTAATATTTCGCTCACCCAGTGGCAGATCCAGGAATTTAGAGATGGGGGTGCACAATTTTTTTTTAATAACATAATATAGAAAATGAAAAATTCTTGATATTATAAAGTCATACACAATTACATAAAAATGTCTTAATTGAAAATTATCAGATACAAGAAGAAATTACAATTGTCCACGACGAGACTTCATTTTTTAAAAACGATCAATCACATCATCATCTGAAACTTTCAATAATATGTCTCTTTCAATGAAGATAACCAAACAGACCTTCAATATTTTATCGCTCAAATATTGTGTAATCTGTTCTTGACATAATTCATGTTTGAAAAGACTCTTTAAACACTTGCAGTAGCCACATAAAGAATCAATACGAACTTCAATGGCTTGTATAATTGTTGATAAACAATATGTTTCCCAGTTTCAATAAGTTTCATAGAGAGATGACCAAGGTCGTTCAAGTCAAAAAATCTCTCATCGTTTCTCATATCCACAATGAAATTGTCTAGCTGAAAGTCAAGATTAAACAACTTCAAACTTGAAAAATCATTAGGATAAAACTTTGCAAGTCTAAGCACGTTTTGCTTGTCAAAACAGCCAAAGGAGTTAATGAGATTCAAACAAGCCATACAATGGAGCAACTCCATATTCACCTCATCAAACCTATTATTAAGCTCATGTAACTATAAATCAATCACTTTTAAGAAAATCGACACCCGATAATGAGGCAAATATGTGTAGTTTTCAACAAATAGTCTTGATCTTCCGCACGGAGCATACAGATCATCCATTTTAGGAATATGAATACCGTATTTACCACAAAAAGTAAGACCTTATTGAATAGAGTGTCCCAACCATCATCACGCAAGATTTGCAATTGTCTTTTTGTCAAACTAACAAAAGAAATAACATTAATAATATCCTGATCTTTTCTTTGCAAAACATGATTTAATTCATGTATATAACCAAATATAATAGTCATCACATGAATCATAAAAACAAAATCAAACGATTCTAATGAAAAAAACACACCATGTGTCTTCACTCGATCATTTGCCTTACACTTACCAATCTTCAAAAGTGTTGCAACCATATCAGGACATAAAGAAATAATATGCATTAATGTTTTGTGATGTGATCCCCAACGAGTATCCCCGGCTGACCCAAAGAAAGTGGCTGATTTAAACCCGACCTCATTTTTAGTTCACCGTCTTCTAGTGCCTGAGAAACCTTTTGCACTTGACTTTCTCTAAGCATCTCATTTCACTTGCAAGAAACTCCAACCACATTTAATAACGTCAAAATGGCTTAAAAAACCATTGACAAACATCATTTATTTTAGCAACTGTAATTACGGTTAACTGAAGTTGATGAGTAAAACAATGAATGTAATAAGCTGATAGATTTTCCTTCAAAATTAGATTTTTGAGTCTATTTACCTCACCACTCATATTACTTGCACCATCGTATCCTTGCCCACATATTTTAGATAAATTCAAGGAATGGTCAATTAACAATGACTCAATTGTAGCTTTAAGAGACATGATAGTAATATCATGAACACGCACAATGCCGAGAAAACGCTCTATTAATCTTCCTTTCCCATCAACATAATGCAAACAAAGGTCCAATTGTTCTCTGTGTGATACGTCACTAGATTCATTCGCTAAAATTAAAAAGTAGTCATCTCCAAGCTCTTGCATTATAATCTTTATAGTTTATTTAGCACAAGAATTAATTATATCTTTCTGAATTGAAGGCGCAGTTAGTTGATTGTTTCTCGAGGCATTTTTCAATACATATTTATCGACTTCTTCATCGATATCGGAAAGCTACTGCAAAAGCTCGAGAAAATTTCCCCTATTAAGTGAATGGTGACTCTCATCATGCCCACGTAGGGACAATCCCTATCGCAAGAGAAATCTCAAGCACTTCAAAGAAGCTTGTAATCGTGATTGGTTTTCAAACTTTATTTTATCTGAACATTTATCAAGAGAAACAATGATAGACTTTTGGGGTTTTTTTAAACCTTCAAATTTCTGGAGTGCTAGTTGATGAGAACTATTAATCTTGTCAACATGTTTTCTAAATCCGTCAGGTTTATTCCACAACATATATCCTCCCCCATTGACAAAAGTATCTCCCCCTACAGTATTACTTGCGGTATCATTCTTGAATAAGTAACAAACAAAATAAAATGCAACATCCTTTTCAACACTATATTCTAGTCACTCAAACATATGAAACCATGTGACTACATGTAACGCCAAAAATTTCTTAATGCAGAAAATTCTTCTCTGGGGCTTATCGCTCGACAGTAGCTAGTTACCGCGTGACGGTAGCTAGTTACCGCACGACAGTAGCTCCAGGGTTAGCGTCGATTTCGTCGATAGCGCTGAGTTCTCGGGAAAGAGGTTATCGCCCAACGGTAGATAGTTACCGCGCAGTAGTAGTTGGGGAATTAATCTAGCAGAGATCTCGGGAAGCTACCGCCCGACAATAGTGATACCGCTGACGATAGCTAGGTTAATTTAATTGACGAGGCTCTCGAGACCCTACCACGAGGCGGTAGTCGGTAGCACGTGGCGTTAGCAGCGGGATCGTGTCATAACCGACGACGGCTACCGCGCGACGTTAGCGTCCTATCGTGCGGTTATAGTGACACTATAACGACGTGTCCACGTATCGGCCTGTGATTGGAAGGTTTGGGTGGTTGCGCTCAAAACAAGACGTTGAATTAAGATATCGTGCGACGGTAGCTAGTTACCGCGCGGCGGTAGCTTTATATATAAGCCTGGTTTGGCCGTTTTCACTTCATTTCTTTTGGAGTGAGAACTTGGCTTGGGTTTATTATAGGAGGAGCATTTGTTCAGGAAGGGAGATCTCGCCATCGTTGGAGTTCCAGAGCTCCGATTTATAAGATGATTCCAAATCTGTGGAGGCAAGATCGTTGCGGTCGCGTTCATCCGTCTAGATCTTTGGCATGTCACCAAAGAGAGCGCAAAGGGTAACGATTCTCTACATGGACATGTGAAGTCCTCTTCCTTTTGCATAAGAAACCCTCTACCTCGAGTATGCGGTGTGCGTGAGGTCTTCATTCGGGTAGATACGGAGTATCCCCATAGTTTTGTGAAAGATAATCCTATGGGTAGATAATCACCTAGAGGGGGGTGAATATGTGACTTTTTAGGTTACTTAAACAGATCTTTATCACTTAACTAATTTTGCAGTTATAAAGACTTAGATCACAGCACAAGCAAAAGTAATCCACATCACACACAGAATTTATAGTGGTTCCCCTATCTAGGGTACATCCACTTTCCCCCTTCTTCCTCACTAACAATGTGCTAGATGAGGTTATCGCTCCTCCTCTTTAACTCAGATCCAAAGATCCTACAGGCTCAGTTTCTGTTAAGAAACCTACACTCAGACCAACAAGTCCTATCTCAGAGATTATCCCAATCTCCTACCTCAGGTCCCTCAAGAACCCTACCTCAGCCTTTATAAAATAGGCTTACAACTCAGTGATTAACTCAAACCACTTACCTCAGGTCCCTCAAGAACCCTACCTCAGCCTTTATAAAATAGCCCTACGACTCAGAGATAAGATCTCCTACCCACTAAGATCTCATGGAGATCTTAAAAAATATTGAGGTAAAAATGAAAAATGAAATTCTCAGAAAATGTAATCTGATATATCTGTTAGCACAGATTCTTCAATTCAGCAGCAATGAATGTCTTCTTTATAAATTGGCTGGCTAAAAAGTTACTTCTCTGGATCTGTAATCTTCTTGATGTTGATCGTCTTGATAACCTTGAAAAAATTGAAGATTAGATCCACCTTGATCTTCAGATCGACTTTGAATAAAGGATCTGGAGATATTCTTGAAGACCTTCGTCTTCTTCCTCCTTCTCGGGATTGTAATAAGAATGATAATTTTTTGTTTTCTTTTCCGATTCTGTGTGTTTTGTTGGTGTAGACAACCCCTCTATTTATAGACTTCATGGATGGCTGGTAACTGATAATGACATCAGCATCTGACATCATACTTCAAAATTCTCCCCTTAAACAATTTCTGTTGAAGTATCACATCACTGTAGCTGAAGTGACAGTTCTGACTTGTCTTGACACTTCTGTGTTGACTCTGCACATTTTCAAAACATAAGTGTTGAGATGTCCAAAGTGTCTCGACACTTGTGTCGAGACATCTTAGCAGTCTCGACACAATTCTACTTGAAAGAATTTTCATCTGAAACTTGAGAGTGTCAATACAGTTGACTTTTCTCGACACAACCATCTTCTGTGTCAACCTCTTTAATTCTGCTTAGTGTCGAGATAGTTAGATTGTCTCGACACAACTGTCTATCTGATGTCTATATATTTTAATTCTGCCTTGTGTCGAGAATTCTATACTTTAATCATTCATTGTGTTGAGATAGTTAGTTTGCCTCGACACTATCTTAATTAGTAGAATTTTATGTCTTCTTTGCGTCGAGACAGCTTTATTATATCGACACAACTGTCTTAAGCTTTATTTTATCAAGTAAGCTGACTTATCTCGACACTGCTGACTCAGTCTTCAAGGGGTCGAGACAACTGACTTGTCTCGACACAGCTTTCTTAAATCTTCAATGTATCGAGATGGTTGTCTTTTCTTAACACTGCTGACTTAGTCTTCTATGTGTTGAGACAACTGACTTGTCTCGACACAGCTTCTGTGTGTGTGTCGACACAGTTGAAGTGTGTCGACACATTTGTACTTAGCCATTTTTCTGCACTACAAGTTGTTGAATGTCAACTGTGCCGACTTTACTCAGTACAATACTGACTCCACTCAATGCTTTTGTACTTAGACAAATTTTCTTCAAAATCCAGTGAGCTTCTTGTGTCCACTTGTACAATTAACATAAAGTAGGCAACCTGTATACATAAACTGAAATATATATTAGATATAAACATGTGTATATCATTGAGTTGAAAAGGGCTTCTTCAAATTAAGTATATTGTGTCCAATGTACCCAACAATCTCCCCCTATTTGGAGAAGTCATAACCCCAATTCAATGATATACACTTCAATACTAAAATATTAAAACTAAAATATATGGGAAAAGTATGCTGATCTAAACATAGATGTACGCAACAATAATAACACATATATAACTAAGTGCAACCAAATCTTTCATATAAAACTAAGTTCAAGGATTACATTTGTTTGATTTGTTACACTATTCTAAAAGTAAAGTTACAAAATGCCTAGAAAACAAATTCTAGGAATCCTTTGGCTTTTTGATGACTATGCATTTTCTAGATTGTATCTTTGCTTTTACTTCAGGCACTTTATCATCTACCATCTTCTTGCCTTTGTTATTCTTGGATTTGATGATCTATTCTGCCTTGAGCCATTGTCTTTCAAAATAGTGGTAAGGCTTTGAAAAATACTTACTAGGCTCAACAGAATTAGCAGGGATCTTCCCTGACTTCAGATCATATTTGAATTTCTAGATAACCACTTGTTGCTTTAAGTGCTTAGCCCATTCTTGATCTTGGTACCATTTTCCCATATCAGCAATATTAGCATTAATTGTTGTCCATGTAGTGAGGATAATTGATCTGGAGGTAGGGATCCAATGTTCAAAGTCAGGCCTAGCTTCAGCTTGTTCCCTAAACCTTTTCTTGGACAGCTGAGCTTCTTTCTCTTTCAGCAAAGCAACATCAGTCATTTCCAAATCTTTACATACAACATTTTGAACTCATGGTGGAGGAATGTACATGGTTTTGACAGCTGTTTGGATAGCCTCAAATGGAATTTATGCTGCAGGATTGTACATGGATGATTGCACACTAGTATGAATAGCTTCAAATTGAGTTGGTTGACAACCAGACTCAGTAGTTTGGTCACCAACATACCATAGGGGAGGATGGCCTAAAGTGTCTCTTATGGTGTTTGATATCTAGGTAGCATGCTCAGAACTGGCTTTTATCATTAGCCTCTCCCCCTTTATATCTTCTCTTTCTATGTGATCTCTGAGGTCATTCTTGTGAAACCTCACTTGACCATCCAAATAATTGATTCCTGTGGTGACAGTGTTTTTTTCCTTTAGTAAATTATTATCCAAACCCAGAAGCTTTGATATTTGTAATCGGCGAGGCTAAGTTAGTTGTCAGCTAAGTTTCCATCTCCTTTATGGCAGTAGCTATTTTATTCTCTAGAGCAGTAGTCTGCTCAGTCAGCTGACCAAAGTTTCATTATGCATGACAGTCATGTTTTCATCCAAGATTCTTTGATTCTCAAGGACATAACCTTGTTTGTCATTCATGTCATCTTCAGTTTGCTTTGCTCCTTGTTGTTTTGTAATGTACACTACAACATTTGCTCCTCTCTGGAAGAAATCTGTCATGTCTGTCTTTAGAAGATTCACTTCAATCTAATAGACTTTATGTCCTGAGCCAGTTGAAACTGCAGATCCTTATTCCATTCATCTATATATTGCTCAAGTTTAGTTCTCTGCTGGTCTAACATAATCTGCATTTTAACTAGTAGTGAGCTTGAGTCCACTGGAGGAGCTGGAGTTGGTTCAGACTGAATAAACCTTTTATTTCTCCTACTTCTCTTTTTCATTTCAGATAATTTCCTTTTCTTCAGCAGAGAGGCTTCTTCTTCCTCAGATTTTGAAGAACCTACTTCTTAAACTGATGCTGTCTCTTTGGCTTTGTCAGTATTTATGGCCAACTCCCCCTCAACCCTTACATCTTCTTTATCAATATTGATGTCTTCCAAGTTAGCTTCATCTTGCTAAACCTTAGCATCAGGGACTTGGTTCACTGAAGTTGTAGTTATCTCCCCCTGGATGTCATCTGCTTTATCCAAATGAGTTTATTCTTCAGTCTCCTTATAGACTGCATTTCTAGTATCTTCATCTGTCATCTGCAGATCCTGTAACGTCCCAATTCGCGCTAGGCCCCTCGCACGAGTTTTGAGTCCAGAAACTTGACTTGGGCTCGGGGCACACTGGCAAAAGGTGTCAAGTGTGTTGGATGGAGTGTAGGGTGGAGTGATATCCAACGGATCGAAAGGGAATGGCCTAAGGGAAAATCGTCGAGAATCACCTGGTGATTCTCGCCGATCGTCGAGTATCGATAAGAATACTCAATGCTCTCAATGCCAGATTTCCGATAAGAATGGCCTAAGGGAAAATCGTCGAGAATCACCTGGTGATTCTCGCCGATCGTCGAGTATCGATGAGAATACTCAACGATCTCAACGCCAGATTTCCGATAAGAATGGCCTAAGGGAAAATCGTCGAGAATCACCTTGATACCCGACGAATTCGTCGAGAATGCCTTACGATTCTCGCCGATCGTCGAGAATGACAGATGATTCCCGGCGAATTTGACTTGTGCGTTTTCTTCGCCCAGGCAGATTCGCTGGCTTGCATAGGCGGACCGAACCGGGCCTCGAGATTCGTGCTGGATGATTCCTTGGACCGGGTCACTTCAATATGACCCATTATGGGCGGTCCAATGGGGCATTGATACGTGGCAGAGGATGTAACCTAATACATCGGCTTATAAAAAGGGAGTTAAAAGCCGAACCCTAGCCTTGCGCCGATCAACCCTTGCCGTCATCATGGATCTCGCGAAACCGTCGGAGCTAAGGGACGTAGGAGCTCTTGGAGGCGACCTTCTCTCTCTCTCTCTCTCTCTCTTTCCTTTGCCGTGAAGAACAAGCACCAAGCGAGAGATGCCGCAAAGGAGAACGACTAGATCTATGGCCGGGAATGTTGGTATCGCCAGAAACGAGGTGAGCTTCCTCCCCTCTCCCTTGGCGCTAGATCTATAGATATATTCTAGGAGAGATATCGACTCCATAGAGTCTTGATGGTGAGGAGGAGATTTCCTAGGAAAGCCATGCCTAGGTTTGTTTTCTAGGTTTTAGCCCCCTCCAACCTCTTCATCCTTCAAAGTGAAGATTAGAGAAGGATTCGTGGAGAATATGGCTTCGTAAGGGTGAATAAGGGTGGACGATTTTTTGGAGGAGATTTTGGGAGTTTGGTGTAAGGAGGGAGATGAGCGGATGACATTCACCTCGCCTCAAGATGCGTGCATAAATCTGTTTTCTGCATGCAGCGACCTTCGTAGACAATTTTGGGGGTGTTCTGGTCATATCTGGGTTTTCAACTAAACACGAAAGTCGTAGCCCTCGAAATTATCTTTCCAACGATTGGTTGCACGTTCCCAGGTGATACCTGTAGCCACGGGAAAGTCTGTTCGAATCTGCTGCGGTTGGGGGAAATTCTACCTAGGAAATCTGTACCCTGTACGTAGCAGGCTTCGAGTGGATTTCTGGTGGGATGCGATCAAATCTGGGCTTTTGACTAAACACGAACATTGTAGCCCACAAAATTATCTTTCCAATGAGTAGTTACACGCACTCGTCGGATCTCTGTAGCCTCGGGAATCCTTGGTCGAAGTGGCTGCCCGGATTAAGGCTGCACCTAAATTATGGGCTTGTGTAACGTGGAATGCGATGTGGTGGAGTTTAGTGTTGTGATCCAACTCGAGGCTTGGGTGGACTCTTTTGACATAATCATCATAGTGACATGATAAGTTGAGGTTATGAATCTAAATTCGTATAACGAGTTGTGGACAAGTTTAATTGAAGGAAGGAACCTGATATAATTGGGTATATATGATTCGGGCAAAAGTATAAATGATTTAACTATGACGATGATACATGTTGAATGGATAAAAAGGGAATTAGTAATCCAATGCTTAGAGTGTCGTCTCCCTACGGGTAGCATTGTGGAAGTAACAAGTGCGGTGTTGACTGTCACTAGTTGGAATGAGATTGAGATGAGTAAAGTTGGACGGTTGGGCTTGGCCCTCGGTGTTCATGTCCCGAGGCTCCTTCTGCATTTGATGGATGGTTGGGCTTGGTCCTCAGTGTTCACGTCCCGAAGATCCTTCCATGCCACGATATTGTGAAATTGCATGTGCTGTGAGTCAACACACGGTGTCGTAATCCCGGGTTAAGGATAGTGTGGCAGGTCTACGGGCTCGCCAATCGTCACACCGATGGGAGTCGACAGCTAGACCTTGGACGGTTGGTCTTGGTCCTCGGTGTTCATGAACCGAGGCTCCTTCCGTGCTAAGTGAACGATTGGGCTTGGTCCTCGTGTTCATTTCTGAGGCTCCTTCCGTGTCACGCATAGGCCAGTTCGGGGCTAGGATCTTGGTGCTCATTTACCCAGGAGAACCCATTGAGCCGTAGTACGCAAGTGAGCTCCGCTGTTGTGTCCTTGGCATTGAGGCGTATGGAGGCCTAGGCTAGGTAGTGTGGAGACCAGCCTAGTAGTGGAGATGCCCTCTCTACTGTCACCGTCTGGCCACGACGGTTGACGCCTGAGAGGTTAGTTACCTGCTCGAATAGTGAGAACTATAAGTCTGTGTCGACATAGCGATTGCATGTGCATGATCATGGGTGTGTCATTGCATTGCATTCATAGCATTACACTTCATTGCATACTTAAGACCCTCATCGTATAAGTTTGTATGGGCACTCCTATACGATGAGTTACTTATTGTTGAACGACCCTCAACTTATATGCTTGTATGGGCATCCATATAAGTTGAGTTACTTACTGTTATAGCTATATACTCTCTTGCTATTGTAGATAGTAGATTTGTTAGCTAAGAGCTTGTTTATTATACACTACTGCTGTTGCTGCTTATGATATGTATACTCACTTCACCTGTTGTACTACTGTTATTTATATATTGTACCTGTTCCTTTCTCTGCCCGGTGCCGAGGAGTCGCCGGGGGAGCGGATGTGAAGCCACTTAGTCTTTATGACTAACGGTTGCTACGTCTTCCTTTTTAGGAGGAAACCCCGCAGGTGGAGCAGCAGGCTATGCAGCCGGACAGCCAGGCCAGGACGACAGGGCCTGAAGGGACGGTACCCTCGCTACCGTCGGTTACAGATGTGAGTGAGAGAGATTTTGTTGTAGCCCTTCGTGGCATATACATTCACGTACTCTGATTATGTAAAAGCTTGTTAGCTTCTCTTTTGTTATGTTTATGGATATATGCTTAGTGTGGATTGACCTTCTTATATTACTACGGTTGGGTTGGCAATTATGTGTTGATATTGGTTGTTGCCGGCAGAATAGGCGTCTTGTGGTACGGGCTAGCCCGAGTGCTAGTGTTACCGCAAGGCGGCTGTTCTGGGCATAAGACCCCTCTCGTGTCGTGTCTTGTGTTCCGGGAGGGGGGTCTTACAAATGTTATCAGCTTGCTATGATCCTCCAAGGAGAAAGTCACTTAATAATGGTTCCACCCCCGTTTGATTAGTCAGTTTGGGGACAAGCTGATACAACCAGAGCTAGTAAGGGGCACCCCCGCCCCGTCCGTACCTACACAATTCCAACAATCAGAGCTGGGGCAGATGCTCACAGCTATTCTGGACGCCTTTAGGTCCCAATCTCTGCAGGCACCTGTACTACAACAGGGTCCGGGATCTAGTGGGTTAAGCGTCTTCCGAGCTCTCTCCCCTCCCGCTTATATTGGGACAGAGTCGGCAGTGCGTACGGAAGAGTGGCTCGACACTATACAAGAGTTGTTAGCAGGAATAAGATGTCCAAACAATATGGCGGTGACCCTTATGGTGACACTCTTAGAGCTGCACTCCAAAAGGTGGTGGAAGTCCATCATGGGCTCCACTTTTCGTGGAAGAGTGTACGCGAACATTAGTTGGAGCGAATTTTCCGAAGCTTTCTTAGAGCATTTCATCCCCTCGGCCGCTCGGGATGGCCTTGAAGAGAGATTTTTACAACTAAAGCAAGGGTCCATGTCGGTGACGGAGTACCAACGGGAGTTTCAGCACCTGGCTAGATTCGCTGACTCCTATGAGCTGGACGATAGAGGGTACGCCAAACGATTCTACAAAGGCTTGCGAGATCCCCTAAGGCAAGCCCTTTTGTTTATAGCGGACTCTAGTCTGGCGGAGATTATTGATATGGCGAAGAGATTGGAAGCGGACCACTTGGGAAGTGGTAAGAGGCCAGCGGAGGGAGTGATGGAAGCCGGCCCCAGCAACAGAAGGAGATTCGACAATAAAAGAGGAAGAGGATATCAGGGGGGTGGCGGGCATTTCCCCCAGAACTTTAGAGAGGAGCGCCCGGTTCCACAACCGCCAGCATTACCTCCACCTCCACAGTTTCAGCAACACGGCGGAAGGCAGGAACGGGTGTGCTTTGAATGCAACCAACCGGGCCACATTCGATGTTACTGCCCATAACTGTTTGGAGATGCGCCTTTCGCTCTCCCTCCAGCAGCCCCGCGGGGGAGAGGGTATGTGCGTGGTCGAGGACTAGGACCACGAGGAAGAAACCCCGGACCCGCTCGAGATCAGATGTATGCCTTGGACATGACTCAAGAGCGGAACCCTCAAGAGATGATTGCAGGTACGATTTGAATTAGTCATTTTGCTTCCATTAATATTCTCTAGTGGCTTAAGATATATTAGACGTCTAGCTTGAGTATTATTAAATGACACTTAGGCACCGTGATGGTCGGCGGGAAACCGGCTTATACGTTATTTGACACCGACGCCTCAAATTCTTTCATGTCCGAAGACTTCATCAAGAATATACCCAGAGTGCAATATTTCACTGGTATTGCCCGAAGAGTATGCCTCCTAGACGGATCTGAGATGACGGCAACCGCGAAGTGTGAGCTAGAGATAACCATTGTGGGAAAGACCTTTGATACCCCTGCCATAATTTTGAGAATACCAGAATTCGACCTCATCCTGGGTATGGCGCGGCTAGATTATCACCATGCAAGAATCGACTGTGCGGAGAAGCGCATCTATTTGAGACATGGGGATACTGATGTAGTCTTACAAGGTATAAGTTTCGCACCACGAATATTGTTATCCTCAATCCAGACCTTGAAAGCTCATATGAGGGGGGATGAAGTCTACATGATATGTTTCGAACTAAAAGAGATGAAGGTAGATGTGAAGGATGTGCGGGTAGCACGGGATTTCCCTGAGGTATTTCCTGAGAAATTGCCAGGGTTACCCCCGCATAGAGAAGTGGGTTTTCAGATTAAGCTTGTACCAGGAGCTAAGCCTATCTCCAGGACCCCTTATCGGATGGCCCCAAAAGAACTCGCGGAGTTTAGAGTTCAACTACAGGAGCTGGTAGAATCAGGGTTTGTTCGCCCCAGCTCGTCACCTTGGGGAGCCCCTGTTCTATTCGTCAAGAAGAAAGATGGAACCCTGCGTTTATGTATAGACTATCGGGAACTCAACCGACTGACAGTACGGAACACCTACCCGTTACCTCGGATCGATGAGTTGTTTGACCAACTGGTGGGAGCGCATTGGTTCTCCAAGTTAGATTTGCGCTAGGGGTACTACCAATTGAGAATACAGGAGGATGATATACAGAAAACGGCTTTCAGCTCAAGGTACGGCTTATATGAGTTCACAGTGATGCCGTTTGGGCTCACCAATGCCCCATCAGCTTTCATGAGCTTAATTAATAAAGTGTTTGAGCCCTACTTAGATGTCTTCATCATTGTGTTCATCGACGACATCTTAGTCTACTCGAAGACGGAGGAAGAACATGCCGGACATTTGGCCTTAGTTCTGGAGAAGCTAAAAGAGCACGCCCTGTTCGCCAAGTTTAACAAGTGTGAATTCTGGCTTAGGGAGGTGGCTTTCTTGGGTCACGTAATCAGTGGGGCTGGACTAGCTGTGGATCCGGCCAAGGTGCGTGCCGTGAAGGAGTGGTCGCCTTTGAAGTCGGCGGCCGATGTGAGGAGTTTTCTTGGACTTGTCGGATACTATCGCAAGTTCGTAAAAGGATTCTCCAAGATTTCCCTCCCGCTTACTTCCTTGATAAAGAAAGGAGTGCCATTTGAGTGGACACCCCAGTGTGAAGCGACATTCCAGGAATTGAAGGATAGACTTACCCCCGCCCCCATCCATGTCCTTCCGTCTTGGAAGGAAGGATTTCAAGTTTACACGGACGCGTCTTATCAGGGGTTGGGAGCGGTGTTGATGCAGCACGGGCACATAATTGCTCATGCTTTAAGACAATTGAAGAAGCATGAAATCAATTACCCGGTGCATGATTTGGAGCTAGGAGCGGTGGTGTTCGCCTTGAAGGTATGAAGGCATTATCTATACGGCTTCCACTGCGAAATCTTCTCGGATCATAAAAATTTGAAGTACGTCCATACTCAGAAGGAATTGAACTTAAGACAACGACGGCGGTTAGAGTTTCTATGTGACTATGAGTTCACCTTGAACTACCACCCCGGAAAAGCAAACTCGGTAGCCGATGCGTTGAGTAGGAAAGTACCCGGCTCGAACCCAGAATCTCGATTGATGAGCATGGAGTTGGCACGGATGATGGACATCACCTTAATATTTAAGGCTTCTTATGAATATATGGAGTACCTGTCCAGCATGAGCATTGTTTGTGATAATCCGGGACCGGATCCGAGTGGAGCAAGGATTGGATGTGGCATTGGCCCCGGCAATAAAGTTAATCGAAGACGGGACTACCGACCAGTACACACTAAAGGACGACCTCGTTTACTTTCTCGGCCTACTCTACATTCCCAAAGGTGGAAGAATCCGGGAGGATATTATGAGAGAAGCACATTGCTCTCAATATTCCGTGCACCCAGGAATTTCAAAGATGTACGCCGGCTTACGGAAGACGATATGTTGGCCAGGAATGAAGAAAGATGTCTGGTACTTTGTCACGCATTGTGAAGCCTGCCAAAGAGTGAAGGCGGAATGTAGGAGCCCCGGTGTCCTGTTGCAGTCATTGCCAATCCCCGAATGGAAGTTTGAGGATATCTCCATGGACTTCGTAGATGGGCTACCTCGCTCCCGCTCAGGAAATGATTTAGTGTGGGTGATCATTGACCGCCTGACGAAAGTTGCCCGGTTCATTCCTATGAAGAAGGAGGCCCATGTGGACATCTTAGTACGTCTTTTTGTGGAGCAGTTTGCATGGTATCACGGCGTACCCAAGACGATAGTTTCGGACCGTGATGGTCGTTTTACCTCCAAGGAGTGGAAGGCGGTACAGGCATATTTGGGCTCGCGCCTTACCTTCAGCACCGCATTTCATCCACAGACGGACAGGCAGTCTGAGCGGACCATCCAAACATTGGAGAACCTGTTGAGGTTGTGTGTGATAGATAGGGGAGAGCCGTGGGAAAGACTCTTGCCCTTAGTAGAATTCTCCTACAACAACAGCCATCAAGCTAGCATTGGCATGGCACCCCATGAAGCCCTATATGGAAGGAGGTGTAGAACCCCCTTGTCTTGGGTGCAAGATGAAGACCCGAAGACTTTGGGTGTTGAATATATAGATGACACTAATGCGGTGGTTAGGTTGATACGGGATCGTATGTTGGAGGCTCAAAGTCGGCAGGCGAAGTATTACAACGCTAAACAACGGATGGTGGAATTTCAGGTAGGAGACAAGGTGTTTCTGAAAATCCGACCGATGCATGGAGTATCATGAGTACGAGGAGTGAAGAAGCTCAGCCAACGGTATGTTGGACCCTATGTCATAGTGGAAAGGATTGGCCCTTTGGCCTATCGGCTGGAGCTACCGTCCGAGTTAGAAAATCTCCACGACGTGTTCCATGTCTCGTCGCTTCAGAAGGCGCTGTTGCGGCCCGAACAATACATCCCCATGACTGATGGTGCTGTGGCGTCTGACAGATCTGTACGACTGGAGCCGGTACGAATCGTTGATAATGAGATAAGAACCCTGCGCCGCAAAAGTGTGCCTCTAGTGAAAGTGTTGTGGTCTAATCATGGGAAGGAAGAATTTACTTGGGAGCCGGTGGACTTGATGCAGAAGCGCTACCCGGAGCTGTTCTTCTAAGGTAACAATTTATAGCGCATATTATTTAGTGCTTGCATCCCCATCGCCCTAGCCTGATTTCAGGGACGAAATCTTTTATTTTGTTTATAGGATTTGTAACGTCCCAATTCGCGCTAGGCCCCTCGCACGAGTTTTGAGTCCAGAAACTTGACTTGGGCTTGGGGCACAATGGCAAAAGGTGTCAAGTGCGTTGGATGGAGTGTAGGGTGGAGTGATATCCAACGGATCAAAAGGGAATGGCCTAAGGGAAAATCGTCGAGAATCACCTGGTGATTCTCGCCGATCGTCGAGTATCGATGAGAATACTCAACGCTCTCAATGCCAGATTTCCGATATGAATGGCCTAAGGGAAAATCGTCGAGAATCACCTGGTGATTCTCGCCGATCGTCGAGTATCGATGAGAATACTCAACGCTCTCAACGCCAGATTTTCGATAAGAATGACCTAAGGGAAAATCGTTGAGAATCACCTTGATACCCGACGAATTCATCGAGAATGCCTTACGATTCTCGCCGATCGTCGAGAATGACAGATGATTCCCGCAGAATTTGACTTGTGCGTTTTCTTCGCCCAGGCAGATTCGCTGGCTTGCATAGGCGGACCGAACCGGGCCTCGAGATTCGTGCTGGATGATTCCTTGGACCGGGTAACTTCAATATGATCCATTATGGGCGGTCCAATGGGGCGTTGACACGTGGCAGAGGATGTAACCTAATACATCGGCTTATAAAAAGAGAGTTAAAAGCCGAACCCTAGCCTTGCGCAGATCAACCCTTGCCGTCATCGTGGATCTCGCGAAACCGTCGGAGCCAAGGGACATCGGAGCTCTTGGAGGCGGCCTTCTCTCTCTCTCTTTCCTTTGCCGTGAAGAACAAGCACCAAGCGAGAGATGCCGCAAAGGAGAACGACTAGATCCATGGCCGGGAATGTTGGTACCGCCGGAAACGAGGTGAGCTTCCTCCCCTCTCCCTTGGTGCTAGATCAGTAGATATATTCTAGGGGAGATATCGACTCCATAGAGTCTTGATGGTGAGGAGGAGATTTCCTAGGAAAGCCATGCCTAGGTTTGTTTTCTAGGTTTTAGCCCCCTCCAACCTCTTCATCCTTCAAAGTGAAGATTAAAGAAGGATTCGTGGAGAATATGGCTTCATGAGGGTGAATAAGGGTGGACGATTTTCTGGAGGAGATTTTGGGAGTTTGGTGTAAGGAGGGAGATGAACGGATGACGTTCACCTCGCCTCAAGATGCGTGCAGAAATCTGTTTTCTGCATGCAGCGACTTTCGTGGCCAATTTTGGGGGTGTTCTGGTCATATCTGGGTTTTCGACTAAACACGAAAGTCGTAGCCCTCGAAATTATCTTTCCAACGAGTGGTTGCACGTTCCCAGGTGATACCTGTAGCCACGGGAAAATCTGTTCAAATCTGCTGTGGTGGGGGAAATTCCACCTAGGAAATCTGTACCCTGTACGCAGCAGGATTCGAGTGGATTTCTGGTGGGATGCGATCAAATCTGGGCTTTTGACTAAACACAAAAGTTGTAGCCCACAAAATTATCTTTCCAACGAGTGGTTACACGCACTCGTCGGATCTCTGTAGCCTCGGGAATCCTTGGTCGAAGTGGCTGCCCGGATTAAGGCTGCACCTAAATTATGGGTTGTATAACGTGGAATGCGATGTGGTGGAGTTTAGTGTTGTGATCCAACTCAAGGCTTGGGTGGACTCTTTTGACATAATCATCGTAGTGACATGATAAGTTGAGGTTATGAATCTAAATTTGTATAACGAGTTGTGGACAAGTTTAATTGAAGGAAGGAACCTGATATAATTGGGTATATATGATTCGGGCAAAAGTATAAATGATTTAACTATGGCCATGATACATGTTGAATGGATAAAAAGGGAATTAGTAATCCAATGCTTAGAGTGTCGTCTCCCTACGAGTAGCATTGTGGAAGTAACAAGTGCGGTGTTGACTGTCACTAGTTGGAATGAGATTGAGATGAGAAAAGTTGGACGGTTGGGCTTGGCCCTCGGTGTTCATGTCCCGAGGCTCCTTCCGCATTTGATGGATGGTTGGGCTTGGTCCTCAGTGTTCACATCCCGAAGATCCTTCCATGCCACGATATTGTGAAATTGCATGAGGTGTGAGTCAACACACGGTGTCGTAATCCCGGGTTAAGGATAGTGTAGCAGGTCTACGGGCTCGCCAATCATCACACCGATGGGAGTCGATAGCTAGACCTTGGACGGTTGGGCTTGGTCCTCAGTGTTCATGACCTGAGGCTCCTTCCGTGCCAAGTGAACGGTTGGGCTTGGTCCTCGTGTTCATTTCCTAGGCTCCTTCCGTGTCACGCATAGGCCAGTTCGGGGCTAGGATCTTGGTGCTCATTTACCCAGGAGACTCGCTGAGCCGTAGTACGCAAGTGAGCTCCGCTGTTGTGTCCTTGGCATTGAGGCGTACGGAGGCCTAGGCCAGGTAGTGTGGAGACCAGCCTAGTAGTGGAGATGCCCGCTCTACTGTCACCGTCTGGCCACGACGGTTGACGCCTGAGAGGTTAGCTACCTGCTCGAATAGTGGGAACTATAAGTCTGTGTCGACATAGCGATTGCAATTGCATGATCATGGGTGTCATTGCATTGCATTCATAGCATTACACTTCATTGCATACTTAAGATCCTCATCGTATAAGTTTGTATGGGCACTCCTATACGATGAGTTACTTATTGTTGAACGACCCTCAACTTATATGCTTGTATGGGCATCCATATAAGTTGAGTTACTTACTGTTATAGCTATATACTCTCTTGCTGCTATAGATAGTAGATTTGTAAACTAAGAGCTTGTTTATTATACACTACTGCTGTTCCTGCTTATGATATGTATACTCACTTCACCTGTTGTACTACTGTTATTTATATATTATACCTGTTCCTTTCTCCGCCCGGTGCCGAGGAGTAGCCGGGGGAGCGGATGTGAAGCCACTTAGTCTTTATGACTAACGGTTGCTACGTCTTTCTTTTTAGGAGGAAACCCCGTAGGTGGAGCAGCAGGCTATGCAGCCGGATAGCCAGGCCAGGACGACAGGGCCTGAAGGGACGGTACCCTCGCTACCGTCAGTTACAGTTGTGAGTGAGAGAGATTTTGTTATAGCCCTTCATGGCATATACATTCACGTACTCTGATTATGTAGAAGCTTGTTAGCTTCTCTTTTGTTATGTTTATGGATATATGTTTAGTGTGGATTGACCTTCTTATATTACTACGGTTGGGTTGGCAATTATGTGTTGATATTGGTTGTTGCCGGCAGAATAGGCGTCTTGTGGTACGGGCTAGCCCGAGTGCTAGTGTTACCGCAAGGCGGCTGTTATGGGCATAAGACCACTCTCGTGCCGTGTCTTATGTTCCGGGAGGGGGGTTTTACAGATCCTGTGCAGTAGCATCAGCCAGTCCTTCTGCTATGTTCAGGTCAAGGATCACATCCATCACTATTTTGCCAGCAATTTCACTTTCTAAAGTTGGAAGCACATTGAGGTTTTCTTCTTCAATGTGTTCATTCTTTGGAATTATCTCCCCATGCATCTGATCCCTAGTTCTAGATGAGGCCCTTGGAGAAATTTATGGGGTTGGAACATCTTGGTCATCTGAGCTTGAACTCTCTTGTCCATCAGATTTACTAGAAGATTCTTCTTCCACCACTACAGCCTTCTTATTTTTCTTTTTCTTCTTCACCACTGCAGGTGTCTCTTTGGATAGAACTCTATCCCACCAGGATAATATCCTCATATCCATTTTGCGCATGTGGTTGATCTTTGTTCCAGTCTTCAGGTTCAGACAATCAGGAATGGCCTGAACTAAGTAGAGTCTTATTATTCTGCCCAGATTGGGCTTCTTAAGGCATTATGTAATCTTATCAAAGACTACTTTGCTCCATTCAGTCTTGAATTTGAATATTACTCCAGCCATTAGCTATAATATATTGGCTGATTGTAACACCACAAAAATCCCTAAGTCCCAAAATGAGTCAGGCTGGGTGACACGGCCTGGGACACGGGCGTGTCCCAGGGCGTGTCCAGTGCACACGGCCTAGGACACGGGCGTGTCCCAGGGCGTGTCCTGCTCGGGTGAATACCCAGGTGGCGTTGAGTGGCGTTGAGTAGAATAGAGTTGAGTGTGGTGATACGGCCTTGGACACGGGCGTGTCCAAGGGCGTGTCTTGCTCGGGTGAATACCCGGGTGGCGTTGAGTGATGTTGAGTGTGGAGCACGGCCTGTGACACGGGAGTGTCACAGGGGCGTGTTTGGCACACGTCTAAGGACACGGGCGTGTACCTTATCCGTGTCCTTCTAGGGTGATCTGGTCTTGTATTGAAAGAGTGACACGGCTAGTCACACGACCGTGTTCTTTCTGATATGGGCGTGTCAGGGGTTTGACACGGGCATGTATAAGCCCGTGTTCTGGACTGAGTGAGTCGATTCTGTAGCCGCTTCAGGAACACGGCCTGTGACACGGGCGTGTCACAACCCGTGTTCAGTCCAGTAAATCAGTTTTAGGGCTGATCTGATCCGTTCATTTTCTTTAACAGAGATCCAATGGTCTAGGATCATCCCTGGGGTGATAAGACCGACCTTAAGAAGGAGGAAGATCATGTTTGAGTTGTGCCTTACTTTTTCTTAAGTAAGAGAGAGAGAGGAGAGCTTGAGGAGGAAGAATAAGAGGAAGCCGGTTGCCGGTGGTGCTACAGTGGTTCAAATCGCGAGCCAAATTTGGATTTGCGAAGGCAAGGCTGTTGCGAGGACATTAATTCGTTTGCTTTTCTCCCCATGGATCTGAAGCATCTTCCAAGGGTAACGATTCCCTTCTTGGACAAAAGAAGTCCTTCTTTCCTGCATTTATATAGGAATCCTCCACCAAAAGGTGGATGGTGAATAGATTCCCTTGGGATTGGTTGTTCATCCCTTGTTGTAGTGCATTAGAACCGGAAGTGTGAGTACGGTTAGGCGTGCTGTGTGAAGCCCATCTGGACATGTTGGTTTGGATTGGTGATGCTTGTTTGCACATCGGAGAAGACTCCATGATTATTGCTAGTATGCATGAAATATGTGGTGGATACTTGTGGCTTGGTGCCGCAGGAAGTACTGGAGGAAGTCCAGAAAATTATGAGAGTTGGGTTCAACTCTTGTGGCCGCGAGTGCCATGTGGTATAAAGGGCTTAGTGCCGAACAGAAAAGGTGAAACTGACCCGCGCCTGTAAGTTGACCATGAGTACTTCGGTATTCCTTTGTGGCAAGGCGATTTGAACAACGGGGGGTGGCTGACCTGTACCTGCGTTATGCCAGCTGTACAAGAGAGCATCAAGGCATTGGGCTTTCGTTAGGGGCATAATGAGAGTCTTTGGCCTGGGCGCCATAAAGACTAGGAATGCTCAAGTTTGACCGTCATGTCTGGGACATCTTAACGGTGGTGGGATCCGGTGTTTCCGGTACACCTGAATGTTCCCTGAGTGCAAGGAATGTCGGGTCGTCGTGCCAGCATTTGTGATATGCATTGCCTTGGTGGTTGAAAATGTATATGTGTGTGATGTAAATTACTATGCAGGGAAGGAATTCCGCTGCCCCGTGCCAGGAGCAGGGTCGTTATAATTGGTCAGCTGAATGCTGACCGTTGCCCTGTTTGCCACCGGTTGGTGGATGGTTCTTGCAGGTGCAGGTGGTGTTGGTCCAAGTAGGACTTAGCTTGCTGAAGCCCAAGCCGCGTTGCTTTTGTGTTGCTGCCATCGAAGGCCTTGTTTTGCTTAGTCTTGTTCATGTGTGGCCGGCCAGCGTGCCGATGTTTGTAAACCATACCTTATGTTAAGAGAAACTTGTAAACGCCATAAGGCGGTGTGCCTATTGTGTATGGTTGTATACATTCCTATTTTGTTATAGAAATGGACAATTCCTGTATTATTGAGTTCATATTTTCAACCCTGAAGCTTCCGCTAGAATGCTCTGTGTTAGGGTGCCGTGATTCGTGGTATTATTTCGTGACGTCTCCGCTTGTTTGTGGAATATGGTGTGGGGCCCCGGCCGGACCCTCTATTATATCCTACGTGATGGGTAGAGGTGTTACAATTTTGTATCAGATTGTTGGTCGATCTCTTCCGAATTCACGGACGAATTCTTTTGAGGGATGGCGAGCACGTGTCAGTGTTGCCGTTATAATGCTTATATCGAACTCAATAATATCCACTTAGGAATGTAAATACACTTGTTTGGTGAACCTGTGTGTTTATTTTTGGTTTGTTTGTCGTTTGTTTAGTCGCTAAATTATGTTTCTATACATATAAGTGACTAGAAATGTTGCGGGTCAGTCAGAACCTCAGCACTATGTTGAAAGTGCGGCACCGGCTAAGGTGCCCACACCTCCATCTGCTGAAACTATCCATTTGAATATGGAGACAGTGATTGTGGTTATGAATGCTCAGCAAGCTAGGTAGGCCCGGCCTGCAGTGGTGCCAATTCATGCTGAGATAAGACAAGAACCAGTAGAGGCTGTAGTTGATCCGCAGGCAACAGATAAACAATTGAAGCTGTTCATGAGCTTCAATCCTCCTCAATTTACTGGGGCGGGTTCCCCAGCCCAAGCGGAGGATTGTCTCTCAAGGATTAAGAGGCTCTTGATCACTATCAGAGTAGAGGAGGAATATAAATTCACACTAACCACTTTCCTGCTTGAGGGAGAGGCTCGGTTGTGGTGGTACGAGGTCGAACTACATCATTTGGCGGGTAGACGTTTGATGGGAGTCTCGATGGATGAGTTCTCTTGATTGTTTTTAGTAAAGCATCTCCCGATGTAGCAAAGAATTTCCATGGAGTTGGAGTTCCAACGTTTAACTCAAGGGGAGCATAGATTGATGAGTATCTGCATGAATTTACACATTTGGGACGGTACGCGGGCAATTTCTTCGCCGAAGATGAGCATAAGACCAGTCAGTTTATGGGGGACTACGAGATGAGTTGCGGTATTTGCTCTCGAGTTCTGTGAATTAGGGATTCCAAACGTTGGTCTGTACGACGCAGTCTTTGGAGAAGGATATGAAAAGAGGACAAGCAAGGGGGACCTTGGCTGTTACAAAACCAGAGTTTAAGTCGTCGCATCCGGAGAAGTCTGGATACCGAAGGAGATGGAATAAGAAGTCCAAATTTACTGGACAAGCTCCTTCAGCGACTGTGACGGAATCATCTTCTGGGTATGGATCTCGCGCTTGTTTTACGTGTGGGAAGTTGGGACACTTCACACGTGATTGCCGAGTTGTCCCTCCAAAGGGTGAAAAGAAGAAGGGAGCGTCTTATGCGGAGAAAGGGAAGACTTTGGTGGAGTCTTCTGCATTGCACACGCAGCCCCGGGTCGACAACCTTGGGCAACAAGAGGCCATTAAGCAGGCCGATGTCGTCACAAGTGCACGCAGTTTTAAATTTTATTGTATGTTGTGTGCTGTGCTTGTTTTAAACTTGGTGTTATAGGTTTTGTCCTTATACGGGACTCTCCAGCACGAGCACTGTTCGATACAGGTGCTTCACATTCGTTTCTGTCGGAAAATTTTATCTTGCGAATCGGGGTGCCTATACGGACCGCGACAGACAGTCTGAAGGTGTTACTACCTAACAGATGTTTGATGTGTGCGGATAAGTCTTGTTGTGTTGAGGTCAAGAAAAGGAGTTGGGATTTCAAGGTGGAAACGTTAGTATTGCCGATATAAGAGTTTGATATAATCTTTGGTATGGACTGGCTATCAGAGCAGTATGCTTGTATAGATTGCACCTCAAAAGAGGTTACACGGAGGAAAAGTACCGAATAAGAGGCCAAGTTCAGTGGCATGTGAGGGATGAGTAGGGTATTGATATCTGCTCTCCAAGTCGTTAAGGCAGTTCGGAAGGGTGCAGATTTATTCTTCACACTCATTGAGGCGGTGGAGCCGAAGGTCAGTGTAAGTGAGGTGCTGATTGTATCGGAATACGCTGATGTGTTTCCAAAAGACCTTCCGGGGTTACCACCCCAAAGGGAAATCGACTTCTCTATCGAGCTGGTGCCAGGTGCGAAACTTGTGGTCCGCTCGCCTTATCGAGTAGCGCCAAAGGAGATGGCAGAACTAAAGGTTCAGTTGCAAGAATTGCTAGAGCAAGGCTATATACGCCAAAGTCACTCGCCTTGGTGCGCGCCGGTTCTTTTTATGAGAAAGAAGGATGGCATCTTACATCTATGCATTGATTATAGAGAAATGAACAAACTAACAGAGAAGAACAAGTATCCAATTCCATGGATCGACGGCTTGTTTGATCAGTTAGTTGGCTCCACTGTATACTCCAAGTTGGATTTGAAGTCAGGCTACTATCAATTGAGAGTTCGTGAAAGTGACATACCCAAAACAGCATTTGGAACACGCTACGGTCACTATGAGTTCACGGTAACGCCTTTTGGGCTGTCTAATGCGTCATCAGTATTCATGGACTTGATGCATCAAACATTTAGGGAATACTTGGACCTCTTTGTGATCGTATTTATTGACGATATACTCGTATATTCCCAATCCGAAGACGATCATGCAAATCACTTGCGGATGGTATTGCACACCCTGAGGAAGAATAAGCTCTACGCCAAGTTCTCTAAGAATGAGTTTTGGTTGTCGTCAGTGGCTTTCCTTGGCCATGTGGTTAGTGGAGAGGGCATTGTGGTGGATCCTTCCAAGATAGGTTCTATATGGGAGTGGCCTGTTCACTCTTCAGTAGCAGAAGTCAGGAGTTTTCTTGGGCTTGCGGGCTACTACAGGCGCTTCGTAGATAATTTCTCGAGAATAGCTTTGCCTCTCACTACACTTACGAGAAAGGATCAGAAGTTCATTTGGATGCCGGAGTGTGCTCGAGCTTTTGAAGAGTTAAAGAGTCGTTTGACCGCGGCGCCAATCTTAACATCGCCATGTGGTCAAGATGGCTTTGAGTTCTATAGTGATGCATCAGGGAGAGGCTTAGGTTGTGTTCTTTTGAAATTCGAAAAAGTGATAGCTTATGGCTCACACCAGTTGAAGGTGCATGAACGGAATTACCCCATCCATGATTTGGAATTGGCGGCAGTAATATTTTCACTCAAACTGTGGCGTCATTATTTATATGGCGTGAAAGTGGATATATTCACGGACCATAAGAGCCTTAAATATTTGTTGGATCAAAAAGATCTGAATATGCGACAGAGAAGGTGGATGGAGTTTCTTGGTGACCACACCTTCCAGATTCATTATACTCCCAGTAAAGGGAATGTAGTCGCGGATGCCTTGAGTCGTCGGACTCCGGCAAGGGCAAGTTGGCTTTTAAGGCATGATGAAAGCCTAATTCGAGAATTGGAGGCATTAAATATTTCTTGTGTTGAAAGGAATGTCACTGCAGATGCGTGCTTAAACTGGACGGAGGTACAGTGTGACCTGGAGGACAGAGTTCGACAAGCAACAGATATTGATGAAAGTCTACAACGCTATGCAGCGGAAAGTGTGGACTCTTCGATTTTCGTTTAATTGCGGTCTTTTTCAGAAGGACGGTCGTCTGTGTGTCCCAAGTAAGGGTAAGCATCGTGAAGAGGTGATGTATGAAGGCCACTTCACCAAATATTCAATTTACCCCAGGAGCACGAAGATGTATAAAGATATGAAGAAGCTGTTCTGGTGGCCTGGAATGAAGAAGGACATAGCACACTATGTCGCTAAGTGTCAAACGTGTGCTTTGGTAAAGGCGGAATGGCAAAAACCGGGTGATTTACTAAAGCCGTTACCTATTTCTGAATGTAAATTTGACGATATTTCCATGGATTTCGTGCATGGATTGTCGAGATCATAGCGTGGAAATGATGCGGTATGGGTTATTGTGGACCGGTTAACCAAGGTATCACACTTCATCCCGAACCGTAAGGACGATTCAGTTGAGAAGGTTGCAAAGATGTACGTGGATACTATTGTACGATTTAACGGTGTGCCCCGGTTACATCGTTAGTGATCGAGATGGGCGTTTCACTTCGGGTGATTGGAGATTAGTCCACGAACTGTTGGGTAAAAAATTACATTTTAGTACGACCTTCCACCCTCAAATGGATACTCCGAATGTGTGCGCTGGATTTCAGGAAGAATTGGGAAGATCATCTCAGTGTGGTTGAGTTCGCCTATAACAACAGCTACCAAGCGAGTATCCAGATGGCGCCCTTTGAGGCTTTATACGGTAGAAAATGTTGTACATCTTTGGCTTGGGTAGAGACTGGCGAAACGAAGTTGTATCGGCAAAAAGAGTTAGATGATGCCAACTCAATTATACGATTGATATGTGAAAGATTGATGGTGGCTCAAGATAGGCAAGCTAAGTATTATAATGCCAAGCACCGAAACGTGGAGTTTGTAGTGGGCGATTGGGTGTACTTGAAAATCAAACCATTCAAAGGTGTGTCCAGGATACGGCATCTGAAAAAGTTAAGCCCGAGGTATCTGGGACCGTTTGAAGTGGTCGAGCGTATTGGTGAAGCTGCCTATCAGTTAGCACTTTCACAAGAGCTGAGCGGTTTACATGATGTGTTTCATGTCTCGGTGTTGTGGAAGGTGCTAAGATAGCCAGTCCAAGTGGTTGCAGATCAAGTATCGGTCGACAGTGGGCTAACGACGAAAGTTAGGCCTATTCGAATCAAGGATCGAGCCGAAAATAAGTTGCGGAACAAGATGATCAGGATGGTCAAAGTCCGGTGGGACAATTGTGGCCGTGAGGTGCTAACATGGGAGCGAGAGCAGACAATACGAGCTGAGTTTCCCGAGCTTTTTGTGTAATTTGTTGATCGTTTACATTCTGTTGTAAAAGAACTGTTAGTGGAATAGCATTGTAATGTTTGTTCCCTTGCTGCGTACAAATTTTGGGACGAAATTTATTTTAAGGAGGGCAGGATTGTAACACCCCCAAAATCCCTAAGTCCCAAAATGAGTCAGGCTGGGTGATACGGCCTGGGACACGGGCGTGTCCCAGGGCGTGTCCAGTGCACACGGCCTAGGACACAGGTGTGTCCTGCTCGGGTGAATACCCGGGTGGCATTGAGTGGCGTTGAATAGAATGATGTTGAGTGTAGTGCCAGCATCTGACACGGGCGTGTCTAAGGGCGTGTCCTGCTCGAGTGAATATCCGGGTGGCATTGTGTAACATCCCATTTCCGGCTAGACCCCTAGGAGTTGGTTGGTTGTGACAGAACCCTAGGAAGCCCAAAAATTGAAATAAATCGACCAAGATTTCGGGTCACGGGTTGGTCACGCCCGTGACCAACCCATCACGCCCGTGACCAAGGGCGTGACCCCCTTCGGCGATCGTCGATCTCAGCGCGACGATCGCCGAGCGCGGAATTTGCCTCATGACCCTGTCACGCCCGTGACCTATGTGTCACGCCCGTGACCTAGGGCGTGACCACCCTTCGACGATCGTCAACCTCAGTTCGACGGTCGTCGAACCCAGAATTGGCCACCCGGGCCTGTCACGCCCGTGACCCATGTGTCACGCCCGTGACCTAGGGCATGACCACCCTTCGACGATCGTCGATCTCAATTCGACGATCGTCGAACCCAGAACTGGCCATTCGGGCCTGTCACGCCCGTTACCTATGTGTCACGCCCATGACCAAGGCCGAAACGTCAGCCAGATTTTAAATTTCGGTAACCGACGTCTTAATCAATTCTGATTATGGAATGTATAGCAGGAATATTTATTAGCCGTTTCTGTCTTTAATTATTTAATAGAAAGAGAGAGTGAGGTCCAATAGGGAATCGCCACCTGGATCAGCCAATTCATCTTCCACCTTTTCCTCTTCCCTGCATCATAACCGAAACGTTATGAAGAAGAAACATTCATGGCCATGAATGTTTCATCCTTTCCCCTCCCCATTGGGAAATCTATAAAAGCCCCCTTGGAGCAAGAGGAGAAGGTTACACGTTTGATTAGATTCCTCCCCTTGCTATAGAAGAATTTCCGGCGACGCCACTACCGCGCCATGACAGTCCGACGTCCATCTCGCCTTCAAACCGCGAACAAGGCCCTCCCCTCCCTCTTCTTCTGCGGATAGATCATAGAAATTGTTAGGAGAGATATCGGGATCAAAAGAGCCAGATCGGGTGAGCGTTTCCATGGTTTTCCGAAAATTTCGTGGTGGCGGGTTCGCCGGAAACCGCCTCTCCGGCGGCCGTGCCGCCGCCCGACGGTAGCCCTCACCTCAATAGAGGTGATGGTGGTGGTGGCCGGCCAGGGAGACGGCTGGGTGGCCGGGAAATAGCCTTAGAAAAGCTACAGGAATAGTTGTTTTCTGATTCTGTTCGAGTTCGGGTGAAGAAGGAGATGAACAGTAACATTGCATTATATAATATATTGTATAGTTAGGAATTAATTCCCTTTTACTGTACACTAGGTTGAAACTGAAAATTATAGCCCGTAGGGGCTGAAACATAAATAGTGGTCAACATAGAAAATGTAGCCCTTGAAGTCTACTTTAATTCAAAATTGATTTCACTCGATTTGGAGTCCTGGTTAGACCACAGCACCCTTTTTGGTGAGGTCTATCCATAGGGCTGTCTTGACCTTAGAAAAATTCCCCACTCCAATCCAATCATCAAAATGACTTGAAATTTGGGGTGTGGCCCAATCTTACCTATATCTAGGTGCTATCCAAAAATGAGAATTTTTGGAGAATGTTTTTTCTATAGTTTTTAGAAAAATTTAATAATCCTAGTATAATTTAATTAGATGGCTAAATGACTTCTAAACCCTCCCAAATTTTGGTGAGTAGTCCCTGGGTTTATCTTTAGGTTCTGGTAAAAATTTCATCTCATTTGGAGATGTTCTGAATAGGGTTGTGTCCAACCCTAGGATGATCCTTATAGGATAATTTAGGATCAAACACCCCCTTGGTATTTGAGTGGCCATATCGCCTCAACAGGGGCTGATATTTTGGTCACTGACTTTTTTGGGCATGACACACCCTCCAAGGGAGTTTTGAGTGGTTTGGTGTAGGGTATCCCTAGAACCCTTGGGTAGGTACCTTAATGGGGATTTGTAGGGTTGTGAAGGTCATGGGGTCAAATGACCTTGGACTGATTTGAAATTTGGTGGAGTGGACCATAGAGCTATTTAAGTCCTCTGGTGAAAATATTAGGGTATTTGGAGACATTTAGCCCACCTCAAACCCTAACCCTAGTTTAGGTCACCAACCTTTATTTGAATTATTAAGCTATCAACTGAACTACAAATCTAGTAAAATTTGGGTAGAGTGATTTTATGGTCCAAGTAGATATAATATAATTTTGTTGAGATTTTTGGTTTAATTTATACAGTACTTTATTTACAACTCTAATTGTGCCCTGGATATTTATTTTGATGATTATGGAATTTTCTGTTCACTGGAATATTATGAAATCTTGGATTAAGGCATCTTATAACATGATATAATTTATGTAATTTTCTTGGAAATTTTATCTGATTATTTTGGGTACTCTATTCTTTAATGTACTAATTGTGATATATAGTAAAAAATACAAATAGTGCCCAATTATTAATTGGAAAATTATGAAATTTGGTCAGTAGGTGTTTCATACTATGATAGACACCCTGTACTTTTCTGTGGAATTTTAGATGGATAAAAGCAGTACCTCCTACATTAAATTACGAAAATTAGTATCTTGAGTTAAAATAAATTAAGAGTTCAATTGATGGAGAAAAATTATGGTACTTGGTTTATGATGGTTTTAGGTCACTAAATAGCTTCTATAATTTTCTTGGGATTTTTGGATATATATTTTCAGTACTTCCTTCATAATATACTAAAAGTGGCCTAACATGGTAAATTAGGGAATATAGGCCTAAACACCTCTGGAATTTCTCAAAATTTGGAATTATTGTTTAAATACCTTATAGGATTTTTACTGATTTTATGATGATTTATTGTTGGCTCATTAGTGCACTTCATGTTCATACTAGGGCATTTGGAATCTTAGAATAAATAAATTAAATGCTCGATAAATAGGAAAATCATTATTTTCTGGATTTAGACTAATTAGGTCATGGTAGACCTTCAGTAAATATTATATGGGAATCGGAAGACAGATGGGAGTACCACCCCTTGCATGCCTCATAAAGCTTAGGATGGTCTGCGTTTAGTAAAAACTGCAGAAGCCGAACTAGAGTGTGTAATGAGCTTGGGGAGATGGAATTTTAGTAGATTGCTAGGGTGGATAGTGTGAGTTAAATCAAGTTCATTATTGGAAGTCAGGATGGGTAGGGTGTGAGATTGACTTGCGATAAGTAGTGTTCGGGTTCGACGGAAGACCGTCCTCCCCGAGAAGAGGAAGAGACAAAGTCACCCTAGGATTAGCCCACTGTAATATGAAAAGGGAATGGGTTAAGGGAACCAATCAATTATAATAAGTGCCTTGGAAAGGGAGTTTTGGGATTCACCCCATCATAGCTCCTAGTATCGCTGCGAGTCCTTCACCGGGTAAACCTCGCGAAGTCCAAGGTTAACCTTAACTCTTAGGAATAAAATGATCAAGAGTAACCCTAATAATAGTTCTACCTCACACCTACACTTGTACACTTAGGAAGAAGAAATGGCATGGAATGGGTAGAGTAGGTTCGTGGTCTAAGGGCCTACTAGTATTGATAGTGGTTGGTTTGTAATTGGGAAGTCCAGGGAGCGGGATGCTCGGGGACTTGGTATATGCTTGGTAGCCTAGAGAGCTGGAGGCTCGGTAACATGAGAACTTGTTCAAATATAATTGTCATGATTGCATGTGCATAAAAGTGGTGGGTCATCGGTATTAGGCGATCGATCACACCGACAGCGGTACGTTGACTCGGCGGTATGGGACACTTAGCCAAGGAAAGCCTGGTGGGTACAACCAGCACAAGTACGCGGATACTCTAGGTTGTGTTATTCTAGGGGCGTACGGAAGGGCTAGGTCTAGTAGTGTGGTTACCCGCCTAGGAGTGGGGGGCCCGACTCACTATCTCCATTTGCCACAACGGAGGTTCCTGGGGGTGAAGCTAGCCACCCGAACAGGCGGAACTAAAGGTCTGTGCGCATAGAGTCGGTGGGTGTGTTGCACTTGCTTGTGCATTTCATAGCATATTTGCATGTCATAGCATAAACATTGCCACCTATTGTATAAGATGGTATGAGACGTTTTATATGATAGGCCCTGCAAAACGACCCCTTGGTCTATAGGGGTAATCCCTATAAATCAATGGTTATATTTCTTGTGCTTTCACTTACTTGCTACTCTTAGCTGTTTGATAACCGACACCCCAACGTATAAGTGGTATGGGACACTTTATACGATGGGAGCCCTGCAAAAGATCCCTTGGCTTATGCGCTTCCGCGCATAAGTTAAGGTTACACTTCCTACTTTCTGCTTCTATCATGGTTACTATAGAATTGCTAGCATGGGTCCGCTGTCACCTGATTTTGACTTACTCTCCACCATCATGTCATTCCCTTTCTTCCTTTCCGCTCGGTACCTAGGAGCCATGGGGGAAGGGGTAGGGGATGATAGGGCTTAGTATTTATGACTAACGGTTTTCGAACCACAACATTTTAGGTGTACCATATGGAAGGGTCCCGGGTGTTGCAGTTTTTGACAGAGTTGACCCCGCGACTGTGTTACCATTGTCACCAGTCGGGACATACACGGGTTAAATGCCCCTTGATGGGTGGGATCCCACCAGTTCAGCAGCCAGGAGGCCGAAGACGTAGACGCAGATGTGGATTGCGAGGCGGCGATGGCAGGCCAAAAAGGAAGAAGCACCCAGAGATGCAGCACCAGCAGAGCACAGAGTCGGTGGAGATGGGCCAGTCTAGCTTGGGTGCTCTCGGTTCAGTGACAGTTACGGTGACGCTTAGTTTTAGTTTTGCTTCCGCGAGTGACTTGTAGTGAGGATATGATGTACTGGGCACAAGCCCTCCTTTTGTACTCTGATTATTATTATTGTGGACTCTCCCTTCGTGGAGATTTATTTATATACATGTGATATTTGTGGACTTGGTTTTACTTCTTTATGCTACTGTTCTGCGATCGAAAAGGGCTGGCAGAATTGGCGTTTTGTAGTGGCGGCCTTCTCGTGAGTCGGTGCCACCGCAAAGCGGCAGTTCTGGGCTAAGACCCCGGTGTTTGAAAAGAAAAAAAAGGGGGTCTTACAAAAGGTATCAGAGCAAACCTCGATCGGAAAAGTAGCAGTCCACTAACCCTGGGTCACCCCTGCTCGAGTTTAGTTTGGGGACAAACTAAGTGGCGGAAGCAGTGGTGTGACCATAAGGGAAATCACATGTAAAAGTCCACTTCATCATTAATTGGAATCCTTCTTTGTAGCTTGTGACCTACCCTGCCCCCAGCAGGGAACATCTCCGGCTGCGAAGATCTCGTCTTATCATCCTCTAACCAATGACTTAGACTCAACCATCTAGGACTCGTGACTAACCATGACAATTTATAGTATGTCCTAGTTCAAAATAGACCATGGGTATGAACTTGGTTAAGGTGCGGAGATACCCAATGAGAATAAAGGAGGAGTTTAGCACGAGGATGACTACCTAAGACGTAAACTCAGGTGTCCCTACTATCCCAATCAAGGATTACTCAAAGCGGTAGACTACTTTAAGGAGAATTGAGACCAATAATACATTAGCAGAATGGTAAAAGACAAGTAGTCTTAACCCTCAATACCGGTAATAAAATTACCTGGAGGCAACCACCGAGACAAACACTGAGGGTCGGATAGGAATTCGAGTTTGGAAGATACCCATTTGGGATTGGGAACATTTTGACCCGGATAAGGTTGTCGTAGATGTGACTCAGAGAGTTTAAAGAATGGAGTATATTAACGAGTTTTAGGGTGGAACCCCAAGTCGAAGATTGATGCCCTAGGGATTGTGCACCCAGCTAGGACAGATGTAACAGGGTAATATCAAAGATATTTAGCCCAAGATAGGTAGGGGCTGATCTTTTGTTTATTGGGGGCTAAACTTTTGTTTATTGGGCAAACTAGTATTGGCTTGGGTTCCCTTGGACCTAGTTTGGGAAAGTGGCGTAACAAACATGGTTGGAATGATTACCCGTAGCGTTACCAAGACAATGACATGGTAATAAGACGGAATAATTACGAGAATTAACTGTTATCACGTGAAATTAGGTGACGGGTAACAAGATTCGGGATATCTGAGAAGGTAAAGATTTAATCGCTAGGTTGTATCATCAGAAGGA
This sequence comes from Platanthera zijinensis, assembly GCA_039513925.1. Taxonomy (NCBI): domain Eukaryota; kingdom Viridiplantae; phylum Streptophyta; class Magnoliopsida; order Asparagales; family Orchidaceae; genus Platanthera; species Platanthera zijinensis. Next base: position 128,776,954 of record CM077088.1, on the reverse strand, counting down.
TGATGTACCCCCGGAGTGGAAATTTGAGGACATCGCGATGGATTTTATTCATGGACTTCCCCGATCGGACGCTGGAAGACCTTCTGAGGCTATGCATTTTGGGCCACGGGGAACCATGGGAGAAGCTCCTACCCTTGATCAAGTTCTCATATAACAACAGCTACCAGTCCCGGATCAGGATGGCGCCTTACGAAGCCTCGTATGGAAGGAGATGAAGGACCCCGCTCTCTTGGATTCAAGACGAGGATCTGAAGGCATTGGGGTCGGATTTTATCGAAGACGCCGAGGCTCAGATGAGACCAATCGGAGACAGGATGTTAGAAGCGCAGAGCAGACAGACTAAGTATTATGACACCCGACATCGTCAGGTGGATATCAGGTGGGGGACCGAGTGTTTTGAAGATCCGGCCCATGCATGGAGTTTCTCAGGTGCGTGGTCGGAGGAGGAAGCTCAGCCCTAGGTATATGGGCCCTTACAGGATCTAGGAGCGGATCGGGGCCCTAGCTTACAGGCTGGAGTTGCCACCAGAGCTGGCATCTCTGCACGGCGTATTCCACGTTTCTTCGCTTAGGAGGGCTCTACTGTGCCCGAAGCAGCAGATTTTTACCACCGATGGACTGGTAGCTTCTGACCGATCAGTTCATTTGGAGCCAATCGGGATCGAAGACACGACAGTGCGGGTCTTGCAACGGAAGAAGGTTCCATTAGTCAAGGTTCTGTGAAACAATCATGGGCAGGAGGAGCGTACCTGGGAGCCACAGGACGTGATGCGTCAAAAATAACCGAGACTATTCAGTCAGGTATACCTCACAACCCCTCTGGACAATCAATTTGCGTTCCTATTTTAAACCAATAAGACTGAAATTTCAAGAATAGGGGCTAATCCTTTGTTTATTGGGATATACACCATATCAATTGGACGAACTAGTTTTGGAATCAAAACTGCACACAGCAAACCTAACGTAGAGATGTAATCTTTCAATTCTCATGGGATGTTACAAGCTTCTCTTCCCGATTAGAGTCCCGTAGGCTTAACCTTGATTTCGGGGACGAAATCTTTGTTGTGTTTATTGGGATTTGTAACATCACATTTCCGGCTAGACCCCTAGGAGTCGGTTGGTTGTGATAGAACCCTAGGAAGCCCAAAAATTGAAATAAATCGACCAAGATTTCGGGTCACGGGTCGGTCACGCCTGTAACCGACCCGTCACGCCCGTGACCAAGGGCGTGACCCCCTTCGGTGATCGTCGATCTCAGCACGACGATCGCCGAGTGCGGAATTTGCCTCATGACCCTGTCACTCCCGTGACCCATGTGTCACGCCCGTGACCTAGGGCGTGACCACCCTTCGACGATCGTCGACCTCAGTTCGACGGTCGTCGAACCCAGAATTGGCCACCCGGGCCTGTCACACCCGTGACCCATGTGTCACGCCCGTGACCTAGGGCGTGACCACCCTTCGACGATCGTCGATCTCAGTTTGACGATCGTCGAACCTAGAACTGGCCATTCGGGCCTGTCACGCCCGTGACCTATGTGTCAAGCCCGTGACCAAGGCCGAAACGTCAGCCAGATTTTAAATTTCGGTAACCGACGTCTTAATAGATTCTGATTATGGAATGTATAGCAGGAATATTTATTAGCCGTTTCTGTCTTTAATTATTTAATAAAAAGAGAGAGTGAGGTCCAATAGGGAATCGCCACCTGGATTAGCCAATTCATCTTCCACCTTTTCCTCTTCCCTGCATCATAACCGAAACGTTATTAAGAAGAAACATTCATGGCCATGAATGTTTCATCCTTTCCCCTCCCCATTGGGAAATCTATAAAATCCCCCTTGGAGCAAGAGGAGAAGGTTACACGTTTGATCAGATTCCTCCCCTTGCTGTTGAAGAATTTCCGGCGACGCCACTACCGCGCCATGACAGTCCGACGTCCATCTCGCCTTCAAACCGCGAACAAGGTCCTCCCCTCCCTCTTCTTCTGTGGATAGATCTTATAAATCGTTAGGAGAGATATCGGGCTCAAAAGAGCCAGATCGGGTGAGCGTTTCCATGGTTTTCCGAAAATTTTGTGGTGGCGGGTTCGCCGGAAACCACCTCTCCGGCGGCCATGCCGCCACCCGACGGTAGCCCTCACCTCAACAGAGGTGATGGTGGTGGTGGCCGGCCAGGGAGATGGCTAGGTGGCCGGGAAATAGCCTTAGAAAAGCTACAGGAATAGTTGTTTTCTGATTCTGTTCGGGTTTGGGTGAAGAAGGAGATGAACAGTAACATTGCATTATATAATATATTGTATAGTTAGGAATTAATTCCCTTTTACTATACACTAGATTGAAACTGAAAATTATAGCCCGTAGGGGCTGAAACATAAAAAGTGGTCAACATAGAAAATGTAGCCCTTGAAGTTTACTTTAATTCAAAATTGATTTCACTCGATTTGGAGTCCTGGTTAGACCACATCACCCTTTTTGGTGAGGTCTATCCATAGGGCTGTCTTGACATTAGAAAAATTCCCCACTCTAATCCAGTCATCAAAATGACTTAGAATTTGGGGTGTGGCCCAATCTTACCTATATCTAGGTGCTATCCAAAAATGAGAATTTTTGGAGAATGTTTTTTCTATAGTTTTTAGAAAAATTTAATAATCCTAGTATAATTTAATTAGATGGCTAAATGACTTTTAAACCCTCCCAAATTTTGGTGAGTGGTCCCTGGGTTTATCATTAGGTTCTGGTAAAAATTTCATCTCATTTGGAGATGTTCTGAATAGGGTTGTGTCCAACCCTAGGATTATCCTTATAGGATAATTTAGGATCAACCACCCACTTGGTATTTGAGTGTCCATATCGTCTCAACAGGGGCTGATATTTTGGTCACTGACTTTTTTGGGCATGACACACCCTCCAAGGGAGTTTGGAGTGGTTTGGTGTAGGGTAGCCCTAGAACCCTAGGGTAGGTACCTTAATGGGGATTTGTAGGGTTGTGAAGGTCATGGGGTCAAATGACCTTGGACTGATTTGAAATTTGGTGGAGAGGGCCATAGAGCTATTTAAGTCCTCTGGTGAAAATATTAGGGTATTTGGAGACATTTAGCCCACCTCAAATCCTAACCCTAGTTTAGGTCACCAACCTTTATTTGAATTATTAAGCTATCAACTGAACTACAAATCTAGTAAAATTTGGGTAGAGTGATTTTATGGTCCAAGTAGACATAATATAATTTTGTTGAGATTTTTGGTTTAATTTATATAGTACTTTATTTACAACTCTAATTGTGCCCTAGATATTTATTTTGATGATTATGGAATTTTCTATTCACTGGAATATTATGAAATCTTGGATTAGAGCATCTTATAGCATGATATAATTTCTGTAATTTTCTTGGAAATTTTATCTGATTATTTTGGGTACTTTATTCTTTAATATACTAATTGTGATATATAGTCAAAAATACAAATAGTGCCCAATTATTAATTGGAAAATTATGAAATTTGGTCAGTAGGTGTTTTATAATATGATAGAGACCCTGTAATTTTCTATGGAATTTTAGATGGATAAAAACAGTACCTCCTTCATTAAGTTAGAAAAATTAGTATCTTGAGTTAAAATAAATTCAGATTTCAATTGATGGAGAAAAATTATGGTACTTGGTTTATGATGGTTTTAGTTCACTAAATAGCTTCTATAATTTTCTTGGGAATTTTGGATATATATTTTCAGTACTTCCTTCATAATATACTAAAAGTGGCCTAACATGGTAAATTAGAGAATATAGGCATAAATACCTCTGGAATTTCTCAAAATTTGGAATTACTGTTTAACTGCCTTATAGGATTTTTAATGATTTTATGATGATTTATTGTTGGCTCATTAGTGCACTTCATGTTCATACTAGGGCATTTGGAATCTTAGAATAAATAAATTAAATGCCCGATAAATAGGAAAATCATTATTTTCTGGATTTAGACTAATTAGGTCATGGTAGACCTTCAGTAAATATTATATGGGAATCGGAAGACAGATGGGAGTACCACCCCTTGCATACCTCATAAAGCTTTTAGGATGGTCTGCGTTTAGTAAAAACTGTAGAAGCCGAACTAGAGTGGGTAATGAGCTTGGGGAGATGGAATTTTGGTAGATTGCTAGTGTGGATAGTGTGAGTTAAATCAAGTTCATTATTGGAAGTCAGGATGGGTAGGGTGTGAGATTGACTTGCGATAAGTAGTGTTCGGGTTCGACGGAAGACCGTCCTCCCCGAGAAGAGGAAGAGACAAAGTCACCCTAGGATTAGCCCACTATAATATGAAAAGGGAATGGGTTAAGGGAACCAATCAATTATAATAAGTGCCTTGGAAAGGGAGTTTTGGGATTCACCCCATCATAGCTCCTAGTACCGCTGCGAGCCCTTCACCGGGTAAACCTCGGAAAGTCCAAGGTTAACCTTCACTCTTAGGAATAAAATGATCAAGAGTAACCCTAATAATAGTTCTACCTCACACCTACACTTGTACACTTAGGAAGAAGAATTGTCATGGAATGGGTAGAGTAGGTTCGTGGTCTAAGGGCCTACTAGTATTGATAGTGGTTGGTTTGTGATTGGGAAGTCCAGGGAGCGGGATGCTCGGGGACTTGGTATATGCTTGGTAGCCTAGAGAGCTGGAGGCTCGGTAACATGAGAACTTGTTCAAATATAATTGTCATGATTGCATGTGCATAAAAGTGGTGGGTCATCGGTACTAGGCGATCGATCACACCGACAGCGGTACGTTGACTCGGCGGTGTGGGACACTTAGCCAAGGAAAGCCTGGTGGGTACAACCAGCACAAGTATGTGGATACTCTAGGTTGTGTTCTTCTAGGGGCGTACGGAAGGGCTAGGCCTGGTAGTGTGGTTACCCGCCTAGGAGTGGGGGGCCCGACTCACTGTCTCCATTTGCCACAACGGAGGTTCCTGGGGGTGAAGCTAGCTGCCCGAATAGGGGGAACTAAAGGTCTGTGCGCATAGAGTCGGTGGGTGTGTTGCACTTGCTTGTGCATTTCATAGTATATTTGTATGTCATAGCATAAACATTGCCACCTATCGTATAAGATGGTATGGGACGTTTTATACGATAGGCCCTGCAAAACGACCCCTTGGTCTATAGGGGTAATCCCTATAAATCAATGGTTATATTTCTTGTGCTTTCACTTACTTGCTACTCTTAGCTGTTTGATAACCGACACCCCAACGTATAAGTGGTATGTGACACTTTATACGATGGGAGCCCTGCAAAAGATCCCTTGGCTTAAGCGCTTCCGCGAATAAGTTAAGGTTACACTTCCTACTTTCTGCTTCTATCATGGTTACTATAGAATTGCTAGCATGGGTCCGCTGTCACCTGCTTTTGACTTACTCTCCACCATCATGTCCTTCCCTTTCTTCCTTTCCGCTCGGTACCTAGGAGCCATGGGGGAAGGGGTAGGGGATGATAGGGCTTAGTCTTTATGACCAACGGTTTTCGAACCACAACATTTTAGGTGTACCATATGGAAGGGTCCCGGGTGTTGCAGTTTCTGACAGAGTTGACCCCGTGACCGTGTTACCATTGTCACCAGCCGGGACATACACGGGTTAAATGCCCCTTGATGGGTGGGATCCCACCAGTTCAGCAGCCAGGAGGCCGAAGACGTAGACGCAGACGTGGATTGCGAGGCGCCGACGGCAGGCCAAAAAGGAAGAAGCACCCAGAGATGCAGCACCAGCAGAGCACGGAGTCGGTGGAGATGGGCCAGTCTAGCTTGGGTGCTCTCAATTCAGTGACAGTTACGGTGACGCTTAGTTTTAGTTTTGCTTCCGCGAGTGACTTGTAGTGAGGATATGATGTACTGGGCACAAGCCCTCCTTTTGTACTCTGATTATTATTATTGTGGACTCTCCCTTCGTGGAGATTTATTTATATACATGTGATATTTGTGGACTTGCTTTTACTTCTTTATGCTACTGTTCTGCGATCGAAAAGGGCCGACAGAATTGGCGTTTTGTAGTGGCGGCCTTCTCGTGAGTCGGTGCCACCGCAAAGCGGCAGTTCTGGGCTAAGACCCCGGTGTTTGAAAAGAAAAAAAAAGGGGGTCTTACAAAAGGTATCAGAGCAAACCTCGATCGGAAAAGTAGCAGTCCACTAACCCTGGGTCACCCCCGCTCGAGTTTAGTTTGGGGACAAACTAAGCAGCGGAAGCAGTGGTGTGCCCATAAGGGAAATCACATGTAAAAGTCCACTTCATCATTAATTGGAGTCCTTCTTTGTAGCCTGTGACCTACCCTGCCCCCAGCAGGGAACATCTCCGGCTGCGAAGATCTCGTCTTATCATCCTCTAACCAATGACTTAGACTCAACCAACTAGGACTCGTGACTAACCATGACAATTTATAGTATGTCCTAGTTCAAAATAGGCCATGGGTATGAACTTGGTTAAGGTGCGGAGATACCCAATGAGAATAAAGGAGGAGTTTAGCACGAGGATGACTACCTAAGAAGTAAACTCAGGTGTCCCTACTATCCCAATCAAGGATTACTCAAAGCGGTAGACTACTTTAAGGAGAATTGAGACCAATAATACATTAGCAGAATGGTAAAAGACAAGTAGTCTTAACCCTCAATACCGGTAATAAAATTACCTGGAGGCAACCACCGAGACAAACACTGAGGGTCGGATAGGAATTCGAGTTTGGAAGATACCCATTTGGGATTGGGAACATTTTGACCCGGATAAGGTTGTCGTAGATGTGACTCAGAGAGTTTAAAGAATGGAGTATATTAACGAGTTTCAGGGTGGAACCCCAAGTCAAAGATTGATGCCCTAGGGATTGTGCACCCAGCTAGGACAGATGTAATAGGGTAATATCAAAGATACTTAGCCCAAGATAGGTAGGGGCTGATCTTTTGTTTATTGGGGGCTAAACTTTTGTTTATTGGGCAAACTAGTATTGGCTTGGGTTCCCTTGGACCTAGTTTGGGAAAGTGGCGTAACAAATATGGTTGGAATGATTACCCGTAGCATTACCAAGACAATGACATGGTAATAAGGCGGAATAATTACGAGAATTAACTGTTATCACGTGAAATTAGGTGACGGGTAACAAGATTCGGGATATCTGAGAAGGTAAAGATTTAATCGCTAGGTTGTATCATCAGAAGGATGATGTACCCCCGGAGTGGAAATTTGAGGACATCGCAATGGATTTTATTCATGGACTTCCCCGATCGGACGCTGGAAGACCTTCTGAGGCTATGCATTTTGGGCCACGGGGAACCATGGGAGAAGCTCCTACCCTTGATCAAGTTCTCCTATAACAACAGCTACCAGTCCCGGATCAGGATGGCGCCTTACGAAGCCTCGTATGGAAGGAGATGAAGGACCCCGCTCTCTTGGATTCAAGACGAGGATCTGAAGGCATTGGGGTCGGATTTTGTCGAAGACGCCGAGGCTCAGATGAGACCAATCGAAGACAGGATGTTAGAAGCGTAGAGCAGACAGACTAAGTATTATGACACCCGACATCGTCAGGTGGATATCAGGTGGGGGACTGAGTGTTTTGAAGATCCGGCCCATGCATGGAGTTTCACAGGTGCGTGGTCGGAGGAGGAAGCTCAGCACTAGGTATATGGGCCCTTACACGATCTAGGAGCGGATCGGGGCCCTAGCTTATAGGCTGGAGTTGCCGCCAGAGCTGGCATCTCTGCATGGCGTATTCCACGTTTCTTCGCTTAGGAGGGCTCTACTGTGCCCGGAGCAGCAGATTTTTACCACCGATGGACCGGTAGCTTCTGACTGATCAGTTCATTTGGAGCCGATCGGGAACGAAGACACGGCAGTGCGGGTCTTGCAACGGAAGAAGGTTCCATTAGTCAAGGTTCTGTGGAACAATCATGGGCAGGAGGAGCGTACCTGGGAGCCACAGGACGTGATGCGGCAAAAATAACCGGGACTTTTCAGTCAGGTATACCTCACAACCCCTCTGGACAATCAATTTGCGTTCCTATTTTAAACCAATAAGACTGAAATTTCAAGAATAGGGGCTAATTCTTTGTTTATTGGGATATACACCATATCAATTGGACGAACTGATTTTGGAATCAAAACTGCACACAGCAAACCTAACGTAGAGATGTAATCTTTCAATTCTCATGGGATGTTACAAGCTTCTCTTCCCGATTAGAGTCCCGTAGGCTTAACCTTGATTTCGGGGACGAAATCTTTGTTTTGTTTATTGGGATTTGTAACATCCCATTTCCGGCTAGACCCCTAGGAGTCGGTTGGTTGTGATAGAACCCTAGGAAGCCCAAAAATTGAAATAAATCGACCATGATTTCGGGTCACGGGTTGGTCACGCCCGTGACCGACCCGTCACGCCCGTGACCAAGGGCGTGACCCCCTTCGGCGATCGTCGATCTCAGCGCGACGATCGCCGAGCGCGGAATTTGCCTCATGACCCTGTCACTCCCGTGACCCATGTGTCACGCCCGTGACCTAGGGCATGACCACCCTTCGACGATCGTCGACCTCAGTTCGAGGGTCGTCGAACCCAGAATTGGCCACCCGGGCCTGTCACGCCCGTGACCCATGTGTCACGCCCGTGACCTAGGGCGTGACCACCCTTCGAAGATCGTTGATCTCAGTTCGACGATCATCGAACCCAGAACTGGCCATTCGGGCCTGTCACGCCCGTGACCTATGTGTCAAGCCCGTGACCAAGGCCGAAACGTCAGCCAGATTTTAAATTTCGGTAACCGACGTCTTAATCAATTCTGATTATGGAATGTATAGCAGGAATATTTATTAGCTGTTTCTGTCTTTAATTATTTAATAGAAAGAGAGAGTGAGGTCCAATAGGGAATCGCCACCTGGATCAGCCAATTCATCTTCCACTTTTTCCTCTTCCCTGCATCATAACCGAAATGTTATTAAGAAGAAACATTCATGGCCATGAATGTTTCATCCTTTCCCCTCCCCATTGGGAAATCTATAAAAGCCCCCTTGGAGCAAGAGGAGAAGGTTACACGTTTGATCAGATTCCTCCCCTTGCTGTTGAAGAATTTCCGGCGATGCCACTACCGCGCCATAACAGTCCGACGTCCATCTCGCCTTCAAACCGCGAACAAGGTCCTCCCCTCCCTCTTCTTCTGCGGATAGATCTTAGAAATCGTTAGGAGAGATATCGGGCTCAAAAGAGCCAGATCGTGTGAGCGTTTCCATGGTTTTCCGAAAATTTCTTGGTGGCGGGTTCGCCGGAAACCGCCTCTCCGGCGGCCGTGCCGCCGCCCGACGGTAGCCCTCACCTCAAAAGAGGTGATGGTGGTGGTGGCCGGCCAGGGAGACGGCTGGGTGGCCGGGAAATAGCCTTAGAAAAGCTACAGGAATAGTTGTTTTCTGATTCTGTTCGGGTTCGGGTGAAGAAGGAGATGAACAGTAACATTGCATTATATAATATATTGTATAGTTAGGAATTAATTCCCTTTTACTGTACACTAGGTTGAAACTGAAAATTATAGCCCGTAGGGGCTGAAACATAAAAAGTGGTCAACATAGAAAATGTAGCCCTTGAAGTCTACTTTAATTCAAAATTAATTTCACTCGATTTGGAGTCATGGTTAGACCACAACACCCTTTTAGGTGAGGTCTATCCATAGGGCTGTCTTGACCTTAGAAAAATTCCCCACTCCAATCCAGTCATCAAAATGACTTGAAATTTGGGGTGTGGCCCAATCATACCTATATCTAGGTGCTATCCAAAAATGAGAATTTTTGGAAAATGTTTTTTCTATAGTTTTTAGAAAAATTTAATAATCCTAGTATAATTTAATTAGATGGCTAAATGACTTCCAAACCCTCCCAAATTTTGGTGAGTGGTCCCTGGGTTTATCTTTAGGTTCTGGTAAAAATTTCATCTCATTTGGAGATGTTTTGAATAGGGTTGTGTCCAACCCTAGGATGATCCTTATAGGATAATTTAGGATCAAACACCCCCTTGGTATTTGAGTGGCCATATCGCCTCAACAGGGGCTGATAGTTTGGTCACTGACTTTTTTGGGCATGACACACCCTCCAAGGGAGTTTGGAGTGGTTTGGTGTAGGGTAGACCTAGAACCCTAGGGTAGGTACCTTAATGGGGATTTGTAGGGTTGTGAAGGTTATGGGGTCAAATGACCTTGGACTGACTTGAAATTTTGTGGAGAGGACCATAGAGCTATTTAAGTCCTCTGGTGAAAATATTAGGGTATTTGGAGACATTTAGCCCACCTCAAACCCTAACCCTAATTTAGGTCACCAACCTTTATTTGAATTATTAAGCTAACAACTGAACTACAAATCTAGTAAAATTTGGGTAGAGTGATTTTATGGTCCAAGTAGACATAATATAATTTTGTTGAGATTTTTGGTTTAATTTATACAGTACTTTATTTACAACTCTAATTGTGCCCTAGATATTTATTTTGATGATTATGGAATTTTCTGTTCACTGGAATATTATGAAATCTTGGATAAGGGCATCTTATAGCATGATATAATTTCTGTAATTTTCTTGGAAATTTTATCTGATTATTTTGGGTACTTTATTCTTTAATGTACTAATTGTGATATATAGTCAAAAATACAAATAGTGCCCAATTATTAATTGGAAAATTATGAAATTTGGTCAATGGGTGTTTCATACTATGTAGACACCCTGTAATTTTCTCTGGAATTTTAGATGGATAAAAACAGTACCGCCTTCATTAAGTTAGGAAAATTAGTATCTTGAGTTAAAATAAATTCAGAGTTCAATTGATGGAGAAAAATTATGGTACTTGGTTTATGATGGTTTTAGGTCACTACATAGCTTCTAAAATTTTCTTGGGATTTTTGGATATATATTTTCAGTACTTCCTTCATAATATACTAAAAGTGGCCTAAAATGGTAAATTAGGGAATATAGGCCTAAACACCTCTGGAATTTCTCAAAATTTGGAATTACTGTTTAAATTCCTTATAATATTTTTACTGATTTTATGATGATTTATTGTTGGCTCAATAGTGCACTTCATGTTCATACTAGGGCATTTGGAATCTTAGAATAAATAAATTAAATGCCCGATAAATAGGAAAATCATTATTTTCGGGATTTAGACTAATTATGTCATGGTAGACCTTCAGTAAATATTATATGGGAATCGGAAGACAGATGGGAGTACCACCCCTTGCATACCTCATAAAGCTTAGGATGGTCTGCGTTTAGTAAAAACTGCAGAAGCCGAACTAGAGTGGGTAATTAGCTTGGGGAGATGGAATTTTGGTAGATTGCTAGTGTGGATAGTGTGAGTTAAATCAAGTTCATTATTGGAAGTCAGGATGGGTAGGGTGTGAGAGTGACTTGCAATAAGTAGTGTTCGGGTTCGACGGAAGACCGTCCTCCCCGAGAAGAGGAAGAGTCAAAGTCACCCTAGGATTAGCCCACTGTAATATGAAAAGGGAATGGGTTAAGGGAACCAATCAATTATAATAAGTGCCTTGGAAAGAGAATTTTGGGATTCACCCCATCATAGCTCCTAGTACCGCTGCGATCCCTTCACCGGGTAAACCTCGGGAAGTCCAAGGTTAACCTTAACTCTTAGGAATAAAATGATCAAGAGTGACCCTAATAATAGTTCTACCTCACACCTACACTTATACACTTAGGAAGAAGAATTGGCATGGAATGGGTAGAGTAGGTCCGTGGTCTAAGGGCCTACTAGTATTGATAGTGGTTGGTTTGTAATTGGGAAGTCCAGGGAGCGGGATGCTCGGGGACTTGGTATATGCTTGGTAGCCTAGAGAGCTGGAGGCTCGGTAACATGAGAACTTGTTCAAATATAATTGTCATGATTGCATGTGCATAAAAGTGGTGGGTCATCGGTACTAGGCGATCGATCACACCGACAACGGTACGTTGACTCGGCGGTGTGGGACACTTAGCCAAGGAAAGCCTGGTGGGTACAACCAGCACAAGTACGCGGATACTCTAGGTTGTGTTCTTCTAGGGGCGTACGGAAGGGCTAGGCCTGGTTGTATGGTTACCCGCCTAGGAGTGGGGGGCCCGACTCACTATCTCCGTTTGCCACAAAGGAGGTTCCTGGGGGTGAAGCTAGCCGCCCGAACAGGGGGAACTAAAGGTGTGTACGCATAGAGTCAGTGGGTGTGTTGCACTTGCTTGTGCATTTCATAGCATATTTGCATGTCAAAGCATAAACATTGCCACCTATCGTATAAGATGGTATGGGACGTTTTATACAATAGGCCCTGCAAAACGACCCCTTGGTCTATAGGGGTAATCCCTATAAATTAATGGTTATATTTCTTGTGCTTTCACTTACTTGCTACTCTTAGCTGTTTGATAATCGACACCCCAACGTATAAGTGGTATGGGACACTTTATACGATGGGAGCCCTGCAAAAGATCCCTTGGCTTATGCGCTTCCGCGCATAAGTTAAGGTTACACTTCCTACTTTCTGCTTCTATCATGGTTACTATAGAATTGCTAGCATGGGTCCGCTATCACCTGCTTTTGACTTACTCTCCACCATCATGTCCTTCCCTTTCTTCCTTTCCGCTTGGTACCTAGGAGCCATGGGGGAAGGGGTAGGGGATGATAGGGCTTAGTATTTATGACTAACGGTTTTCGAACCACAACATTTTAGGTGTACCATATGGAAGGGTCCCGGGTGTTGCAGTTTCTGACAGAGTTGACCCCGCGACCGTGTTACCATTGTCACAAGCCGGGAAATACACGAGTTAAATGCCCCTTGATGGGTGGGATCCCACCAGTTCAGCAGCCAGGAGGCCGAAGTCGTAGACGCAGACGTGGATTGCGAGGCGGCGACGGCATGCCAAAAAGGAAGAAGCACCCAGAGATGCAGCACCATCAGAGCACGAAGTTGGTGGAGATGGGCCAGTCTAGCTTGGGTGCTCTCGGTTCAGTGACAGTTACGGTGACGCTTAGTTTTAGTTTTGCTTCCGCGAGTGACTTGTAGTGAGGATATGATGTACTGGGCACAAGCCCTCCTTTTGTACTCTGATTATTATTATTGTGGACTCTCCCTTCGTGGAGATTTATTTATGTACATGTGATATTTGTGGACTTGCTTTTACTTCTTTATGCTACTGTTCTGCGATCGAAAAGGGTCGGCAGAATTGGCGTTTTGTATTGACGGCCTTCTCGTGAGTCGGTGCCACCGCAAAGCGGCAGTTCTGGGCTAAGACCCCGATGTTTGAAAAGAAAAAAAGGGGGTCTTACACATTGAGTGGCATTGAGTGTGGAGCACGACCTGTGACACGGACGTGTCACAGGGGCGTGTTTTGCACACGGCTAAGGACACGGGCGCGTGCCTTAGCCGTGTCCTTATCGGGTGATCTGGTCTTGTGTTGAAAGAGTGACATGTCTAGTCACACGGCCGTGTTCTTTCTGACACGGGCGTGTCAGGGGTTTGACACAGGCGTGTCTAAGACCGTGTTTTTGACTGAGTGAGTCGGTTCTATAGCCTCTTCAGGAACACAGCCTGTGACACGGGCGTATCAAAACCCGTGTTCAGTACAGGAAATCAGTTTTAGGGCTGATCTGATCCGTTCATTTTCTTTAACCAAGATCCAATGGTCTCTGCTCATCCTTGGGGTGATAAGGCCGACCTTGAGAAGGAGGAAGCTCATGTTTTAGTTGTGCCTTACTTTTTCTTAAGTAAGAGAGAGACGAGAGCTTGAGGAGGAAGAAGAAGAGGAAGCCGGTTGCCGGTGGTGCTACGGTGGTTCAAATCGCGAGCCGAGTTTGGATTTGCGAAGGCAAGGCTGCTGTGAGGATGTTCATCCGTTTGCTTTTCTCCCCATGGATCCGAAGCGTCTTCTAAGGGTAACGATTCCCTTCTTAGACAAGTGAAGTCCTTCTTTCCTGCATTTGCATAGGAATCCTCCACCAAAAGGTGGATGGCGAAGAGATTCCCTTGGGATTGGTGGTTCATCCCTTGTTGTAGTGCATTAGAATCGGAAGTGTGAGTATGGTTAGGCATGCTGTGTGAAGCCCATACGGACATGTTGGTCTGGATTGGTGATGCTTGTTTGCACATCAGAGAAGTCTCCATGATTATTGTTAGTATGCATGAAATATATGGTGGATGCTTGTTGCTTGGTGTCGCAGGAAGTACTGGAGGAAGTCCAGGAAATTGTGAGAGTTGGGTTCAACTCTTATGGCCGTGAGTGCGATGTGGTATAAAGGCCTTAGTGCCGAACAGGAAAGGTGAAACCGACCCGCGCTTGTAAGTTGACCATGAGTACTTTGGTATTCCTTCGTGTCAAGGCGATTTGAGAAACAGGGGGGGTGGCTGATCTATACCTGCGTTATGCCAGCTGTACAAGAGAGCTTCAAGGCATTGGGCTTTTTTCAGGGGCATAATGAGAGTCTTTGGCCAGGGCGCTATAAAGACTAGGAATGCTCAAGTTTGACCGTCATGTCTGGGACCTCTGAACGGTGGTGGGATCCGGTGTTTTCGGTACACCTGAATGTGCCTTGAGTGCACGGAATGTTGGGCCATCGTGCCGGCATTTGTGATATGTATTGCCTTGGTGGCTGAAAATATATATGTGTGTGAGGTAAATTGCTATGCAGGGAAGGAATTCCGCTTCCCCGTGCAAGGGGCAGGGTTGTTATAATTGGCCAGCTGAATGCTGGCCGTTGCCCTGTTTGCCATTGGTTAGTGGATGGTTCTTGTAGGTGCAGGTGGTGCTGGTCCAAGCGAGACTTAGCGGGCTGAAGCCAAAGCTGCGTTGCTGCCCTCAAAGGCCTTGTTTTGCTTAGTCTTGTTCATGTGTGGCCGGCCTGCGTGCCGATGTTTGTAAACCACACCTTACGTTCAGAGAAACTTGTAAACTCCATAGGGCTGTGTACCTGTTGTGTATGGTTGTATACATTCCTATTTTGTTATAGAAGTGGACAATTCTTGTATTATTGAGTTCATATTTTCAACCCTGAAGCTTCCACTAGAATTCTCTGTGTTAGGGTGCGGTGATTCGTGGTATTATTTTTTGACGTCTCTGCTTGTTTATGGAATATGGTGTGGTTCCCCGGCCGGACCCTCTATTATATCCTACGTGACGGGTAGAGGTATTACACTGATATCCTGTCATGTGCTCCTCTTTTGCACAATAGCACCTTCCCTATTATATCTGACAGGAATATCCCTTGATTGTTCATACCTTTTCGGAATAGGGTACTTCCCAGCTTGATGGTTGGAGCCAATCCATACCTTTCTATTCATCTGCGGTCTTGGCAGTGTCTAAGTCTTCTTTTTGGTCAATTCTAGGTAAGTGGAATACCTTGGCCAGTCTTCTTTTTGTGATATTCACTTTTGTTCCATTCACCTTTGACTTAATCTTTTTTGAACTTGATTCCAGTGATGCATTAGAGAAGAATTCTGATACTTCTCATTTAAAGATGTTTGTTCGTTCAGAAAGAAAATACTCCAAGCCAGCTTCATCGATTAGGTTTACCACCTCCTTGATTTTGTCATCTGCCGAATGGAACCCATTGCGAATAAGCTCGTATCCTTCGAAGACGTTATCCTTGTTCTTGGGAGCCATTGAAGGTGAAGGGAAGGAATTAAGAGTGTCAACTAATCAGAATTCTAGGTCTTGACACTCAGGGATCAATCTCTTAGGATTTCAGGTAAGCGTAGACGACAACTTCTTTCACACCCTATTTATAGTAGTTGTCGCAGAAGACGAAAAGGCGCGCTGCATTTAGTCTATTCCGAGGTTTTGGGTAAATTCCTAGTGTCGACACAAGGATATATTGTCTGTCGTGATGTGTCGACACAAGGATTATGTCTCTCGACACATATACCTTAAGGTCTCAACACCCGTATGTCTCGACACCCACTTTAGTGTCTTGACACATAAGATTATCCTATCTCGACACACTTTCATGTGTCTCGACACATCACTATCTATAGTGTCGACACACTCTCTGGTGTCTCGACACATTACTACATACAATGTCGACACACTTTCTTGTGTTTCGATACTTACTAGTAATAATTTTGTTTTTCTTAAGTGTTGATTCTTGACACTTTTGAAGTTTATCCTTGAAACCTAAATGAGTAGACTTAATTACTGATTAATCAGTTTTATACTTATGTTATTACTGTTTTACTCAAGATTTAACATACCAAGTTCAAATTTAAAGAAATTAAATTTCTCTTCTTCTAGTAGCTAAATAAAAATATCAGCAATTTGTTTACTTGTTGCAGCAAATTCTAAGCTAATATCTTCATTTTCTACATGCTCTCTAATAAAATGATTTCTAATTTCAATATGCTTTGTTCTACTATGTGACACAGGAATGTTTGCAATAGAAATAACACTAGTAGAATCACAGTATAAAGAAATTTTACTTAGCTTGAAATTGTAATCTTGTAACTGATGCTTAATCCAAAGCAATTGTGCACAGCAACCACTAGCTGAAATGTACTCACATTCAGTTGTGGATATTGCTACATAAGTTTTCTTTTTGCTGCTCCATGACACCAGCCTCCTTCCAAGAAATTGACATGAGCCTGATGTGTTTTTCTTGTCTTCTTTACATCCTGCATAATCTTCATCTGAAAAGCCTGTCAGTTCAAAATCACTATTCCTAGGATACCATAGGCCAAGATTAGGTGTGGTCTTTAGATATATCAATATTCTTTTAACTGTTGTATAGTGAGATTCCTTAGGGCATGCTTAATACTTGGCATAGACACAAGTGGCATACATTATGTCTGGTCTACCGGATGTTAGATAGAGTAGTGATCCAACTATGCCCCTATACAAGGTGATATCAACTAGCTTCCCAATACCATCCTTGTTTAAAGACATACTAGACCCTATGAGAGTTCTGATTGAAGTGGTTGTTTCCATGCCATACTTCTTGATTAACTCCTTGGTGAACTTAGACTGACTAATGAAAAGTCCATCTAAAGTTTGCTTAACTTAAAGACCCAAGAAAAACTTGTGTTCACCCATGCTACTTATCTCAAAATTTCCTTGCATTAATTTAGCAAACTAAGTGCAAAGTAACTCATCAGTAGATCCAAATATTAGATCATCAACATATATTTGTACTAGGATGGTCTTGCCTTTGACTTCCCTTAGGAATGGTGTCTTGTCTATTTTCCCTCTTGAGAATTTATTCTACAGAAGGAACTTAGACAGAGTCTCATACCAAGTCCTTGGGCTTGTTTTAAGCCATAGAGAGCTCTTAAAAGAAAATAAACATGAGTAGGTTTAGTAGAATCAACAAAACCTGAGGGTTGCTCAACATATACTCTTTCTTTAAGGTTACCATTTAGGAAGGATTACATCATATCTATTTGGTAAACTTTGAAACTTTTGTAGGCTGCATATGCAAGGAAGAGTATTATAGCCTCCAATCTAAACAATGGTGCAAAGGTTTGATCAAAGTTTTTCCCCTCTTCTTGTCTATATCCCTTTACAATCAGTCTAGCTTTATTTCTGACTATAACATCATTCTCATCAAGTTTGTTTCTATATATCCATTTTGTTCCTATGATGTTACAGTCATCTGGTCTGGGAACCAGCTTCTAGACATTGCATCTCTTGAAGTGGTTCAATTCTTCTTGCATTGTTCCTATCTAAAATGGATCCACATTAGCTTCTTCAAATTTCTTTGGTTCTGTTTGGGACAGAAAACTTGAGTACATCATAGTGTTGTGATGTTTGCTTCTTATGGTCACAGCCTATGCAATATCTCCTATAATCAATTCACTTGGATGATCCTTTAGATGTCTGATAGCAACAGGTAATATGACTTCTTCTCCTGGACCACCTGCATCATGCTGAGTTTCTTCTCCTTTCAGTTCCTATGCAAGTACTTCCTTAATAATATTGACTCCATCTTGTATATTCTGGCTTGTTGGAACAAGATCTTCTATAGTCAACTCCTTTAGCTTCAAGTCTTCACCTGTTGTGCTTGATGAACCTGGCTTATCATTATAAAATATAGAACTTTCATCAAATACAACATTAATAGTCTCCTTCACAACATGATCCCTCAAGTTGTAGACCCTATAGGCCTTACTGTGGTAACTATAACTAACAAATATGCCATCATAGGACTTCTCAGCAAACTTGGATATGTATGTTTTCCCATTATTTATGACATAACATCTGTAATATCCCATTTCCAACTAGACCCCTAAGAGTGGTTTTGTCATAAATAGGTCAGGACAAAACCCTTAAGACAAGAAGACCAAGTGAACAAAGCTCAAGGTGAAAACCACCTTGGTTTGCAAGTAGTAGAATCCCAATTATAATACTAGGCATGACCTTAGGGTTTTAACTTGGCTCCATGATCCCATCATGGCACCTCTAACCCGAAGGGAGGCCAATATGTCGCTACAGACCCATTGGGGTCAACCAAAAAGAGGCCAAGAAGACTCAAGTCCGGGAAGCGTCGAGTGAGCCGACAAAACTCGGCGAGTAGATCTGGTATCTACTTAGAAAGGTTTTTGGGCTCGGGCGTTCAGTGCGTGGAGTGCACTCAACGCTATCGGCTGAATGACGTTGAGTGCATTGAGTGCACTCAACACCATCTTACTTAGGAAGAATCTTGGGCTCGGGCATTGAGTGCATCGAGTGCACTCAACGCCATAGGCTGAATGGCGTTGAGTGTGTTGAATGCACTCAACGCCATCTTACTTAGGAAGAATATTTGGCCCAGGCGTTGAGTGCGTCGAATGCACTCAACGTCATACGCTGAATGGCATTGAGTGCGTTGAGTGCACTCAACGCCATCTATGTTAGGAAGAATCTTGGGCTCGAGCGTTGAGTGCGCCGAGTGCACTCAATGTCATAGGCTGAATGGCGTTGAGTGCATTGAGTGCACTCAACGCATCTTACTTGGGAAGAATGTTGGGCTCGGGGCATTGAGTGCGTGGAGTCCACTCAACTCCATGGGCTGAATAGCGTTGAGTGCACTCAACGCCATCTTACTTGGAAAGAATTTTGAGTTCGGGGCATTGAGTGCGCTGAGTCCACTCAACGCCATTGGATGAATGGCGTTGAGTGCACTCAACGCCAAAATATTGAGAAAGGATTTTCTAGAATTATGGCATTGAGTGAGTTGAGCTCACTCAACATCATAGAATGAATGACGTCGAGTGTGCCGAGCTCACTAAATGCCATTGTACTTAGAAAATTCGTGGCGATTTTGGCGTTGAGTGTGGAGGCTTGTTTAAATGCTTTTGCCTTAGAGAAATTTTCGGCCTTATTTGCTGGTTCGTATGAAGAGGCTGAACAAGATCTTTTTTGGGAATTATGCCATGATAAATTAATTGGCCCTGATCCTTTCATTAGGACTTATTTAAATAATAATAGCGGTCCAGTAGTGGGGTGCCACGTGGCAGACTGTTTAACCCAAATCCATGGCCGAAATTTCGCTTTTATGGCCATTAATAACACTTGAATGCCATGGCCTCATTCCCCTCCCCCTTTTATGGCTGGATTCAACCCCTCTGTGGAAGAGGAGGAGTTTCCAGCCGTTTCCTGGCTGGATTGAGCCCACATTCATCCTCCTCCTCCATGGTCGAAAAGCTCTTAAAGGGGCATTAATGGACACCGCCAGCTAGACCCCTCCCCTCCCCCATTTTTATCATTTAAAAGACTCACTGGACTTAGAAGAGAGGTTACCACACAAAACTTGAGGAGCCGAGGAAGCCCACCGTGCAGTTGCAGAAATCGAGTGGTGCCACCACCGACCATGGCATCCCGGCGATCGACACATCTTCAGGCTGCGAGCAAGGTCCTCCCCTTCCTCTTTCCTTATGGGTAGATCGTAGGAATTGTTAGGGCTATGGAACGGTCTCAATTGAGCCTGATGAAAAATCATTGGTTTTTCCGTGAAAAAAATGAGTGGTCGGGTTCGCCGGAATCCGCCCCTCCGGCGGCTATGCTGCCTCCCGACGATGGCCACCACCTCGACGGAGGTGGTGGTGGCGGTGGTCGGCAAGGGAGGTGGCCGGGTGGCCGGGAAAATGTCTTGGAATAAGCTCCAGGTTTGGCCAATCATGGCCCTCGGCTGGAGGAAGAAGACGATACAACAACCGTCGGATCTTGCATCAAGATCTATGCTGATCATTTAAATCCTTTTCTTTTTAAATGAATTTTTTGTATTATGATAACAATCACATTAGAAAATTAATGAAAAATACCTAGAGGCTCAATATGAGGAAATGATTAACATATAATATGTAGCCCTATGGGTCTACTTAGTTTTAAAATTGATTTGGGACAATTTGGTCAACTTGTTTGACCATGGCACCCATTTTGGTGGGTCTATACCTAGGGCTAGGCGGAGATTAAAATGTGTGCCCCCACATCATCTCTTGTCTAAATGACTTGAAATTTGGACAGGGAGTCAACCTAGTCTATATCTACGTCAAGCCCAAAATGAAAATTGTTGAGGATAATCTTCCTATAGTTTTTGTAATTATTTAATATACCATAATTAAATTAATTAAGGGACCAAATGACCTCCAAACCCTCCCAAATTTTGGTGAGTGGTCCTTGGGGTCATCATAAGGCTCTGGATAAAATTTCATCTCATTTGGAGATGATTTGAATTGAATTTTTGCAAACCCTAGCCTTGCCATAATAAGGGTATTTAGGTCAAAAGTGCACTTGAGTTTTAAGTGGTCAAATCACCTCAACAGAGGTTGGTATTTTGGCCACTTGTTTGGCATGACATATAACACCCTTATATGGGATATGTGGTGGTTTGGGATTGAATTGCATTAGGACCCAAGTTCAAACCTATGATTGGGCTTTGGGGGTTTGAGAAGGGCATGTGGTCAAAAGACCTTGAAATGATTTGAAATTTGGTGGAGAGGACTCTAGGGTAGTTAGAGTCCTCTGGTAGAAATCTTATTGGATTTTGTGAGGGTTAAAGCACCCAAATCCCTAACCCTAGTTTATGTCACAAACCTTTAAATGGTAAGTTGGATAGTCAAGGTATTGTAAAAAGTTGTAAAACTTGGGTGGTGTATTCATAAGGTCATTAAGAGCTTTTGGTTATTTTATTGGGAAATTTTGAAGCATATTTTTAGTATCTCCTTTGCAATACATGAATTAGCCTCTATTACTTATTTGGTTACTATAACCTCACCGTTCACTGGAATGTTTTGAAATTGAGGCAGAAGAATTTTTTGAATATTATACTAATACATGAATTTTTCTATAATTTTTAGATGTATATGACTAGTACATACTTCACAAGCTCATCAAAATGGAAACTTGTTCAATAATTTATTCAGAGCTCATTATTTGTTGTAAAATTGTGAAACTTGATCAGTAGTGTTCCTAGGTCAATATGCTCATTTGGGGATTTTATTACAATATTTAGATGAATAATTGTTATACTTAGTTCATTAACCTGTTAACTTGGATTACTATGAGAAAATAAAACTTAGAGTTTATTATTCATTGATAAATTATGAAACTTGACCTGGAGTGTTTATATGTCTTTATGATCATCCTTGAATTTTCTCAGAAATTTTGGAAGTATATTGGCAGTACTTGTGTCCTTAAAATGAATAATGCATGTTGTATTTAAAATTAGATTTAGAGGCCTAAACCTTGTTGGAAAATTGGGAGACTCTAGTTTTATTATTCAATAGTTATCATGTAATTATCATAAATTTTGTAGAGCATTTGCATGTCTGAAAGGGGTACTTCATGTTCAAACTAGGGTCTTTGATTACTTAGAAAAATTAAATAAATTATCAAGTAAATTAGGAAAATTATGAAATCCTGGATTTAGGATAATCATGGAATGGTAGACCCCAAATAATTATTATAGAGATATTGGATGATAAATTTGAGTACCTCCCATTGTATACATCATATAGCTTAGGATGGTCTGTATTTAGTAAAAACTGCAGAAATCATAATAAGGTGCAGAATGAACTTAGAGAATTTGGGATATTAGAATACTGATTTGGAAATGTGAATGAATGCATCTTTAGTAGTCAAGATGAGGAGAGGTTAGTTTGACTAATATTAAGAGGTGTTTGGGGTCGACGAAAGATCGTATTTCTCGAGGAGAGGAAGTGTCTTAGTACACTAGGTTAGATCCAAGGTAATATGAGAAGGTAATAGGTAATGGGTAACAATCAATAACAATAAGTGCCTTGCAAAATGGAGCTTTGGGCTTCAGCCCATCATAGTTCCTAGTGCCCCTTGAGAGCCCTTCACGGGATATGCCGGGGGTAGTCCTGGGCTAACCTAAACTATAGGGAAAATTGAATTACAAGAGTAACTAGAATAATTAGGGGTTCACTTTCACTTATCTCGATGTCTCAGGATGTTAGGTTGGTTCACACAGGTTGTAGGCCCGAGGGATTTTGGTGATGGGCAGGTTGGCCCGACGAGCTTTGGCTCGGTAATTGATTGTGATGGACAGGGTAGTCCGGGGAGCTTTGGCTCGGTTGTTGGTTATGATGGACAGGATAGTCTGGGGAGCTTTGGCTCGGTTATTGGTTGTGACGGATAGGATAGTCCGGGGAGCTTTGGCTCGGTTGTTGGCTGTGATAGACGGGATAGTCCAGGGAGCTTCTGCTCGGTGGATGATACATTAAGGTTGCATGTGCATAAGGTATAAGGTGGAGGGTCTTCGGTATTGGAGGGTCGATGCACCGACGCCAATACGTTGACTCGACAAGTATGGTTTAGCACTTCGCCATAAAAATCCGATGCGCCAGACAGCAAGAGTACGTAGGTGCTCCGCTTAGTGCACCAGCGTTGAGGCGTATGATAGGTCTGACTGGTAGTGCAATTACCGGTTTAGAGGTGGGCGAAGGCCCAACCCACCGCTTCTGTTTGCCACTACGGAGGTATCCTTGGAGGTTCGGCTCTAGAAAGTGGCAACTAAAGGTCTGTGTACACAGAGTCGAGTGGGTGTGTTGCACTTGCATGTTAACATCATGGCATAATTGCATTTCATAGCATAACCATTGCATATAACCCTTGACACCTATTGTATAAAGTGGTATGGGACGCTTTATACAATAGGCCCTGCAAAACGACCCCTTGGTTTATAAGTTCGCACGAGCTTGCTTATAAGTTAAGGTTTTTATTTAGTAAATATATATGTATGCTTGCTAGAAAACCTACACCCTATCGTATAAATTGGTATGAGAATTTCTATACGATAGGAGCCTTGCAAAAGATCCCTTGGCTTATGTGCTTTCATATAAGCTAAGGTTACATATTTCTTGAGTAGCTTTTCTTACCTTTGTTATTGTTACATTTATACATGCTCATCAAACTGCTAGTCTAGTTTCGCCATCACCTGCATTTGCTATTCTCCACTATCATTTCCTCTCCTTTCTTCCTCCCTGGTTCCTAGGAGCCATGAGGGAAGGGGCGGGGGATGATAGGACTTAGTATTTTAGACTAACGATTTCGAACCACATCATTTTAGGGGACCGTGGAGCCCAGCATGGAGGAGCAGCCCCGGAGGTTGACACGCTTGGAGATGGGGCAGTCTAGTATTGGAGTTCAGATTACTAGGACTGTGAGTCCAGATCGCTATTAGTTTATTAGTTTTCTTCCGCTGAGTGATATGTAGTGAGGATATTGATGTATCGGGCATGAGCCCTGTTTTCTGTACTTTTATTATATATGTGGACACTCCCTTCGGGGAGACTATTTACTTTATATGTGATTGTTGTGGACTTGCTCTTATTATTTTGCTATTATTGTGATCGAGTTTTGCCAGCAGAATCGACATTTTGCAGTGGCGTCCTTCCCGGGCATGAAGGTGTCACCGCAAAGCGGTGGTTCTAAACCTAAACCCTGGTGCTGTAAAAAGAAAAAAAAATGGGGTCTTACAAGTGGTATCAGAGGAAACCTCGATCGGAAAAGTAGCAGTCCACTAACCCTGGGTCACCCCCGCGCGAGCTTAGTTTGAGGACAAACTAGAAGTGGAAGCAGTGATGTGCCCATAAGGGAAATCACATGTAAAAGTCAACTTCTTCATTAATTGGAATTCTTCTTTGTAGCCTATGGCAAACCCTTTCCCCAGCAGGGAGCACCTCCGGCTACGAAGATCTCATCTTATAGTTCTCTAGCCAACAAGTTAGACTCGACCCACTAGGACTCATGATTAACCATGACAACTTATAGTATGTCCTAGTCAGAAATAGACCTTCGGTATGAACTTGGTTAAGGTAAGGAGATACCCAATGAGAATAAAGGAGGAGTTTAAAACGAGAATGACAACCTAAGAAATAAACTCAGGTGACCCTACGGTCCATTACTCAAACTGGTAGGACTGTTTTAAGGAGAATTGAGACTAATAATCCATTAGTAGAATGGTAGAAGACACATAGTCTCAACCCACGTACCAGTAATAAGATTACCAGGAGACAACCACCGAGATAAACACCGAGGGTCGGATAGGAATTCAAGTTTAGAAGATACCCATTTGGGACGAGAACATTTTGACCCCGACAAGGTTATCGTAAATGTGACTCATAGAGTTTAAGGTATGGAGTATATCAACAGGTTTCAGGTTGGAACCCCAAGTCGAAGATTGATACCCTAGGGATTGTACACCCAACTATGACGGATATAACAGGGTAATATCAAAGATACTTAGCGCAAGGTAGGTAGGGGATTATCTTTTGTTTATTGGGGGCTTACCTTTTGTTTATTGGGGACTTGTCCTTGTTTATTGAGCGAATTAGTATTGACTTGGGTTTCCTTAGACCTAATTTAAAGAATGAGGCATAACGAACATAGTGAGATTGAAGTCGATATAATTCGACGTTATTCGGGCGAAGATAAGATTTTGTAAAAACATGTTTGGAATGATGACCCGTAGCATTACCAAGACAATGACTTGGTGAAAAGACGTAACAATTATGAGGATTAACTATGATCATGAAAAATTAGATGATGGGTAACAAGATTCAGGATATCTGAGAAGGTAAAAATTTAATCGCTAAGATGTATCACCGGAAGTATGGTGTATCTCAGAATATGTATCTCCCAGAGTGAAGAAAGAGGCACAATTATCATATACTGCCCGAGTTAGAGTGGAAGTTCGAGGGTATAATTAAGGATTTTCATACACAGGAGTCCTCATCCCCACTCCGAGCACAATTATAAAGGGAACATCGAGGATAGACTGGCCGAGGTAGCTGGGGTCACCCCGACCCGGAATAAAACTCCTGTGGGTGTTTCATGAAGTTTGGGAGTAAAATTATATTATCATGGTATGCTTAAGGTGGTCGTGTCGAATCAGGATGGATAGTGTACGTCCAAGGAGAAAAGGCCAGTCCAAGCTTATCTGGACTCTTGACCGATATTCAACACAGCTCTAAACCCTCATACGGAGGTACAGGACTCCACTTTCATGGATCTAGGATGAGGATCCAAAGGCACTCGACTCAGAATTTATGAAAAACCCAGACACCTGGGTGTGACTAATTCAAGATAGGATGTTGGAGGACCGGAGCAGACCGACCAAATATTACGATGCGTGACATTGCCAAGTAGAGTATTAAGATGGAGACCATGATTCTTGAAGATACGTCTGGTGCATGGAGTCTCGCGGGTACGCGGGCGGGAGAAGCTCAGTCCATGGAATATGGGGTGTTACAGGATCCAGGAGCGGATCGACCTATTGGCTTACAGGCTTGAGCTACCGCCGTAGTTAGCGGGTTTGCACAACATCTTCCATGTCTCCTTTCTCAAGAAGGCTCTACTACGGCTGGAACAACAGGTTCTTGGCATAGATGTCTCGACAGATTTTGATCAATCAGTGACAAGATGAGCCGGTCAGGATAGATGACACAGCGGTGCGGGCCTTGCGGCGCAAGAAGGTCCCACTTGTCAAGGTCCTGTAGACAAACCATGGGCATGAGGAGAATACCTAGGAGCCACCAGATATGATGCCACAGAGGTACCCAGATCTCTCCGGGTAAAGTATACATTCAACATCCTATGGGATGTTACATTCAATTACTCTGAGTAGAAACTTCGCAGGCCTAACCTGAATTTCGGGGACAAAATTTTTATTTTGTTTATTGGGATTTGTAACATCCCATTTCCAACTAGACCCCTAAGAGTGGTTTTGTCATGACTAGGTCAGGACAAAACCCTAGGAAGAGAAGAAGACCAAGTGAACAAGGCTCAAGGTGAAAACCACCTTGGTCTACATGTAGTAGAATCCCAATTACAATCCTAGGCATGACCTTAGGGTTTTAACTTGGTTCTGTGATCCCATCATGACACCTCTAACCCTAAGGGAGACCAATATGTCGCTACGGACCCATTGGGGTCAACCAAAAAGAGGCTAAGATGACTAAAATCCGGGAAGCATCGAGTGAGTCGACAAGACTCGACGTGTAGATCAGGTATCTACTTAGACAGGTTTTTGGGCTCGGGCATTGAGTGTGTGGAGTGCACTCAACACTATCGGCTAAATGGCATTGAGTGCGTTGAGTGCACTCAACGCCATCTTAATTAGGAAGAATCTTGGGATCGGGCATTGAGTGCGTCGAGTGCACTCAACGTCATAGGCTGAATGGCGTTGAGTTCGTTGAGTGCACTCAACGTGATCTTACTTAGGAAGAATCTTGGGCCCGGGAATTGAGTGCGTCGAGTGCACTGAACGCCATAGGCTGAATGACGTTGAGTGCATTGAGTGCACTCAACGCCATCTTACTTAGGAAGAATCTTGGCCTCGGGCGTTGAGTGCATCGAGTGCACTCAACGCCATAGGCTGAATGGCGTTGAGTGCGTTAAGTGCACTCAACGCCATCTTACTTAGGAAGAATGTTGAGCTCGGGGCGTTGAGTGTGTGGAGTCCACTCAACGCCATCGGCTGAATGGCGTTGAGTGCGTTGTGTGCACTCAACGCCATCTTACTTGGAAAGAATTTTGAGTTTGGGGCGTTGAGTGCACTGAGTCCACTCAATGCTGAAGGATATAAGTTGTCTACCTAAATCACCTAGAGGGGGGTGAATAGGTGAGATGCGCATCTAATGCGGAATAAAAAATTAGCAACTAGCACAAATAAGTAAGCAAGCAATCACACAGACGACAAGAGATTTATAGTGGTTCCCCGATCTTGGGTACGTCCACTTTCCTCACCGATCTAGCAAATCACTAGACTCAGCTACTCCACTATCTCGGATTGTAAACCAAACCTACACCTCGGAACCACATTCCTACAAAACTCGATCCAAATGGATCTACACTCGAAAGATAAAAACTTCCTACCACTCGGAGAACAACGCTCCTACACTCGGAGAATAATCTCCTACAAGATTTACAAATTGAGTTTGAAAATACAAACAGAAATATTCTCAGATCTGAAAGAATTTGTCTCTAGATCTTCTTCTTGAACGTTGCGGCTTTATCAGAATTTGTAGAAGAAGATCCTTTGAAAATCTGACCTGAGAAGGCTTGAATCTACTCGATCAAGGAGAGAAAAACGATTCCTTAATCAGCAGATCTTCTAGATTGAATGCAGAGAGATCGATCTTGACGAGAGCGGCGGCTTCAGAATGTCGTTGTTTAGAAAAGTCGGCCGAACCAGTAATTATGGAAAGTACGGAATCCGCTCTTAAAAGATTCTTCTTTTTCTTTTTTGCTTAGGGTTACGTCTTAGTGAAAAGACTTTATATAGGATTACCCTTAACGGCTAGAAAAGATATTAATGACGACACGTGGACCAATCACGTCGAGTTATTTGAAATTTCGGCCGTTCTGGACCTAGAACAAAAATTTCTTGAAAATCGACTTAGTTCTCGAGAAGTGTCTATAGTTCTCGAGAACTAGGAACTGAGTTCTCGAGAACTTTCATGAATTCTCGGGAACTAAATTCTTTAGAAGAGGTTAGGACTTCTCGAGGACACAAGGTTTAGTTCTCGAGAACTAATTAACTTCTCGAGAATAAACACTTAGAAACTTTCCTTAACTACTTGAGAATAAGCACTTAGAAAATTTTCTGAACTTCTCGAGAACAAAGAGAAAGACTTCTCGAGAACTGATGGAGGACTTCTCGAGAACTAAAGAAGACTTCTCGAGAACTTAACTTAGAAAAATTTCTGAGGCAAATCCTGACTATTCAAGAAATTGAGCTGACAGTTCCCGAGAACTGAAGCCTGGCTTCTCGAGAACAAGTAAGACTTCTCGAGAACTATACCTTAGGCTTCTCGAGAACTGATCTAGACTTCTCGAGAACAAAGAGGACTTCTCGAGAACTATAACTTAGAAAATTTCTTGAATCTATCCAGACTTCTCATGAAATTTATAGTTAAGCTTCTCGAGAACTACTTGAGCTTCTCGAGAACTAAACTACACTTCTCGAGAACTGTGAAGGTTTTTCTCGAGAACTAGACTTAGATAATTTTTTCAAGAATTTTAGAGAATGTTTTCTTCTGGTCCTGTCTTCATCCCATGCTCCCAATGTTTGAACATGAAGTGTATCCCAATTGAGAGGCTACACATGAGTCAACACTGAAAGTGAGGGGATAAGTTGTAAACTACTCTAGAGGGGGGGTGAATAGAGTATTCAAAATTTTATGAACACTTAGTCAGCTCCCTTGGAGTTTATTTGTGGAATAAAAAAATCTGATACTTGAACCCTAAGAGCCTAACACAGTGAGGTGCACAAGTGAAGAGGTTGACTGAAATTTCAGTTAACTACAAGCCTATCACAGCAACTAGCAATCCTAGGTAGTTCTAACACAGCCACAGAATAAACAAATCAGCAAGATAACCAGATGGACACAGGATATATAGTGGTTCCCTTTAAATAGGTACATCCACTCTTCTACCACCCTGGTAGGAATCCACTACAGGTTTTTGCTAAGGTGCCCTGCCACCAATGATCTGATTCAGGTAGATCAAACAGACCCTTTGAGCTTTTGATAAGGATGCTCAACCACAGGTTGTTGATAAGGTGCCCTGTCACCAACATTCACTTTTGAAGAGGTGTGAACAAACTCTTTTTACAAAGGGGTTGAGAGGGTTAGATTATCTTCTCTGTTTTAAATACAGATTAGAGAAGATTTGTGGATTCTCTAAAGAATCAAAGTCTCCCCCTGGCTCAGTGGAAGTCCAGGGAAAGCCTTTGCTTCAGGATGAAGGAGTTTCAGATAAACTGAAACTAAATCCTCAGAAATCTGAAGACTGATTTTTATCAGGTCTTAAGATTCTGGAGCACTTGAAGCAGATCTGGAGCTTTTTCTGAAGTCTTGAAAACTCTAAGCAAATGCTCAGGAGACTTGAGAATGAAAGATGATTGCTCTGGGCTTTTGCTTCAGGAAAACTTTTCTTCTTCTTGTTGTGAGATTGTGAAGAGCTGCTCTGATGATGCTTGAGCGAATGAATAATATTTCTCTGTGTCTGTTACTTCTTCTTTCCTGAGAGCAGAATCTCTTTTAAATATGTCTTCACGTTTTTCTTTTGGAACGGCTCTATTGATTTGAATTCTCGAGCCCTGCAACAGATTATCTCAAAATAGAATATAGCAATAGGAATAGAATGGCCTATTAACTTTCTGTCAGTCCCAATAAGGAATAAAATAAGCGGGAAAAATATCTCAGCATAAAGACATACCATTCTTGGAAATAGTGCATAGTACCAACGGCTAGAAAACAGGCTGGAAAGATAAAGTCAACGCAATTTGTATAATAGGACAAAATGCTTTATCAAGAATACTGAATCCCGTGATTTATGCTTGACAGAATTTGTAATCAATTTATTTGAATTTAAACCATAAATTTAGCATCAATAATATCAGAGAATCAATCTAACCACCAACTAAAACACTTGGAAATAAACCAAGGAATAGAATAAATACAAAAAGATAAAGGCAGACAGAAATCGTCGAACAGGGGTTCGAAGATCGTCGACCTACTAACAGATCGTCGACTAAAAACAGAATTCTGTCGAAACAGAAATCGTCGAACGGAAATCGTCGACCAGCTAATAGATCGTCGACCGGCTAACAGATAGTCGACCAGCAAAAGCAAATATCTGTCGAGACAGAAATCGTGAAGCAAGAACACGATCGTCGATCTGTTGATGACAGATCGTCGACCAACCTTCAGAGCGTAGTAAGCTTGCTCTGAGATCGTCGACCAACGGTCGACGATAATTGTCTTGTCTTCAACGATTCAATAGCCCTGCTATCGTCGACCAATGATCGACGATCGCGAGGCCTCGTTCGACGATAGTCGAACGGAAAAAGCCTTAACCAAAACACATTCTAAAACTACTAGCCTAAACTCTAGGTCAGTTATATACTGCCCTAGGGAGACTAAGCAAAGTCTAAACATGATCATATATCTTTATATGGATCAAGAGGGGCTGGAAAGGGATTACATAAGCCAAATCACATCTAGGGTACCAACAATCTCCCCCTATTTGGGTTATGTTATCCAATCCAGTTTAAAGGCTAAAGCAGACAACAACAAAACTAAAGATTATCCAGAATGATAAAACACAGGCAATACACAGAAAATATAACAAGCATAAATCAGCAGAAAAGGAATGTATCAAGCAGATTTATCAGCAAGTTTAGCATCAGATGAGTTTTTGGGTATTGCAGCTGGTTTGAAAATAATTTCTCTGTTAGGGTTTGCTGCTTGTCTCTTGGATAGCATTAGATCATGTTCACCTATGATTTTCTTTTCAGCATAACTTGGTAGAACTGCAGCAGGATGTAGTCTCATGTACTCTTCAGTGTCAAAGGCTTCTGGATTGACTTGAATTCTGCTGAGTTCCTTTTCTCTGAATTCTGACATTGTTGAGTAAGCTGTAGGATCTAATCCTTGAGATTTGGCTCTCTCCATCATGCTTAGAGCAATAGACTCTTTGAATCTTGCCATAGAGGCAATCCTTTCAGCTTCAGTTTTATCTGATGGAGAGGCAGGTCTATCAGTATCTGTATGAGCTGCAATCTCTATGTTTCTTTGAAGAGCTGTAGCAAGTTTGCTTGAATCAAGAGGAATCTGCACAGCCTTCTTAGGATCAGTTTGAGCATATAGAGATTTTGGAGGTGCAAGCTCAATGAACTTTTTATGGGATTTTTCTGAAAAGACCACTCTTTTTCCTTTTGATTCAGTTGTCTCAGCAGCAGCAGGTTTTCTTGAAGAAGAGGATGGACCTTTCCTGTGAGGAGAAGGAGGAGGAGAGAATGTAGGATGCTGAAAAGTCATCTCCTTTATTTGTTTCACGAGAGCATTGTCATTTCTTTTTCTTCCCTGTCCTGAAACATCTTGGCCTCCCTGGCTTTGATTACTCCTTCTTTGGTATGTCTGAGAAGTGTTAGAACTGGCTGACCTTGCAAAGGGGGCAGAAGAGAGACTCCCAGAGGCTCCAGCACCAGGAGGTGGAGGAGGACCTCTGGGGGGGAATTTCTGAACAGGAGTGTCATATCTCTTTCTTCTCTTATTCTCTTTAGTCTGATTTTTTGACAGTCTCATCCATGGCTGGAATTCCTTGCTCTTAGGATCTATTCCCTTCAGAATGTAATAGGGAACATCCTTGTTAGGATTGGCAGTAGGAGGAGCAGGAGCTTTTCTTTTCTCGGAAGCAACTCTTTTCCTTTTCTTAGTGAAGTCAGAATCATCAGAATCATCATCATCATCATCAGAATGAGATGAGTCTTTCCCAGCATAATCATCAAAATCAAGTTCAGAAGGATCCTTGGCAGCAGGTTCAGCTTTGTCTTTCTTTTCTCTTTCTTCTTTCTCTTTAGCTTCCTCAATGGCATCTTGCCTAAGGAGGGCATCAAGATCCACATTTGGAGACCTCTTCCAGAGTTCTGATTCTGGATACAACTCAGGAACTGTCTTGGGGACCAGTTCTGCAATAGAAGGAATGGATAGAGGATAGGTAAGGATAGGTGGAGAAAAGATGACGATATCTGTAGGGGCAGATGCTTTCTCTAGAGAGATGGCTAGGGAATCCAGATGATAATTAGCCATCCCTTCGATGTACTCAGAGGC
Source organism: Platanthera zijinensis (assembly GCA_039513925.1). NCBI lineage: Eukaryota > Viridiplantae > Streptophyta > Magnoliopsida > Asparagales > Orchidaceae > Platanthera > Platanthera zijinensis. The sequence goes on along the minus strand of CM077088.1, from coordinate 128,744,885 downwards.
AATGTTCTCAGCCACAAAGGCTATAAATTGTTCTAGGTTTAGAGTACCTGAGCTTGAGGCCATTTCAGTCATCTTGGGAGCATTGTCTGCCCTATCTTGCACATCTTCAATTTCTTCAGCAGCAGCATCAGCAGGGATGTTGATGTTTTCAGCAGCAGCAGCATTTATGGTTGTGCCTGCATGCAAAGAGAGATAGGTTAACGACCAAGTGGGAATAAAATATTCCCCCCAAGGTGAACAAACAACAGGTAATAGATAGGATTACCTGAAGATCTACACAGGATACCACTTTGCATCTAGGAAGGAGGTTATAATTCCTTCTAGATGTTCAGTGACATCAGGGATAGGCACCTCTGCAAGGCACAAGAGGAGTGCCATACAGGAAAAGAAAAGAGTATCCTTGACCAAGGGGTCATCAAGGTACTCAGGTCTATAAGGGACCATTTTCTCTTGAAGAGAGGGAACAAGAGGAGAGGATGTGAGTGAGGACTCACAGTCTAGGTTAAGATAGGATTCTAAATCTTTATCAGAATCAATGGACTTAGCAGCATCAACTTGCAATACTGATGTGAGATTATCAGCAGCTGTGATGGAAAGGAAAGAAAGGGATAAGAAATTAACTCTAATTTGGAGTTAGAATTAATTAGAATCTTAAATAAAGCTATACCATCAGGTTGAGCAGCATCATTCTCACAAACGTCCATGGGGACTTCCTCATTTTCTTTTTCAGGAACTTCTTCCTCAGAAGCTAGATTCACTAGGGAGTGAATGTCTTTGTTAGATACAAATATCAAATTGAAGTCCTGATTATATCCTTTGGAGGAAGAGTTTTAAGGTTTACCTTCTGGTTCTTTCTCTGGACTCTCTTGAGGTTCTTCTACAGTTTCTTGAAGGGGAAGAGAGGAATTGTCCTGAAGGGTCAGGGCATCACCTGAGACCACTTCAACAGACATCTCCCCCTGCATGACTTCAGTGGGGACTGGAGTCATGCATCTTACAGAAGGGGGCTCAGCAGAAGATGAGATGGATTTGATGGCATCAGTGAGAGAATTGATGGAGGCAATGAGAGGGGCATTGGCAGCCTCAATCATGCTTTGGATGGAGGGAGTGATGAGCCTTACAAGGTGTGCAAGCATTTCAGGGGATATCTGAAATGCTGATGATGTAGAGGTGGATGGAATGGAAGCAGGATGATCTGCCACATGATCAAATGAGTCATGTGGAGATGGGTGGTCATCAACATGAGTGTGGGATTCATGTTGAGAAAGGTTTGTGAGGATGGTAGCAGTCACCATGTCAACACTGGCTGAAGCTGCCAGATGTTGTGGTGTTGGTGACTGGTGTGGAGATGCAGGTGGAATGAAGGATGCATGTTGTGGTGGCACGGCAGGTGTTGTAGAAAGTAATGCAGGAGAGGAGGATGCAGGGATAAAGAGGGAGGATGAAGGGATTGCTGAGCCTTCCCCAGTAAGCGGGAGAGCGGCCGAATCAGCCCTTGTGTCTGAAGAAGGGTTAGGATCAACCCTGGCTGACTTCTTGATAATCCTCTGGGATTTCTTGAATAGAGAAGGGTCCAGCCTCTTGCTGGCATTTACTGCAGACGGTGCAGAAACAAGCAGCAGGGGTGCTTTCACATATAGAAACACACCCAGTACCCTGGCAAGATTTACCTCTTTCTGATTGTTCTTTCTCCTTATTAGTTCAAACAGAACTTTTCCCCAGGCAATCTGTGCCTTATTCACCAAGGCTGACATCAGGGCAAACTGTTGCCTGTTGATATTGTCATGAGCAGAATGTTTTCCCAAAACAACCTTGCCTACCAGGTCTGCCAGAAACTTGTACTCTGGAGACAGGTTTATCTTCAACAGCTTAGCCGGAATCCCTTCGGCATGGCCCATCACAGTGAGCATGCGGCCATATTCCTCTGTGCTTTGCTCATATTCCTCAGTTCCTGTTGGCAGTCCGAACAACTCAGTCAATACTTCAGGAGTCAGAGTGACCTCCTCGCCATTTATCTTTCCTGACATTGCTTCGTCGCTGGAGGACGAGGTGTATACCCATTCACGAATTTCTGGTATATGAATCTTAGGAGAGAACGACATAAATTTCTTGAGGCCTTGGTCTTCACATAGCTGCAGAATATCTTGGATTGGTTGATCGCATCGGCTGAAAGAATCGAAGTCGACACAGAAGCCAGTGTCGAACTTCATTCCGAAGAGAACAGCAGAAGGAATCGCCATAGAATTTGAGAGAAGATGGCGAATCGAGAAGCAAAATAGGGGAGAAGAGAATCGCGCGGGATTAGAGTTCGAGAGCGAATTCTAAGCCAGGAGAAGGAATATGAAAAGACGGAGCGGAAGGACGACGATCTTCAGACCTAAATCGACTATTAGAAACAAATCTGCGATCGTCGATCCCGGAATAAAATCGGTCGTCGAACACAGACCGACGATAGTCAATGTTTGACTAATCGGTAAACATCGACCGACTACAAGCAATTACCACGATCGTCGATCAAAATATGATGGTCGACGATTCTCCACACAGCACAGAAAATCTGTCGTCGACCATTGGTCGACGATAGATACCTAAGGAGAAATCGTTGACCAGTTGGTCGACGATTTCTGCCTTACTACAGAACGAGCTGTCGTCGACGGTTGGTCGACGATAGTTCTGACCTGGTCGAAGATCGTCGAGCAGTTGTTCGACGATTTTAGACAGAAAACAAAACTATCTTAATTTTCACTACTCTGAACCATTAATCATGCCAAGCTGGTTCAGGAAGAATAAATGCTTTTGTTCATCAAGGGGCTTAGTGAAAATATCTCCTCTCTGCAGGTCTGTGGATATAAATTCCATTACTATCTTGTTCTTTTCCACATTATCTCTCAGAAAGTGATATCTAATCTCAATGTGCTTGGTCCTGGAATGGTGCACAGGATTTTGAGCAATTGATATTGCACTGGTACTGTCACACAGAATTTTTGTGTTTGAGTGTGTGTACCCATAATCCACTAGCTGATTTTGAATCCACAGGATCTGTGAACAACAGCTAGCTGCTGCTATATATTCAGCCTCAGCAGTTGAAGTAGACACAGATGCCTGTTTCTTGCAAAACCAAGAGACAAGTCTCTCTCCCAGGAACTGACAAGTCCCTGAGGTGCTTTTCCTGTCAACTCTACAACCAGCATAATCAGCATCTGAATATCCAATTAATTCAAATCCTGACTCAGCTGGGTACCACAGTCCTAAGTTAGGGCATCCCTTAAGGTATCTCAAGATCCTCTTGAGGAGAGTTAAGTGAGATTCCTTTGGGTTGACCTGAAACCTAGCACATAGGCATGTAGCAAACATTATGTCAGGCCTACTTGCAGTCAAATACAGCAGGGAACCAACAATGGCTCTATAATTCTTTTGATCAACAGACTTGCCATTAACATCAGAATCAATAACTGCATTTGAGGCCATAGGTGTGCTCATTGATGAAGCATCAGACATTCCAAATCTTTTAACCAGCTCTCTGGCATATTTTGATTGAGAAATGAAAATGCCATCAACACTCTGTTTCACTTGGAGACCAAGGAAATAGGATAACTCACCCATGCTGCTCATCTCAAACTTAGAGTGCATTAGTTCAGAGAACCTCTTGCATAGTTTGGGATCAGTAGAACCAAATATAATGTCATCTACATAGATTTGAACTAACAGTTGTGAGTCCTTATGATGTCTAATGAATAGGGTTCTATCTACTACACCTCTCACAAACTTGTGTTCTAGAAGAAAATTTGCTAAGGTCTCATACCAAGCTCTAGGAGCTTGCTTAAGTCCATATAGAGCCTTTTGGAGTTTGAACACATGAGTGGGTAAGGTTGATGAAACAAACCCTGGTGGTTGTTCAACAAACACTTCTTCCTTTAAATCTCCATTGAGGAAGACACTCTTCACATCCATTTGGAAGACCTTAAATCTTTTATAGGCAGCATAGGCTAGGAAAATCCTAATGGCTTCTAGTCTGGCTACAGGGGCAAAAGTCTGATCATAATCTATGCCTTCCTCCTGTCTATAGCCTTGAGCTACTAGCCTAGCCTTATTTCTAACTACTATGCCTTGGGCATCAAGCTTGTTTCTAAACACCCACTTGGTGCCTATGATCCGTTGGCCTCTTGGTCTTGGAACCAAGGTCCAAACTTTACATCTTTCAAACTGGTTAAGCTCCTCTTGCATTGCTATAATCCAGTGGGGATCAAGCTCAGCATCTTTAATGGTTAGGGGCTCAACCTGAGAAAGGAAACAAGCAAACATCACATTTTTGTTGAGTTGATGTCTTGTCAGGACTCCTGCTGAAATGTCTCCAATCACTTGAGATACAGGGTGATCTCTAAGTGTGACAAGATCAGTAGGTTCAACAATGATCTGATCTTCAACAGTTTCAAGATTTAGTTCCTCATGTGGAATTTGATCAACTGTTGGAGCAGGTGCTTTAACTTGAAAAAGTTCTACATCAGATTCAGAATCTGAAGAAGCAGCCTGAGGAGTTTGTTGGGGATGATTCTCCTGTGTGAGTCTCAAACCTTCCAAATCCTTACTTACTCCTAGGACTTGCACTGTACTATTAGAGGAAGAGTCCTTCTCCTTATAATACATGACTGTCTCATCAAAAGAGACATGTGCAGACTCTTCTATCTTAAGAGAGGATTTATTAAGGACCCTATAGGCTTTGCTTACTTGAGAGTATCCTAGAAAAACTCCCATTGATGCTTTTGCCTCAAATTTTCTATGGTATTCTTTGTTATTGTTATGAACAAAAGCAACACAGCCAAACACTCTAAAATAATCTATTTTAGGTTTCACTTGCTTAAGTAATTCATAGGGAGTCTTACCCTTAAGTTTATGTATCAGACTTCTGTTCAATACATAGTTAGCTGTGCTAACTGCTTCAGCCCAAAAGGACAGAGGCATGTTAGCATCAGCCAACAATGTACTTGCAGCTTCAATTAGGGTTCTGTTTTTCCTTTCAACTACCCCATTTTGTTGAGGAGTTCTAGGAGCAGAGAAGCTATGTTTGATACCTTCCTTCTCACAGAATTCTTGCATAAGAAGAGACTCAAACTCAATACCATGATCACTTCTGATCAAGGCAATCTGAGTAGAATACTCACTCTGTATACACTTTAGAAAATCTGTAAGAACCTTGAAGTTATCAGCCTTAGTTCTCAAGAAGAATACCCAAGTGAACCTAGAGAAGTCATCTACAATTACTAAAGTGTAAGACTTTCCTCCAAGACTCTGTACAGCAATAGGACCAAATAAATCCAAATGTAGCAAGTACAGAATCCTGGGAGAATCACTTTTATTAACTGATTTAAAGCTATTTCTTGTTTGCTTTCCTAGTTGACAAGCTTTGCAAAGGCCTTCCTTCTTGTAGGGGCAAGAAGGTAATCCTCTTACAAGATTGTATTTAGCCAACCTAGAGATGTTTTTCAAGTTTACATGACTAAGTCTCTTATGCCAAAGGGTATTATTACTGGTTACTTCATTAAATAAGCATATTTCAGATTTGGAGGAATTAAAATCTACAACATAAACATTTCCAATTCTAATACCTACTAACACCACAGTATTATTTAAAGAAATATTGCAAGCAGTGTCAGTAAACCATACCTTGTACCCAGCATCACACATTTGACTTACAGAGATTAGGTTGTGCTTTAGTCCTGAGACATAAGCAACCTTCTTGAAGGTTACAGCTCCTATGGTGAAGCTGCCATACCCTTCAGTCTGTCCACAGCTGGAATCCCCAAATACAACTTTTGGTCCCAGCTTGGCTTTGAAGCCTGACAGGTTCTTCTTCTTTCCTGTCATATGCTTCGAGCATCCACTATCCAGATACCATTTGTCATGTATGACTGGATAGGTCTTCACCTGCAGAAAGAACAGTTATACATTGTGGACCCAGGTTACCTTGGGTCCAGTATTCTTCACAAAAGAAAAACTAGATATAAAAGATTTTGCAGGCTTAGATTTATATCCTAAAGGGTGTGATCTCCTAGGTGGGATAATCCATTCAGTTGAAGGATTAAACAACCTGGGGTGGTGATTAGGATTTGAAGTTCTGGAAGTTTGATTTTTATTTTCCAGCTTAAGTCCAGATCGTCGATCAATGGTCGACGATCGTAAGCCATATCGTCGATCATTTATGGTAGAACGATGTTCTGGATTCCACGATCGTCGATCACTGGTCGACGACTCAAGATGAGATCATCGACCTCCTGCACCAAAGCTATTATACTCAGTGTAGGTGTTCAGCGATCGTCGATAGTCGTTCGACGATTGGTTTGACGATCGTCGATTAATGTTCGACGATTTTTGTAAAGCTAGAAATTTTTTCTTCCTATTCTCTTTCTTAATCTTGTTCTGAATTTTCTTGCATTTTTCAATTTCCTCAGTATTCTTTATTCCTGATTCAGAAACAAATTTTACTGGAGTGCTAAATCTCTCCTTTGTGAGGAGGATGGGTTCACTAGGTGTAGCACCTAAGCCTAGTTTATCATTACCAACCCTAGTGTTTGCTATACAGGTTATTTCAGATAATTTAAGGCTTCTGCCATTTAATTGTTCTTCTAACCTCTTAGATTTAGCTAGTTCTAACTTTAGGAATGTTACTTCTTCTTTTGAGCTCTCTAATTCCTTTTCTAATCTGATTATTTCAATACCTTCCATGTCTAGTTCCATTATTTTTAATCTAAGTGACTTAATTTCTTTTTCAGATAATAGTAAATCTAAACATAGAGTTTTAAATTTTAGTTTGAACTCAGGAGATGAGAAATCAAATGAGTCGATTACCTGGTCCTCCATAAAGGAATCTTCTTCATTGTCTCCTTCTTCTTCAGAATTCTCTGCAGCTGACAGAGGGCTGCAGGCATCAATGGCCATGAGGCAGACCTCTTTGGCTTTCTTCTCTTCTTCTTCTTCTGAATCACTGGAGCTAGAGGAGCAGGTATCCTCTTCTGTTTCACTCCAGGTAGCAGCCACAAATCCCTTGTCCTTCTTCTTGTATTTGTGTGATGAGGACTTGGAGTGGTGCTTCCTGTATTCTTTCTCATGTTTCTTCTCCTTGTACTTCTTCTCTGGACAATCTGGAGCAATGTGTCCAGGCTTGCTGCAAACATAACAAATGATTTCTTTAGATGGAGTCTTGTCATACCTTGGCTTGTCCTCATGCTTGGAGAACTTCTTTCTGAGGTCTCTTCTTCCCATGTTGAAGAATCTCTTGGCAATGAGTGCCAGTAACTCCTCATTTGATTGACTTCCTTCAGAAGTCTCAGCAGCCTTAAGAGCTAGAGAATGCTCTTTCTTTATTGGTGTTGGAGTCTTCACTTCAGTTACAACAGCTCTACTCTTTAAGGTTTGCTCATATGACCTGAGCTTTCCCAACAGAGCTTCTGTGGAGAGTTCCACAGTGTTTCTTCCATCCTTGATGGGCCATATCCTTGAGTCCCATGAGATGGGAAGGCACATCAGGATCTTGTCATTGACTTCTGACAAGGTTATCTCCTTGTCTAAAGACCTCAGTTCACTTATTATTGAACTGAGTCTTGTGTACATGGTGTCAATGTCTTCAGCATCATCCTTCTTGAAATTTTCATACTGAGAGGTGAGATTGGATCTCCTGTCCTTCCTCTCATCAGCTGAGCCAGCAACTATGTGGTTGAGGGAATCCCACATAGCTTTGGCTGAGGTACATTCAGCCAGCTTCTGGAATATCTCATCAGACATTGTCTGAGCTAGGATATTCATTGCTTTAGCATCAGCTGCTTTTGCCTTCTTGTAAGTTTCATTGTAGTCAGGTGGTGGCACAACACTGAGATCAGCAGAAGTGGAAGCAGCAGCAGGCCTAGCAGGTGGTCCTGTCAAAATAGAAGAAAAAATATCTTCATCAATAGAATTCATGTATAGTCTTATCCTGGCCTTCCATATGCCAAACTTGGACAAGTTGCATACAGGAGGTCTGGTGCTTGAATAATCCTTAGACTGGGCCATGTGTGAAAGTGTTTGTGAATGGTATCAGAAAACAACTTATCACAGGATCTTTTAACTCAGGTGTTAGCCTGTATGAACAGCTAACCTCCCTCTGATACCAATTGAAAGTGAGGGGATAAGTTGTAAACTACTCTAGAGGGGGGGGGGGGTGAATAGAGTATTCAAAATTTTATGAACACTTAGTCAGCTCCCTTGGAGTTTATTTGCGGAATAAAAAAATCTGATACTTGAACCCTAAGAGCCTAACACAGTGAGGTGCACAAGTGAAGAGGTTGACTGAAATTTCAGTTAACTACAAGCCTATCACAGCAACTAGCAATCCTAGGTAGTTCTAACACAGCCACAGAATAAACAAATCAGCAAGATAACCAGATGGACACAGGATATATAGTGGTTCCCTTTAAATAGGTACATCCACTCTTCTACCACCCTGGTAGGAATCCACTACAGGTTTTTGCTAAGGTGCCCTGCCACCAATGATCTGATTCAGGTAGATCAAACAGACCCTTTGAGCTTTTGATAAGGATGCTCAACCACAGGTTGTTGATAAGGTGCCCTGTCACCAACGTTCACTTTTGAAGAGGTGTGAACAAACTCTTTTTACAAAGGGGTTGAGAGGGTTAGATTATCTTCTCTGTTTTAAATACAGATTAGAGAAGATTTGTGGATTCTCTAAAGAATCAAAGTCTCCCCCTGGCTCAGTGGAAGTCCAGGGAAAGCCTTTGCTTCAGGATGAAGGAGTTTCAGATAAACTGAAACTAAATCCTCAGAAATCTGAAGACTGATTTTTATCAGGTCTTAAGATTCTGGAGCACTTGAAGCAGATCTGGAGCTTTTTCTGAAGTCTTGAAAACTCTAAGCAAATGCTCAGGAGACTTGAGAATGAAAGATGATTGCTCTGGGCTTTTGCTTCAGGAAAACTTTTCTTCTTCTTGTTGTGAGATTGTGAAGAGCTGCTCTGATGATGCTTGAGCGAATGAATAATATTTCTCTGTGTCTGTTACTTCTTCTTTTCTGAGAGCAGAATCTCTTTTAAATATGTCTTCACGTTTTTCTTTTGGAACGGCTCTATTGATTTGAATTCTCGAGCCCTGCAACAGATTATCTCAAAATAGAATATAGCAATAGGAATAGAATGGCCTATTAACTTTCTGTCAGTCCCAATAAGGAATAAAATAAGCGGGAAAAATATCTCAGCATAAAGACGTACCATTCTTGGAAATAGTGCATAGTACCAACGGCTAGAAAACAGGCTGGAAAGATAAAGTCAACGCAATTTGTATAATAGGACAAAATGCTTTATCAAGAATACTGAATCCCGTGATTTATGCTTGACAGAATTTGTAATCAATTTATTTGAATTTAAACCATAAATTTAGCATCAATAATATCAGAGAATCAATCTAACCACCAACTAAAACACTTGGAAATAAACCAAGGAATAGAATAAATACAAAAAGATAAAGGCAGACAGAAATCGTCGAACAGGGGTTCGAAGATCGTCGACCTACTAACAGATCGTCGACTAAAAACAGAATTCTGTCGAAACAGAAATCGTCGAACGGAAATCGTCGACCAGCTAATAGATCGTCGACCGGCTAACAGATAGTCGACCAGCAAAAGCAAATATCTATCGAGACAGAAATCGTGAAGCAAGAACACGATCGTCGATCTGTTGATGACAGATCGTCGACCAACCTTCAGAGCGTAGTAAGCTTGCTCTGAGATCGTCGACCAACGGTCGACGATAATTGTCTTGTCTTCAACGATTCAATAGCCCTGCTATCGTCGACCAATGATCGACGATCGCGAGGCCTCGTTCGACGATAGTCGAACGGAAAAAGCCTTAACCAAAACACATTCTAAAACTACTAGCCTAAACTCTAGGTCAGTTATATACTGCCCTAGGGAGACTAAGCAAAGTCTAAACATGATCATATATCTTTATATGGATCAAGAGGGGCTGGAAAGGGATTACATAAGCCAAATCACATCTAGGGTACCAACAAACACTTTGGATCATACAGTGAGGGATTACACTGTATGGTCCTGTGTTCCTGACCCACTATAGACTGACATTGGTGTACACTTAGCACTGAGAATCTGCAAACATTCAAATAGAACAACTTATCAAATACAACTTAATTCATCTTAGTTCAAGGGTGACTTCATGCAAATCTGGGTTATTGTGGATGCAATACCCAACAATCTCCCCCTATTTGTAGAAGTCAGAACCCTATACACTAAGGTGAATTATCATAATAAAGAAAGAACTGGAAGAAAGGAAATTGAATATAAATGCAAAGACAGATTAATTAAAGGCACAATTATGCAAAACTAGGAATTGTATATATAAGTAATGTTTTAGAGTCAATCAACATCCATTTCCTCAAAAATTCTCAAAAACAAAACATCATGAATCATTCTTTGCTTTGCTGTTGCCTGTCTTGCTTTTCCTGCTGCCTCCTCTGATAACTGAAAGGCTTAGGATAGTACCTTGGGGGCTTTGGAGGAGCTTTAGGATTATTCTTTCCATATTCTCTGTCATATATCCTCCTTTTTGTCATGGAATTTTCATATGATTCCCACTCAGTAGAGCTGTAGTGAAGATGACTATTCTCATTAAAGTCCATGACTAGTTTAAGAGTTTCAAGAATTAGAGCTTTGGAAGTAGGGCTCCAAACTTCAGCAAATTCCTTTGCTTTTCTTCTTTCTGTCTCTGGTTGGGGAATTGATATGCTAGCAGAAGGACCTTCCCCATACTTCCTTTTCTTGGGGATATGAACCTCTGGTAGATCTTGAGGAATAATGTCATCCCAAACTTGGGAATAGAAAGCTGGAGGAGGTGCCTGATCTTCTGGTCTAGGAGAAAATGTAGGCATTTGAGGTTGAGGCACTTGGCTGGACTCACCTTGAGCAAGAGGATTTAAGTGATGAGGAATAATGTTGGGGTCAACCTGAAAATCTAGGAAGATTTGGTTGTGCATCCAGACAACTGTATCATATGTATGGAATTTTACTGATTGAATCTGTTCTAAGACATCCTTACTGATTGCAGTTAATTTCTCATCCCAGATAGTTTTTGCATTTGCAGTGAGCTTTTCTACCTATTCTTTCACTATGGTCTCCCCCTTTTCTAATTTCTACAGATAGTTGGTCTATGGTGTCTTCTTTGAAAGTACTAACTTCATTGCATACATTCATGACATTCTCTTCAGCTCTCTTGTCCAACTTAATTTGATTGTTTGCCCGGTTGACAGATTGGTCCATGACTTGACCAATGCTGGTGATGGTGTGATTTATGGCTTTGCCTCCAATTCTGAACAATCCTTTGAGAGAATCAGTGTTGGCTTGAATCTCTGCAAAGCCTCTGCTCATTTCTTTCTAAAGGCCAGTTACCTGATCTTTAACAGTGTGAAGAGATTCATCAAAATATTTCCTATAGTTAGCTAACATTTCTTCAATCTTTAACAGAATATCTGAATTTGTAATTACAGCAGCAGTAGCAGGAACAGGGGTGGTAGAATCAATCTAAGGTGGTGGAAGAGCTTTCCATGGGGGGATTTCTTCTAGTATTACAGAGCTCTGGGCTCTTACAGTATGAGATACTATATCTCTCTCCTCATCAACAAATCTAGAAAGGGAGAAATCAAGATTCCTGAGAGGGGCTTCCACCTCCTCAGGGGCTTGCACATCCTCTTCAAATAGAAGGGTGGTCTCTAGTGGAGTTGATTCTTTTCTTGGAGAGGGAGAAGGAGTAGCTTGGGGTGAGGGTTCTCTGGATGGGTCTTCAGGGAGATCTTTGGAAAGAGGGGAAAGAGGTTCTTCTGAGGTGAGCTCTTCTATCATCTTGTCTATAGCTTCATCTGTGTCTTTGAGAATATCTTAGTCTGGAACATCTGATAGGTTTGGCACTGGAGAGACTGCCACAGGGCTCCTGACCGGAGATATCACTGGGCTTCTTAGAGGAGATCTGGCTGGAGGAGTAGGAATTCTGATACCTGAGGCAGAGTGTGCAGGCTCCCCCTCAGTTGCTGCACCAGATGGTTCAGCAACATGATATAGAGGAGGAGATGGGGTCCTCACCTCTGAGACAGAAGCTCAAACTTCTTTATCTATCTGCCTTGGGTTCTTCAGCTTTAACTCCCATCTTTGGATGGAGGCTAAGGAAATCTTCTTAAGGTGGTGAATCGTGGTACCTTCGGAGGTTTTGAAGGTAACAGGATCAATCTCTCGCAAAATCAATGAGATTATCCTTACAAATTTGGGAGCTTGAATGTTGTCCCTGATCAACTCAAACACCATCATGCCAAACTGAAATTTCTTCCTTGAGATAATGGCTGTCATTACTCCAAATAGATCATTAGTAATGAAACTAATTGACCCTGTTTTGTACAATAGGATTTTTCCAATAATGTTTGTAAGAAATTTCCCTACATCATTGAAAAGGTTTCTCCTGAAGGAGTGAAATTCCTCAGAAACTCCACAGAAGGAGTAGGTCCTGTCATAGTCTTCCAAAGTTAGGTCGTCTTCCTCATCTACAACGGGCATTCTTAGAAGATGGGAAACTATCATCTTGTTCAACTTTATCTTGATCCCTCTAACTTTAGTTTTCAAGAACTTACCATTCCTTTCACCTTAGCATTCTTAAAGAACTCCTCGACATCAGGAAAAAGAATCTTGCAGGGTTCTGTCAAAACAAACATGAGGCCGACGGTTTTGAGAAGAATGAGAAGGTTCTGGAAATCGTCTGAAATCTCTGCAATTCCTGCGACTACCAGTTTTCTGCCGACTCCAATCTTGGAAACCTGCGCCATGAAAGCTGACGGTGGCGACGGACTGAGCGCGAAACTGCGGCGGAGACAGAGGTTTCTTACGGCAGAAGACGAAGAGTTTTGAGAGAAATGATTTTGAAATGGCGGTTGATTTAAGATTTCTAAAATATTATATATATATATATATAGAACCCTAGTAATGTCAATTATGAGTTTAATTAACCTTGGATTGGGTCAGAAATCAAGAGGTTTTCGAAATAGAAGAGTTAGCAGAAATCGGCAAAAATGACGGGCCATTTCTCGAGAGGCAAGCTTTAGTTCTCGAGAAGTGGCAGATAGTTCTCGAGAGGCAAGGATGGTTCTCGAGAACTGGCAGATAGTTCTCGAGAGGAAAGCTTTTTTGTTCTCGAGAACTGGAAGATATTTCTCGAGAGGCAAGTATGGTTCTCGAGAACTGGAAGATAGTTCTTGGGAAGTAAGTATGGTTCTCGAGAGCTATCCTTCTACTTGAGAAATTCTGACCTTTTTGGAGATTCCTCGATTCTTGAACCTTTGAACTGATCACCTTGGCCTCATCTTCCTTGTTCAACAACCCAAGTTCAGTTTTGAAGAAATTTAACTTGGTCTCGTCCAGCGGCTTTGTAAAAATATCTGCAACATGCTGATCTGTTTGCACGTACTGCAGATCAACATCCCCTTGCTCCACATGCTCCCGGATGAAGTGGTATCTTAGCTCGATGTGCTTTGTCCGGCTGTGTGAGACTGGATTGTTTGCGATTGCGATTGTGCTGGAGGAGTCACAGAACAATGGAATGTCCTTGACTTTCATATTGTAATCCTCTAGCTAGTTCTTTAGCCAAAGCAACTGTGCACAACAACTACCGGCAGAAATGTATTCTTACTCGGCCGTTGAGATTGCGACACCGTTTTTCTTTTTGCTGCTCCAAAAGATAAGCCTTCTTCCTAGGAATTGGCAAGTCCCAGAAGTGCTTTTCCTGTCGTCTTTGCTTCCTGCAAAATCTGCATCTGAAAATCCAATCAGTTCACTATCATTACTTCTTGGGTACCAAAAGCCAAGATTTGGTGTACCTTTAAGGTATCTCAAAATTCGCTTTGCAGCAATATAGTGAGATTCCTTAGAGTTCACCTGGAATATAGCACATACACATGTTGAAAACATTATATCTGGTCTACTTGCGGTAAGGTAGCACAAAGACCCAATTATGCTTCTGTACTTGGTTTCATCAAAAGGTTTCCCTTTCTCATCCTTGTCCAGAGACATAACTGAGGCCATTGAACTCCTCATAAAGGTTGCATTCTCCATTCCGAATTTCTTAAGTAGCTCTTTGGTGAACTTGGCCCGTGAGATGAAAATTCCATCCTCAGATTGTTTCACCTGAAGCCCTAAGAAATACTTCAGCTCTCCCATACTGCTTATTTCAATCTTCCCTTGCATAAGTTTAGAAAACTTATTGCAGAGATTGTTATCCGTAGAGCCAAAATAATAATGTCATCGACATAGATTTGCACTAGCAAAATCTTGCAATTTATTTCCCTAAGAAATAATTTCTTGTCTATCTTTCCTCTTGTGAACTTATTCTCAAGAAGAAAGCTAGACAGCGTCTCATACCAAGCTCGAGGAGCTTATTTAAGACCATATAATGCTTTCTGCAGTAAATAAATATGATTAGGAAAAGTTGATTCAACAAAACCAGGCGGTTGCTCTACATACAATTCTTCCTTTATGTCACCATTCAGGAAGGCGGATTTTACATCCATCTGATAGACGGTAAAGCCCTTAAGTGCAACATAAGAAAGGAATAACATGATCGCCTCCAGTCTTGCCACTGGAGCATACGTTTGATCGAAGTCGATTCATTCTTCTTGACGATAGCCCTTGGGACCGAGTCTGGCTTTGTTCTTTATAATAGTTCCATCTTCGTCCATCTTGTTCCGGTAGACCCATTTTTTCCCGATGACGTTCTTAATCTTGGTTCTAGGAACAAGTGTCCAAACTTTGCAACGTTTGAACTAATTTAACTCTTCTTCCATGGCTAGAATCCAGGATGCATCCGAGTTTGCTTCCTCGAACTTCTTAGGTTCAACCTGTGATAGAAAACTTAAGAATAAATTCTCGTTAGTTGTACCTCTCCGAGTCCTGACACCATCCCGGGGATCTCCTATGATCTGGTCCAAGGGATGATCCTTCAGGTGTCTGAGCTCTAGAGTCCTTGCATCTGGGATTTCTTCAGCCACTAGAGTTGCATCTTCAGTTGAGATGAATTCTTCATCTTGATCATCTACCTCTCCAATCGGGGTTGTAGAGGTAATCTTGATGAACTTTTCATCTTTATCTTCAGTAGGTTCATCCATGCCGAGTTCCTTTATCTTTATACATGCATCTTCAATGAACACACAAGAAGAGTTGCTTTGCAGCAAACTCATCTCATCAAATACAATGTGTATCGATTCTTCTACCACAAGAGTATTTATATTAAATACTCTATAGGCCTTACTATGGCTACTATAACCTGCAAAAATACCTTCAAAGCTTTTCTCGCTAAACTTGGTAGTGTGATACTTTTCGTTGTTAAGTACGAAGCACTTACAGCCAAAGATTCTAAAATATGAAATGGTTGGTTTCCTGCCTTTTAGAAGTTCGTAAGGAGTCTTATCATGGTTCTTATTGATGAGTGCTCGATTTTGCACGTGACAAGCGGTATTGACGGCTTCAGCCCAGAAGTACTCTGGAAGTGAGGCATCACTCAACATAGTCTGACAAGCCTCTATGAGTGTTCTGTTCCTTCTCTCAGCTACTCCATTTTGCTGTGGAGTGCGAGGAGAGGAAAACTCATGAAAGATACCTTGACTTTCACAGTATTCTGTCATGGCCCCAGACTTGAACTCCGTTCCATTATAACTTTTGATTTTGACTACAGAGCCATTGTATTCATTCTGGACTTGCCTAACAAAATTAGTGAAAATATTGAAGGTATCTGACTTGTGTTTCAGAAAGAACACCCACGCAAAGCGCGAGTAATCATCCACAATAACCAACGTATATTCCTTACCTCCCAAACTTCTAACTTGTAGTGGACCGAACAAGTCCATATGAAGAAGCTGTAAGCTTCTATTAGAATACTTGCCTATAATGCTTTTAAATGAACTCCTTGTTTGCTTGCCTTTTATACAGGCATGACAAGGGCTGTCCTTAACGCACTTGACCTTAGGGGCATCACGTACTAAGTTCTGAGAGAATAGTTTATTAATAGTTTTGAAATTAATATGTGCTAGTCTCTTGTGCCATTAGTCAGCAAGAGATGCACTACTTTTTACTAAAAGACATACTGGTGTAGAGGAGTCAATACAGATGAAATTTTAACAGAAAATATTTCTGCTTCGAGTGCCTGATAAAATAGTTTCCATGTTGTCAACCGATTTTATCAAATACTTGTTAGCATGGAATTCAACCACGTATCCTTTGTCGCATAGTTGGCTTATGCTGATGAGATTGTGTTCCAATCCTTCAACATAGGCTACATCCGAAAAGGATACGTTACCGTTAGTAATCATACCGTAGCCTTTGGTAATTCCTCGGTCTGAACCTCCAAAGATGACCTTTGGTCCGTTCAATACTGGTGAAAAGTTCTGGAGTAGGCTCCTTGTCCCGGTCATATGCCAGGAACATCCACTGTCCAGATACCAGATTGGCGTTTTAATGGCCTTTGGACGTACCTACAATTATAATCACTTAGCCTTAGGAACCCAAACACGTTTGGGTCCTTGGTCTCGAGTTAGAATACTCCCCCTACGAGTATTAGCCTCATGAGTGATCATTCTTACGTTGCTAACTTGAGGAGTTGCAACATTTCTAGGATTGAACCAACAATCTATGGCAAAGTGACCAACTCTACCACAACACTAACAGTAGAATCTGTTTTATCTTTGCCTTATAATCTCCTGCTTGACCTTCTTGAGAGGAGGTCCAGCAGGGGTATCATTCTTGGAGAAAGAAGCTTCATGATGATGACAACTTCATGAAGTCTTCTCCTTCATAGGCTTTTCCACAAAAGGTTTTATCTTTGGTGCCTTCTTGATGTTATGACCATGAGCATAAGGTCCATAGCTCTGAAGTAGAATCTCTTAATAAGGTGCCTTTAAGACACTCTTGCCAAAGTTACAAGGGCGAGTCCAACCTTTGTACCTTGACTTAGGCTTCTCCGGGATTGGCCTAGTGAAGTGTCCATAGGTGGACTCATATTCGAATTCGTTCGCAGGAAAGATAACTTTCTTGAATGAGACTGGCTCCAAAGGAGCTTTTCCTTTTTCCTCAGCCAAGGCCTTCTTGGCATCCTTATTCTTTCTCATGGCCTTCTTTCTCCTAGAGGATTTACTAGGAGCACCTTTGTGGCCTAGACCAGCACCCTTGGCTTTAGCTGAGAATTCAGCAATCAGAGGAAGTACAGTCTTAGGCTTAGAGAAACCTTCTACAAGTATTCATCCTCAGAGGGATAGCCCTCTTACTCATTATCATCATCAGATTCTGAAAGAGGGGTGTGAGATTTTACCTCCCCAGTAAACTGGGGGACTTGTTCATCATCAGTTAAAGCCATTAGCCCAAAGTAGGCTTCTTCCTCTTCTGCACTCGACTCAGATGAGTCGGAGTCACTGAGGGTTTTGCCCTTCTTGGCTAACAAGCTCTTTTTTATCCTCTTTTTATTGTAGGACTTCTTCTCTTCTCGTTTGCCACCCTCTTTCTTCTTATGGGGGCAATCCGCAATGACGTGACCTGGCTTATTACAATAATAACAAGCATTGTCAGTCGAATAATATTTATTCGGTTTAGAACCATACCTGTCGTGGCTACTTGAGCCTTTTCTATGGTGATCACCATCATTGTGTGATCTTCTATAGGAGGCATCCTTGCCTTTCCATTGCTTCTTCTTGTTCAAGAATTTCTTGAACTGCCTTGAGAGTAGAGAGAACTCTCCATCAGATAGCTCTGAGCCAGAGGAGCTTAGCTCAGATGATTCTTCTTTATCAGCTTCAGGAGCTGGGGCAGGAGAGCTAGCCTTTGTCTTCCTTGAGCTATCTACCTTCAGAGCGAGAGACTTCTCCTTGGATGCATACCTGCTCATCTCTTCTTCAGCTTTTCTTGAGTTGATTTTGAGCTCGTAAGACATAAGCTTTCCGAATAGATTCTGCAGGTCTGTCTCGGCTAGCCTTCTGAACTCCCGAATGGCGCATACCTTATTATCCCATTCCTTGGTCTGGGATCTTAAGAATTTGTCATTTAGTTCCCCATTTGTGAAGACTCGGCCATAAAATCTTAGGCCATTGACTATCTTGAAGAAGTTCTCAAAGGTATCAGCTATGACTTCCTTGTGACCTTGCCTGAAGGCTTCATACTCCTGATTTAGAAGGGATCTCCGATCATCCCTAACTTCTTCAGTGCCTTCCATCAGAGTCACCAGGGATTGCCACATCTCCTTGGCAGAATTGCAATGAAGCAGATTTTGCAGCATCGAGTCATCGACTGCACTTGCTATAATATTTTTAGCTTTCTTGTCCAGGGAGACAAGTGCAATCTCGTCCTTATCCAAGTCCATCAACTTCTTTGGG
This sequence comes from Platanthera zijinensis, assembly GCA_039513925.1. Taxonomy (NCBI): domain Eukaryota; kingdom Viridiplantae; phylum Streptophyta; class Magnoliopsida; order Asparagales; family Orchidaceae; genus Platanthera; species Platanthera zijinensis. The sequence goes on along the minus strand of CM077088.1, from coordinate 128,726,448 downwards.
ACTTGTCTGGTTGGATCTATTGTAGATACAATCATAGGAACATACGGACCTTCTTCAACAATCATGAAGATCCGAGGGTCCACTGCTTCCATGAAGAATTTAACTCTTTCCTTCCACATAGGAAAATTGTTCTTGGTGTATATAGGGAGCTTAACAAAATCCTTGGTATTACTCATGCTTGATACTTCTCTAAAGACAACTTGGAAAGGATCAGATCAAGGTGTTAACCTTTTAACGATCAACCTCCCTCTGATACAAATTGAAGGATATAAGTTCTCTACCTAAATCACCTAGAGGGGGGTGAATAGGTGAGATGCGCGTCTAATACGGAATAAAAACTTTGCAACTAGCACAAATAAGTAAGTAAGCAATCACACAGACGACAAGAGATTTATAGTGGTTCCCCGATCTTGGATACGTCCACTTTCCTCACTGATCTAGCAAATCACTAGACTCGGCTACTCCACTATCTCGGATTGCAAACCAATCCTACACCTCGTAACCATGTTCCTACAAAACTCGATCCAAATGGATCTACACTCGGAAGATAAAAACTGAGAGGACCTAGCGCTACCAACTCGACCAAAAGACCGGTCTTATAGAAGACGGCGCAACTATTCTTTATATCAACGGTCCTCGGGCGGATCCACGGGGCAGCCAGTTAGGCCCGCAGGGAACACGTCCTTCTGCTTCGAATAGTACCGCAGCACCGGGGCGATTCCGAACCGCAGTTCCAACAATCCCCCCCCCCGGAAATGACCCCGGGGTTTCGAACCCGCGACCCCCTCTGATACCAATTGAGAGGACCTAGCGCTACCAACTCGACCAAAAGACCGGTCTTATAGAAGATGGCACAACTATTCTTTATATCAACGGTCCTTGGGCGGATCCACGGGGCAGCCAGTTAGGCCCGTAGGGAACACGTCCTTCTGCTTCGAATAGTACCGCAGCACCGGGGCGATTCCGAACCGCAGTTCCAACAAAAACTTCCTACCACTCGGAGAACAACGCTCCTACACTCGGAGAATAATCTCCTATAAGATTTACAAATTGAGTTTGAAAATACAAACATAAATATTCTCAGATCTTAAAGAATTTGTCTCTAGGTCTTCTTCTTGAACATTGCGGCTTTATCAGAATTTATAGAAGAAGATCCTTTGAAAATCTGACCTGAGAAGGCTTGAATCTACTCGATCAAGGCGAGAAAAACGATTCCTTAATCAGCAGATCTTCTAGATCGAATGCAGAGAGATCGATCTTGACGAGAGCGGCGGCTTAAGAATGCCATTGTTGAGAAAAGGCGGCCGAACCAGTAATTATGGAAAGTACAGAATCCGCTCTTAAAAGATTCTTCTTTTTCTTTTTTGCTTAGGGTTACGTCTTAGTGAAAAGACTTTATATATGATTACCCTTAACGGCTAGAAAAGATATTAATGATGACACGTGGACCAATCACGTCGAGTTATTTGAAATTCCGGCTGTTCTGGACTTAGAACAAAAATTTCTTTAAAATCGACTTAGTTCTCGAGAAGTGTCTATAGTTCTCGAGAACTAGGAACTGAGTTCTCGAGAACTGTCATGACTTCTTGGGAACTAAATTCTTTAGAAGAGGTTAGGACTTCTCGAGAACACAAGGTTTAGTTCTCGAGAACTAATTGACTTCTCGAGAATAAACACTTAGAAACTTTCCTTAACTACTCGAGAACAAGCACTTAGAAAATTTTCTTAACTTCTCGAGAACAAAGAGAAAGACTTCTCGAGAACTGAGGGAGGACTTCTCGAGAACTAAAGAAGACTTCTCGAGAACTTAACTTAGAAAAATTTCTGAGGCAAATCCATACTATTTAAGAAATTGAGTTGGCAGTTCTCGAGAACTGAAGCCTAGCTTCTCGAGAACAAGTAAGACTTCTCGAGAACTATACCTTAGGCTTCTCGAGAACTGATCAAGACTTCTCGAGAACAAAGAGGACTTCTCGAGAACTATAACTTAGAAAATTTCTTGAATCTGTCCAGACTTCTCATAAACTTTGTAGTTAAGCTTCTCGAGAACTATGAGAGATTCTCGAGAACTAAACTACACTTCTCGAGAACTCTGAAGTTGCTTCTCGAGAACTGGACTTAGATAAAATTTTCAAGAATTTTAGAGAATGTTTTCTTCTCGTCCTGTCTTTATCCCATGCTCCCAATGTTTGAACATGAAGTGTATCCCAATTGAGAGGCTACACATGAGTCAACACTTTGGATCACACAGTGAGGGATTACACTGTATGGTCCTGTGTTCCTGACCCACTGTAGACTGACATTGGTCTACACTTAGCACTGAGAATCTGCAAACATTCAACTAGAATAGGATATCAAATACAACTTAATTCATCTTAGTTCAATGGTAACTTCATGCAAATCTTGGTTATTGTGGATGCAATACCCAATAAATGCCATGGGCTGAATGGCGTTGAGTGCGTTGAGTGCACTCAACGCCATCATACTCAGAAAGGATTTTCTGGAATTATGGTGTTGAGTGAGTTGAGCTCACTCAATGCCATAGACTGAATGTAGTCGAGTGAGCTCACTCAATGCTATTGTACTTAGAAAATTCCTGGCGATTTTTGCGTTGAGTGTGGAGGCTTGTCTCAACGCTTTTGCCTTAGAGAAATTTTCAGCCCTGTTTGCTGGTTCGTATGAAGAGGCTGAACTGGATCTTTTCGGGAATTGCGCCAGGATGAATTAATTGGCCCCGATCCTTTTATTAGGACTTATTTAAATAAAAATAGCGGTCCAGTAGTGGGGTGCCATGTGGAAGACGGTTAAACCAAAAGCCATGGCTGAAATTTTGCTTTTATTGCCATTAATGGCACTTGAATGCCTTGGCCTCATTCCCCTCCCCATTTTATGGCTGGATTCAACTCCTCTGGGGAATAAGAGGAGTTTCCAGCCGTTTCATGGCTGGATTGAGCCCACATTCATCCTCCTCCTCCATGGTCGAAAAGCTCTTAAAGGGGCATTAATGGCCACCACCAGCTAGACCCCTCCACTTCCCCATTTTTATCATTTAAAAGACTCACTGAACTTAGAGGAGCGGTTTCCACACAAAACCTGAAGGAGCCGACCAGGCCCACAATGCAGTTGCAGAAATCGAGCGGCGCCACCATCAACCATGGCATCCCGGCGATCGACATGTCTCCAGGCCGCGAGCAAGGTCCTCCCCTTCCTCTTTCCTTATGGGTAGATTGTAGGAATTGTTAGTGCTATGGAACGGTCTCAATTGAGCCCGATCGGGTGATGAAAAATCACTGGTTTTCCGTGAAAAAAATGAATGGTCGGGTTCGCCGGAATCCGCCCCTCTGGTAGCCGTGCCGTCGCCCGACGATGGCCACCACCTCGACGGAGGTGGTGGTTGCGGTGGACGACCAGGGAGGTTGCTGGGTGGCCAGAAAAATGTCTTGGAATAAGCTCCAGGTTAGGACAATCATGGCCCTCGGCTTGAGGAAGAAGACGATCTAGCAACCGTTGGATCTTGCATCAAGATCTGTGCTGATCATTTAAATCCTTTTCTTTTTAAATGAATTTTCTGTATTATGATAACAGTCACATTAGAAAATTAATGAAAAATACCTAGAGGCTCTATATGAGGAAATGGTCAACATATAATTTATAGCCCTATGGGTCTACTTTGTTTTAAATTTGATTTGGGACAATTTTGTAAACTAGTTTTACCAAGGCACCCAATTTGGTGGGGTCTATACCTAGGGCTAGGAAGAGATTAAAATGTGTGCCCCCAATTCATATCTTGTCCAAATGACTTGAAATTTTGACAGAGAGTCACCCTAGTCTATATCTAGGCCCTTCCAAAAAATGAAATTTTTTGGAGATAATCTTCCTATAGTTTTTGTAATTATTTAATTAACCATGATTAAATTAATTAAGGGACTTAATGACCTCCAAACCCTCCCAAATTTTTGTGAGTGGTCCTTGGGGTCATTATAAGTCTCTGGATAAGATTTCATCTCATTTGGAGATGATTTGGATTGGATTTTTGCAAACCCTAGCCTTGCCATAATAAGGGTATTTAGGTCAAAAGTGCACTTGAGTTTTGAGTGGTCAAATCACCTCAACAGAGGTTGGGATTTGGGCCACTGGTTTGGCATGACATATAACACACTCATATGGGATATGGGATGGTTTGGGATTGAATTGCCTTAGGACCAAAGTTCAAACCTATGATTTGGCTTTGGGGGTTTGAGAAGGGCATGTGGTCAAAAGACCTTGAAATGATTTGAAATTTGGTGGAGAGGACTCTAGGGTTTAGGGTTTAGTGAGGGTTAAACCCCTCAAAGCCCTAACCCTAATTTAGGTCACAAACCTTTAAATGGTAAGTTGGATAGTCAAGGTGTTGTGAAAAGTTGTAAAACTTGGATGATGTAGTCATAAGGTCAATAAGAGCTTTGTGTACTTTTATTGGGAAATTTGGAAGCATATTTTTAGTATCTTCTTTGCAATACATGAATTAACCTCTATTACTTATTTGGTTACTATAACCTCACAGTTCACTGGAATGTTATGTAATGAGGCAGAGGAAGTTTTTGACTATTATACTCATACATGAATTTTGCTATAATTTTTAGATGTATATTACCAGTACATACTTCACAAGCTCATCAAAATAGAAACTTGTTCAATAATTTATTCAGAACTCATTATTTGTTGTAAAATTTTGAAACTTGATAAGTGGTTTTTATATGTCAATATGCTCATTTGGTGATTTTATTACAAATTTTAGATGAATAATTGATGTACTTAGTTTATTAACCTATTAACTTAGATTACTATGAGAAAATCAAGTTTAGAGTTTATTATTCCTTGATAAATTATGAAACTTGACCTGGAGTGTTTATATGTCTTTATGATCATCCTTGAATTTTCTCAGAATATTTGGAAGTATATTGGCAGTATTTGTCTATTTAAAATAATTAATGTAGGTTGTATTTAAAATTAGATTTAGAGGACTAAACCTTGCTGGAAAATTTGGAGACTCTGATTTTAATATTAAATAGTCATCATGTAATTATCATAAATTTTGTAGAGCATTTGCAAGTCTGAAAGGAGTACTTCATGTTCAAACTTGGGTCTTAGATTACTTAGGAAAATTAAATAAATTATTAGGTAAATTAGGAAAAGTATGAAATCCTGGATTTAGGCTAATCATGGAATGGTATACCCCCAATAATTATTATGGGGATATTGGATTATAATGTTGAGTACCTCCCATTGTATACATCATATAGCTAAGGATGGTCTGCATTTAGTAAAAACTGCAGAAATCATAATAAAGTGCAGAATGAACTTAGGCTCCGTTCGTTTCGCAGGAATTGAAATGCAGGAATCTGAATTGACTTCAATTCCAATTCCGGTAGAAATTGGAATTGAAGTCATTTCCAATTCTGTCGTTCGGCTAGATGCAGGAATTCTATCATGAGAATTGGAATTATTAATTTCACTGTTCCGCTCAATAATAGAATTTTTCAGTCCGAGGGCGCGTTTTTCACCCGCGCGCGCATTTTTTTGCCCGAGTGCATATTTTTTCGCCCGGACGCACATTTTTTGCCCGGGAGCGCATTTTCGCAGGGCGCGCAGGTTTCTCGTGACCGCACATTTTTTTGCCCGAACGTGCATTTTTCGTCGGTCGAAAAAATGCGCACCCGGGTGAAAAATGCGCGGTCGGGCGAAATATTCGGGACAGGGTGAAAAATTTGTGCCCGGGCAAAATATTTGTGCACGGGCGAAATATTCGCGCGGGAAAATATTAGCTCCCGGGCAAAAAATTCGCTCCAGTGCGAAAAATTCACGACCGGGCAAAAAATTCAGGCCCGGGGGAAAATTGCACGCCCGAGCGAAATTGCGCGCCAAAGCAAAAAATGCTCGCCCGATTGAAAATGCGCTCACGGGCAAAAAATGCGCGCCCGGGCAAAAAAATTAGCGCTCAGGCGAATAAAAGCGCATCCACACTAAAAATTCGCGTCTGGGCAAAAAATTAGCGTCCGGGCGAAAAATTAGCGGCAGGGCGAAAATTCGCGGGCGGGCGAAAAATTCGCGGGCGGGCGAAAAATCGCGGGCGGGCGAAAAATTCGTAGTCAGGAGAAATATTCGCGCCCAGGCGAAAAGTATGCACACGGGTCGAAAAATGCCCGCCGGGTCAAAAAATTCACGTCCGGGCGAAAAATGCGTGTCCGGGGGAAAAATGCGCTCCCGGGCGAAAAATTCGCTTCCAGACGAAAAATACGCTCCCAGGCAAAAATACAACACGACTGAAAAATACGCCCCCGGCCGAAAAATGCGCCCCCGACCGAAAAATGCGATCTCGGGTGAAAAATGCGCGCCCGGGAAAAAACATGTGACTGAGAAAACAAATTCGCGCCGAGGCAAAAAAATCGTGCCTCAGCGAAAAATGGGCGCCAAGGCGAATAATATCGCATCCGGACGAAAAATTCGCGGTCGGGCAAAAAATTCGTGTCCGAGTGAAAAAGAAGCGACCGAGGGGAAAAAATCACGCCAGGGCGAAAAATTCGTGCTCGGGCGAAAAATTCGTTCCTGGGCAAAAATTTGTGTCCAGATGGAAAATGCGCGCCTGGGCGCACATTTTCGCATGGGAGAAAAATACGCGGCCGGCCGAAAAATGCACGCCGGGGCGAAAAATGGTCGTCCGAGCCAAAAAATGTGCGCCCGGTCGAAAAATGCGGGCTCGGGCGAAAAATGCGCTCCTGTGCTAAAAATGTGATCCCGGGCAGAAAAATGTGCGTCATGTCGAAATTTTTTTTCTTTGGCGAAAAATGCAGTCCTGGGCGAACAACAGAAGTTGCGTTGTTATATTTTTGTGAGAGTCGGGGACGCATGGGTAGGGGTGGGAATCACGAATGAAGACCTCGTGAGGTAAAAATTGAGGGAGCTGTGTTTCTTCTATAATCAATTCTCATGGGAATTGAAATGAATTCCAATTCCAATGTAATATTATGGCAGCCGAACAGTCACAATTGGAATTGACAATTGAATGCCAATTCCAAAGCCCCAATTCCATCGAAACGAACGGACCCTTAGAGAATTTGCGATATTAGAATACTGATTTGGAAATGTGAATGAATGCATCTTTCGTAGTCAAGATGAGGAGAGGTTAGTTTGAATAATGTTAAGAGGTGCTCGAAGTTTATGAAAGATCGTCTTTCCCGAGGAGAGGAAGTGTCTTAATACACTAGGTTAGGTCCAAGGTAATATGAGAAGGGAACGGGTAATGGGTAACAATCAATAACAATAAGTGCCTTGCGAAAGGGAGCTTTGGGCTTCAGCCCATCGTAGTTCCTAGTGCCCTTTGAGAGCTCTTCACGGGGTATGCCGGGGGAAGTCCTGGGCTAACATAAAATATAGGGAAAACTTAATTGCAAGAGTAACTAGCATAATTAGGGGTTCACTTTCACTCACCTCGATGTCTCGGGATGTTAGGTTGGTTCACACGGGTTGTAGGCCCGTGGGATTTTGGTGATGGGCAGGTTGACCCGTGGGATTTTTGTGATGGGCAGGTTGGCCTGGCGAGCTTAGGCTCAGTAATTGATTGTGACAGAAAGGGTAGTCTCGGGAGCTTTAGCTTGGTTGTTGGTTGTGATGGATAGGATAGTCCGGGGAGCTTTGGCTCAGTTGTTGGTTGTGATGGACAGGATAGTCTGGGGAGCTTTGGCTCGGTTGTTGGTTGTGACGGACGGGATAGTCCGGGTAACTTTGGCTCGGTGGATGATACATTAAGGTTGCATGTGCATAAGGTATAAGGTGGTGGGTCTTCGGTATTGGAGGGTCGATGCACCGACGTCAATACGGTGACTCAGCAAGTGTGGTTTAGCACTTCACCATAAAAGTCCGGTGCGCCAGCCGGCAAGAGTACACAGGCACGCTGCTTAGTGCACCACCGTTGAGGCGTACGATAGGTCTGACTAGTAGTGCAATTATCGGTTTAGAGGTGGGCGAGGCCCAACCCACTGCTTTCGTTTGCCACTACGGAGGTATCCTGGGAGGTTCGGCTCCAAAAAGTTGGAACTAAAGGTCAGTGTACTTAGAGTTGAGTGGGTGTGTTGCACTTGCATGTTCACATCATAGCATAATTGTATTTCATAGCATAAACATTACATATAACCCTGACACCTATTGTATATAGTTGTATGGGATGCTTTATACACTAGGCCATGCAAAATGACCCCTTGGTTTATAAGTTCGCGTGAGCGTGCTTATAAGTTAAGGTTTTTATTCAGTAAATATATAAGTATGCTTGCTAGAAAACCGACACCCTATCGTATAAATTGGAATGAGAATTTTTATACGATAGGAGCCTTGCAAATGATCCTTTGGCTTATGTGCTTTCATATAAGCTAAGGTTACATATTTCTTGAGTAGCTTTTCTTACATTTGTTATTGCTATATTTATATATGCTCATCAAACTGCTAGTCTAGTTTTGCCATCACTTGCATTTGCTATTCTCCACTATCATGACCTCTCCTTTCTTCCTCCCGGCTCTGTGCCTAGGAGTCATGGGGGAAGGGGCAGAGGATGATAGGACTTAGTCTTTTAGACTAATGGTTTTCGAACCACATCATTTTAGGGGACCATGGAGCCCAATATGGAGGAGCAGCCCCGGAGGTCGACACGCTTGGAGATGGGGTAGTCTAGTACCGGAGTTCAGATTATTGGGACTGTGAGTCTGGATCGCTAGTAGTTTATTAGTTTTGCTTCAGCTGAGTGATATGTAGTGAGAATATTGATGTACCAGGCATGAGCCTGGTTTTCTGTACTTTTATTATATCTATGGACACTCCATTCGTGGAGACTATTTACTTTATATGTGATTGCTATGGACTTATTCTTTTTATTTTTCTACTATTGTGATCGAGTTTGGCCGGCAGAATCAGCGTTTTGCTGTGGCGACCTTCCCAGGCGTGAAGGTGTCACCGCAAAACGGCGGTTCTAGGCCTAAGACCCTAGTGTTGCAAAAAGAAAAAAAATGGGGTCTTACTACATCTACATCCAAAGATTCTGAAATAGGCCAAGTTTGGTTTTCTGCCCTTCAAAAGTTCATAAGGAGTTTTATTCAATCTTTTGTTGATTGAAGCTCTATTAAGAACATGACATACTGTGTTAATAACTTCTGCCCAGAAGTATTCTAGAAGTGAAGAATCACTCAACATGGTTCTTCCAGCTTCAATGAGAGTCCTATTCTTCCTCTCAACAATCCAATTCTGCTGGGGTATTCTTGGTGAGTAAAACTCTTGCTGAATCCCTAGTTCTTCACAAAACTTTATCATATAATAAGATTGAAACTCAGTTCCATGATCACTTCTAATTCTGACCATAGAGCTGTTCAATTCATTCTGAATTTGTTTGACAAAAGTCTTGAAGACATCAGGGGTTTCAGACTTTTCTTTAAGAAGAAAACCCAAATGAATCTGTAATAGTAATCAAAAATTACATAGGTGTAGACTTTCCTTCCTAAAATATGAACTGGCATAGGACCAAACAAGTCCATATGCAAGAGGTATAAACACCTCACTGAGTCTTTGCATTCAATACTTTTTAATGAAGCTTTGGTATGCTTGCCTTTTTGGCATGCTGAGCATATGCTCTCCTTATAGCATTTAGTGTTAGGGTCATTCCTAACAAGCTCTTTGCTGAAAAGTTTGCTTAAGGCCTTATAGTTCAAATGAGCCATCCTTTTGTGTCATTTGACACCGTGTGAGGCTTTCTCATTTGTATTTAGACATAAGGGTAAGTCTGATTTTAAACAAAGAAAATTCAAACAATACACATTCCCACATCTAGTGCTTGTCAAGATGACCTCTTGTTCACTTGACTTCTTTATTAGGCACTCATCTTTGTGGAATGAAATGTCATAGCCAAGATTACAAAGTTGGATTGTGCTTATAAGGTTGTGTTGCAACCCTTCCGCATAAGCTACTTTGGTGAGAGTGACTAAGCCATTTGTGATCTTACTATAACCTTTGTTTATTCCTTTGTCAGCTCCACCAAAGATCACCTTTGGTCCATTCTCCATGGGGACAAATTCCCTCAAATTGCCTCTTGTTCCAGTCATATGTCTGGAACACCCACTATCCAAGTACCAGATTGGTCTATCTCTGGTGCTTGGACATTCCTGCAAAATAAGAATTTATTTTTCCTTAGGAACCCAAGTTGTTTTGGGTCCTAGGTTCTTGTTAGTTGTGGCTCTATTGAAACCACCATTGTTTTTCTTAACTGGATATCTTTTCTGAATATGAGATACGGTGTAATTGAACCAACTGTCCAAGGCAAAGTGTCTTACCTTTCCACAACACCAACATTCATACCTGTTTTACCTCCTCTTTGGAGGAACCGAAGGAACTTTGTGCTGACATTCCTTAGGACAAGAATTAGCACACTTGTCAGTTGTATATTTATTGGGAGCAAACAAGTTGTTTTGTCTCTCAGTTACAACTATCCTCCTTGGAGCAGGCACATTAGGAATAGCTTCCCTATTCACATATAAACTTTGTCCAGCTTGTTCAGACTTATGGATTTTTTTCCCTTAGTCTTGAACACATTCTGTGGAATAACTGGACCCTTTTGTCCTGCCAGTTTTTGCCCCTTTTCCTCTTGGGTTTAATATACCCAAGTCCACTTCCAGGTGTTCCAAAGAAGGTATCTATATTGGGCAATACAGTTTTAGGTTTAGAAAATTTTTGTACTAATCTTTTCTCATTCAGGAGTTTGAGTTCCAGCTCCTGAATAGTTGCTTCATTCTGCTTAAATAATAAGATTTGATCAACAATGATCTTAGTTAGCATTGCCAACTTAGAACTTTGAAGACCAATTTTCTGAGTATCCATCTTATGATGATACTCAAAAACTTTTAGTGATGTTATCTCTATAGCTTGTATTTTGAGAAGCTTCTAGCTATTTACTAGGGCTTCTAACAGCTTTCCAAATTTGACTATGAGCTGGTGTAGTTCAGTCACAAAGTTAGTCTCATGTAAATCAAACTTTGAGTCACATGAGTCTAGCTCAACCCCAGTCTCTTATACAAGAGTTTTAGAACATGTTGAATTATCATAGATTACCTGAGTCTCCAGACAGTCAAGAGCTTCTGTTTCTGGATCATCAGATAGTTCCATTAAATTGATCTCCATATCTTCTTCAGAATCACCAAAGTGTGATGAAGTTGTGGAGCTTTTCCCCTTGTATATGGCCTTTCTGATGAACTCTTCTTCATAGGAGAATAGTCCAGCAAGTTCTTCTTCTGACTCAGGTTAGTCAGTATCACTATCAGATACGGTCTTGGATTTCTTTGTCATCAGACCCTTCTCTGATTTCTTGTTCTTATAGAACTTTTTTTCTTTAGACTTTTCGTTCTCCTTCCTTTTTACTGGACAGTCAGCTATGACATGCTCAGGCCATTTACAACAAAAGCAAATAATATCAGTCTTAAATTGTTTATTCTGATGAGACTCATACCTGACCACAGATTTGTCTCTGTGATTGTCTTTTCTTTTACTAGAGCTTGATCCAGAAGGTTTATTTTTATTCCACTGCTTCCTTCTTCTTAGCATTTTCTTGAATTGCCTGGTAAACAATGCTAATTCATCATCTGATAGTTCTTCTGATTAAGAACAGGCTCCAGTGCTATCTATATCTTCATCCCTTTTGGGTGATGATGGGATTTCTCTTCTAGCTTCCTTAGATGTATCTGCTTTGAAGGCCACATATTTAGTCTGAGTTGAACTTCGGGCAGATTCTGCTTCAGCTTTTCTAGAGTTTAGTTGAAGCACATGTGACATAAGCTTCCTATACAAGTCTTGGGGTAACATATTTCTTAGATTCCCCATTTCTCTTACATCACAAATCTTGATTTCCCATTCTTTATTTAGGGATCTCAAGAATTTGTCATTCAGCTCAAAAGTTGAGAAGTTTCTGTCATAGTTTCTTAAGTCATTTACTATTTTAAAGAACTTTTCATAGCACAGTTCTATAGAATCAGTCTTTCCTTGTCTGAAAGCCTCATACTGCTAGTTGAGGAGAGATTTTCTGTCATCTCTTAATTCTTCTGTACCTTCAATGTATACAATGAGAGTATCCCACATCTCTTTGGATGTATTACAGTGCACAAGATTCTGAAAAGTTGAATTGTTTATTGCACTAACTATTATATTTTGTGCTCTTTTGTCCATGGTGGCAAGTACCACCTCATCCTTTGTCATTTCTGACAGTTTCTTAGGAGTTTGAACATTTGCATCTAAGACTGATGTCTTCATTGGAACATATGGTCCTTCTTGTATAGTGACAAAGATTCTTGGATCTGAGGCTTTCATGAACAATCTCACTCTCTGTTTCCATATAGTAAGGTTGTCCTTAGTACAAATAGGAAGTTTCATATAACTGAGTTCACTGTGAGATTTAGAAGCCATAGATCTGATATTTTTCTAATACCCTTTGGATCTTTTTTCGACTGTTAGGTCTTTCTTGAATAACCTCTCTTTGATACCACTTGAAAGATAATCCTATGGGTAGATAATCACCTAGAGGGGGGGTGAATATGTGACTTTTTAGGTTACTTTATCAGATCTTTATCACTTAACTAATTTTGCAGTTACAAAGACTTTGATCACAACACAAGTAAAAGTAATCAACAACACACATCACAAACATAATTTATAGTGGTTCCTCACTAGTAAGGTGCTAGATGGTGTTATATCTCCTCCTCTTTTACTCAGATCCAAAGATCCTACAGGCTCAATTTCTGTTAAGAAACCTACACTCAGACCCAACAGGTCTTACCTCAGATATTCTCCCAATCTCCTACCTCAGGTCCCTTAAGAACCCTACCTCAACCTTTATAAAATAGGCTTACAACTCAGTGATTCACTCAAACCGCTTACCTCAGGTCCCTCAAGAACCATACTTCAGCCTTTATAAAATAGGCCTACAACTTAGAGATAAGATCTCCTACCCACTCAGATCTCAAGGAGAACTTACAACATATTTAGGTAAAAATGAAAAATGAAATTCTCAGAAAACAAAAAATCTGTAATCTGATATATCTATTAGCACAGATTCTTCAATTCAGCAGCAATGAATGTCTTCTTAATAAATTGGCTGGCTGAAAAGTTACTTCTCTGGATCTGCAATCTTCTTTATGTTGATCAGCTTGATAACCTTGAAGAAATTGTAGTTCAGATCCACCTTGATCTTCAGATTGACTTTGATAAAGGATCTGGAGATATTCTTGAAGACCTTCGTCTTCTTCCTCCTTCTCAGGATTGTAATAAGAATGGGAATTTTTTTTGTTTTCTTATTCTTGAAGACACTTTGGACACCTCTATTTATAGCCTTCATTGATGGCTGGTAATTGAATGATGATATCAACGTTTGACATCATACTTCAAAATTCTCCCCGTAAACAGTTTCTGTTGAAGTATCACATTACTGTAGCTGAAGTGACAGTTCTGACTTGTCTTGACACTTCTGTGTTGACTCTGCACATATTCAGAAACATAAGTGTCGAGATGTCCAAAGTGTCTCAACACTTGTGTCGAGACATCTTAACAGTCTCGACACAATTCTACTTAAAAGAATTTTCATCTGAAACTTGAGAGTGTCGAGACTGTTGACTTGTCTCGACATAACCATCTTCTGTGTCAACCTTTTTAATTCTACTTAGTGTCGAGATAGTTAGATTGTCTCGACACAACTGTCTACCTGATGTCTACATATTTTAATTCTGCCTTGTGTCGAGACTTCTATACTTTAATCCTTCATAATGTCAAGACAGTTGGTTTGCCTCGACACTATATTACTTAGTAGAATTTCCTATCTTCTTTGTATCGTGACAGGTGTATTATCTCGACACAACTATCTTAAGCTTTATTGTGCCAAGTAAGCTGACTTATCTCGACATTGCTGACTCAGTCTTCAAGGTGTCGAGACAGCTGACTTGTCTCGACACAGCTGTCTTGAATCTTCAATGTGTTGAGATGGCTGTCTTGTCTTGACACTGCTGACTTAGTCTTCTGTGTGTTGAGACACTGACTTGTCTCGACACAGCTTCTGCAAGTGTGTCAACACAGTTGAAGTGTGTCGACACATTTGTACTTAGCCATTTTTCTGCACTGCAGGTTGCTGAATGTCAACTATGCTCACTTTACTCAGCACTATACTGACTCACTTCGATGCTTTTGAACTTAGACAATTTTTCTAAAAAATCCAGTCAGGTTCATGTGTCCACCTGTCCAATCAACATGAAGTAGGCAACCTGTATACATAAACTGAAACATATATCAAATACAAACATGTGTATATCATTGAGTTGAAAAGGGCTTCTTCAAATTAAGTACATTGTGTCCAATGTACCCAATATTTTGCATTTAAAGTTCGGAATCGAAGTACGAACATAGGCATGGTGTGTGAATCCCACCCGAATAGGTTGGTATGGATTGATGATGTTTTTTATTATGCTTGTTATTACCGGAGAAGACTCCGTAATGTTTTTTTTTTCGAGTTTCTACAAGGTAGATTGCAGCAGGAAACCTTGGGGACTAACTCCAAGGAGCACTCAGAAAATTTGGTAGAATCGCATCTCTGCCAGGTACCGTGAGGCGGTAGTGCTATCGCCGGCGGTAGCTCCTTGAGAGATTTATTGGAGGCCTGTGTTCTGTAGACCTGGGGCCAGTGATGTGGGGTTGAGAGCTTTGAAAGCCCAACTTGGTGGCCTGCAAGCCATCCATTTAATATAATGTGATTATGTATTGTCTGGAGAAATGGGAAGGGGGAGGCCGACCCGCGTCATGGATTTTTGTGCCCGGCGATGTGAGAAATGGGAAAGGGCTGAACCTACCCAGTAGCTATATCGAGCGTCCGTGTGTAGTGTTACCTGTCGCTGCCATAGTTACGGGTCTTAGGCTTGGCGCAGGCCGTAAATACTACCAAAATGCTCATGTTTATTGTCATCTTGTTAACGGTGGTGAGTCCCTGACTTATGTCCGGACACCGAGAATGTGCCCTTAGAGCACGGGGTGTGTGGTCATTCTTGCCTATGCCTGTGTTGTAATGTGCTTAAATTACACTTACATTACTATGTTTGGTTTTGCTAATATATATTGCAGGGAAGGAGCACCGCCGCCCTGAGAAAGGGGTGAGGTCGTTATAATTTGGTCAGCTTTAGCTGACCGTTGCCTTGTTTTGCCACCGTCTGGTGGATTGTTCGTATGCAGGAATAGGTGAGCCATGCGACAAGTAGTGGGTTGAATCCCTTGTTGCAGTGTTGGCCCTTGAAGGCCAAAGCGAAGTGTTTTCTTTTACTAGTTTCATGTGTGGCCGGCCTGCGTGCTGAAGTCTATAAAACACTTATTATTTAAGTAAACAGTTGTAAGGCCATAAGGTCGAGACTCTTTGTGTATTTTTAACTTTATTCCTATCTTGGACTATAGTGTACATTCATGTTTATTGATGGATTCGTGCAACTTATTTAAAAGCTTCCGCTAGAATGCTCTGTGATAGGATTCAAAATCTCATTATAGTAATTTGGTATTAATATGTAACTCCATAGACTATCCGTGGAATATGACGTGGGGCCCCGGCCGAACCTTCTATTATATGCCATGTGACAGATGGGGGTGTTACACTACGAACCTATGTTCCCGGTCACCTATCCTTCTTTGAGGAAATGACTGCAATATTGATTGGCATGGACCTCTTAGTATATAAGCCTTTCTTACCGCATCTTACTCATTTGAAGGATACGCTGATATACTTTTTTTCTTTCCCGGATCCTATGGAAGCATCTCCACATCATATAAAGCGCCCATTACAATGTATTGAGCATCAGATGATGGCAAATGCGACACATTCTCGATACCTTCAGAAGTACTAATGGATAACTCTTCATTTTCATTATTTTTACTTGGAGGTTTATATCTTAAAGTCTCTTGAGATTTTAATTTCTTTTGAAACAAGATGATATGAGACTAGGCTTCTTTTTTTGACTCTCCGTATCACAATATTCTGCAATTCTATTCTATATGAATGCCCGAAATAACAGAATATTAACAAATGAACGTTCAACACAATGCAAAGTATTTAAAAATCTAGATACTTTGCTTGACCCTCTACTGGCCAATACTACGGAGTATCCCTAGGGATAAACATTCAACACAGAGACTGTGTTTTACTTAGTCACTACCTGACTAATACCTCAAAACACCCCTAAAAATAAAAATACATGAATATAAATTGTGATAGAGTATATGAGAGCAAAACCTTGGCCACAATCTGTAGCCAGAGAAGAACATATATCTCCTTCTTTTGTTGTCCACTGCTTCTGCTTGAACCGCAAAATGAATAAAATAAAAGGAGAGATGGACACAATTTGAAAAATGAACAAAATAAAATTAGGACAACTAAATAGAATATAAATTGATAATGCTACATGAAAGGAGAGATGGCCACTGCTTGATTCGCCACTGCTTATCTGCTTGAAGATGAGATCGAAAAGGAGAGATGGCCTGAAATCACTCACCGAACTTCCGAAGAGCTGAGTATGGTTTATAAGACTGGAATCCAGGAATCAAATCTCAGGCTTGTGGAATATGGAGAAGAAGCAACTGGAGGGTGTAGCTCAATATCGGGCGGCATAAACGGGAGTCGGGAGAGTTGAAGAGAAATGACCTAGGATCCAGGAGGCACGACACCGAGCGGTGCTGCAGATAGTAGAGCGTCGGAGCGGGAATGCGGGATAGAGCCACGGCATGAGGGAGAGGAAATGAGTGCCAAAGTGCGGGACTAGGCACGACACCGAGCGGCACTGCGGCTAGCAGAGTGGGACAACTCTATAGCCGCACAGTGGGAGGGATAGGAAATGAGTGCGGAATAGGAGGATAGCGGCAGGGAGGAAAATAGGAAATGACCTAACTCCTAAGGAGGAGAAAAAAATGCAATTTTGTAATAGGTGCACTAGTCCCGGCAGAAATGTGGGGGTGCACATTTAAAAATTTTACCTTACCTATACATATTTTTGGTCTACAAATATAGCACATAATAGGAAAGCGCAAAAAAGGGGGTGTCAGTGTCCCCATGCCCCCCTTTTAAATCCTCCCCTGCTCTCATCTCATTACATGCATGCATTATTCTAACATTTCATATTCCTCTTACTTCTCCTATAAATTAAGGCTGATTTCATCACTTTGGAGAGGACCGTTGGGATTGAACCAAGGGAAAAGAGAGGATGGGAGGAGTCCTCCATTGGGATTAAGGAGAAGGTTGGGTGGCTCATTTCAAGGATTTTTTTGATTTAGTTTTATTTTATGTATCTTTATTTTATTTGCAATTAGTTTAGATCTTTCTTTTAAGCAATTGCACTTCTCCTTCCTAGAAATAAAATTGTCTTTTTCATAAACATGCATAGCTAGTTTCTTGGCATTTGTTCGAATGAATTCTTAAATATTATATTTTATTATCTCTTTTATCAATCTTCTCTCCTCCCTCACCATCGAATCCTATGCGGTATCATGTATCCTTACCCATATTTTGAACCTCCAGGGCATTTGCTTGCCAAAATTATGTTTTGGGGCTTTTGGCTGAATCCAAATTACTGTATGACAATGTTCAAATCATGGAATTAGGCTTATAATATGGTACTTTTTGTGACGAGCGTTACACAAATTTGCAAACGTTCACTTACTGGTTTCAATCTAGGCAAATGAGTTCTTTAATATGCTCTCTAAATCACTCTTTTCTTTAGTAATAATTTTCATTTTAGAGTTTGATTTAGAGAGCAACTTTTTTCAGTTCATTTATCTTTGCCAAAGTTATCACTCTTGGCAATCAATTTTAGCCTTATACATCAAATATGAAAATACATGAATTACAACAATTTAAAATTTTCAGCCTTTTTTGCCAGCAAACAATTCCAAGCATGTGCAAGCCTCTACAACAAAAAACAAATAAGCAAAAAACGATGATCAACCGAGGCTGACCATAAATCATGTAATAGCACCCCTCCCCCTGGACATCTTAGTGGATCCCAGGGAGCATCAATCCATGTGGATCAACACACTACAATATACAAAATATAGTACAACTCAATCATCGCAGTCATGGCGACACCTAACAAGGAAAACGTGGGTCATACTAATAATTCCTATATTGTACGACCCCATCACCATCCATACCACATACATAATGCACTCATGACACCCAAATCATAGGATATACAAATTCCTAATACACACTTGGACATTTGTCGGCCCGGACGATAAGGCAAGACTCACATGCACCCAATATATAGGGTCTACAACCCTGAATATACATCTGAGCATTTACCAGTTTGGAAAATCACACCAAACAAATGACGTATAAGAGGAGCCAGCTCTCGCCAAACTGCATGATGGGGGTTCGTGTTGGTACCCTAGGTTTTGATTTGAGTTTAGTCTTCTCTTTTAGTCTCTTGACCCAAGATTTATCTATGGTCAAAGGTTAGTTTATAGGATAGATTCTCTAGTTGTGTAGAATTGCCTGTCTAGATGAAAATCTGGCTAAGTAATTTCTGGTTCGACTATGGTCGAACGTCGCTCGACTATCGTCGATCAGCCGATCGACGATCGTCTTCCTGATAGCTCGACTATCTGCTTGATAGGTCGACTATCTGTTGTCTGTGATAGCTCGATTATCTGTTGATAGGTCGACTATCTGTTTTCCTTGATAGTTCGACTATCTGTTGATAGGTCGACTATCTGCTCTTCTTGATAGTTCAACTATCTGCTTGGATAGTTCAACTATCTGATAGTTCGACTATCTGTTGATAGGTCGACTATCTGCTTTCTGTGATAACTCGACTATCTGTTTGATAGGTCGACTATCTGTTCTTCTTTGATAGTTCGACTATCTGCTTGATAGTTCAACTATCAGATAGTTTGACTATCTGTTGATAGGTCGACTATCTGTTTTGGTTGATAGCTCGACTATCTGTTGATAGGTCGACTATCTGTTTTCTTTGATAGTTCGACTATCTGATAGCTTGACTATCTGTTCTGATAGGTCGACTATCTGCTGTGGTAGTTCGACTATCTTCTTTGATAGTTCGACTATCTGTATCGTTCGACTATCTGTCTGATAAGTCGACGATCTCTGTGCTTCGGTCGATGATCTCCGAGGGTCGTTTGATGTTTTGCTGTATGTCTTGAGTAATTTTGTCATCTTCTATGATGTGATTTATTTCATATTTATTTTGGCATATTTTATAAAAGATTGTTTGAATAGATTTATGATATTATTTCCATGCAATATCTGCTCCATTCCTTATGCATGAGCTAATCTTTTCTGACAAAGTTGTTTGTCTTATTAGCTGAGATATGATTTCTGCTTTATCTGCCAGGCTGTCCTTTATAGCCGTTAGACTCAAAAAGTCTTCCTTCGCCATAAAGAGTCTCTTCTGATGTGACTTTCTCTAGTATTATTTCATCAGAGTTATTTGCAGCTTCTTAGAAAGCATTATCCTCTTATAAGATATCTGTCTGCAGTATTTGTTTTGCTTTATGCTTTTTGCAGCCCAACTTGCAGATTTCAGTAGAAGACATGATTCAAACTCAAATTAGAGTCGTTGCTGCTGTTGTTATATAAAGAATTCTTTGGAGAAAGAAATCAACTAGTTCTCATATACAAAAAGCTAACAGCAGCATTCAAGCTTACATCTTACAGTTTACAACTGCTCTCAGCTCGTTCACATTCAACTGAGAAGAAGTTTTAGCTCTTCCCTCTTCTTTAACCTGAGTTCTCCTGCTTACAGGAAGATTTTCACTCAGAGTTTTTTGAAGAAGAAGAAGAAGAAGATAGCTGCCTGAAGAAGAATTTTCTATTCATATTCTTTATCTTCTTGTAGCATTTTCCTTCAGATTTTCTGAAGTGTTTTCTGCACTGAAGCAAGACTTCACCTGGACGTTCTTTTAGCCAGGGGGAGCCTTGACTCTTTAGAGCTTTCTAGCTCAGTGCAAGTTCTTGTGCTTCTCTAATCTATTGTAAAATAGAGAAGACATTTTAACCTCCTTTCCCCCTCCTGTAAAGGGTTATTACTCCCTTCAAAAGTATACCTTGGTGGCAGGGCACCTGAGCAAAAACCTGTGTTAGTTTTTAGACACCTGATCAAAAGTCTAAAGGGTTTCTGGATCTACCTGAAGCAAATCTTGTTGGTGGCAGGGCACCTGATCAAAAACCTGAGTGGATTCCTACCTTGTTGGTAGAAGAGTGGACGTACCCAAGTTGTTTGGGGAACCACTATAAATTCCTTGTGTCGTCTGGATTGTTTAATTAATTCTCTATGCTGATTGGCTGTGATTAGATTTTAACTAGGAATACTAGTTGTTGTTTAGGATTCCAAGCCTTAACTGTAATTACAGTTGGCTGCTATTTGTGCACAACACTTGTGTTAGGCTTTAGGGTTTCATCTCAAATATCTATAACCTTCATTCCGCAATTAATTCCAAGGGAGTTGAGTAGACAGTCAACTTTGCTAGTGCAATTTTTGATTACTCTATTCACCCCCCTCTAGAGTAGTATCTATCCCCTTTTCTTTCAATTGGTATCAGAGGGAGGTTGTCTGACTGCATAGGATAACACCTAAGTCACAAGATCCTGATAGATACCAAAGTTTATAGATATTCACTTTCACTATCATGGCCCAGTTCAAGGATTACTCTAGCACCAGACCTCCAGCATGCAACTTAGCCAAGTTCAGCATCTGGAAGGCAAGGATTAAATTATATATGAACTCTATTGATGAGAGTATTTTTGCTTCTATTTTGTCAGGACCACCAAGAGCACCTGCTACAGCTACTGCTTCATCATCAACTGATATGAGTGCAGTGCCTCCTCCAGATTACAATGATGAATACAAAAAGGCAAAGATAGCAGATGCTAAGGCAATGAACATTCTGGCTCAGACAATGTCTGATGAAGTATTCCAGAAGGTTGCTGACTGCTCCTCAGCAAAAGCAATGTGGGATACACTGAACTAGATTATAGCTGGTTCAGCTGATGAAAGGAAGGACAGAAGGTCCAACCTTATCTCCCAGTATGAGAATTTCAAGAAAACTGATGCTGAATCAGTTGAAGCAATGTACACAAGGCTCAGCTCAATCATCAATGAGCTGAGGACTCTTGACAAGGATATTTCATTGACAGAGGTCAATGATAAGATTCTTATGTGCTTCCCTAGCACATGGGATCTGAGGATCTGGCCTATCAAGGAGGCCAGAAGCACAATAGAAATTTCAACAGAAGCCCTTTTCGGTAAGCTCAAGTCTTTTGAGCAAGTGGTGAAGTCCAGGGAAGCTGAGGCTGAAGCAAAGACTCCAACTCCCACAAGAAAAGAGCAAACTCTTGCTCTCAAAGCTGATGATGCTTCTGAAGGAAGCCAGTCCAATGAGGAACTGATGGCATTATTTGCCAAAAGGTTTCTCAAGATGGGAAGGAAAGATTTCAGAAAGAAGTCTTCAAAATATGAAGAAAAACCAAGGTATGATCGCACTCCTACTAAAGAAATAATTTGCTATGGTTGCAGGAAGCCTGGACATATTCTTCCAGATTGTCAAGAGGAAAAGAATAAAGAGAAAAGGAAAGACAAGGATCAGCATAGGAAGCATTCCAAGCCATCCTCCTACAAGAACAAAAAGAAGGAGAAAGGTTTTATTGCTGAAACCTGGAGCGATTCTGATGAGGAATCTTCCTCCTCAAGCTCCAGTGAGGATGAGGAAGAAAAGAAGGCAAAGGAAGTTTGTCTGATGGCAATTGATGCCTGCAGCAATCACTCAGCTGTAGAGAGTTCAGATTCTGATGAAGAAATGCCAACTGAAGATGAGGTATTGTCTTCTTACGATTTTACATCTGTTGAATTTAAATCAGATTTTAAATCCTTATGTTTAGATTTAATTAGTTCTGAAAAGGAAATAAAAGAGCTTAGAAATAAACTAGCTAAATCTGAATTAATTTCCATTGAAAACATTAGGTTAACAGCAGAACTCACTAATTCTAGTGAAGAAATAAAATTCCTTAAGAATGAATTAGCTAAGTCCAAAAGGTTAGAAGAATCTCTGAATGGTAGAAGCCTTAAGTTGCTTGAAATAACCAGCATGTCTAACACTAGGTCAGGCAATAACAAATTAGGCTTAGGAGCTTCTTCTAGTGAACCCCCAATCATTCTTAAAAATCAACTTTCAACTCCACTGAATTTTATTTCATCTAGTGGAATAAAGAACACTAAGCAAGTTAATCAAGTTAATAAAGCTTTAAATAAAGCTAAGAGAGAGAAAAGAAAACTAAAATTTAAGGAAATACAAAGAGCGTCGAACGCTGCTCGACGATTGCAGGCCCAATGGTCGAACGGAGATCGACGATCTGGGCACCCATCGTCGAACGCTGATCGACGTTTTCAATATGAATTTCAAAACTTCAACCAGAACTTTAGAAACCAGAATGAAAATAGAAACCCCAGGTTCATTGACCCATCATCTGCATGGAGAATCCCACCTAGGAGATCTTACCCGTTAGGTTATCACCCTCAACCTGCTTATTCATTTATTTCCAGTTTTTCTTATGTGAAAAACAAGGGACCCAAGGTTACCTGGGTCTACAATGTTTAATTGATTTATCTATAGGTGAAGACCTATCCTATCACTCAGAATAAGTGGTATTTGGATAGTGGTTGCTCCAAGCATATGATAGGAAATAAAGAACATCTGTCAAGATTCAAGGCCAAGCTTGGCCCAAAGGTAATCTTTGGAGATTCAAGCTGTGGTCAAACTGAAGGCTATGGCAGGATGACAATTGGAGCTGTAACATTCAAGAGAGTTGCTTATGTAACTGGACTGAAACATAATCTCATTTCAGTAAGTCAGTTATGTGATGCTGGATACTAGGTATCATTTTCTAACTCTCTTTGTAATATTACTTTAAATAATAATGTTGTATTAGTAGGTATTAGACAAGGTAACATTTATTTAGTAGATTTTAACTCAACTCACTCTGAAATCTGCTTATTTAATGAAGTAACAAATAATAATACTTTATGGCATAAAAGGCTTAGCCATGTTAACCTCAAGAACATATCTAGGTTATCTAAACACAACCTTGTTAGAGGTTTACCTTCTTGCCCCTACAAGAAGGAGAGCCTATGCAAGGCTTGTCAATTAGGCAAGCAAACCAAGAATTCATTTAAATCAGTAAATAAAAGTGATTCTCCTAGAATCCTGTATTTATTACATTTGGACCTATTTGGCCCAATAAATATACAGAGTTTAGGAGGGAAGTATTACACCCTAGTCATTGTAGATGACTTCTCTAGGTTCAGTTGGGTGTTCTTTTTGAGAACTAAGGCTGATAACTTCAAAGCCCTTACAGATTTTCTATTATGTGTGCAGACTGAGTACTCTACTCATGTGGCCTTAATCAGAAGTGATCATGGTACTGAGTTTGACTCTCTTCTCATGCAAGAATTCTGTGAGAGAGAAGGTATCAAACATAGCTTCTCAGCTCCTAGAACTCCCCAACAAAATGGGGTAGTTGAAAGGAAGAACAGAACCCTGATTGAAGCTGCTGGCACATTGTTGGCAGATGCTAATATGCCTCTTTCCTATTGGGCAGAAGCTGTTAGTACAGCCAACTATGTCTTGAATAGAAGTCTGATACACAAGCTTAAGTGTAAAACTCCTTATGAGTTGCTTAAAGGAAAGAAACCTAAAATAAATTATTTTAGAGTTTTTGGTTGTGTAGTTTATATTCATAATAATAATAAAGAATACCTTAGAAAATTTGAAGCAAAAACTTCAATGGGAATTTTTCTTGGATATTCCCAAGTAAGCAAAGCTTATAGGGTATTTAATAAATCTTCTTCTAAAATTGAAGAGTCTGTTCATGTGTCCTTTGATGAATCTCAAATGTTTTACAAGGAGAAGGAAACTTCCCCTTCCTCAAGTTCATTACAGGTACAAGAATCTAGCAAAGATGTCACTCAAGAGATTCTCCATCTTTCAACTCTTCATATCACTGAATCAAACAGTGATGAAGACCTTACAGAAGTTGTTGCTGTACCACCAATAGTAGATCAAATTCCTCCTGAGGAATTAATCCCAACTATTGCTGAAGATCACATCCCACCTGCTGATGTTGTCACACTTAGAGATCATCCTACATCTCAAGTGATAGGAGACATATCAGCTGGTGTTCAAACAAGACATCAGTTAAGACAGGATGTGATGCATACTTGTTTCCTTTCACAGATTGATCCCCTCACCATTAAAGATGCTGAGCTAGATCCCCACTGGATCATTGCTATGCAAGAGGAACTCAATCAGTTTGAGAGATGTAAAGTATGGACTTTGGTTCCAAGACCTAAAGGCCAACTGATCATAGGTACCAAGTGGGTGTATAGAAACAAGTTGGATGCAAATGGAATCATTGTAAGGAAAAAAGCTAGGCTTGTAGCTCAGGGCTACAGACAGGAGGAAGGTATAAATTATGACCAAACCTTTGCTCCTGTTGCAAGGCTAGAGGCAATAAGGATCTTCTTAGCCTATGCAGCCTATATGAAGTTTAAGGTTTTTCAGATGGATGTCAAAAGTGCCTTTCTAAATGGTGAGCTAAAGGAAGAGGTATTTGTTGAACAACCACCTGGGTTTGTTTCTTCAACACAGCCCTCACATGTTTTTAAGTTGCAAAAAGCTCTTTATGGACTCAAACAAGCACCCAGAGCCTGGTATGAGACTCTAGCTAGTTTCCTGTTAGAGCACAACTTTGTTAGGGGAGTAGTTGATAGAACCCTTTTCGTCAAGCACCACAAGGACACAATCCTGTTAGTTCAAGTGTATGTGGATGACATTATTTTTGGTTCCACTGATCCCAAACTGTGCAAAAAGTTCTCTAACTTGATGCATTCTAAGTTTGAGATGAGTAGTATGGGTGAGCTGTCTTACTTTCTTGGTCTCCAAGTAAAGCAAGATGCTGATGGCATCTTCATCTCCCAATCCAAATATGCCAAGGAATTGGTAAAGAAGTTTGGGATGGCTGATGGTTCAGCAATGCATACACCTATGGCTACTAATGTAGTTATAGATTCTGATGATCAGGGAAAGCCTGTTGATCAAAAGAATTATATGGCCATTGTTGGTTCCCTATTGTATTTAACTGCAAGTAGGCCAGATATAATGTTTGCTACATGCCTTTGTGCTAGATTCCAGGTCAACCCCAAGGAATCTCATCTGATTCTTCTCAAGAGAATCTTGAGATACCTGAAGGGATGTCCAAATCTAGGACTTTGGTACCCAGCTGAATTAGAATTTGAATTAATTGGATACTCTGATTCTGATTATGCTGGCTGTAGAGTTGACAGGAAAAGTACCTCAGGAACTTGTCAGTTCCTGGGAGAGAGATTGGTCTCTTGGTTCTGTAATAAGCAGGCTTCAGTCTCAACTTCAACTGCAGAAGCTGAATATATAGCAGCTGCTAGTTGTTGTTCACAGATCCTGTGGATACAAAATCAGCTTTTGGATTATGGGTACTCACACAAGAACACAAAAATCATGTGTGATAGTACCGGTGCTATCTCTATTGCACAAAATCCAGTGCACCACTCTAGAACGAAACACATTGAGATCCGGCACCATTTCCTGAGAGATTGTGTGGAAAAGAACAAGATCAGCCTTGAGTTCATATCCACAGACCTTCAGAGAGGTGATATATTCACTAAGCCCTTAGATGAACAGAAGCATCTGTTCTTTTTGGTTCAACTAGGCATGATTAATGGAAGAGACTAAGTGTGACGTCTGTCTAGTTGAAACCTGTTTGAAGATCGTCGAACGACGTTCGAAGATAGTCGATCAGATCAAGCCTATCGTCAACCTATGGTTGAAGATAGCTTATCTGCTTGATGATCGTCGACCGGCGTTCGAAGATAGTCGAACAGGTCGAGCCTATCGTCGATCTATGGTTGACGACAGCTTGCTGTTTGTGAAGACAGAAATAGTCAAACGATTGATCGACTACTCTGCTTCAGGACCGATCGTCGAACAACTGTTCGACCATCGTCTCCAGTATCTTTTAAATAGATCGACGATCGTTGTTTTAATATAAAGTCGATGGTCGACCTAGGTTAAGAGATCGTTGTTTTTATCGTCGACGGAGAGCGTCTTTTCGCATTCCGTCTTCCCGCTTGCTCTTTGTCTTGCGATTTCTGCCGCTTCGTCCTCGCCGTCTCTCCCTCGTCTTCTCCAGCCCTTTCGATGGCGATTCCTCCAGCGCTCCTGATAGTAGTGAAGTTCGATGCAGGCTTCAGTGTGAATTTCGAGTCTTTCAGTTGCTGCGAATCCGGAATTGTGGAAATTCTCACCTTATGCAAAGATCAAGGTTTAGAAAAGCTCATGTCCTCCAGGATAAAGATAAATATTCAAGAGATCAAAGAATGGGCATTTACTTCGTCTTCAAATGATGATTCAATGACCGGAACCATTGGCGGAGAAGAGGTAACTTTGACTCCCGCCATTCTAACTGAAATATTTGGATTGATAAATGGGGAAGAAGATTACGAGCAAGATACCCCAGAGTTTGGGAGAATGCTGATAGAGCTGGGACATGCCGAAGGCATTCCCTCTAAGCTGCTTAAAGTAAAGTTTTCGTTTAAGATTAAGTTCCTTGCTGAACTCGTCGGAAAAGTGCTACTGGGAAAGCACTCCGCCCATGACAATATTACAAGGCAGCAGTTTGCACTGATGTGTGCAATTGTGAATAAGAAACAGATTTATTGGGCAGGAGTTCTGTTTGGTTTGATCAGGAAAAAGAACAGCAAGAAAGAAGTTACCCTGGGTAGGGTAGTTGGGATTTTTCTGAAGGAAAGATATCCCCATCTGTTAGTTTCAGCTGCTACTTCCATCAACGCCAGCAAGAAGATGGATCCAACCCTGTTCGCCAAGTGGAAAAGGACTTTTCTGAAGCCCGCTCCCGCAGGGGTTGCTCTAGCTGCATCTGAGAGCACCAGGACTGCCTCAGTCACTCCTCCCCTACAAGAAGCTGGCTTAGCAAACCTCTCCCTTCCATCTTCTTCGTCTGCATTGCCGTCTACCTCAGTTGAAGTTCCATCAACTTCAATTGAAGTACGACCTTCTGCTTCTCATCTTCCTGATTCATCTCCTGCATCTCCTCTACCCTCTCATCTTGCTAGGATATCTCATCCTAGTTTTGATTTGTTGGTTTCTGAAATTTCTACTCCTCCTCATTCTCCAATTCCTTCTTCAGATCACATTGATCACCCTGCATCCTCTCATCCATCTCCAGCTCACTCTCCATCTCCAGTTCACTCTCCAGTTCATCATAAATACACCATTCCTGCTGATCATCCATCCACTGAGATTCCCCCATCATCATCATCCTTTGAAATCACTCCAGCATTCATCTCTAGCATTTTGGAGTTAATTACCCCCTCAATCAAAATCATGATTGAAGAGGCAATTGCTCCCCTTGCTTCCTCCATCTCCTCTTTGACTGCTGCCATCCAGGCACTCTCAAAGTCTGCTGAGCCATCTTCCTCTAGGGGCCTGGTTTCAGTATCTACTAAAATCAGGCAGGGGGAGATGCTTAATGAAGATGTCTCTGAGCTGCCTTTGGCCTCCCCTCCAGCAGATCCTCCTGCAGTGGCAGAGAAAGAAATAGAAGATTCAGCTCCTCCTCCTTTATCTGAAAAAGAAATTTCTGATGCCTTATTGAAATTTGAATTCATTGTCAAAGTGTGCCTGGAAGAATGTTCTACTCCCCTGGTCGCCCTGTACCTAGAAGGAGTTATCACTTCCTTTCTAGATGAATTATGGAAGTTAGGACATGCAAAGGACAATTCTGAAGGTATCCCTTTTACTTACTTTTTAGACTTGATAACTGATATGCTTGTATGGGAATACCTGGAAGGGATGATTCGATGTCATTTAGAAAAATTTTATTCATAATACTACAGATAAAATGGAAGAAGTATTAGATGTTCAAGAGCCTGTTATCCAACCAGCTCCAGAAGCTCAATCTGAACCAGAACCAAGTGTTCAATTTTCTGAGGTTGCTCAGCTAGCAGTGCAAGTAGAACTGGTCTCCATGACAGTTTCTAATCATCAAGAAAAGGCTGCAGATGCTCAAATTGAAAAGTCTACTGTATGGGATGATTCCCCTGGATTTGATTTAGATACTCTCCTGGCACAGGATGCCATAGAAGAAGAATTAGAAAAAGCTGCCCTAAAGGAAAAGGAAAGAGCTGTGCAAGAAGCAATTGATCCATATGATCTTCCTATTTCTTCTAATTCTGAGGATGAAATTGATTCTGATGAATCTAAAAGAAAAAGATCTGCTAAAAAGAAAAGGAAAGCTGTAGCTCCTCGTCCTCCAAATCCAGATAATGATACTCCTTACTATATCCTGAAAGGAATTGATCCTAAATCAAAAGATTTCCAGCACTGGATGGCGTTTTCTAAAAATCAGCAGAAGCAAAGGAAGAAGTCAAAGAGGTATGACAGTCCTGTTTCAAGATGGACTCCTAGAGGTCCTCCTCCTCCACCTCCCAGTGCAGGAGCCTCAGGAAACCTTTCTGCAAACCCTGCTACTCAGTCTGAAAGGTTCAACCCATCTAAGTCAGCACAAAGGAGAAGTTCTCAAGGATACCAAGGTAAAACTCAATCTGGCTATCAAAGGCTTGATGCTGTTAAGGAACAAGTAAAGGAGGTGGTGTATCAAAGACCAACATTTTCTCCTCCTCCTTCCAAAGAACTCAAAAGCTCAACCTCTCCAAAGCCAGATCATTCTGTGAAGGCCGTTTCAAAAGGTAAGCGAATTATTTTCTCTGAAAAATCTAGCAAGATATTTGCTAAGTCTGCTCCTCCTTCTTATCTAGTTATTCAGGATAAAGAACCAGTTGATACATCTTCTGAGAATGTGTATGAAAGCCTAGAGCTTGATCCTAATTTTAGGATGCCTCGTTTTCTTGAACTTGTTGGAGCAGCTCAAATTAAGAAAGCTAAAGCAGAAGGAAAAGACACTGCAGGATTGACCACGATGTCAAAATTCAGAATGAAGGAGCTCGATAAATTCCAGGTTAGACCTGAGGTATTTGATCCTTCAAAATACATGGAAAAGCATCCTGAGGCAGATGTCCCAAGAGCGTCAGAATCAAAAATCATTGGAGAACAAGACCTGAAGTTGTCGAGAAAAGAAGCTCTAGATCCCTCTAGAAAGATTAATTTTGTTCCTAGTTCTTCTGATCCTAAATCTAACTCTGAAGCATCTTAAAAATTTCATTGATTGACAGTTAATTGCTTATCTGTTTGATTGATGTTATCTGCTTAGTTATTTCTTTTCATGCATTTTATTTACTTTCTGTAATTTGTTTTGTGTGTTTTAGTTGTTGAGAGACTTAACTCAAATAGGGGGAGATTGTTGGTATCCTAGGTTTTGATTTGAGTTCAGTCTTCTCTTTTAGTCTCTTGACCCAAGATTTATCTATGGTCAAAGGTTAGTTGATAGGATAGATTCTCTAGTTGTGTAGAATTGCCTGTCCAGATTAAAATCTGGCTAAGTAATTTCTGGTTCGACTATGGTCGAACATCGCTCGACTATCGTCGATCAGCCGATCGACGATCGTCTTCCTGATAGCTCGACTATCTGCTTGATAGGTCGACTATCTGTTGTCTGTGATAGCTCAACTATCTGTTGATAGGTCGACTATCTGTTTTCCTTGATAGTTCGACTATCTGTTGATAGGTCGACTATCTGCTCTTCTTGATAGTTCAACTATCTGCTTGGATAGTTCAACTATCTGATAGTTCGACTATTTGTTGATAGGTCGACTATCTGCTTTCTGTGATAGCTCGACTATCTGTTTGATAGGTCAACTATCTGTTCTTCTTTGATAGTTCGACTATCTGCTTGATAGTTCAACTATCTGATAGTTCGACTATCTGTTGATAGGTCGACTATCTGTTTTGGTTGATAGCTCGACTATCTGTTGATAGGTCGACTATCTGTTTTATTTGATAGTTCGACTATCTGTCTTGATAGCTCGACTATCTGATAGCTCGACTATCTGTTCTGATAGGTCGACTATCTGATGTGGTAGTTCGACTATCTTCTTTGATAGTTCGACTATCTGTATCGTTCGACTATCTGTCTGATAGGTCGACGATCTCTGTGCTTCGGTCGACGATCTCCGAGGGTCGTTCGACGTTTTGCTGTATGTCTTGAGTAATTTTGTCATCTTCTATGATGTGATTTATTTCATATTTATTTTGGCATATTTTATAAAAGATTGTTTGAATAGATTTATGATATTATTTCCATGCAATATCTGCTCCATTCCTTATGCATGAGCTAATCTTTTCTGACAAAGTTGTTTGTCTTATTAGCTGAGATATTATTTCTGCTTTATCTGCCAGGCTATCCTTTATAGCCGTTAGACTCAAAAAGTCTTCCTTAGCCGTAAAGAGTCTCTTCTGATGTGACTTTCTCTAGTATTATTTCATCAGAGTTATTTGCAGCTTCTTAGAAAGCTTTATCCTCTTATAGGATATCTGTCTGCAGTATTTGTTTTACTTTATGCTTTTTGCAGCCCAGCTTGCAGATTTCAGTAGAAGACAAGATTCAAACTCAAATTAGAGCCGTTGCTGCTGCTGTTATATAAAGAATTCTTTGGAGAAAGAAATCAACTAGTTCTCATATACAAAAAGCTAACAGCAGCATTCAAGCTTACATCTTACAGTTTACAACTGCTCTCAGCTCGTTCACATTCAACTGGGAAGAAGTTTTAGCTCTTCCCTCTTCTTCAACCTGAGTTCTCCTGCTTACAGGAAGATTTTCACTCAGAGTTTTTTGAAGAAGAAGAAGAAGAAGATAGCTGCCTGAAGAAGAATTTTCTATTCATATTCTTTATCTTCTTGTAGCTTTTTCCTTCAGATTTTCTGAAGTGTTTTCTGCACTGAAGCAAGACTTCACCTGGACGTTCTTTTAGCCAGGGGGAGCCTTGACTCTTTAGAGCTTTCTAGCTCAGTGCAAGTTCTTGTGCTTCTCTAATCTATTGTAAAATAGAGAAGACATTTTAACCTCCTTTCCCCCTCCTTTAAAGGGTTATTACTCCCTTCAAAAGTATATCTTGGTGGCAGGGCACCTGATCAAAAACCTGTGTTGGTTTTTAGACACCTGATCAAAAGTCTAAAGGGTTTCTGGATCTACCTGAAGCAAATCTTGTTGGTGGCAGGGCACCTGATCAAAAACCTGAGTGGATTCCTACCTTGTTGGTAGAAGAGTGGACGCACCCAAGTTGTTGGGGAACCACTATAAATTCCTTGTGTCGTCTGGATTGTTTAATTAATTCTCTGTGCTAATTGGCTGTGATTAGATTTTAACTAGGATTGCTAGTTGCTGTTTAGGATTCCAAGCCTTAACTGTAATTACAGTTGGCTGCCTTTTGTGCACAACACTTGTGTTAGGCTTTAGGGTTTCATCTCAAATATCTATAACCTTCATTCCGCAATTAACTCCAAGGGAGTTGAGTAGACAGTCAACTTTGCTAGTGCAATTTTTGATTACTCTATTCACCCCCCTCTAGAGTAGTATCTATCCCCTTTTCTTTCAGTTCGGTTCAGCCTCATCCCGTTGCCCATATCAACGTGAAAATGACCGCTTAACTAAAGGTATGTTGCCTGTCTAACTACACCATGTAGGTGCTCTTTTATCTGTACCCATTTGCATCAATCACAATCACATACACGAGAATGCCCTCAATCAAACATGCTAAACATCTAGTTCATCAACAAAACCATGGCATCACAACCGCTATTCATTGATCATATCCACAATCTCTCTCAAAAAATCATTCATGTCTAGGTTGTCATAGTTTGTATTCACAAATCGCATAACTTTCATTATTCCCACAAATGTTTAATCCACCTAAGGGTTACTACTCTCTTGATTCCAAGTTCATTGTTTCTATCTACAATCTCAACCTACCACTATATAACATCTATGGATAATACACATTATTGTATCTCCAAAGACATTATTTACGTTGCGCCGCACTACAAGGTGTCTCAAGTTTCGAAACCATTAATCATAATAAATGATCTATAACCACCACAATTGGGACAACATATATCACTACTATGGATTTGTTCCGTAATGGAGCTATTCCGCATAACCGTTAATTCAACCCACCAATTACAATAATATACTCGTTTACAAGGAATTTATCATATATTCAAGAACATTTTTCATGACTTATGATTTGTTAGTGTTACCACCATAAGATGTCTCCATAATCAAAGTCGCATGGAACCTATTATTAAACCAGCAAGTCATATCCAATGATTTTATTACATTCTCATGCTTTTACGAGGTGAATACCTCAAATCGGCATAATCTCACGAAGGCCCTAAATCCTACTGGGATTCATGATTACGACTGTACTTGATTCACATTCTGCAATGATTACATACAACATACACATAATTATCCGTCAGCACATAATTCATCCAACACCGAATCAGGCCACCGACCACGATTAGGCTTCACGCACAATGTCTATCCCAAAATCAAACTCGAGCATCTAATGCAAGCATGTTGGGATCACAATCCCATGCTTCGGTTATTCAGAATGAACTGTGGTTACCTAACCTCTCTAATTAGAGGAAATGAGTGTTATAATCACAATATATGCATAGAAGAAAATAAGGAAATAAATCATATCCTAAATCCAGTGAGAAGAAGACCTTCACCTTCACCCCTTCCATCCCCGACCATTAAAGCCTCAAGAAAATGGGTGGACATTTAGCGCAAAGAAATTTTCTATCGGTTATAGATCGTCAATCAAAGTTTCCAAGCTCCGACAATGGCAAAATCGCCTCCAAGGAACCATGCAATCTCCCCATTACCTTCTCCTTCTCCTCGCTGCTCAAGTCACGAAATGATCCTTTCTTCGCCTCCATACGACATTTTAGGGCATTAAAACAAAATAGTGATTGTTGGATTGAGATCCACATCTTAGATTTTAAGTTATTACGCCGATCGCACACACCGTCTTTTGTAAAGTGCATGGTTGTGAGTATATCACTCAATAATATTCAAATCTCTTCATTTCTACTTAAAACACTAGTCTTTTCTATTTATTCGCACACAGTCGTGCACGAAGGACATTCTACTAACTGCAATTTTCTTCGCTTGCGGCCGAACTCAAGGTCCTTCATAAAACACCCGATCATCTTCGGATTGTTGAAAACTACTTTTCGCAATAGCTTAAAATGCAATGTCATACCAAAAGAATGCACTGGTAGTGCCTGAAGGAAATTCAGTAAATCTTACTGAATTGAATTGTTGAACATCCAACGTGTGATGCTCATCCGTATAGCGATACAAATTATCTATAAGATTGAAAAATGGGATGTTACAACATGTTTGTCTTCTCATCCTCACTGGACCTTTGTATGCTTGACTCATCAGAACTTAAATCATCCCAGGTGGATTCCTTCAAGACTCTCCTCTTGTCCTTCTTTTCTCATTCTCTTCCTTCAGATATTTGAGGCAGATGCTTCTGATAGGGCTAGGCTTCCTACAATGATAGATCTCAACAGCCAGATGCTTCAACACTTTTTGACGACGATTCTTTCTTGTTCATGTACTTCCAGAACTTATTTTTGTGCTTTAGATTTCTCATTAATTTATTAAAGCCTCTGATGAACATGCCTTGTTCATCCTCATTATTGTCATTGTCCTCCTCTTTCTCTTTCGTTGAATTTAATGCAGAACTTATCCCATTGTCCGACCTCTCCTTTGCTAGTCATATACACTGGGTAATAACAGGCAGAAAGGAAACACCTGGGATAGAAACTTGTAACACCTGTTCTTATCAAGACAGACAACTAGGTAACAAAGAGAAACACTCATGCTTTACTCTATCTATCATGTCTGGGTTAAGTACAGTTCTCGTTTCTGAGTTCAAGAACAGTACTAGTGTGTAGTATATGTAGCGTATATATAAATTATTTGCACACTACCAAGTGATTTAAACACATTTACAATTATTGTAAAGCGTGCCATCACATCCACTTCCCCATCCATCTCTGTATAAGAGCTCATATTTCTGTTTTAATCAGAAATGCTTTGACTTATCGACCTGTGAAGTACTTTCATGTGTTTCACTCCAATAACCTCTGAATATCAAAGGTAGTTTCACAAATTCAAGTGCGATTAAATTAAATTCTATCTAAGGAGAAAAATAAAGAATTAATAACCTTAGCATTATTTGAACATCTATGCTCTTCAAAGTTGTACCACTTATCTCTAGTTTTTTATGACTTTAAACTATAATAGATAGTGGTGTGTAACGTGTTTGAATCATATATCCTTCTAGTTTTCTAATATTTTTAATTGGTACCTATGAATAGTGGGGAGACGTGGTATGATTGAGACACACTAAACCCCACTATCTATTACGGTTAAAATTAAATTCATAGAAAAACTTAATATTTATAATCAGTACACACCACTGCCACAAGAAAGTATTTCATTTTATTTTTATAATATTTATAATCGTTACCCGTGAATAGGGGGCATGGTATGCCTTGACCTCGTTATAAACAAAATCAAAAATAGTCATTTCTCAAGGTTATTATACCTTCTAAGAGGAAACCTTGCTCTAATACCACTTGTTGGATCGAGAGACTTCCTCGATAAAATATAAAACTACATATAAGTTAAACGCATTGAAAATATGATATTAAAACCACGAAAATCAAAGAAAAGAAAATTTAAATCATATTTATAAAAGTTTTTCAAGATACAAAAAGTTTGATCTTTATAATTCTTGGCAATGAAAAATAAATCTTATTGTTTTCTATGCTGATCCTCCCAAGAACCACTTGACTCTAGCCTATGCACACGCAGTTTTGCCTTACCCCCTAGACTAACACCTAAGTCTAGTCGGCACACACGAGGCAAATTTCATTCCCTAGACACACACTAGGCAAATTTCATTCCCTAGACACACTAGGCAAATTTAATTCCCTAGACACACACTAGGCAAATTTCATTCCCTAAACCTACTTCTAGATTTAGGCATCACATGCGAGGCAAATTCCCAACAATACAAGATATGCAATCAAAACTTAAATAATCAAAGACAAATACAAAAAGGAGATATAATAATTCTGTAGAAAATTCCTTTGTTACATATGCCAAAGGAAGACAAGGAAGGCCACTCGAAAGTAGTCATCATAGAATGCGAACCCTTCACTTGAATGATGTCGTTAATTTCAATCTTCCATCGCATCCTTTGAAGTTGAAGGAAGGGAGTGTTAGTGGCTCTTGGGGAGGCTAGGGAGGCCCTCTCTCTAAAAAGTCTTTTGTTGGAATAAAGATCCCAAGAGAATAAAACATATTATTTTCTCTAGGAGCGAGCACTGGCGATAGCAGGTACCGCCGCTCGGTAGCATCAAAATACGAGTCCCCGCACCTCTCAGCTCTTCAAAATGGCGGAGCATTCCATATGGAGGTTGGAGTTAACACTAGGAAGTATGCTATCATCAGGCGGTCGCAAAATTGAATTTCTCGCTCCCATTTCTCTCTAAATTGCGTTGTGACACGATCTTGCCATAATGAGTATTTCATCACTATCGTTGACGGTATCTTCGTTCATGAGCTGTTTATGGCAACCTCCAATATCTATAAGTCTACAACAAGTCCTCAAGGTCCACATCTGGTCGTCGAATGCAAGTTGACGTACTTGGAGTGCTATTGCCAGACAGTAGGTATTATCACTGGTGATAGGCTTTATTTTAGGTTTTGGACCTGTCAGTTTAGCTCGATCCTTATGTAGCTAATATGATAAGATTATAGATAAATTTTAGGTGGAATCTGATGAGGGGAAGGGCCGACAGAGGTGAGTGAGAGTTGAAACCCTAAAAGGGAGGAGGAAAGACTAGAGAGAGATTGAGAGAGGGGCGTTAGAGAGATAAAAGAAACCTTAGATTCATTCTTCTATAACCATTACAAGATCCCAAAGGCCCTATATATAGATGTCGATGACAAAATTGTAAGTAACACAACACAAAACAGATATTAAAACACTTAAATGCTACAACACGAATCGATACAACCCGACTCTACATTTAAATAGTTATAATAATGCAAGATAATTGATGGAGGATCCAATGCAAGATAGCTGGTGGCGGATCCGTAACACTCCATCCATCCATCAAAATAATCTTGCCCTCAAGCTCGTGTATCATGTGGGTGGCCGTATCATCTGGTACCTTTACCTCCCGCCATAACAAGGCCTAGTGACGGCGCAACATGACTGGCACACGTATATTCCCGCAGGTGGCGATGATCTGCTGCTCGGACGGGCGATCAGAGCTCGTGGTCTCATCTGGATTATCGTTTCTAGTCACTTTGGTATTTTATGTTTTTTTATTTTGAGGTGTATTTAGCCCCGATCGGACCAAAACAGTATTTGTCGTCCGATCAGGAGGTTTATTTTCTGATTAGGTTTACGGTTACAGTAGGCGGCTTGATATTTGGTCTATTTATAGAGCAAACGGCGGTTCGGAAGGGGTATCGTGGATTTGGAGTAGGGAATTTTCCCAACTTCAACACTTGGTGCAATGAGCGTGGATCGCAGCCAAGGATGTAAAGCTTCGCTGGTAGGCGAGATGGTGACTGCAGGGTAGCAAGGCGAATTAGTCAGCAACTCGACGGGAGTTGGTAACTCGGCGCGAGGTGGCGAGTTTGTGACAGTAGTTGCGTTCGAGGAGTTTGCGAGGAGGATTTAGAGGATCATTTTCTCGGGGCTCCCTTATCACCTTGATGTCACAACTACCTCTCCCCGTCGCGTGACACCATCAGATGATGAAGCGCCGCCGAGTTGACCTGGGAAGAAGCATGCCTGGGTGAGAGAGGAGTGGTCGGTATAGTCGCGACACTACCCGACAAGTAGCTCAGGGGTCAGGTTCCGAGATCCGGAGCCAATTGCAAGGTATCGTGATACTTGCCAGTGGAGCGAGTATGATGATGATACCAGCGAGAATGAAATCGTCACCACCAGGGAGGGAGGAGCCCTTTCTATTATGAGATCCATGCAACCCCAGTTCCCGAGCAGTTCTGAGAGCCCGTCCTAACCTAGTACTCTGGTAGAGATGACACGGTTAGGCATCTCCAGTGGTTTGAGGATGTGGTGTCCATCCGCAACATGTCAGACGCCTTCAAGTGCAGGTTCTTCTCAATCACCTTCAAGAGTAATACGAGAGAATGGTTCCACCAATTGCCAGCCGGTTCCATCTACTGCTTCGCAGATATGCGTCGGGGCCTTATGGCAAGGTTCACGACATCCAAGAGGAGGAAGAAGGAGGCAACTGCCCTCTTCAACATTGCACAAGGGCAGCACGAGAGTCTTGGTCACTACATTGACCGTTTATATGAGAAGGTCTTGGAAGTAGAGGAAGTTGATAACTTCACCTTGATGCTGGCTCTTAAGTTCGGCTTGAAGCAGGGTCTCTTCAACCTAGAGATCGGGTCCAAGCTCCTAAAGTTCTTTGTGGAAATGATCTAGAGGTCAAATACATTTGTACAGGGGGAGGAGAATAACAAAGATTTCTTAGCAAGGCTGGAAAAAGATGAGCCAGTGAGAAGAGAGAGAGGAGCACCTTCAGAAGTGATGGGTGGAAGGTTGTAGGAGAGGCAGGTCGAGAGGAGGAGGGAAGAGCCGAGGAGGAGAGAGGAGCAGAGGAAGAGAGAAGAGCCTAGGAGGGCAGAAGAGCAGAGTAGGCAGGAGAGGCCTCAGAGGTAGGAAGAGACTAGGCCCATGGAGGCTCCGGAGAGGTGGGGAGAAGAGAGGCGATTCCAGTGCCCTGTGAATCGGCCCCAGTGGAGGCCACCTACTAGGATATGGTTCCAGCAGTAGGAGAGTAGGACCGATGACCAGCAGGGTAGAGGCCGGAGAGGAGCTGGAGGAGTGGCGATGTCCATTGCCTAACAGGTAAATAAGCATCACAGGCAGGAGGCGCGAAGGGAGAGGCGTCAAGAGGTAGAGATTCCTCTCTACTATAATCTGCATCAGGTAGAGGGGCATGAGACGATTGCCTTGCAAAATTTTTGGGAGTCCAGGAGGAGGTTGTAAGCTGGAGCAGTAGAGATGGAGCAGCCTAGGAAGGAAGCGCCTGTTGGAATGGTAGCGTTTTAAGCTCAGGTGAGGAGGAGGAACGAGGACTAGGTCGACCAGGGAGGTCGCAGAGAGGTGATCCACGGTCTAGAAGGTGGACAGGTGGGAGTGATCAATGACGGGGCTAGACTTGGAGCTTCCCGCAAGGGAAGCCTCCATCAGATCTATCGGAAGAGCATCTCCTTTACCTCTCAGAGCGTCGCCTTGACCTCTCAGGTTCCATCGCCATTGGATGAGATGACCTTCTCCGAGGAGGACATGTTAGGGAATGAGTACCCCTTTCATGATGCCCTAGTCATCCAAACTACCATCGAGGAATTCATTATCGACCGAATCCTCGTGGACAACGGGAGTTCGGTGAATGTCATTTTCAAAAGGACCTTCATCGGACTTCAGGTGGAAGCGTCTAGGGTCAAGCTGCAGACGAGCACCTCTTTGGCTTCTCAGGAGAGAAGAAAGAGGGTGAGGAAGGAGTGGACCTTCTGGTCACCCTTGGTGGCACTTCTATCCGATGTCTCTTTGTCACCGTCGACGCGCCAAGCTGCTATAACGCCATCTTTGGGCGACCCCTCATCAACT
This sequence comes from Platanthera zijinensis, assembly GCA_039513925.1. Taxonomy (NCBI): domain Eukaryota; kingdom Viridiplantae; phylum Streptophyta; class Magnoliopsida; order Asparagales; family Orchidaceae; genus Platanthera; species Platanthera zijinensis. The sequence goes on along the minus strand of CM077088.1, from coordinate 128,687,608 downwards.
ACTTCAAGACAGTTCCATCATCATATCATCAATGCCTGAAGTACTTCCAGGGATATTTCTAAGTGAGGATCAGGTGCATTCAAAAAGCTGTTAGGGAGTGCTACCTGAATGCCGTTAGTACCATCATCTGGATGGAGGATGCGGAGAGGTTGGAGAAGCTACTGGAGATGGAGGAAGGCCTAAGGGCTGTTGGGGAGTTGGAAGAGCTAGAAGTGATCTCCCGGAGGGAAGATCTGGGGCTGCTAAAGGTCGGAGGATCTCTAACCATGGAGGGTAAGCGGGATATAGTCTCATGTCTGCAGGAGAATGTGGGCATCTTCTGCTAGAGTACTGCAGAGAGGCCAGGGATTTTTGTCGATATTGCCTTCTATCGCCTCAACCTGGATCCCAAAATCCCCCCATTCATCAAAAGTAGAGGAAGAGAATCACCGTGCGAGCTGGGCCGATCAGAGAGGTGGAGAAACTGTTGTAGGCATGGTTTGCTTCAGAGATCCAGTATCCAGGCTGGGTCTCCAATGTTGTAATGGTTAAGAAGTCCGGAGGGGGCTGGCGTCTTTGTATTGATTTTTCTATTTTAAATAAAGCATGCCCGAAGGATTATTACCCCTTGCCTGCCGCGACGTTTCTTTCATCACAAGCGATGGCTACTATAGCTATAAGATGATGCCCTTTAGGATCAAGAATGCGGGCGCAACCTACCAGAGGGTGATGGACCAAGTCTTTAAGGAGTAGAAGGGGCGGAACCTCGAAGTATTTGTGGATGACCTCCTGGTCAAGAGCATGAGCGTCGCGGAGCACATAAAGGATCTGGTGGAGACCTTCACTACCCTGAGGAATTATAAGATGTGACTTAACCCGGCTAAGTGCATCTTCGGAGCAGGAAGGGGGAAGTTCTTAAGTCACCTTCTTACTCCGAGGGGGTGGAGCCTAACCCTGACAATGTCAAGTCCATTCTGGAGATGGTGTCCCCAAAGGATCCCAAGGTAGTGCAGAGGATGACTGGAAGGCTAGAAGGCCTTAGTTGTTTCCTCTCCAAGGCAGGAGAGAAGAGTTCTACTTTTTTCAAGGCTCTTCGAGGCAACCAAAAGTTTGAGTGGACCGCGGAGTGTGAGGAGGATTTCAGAAAGCTCAAGCAATAGCTAACCCAAGATCCTCTCCTCTAAGGCCCACAGGGAAGCGAAGACCTACTCCTCTATCTCAGGGTAGGAGCGGAAGCAGTCAGTTCAGTGTTGGTCAAATAGGAAGGCATGAAGCAGCTCCCCATCTACTATGTGAGTAGAGTGTTGCGATAGGTAGAGACAAGGTATCCTATCCTGGAGAAGTTGGTTTTTGCTATGGTAGTTTCAGCTCGTAGGCTTTTCCAATATTTTCAGGCTCACTCCATCAAGGTCATCTCAGATCATCCGCTACGTAGTATCTTGGATGGAGTGGAGCATTCTGGAAGGTTGACAAAGTGGGTTGTGAAGCTCAATGAGTTTGACCTTTCCTACTCTCTGAGGGTAGCAATCAAGGCCCAAGAAGTGGCGGACTTCCTAGCCGACTTCTCGGTCGAGGTAGGAGGAGACGAAGGCTCTTTTAGCCCAGTCTCTTAGAGGATGTTCGTGGACGGGGCTTCAGGCAAGTATTCTGTGGGAGACGGAATAACGCTAGTGAGCCCTCAAGGAACTAGGATCGAGAAAGCTATCGAGATCCTCTTCCTCATCACGAACAATCAAGCAAAGTACAAAGCCATGGTTCAGGCTTGTGTCTCGCCAAGGAATTAGGAATCCAGGACCTAAAAGCCTTCACCGACTCAATAGTGGTCGCGTCATAGCACAGGGGAGAGTTCGAGGTGCGCAATCCCATCCTACAGAAGTACTTGGTCAATATCAAAGGTTTGATCGGGGGATTTCGGTCCTTCTTCATTGAACATGTACCCTGGGAGGGGAATTCAAAGGAAGATTATCTTGCCAAGTATGGTCCTCGAGCTGGGGGTAGTGACCGAACTGTTTTGACCGTCCATCGAGGAAGGGGAGATGATGGAGATCGAGCAAAGGATTTCTTGGAAGGACCTGATCGTTATATTCTTGACGACTGGCTGGCTTCCTGCCAGTGAGGGGGATCAGAGAAAGTTCTGGTACAAGGCTGCTTACTACCAGCTGCAGGAAGGGGAGCTTTATCGCAAGACCATTTCAGGTCCTCTGGCCAGATGCCTGTCAGAGGCTGCAATTCCGCGAGTCTTGGAGGAGATCCATTCAGGAGAGTGTGGTAGCCATTCGGGGACACGAACTCTAGAGCAGATGATTCTAAGGCACGTCTACTTCTGGACGATCATTCAGAAGGATGTCATGGCTTTCTCGCATAAGTGTTCGAAGTATCATCTTTTAGTGCCTCTCCGGTTACAGCCCGCTCAGCAGCTTTATTCAATCACCGCTCCCTGGCCCTTTGCCATTTGGGGAATGGATTTGACATCCCTTTCCCCCAAGCTAGCGGTCAAAGAAAGTTCATTCTCATCATGATCGACTACTTCTCCAAGTCGATCGAGGCAAAGGACCTTGCCAAGACCACTTCTCAAATTGTGAAGAACTTCATCTAGGGAGAGATCGATTGCAGGTTTGGGATCCCTCTCGCCATCGTCACCGACAACGGACCGCAGTTTGCTAGCTTGGAGTTAGAAGATTTCTGTAGAAAACTAGGGACAGACCTTCAGTTCTCCTCTATGCATCATCCTCGGAGCAATGGACAGGTGTAAGCTGCTAACAAGTTGATCATCAATCTTCTGAAGAAGAAGGTCACCAATCTGAAGGGAAATTGGGCAGAGCAACTCCCCTAGGTCCTATGGGCTCTAAGAACAACTCCTAACTCAGCCATAGGGGAAACACCCTTAAATTTATCCCACGGGTCTGATGCACTCATCCCGGTAGAATTTGAGGTTCGGAGCCCAAGGGTCGTGGAAACATGAGAAGGCAGTGAAGAGTGGCACTTGGAAAATGAAGATGCACAAGATCTCTCACTAGACTACATCGAGGAGCTCCATGACTTAGCCTCCATCCGCCAGGAGGAAATCAAGAGGCAAAGGAAAAACACTTCGACAAAAATGTCCCCCTCAAGCATTTTCTCGCAGGAGACCTGGCTATGAAGAAGGTTGACTCCGCGGGAAGGGGAGCTGCCGTTGGCAAGCTACATGCCAACTGGGAAGGACCTTTCATCATCCAAGAAGCCCTAGCCTCTGGTGGCTACCGTATTCAAGACCAGGAAGGAGAGTAACTAGGGAGTACTTGGAGCTGGGATGACCTGAAAAGGTTACGGTAACCTGTAATTACTCACTTGTAATCATATTTCAATATATGCATTTCCTCGCCCCCCCCCCCCTCCCGAGACACGGGAGTTTGCGAGTTGTCTTCTTTATGTTGATTCATCTCAAGATAGCTAGGAGCAGTGAATTCCAACTCAAAAATTACCTTAGGACACGAGCCCTCAATTTATTTATCCTAAATATCCCAGGGCGGACGATGGGACGATGCCTCGGGATTTAAGCATCCTTAAAAGACTGAGCCCCTGTATTGATGGCCGAGATCAGATTCCCCCTTGCATGTCGGCCTAGCTACCCCTGATCACATCTCTCCTCCTATTGGAGGAACTATCAGGAATAGGTCTGGATGCGAACCTCCTAAACTCAAAGAAGGATCTTCCTCATAAAGTGCCCCCTTGTGTAACGGTGTCATCGGTCTTTGAGAAGACTAAAAGACTCGCTCTTAGCGATGGTTTGTCATGTGGGGCAGGACGCGTCTCTATTAATGCCAAAATAGGATAACCTGTCGAGCTCTGAGGGGTACAAGTTTGTAGAAGGATTGTGGGCTCGAGTGTGCGTCCTGTAGGACCCCCCGAGATCCATTTCCCTTTGCTTGTACGTTGGCCTTCATATCCAGGTGGTAGAGCTGGTAACTATCTCCATAGTTTGATTGGGACACGAGCCTTTGACCTGTTTCTCCTATATAGCCCAGGGCAGATGATGGGACGATGCTTCGGGATTTAAGCGTCCTTATAAGACCGAGCCTCTGCATTGATGTTTGAGAACAGCTCCCCCTTGTATGTCAGCCTAGCTACCCCCGATTGCATATCTCCTCTGACTGGAGAAACTATCTAGAGCAGGTCTAGAAGCCAACCTCCCAACTTGATAAAGAAGATCATCGCCTCTTTAGAATTTCCTTAGTCCCCAAAAATATTGGTGCACTTAATTCTTTTGGCTATCTCCTGAGCAACAGGGCAAATTACTTCAGCACCGATAGAAAGCCTTGAGTAGTGGAGTTGCCATAACCTGAGTCCATGCACATGCTCCTCTCCTACAGGTCAACTATTTACCTCATGAGGCAATATCCACCTTCGAGTGTGAACATCATCGCGCATGTGCGAACAATAATGCGTGAGTAAGTGAAGTGGCAATGCATATACGAGCTACGATTACGTGACTACGAGCGATATCAACGTACGAGTAAGCACATGCTGAGCTCTCAACCTCTCTGCGCCTATGAGCCTAGCGAGCATTGTTAGGCAATCGAGTATGCGAGTATGGAAGTAAAAAAGAAAAAGAGAAGACAACATCAAAGACTTGTATTATACAACGATTTTTACATGGCTTTACAAATTTTCCTGTTCACAAAAAATATATTTAAAAGTATAAACGCAGGAATTCGCCGGCCGACTATGACTCTTCAACGCCAGTATCGGGCCTATACTCCTCGTCACCGATGGTGACATCCTCCTCGTCCTCAGCGTCATCCTCGCCATCATCCTCATCGTCACTGCCATCACTACTCTCTCGGATGTTGCTGTCATTGTCGCTAGAACTATAGGCCGAGGAAAGGACGCGATCAGGCGAGTTCGACTCATAGGAAAGAAGGAATGGGATGAGATCTAGAACTGTCAGGTGCTCGGCCTCCGCGGTGAGGAAGCCGTCTATCCTCAATTTGGCGAGAACGACTTCCCTCGATGCTCGCGCTTTCCCACAGCGGATAGCGGGCATCTCGTCCCCGTGCATGCGGATCTTCTTTCTAATCCCATGCATATACGCCGCCTCCTGCGGCTCAACCGGGAAAGTACCGAAAGGACCCGAGCGATCTTCGATGGCGACAAGTCGAGTTTCCAACTCGGCAACCCGAACCTAAGAAGCCTCCAGCTAGACCTTGGTGTTGGCGAGCTCTTGCTCAAGATCAGAGAGCTTCTTCGCCATCTCGATCTCGGCAGCCTGCGAGGATCAACCAAGTAAAGTCAGAAAAAAGTTCAAGTGCAGAAACGACTAAGTCGATCCGAGGAGGCGACCTAACTCATACTCCTTCCAGCGAGCAGACTACATCCCGAGGTTGATCTCCTTCTGCGAGATGATTTTCAGCGCCTTCTCTATCTCGAGGAGATTCCTCGCCGTGAAGTGCCCGAGCTCGACAGTCCGCAAGATCGAGCGCGAGGACTGATGGGAGAACACCATCGGGATTAGTTCCAGCATGGACTCAACATCTGCTCGCCCGTATAGAGCGAAGGAGACGTCAAAGGCCTCCCCCATGTCCTCCCAATCTTTCGACCAGATGGGGAGGTTCGAGCTCAAGGTCACCTTGTGCTCGCTCGCATACCTGGAAACCAGCGGCCGACCAAAGGCATCCCTACCTTCACGCACAAAGTTGTAGTTCGGGTGGTACCAGGGAGCCTCGATGTCAGCGGGGGATTCCCTCTCGTCGAAGAGCTCACGAGAAAGCTTTGCTCGCTTGCTCGCGTGGTTTGGAGACTTGGCCTTCTCCTTCCCCTTGGAAAGTTTCTTCCGGTTTAAGTTTCCCTAATCGTCGGCACGCGACTGGCCCTTGATGCTTGCCGGAGGAGGGATCTCCTTGACCTTGGCAAGCGAGTTCGATGGCTCTTGGCATGAGGATGCGACTTACTTCATCAGAGGAAGTGGTTCTCGCGAGAGCTCACAACACTCTACAGGTACCAAAGATCAGTTAGCATGATTTCAGAAACAAACAGAGGTGATGTAAAGAGGATGGCAGAAATCTCGCTTATTCATACCTACACAGGGAAGGACTTCATCGAGCATGTTGACGTATATGCGCCAGAAGGCGACATCAAACTGCCTCCTGCAGAATGCTTCGAAAAGCCTCTTGCGCGCACCTTACAAGATCTGCGGCAGGAAGGCGACTTCGGCGAGTTGGTGCGGCTTCCGCGGCATGCCTTCAAATTCGTCGATGACGAAGATGAGATATTCGCTCCACTAGTGGACCTTGTTCGCCATGCTGGCCAGTTTTCAGACATGGCTGCTGAAGAAGATGACTCCCTCGGCATTCGCGGTGAAGGCGAAGACCTTTCAGAATACGGAGAGGTCGAACGCGATCCTCTCTTCTCGAAGGAAGCAGAGGAAGCCCATGATCATCGCTACGCTGTTAGGGTTGATCTGGGCATGGACGATGCCGAATATCGCAGGATCTGGGGATATTTGGGCCACAGCGGAAGTCGCAGGCCGACTTTAAAGTGGCAGAGGGGCATGACTAGCTATCCTTCAAGGAAGGTGTTTAGTCGCTCGTTCTGGGTGGGGAGCCAGGCTGAGTATCCCTCTGGGATGTGACTTTGGCAGAAATCCACCAGATCTCGCTCGATTGTAGCAAACTTCTTGAATATAGCATTCGTGAAGTTGATCGCATGAGCATGTCGACGAGCGCTAACATCATCGGCGACCATCTTGAGCGAGTAGAGTAGAAAGCGCGAGAACTGCGAGTAGAGAGAGAACAAGAAGGAGTGTGCGAGCAAAGACAACTACTCGCGAGCAAAGGTTCAGAAATCGCAACAGCGTACTAAAGTCTCACCTACCCTTCTATTTATAGGCAAAGGCCAAGGGGTGTATATCATGCTTGCACGAGTATCCTCCTAAGTCGCGTGCTAAGCAAAAAATTGACCCTAGCTATAAATTCCAATCTCGCATAAAGCAATCCAGAATCTCGCCCGCTCGCTGGAACCTGCACGAAAATCGAGATATCACAGAGAAAGTACAAGTAGACATGAGAAAGCATGAATCAAATACAAGCTAGGCAGAATCAACACGAGATACAAATTCGTCTTATTACATTAAAGAATAAAGTTCATTACAATAGTCTCCAAGGGCGAGTACAAATGGAATAAAAGAAACATCTAAGTCCGAGGAGGCTGATCCGGAGGATGTGGATGTTTCCTAACCCATCCCATCTTGCGAGCTTGTCAGAAATGCTCGGTGGCCACTACAATCGCGTCGTCATCTTGACGCAACTGCTCTTCTATCCTCGCTAGTCGCCCAACGGATCCTATGCTCGCGCGCATGCCAGCCAACTTCTTACAAAAGAGCTGGACGCGATGGTCAATCATAACTAGTCGCCTGTCCATCTCTTTAATCACGTGGAAGCGGGCCTCGTAGGACGCCAGGCTTTCCTGAATCTCTTACATTTTCTCCATCCTCATTTCAAGTGCCAAGATTCGGCGATGAGGTTCTCAAATGGAGAGCTGGTCAAACTTGGCCTCCAGCTCGATGTAGGTGTGAGCAACAACATGGTGGCATTCCTTCACCATGGTGGGAACATGGTGCCAAGATTCTAGGAGTGGAAGGGTGACTTGTCAGAGCAGAGAGAAGTCGCCAAGTCAGTCAGCAGTCAACATCAACAGTTAGATCAGTTCAGTAGTATTGCGAGCTATCTTGCCGAGGAGACCGAGATCGTCGAGGAGAAGGGTTGCAACGAGCTGATTCTTGTAGGCCTGATGATGAGCCGCCAATGCGCTCAGCGGGCTGTCCCTGGCCATAACCTCCAAGGTTGCGACTTTAGTTTCTCGAAGGGAAGTAGCTTGGACTCCTTCTTTTTGGATCTCGTGGCAATCCCCCTGGCGTGATCCGAGATCCCATTGTTTCTGGGTAGAGTTCAGGATGAGGTTCACTGCTTGAAGGCAGAGGAGACGGCGAAGGCAATATCGTGCACATCGTCGATCATTGCGAGCTATCCAGAGGAGGCAGTGGTAATGTGGGTGCACTTTTCGATTTTTGCAGGTTGGCCAGAGGAGGAGGTGGAGGTGGCGGTAAAGGAGTGCTCGCCGCCGACAGCATGGTTTTTGCCGAAAGAGGCGGCGACGGTAGTGGGATGCTCTCCACCGACGACGTTGAAGTAACCAAAGGAGTAGGGACTTTTCCCGTCCCTGGCTGTGAGGTCTTAGTCGCCGGAGGATCCTCCTTCCTCGTTAGATATATTTGTGATTTTGGCCCCTTCTTGCAGCCGATGTTTATCCGAACATTGTGTGCAGTTCGTAGCAGATGCCGAGCTTCGAGAGCGACCAGCGGAACTCCTCGCAGCAGGGTGAAATCCAGAATATCGTGAAGAGTAGTCGCCGGGAGATCTGCGGATATGAATGACGAGTCAGTAGGACAGATCAATCAATGAATTTCTACAAAGTGCGGTAATTTTGCGACCTTGCGAGGCAGCGAGATCTGCCTGTAGTTGAGCTTTTGACCCGGCGACTTCTGGAATCGGATTAGTCAGTGGGGAGAGAAGAGAAGTCGGGAACATATATTCAGGGATGTTGCTCAGCCCGAGATCGTCAAGGAGTAGTTTGGTACTTGTTGAAGGTTCGGGTTGGTCGGTCGGGGTTGCGACTTTCTTGGCCGGGGAGGCGAATTCTCCGCCGGCGGGGGCGGATTATCGGCTTTGGAGGCGAGCATCTTCTTCAATTTTTTTTCTTGGCAGGAGGCAAATCAACATCGATTTCATATTCTCGAGGCCTTTTAGGTCTTGGAGGCTCGAAGAATTCCTACAGCGCGGGAATGCTTGCTTGGTAGGCTTCCTCGGCAGATTTTGACATCGCGTGCGAGCTCAAAATGTGTGCCTCAAAGACCATCCACCCCCTATTTATAGAGTTCAACAAGCATCCATCAAAGGCGAGTAACTCAGGTACTCGACCAAGCAGCTCGCCGAATAAGAGTTGGATGTTTCTTTCTGAGTTCCTACGTCGCTCGAAAAAGAGCGAGGATTGTGTACAATCCATATTCGTCGAGGGTGGACCCCTCAAGAACAAGGTCAGCAGAAGTCAAAGTCAGTGTGTCAATACAGAAGTCAGAGTAAATGCGCCAGACAGCAGAAGGCCTGGGCGAGTATGGCGAGCTCCCCTTACATACTCGCCAGGTAGGTGACTAGGCTCATTACTCGCCCAGCTAGGCAAGCTCCTCAAGGAAGTTGCCTAGTCGTCGAGGGGTGGGCTATAAATAAGACCCCACTCTCTTTGGATTTCCCTATAAATTGTACCCCAGGGGTTCGAGGAGAATCATCTGAAATCTCGCCAAAATCTCGCAAGTTTGTCTTCTTGGACGTCAGTTGAGCCTTTGAATTAAGTTTTTAGAGATACCAGATCATGACCTTGCGACTATTCCCTTTATTCGCCGCTATTTTGTTACAATCTAGTCTTCCTCGTACCCTGCTCGACCATTTTTGGTTGTGGAGGGGTTGCTTCTTCCAAGATTCCAGGTACGTGGTAGGAGCTTCCTGCCTCAGCTCCTAAGGTCCTATTTATTGTTCTATGATTCTCGTGCCTTAGCCTGCTAGCCATCGAGCCAAACCGTTAAGCTGGTAACCTTAGGCTGCCTTGATCTGATTTTTGAAGTAGGGAATTTTCCTGACTTCAACAGGCGGAATGGTAACACCATCCATCCTTCAAAACGAGCTTGCCCTCAAAATTGTGTACCATGTGGGTGGCTAGATCATCTGGTACCTTTACCTCCTACATGAACAAGGCCTAGTAGTGCGTAGAAGTGATGATAGTGATGTTGAGTAGCGGCGGCGCCCTAAGAATGACGGGCGGCAATAGTAATGGCCTCCGCAAGGTCAGTGGAGCGATGGTGAGCCGTAACCCCAAGGATTTCAGAGACGTAACAGTCAGTCGCAGGAACAGGTCTGCCGGGGTTAGCGGAGCTCGGGGCAGCAGAAGAGCGATGATGCGGCAGATAGAAGCGGCAAGACCGGGGTTAGAGGAGTAAGAGCCGGTAGGGGAGGCGACGAGTTTACTGAAGACGGCGAGGCGGGTGACCAGAGAGGTGTCGGAAGCGATAGGGGTGATGAGTTGTAAATATTCATATTTTTTAGTACTTTATTTAAGTCATTTTATTTTATTTTCTCTTTTTTTAGTTACTTTTGTTCCATAAAATGTTCCTTTTTGAATATACTCTTCTAACTTAGCTTTATTTTTTTTTCTGAAATTTTTGCAGAAATTGGTGAATTTTTGAAGTACACGCTCGTGTCAATTAGGTTACGCCCGTGATCGGGTCGTGTCACTTTGATTCTAGTGGAAAGTTTCCGCCTACAATGGAAAAATCAAGTAACGCCCGTGTCCAGATTGATACGCCCGTATCAGCCCACTCAACGCCTCTAGCAAGCCGATCACTCAATGCCTCCAGCAAGCCAACCACTCAATGTCTCCAACAAGGCATGGACTCAACGCCTCCAGCTAGGCAAGGACTCGATGCCTCCAACACGCCCATGTCATTTTGTCATGCTTGTGACCGCCACGTGGAATTTCCAGAAGAGCCCCGCAGTCAACCCGCCACTAACTATTCAGCCTCTCCGACATGCCAGCCCGACACTCCCCCCCTATCATGCCCGTGACAGGGGCGTATAATCGCAAAATTTTATCTATAAATTGAAATTTTCTATAAGTCCAAAGGGTTCAGTTTTTTTGGACCATTTTGCTGTTTGTGCGCTGCTCATGTGCAATTTGTGCTATATAAGGAGAATTCCCCCCCCCCCTCTTTTATGTTTGTTTTAGCTTTTTGTAACCCAACTTTTGTCTTAATAAAATTTGTATTTTTTTCTCCTTGTGTTGTATTGGATTGCATATGAGTGCCTCACTTTTATTCCCCTTTTATCCCTTGTTTATCTTTGTTTTTCTCTTTAAAATGGGTGTGTGTGTGTGTGTGTATGTGAGTAATTTTATGTTTTTTTTTATATTTTCAAGTTATCATTTTGCTGAGTTTAGTTTTAGGTTTTCTCAAACTTGTTAGTTGTTATGTTAGCTTTTCTTATCTTGTCCCTTATCTTTGTTTAGGTTTAGTTTTTTTAGGTGCTTTATATAACACCTCTACCCGTCAAGAAGAATATAATAGAGGGTCCGGCCGGGGCCCCACACCATATTCCACAAACAGGCGGAGACGCTACGAAATAATATCAAAACCAGCGCATCCTAACACAGAGCATTCTAGCGGAAGCTTCACGGTTGAAAACTTGAACTCAAGCAAAACAAGAACTGTCCACTAAACCATAGGAATGTATACAACCAAAGTATCTGGCCTTAAGGCCATAAAAAATTTCTCTTAACAAGGTGTGGTTTACAGACATCGGCACACAGGCCGGCCACACATGAATAAGAAGAAACAAAACAAAGCCCACAAGGGCAGCAACGCAGCTTGGGCTTCAGCCCGCTACGTCCCGCTTGGACCACAACCTCCAGCACCTGCAAGAACCAATCCACCAAGCGGTGGCAAATAGGGCAACGATCAGCATTCAGCTGACTAATTATAACGACCCTGCCCCTGGCACGAGGCAGCGGAATTCTATCCCTGCATAGCATTTTCCAATATGATATATATATAGCAAACCACGCAAGACGTGCACTACCGCACAGTCAATACATATCACAAATGTCGGCACGACGACCCGACGCTCCGTGCACTCAGGGTACATTCGGGTGTACCGGAAACACCGGATCCCACCAATGAGCATTCTAGTCTTGACCAGCATGCAAGCTGTCGACTCTCGCTATGTGATCCTAACAGGGACTTAAGTACCCAAGGTTAGACAACCATAACGCGAGTACAGATCCGCCTATCTCGTTGCTCACATCGTCAGACTCAAGACTGGACTGATGCGGGTACAGCTTAACCTTGCCCGTCCACCACAAGAGGTTAACCAAACTCGCACAATTTCCTGGACTTCCTCCAGTACTTCCTGCTGCACCAATCAACAGGTATGCACCATAGATTGCACACAAACAATCAAATACTCGGAGATTCCTCTGAATGCAAACAAGCATCACCAATCACACCATCACGTCCAGATGGGCTTAACACAGCATGCCTAGATCCGTACTCCAATCCAGATTCTAACAAGGGGGACTTCACATATCTACCCCAAGGGACGCCACAATCCACCGCATACTCGCGGGGAAGGGTTTTCCCTATGCACATGCAGGAAAGAAGGACTTCACATGTCCAAGACGGAAATCGTTACCCTTGGAAGTCGCCTCGGAGCCATGGAGAGAATTTAGACGGATGAAAGCCTTTATAGCAGCCTTTCCTTCGCAAATCCGAACTCGGCTCGCGATTTGGACCACCGCAGCACCACCGGCGGCCTGATTCCTCTTCTTCTTCCTTGCCTTGCTCTCCTCTCTCTCTTAACTTTAGAAAGAGAATGATGAAACTCAAATGAGCTTTCTCTTCTTCAATCCCGGCCTTATCAACCCAGGGAAGAGCCCAGACCATTGGATCTTGGTCAAAGAAAATGAACGGCTCTGATCAGCCCTGAATTTGATTTGCTGGGCCAAACACGGGTTGTGACACGCCCGTGTCACAGGCCGTGTTCCTGAAGCGGGGCACAACCGACTGAAAATAAACAAGAACACAAGCATTGACACGCCGGTGTAAAGCCTGACACGCCCGTGTCACACAGTACACGGCTGTGTACCCGGCCGTGTCACCCCTGTAACACGATCTCCTTAATTTCCCGAGCAGGACACGGCTAAGGCACACGCCCGTGTCCCTAACCGTGTGCCAAACACGCCCCTGTGACACGCCCATGTCACAGGCCGTGTTCCACACTCGACGATCAGGTCTCGAGTACTTGTCAAGACTACGGACACACCCTGGGACACGCCCGTGTCCCAGGCCGTGTACACCTGACACGCCCTGAGACACGCCCGTGTCTCAGGCCGTGTCAACCAACCTGAATCCCACTTTGGCTTTTTGAGATTTTTGGGTGTTACAATCCTCCCCTTCTTAATAAAATTTCGTCCTGAAATTTGGATGCAGTAGGGAGATGCAAGCATGACATAGAAAGTGATACTTTTACATATATGTTGCAACACCATACAGACAAGCAAACAGTTTACACAAATAACTCGGGGAACTCAGCTCACATGGTCTGCTCCCGCTCCCATGTTAGCTCTTCTCGGCCACAATTGTCCCACCGGACTTTGACCATCCCGATCATTTTGTTCCGCAACTGTTTCTCGGCTCGATCCTTGATCCGAATGGGCCTCACCTTTGTCGTTAGCCCATACTCAACCGGCACTCGATCATTCTCAATAACTTGAGCTGGATCCTTGACTGCTTTTCGTAGTACCGAGATGTGGAACACATCATACAGTCCACCCAATTCCGATGAAAGAGCTAGCCGATCGGCATCTTCCCCAACTCTCTCCACCACTTCAAATGGACCAAGGTATCGCGGACTTAGCTTTTTCAACCGCCGAATCCGAGATATGCCTTTGAAGGGTTTAATCTTTAAATAGACCCAGTCACCTACCGCGAACTCCACATTCCAGTACTTAGCATTGTAATACTTGGCTTGCCAGTCCTGGGCTATTAGTAGTCTCTCTCGAATAGAGCGTATTGTTGAGTTAGCATCCTCGACTGCCTTTTGTCCCAAAAGTTTGGATTCGCCAGTTTCTGCCCAAGCTAACGGTGTACGGCACTTGCGACCATACAGAGCTTCAAATGGTGCCATGCCGATGCTCGCTTGGTAGCTATTATTGTAGGCAAATTCCACCATAACAAGGTGATCTTCCCATTTCTTAATGAAGTCCAGGGCGCACATACGGAGCATATCCTCCATTGTTCTGTCTGTTCGTTCAGTTTGGCAATCCGTTTGCGGATGAAAGGCCGTACTGAATGCTAACTTCGTGCCCAACAGCTGATGAATTAGCCTCCAATCCTTTGAAGTAAATCGCCCATCACGGTCACTTACGATGCTTCGGGAGATACCGTGCAATCGAACAATCTGCTCCACATAGAGCTTTGTCAACGTTTCCACTGAATCGTCCCGCTTGTTTGGTAGGAAGTGAGCCACCTTTGTTAATCGGTCAACAATCACCCAGATTGAGTCATTCCAACGTTGAGATCTCGGCAATCCGTGCACAAAATCCATAGAAATATCCTCAAACTTCCACTGCGGAACTGACAATGATTTCAGGAAACCACTAGGCCGTTGACACTCTGCCTTTACCAAAGCACAAGTACGACACTTAGCCATATACTCGGCTATGTCCTTCTTTAAACCGGGCCACCAGAACAATTTCTTTATGTCCTTGTACATTTTTGTGCTCCCAGGGTGAATTGAGTACTTTGTAAAGTGTGCTTCATATAAATATTCTTCTCGCAATTTACCCGCACAAGGGACGCACAATCGACCATCCTTCCGTAATAACCCGTCATCCCAGGAGAATTGGTCACCAGACCCTTCCTTGGCATAGCGTTGGAGACTTTCATCAAGCTCCGTTGCCCGCCGAACCCTGTCCGTAAGGTCATATTGAACTTCCATCCAGTTCAAGCATGCATCGGCCGAAGAATCCCTCTCAACACAAGATATCTCCAACGCTTCCAATTCCTGGATTAGACGCTCGTCATGTATCCGCAACCAACTTTCCCGCATCGGAGTCCGACGACTCAAGGCATCAGTGACCACATTTCCCTTTCCGGGAACATAGTGAATGTCGAAGGTATAATCCCCTAGGAATTCCATCCACCTCCTTTGTTGCATATTCAAATCCTTTTGAACGAGCAGATACTTCAGGCTTTTATGATCTGTATAAATATCTACCTTCACGCCATAAAGATAGTGCCGCCACAACTTTAGCGAAAAGATCACCGCTGCCAACTCCAAGTCGTGGATGGGGTAATTACGCTCATGCACCTTTAATTGACGTGAGCCATAAGCGATCACCTTGCCAAACTGCAGGAGAACGCAACCTAAGCCTCTTCCTGACGCATCGCTGTATATCTCAAAACCGTCTGTACCACAAGGTGATGTTAAAACAGGCGCCGTGGTCAAACGACCTTTTAGCTCCTCAAAAGCTCGCGCGCACACCGGCGTCCAAATGAATTTCTGATCTTTTCTCGTCAACGTAGTCAAAGGCAAAGCAATCCGGGAGAAGTTCGCCACAAATCGTTTATAGTAGCCTGCCAGTCCAAGAAAACTCCTAACTTCGGCCACCGAAGACATCACTGGCCAATCACAAATGGCACTTATCTTTGTCGGATCCACCGCTATGCCCTATACACTTACCATATGGCCCAGAAAAGCCACCGACGAGAGCCAGAACTCACACTTAGAGAACTTGGCATACAGCTTATTTCTCCGCAAGGTATGCAATACAAACCGCAAATGGTTTGCATGATCTTCCTCCGACTGAGAGTACACGAGGATATCATCAATGAACACAATCACAAACAGATCTAAGTATTCGCGGAACGTTCGATGCATGAGATCCATGAATACCGAAGGCGCATTACATAAGCCGAATGGCATCACTGTGAACTCATAATGACCGTAGCGTGTGCCAAACGCTGTCTTGGGAATGTCACCTTCCCTAATCCGCAATTGGTAATACCCGGATTTCAAATCCAACTTGGAATAGACGGTTGAGCCTGCTAGCTGATCAAACAAGTCATCGATCCGTGGAATCGGATAATTGTTTTTCTCCGTCAGCTTTTTCACTTCGCGATAATCAATACATAGCCGCAAACTACCGTCTTTCTTTTTCACAAAAAGAACAGGCGCGCTCCAAGGTGACATACTTGGGCGTATGTATCCCTGCTCCAACAGTTCCTGCAAATGAACTTTTAGTTCTGTCATCTCTTTTGGTGCTACTCGATACGACAAACGGGCCACAGGCTTCGCACCTGGCACCGGCTCGATAGCGAAGTCGATTTCCCTTTGGGGAGGTAACCCCGGAAGGTCCTTTGGAAACACATCAACATACTCCGACACTATCGGCACTTCACTAACACTGGCCTTCGGCTCCACCGCCTCTACGAGTGTGAAGAACAACTACGCACCCTTCCGAACTGCCTTAACAACTTAGAGAGCAGATAACAACATCCCACTTAACCCTTGTATACCAATGAACTTGGTCTCTTGTTCGGTATTCTGCCCGAGTGTGACCTCTTTTGAAGTGCAATCTATACAGGCACGCTGCTCTGACAGCCAGTCCATACCAAAGATTATATCAAATTCCTTGATCGGCAATACTAATGTTTCCACCTTGAACTCCCAACTCCCTATCTTGACCTCAAGACCGCAAGATTTATCCGCGCACATCAAACATCTGTTAGGTAACAACACCTTTACACAGTCTGTCGTGGTCCGGATAGGTACGCCGACATGAAAGACGAACTCTTCAGACATAAACCAATGTGAAGCACCTATGTCAAACAGTGCTCGCGCCGGATACTCTCGTATAAGGACAAACCCTAAAACATCACAATCAAAACAAGCACAACACACAGTATAAAATAACATTAAAAACTGCGCGCATCTGTGACGAAATCCGCCTGCTTAATGGCCTCCTGTTGTCAAGGTTGAAGACCCTGGGCTGCGCGTGTGAGGCAGAAGACTCCACCATATTCTTCCCTTTCTCCGCATAAGACGCTCCCGTCTTCTTGTCACCCTTTGGAGGACCAACTCGGCAATCACGTGCGAAGTGTCCCAACTTCCCGCACGTAAAACAAGCGCGAGTTCCATACCCAGGTGTCTCTGTCACAGTCGCAGAAGGAGCTTGTCCAGTAGACTTGGACTTCTTTCCCCATCTCTTACGGTACCCAAACTTCTCCGGACGCGGCGGCTTGAACTCTGGCTTTATCACAGCCAAGGTCCCCTTTGCTTGCCCCCTTCTCATGTCCGTCTCCAAAGACCGAGCCGTACAGACTAAGGCTTGAAATCCCTGACTCACAGAACTCGAGAGCAAATACCGCAGCTCATCTCGCAGTCCCGCATAAAACCTACTAGTATTACGCTCTTCTTCGGCGAAGATTGTACCCGCATATCTTCCCAAACGTGTGAATTCATGCAGATAATCATCCACACTACGATCTTCTTGGTTTAACCGTTGAAATTCCATTTCAGTCGATATCCTTTGTTGCATTGGTAGATGTTGTGCTAAGAACAACCGAGAAAATTCGTCCATCGGGACTTCTGCAAGTTGTCTACTGGCCAAGTGATGCAGTTCAATCTCATCCCACCATAAACGAGCCTCTCCTTCCAGTAGGAAAGTGGCCAACATAACCTTTTGTCCCTCCTCAACCTTGATAGCTCTAATGATCCTCTTGATCCTTGCAAGACAATCCTCTGCATGGGCCGGTGACCCTGCCCCAGTAAATTGTGGAGGGTTGAAGCTCAAGAATTGCTTCAATTGTTGATTTGCTGCCCGCGGATCAACTACAGCTTCTACCGGTTCTTGCCGTACCCCAGCATGCGTTGGCACCACTACAGGACGTGCCTGCCCAGCCTGCTGAGCATTCATCACAGAAAGTACCGTTTCCGTGATGAAACATACCATTTCAGCGGATGGAGGAGGTGTGGGAACCTCAGTTGGTGCCGCACTTTCTACAGAATGTTGAGGTTCAGATTGACCATCAACACTTCTTGTCACCTATATGTGTAAAACACACAATTTATCGACCAAGTAAAATGACAAACATACAAAAAGAATACACAAGTTCAACAAATAAGTGTATTTGCATTCCTAAGTGGACATTCTTGAGTTCAAGTTACGTGTTATAACGACAGTACCGAAATGTGCTCGCCACCCCTCAAAAGAATTTGTCCGCGAATTCGGAAGAGATCGACCAACATGCTAATACCAAATTGTAACGCCTCTACCCGTCAAGAAGAATATAATAGAGGGTCCGGCCGAGGCCCCACACCATATTCCACAAACAGGCGGAGATGCTACGAAATAATATCAAAACCAACACATCCTAACACAGAGCATTCTAGCGAAAGCTTCACGGTTGAAAACTTGAACTCAAGCAAAATAAGAACTGTCCACTAAACCATAGGAATGTATACAACCAAAGTATCTGGCCTTAAGGCCTTACAAAATTTCTCTTAACAAAGTGTAGTTTACAGACATCGGCACGCAGGCCGGCCACACATGAACAAGAAGATGTTGGGTTATCTCGTGAGGGTTGGCACAACACTTTGTGCACGTAGCGGAAAGGAAAAGTACGAGAACAGCCCAAGAGAACTGGATCTGGCCATGATCGTTGTATCAAGAAGTAAACAAAATAACTAGGGCAAAATACCTTAGTGGCGTTGAGTCACAACTCAACAAAGATGCTCCAAGTATTGAGTGCTGTCGGTGGCGAGTTGTATGTGGAATAATATCCACGTCTCTATAGAGATCCACACGAGCAGGAGAAACACGAACTGCTCGTCGCACGAACAATCGGGAGGAAGACAGCCGCACCTTTGCAACTCCACGGACTGCTAGGTCCGCGCCAGGAGAGGCAAGAACAATGACTATCGCCGGAAATGGGAGGGTCAGCGGAGCAGACACGGCGGCGGCGGAACACTTCCGTCCGGCGATGTGCGGGATGCGGCGGAACGAGCGATCGGCGGAACTCTTTCCGTCGGGTTCTAATCGGCCGCAAAAGGCACAAGTCTCACACCTTTCCAAAACCCTAAGTGTCTATTTATACCAATGGTATAAATAGACCTAATGGAATGGCTATCCGCAGACCACACAGCATAGGGTCCCTGGAAGAATTCGGCGAGAATCGGCAAAGGCGTTCGGCGAGAATCATCCGCCAAGTCGTCGAGAATCAGGGACGATTCTCGACGAATGGCCTTTAGTCGTCGAGTCATACTTGATAACTCTCGACGATACTCGTCGATCGGCGAGAATCATCAGGCAGGTTCGGCGAGAATCAATGGATAGTCCCGACGACTAAGTCTTTGATTCTCGACGAATCTATCAGATTGATTCTCAACTAAACCCCCATAGTCGTCGAGACATTCTCGACGATTTGCCTTGGTCGTCGAGACATTCTCGACGACCTTTCGACTATCCATGCCCTATGAACTTTATTGGCAACAATTGCCTGACCCCATACATAATGGTGATTGGTAACCTTTACCAATACGGTCAATCTTCCAACTCCTCCATAGCTCTTATGTGCGACCCTGCAGGCTCATATTGCGTTGGTAGTGAGATTACATGTTTGACAACTTCTAGATCACCATGGTAACTCCAACAGAAGAAACAAAACAAAGCTCTCGAAGGCAGTGTAACATCCCAATGTTACTTTTAGACCCCTTAACTTAGATTGGGTTAGGCATGGGGTGGGTGTTAGGGCAATAAGCTAGGTTTGACCCTAGGTAGTGGGTTGTAGCCATGTGGGGCCCACCATGGGACCAAAGTCAAACTAGGTCAAACTAGCCTAAACAGGAACCCTAGCCACACCATGACCCCACCATGATGCCCTAACCCTAAATACAATCTAAGTGGACCCTAAGGTAGGCCATGGGGTCAGCCAGTTGACCTATGTGGAATCAAGTCAACACTTTTGACCTAATTAGTAAAAATGGTGCCCTAGCCCAATTCACTGGGTTGGGTCCACCCAAATCAACCCAAACTCATTAGGTGGGCCTAAAGTGACCCTATACCCCCTATGGAAGAGAAAAATAGGGACATGCAATAGTAATTTTGGGAAAACACCTAGGAGAGAGAAAAGAGGAAGAATAGGAGAGAGAAAATGTTAAGAATTGGTTTGGGCCACTTGGGCTCATCCCACCAACCCATAATGGGTTGGCTGTCCATATAGGTGCACTAGAGGGTGTGGGGACATACCATGCAACATTGGGTCAAACCCAAGCCCAAAACCAAGCCCCTCTCTCTCCTATCTCAAACATGTGAGTCAACCCACCTCTCCACTTACCCAACCCAACCCTAACCTTGGAACCCGACCCCTTAGGATCTAGACAACCCAGCTGGAGCAGTGGGGCCCACTCCCACACACCCAACCAGCCCACACACCCAACCCGAGCCCCAACCTTGGTGAAATCGCCCACCTTGGTGAAATCGCCCCCCCCCCCCTCTCTTATCTCAGCCCAAAACCGAGCTCACTCACTCACTCCCCCTTCATCCCTACCCCAGAAAGAGAGAGAGAGGAAAGAAGTCAGCTGCAGCCATGGCAAGCCGAAGAGATCGCCGGAATTGTCATTCCATGGGAAACCGCCGCCACCCTCAGCCACAACCTCCGTCGTTGGTCCGTATCCCTTCCCCTCTCACTGTGCTAGTATCCTAGATCCTCTAGGCTAGACGTCGAGCTCAAACGAGCTCGACAGTAGGATTCAAAAGCTTTGAAAATTCTGTAAAAATGGCATATTTCTGGGCTTTTCGGCTTGGTTGCGCCGCCGCCGTCCGCCGCTCTCCGCCGCCCAGTCGCCGGCCAGCTCTAGCCCCGACCACCGTGAGGCCGGGGAGGGACTTGGCCGGAGGCTCCGCCGCCGGCGATGGCCGGAAATGGCCCCGCAAAACCCGCCTGCACGGGTTGACCCTGCATGCATGCATGGGGAAGATGAGCCAGAGCCGTCAAATTTGCTTGTAGATTCGTGCAGATATTTTTAATTATAATTCTGTATTATTATTTTATGAATAGTATGAAATATTGTCACAATGTAACAGTAATTTTGCATGTCAATTTTAGGGTACCTAGAGACCTGTACCTAGGTTGAGCCCTGAATGAAAATTGTAGGTAAATGTGTTAAATTTAATTTTCCACCCTAAATTCAAGTTTTGGTCCAGTAGATTGTACTGTAGGGCTGTTTTTCTAGGACTGCTCCTAGACTAGGGCAGAAATTAAAATTGATGCCCAAGCCAAACCAAGTGTCATCATGACCTGAAATTTTGGTCATGTGTGTATTTAGGGCATCTCTAGGCCCTGCCAAAGATTTGGAATTTTTGGAAAACTTTTTCCTATAGTTCTTACCATTATATCAAAAAGTAAATTAAGGGTATAATTGTAATTATATGCACCCAAATGGCCCCAAATTTTGGTGGCATATCCTTAGGGACATTATTGGTGTCTGGTAGAAATTTCAGAGCAATTGGACCCCTGCATGATGGGTTAATCCATGTACATGTGTCGGCTAATTTTAGCCTTGGGGGTGCATTTAGCAAGAAAGGATATTTTGTGTATTTAGCCTAGCTGAGGCATCCAAAAATTATGGAATTTATCCCAGGGATTAATTAGAGTAAAGTTCACCCCTAGAATTTATTATGGAATTTTTGGGATTAAAAATCCTATTATTTGGTATTTCCAAAATAAAAGCCTTTTTTGGAAAATAAATTGTAGGAATAGGTTTTGATCAATGAAAGATCCCCAAAATCAGTCAAGGCAAAAATGAGGCTTTTAATTGACTTATGAAAATTTCATATCTCTATTTGACAACTGTTAGAGCAAAATTCATGGAAATGACCATTTTACCCTTTTTGTAAATGTTTATGAATTGGTATAAATACTTGTTGGAAAATTGTGAAAATAATCCTAGAGTTGCATAATTGTTATATTAGTCTTGTAGATTTATATCAGAATTTTTGGGTACACTGTTAATTATTAATTAGCATAATGAAATTTTTGGTAAATAATTAGGAATGGATTTTGATAGACCATTACACTGTAGAAATTAATGAAACTCTGCCATTAGTCATAAAATAGTAATATAAATGCTCAGTAATGTTCCTGGAATTTTGGTGTATATATTTCTTGTACTTCATTTGGAAAGTGATAAATAGGTAGAATTTGTATTAATTATGGGAAAAATAGAAATATAAAAAGGGAAATTATGAAATGTTGTAGACAGTAATATTTTATTCATATGCAACTCAGGAAAATTCCCTTAGGTCAGAAGATTTTAATTGATAATACTTCTTGTGTAAAATGACCTAGGGAATAATTTAAAAGATTTAATTAAAGGCCTTAATGACCTAGGAAAAATTATGAAAATCAACACACTCATTTCATTAGTCCATACCACCCTAGGATAAATATTTGGAGTCAGTTGGACCAAGAATTTAGAAGTTCGATTTCAGGGTGGTGTTAGGTCATGGGGTGCGCTTAGTAAAAGTAGGCTGGACTATAGGCCGCCAGGGGATGAATCAACAACTGAGTTAGAGTCTAAGTTCGGAAGTATAACCCTGGATGGCAGTTGCATTCTAGAGGCGAGAGTAACAGTGCAACATTAGACTTGCCTAGGAAGAGTTGACGGAAGACCGTCACTCCTTAATCCATACCTTAAGTCACTAGGTCACTCTATGTAACAGGAGAGAGAATAAGGGATTCGGGGTAGGCAACAACTAAAGTAAATATCCTTGAGAAAGGGAGCTTTGGGTTTCAGCCCATCGTAGCTCCTAGTGCCCCTGAGAGCCCTTCACCGGGAATACCTTGGGCAGTCCTGGGATTAACCTTAAGACTCTAAGTATGATAATCTGTAGACAAGAGTAGCCTAATAGGTTAAGTGAACTGGACATGTGCTCACTCGTGCCGGGTTGGAGGGACTTAGAGTCTTTTGACTACTTGCTCACCCGTGCAGAGTTGGAGAAAGGGATTGGTTTATATACACTCACCCAGGCAGGGTTGGAGTTTTTGTAGCACATACTCACCCGTGACGGGTTGGAGAGATTTGGGGACTGGATAGTCCATCGAGCTGGAGGCTCAATACACTATACTTGCATGTGCATATACTAGTGGCGGGCCATGCGGTACTGGCCGGTCGTCACAACGACGGCAGTACGGTGGACCAGGCGGGTGCGAGGGTTAGAAGGACCAGTAGGATGTTTATACTGGAGTCTGGAGGACTTTTCCTAATAACGCGCACCCGACCTAACAAGACTGACGGGTCATCAGCAAAGTGGTACGCAGAGACTCTAGAGTGCACTGGCGGTGTACAGAGGCGTACAAGAGAGGTCTAGGCCTGGTAGTGTGTATACCCGCCTAGAAGGCGGAGACGCCCGCTCCGCTGCTGCCGTAGCCACAACGGTAGTACCTGAGAGTGATGCTAGCTCTCGAAAAGTGGGAACTAAAGGTCTGTGATCACGGAGTCGAGTGTGTGTGTTGCACTGCATGTTCATATCATACCCACCATATAGTTGCATAACATTAACCTTCATAACAACTTAAGATACCTAATGTATAAGTGGTATGGGACGCTTATACATTAGGACCTGCTATACGATCCCTTAGCCTATAAGCTTGAGTGGGCATGTTTATAGGTTGAGGTTACGTTACTTTTCTTTTATATATATATGCTTGTGACACCTGACACCCCATTATATAAAATGGTATGGGACATTTTATACAATGGGAGCCTTGCAGAAGACCCCTTGCTTATGCGTACCCGCATAAGTGAAGGTTACTTTCCATTATTTACTTGATTACATATTCTGCTTAGTTTCCTGTCACCTGCTTCGCCTTTGCCACCCTTTGTTGTCCTCCACTTCGTCCTCCCGCACGGTGCCTAGGAGTTGCAGGAGGAGGTGTTGAGGATACGACTTAGTCTTTTTGACTAATGGTCGTTGACCTTACTATTTTAGGAGCTCGAGGAGGTGGACCAGCACGTCGAGGAGGCAGGACTTGAGGGGCAGATACCAGCTACTACTACCGGAGCACATCTAAAGGTGTGATGTGAGAGAGTTTTAGCTTTTCCGCTGCTGTATGTGAGAGTGAGAGTGATCATGATGTACTGGGCATAAGCCCTATTTACTTATATTTGTTGTACTCATTGCGGACTGATATTTCATTCTCTTTTGATATATATATGTGCTGTGGCTGTGGACTTCTTCTGCGTTTACTCTGTTATTATGCATTTATTCTCATATTGGCCGACAGGTTATGATCGTACTAGCCGGCAGAATCGGCGTCTTGCGGTGACGACTAACCCGTGCGTTAGTGTCACCGTAAGGTGGCGGTTCTGGGCATAAGATCCGGGTTAGCCTCGGGATGAGGAGACAGGATCTTACAAACTGGTATCACTTGAACACACGATCATATGAGAATACAGTCCACCACACTAGAACACCCCGCGCGAGCATTAGTTTGCGGACAAACTATGCAGCGGAAGCAATGGTGTGCCCATGTGTAAAAGCCACATAAAACAGTCCATTAAACAATGAGTTAGGCCAATTTTGACATTATCTTACCTTTATGCAGCCTCCACAGGATGCGGTTCCTCCCCCTCCGGCTGCCATTCCGTTCATGCAGACAGAGATGGGGCAAACGCTGACGGCAATCCTGGTCGCATTCAGAGATCAGCAAGCCCCGGTACAGCTACCCAACCCAGGGTCGAACTGGCTGAGTGCGTTTAAAAGTCTGTCTCCGTCATTGTATCGCGAGACAGAAGATGCTGTGAAGACAGAGGAGTGGTTGGAGACCATCCAGGAGCTACTAGCTGGCATCAGCTGCCCCGTCAGACAGGCAGTTCCTCTTGCCACCTCGGCACTAGATGCTCATGCAAAGAGGTGGTGGAAGTCGGTGCGAGACTCTACATTCGCCGACAGGGAGCTGATGGACATATCTTGGGAGGAGTTCAGTGACGTATTCTTGGAGCACTTTGTATCCTCCACAGACCGAGATGCTTTGGAGGCGAGGTTTCTGAACCTCCAGCAGGGGAGCCGATCAGTCATCGAGTATCAGAGAGAGTTCTCCCACCTGGCTAGGTTTGCAGGCTTCCATGATTGGGATGACCAGAAGTATGCGAAGAAATTCTATCACGGACTCCGCGATTCTTTGAGGCAGCCCTTGCTGTTCATTGCTCACGGTACCATGGCGCAGATCATCGAGATGGCAAAGAAGCTGGAGGCTGACCAGCTGATGGTGCAAGGCAGAGGGAAGAGATCGCTGGATGGGCAGTCTTTTGGGGAAAGCAGCAGATCATCTCAGAGAGGCAAGACTATTGGATATAGGAGAGGTGGGGGACGTCGTCGTCCCAACTACAGGCAGGATCAGGGGCCCCCTCCACCATTGGCTCCCCCACCTATACAGACTCCCGGGCCGATGAGACAGGATGATCGAGGTCAGAGGCAGATCACCTGCTATGGTTGCGGCCAACCTGGGCACATCAGGACGCAGTGCCCGCTTCAGGTCCACCCTCTTCCTCCTCCTCCACCTCCAGTGGCCCCTCTAGTTCACCAAGGCCGAGGACGAGGACGAGGCCGAGGCCGAGGCCAAGGCCGAGGACATCACGGCCGAGGCCGAGACCGGGAGCAGGTATACGCACTGGATCTCACGGAGCAGAGGGACCCAGAGGAGGTGATTACAGGTACTTAAAATTTTGTAGGATTTATAAATTGTAAATTTTAAGAGTACCTTGGACATTAAAAGTAATACTATTCTTTGAACTCAAACGAACCCAGGCATAGTGATGATTAGCGGCAAGCCCGCTCATACCCTCTTCGATACGGGTGCGTCACACTCCTTCGTGTCGGACTCGTTTATTGAAGGATTAGAAGGAGTGGAGAAGTTTTCCGGTTTGGAAAAGAGAGTGCGACTCCCTGATGGTACGGAACTTCGAACCACAGACTGCTACAATATGGATGTCGAGATAGGAGGCAAAGCGTTCGAAGCTCCGGCAACAGTTTTGAGGCTACCGGATTTTGATCTGATCCTAGGCATGAACTGGCTTCATTGGAACTACGCGCAGATAGATTGCCCCTCGAAGAGGATCACACTCAGACACGGAGACTCCTACGTCACCATTGAAGGTATCCGTTCCATCCCCCGCCTTTCTTTATCTTCAGTACAGACTATCAAGGCCTATGAACAGGGGGAAGAGGTATACCTCATTTGCTTCAAGATGGCAGTAGTAGAGAGTTCCCTAGCCGATATTCCAGTGGCACGAGATTATGCTGATGTCTTTCCGGAGAAGTTACCTGGACTACCACCATCACGGGACTTGGACTTCAGGATTCAGTTGGTGCCAGGGGCGAGACCAGTGTCCCGGGCACCCTACAGGATGGCACCTAGAGAATTGGCAGAGTTCAGGACACAGTTACAGGAACTGGTGGAATCGGGTTTTGTACGACCGAGTTCTTCGCCTTGGGGAGCACCCGTTCTATTTGTGAAGAAGAAGGACGGTTCGCTGAGACTATGTATAGATTACATAGAACTGAACCGGTTGACGGTTCGGAATACATATCCACTGCCACGGATAGATGAGCTCTTCGATCAACTTCAAGGAGCTTGCTGGTTTTCAAAATTGGATTTGCGCTCGGGTTATTATCTGCTCCGCATCAGAGAAGAAGATATACCGAAGACGGCTTTCAGCTCACGCTACGGGCTATATGAATTCACGGTGATGCCGTTTGGGCTCACGAATGCCCCCTCGGCGTTCATGACACTCATGAACCGTGTATTCGAGCCGTATCTAGATTGGTTTGTCATAGTTTTTATTGATGATATTTTGATTTACTCACGGTCTCGAGAGGGGCATGCAGAGCACCTAGCGCTGGTATTGCAGGAGTTAAGAGAATTCCAGATGTATGCGAAGTTCTCTAAGTGCCAGTTCTAGCTTCAGGAAGTGGCTTTCCTAGGACACACGATCAGTGGAGCTGGATTAGCAGTGGATCCGGCTAAGATAGAGGCGGTGCGGGATTGGCCACGGCCAAAGACAGCGTCGGACATCCGTAGCTTCTTGGGCCTAGCAGGTTATTATCGCAAGTTCGTGGAAGGGTTCTCGAGGATAGCCCTCCCCCTCACGTCCTTGACGAAAAAGGATGCAGCATTTGACTGGACAGAGCAGTGTGAATCAGCATTTCAAGAGCTCAAGGACCGGCTCACTTCATCCCCCATCCTTACACTTCCCTCTGGGAGCGAAGGATTCCAGATATATACAGATGCCTCCTATTAGGGGATGGGTGCAGTCTTGATGCAGCATGAACATGTTATCGCTTATGCTTTGCGACAGCTGAAGAAGCATGAGCATAACTATCCAGTACATGATCTCGAGCTCGGGGCCGTAGTCTTTGCCCTCAAGACATGGAGACATTACCTCTACGGGATTCATTGTGATATATACTCCGACCATAAGAATCTCAAGTACATCGACACGCAGAAGGTTCTGAACCTGCGACAGAGGAGGTGGCTTGAGTTCCTCTGCGATTACGACTATAAGATGCACTATCACCCGGGGAAGGCGAATACTGTAGCAGATGCTTTGAGCAGGAGAGCCGGCACTTCTGGACCGGAGCCCCGGGTGATGTCTATGGAGCTGCTACGCATGATGGAGGATATGCACATTACTATGGTTTCGGAGGCCGAGCCAGTGATCTATCGAGAGTACCTGGACTCTTTGGTCAGCGATGATGATATACAGAAGCGTATTCTTACACATCAGAGATTGGATACTGATCTAGAGCCTATTTTTGGCGCTTTGGAAGGAGGCAAGTATGAGGACTACACGCTGGAGGACGATCTTCTTCGATTTCGTGGTCGGGTGTACATTCCAGCAGGAGGTGGGATCCGGGATGACATCCTCAGAGAGGCACACTACTCCAGATATTCAGTGCATCCCGGCATCACCAAGATGTGGGCTGACTTACGACGGACCATGTACTGGCCAGGAATGAAGAGGGAGATCATATATCTTGTGACACACTGCGAGACTTGCCAGCGAGTGAAGGCCGAGTGCAAGAGCCCAGGCGGTGTATTACAGCCACTACCAGTCCCAGAATGGAAGTTCGAGGATATTTCCATGGATTTTGTACACGGACTCCCTCGCTCCCATTCTGGGCACGATTCTGTCTGGGTCATTGTGGACAGGTTGACCAAGGTAGCACGGTTTATCCCGGTCAGAAAAGATGCCCCAGTTGCTGTGTTGGTGAGGTTGTTTGTAGAGCAGTTCATCCGGTATCACAGAGTACCCAGGTCTATTGTTTCAGATAGAGACGGTCGCTTCACCTCCAGGGAATGGAGGGCAGTGCATGCTTACTTGGGGTCCAGGCTTTCTTTTATCACTGCCTTCCACCCGCAGACCGACGGTCAGACAGAGCGGACGATACGGACTATGGAGGACCTGCTCAGGTTATGTATTCTGGATACAGGGAAGCCCTGGGAGAGGCTACTGCCACTGATCGAATTCTCATACAACAACAGCCACCAAGCCAACATTGGGATGGCTCCTTACGAGGCACTTTATGGGAGGAAATGCCGAACTCCGTTGTCTTGGGTTCAGGATGTGGATACTCGAGCCCTCGGGACAGATTTTGTGGAAGATACGGAGGCCCAAATTTGCTTGATCAGGGATCGGCTTTTGGAGGCTCAGAGCAGACAGGCAAAATATTATGATGCACGACACCGGAAGGTGGAGTTCAAGGTTGGGGACAGAGTTTTTCTGAAAATTCGACCGGTACACGGTGTTTCTCGGATACGGAGACACAAGAAGCTCAGCCCCCGGTACATGGGACCCTACTTGATTTTGGAGCGTGTGGGCCCCTTGGCTTACCGGCTGCAGCTACCTCCGGAGCTGAGCAGCCTACATGATGTTTTCCATGTCTCTTCCTTGCGAAGAGCTCTTCTTCGACCTGAGCAGCATATCACTACTGCAGCTGGACGGTAGAGCCTGACCGTTCAGTTAGATTGGAGCCGATCCGGATCGACGATTCAGCCGTCCGAGTGTTGAGGAAAAAGAAGGTTCCGCTCGTGAAGGTGTTGTGGTCCAACCATGGAAAGGAGGAGCACACCTGGGAACCTAGGGATCTGATGCTGGAGCGCCATCCGGAGCTATTTTCATCAGGTACCTTTTATGTTATCTTTTAAAAGTCCCTTTAAGTTTCTACAAATAGAACCCGTAGACCCGAACTTAAATTTCGGGGACGAAATTATTCTTTTGTTTATAGGATTTGTAACATCCCAATGTTACTTTTAGACCCCTTAACTTAGATTGGGTTAGGCATGGGGTGGGTGTTAGGGTAATAAGCTAGGTTTGACCCTAGATAGTGGGTTGTAGCCATGTGGGGCCCACCATGGGACCAAAGTCAAACTAGGTCAAACTAGCCTAAACAGGAACCCTAGCCACACCATGACCCCACCATGATGCCCTAACCCTAAATACAATCTAAGTGGACCCTAAGGTAGGCCATGGGGTCAGCCAGTTGACCTATGTGGAATCAAGTCAACACTTTTGATCTAATTAGTAAAAATGGTGCCCTAGCCCAATTCACTGGGTTGGGTCCACCCAAATCAACCCATACTCATTAGGTGGGCCTAAAGTGACCCTATACCCCCTATGGAAGAGAAAAATAGGGACATGCAATAGTAATTTTGGGAAAACACCTAGGAGAGAGAAAAGAGGAAGAATAGGAGAGAGAAAATGTTAAGAATTGGTTTGGGCCACTTGGGCTCATCCCACCAACCCATAATGGGTTGGCTGTCCATATAGGTTCACTAGAGGGTGTGGGGACCCACCATGCAACATTGGGTCAAACCCAAGCCCAAAACCAAGCCCCTCTCTCTCCTATCTCAAACATGTGAGTCAACCCACCTCTCCACTTACCCAACCCAACCCTAACCTTGGAACCCGACCCCTTAGGATCTAGACAACCCAGCTGGAGCAGTGGGGCCCACTCCCACACACCCAACCAGCCCACACACCCAACCCGAGCCCCAACCTTGGTGAAATCGCCCACCTTGGTGAAATCGCCCCCCCCCTCTCTTATCTCAGCCCAAAACCGAGCTCACTCACTCACTCCCCCTTCATCCCTACCCCAGAAAGAGAGAGAGAGGAAAGAAGTCAGCTGCAGCCATGGCAAGCCGAAGAGATCGCCGGAATTGTCATTCCATGGGAAACCGCCGCCACCCTCAGCCACAACCTCCGCCGTTGGTCCGTATCCCTTCCCCTCTCACTGTGCTAGTATCCTAGATCCTCTAGGCTAGACGTCGAGCTCAAACGAGCTCGACAGTAGGATTCAAAAGCTTTGAAAATTCTGTAAAAATGGCGTATTTCTGGGCTTTTCGGCTTGGTTGCGCCGCCGCCGTCCGCCGCTCTCCGCCGCCCAGTCGCCGGCCAGCTCTAGCCCCGACCACCGTGAGGCCGGGGAGGGACTTGGCCGGAGGCTCCGCCGCCGGCGATGGCCGGAAATGGCCCCGCAAAACCCGCCTGCACGTGTTGACCCTGCATGCATGCATGGGGAAGATGAGCCAGAGCCGTCAAATTTGCTTGTAGATTCGTGCAGATATTTTTAATTATAATTCTGTATTATTATTTTATGAATAGTATGAAATATTGTCACAATGTAACAGTAATTTTGCATGTCCATTTTAGGGTACCTAGAGACCTGTACCTAGGTTGAGCCCTGAATGAAAATTGTAGGTAAATGTGTTAACTTTAATTTGCCACCCTAAATTCATGTTTTGCTCCAGTAGATTGTACTGTAGGGCTGTTTTGCTAGGACTGCTCCTAGACTAGGGCAGAAATTAAAATTGATGCCCAAGCCAAACCAAGTGTCATCATGACCTGAAATTTTGGTCATGTGTGTATTTAGGGCCTGTCTAGGCCCTGCCAAAGATTTGCAATTTTTGAAAAACTTTTTCCTATAGTTTTTACCATTATATCAAAATGTATATTAAGGGTATAATTGTAATTATATGCACCCAAATGGCCCCAAATTTTGGTGGCATATCCTTAGGGACATTATTGGTGTCTGGTAGAAATTTCAGAGCAATTGGACCCCTGCATGATGGGTTAATCCATGTACATGTGTGGGCTAATTTTAGCCTTGGGGTGCATTTAGCAAGAAAGGATATTTTGTGTATTTAGCCTAGCTGAGGCATCCAAAAATTGTGGAATTTATCCCAGGGATTAATTAGAGTAAAGTTCACCCCTAGAATTTATTATGGAATTTTTGGGATTAAAAATCCTATTATTTGGTATTTCCAAAATAAAAGCCTTTTTTGGAAAATAAATTGTAGGAATAGGTTTTGATCAATGAAAGATCCCCAAAATCAATCAAGGCAAAAATGAGGCTTTTAATTGACTTAAGAAAATTTCATATCTCTGTTTGACAACTGTTAGAGCAAAATTCATGGAAATGACCATTTTACCCTTTTTGTAAATGTTTATGAATTGGTTTAAATACTTGTTGGAAAATTGTGAAAATAATCCTAGAGTTGCATAATTGTTATATTAGTCTTGTAGATTTATATCAGAATTTTTGGGTACACTGTTAATTATTAATTAGCATAATGGCATTTTTGGTAAATAATTAGGAATGGATTTTGATAGACCATTACACTGTAGAAATTAATGAAACTCTGCCATTAGTCAAAAAATAGTAATATAAATGCTCAGTAATTTTCCTGGAATTTTGGTGTATATATTTCTTGTACTTCTTTTGGAAAGTGATAAATAGGTAGAATTTGTATTAATTATGGGAAAAATAGAAATATAAAAAGGGAAATTATGAAATGTTGTAGACAGTAATATTTTATTCATATGCAACTCAGGAAAATTCCCTTAGGTCAGAAGATTTTAATTGATAATACTTCTTGTGTAAAATGACCTAGGGAATAATTTAAAAGATTTAATTAAAGGCCTTAATGACCTAGGAAAAATTATGAAAATCAACACACTCATTTCATTAGTCCATACCACCCTAGGATAAATATTTGGAGTCAGTTGGACCAAGAATTTAGAAGTTCGATTTCAGGGTGGTGTTAGGTCATGGGGTGCGCTTAGTAAAAGTAGGCTGGACTATAGGCCGCCAGGGGATGAATCAACAACTGAGTTAGAGTCTAAGTTCGAAAGTATAACCCTGGATGGCAGTTGCATTCTAGAGGCGAGAGTAACAGTGCAACATTAGACTTGCCTAGGAAGAGTTGACGGAAGACCGTCACTCCTTAATCCATACCTTAAGTCACTAGGTCACTCTATGTAACAGGAGAGAGAATAAGGGATTCGGGGTAGGCAACAACTAAAGTAAATATCCTTGAGAAAGGGAGCT
The DNA here is from genome assembly GCA_039513925.1 of Platanthera zijinensis. NCBI lineage: Eukaryota > Viridiplantae > Streptophyta > Magnoliopsida > Asparagales > Orchidaceae > Platanthera > Platanthera zijinensis. The sequence goes on along the minus strand of CM077088.1, from coordinate 128,655,601 downwards.
TTGGGTTTTAGCCCATCATAGCTCCTAGTGCCCCTGAGAGCCCTTCACCGGGAATACCTTGGGCAGTCCTGGGATTAACCTTAAGACTCTAAGTATGATAATCTGTAGACAAGAGTAGCCTAATAGGTTAAGTGAACTAGACATGTGCTCACTCCTGCCGGGTTGGAGGGACTTGGAGTCTTTTGACTACTTGCTCACCCGTGCAGAGTTGGAGAAAGGGATTGGTTTATATACACTCACCCAGGCAGGGTTGGAGTTTTTGTAGCACATACTCACCCATGACGGGTTGGAGAGATTTGGGGACTGGATAGTCCATCGAGCTTGAGGCTCAATACACTATACTTGCATGTGCATATACTAGTGGCGGGCCATGCGGTACTGGCCGGTCGTCACACCGATGGCAGTACGGTGGACCAGGCGGGTGCGAGGGTTAGAAGGACCAGTAGGATGTTTATACTGGAGTCTGGAGGACTTTTCCTAATAACGCGCACCCGACCCAACAAGACTGACGGGTCGTCAACAAAGTGGTACGCAGAGACTCTAGAGTGCACTGGCGGTGTACAGAGGCGTACAAGAGAGGTCTAGGCCTGGTAGTGTGTATACCCGCCTAGAAGGCGGAGACGCCCGCTCCGCTGCTGCCGTAGCCACAACGGTAGTACCTGAGAGTGATGCTAGCTCTCGAAAAGTGGGAACTAAAGGTCTGTGATCACGGAGTCGAGTGTGTGTGTTGCACTGCATGTTCATATCATACCCACCATATAGTTGCATAACATTAACCTTCATAACAACTTAAGACACCTAATGTATAAGTGGTATGGGATGCTTATACATTAGGACCTGCTATACGATCCCTTAGCCTATAAGCTTGAGTGGGCATGTTTATAGGTTGAGGTTACGTTACTTTTCTTTTATATATATATGCTTGTGACACCTGACACCCCATTGTATAAAATGGTATGGGACATTTTATACAATGGGAGCCCTGCAGAAGACCCCTTGCTTATGCGTACCCGCATAAGTGAAGGTTACTTTCCATTATTTACTTGATTACATATTCTGCTTAGTTTCCTGTCACCTGCTTCGCCTTTGCCACCCTTTGTTGTCCTCCACTTCGTCCTCCCGCACGGTGCCTAGGAGTTGCAGGAGGAGGTGTTGAGGATACGACTTAGTCTTTTTTACTAATGGTCGTTGACCTTACTATTTTAGGAGCTCGAGGAGGTGGACCAGCATGTCGAGGAGGCAGGACTTGAGGGGCAGATACCAGCTACTACTACCGGAGCACGTCTACAGGTGTGATGTGAGAGAGTTTTAGCTTTTCCGCTGCTGTATGTGAGAGTGAGAGTGATCATGATGTACTGGGCATAAGCCCTATTTACTTATATTTGTTGTACTCATTGCGGACTGATATTTCATTCTCTTTTGATATATATATGTGCTGTGGCTGTGGACTTCTTCTGCGTTTACTCTGTTATTATGCATTTATTCTCATATTGGCCGACAGGTTATGATCGTACTAGCCGGCAGAATCGGCGTCTTGCGGTGACGACTAACCCGTGCGTTAGTGTCACCGTAAGGCGGCGGTTCTGGGCATAAGATCCGGGTTAGCCTCGGGATGAGGAGACAGGATCTTACAGGCAGCAACGTAGCTTGGGCTTCAGCCCGCTACGTCCTGCTCGGACCAGCACCTCAAACACCTGCAAGAACCAATCCACCAAGCGGTGGCAAACATGGCAACGGTCAGCATTCAGCTAACCAATTATAACGACCCGTCCCCTGGCACAGGGCAGCGGAATTCCATCCCTGCATAGCATTTTCCAATATGATATATATATAGCAAACCACGCAAGACGTGAACGACTGCACAGTCAATACATATCACAAACGTTGGCACGATGACCCGACGCTCTGTGCACTCAGGGCACATTCGGGTGTACCAGAAACACCAAATCCCACCAATGAGCATTCTAGTCTTGATCGGCACGCAAGCCGTCGACTCTCGCTATGTGATCCTAACAGGGCCTTAAGCACCCAAGGTTAGACAACCATAACGCAGGTACAGATCCGCCTATCCTGTTGCTCACATCGTCAGACTCAAGACTGGACTGACGCGGGTACAGCTTCACCTTGCCCGTCCACCACAAGAGTTGAACCAAACTCGCACAATATCCTGGACTTACTCCAGTACTTCCTGCTGTACCAAGCAACATGTATGCACCACAGATTGCACACAAACAATCAAATACTCAGAGATTCCTCCGAATGAAAATAAGCATCACCAATCCAGACTAGCACGTCCAGATGGTCTTCACACAGCATGCCTAGATCCTTAGTCCAATTCTGGATTCTAACAAGGGGGACTTCACATATCTACCCCAAGGGACGCCACAATCCACTGCATACTCGCGGGGAAGGGTTTTCCCTATGCACATGCAGGAAAGAAGGACTTCACATGTCCAAGACGGAAATCGTTACCCTTGGAAGTCGCCTCGGAGCCATGGAGAGAATTTAGACGGATGAAAGCCTTTATAGCAGCCTTGCCTTCGCAAATCCGAACTCGGCTCGCGATTTGGACCACCGCAGCACCACCGGCGGCCTGATTCCTCTTCTTCTTCCTTGCCTTGCTCTCCTCTCTCTCTTAACTTTAGAAAGAGAATGATGAAACTCAAATAAGCTTTCTCTTCTTCAATCCCGGCCTTATCAACCCAGGGAAGAGCCCAGACCATTGGATATTGGTCAAAGAAAATGAACGGCTCTGATCAGCCCTGAATTTGATTTCCTGGGTCGAATAAGGGTTGTGACACGCCCGTGTCACAGGCCGTATTCCTGAAGCGTTGCACAACCGACTGAAAATAAACAAGAACACGGGCATTGACACGCCCGTGTCAAGCCTGACAAGCCCGTGTCATACAGTACACAGCCGTGTACCCGGCCGTGTCACCCCTGTAACACGATCTCCAAAATTACCCGAGCAGGACACGGCTTAGGAACACGCCCGTGTCCCTAACCGTGTGCCAAGCACGCCCCTGTGACACGCCCGTGTCACAGGCCGTGTTCTACACTCGACGATCAGGTCTCGAGTACTTGTCGAGACTAGGGATACGCCCGTGTCCCAGGCTGTGTACACCTGACACACCCTGAGACACGCCCGTATCTCAGGCCGTGTCAGCCAACCTGAATCCCACTTTGGCTTTTTTGAGATTTCTGGGGTGTTACAATCAGAGCATTCTAGCGGAAGCTTCACGGTTGAAAACTTGAACTCAAGCAAAACAAGAACTGTCCACTAAACCATGGGAATGTATACAACCAAAGTATCTTGCCTTAAGGCCTTACAAAATTTCTCTTAACAAGGTGTGGTTTACAGACATCGGCACGCAGGCCGGCCCCACATGAACAAGAAGAAACAAAACAAAGCCCTCGAGGGCAGCAACGCAGCTTGGGATTCAGCCCGCTAAGTCCCGCTCGGACCAGCACCTCCAGCACCTGCAAGAACCAATCCACCAAGCGGTGGCAAACAGGGCAATGGTCAGCATTCAGCTGACCAATTATAACGACCCTGCCCATGGAACGGGGCAGCGGAATTCCATTCCTGCATAACATTTTCCAATATGATATATATATAACAAACCACGCAAGACGTGCAAGACCGCACAGTCAATATATATCGCAAACATCGGCACGACGGCCCGACGCTCCGTGCACTCAGGGCACATTCGGGTGTACCGGAAACACCGGATCCCACCAATGAGCATTCTAGTCTTGATCGGCATGCAAGCCGTCGACTCTCGCTATGTCATCCTAACAGGGCCTTAAGCACCTAAGGTTAGACAACCATAACGCAGGTACAGATCCGCCTATCCCATTGCTCACATTGTCAGACTCAAGACTGGACTGGCGCGGGTACAGCTTCACCTTGCCCGTCCACCATAAGAGTTGAACCCAACTCACACAATTTACTGGACTTCCTCCAGTACTTCCTGCTGCACCAAGAAACAGGTATGCACCATAGATTACACAAACAATCAAATTCTCGGAGATTCCTCCGAATGCAAACAAGCATCACCAATCCAGACCAGCACGTCCAGATGGGCTTCACACAGCATGCCTAGATCCGTACTCCAATTCCGGATTCTAACAAGGGGGACTTAACATATCTACCCCAAGGGACGCCACAATCCACCGTTTACTCGCGGGGAAGGGTTTTCCCTATGCACATGCAGGAAAGAAGGACTTCACATGTCCATGATGGAAATCGTTGCCCTTAGAAGTCTCCTCGGAGCCATGGAGAGAATTGAGACGGATGAAAGCCTTCATAGCAGCCTTGCCTTCGCAAATCCGAACTCGGCTCGCGATTTGGACCACCGCAGCACAACCGGCGACCGGATTCCTATTCTTCTTCCTTGCCTTGCTCTCCTCTCTCTCTTAACTTTAGAAAGAGAATGATGAAACTCAAATGAGCTTTCTCTTCTTCAATCCTGGCCTTATCAACCCAGGGAAGAGCCCAAACCATTGGATCTTGGTCAAAGAAAATGAACGGCTCTGATCAGCCCTGAATTTGATTTCTTGGGCCGAACACAGGTTGTGACACGCCCGTGTCATAGGCCGTGTTCCTAAAGCGGTTCACAACCGACTGAAAATAAACCAGAACATGGGCATTGACACGCCCGTGTCAAGCCTGACATGCCCGTGTCACATAGTACACGGCCGTGTACCCGGCCGTGTCACCCCTATAACACGATCTCCAAAATTACCCGAGCAGGACACGCCCTGGGACACGCCCGTGTCCCAGGCCGTGTCGACACTCAACGATCGTCGACCAAGAAGAACACGCCCTTGGACACGCCCGTGTCCCAGGCTGTATACCCTAGACACGCCCTAGGACACGCCCGTGTCCCAGGCCGTGTCAGCCAGCCTGAACCTCACTTTGGCTTTTTGAGACTTCTGGGGTGTTACAATCCTCCCCTCCTTAATAAAATTTCATCCCGAAATTTGAAGACAGCAGGGAGATAACAACATAACACAATCAGAGACATATATATTTCTATCATATATACAAACGAGCGAACAGGTTACGAAAATAACTCGGGAAACTCGGCTCGCATGGTCTGCTCTCGCTCCCATGTTAGCTCTTCTCGGCCACAATTATCCCACCGGACTTTGACCATCCCGATCGTTTTGTTCTGCAACTGTTTCTCGTCTCGATCCTCGATCCGAATTGGCCTCACCTTTGTCGTTAGACCATACTCAACCGGCACCCGATCATTCTCAATCACTTGAGCTGGATCCTTTATTGCTTTTCGTAGTACCGAGATGTGGAACACATAATGCAGTCCACCCAATTCCGATGAAAGAGCTAGCCGATAGGCAGCTTCCCCAACTCGCTCCACCACTTCAAACGGACCAAGGTATCGCGGACCTAGCTTTTTCAACCGCCGAATCCGAGATACGCCTTTGAAAGGTTTAATCTTTAAATAGACCCAGTCACCTACCGCGAACTCCATGTTCCGGTGCTTAGCATTGTAATACTTAGCTTGCCGGTCCTGGGCTATTAGTAGTCTCTCTCGAATAGAGCGTATTGTTGAGTTAGCATCCTCGACTGCCTTTTGTCCCAAAAGTTTGGATTCGCCAGTTTCTTCCCAAGCTAACGGTGTACGGCACTTGCAACCATACAGAGCTTCAAACAATGCCATGCTGATGCTCGCTTGGTAGCTATTATTGTATGCAAATTCCATCATAACAAGGTGATCTTCCCATTTCTTACTGAAGTCCAGGGTGCACATACGGAGCATATCCTCCATTTTTCTGTCTGTTCGTTCAGTTTGGCCATCCGTTTGCGGATGAAAGGCCATACTGAATGCTAACTTCGTGCCCAACAACTGATGAATTAGCCTCCAATCCTTTGAAGTAAATCGTCCATCACGGTCACTGACGATGCTTCGGGGGATACCGTGCAATCGAACAATCTGCTCCACATAGAGCTTTGCCAACGTTTCCACTGAATCGTCCCGCTTGTTTGGTAGGAAGTGAGCCACCTTTGTTAATCCGTCGACAATCACCCAGATTGAGTCATTCTCACGTTGAGATCTCGGCAATCCGTGCACGAAATCCATAGAAATATCCACAAACTTCACTGCGGAACTGGCAATGATTTCAGGAAACCACTAGGTCGTTGACACTCTGCCTTTACAAAAGCACAAGTACGACACTTAGCCACATACTCGGCTATGTCCTTTAAACCGGGCCACCAAGACAATTTCTTCATGTCCTTGTACATCTTTGTGCTCCCAGGGTGAATTAAGTACTTTGTAAAGTGTGCTTCATATAACAATTCTTCTCGCAATTTACCCGCACAAGGGACGCACAATCAGCCATCCTTCCGTAATAACCCGTCATCCCAGGAGAATTGGTCACCATACCCTTCCTTGGCATAGCGTTGGAGACTTTCATCAAGCTTCGTTGCCCGCCGAACCCTGTCTGCAAGGTCATATTGAACTTCCATCCAGTTCAAGCATGCATCAGCCGAAGAATCCCTCTCAACACAAGATATCTCCAACGCTTCCAATTCCTAGGATTAGACGCTCGTCATGTATCCGCAACCAACTTGCCCGCATCGGAGTCCGACGTCTCAAGGCATCAGCGACCACATTTCCCTTTCCGAGAACATAGTGAATATCGAAGGTATAATCCCCTAGGAATTCCATCCACCTTCTTTGTCGCACATTCAAATCCTTTTGATCAAGCAGATACTTCAGGCTTTTATGATCTGTATAAATATCTACCTTCACGCCATAAAGATAGTGCCGCCACAACTTTAGCGAAAAGATCACCGCCGCCAACTCCAAGTCGTGGACGAGGTAATTATGCTTATGCACCTTTAATTGACGTGTGCCATAAGCGATCACCTTGCACAACTGTAGGAGAACGCAGCCTAAGCCGCTTCCTGACGCATCGCTGTATATCTCAAAACCGTCTGTACCACAAGGCGACGTCAAAACAGGCGCCGTGGTCAAACGACCTTTTAGCTCCTCAAAAGCACGCGCGCACTCCGATGTCCAAATGAACTTCTGATTTTTTCTCGTCAACGTAGTCAAAGGAAAAGCAATCCGGGAGAAGTTCGCCACAAATCGTCTATAGTAGCCTACCAGTCCAAGAAAACTCCTGACTTCGTCCACCGAAGACATCACTGGCCAATCACGAATGGCACTTATCTTTTCCGGATCCACTGCTATGCCCTGTCCACTTACCACATGGCCCAGAAAAGCCACCGACGAGAGCCATAACTCACACTTAGAGAACTTGGCATACAACTTATTTCTCCGCAAGGTATGCAATACCAACCGTAAATGGTTTGCATGATCTTCCTCCGACTGAGAGTACACAGGGATATCATCAATGAACACAATCACAAACAGATCCATGTATTCACAGAACGTTCAATGCATGAGATCCATGAATACCGAAGGCGCATTACATAAGCCGAACGTCATCACTGTGAACTCATAATGACCGTAGCGTATTCCAAACGCTGTCTTAGGAATGTCACCTTCCCTAATCCGCAATTGGTAATACCCGGATTTAAAATCAAACTTGGAATAGACGGTTGAGCCTGCTAGCTGATCAAACAAGCCAAACGCTGTTGCTTGGTGCAGCAGGAAGTATCCGAGTCGACGGCCTGTGTCCCTAACCGTGTGCCAAACACGCTCCTGTGACACGCCCGTGTCACAGGCCGTGTTCCACACTCGACGATCAGGTCTCGAGTACTTGTCGAGACTAGGGACATGCCCTAGGACACGCCCGTGTCCTAGGCCGTATACACCTGACATGCCCTGAGACACGCCCGTGTCTCAGGACGTGTCAGCCAACCTGAATCCCACTTTTGTTTTTTGAGATTTCTGGGGTGTTACACTTTATACTCATTTTTTATGGTTTTATAATAGTGTTTTAAAAGTGTTTTTTATCTTCTTTTTTTACTTAATTTTTTTTAGTTTGTTAAACTTTTTTTCCCTTTAAACTTTTTTCCCACTTTTTAAGCATTTTTATGGACTTATAAGAATGAATATAAAGTTGTTTTAATTTTTTGATACCTTTTATTTTTGCTTTTATTTGAAATTTTTGCCCCTTTAATTTTTATTTTGTCTTTTTATGTCTTTTTGGTAAATTCTAAGAGTAGAAATGTTGTTATTTTAATTTTTAGATCAAGTTTTTCTCTTTTTGTTGTGTGTGTGAGTGTATTAGTTAGGTTTTATTTTTTGCTTTCATTTCAAGTTTTCTTCAATTCATGTAGAGTGTGTGTGTGTATGAGTTAGTCTTTATTTCTTTCCTTTAATGCTTTCTTTTATTTTTTCTCAATTTTATGTAGAGTGTGTGTGTGTGTGTGTATGAGATATCTTTTATTGCTTTCTTTAAATAATGTAGAGTGTGTGTGTATGAGATTAGTCTTTTTCTTTCTTCTAACTTAGTTTCTTTTTTGTTAACTTAGTTTTCTTTCTACAAATCACATTTATTTCCCGCCAACTTGTTTGAGTAGGACTTGCATTTATTTCTCGCCTACTCATTTGATTAGGACTTGGATTTATTTCCCGCCAAATCATTTGAGTAGCACTTGCAATTTTAATTATGTATCTTTCTTTTTTGTAACTTAGCTTTTTCCTTTATTATGTCTTTGATGAGTGCATGCGTTCTCTGTTTACCTAGATTTTCCTTTTTTTTCTAACGTCATGTTATTTTTATGTCCTTTTTTATAACCTTTAGCGCTTAGTTTAGAACTCACGCCTCACCAAACTGATAAGCTGTCCTCATCCCGATGAGTGGCTAATCGCTCTTATCCCACAGTATCAAAGAGCATTGGGACATAAAAATCTTTTAAATAATTAAAGGTCTTCTTTTTCACTTTAATTAATGCACTAAAGGTTTATACGACTCGTAGAACAAAATATCGATGTGTGGGCTAATCAATATATCGGCCATGCGTATGGGCTGATCAACCTTGGTGAAAAAGAGTTTTCGCACTAAACCTCGAGAGAGGAGGAGCGAAATTATTACGGATTGGGTCCCCTCCCCCAATAGCAGGGTTCTTAGCGTAAAACAGGCATTAAGAGGAATTTTCGCCAAACGAGAGCTCAGTCAAATAGTCTTAATGTTCAGGTGAGCGATAACCCTAGAGATAGGTGAGCTCATAATTGTGGAACCTCCACAGCCAAGTTGCCTTTAATTAATTTGAAATTTTAGATCTCTAGTTATATAAAGCTATTTTAGTCCTAACATAATTCGATACCGAGCGTTATTCCTTCATCGATCTTTTCTAAGTCTTTTTTTCAACTTTTTTTTATAAAGTCGCCTTAGTTAGTTAATTCGACACTTTATTTTTGGTAAGATTATAGTCCCTCCGAGAGGACTAGAAATAATCAACCCGTCTCAATAAAAATACGACCTTGATATTCCCTTTGAATATCCTATACTACTTGCAATAGGTGCAATTGCCTTATTTCGTTAAAACTCGGTTTTAACTCCCTCCGTGAAATTCAACCCCCGCATTACTAATTAAATAAAGGTCGAGCGTCGCGGAGGCCATCAGGGGGGATGACCACTATGGAGAGGGGTGGTACATCAACATTCGATGCGCTTTCGACGGAAGGATCGACTGCAGGGCGGAGGGGTAGGATGGTGTCGTAGAGGAATGTTGGGGGACGCATGACAAGGAGCCTCTAGGGAGGTTGCGAAGGCCCATCAGTCAAAAATGAGGAGACGATCGACTTTGGTGTGGAGAGAGGCACATGTGGCCTGGATTTGTGCAGCGAGGGCAGAAAAATCTAGCCGAAGGCTGGTGTCTAGCGATGGCAAGAATAGCCGCTCAGGATCGGCCAGTTGGGAGGTGACCGTGGGGCAAAGGATGTAGACTGGAGATGATGCCGGTGATATGGGAAGGCAATGAAGCCGCGCCGGAAAGAAGCAACAGGCTGGCAGTTTGGGGGCGAGCAGTGCAACGGGGGTGCTGTAGCGACGACTGGAGCATTGTACATCAGAAAGATACGGGTTGGAGGGTCGGAACCGGCTATAATCGGAGGATCCTGCGGTTTCCTGCTCAAGATTGGCAGAGATCGCTTGGGAAATGGAAAGGACTTCGGGATCCGACAGAAATAGGTTGTGCAGAACGGAAATATGGAATAGGGACCAAGCGGAAACGGGACTGCGACATCCATCGAATGCGCCAAACAGCGGATCGGAAGATGCATCACTGTAGTTAGGAAGGCGGATCTGGTGGGCTTTTGACGGAGCAGGGTCACGGAAACTCACGAATGCTACCGAAATCGCGAAATGACCGAAAAGTGGCGCGGGTCTCCGGATCGGGACGCGAGCGGGCGGGTGATGCGCAGAACAAGAGATTTCACACGTGAATCGGCTGCACGACGCTGCGGTGATTTGGCGGAACCGACGTTGGGGAGGGATCAGGCAGAAACTGGCGTGGTCGACAAATTTGCGCTGTAGATGGTTTGTGGAAATGAGCGGAATGGCCTCAGAGGAATATTTGGTGCACCAGCGGCAAGATGGCGGGTGGTGAGGAAGTTCAGACCAATTGATAAGATCAAAGATAAATTCAAGGTGGAATCCGGCGAGGGGAAGAGCCGACGAAGGTGAGGGAGAGACAAAACCTTAGAAGGGAGGAGGGAAGACTAGAGAGAGTGGGGAAGTTAGAGAGATAAAAGAAACCATAGATTTATTCTTTCATAACCATTACAAGACCCTAAAACCCTCTATATTGGCGTTGATGGGATAATTATAAATAACCCAACATAAAATAGATATTAAAACACTTAAATGCTACGACACGACTCGATACAACCGACTCGATACAACCCGACTCCACCTTTAAATAATAATAATAATGCAAGATAACTGATGGTGGATCCAATGCAAGATAGTTGGTGGCAGATCCGTAACATAGTATGTCTTGTACCAGAGGTGATTCCTGGTCCTGTGCACTACGTAACATTTGCAAAGATATATAAAATACACTTCAGAATTGGTTATTCTCAAACCAAGGGTGTGTCGAACAGGATGGGTTGAATCATATTCCATCAATAATCACCCTCACTTTCTCATCACTTCTTTAAAAAGAGCCCAGGTCTACCGCATATGCAAGGTTTTAGCTGAATTCACGAAAAAAAACGAAATTTCACGAGTGGCAGGTTGGCCCTCCATCACCAGTGGCATGTTAACAAAGTCATTTTCATTGTTCTTTTGTTATTTGTAGCACCATAATAAGTTTTTTGTCAATGTTTTCATCTTTAGGAACTTGCGAATGAAAGATTGTTGGCAGAGCTTGCAAGGGAAAGAAAATCAGATGATGAGGCTGCAACAACAACAGTATCTCAGGAAAAAGGCAGTTAAATCACAGCGGTAGCTGTAGGCGCATCACTCGGTGCTGTCCTTGGTCTTGTCATGGCTGTGGTGATGGGAGCAGCCTCTGCCTTGAGGAAACCATAACTGATTTATTTAAAAATTAGAAATCTTTATTTTCTTGAATATTTAATGATGGAAGTATGTTTTTTTTTGTTTCGGGATGAGATCAGACTAGAAAGATTTTTTTCTCTAATTTATATTTGCATATCCTTATATAGACAACTTTTATTCCAAATGGTAGTGGTAATATGATTACTATAATGATTCTATAATACTGATTGATTGTTATTTCTAAAGCAAAATAAAATTGTAATGTTTTATCCACCGTGTATATCAGCACGCTGGGGTAGTTTGTTGGCGTTTCCATAGAATAAACTCTTTTTGGATGCAGAGAAAGTGTTGAAATATTAATACTATATCATTTAATTTTGTTTATGATCATACTACATTTATGTTTTGGGCTGATAATTTATTTTTTGTGATTAAATAAATATTTTTATTTAGATTGCTCACTACATTCAAAAGATAGGGAACAATGATGACAAAGGATCCATATAGCCGACCCCACTATAGTGGGATAAAGGCTTGAGTGTTGTTGTTGTAGTTTGCTAACTGCATTCAGCTGCTTCCCCATCCCTCACCATGCATGTAAAGCTGGAATTTCTTTTTCTTTTTTGCATGGGTACATCATACGACATCACTAGTATTTATAGGTAAACTATTAGGCACAATATGTTTTATAGGTATATATTTTATAGAATTGTATTAGCAAAGCACTCTTTCACATGATAGATTGCAAATTAAGTAACTTTGGTTGATTGACACGGGTCGGGGAACCACCTTTTGTATCTTTGCTCCCTATATATAAGACCCCTCCCCTTACCAAGGAGTTTACCCAGGTCTTATGCCCAAAACCGCCGCCTTACGGTGACACTAACACACGGGTTAGTCGACACCGCAAGATGTCGATCCTGCCGGCTAGTATGATCATTCAACCTGTTCGGTCAATCGGGAATAAAAGCAAAGCATGTAGTAATAAAACTGACAAGTCCACAAAGATCACAGTAAATATCATATATAAGAAAATGAAAGGTACAACAGTAGTCCACAATGAGTACAACGAAAGAGAAAAATGTCTTATGCCATGTATATGATATCAAATCTCTCTCTCGCAAAATCAAACTAAGCGGAAGCTAACAATCATCGGTACACACGTCATCGTCTGACGCCGGGCTGCAATAGTAGTAGTAGATATCATCTCCTCAAGTCCTGCTTGTTGTGTTGGTGCTCCATCTCCCCGAGCTCCTAAAATGATACGGTCACAACCAGCCATTAGTCATAAAGACTAAGCCATTTTCTCCACTCCTCGCCCCCGCAGCTCCTAGGCATCATGCGGGAGGACGAAGCGGAGGACAACAAGGGGTATAAAATAGAAAGAGGGTGAAAGTGAAACTAATTTATCAAAATTATGTAGTAACAAGTATATCTCTATTCTAGCAGTTCTATATAGTATAAGTAAAGTAAGAAAGAACTGTAAAAAGTAAAGAACGGAGCAGAAAGTAAACTATCTACTGCTAAACTATCATCACAGAAGTACATTAACTTATATGAATGTGTTTAGAAACTTATAAGTTAAGGTTTCCAAATGTAGCTTATCATATAAAAGAGCTCATACTAATTTATATGATATGGATCTATGGTGCGTATGACCTAAACATGTAAGTATGTTTTGTATGCAGGTTATGATTCATGCAAGTACAACTCACACACACGACTCTATGATCACATACCTTTAGTTCCCGCTTTTTGGAGCTAGCATCACTCTTTGGTACAACCGTTGTGGCTACGGTAGAAGCGGAATGGGAGCTTCCGCTTCCTAGGCGGCTATACACACTACCAATCCCAGACCCTTCGTACGCCTCTATACACGTCCTAGGTGCACTCTAGAGTCTCTGCGTACTAATGGTGGCCAACTGCCAGACTTTCTTGGTCGGGTGTGCGTTTTCGGGGATTCTCCTCCAGACTGCAGTATAAACAACCTACTGGCCCCTCAAACCCTCACACCTCACCAGAGTCACCGTACTGCCATCAGTGTGATGATTGGCCCAGTACCGCATGACCCGCAACTAGTTTTGTTTCTATTCACATGCAAGGTATCTCCACCCGAGCCACCAACTCCCAGGACCAAACCTGTCCTGATGTCATACTCTTGAGCCTACAGCTCGCAGGACCAACCCGTCCAGAAATAAACCTCTCAAGCCTTCACCTCGCAGGACCAACCTATCCTGATATCAAACTCTCGAGGCTCCAGCTTGCAGGACAAACTATCCTGAAACCCTCCAACCCTTTATAGGTGAGATTGCCACATCATTCTGTTAATCCTGAATCCCTCCAACCCTTCATGGGTGAGATTGCACATCAATGCCTTAGTTCTAAATCCCTCCAACCCTTCACGGGTGAGAATGTTACCATATTGTCTTAGCCTATTAGACTACTCTTGTCTAATGTTTGTTATATCTATCAATTTAGTGTTTATCCCAGAACTACCCAGGGTATGTCCAATAAAGGGGTCTTGGGGGCACTAGGAATCAAGTTGGGATTGAAAGCCCAAAGTTCCCTATCAAAAGGGTACTTACTTTTATTAATGTCTACCCATGATCCATTCCCAACTCTCGTTGTTACTCTGGAACGAACCTAATGACTTAGGATATTATTGGGGAATCGATGGTCTTCCGTCGGTCTCCGTTCTAGAAACTGTCCTTAGGGTTTTGCACTCTATCACTCGATACTATGCAATGACCTACTAGATGCCAACCAGGGTTTATCTTCCTAATATAGTTATCAACTCAACCTTTTATCATATCCCCTGTGGGTTCCAGTAATACATGCTACTTTTGCTAAGCGCAACCCATGACCTAATACTAACCTGTATAATAGAACTTCCAATTCCTTGGGCCAAATGTCCCGAATTAATTATCATGGATTGGTATGGTGTATGGTGTTGACCATTTAGGATTTCACTATTTTTCTAAGTAATTAAGACCCGAATTAAATCTTTTAATTAAGTGACCTAAGTCACTTTGTACATGATGTACTAAATATAATGGTTCCAAAGATCTAAGAAACTTACCTGGTGTTCAATGTGGTTAAATATGACTACCTACCAGAATTCATAATTTTTCCATGTAAATTTCTATATAATTTCCATTTAAGATTAAAATCACAAATTGACCATTTTCCAAATGAAGTAAATCAACTATCAGATCAAAAATTCTTGAAAAATTACTGGAGGCCAATATTTATATAATACAATATCATACAGAAATTGATGACCCTAAACAGTGATTTGACCTAGCAAAATTTCATAATAGTAATATTATCAAAATGCCACTACTTAAATTTTCAACATGCATAATCACCCATAAATTCTAAGATAATTACCCAATATTATAATCACAGGAATGAGATACTGTAAATTTTCCCATAATTTTCCAGCAATGATTTCCTTTACTTTTTATTAATTTCCAAGAAGGGCCAATAATGTAATTTTACTAAAACCTCAAGGTAAAGTTTCCAAACAAGCTTATAAAATTTTTCAGAGGTGTATGATGTCGTACTAGGGCTTATGACAGAGTTTCAGAATTTATAAGAGTACTTAGCCCTGTTTTCATTTTTTATTTCCAAAAGATTATAATTTTCCATAATTCGAAATAATGAGATTTTTGATACCAAAAATCCCATTCTTCCTATGGGAGGTGTATTTCATCTATATAAGCCTATGTCAAGAATTTTATGGACATGCATTGGGCCAAATGGGCTAAATTCCCATTTGTGCATTTGACACAATTATTTACAAATCTACTCTCTACGTACATGTTGGTTTTTTCAAACATGCAAAGGTCCAAATGATCTGAAATTTCTACCATGGCCTTATAGTGACCCTAATACCACACCACCCAAATTTGGGGGCATGTGGATAAGAGAATCTCCCTATTTTCATTTTTATTTAATAAATGAATTATCTATAAAAACTTTAGAAACATATCCCCAAAAATTTCTAATTTTTGGGCAGGACTTAGGTTTAGCCCAAAATTCCCTTCTCTGGTGAGCTTGCTCCCAAACTCATTCCTCCATCATTTTTCTTGATCCAGGTTTCGATTTCAACTGCTCCTGACCTTCTGAAGCTGTTGGAGAGGTCAAATGGTGTTGGACTTGGCTGGTTGTGGAGTTTTGAATAGGGGTGACCGACCTCTTCTTTGGATGCTTCATCCCTGCTGCCAAGTGGCCACCAACCCCTAATTCTGGCTGAAATGAAGCCTGAGAACTCAGCCAAAGGCTTGGGCAGAGGGAAGGAGGGACAAGTGGCCTCCATCCCCTCTTTCCCTCTCTTCTCTCTCCTCTTTTCCCCCAAATTTACAAAACTACCCCCTTGCAAGCAATCTCTCTCCAATTGCAGGGGGTAGGGGCTATCATTGACCATTTAGGCTGGTCATGAGCGTTGGCTCTTGGGCTTTGCCCATTGTAAATGGGCTTGTCCTTCCTTTTTCTTCCTTTAATACATATGTTGACTTGTTGACTTTTAGGTTTACTTGGTCAACTTGATGAGTGGGTTGGCCACACTTGATGGTCATGGACCCTATGGCATAACCCAACATGGGTTGGGCCATGGTGGTTACCCACTTGCGCTAATTGGGCATATGGGCGTGGGATTGACCAATTTTAGGGTTAGGGTTGACTTGGGTCTACTTGGGTAAATGGTTGACCCAATGATGTGGCTTTTGGTTCACTAAGATTGTTTTAGGGTTAGGGGCATAGTGGTGAGGTCAATGTGTACCTATGATTCCAATTTGGGCTAGTTTGACCTGATTTGACTTGAACCCTATAGTGGGCCCTATGTGAATCCACCCTAACTCCTTGGGTCAAACCTAGCCTAACCTCATTTATCCACCACATGTCCTAACCTAATCTAATTTTAGGGGTTTAGTCGGAAATGAGATGTTACAAATCCCAATAAACAAAAAATAATAATTTCATCCCCGAAATTCAAGTTCGGGTCTACGGGGTTTCTATGCACAAGGATTTTAAGAAACTTAAACATAATTAAAGTATACCTAAGGAGAAAAGCTCATGGTACCATTCACTCATCAGATCCATTGGCTCCTAGGTGTGCTCCTCTCGTCCTTGGTTGGACCACAATACATTTACCAAGGGAACCTTCTTCTTCCATAACATTCGAATTGTTGTATCATCAGTCCCGACCAGCTCTAATTGAACTGATTGATCGGGCACTATTGGGCCTGTTGTAACTATAATGTGCTGCTCTAGTCATAGTAAGGCTCTCCGAAGCGAGGAGACGTGGAAGACATTGTGCAGGTTCCCTAACTCTGGCGGCAACTCCAGCCAGTAAGCCAAAGGACCGATCCGATCCAAGATCAGGCATGGTCCCATAAATCGAGGGCTGAGCTTCTTAAGCCTCCGCACCCATGAGACACCATGCACCGGACGTATCTTCAAGAATACACTGTCTCCAACCTAGAACTCTACCCTTCGATACCCCGCATCGTAATACTTGGCCTGTCGACTCTAAGCCCCTAGCATCTGATCCCTTATCAGTCGTATCTGAGCATTTGTATCCTCAATATATTCCTATCCAAGTTCCCCGGGGTCCTCATCCTGAACCCAAGATAGTGGTGTCCTGCACTTCCTCCCGTATAAAGCGTCGTGGTTATTATTATAAGAAACTCTATCAGAGGTAACAGTCCTCTTCCAAATATACTTTCGTTATATTTTGGGATACTTACCATCAAAATTATGTGAACATATTTTCAAGTCTCCTGATATATTATCATTAAAATGACCTTAATCACACATTAGAATTGGAGTCTCTTACGACCAATGATCACCAAAACACGTGAAAATCAACAATCTCATAAGTAGACATCTTTTTTTTCGGTCCACCTAGATTATTACTTATCAACCAACTTGAACTTACAATCACCCCAAAAAATATCATGCACATTAGACTAACACTATTATGTATAACAGTTAACCAACTTCCGAGATCATGATGTGATGAAAAGATAATTATTTTATTTCTCCCAAATTCAAGGCTTATCACATCTCAACCTTAATCAACAATACGAATTTCATACATCAGGTGTTCATTTTCAATATGGACATTGATAAAAATTTTGACTCTCAGTCGCTTTTCACATGGAGTCTAATTCATAAATTATAAGCATAACTTTTCAAAATTGTGAGGTTTGAAACAAATCGATTTCATCATAAAGAGAATCTTAATCACACTCATTACTTCTCGGGTAATTTCTCTGTATACACCTTAGCAAACAAAAATATATCTCTTCATAGTCATGAATTTTCCTAAGGTGATCATGATGTTATCAACGTATGTGTCCCGGTTCTCGACGCTATCAAAATTAAGGGCTCATAACTATCCGTACTCTTCAACTAATCATCCACTCCATTTCAATTTGTTGAGTCATTACATTTTCAATGCCATTCCTTGACAAATTAATCTTTTATTTGCTCGAAGTTCAACTTAGGTATTGTAACGCCCCCGAAATTTTGTTCGATGATTTTATTTGATTTGATATCGACATATTTATGACGTCATGACGTTACTTTTAACGTCGAGTTGATGACACAACGCCGTTAAGGAATTTTTGCGTCCGTTCGGTCGAGTCGGCCAAATTCGATAATTCTTGTTCTAATTGGAAAATTTTTCTTTGGAAAATTAAGTTAAATAATTTTGGGTTTGCTCATCAAGTTTCGTCGCGATCCGAGGGATATTCGAGTCTCTGCGATTTTCTGAAGTTTTGCGGAATTTATGTTCGCCGTAGACTTTAAAAATTTATATCTCAAGAACGGCTCGTCGGATTTTCGTTTTGACTTCGCCGTTGGGTTCATAGCATCAGTGTTTGCTTGCAGTGCGAGTTTCGTTTAATTCGGCGTTCATTTGGGACTCCGTTTTGAACTCGTGTTTCCTTGTTCAAAAATATGTAAATATGATTATTTTAATATTAAAGCACTATTCAAAAATATCTTTTACTATTCATCTCTATATTGGATTTTGGATATATCTGAAAAAATCACTATTCATGAGGACAAAAAAATACTGTTATGTAATTTTATTTTTGTTCTCGAGTGATCTGTGTTAGTTCTCGAGTAATTCTGGGCTTGTACTCGAGTACTCTAGTGTTCATCTCGAGTAATTCTATGTTTGTTCTCGAGTACTGAATTTTAGTACTCGAGTAACCTGTTTTCTACTTCTCGAGTACCTCTAATCTTATTCTCAAGTAGTCGGCCGTCCTTCTCGAGTAGTCCGTTTCTATCTGCGTTCGAGCGCCATTTTGAGCATCAAAATGGTGTAGTCTAAAAAATGGTTAACATAAAATTTGTTCGTCTCGACGAGATTTACGAATTGCATGTTGAGTACTTTTCGATTTGAAGCCATCTTAAACCTTTTTTTTCCGCACGCACGCACCTAAATCATTTATTTTTTCTGACTGTTTAGACAAAATAATTTATAAACACGTGTATATATATACATAAGTTTATACTCTCATACTTAAGGATAATTAGAAAAGAAAACGTCATCTTCTTCCTTACGTTTGGACCGAACCGAAACCAGAGCGGCGACTCCCTCCCATTCGTGAATCTTTCGGTGGCAGCCGATGGAGCTCCGATGCTTGAAATGTTCAACCGAATATATATCTGGAAAGCTCTCATCGAGAGATACATTATCGTTGTTAAACTTTCCCCATTTCTTGAGTTTTCTCGTTAGGGTTTTCGGCCCTAACTCCTTTTTTTGTCCATTTTTATTAGATTTCGACTTCCCTCGTCTTCTTTAGCCCTGATCTGCAATAAGAAGTGATTTGGAATGTTTTTTTGGCGAAACTAAGGCAAGTGATGATTTCCCCCTTCTCTTCCCTTATTTATCCCGATTTGCAGAAAATTTCTAACTTCTCGTTATCATTATTTTTTTATAACTTGCTATATATAGTACTGTTTAGATCCCTTGTCTAATTCTACTTATAGAATTCATGTTCTTGATTTTTGCTACCTTGCCTTGTTAAGTGCTCTATGCTTTGATGATGTTGTTGAATCTCACTCTTATAACCGTTCCTCGACTATTACGTAGGACGTGTTAGAGTTTATTTTTTTAGGATTGTAAACTCCCCCAAAGGTTGATCAACCGTTTCAATCTAGAATTGTCTAGTAGAATCTGATGTGCCATTGTTGTCTTGAGATTTATATCATAGTTTTCTTTGTGGTGATGTCGTGGGGCAAGACAAGCCGCCAGGCCAAGGGTGGGTTGTGGTGTTCCCCTGAGCTCTAAACCCGGGTTGTTACGAGGTGTGACTTCATGGTTTTTCTTTGGTGCAGGTGTTTCAGTGGATGAACTCACCACCGCATTGTTTGTTCTCCCTATTTGTACTTTGTGGGGCTCTATCGGGTTTTTGGGCATTTACGGTAAATGTTGGAGTATCCAACCTCCCCCATAATTAGACGGATAAATTGTCTTTGGGGTTATGTCCAGATGAGTTGACAACCTCTCCAATGTTGTTTTGTTTTGGTGGAGTTGACCACAGGTGGCTAATAGGGCTTTGTCTCTCTCCTGATGGCTTAATCTTGACCTTTTCCCCTTATATTCTTGTGCATTTGGGGTGTTGTGGTTACGTGACGCTTCACGTAAGTGTTTCTCTTTTTATCTTTGTACCTTGCTACTGAACTTATTTATGTACCCCAAAAATTATCTATAAAAACTTTAGAAACATATACCCCAAAAATTCTAATTTTTGGATAAAACTTAGGTTTAGCCAACCAACATGCATGCCCAAAATTTCACTGCATGTGGACTTAGGGTTTGGCTTGGGTACTCATTTAAAAATATTTTCTTGCCTAGGACCCGTCTTAGTAGAATGGCCCTACAGGAAGCTGTAGACCTCCAAATCACAACTTTAAGGTGTCAAAATGAAGGTAAGAATTAGATCTACCGTTTTTATGTTGGATACTAGTTCTGGAAATGTCTCTAAGAGGCCAAAATATTTAATACAAAGTTCTATATAAAATGTGACAAAAAATTAAATAAATATAATCATTATAGTTTTATACGATGAAGATCGACGACATCCATGCATGTTCCTCCTCTAGTAGACGGTCCAGATGCATCCCGCCTGTAGAAACTTTATTTGGTGTTTCCTTGCCATCCAGCCAGCTCCCCAGCCGGCCACCTCCACCACCACCCACGTTTGGCGGCGACTTGGCCGCCGAAGGCGGCGGTTTTTGGCGAACTTGAACTTCTTTAAAAAATCCAAAAATCCATGAAATGCTCACATTGGTTCGGGCTCAATTGAGCCTGATGTCTCGCTTAGTTGAGCTATGAAGCTAGCACATGGTGAGGTGAGGTGAAATGGACATTAATCGGAGCCCGACGGCGGCAGTTGAGGCGGTTGGCCGTGGAATTTCCCTTCTCTGGCGAGCTTGCTCCCAAACTCATTCCTCCACCATTTTCTTTGATCCAGGTATCGATTTCAACTACTCTTGACCTTCTGAAGCTGATGGTGAGGTCAAATGGGGGTGTGGTTGGCTGGTTATGGAGTTTTGAATAAGGGGTGGCCGACCTTTTCTTTGGATGCTTCACCCCTACTGCCAAGTGGCCAGCAACCCCTAATTCTGGCTGAAATGAAGCCTGGGAACTAAGCCAAGGGCTTGTGTAGAGGGAAGGAGGGCCAAGTGGCCTCCATCCCCTCTTTCCCTCTCTTCTCTCTCCTCATTTTCCCCAAATTTCCAAAAATACCCCTTTTCATGCAATCTCTCTACAATTTCAGGGGGTAGGGGATGTCATTGACCATTTAGTCTGGTCATGGGCCATGGCTCATGGGCTTTGCCCATTGGGAATGGGCTTGGCCTTCCTTTTTCTTCCTTTAAGCCATATGTTGACTTGTTGACTTTTTAGGTTGACTTGGTCAACTTGTTGAGTGGGCTGGCCCCACTTGATGGTCGTGGACCCTATGGTACCACCCAACATGGGTTGGGCCATGGTGGTGCCCCACTTGGGCTAATTGGGCTTATAGGTGTGGGTTTGACCAATTTTAGGGTTAGGGTTGACTTTGGTCTACTTGGGTCATTGGTTGACCCAATGATGTGGCTTTTGGTTTACTTAGATTGCTTTTAGGGTTAGGGGCATAGTGGTGGGGTCAATGTGTACCTATGATTCCAATTTGGGCTAGTTTTACCTTATTTGACTTGAACCCTATAGTGGGCCCTATGTGAATCCACCCTAACTCCTTGGGTTTAACCTAGCCTAACCTCATTCATCCATCACATGTCCTAACCTAATCTAAGTTTAGGGGTTTAGTAGGAAATGGGATGTCACAAATCCCAATAAACAAAAAAAATAATTTCATCCCCGAAATTCAAGTTCGGGTCTACGGGGTTTCTACGCACAAGGATTTTAAGAAACTTAAACATAATTAAAGTATACCTAAGGCAAAAAGCTCAAGGCACCGTTCATGCATCAGATCCATCGGCTCCCAGGTGTGCTCCTCCCATCTGTGGTTGGACCACAATACCTTTACCAAGGGAACCTTCTTCTTCTGTAGCACTCGAATTGCTGTATCATCGGTCCGGACCGGCTCTAAATGAACTGATTGATTGGGCGCTATTGGGCTTGTTGTAACTATAATGTGCTGCTCTGATCGTATTTTGGCTCTCCGAAGCGAGGAGATGAGGAAGACGTCGTGCAGGTTCCCTACTCTGGTGGCAGCTCCAGCTGGTAAGCCAAAGGATCGATCCGTTCCAAGATCAGGCATGGTCCCATAAATCGAGGGCTGCGATTCTTATGGCTCCGCACCAACAAGACTCTGTGCATCGGACGTATCTTCAAGAATACCCTATCTCTGACCTGGAACTCTACCCTTTGATACCCCGCATCGTTATACTTGGCATGTCGACTCTGAGCCCCTAGCATCTAATCCCCGATCAGTCGTATCTGAGCATCTGTATCCTCAATATATTCCGATCAAAGTTCCCCGGGGTCCTCATCCTGAACCCAAGATAGTGGTGTCCAGTACTTCCTTCCGTATAGAGCCTCGTGGTTGTTGTTATAAGATACTCTATCAGATGTAAGAGTCCCCTTCCAAATGTACTTTCGTTATATTTTGGGATACTTACCATCAAAATTATGTGGACATATTTTCAAGTCTCCTGACATATTATCATTAAAATGACCTTAATCACACATTATATTTTGAGTCTCTTACGACCAATGATCACCAAAACACGTAAAAATCAACAATCTCATAAGTAGAATTTTGTTTTCCGGTCCACCTAGATTATTACTTATCAACCAACGTGAACTTACAATCACCCAAAAAATATCATGCACATTAGACCAACATTATTATGTATAACAGTTAAGTAACTTTCGAGATCATGATGTGATGAAAAGATCATTATTTTGTTTCTCTCAAATTCAAGACTTATCACATCTCTACCTTAATCAACAATACGAATTTCATACATTGGGTGTTCATTTTCAATATAGACATTGATAAAATTTTTGACTCTCAGTTGCTTTTCACATGGAGTCTAATTCATAAATTATAAGCATAACTTTTCAAAATTGTGAGGTTTGAAATAAATCGATTTCATCATAAGGAGAATCTTAATCACACTCATTACTTCTCGGGTAATTTCACTATATACACCTTAGCAAACCAAAATTGATCTCTTAATAGTCATGAATTTTCTTAAGGTGATCATGATGTTATCAACGTATGTGTCCCGGTTCTCGATGCTTTCATAATTAAGGGATCATACCTATCCGTACTCTTCAACTAATCATCCACTCTTTTTCAATTTGTTGAGTCGTTACATTTTCAATGTCATGCCTTGACAAATTAATCTTTTATTTGCTCGAAGTTCAACTTAGGTATGCTCGTAGTAACCTTCATATACATGTTTATATAGTTGTCATTATACTCACGAGGTTAGCTCAATTATGTGTGGAATAAGTATAAGTAATCTTCAATCTAACCTCCACAAATTATGGCATAGTAGAGACTATCATTTCTCTAAGTTCATGAATTATCACCACTTATATATACCAAAAATATATAATTCGCACTATCTAATATATGCAGGGTTGAATTTATTCGTTCCTTTGTGCGTATGATAGACTTGCATTATCTACTCATGATCAAATTTACTAAGTTCACTAAGCCAGAGAGTGCGTTTATAACCTGCAAAGTGGGCATTTCAAATACTCCGAATAATTATAATACTTGATTCTAAGGATAACAACATATTCATAATCATGAGTTTGTTCTCAAAATCCAGAATCTTTCTGAAGGTGATTATTATGTCATCGAACCTTTTTTGTTTGATTCTTGTGATCATCAGAGTCACATCCAAAGGATCATACCTATAATATATGTCTTCTAATTTTGATTTTTCACTTGACTTTAAGTTTTTCTGGGATCGTTATACCCCCAGTATTATAGATGTAATTACTCAATTATTTGAATCCTTACTTGATGTGCTCCAATCTCGTCATTATTAAAACCCGTAATAACTCCTTCATATTACCATGATGTTACCCTATCCTAATCTGTATGTTTCCAACATAATGACCTGGTTACGTTAGGTAGGCGCGGGTAGCAGTGATCAATCATCGTGTTTACTTCTCCCAATTGCACCCATTAAATATTAGATAATCTTGAGCCTTAGTTTTGCAAAAATTTTGGTTATCCTTTTGACTTGCACTGAATTCTCAATTCACCCTAGCTTTCTCTTGCAATATATCAAATCATTAACTGACGATATAATCATTAATCGGGTGTCATGTAAATTGGGTTAATGTGTTAGGGCATCTAGGAACGTGCTTTGTTGAGGTAACACACTCCTTTAATTATACATAAGACCTTTGTATCGCCGTTATTTCTTGATTTTAGTTTATCGAAAAGACATTTGTGTAAATTCTTGTGGATTATATGCAACTTGTTTCATTCTTTGAATATAGTATGCCATTATGCATCAAAGAAATTACGATCTCTCTTTAAGTCATGTCAAGTATTCCTCTAATTCCCAAGCCCGAGAAAATTTCTAACGGCTCATGCTTGCTTTATTTGTTCTAAGATCATAATATATATGAGCAGGCAATCCTCTATTTACATCTCATACTTCTAGGGAGGGTTAATCATCTGCAGATTATGCGTATACAAAACCTCATCTTTACTTGAGCAACATTTGAATAAATTAAGTCTTCTAAATCACTATGTTTGTGACACACTTTTTATAAATAGGGTCTAGGGAAATTCAAGTCGCTACCAATTTAGCCCAATAAACAAAAGGATAAGCCCCCACACATTTTGGGCTAAATTTCTTTAATAATCATAATGCATTCATCCTATATTATGCACTCAATCCTTAGGGATAAAAATCTTAGACTTGGAGTTCCACCTTGAAACTTATTGATGTGCTACATACCTTAAGCCCTTAAAGTTACTATTTACGACAATCTTTTCAAGGTCAACATGTGACCCAACCAAAAATTGGTCGCTTCTAAGACTTGAATTCTTATTCGACCTTTGGTATTTTTCATGGTGGTTGTCTCCACGTAATCAAGTCATCAGTACAAGGGTTAAGTTTACGAGTACCCAACCATTCCACTAATAGATTATATGCACCAATTCTCCTTAAGGCAGTCCTATCAGCTTGGGTAAGAAGTGATAATATCACTCGATACGTGGAGTTGGGACATCAGAATTTAAGCCTCAAGCAGTGACTCTTATATTAATACTCCCCCAAGTACATTTGGGTATCCTCGTACCTTAATCAATCTATATACGAGGTTGATTTTAGAGTAGGATATGCTACGAAATCCTCTTGGTAAGTAAAACTAAGGTGATGTCCTAATTGGATTGGCCTAACTCATTGTTTAAATGGACTATTTTCTATGACTTTTTATACATGGGAACACCATTGCTTCCCCTGCATAGTTTGTTCGCAAACTAATGCTCGAGCGGGGTGTTCTGGTATTTTGGACTTCTTTCTCATATGATTGTTTGTTCAAGTGATACCAGTTTGTAAGAAACCTCCCCTTACCAAGGAGTTTACCCAGGTCTTATGCCCAAAACAGTCGCCTAATGGTGACACTAATACACGGGTTTTTCGACACCGCAAGACGTCAATCCTGTTGGCTAGTACGATCATTCAATATATTCGACCAATCGAGAATAGAAGCAAAGCATGTAGTAATAAAACAGACAAGTTCACAAAGATCACAGTACATATCATATATGAGAAAATGAAAGGTACAATAGTAGTCCACAATGAGTACAATGAAAGTGAAAAATGGCTTATGCCCTGTACATGATATCAAATCTCTCTCTCTCTCTCAAAATCAAACTAAGCGGAAGCTAACTATCATCGGTACATGCGTCATCATCTGATGTCGGGCTGCAGTAGTAGTAGGTATCAGCTCTTCAAGTCCTGCTGGTCGTGCTGGTGCTCCATCTCCTCGAGCTCCTAAAATGATACGGTCACAACCGGCCATTAATCATAAAGACTAAGCCATTTCCTACACACCTCGCCCCCGCGGCTCCCAGGCACCATGCGGGAGGATGAAGCAAAGGACAATAAGGGGTATAAAATAGAAAGTAGGTGACAGTGGAACTAATCTATCAAAATTATGTAGTAGCATGTATATCTCTATTCTAGCAGTTCTATGTTGTACAAGTAAAGTAAGAAAGAAATGTAAATAGTAAAGAATGGAGCAAAAAGTAAACTACTACTGCTAAACTATCATCACAGAAGTACCTTAACTTATATGAATGCCCATACAAACTTATAAGTTAAGGTTTCCAAATGTAACTTATCATATAAAAGAGCTCATACTAATTTATATGATAAGGATCTATGGTGCGTATGACCTAAATATGTATGTATGTTTTGTATGCGTGTTATGATTCATGCAAGTGAAACGCACACACACGACTCTATGATCACAGACCTTTAGGTCCTGCTTTTTGGAGTTAGTATCACTCTTTGGTACCACAGTTGTGGCTACGACTGCAGACGAACGGTTTCTTCCGCTTCCTAGGCGGGTATACACACTACCAAGCCCAAACCCTTCGTATGCCTCTGTACATGTCCTAGGTGCACTCTAGAGTCTATGTGTACTAATGCTGGCAAACTTCCAGACTTTCTTGGTCGGGTGTGCATTTTTGGGGATTGTCCTCCAGACCGCAGTATAAATAACCTACTGGCCCCTCAAACCCTCACACCTCACAGAGTAACTGTACTGCCATCGGTGTGACGATTGGCCCAGTACCGCATGACTTGGCACTAGTTTTGTTTCTATGCACATGCAAGGTATCTCAACCCGAGCCTCCAGCTCGCAGGACCAAACCCGTCCTAATGTCATACACATGAGCCTCCAGCTCGCAGGACCAACCCATCTTGAAATAAAGCTCTCGAGCCTTCAGCTCGCAGGACCAACTTGTCCTGATATAAAAATCTCGAGCCTCCAGCTCGCAGGACTAACTATCCTGAAACCCCCCAACCCTTCATGGGTGAGATTGTCACATCATTCTCTTTATCATGAATCCCTTAAACCCTTCATGGGTGATATTGCACATCAATGCCTTAGTTTTGAATCCCTTCAACCCTTCACGGGTGATAATGTTACCATGTTCTCTTAGCCTATTAGACTACACTTGTCTAATGTTTGTTATATCTACCAATTTAGGGTTAATCCCAGGACAGCCAAGGGTATGTCCAATGAAGGGGTCTCGGGGGTACTAGAACCAAGATGGGATTGAAAGCCCAAAGTTCCCTTTCACAAGGATACTTACTTTTAATAATTCCTACCCATGATCCATACCCAGCACTCGTTATTATTCTGGAATGAACCTAATGACTTAGGATATTATTGGGAAATCATCGGTCTTCCGCAGGTCTCCATTCTAGCTACTGTCCTTTGGGTTTTGCAATCTATCACTTGATACTATGAAGTGACCTACTGGACACCAACTAGGGTTTATCTTCCCAATATAGTTATCAACTCAACCTTCTATCATAACCCCTGTGGGTCCCAGTAATACCTGCTACTTTTGCTAAGCACAACCCATGACCTAATACTAACCCGTATAATAGGACTTCCAATTCCTTTGGCCAAATGCCCCTAATTAATTAACATGGGTTGGTATGGTGTATGGTGTTGACCATTTAGGATTTCACCATTTTTATAAGTAATTAAGACCCTAAATTAAATCTTTTAATTAAGTGACCTAAGTCACTTTGTACATGATGTACTAAATACAATGGTTCCACAGATCTAAGAAACTTACCTGGTGTTCAATGAGATTAAATATGACTGCCTACCATAATTCATAATTTTCCCATGTAAATTTCTATATAATTTCCATTTAAGATTAAAATCACAATTTGACCATTTTCCAAATGAAGTAAATCAACTATACAACAAAAAATTCTAGGAAAATTACTGGAGGCCAATATTAATCTAATAAAACATTATACAGAAATTTATGACCAAGAACAGTGATTTGACCTAGCAAAATTCCATAATATTAATATTATCAAAATACCACTACTTAAATTTCAACATACATAATCACCCATAAATTCTAAGATAATTACCCAAGGTTATAATCACAGGAATGAGATACTATAAATTTTCCCATAATTTTGCAGTAATGATTTCCTTTACTTTTTATTAATTTCCAAGAAAGGGCAATAATGTAATTCTACTAAAAACTCAAGGTAAAGTTTCCAAATAAGCTTGTAAAATTTTCAAGAGGTGTATAATGTCTTACTAGGGCTTGTGACAGAGTTTCAGAATTTATAAGAGTACTTAGCCCTGTTTTCAATTTTTATTTCCAAAAGGGCATAATTTCCAATAATTTCAAATAATGGGATTTTTGATCCCAAAAATCCCATTCTTCCTATGGGTGGTGTATTTCATCCCTATAAGCCTCTGTCAAGAATTTTATGGACATGCATTAGTCCAAATGGGCTAAATTCCCATTTTTTCATTTGGCATAATTATTTACATATCTACCCTCAATATGCATGTTGGTTTTCCCCAACATTCAAAGGTTCAAATGATATGTAATTTCTACCAGGGCCCTATAGTGACCCTATGAACATGCCACCCAAATTTGGGGGCATGTGGATAAGGGAATCTCCTTATTTTCATTTTTATTTAATAAATGAATTATCTATAAAAACTAGAGAAGAATACCCCCCAAAAATTCTAATTTTTGTATAGGACTTAGGTATAGACCAACCACATGTATGCCCAAAATTTCACTGTATGTGGACTTAGGGTTAGGCTTGGGTACTCAATTAAAAATCTGCCCTAGCCTAGGACTAGTCTTAGTAGAATTGCCCTATAAGAAGCTGTAGTACTCTAAATCACAACCTTAAGGTGTCAAAATGAAGGTAAGACTTAGTTATACCGTTTTCATGTTAGACAATAGTTTTGGAAATGTCTCTAAGAGGCCTAAATATTTAACACAAGGTTCTGTATAAATTGTGGTAGAAATAAATGAAATAAATATAATCACTGTAGTTTAATACGATCAAGATCGACGTCATCCATGCATCTTCCTCCTCCAGTCGATGGTCCAGATGCATCCTGCCTATAGCAACTTCCTTTGGTGTTTCCCGGCCATCCGGCCACCTCCCCGGCCGACCACTACCACCACCAAATCTGTTGAGGTGGGGTATAACATTTGACGACAACTTGGCTGCCGGATGCGGCGGTTTCTGGTGAACTTGAACTTCATTAAAAATGCGAAAATCCATGAAATGCTCACATTGGATCAGGCTCAATTGAGCCCGATGTTTCGCCTAGTTGAGCTAGAAAGCTAGAATAGGGTGAGGTGAAACGGACCTTAATCGGAGCCCGATGACGGCGGTGGCGGCGATTGGCCGTGGACTTTCCCTTCTCCGGCGAGCTTGCTCCCAAACTCATTCCTCCACCATTTTCCTTGATCCAGGTATCGATTTCAACTGCACTTGACCTTCTAAAGCTGATGGCGAGTTAAAATGGGGATGGGGTTTGCTGGTTGTGGAGTTTTGAATAGGGGGTGGCCGACCACTTCTTTGGATGCTTCAACCCTACTATCAAGTGGCCACCAACCCCTAATTCTGGCGGAAATGAAGCCTAGGAACTCAACCAAAGGCTTGGGCATAGAGAAGGAGGGCCAAGTGGCCTCCATCCCCTCTTTCCCTCTCTTTTCTCTCCTCTTTTTCCCCAAATTTCCAAAACTACCCCCTTGCATGCAATCTCTCTCCAATTTCAGGGGGTAGGGGCGTTCATTGACCATTTAGGCTGGTCATGGGCTTTGCCCATTGGGAATGGGCTTTGCCTTCCTTTTTGTTCCTTTAAGCCATATGTTGACTTGTTGACTTTTTAGGTTGACTTGGTCAACTTGATGAGTGGGCTGACCCCACTTGATGGTCATGGACCCTATGGCACCACCCAACATGCATTGGGCCATGGTGGTGCCCCACTTGGGCTAATTGGGCTAATAGGTGTGGGTTTGACCAATATTCGGGTTAAGGTTGACTTGGGTCTACTTGGGTCAATGGTTGACCCAATGATGTGGCTTTTGGTTCACTTAGATTGCTTTTAGGGTTTGGGCATAGTGGTGGGGTCAGTGTGTACCTATGATTCCAATTTGACCTAGTTTGACCTGATTTGACTTGAACCCTATAGTGGTCCCTATGTGAATCCACACTATCTCCTTGGTTCAAACCTAGACTAACCTCATTCGTCCACCACATGTCCTAACCTAATCTAAGTTTAGGGATCTAGTTGGAAATGGGATCTTACACTATATTTGTGAAAATTCTTGGGTCCGCGATCCGGATGCTAAACAAGATTAATGGAAATGCAAGAAGTAGAGAGGCTCATGGTTTATAGGTTTAATGTGCACTGAGGGACTTACTAAGCTATGACATTTCCAGCATTTGTATTGGAACCGGACGCCAGACAGCTACCAGGACTCAAATCCCCCCTCCCCTGGATTTGATATTTTTTTATATTGGTCAAAAGACCTAAATTAAGTTTGGATGTTGAAGACTTTGTTTCCCATAAAATGATTTATTTAATTTTGAATGTAGAACTCAAAATTTATATGGTGTTTTTAGGGATAAAAATTATGTTGTATAGATCCATATTATCTTTCTTAGGTCAAAATGATCTTTTTAAGAGATCATAGCTCTGTTTGGGGTGGCGGTGGAAAAAGTTATGGTGGGAAATAAATGATTGCTTAGACTTGACTATAAAGCTGTTTTCAAAAAGATGTTTTTTTTTTGAAAAATCATCATTATTTAAGTACTTTTCAAAAAAATTTATGTTTTTGTGTTTGGAAGAACAACTCTTTAATAATGGTTTTGTAATAATAATAAATGTTTTAAGCTAAATATTTATCAAATAGACAAGTTAATGTTATATAAATGTTGAATAAGTTGGTTACAAAAGGTTAGCGATGAAAAGCAAAGACGATGATTGGGCGAAAAATCTCGAATCAGAGAAAAAACATTTGCAGCAGCAAGGAGGAAATGCAAATTACGAATGGTCATGGCATGACTTTCATACTATCATATAAAATAAGAAAAGTTGAAAGTAGAGAATATAATTTTGAGAAAGCCCTCTTGAACCGGTTGCTCAAAAAATCCTCAAAACACTCTCCTTGAAAAAGCTCTTTATCCAAATAGCTTGAAAAGGATCATTGTGATTAAAATAAAGCTTTTCCCATTGCCACCTCTAACCCAAAGTGAATCCATATCTCTTCTCAGAGTTCAAAAAGATCTCTCTGTTCTCATAAGCATAAGAGAAAAGCTCTCTCATGAGTATCTTTTTTATTTGAGAGAAAATCATTTGTATCTTTCCTGAGTGATCTCTTTGATCTCTAGAGATCATTTTGATTTTAGGCGAATTCAAACATAAATGTTAAAAAACATATTTATTTTGTGGGCCACATTATTGGAATAATTACAAGATAATCGCAATAAAATGATATTTTTCTGCATTGAACTAAATGATTGCACTACACCACTATCCATATAAGAAAATTAGATGTGTATATGATAAAGAATTGAAATTTTAGAAATAAATGATTATTGAGAAATTGTGTAAGGTGTGAGTTTTGGATTAAATCTCGTTAGTGAGCCTACATGGGTCACATAGACAGTGTTCACCGTCAGCGACACTTGATCAATATGATAGACCCCTTAAGTTGTGATCGTTTATATGGCATGGTCTAAGTTCTTTTTCGGAGTGCCTTTGCCATAGGCGTGGCTCAATTAAAATGCGGATAACGTACGATTATGCATAGAACTTAAGTCAGGATAATTTAAGCCATTGGATCTGCGATGGGTGGATAGGGCTGCGATTATCAAAATCCTTTGAGTGTGGTTCCCCTTTATACCTATATAAGCTCTTGATTTCAATCCTTCCCATTAAGTTGAAATCAGCAAAAGGGTCGATCTAGGTCAAGAGGAAGAGCCGTGCCCTTGCTCTCGGTCCAGATCCGACGGCTTCGTCTTCGGAATCCAGCGAGTTCGCTGACGCGTACGCCGTCCGACATCGTCAGCCTCGTCTCTAGCTTCAGCTCCCCGTGATGTCGACATCGACATCCAGGTTTGTTATTGATAAGGTTGAAGCTGCTTACCGCCGCACCGGTCGCCGAAGAAGGAGTGCAGTCCGGATGTAGGTCTATATTGGATCGATTCTGTCTGTGATTCATCCTGAGATTCAAATCTCATTCCAGCAGGTCATTAAGCTTTCATACATACTCGCTATCGACCACCATGGCGTCAAGTATAACCTCCTATCGCTTCTGTGATTGTCTGCGAGCGATCCTTGGTTGTTTATAATCAGCTATATGTTAGAATTAACAAGTTGTATTAAAGCGAGGTTTCGTTAGGCATTACAGAAGATTTGTTGTTATTGGGGATTGGGGATAATCTTGTTGAAGCCCGAGCCACCGAAGGTGTGTGTACCGTGGTTGCGGATATTGTTCCCCAATTCCTTGAGTTCAGTTATGCGGGTTGGTTTGATGAGTTGGCTTCCTCTAACCAGGCCCGTTTTAAATTCCCAACCCTATGAAGGAACTCTAAACTATTTTTGCTTCGGCTTAATCTCATTATCGTTACCTTGTAATTAGGGGCTTGTTTGTGTTTATGCCTCATGCGAGTGGTAATCAGACTAATGGATGATTGCTACTTAGCCAAGTCATAAACAGTGTGAAAAGCCCAATGTGGATGTCTTAATCATGGGGTGCAACTTGAGGTGTTGGGGCCAGCCCAAAGGAAGGCACTTCCCACTTTAAGGACTAGATTAAGAAGTTCACATTGGACTGTTTGCCGACGGAGTAAAGAACAATTGCATAAATTTTGTATGATCAATGCGTGTGTCACTCCGCTCAAAGGAAGGGTGTCATTATGGCTGGCTCATACATACTCTTGTGGTCTACATAAATATTTGAATTTTTGGGAGAACACTTATGTGGCGGCAGTCTGCCCAAAGGAAGGTTGTTTGCCACATGAGTCCCGAATCTTAGAATGTTTAGGTTGGGCCCGTACATTGTTGGTTAAATAGAGTCACACTTTACTCTGAGAGTCTATTTGATTTCCCTATCAAATAGAATAGTTGCATTTGTGGATTTTTTATTTTATTTTGGCAATCCTATATAAATTCATATTTGCAAAATCTAAATTAATGGGATTTTAACTTATGCATGTTTTCTCTTTTCTTTCTCCATTTTAGTGAATAAATCATCCATTTCTGCAAGCTTAAGCGACACTCCAGTTTTGAACGGGTCTAATTTTGATAAGTGGCAATACCATGTAAAGACTGTTCTAGGATGCATGGACTTGGACTATGCCTTGAGGACTGATGAAACCATTCCTCTCACCTCCTCTAGTACAGCCGCTGAAAAGGTTGTCTATGAGAAGAATTATGAGAAATAGGAAAGGTCCAATAGAATGTGTCTTATGGTTATGAAACATTCCATTCCTGAAGTCATATGGGGTGCAATGCCTGATCAAGAAAATGCCAAACAGTTCATTACTGAAGTAACAAACCGGTTCGCCAAATTAAATAAGGTTGAAGCCAGTACGCATCTTTGCAAACTGTTTAATATGCGCTACACCGGTAAAGGAAACATAAGGGAGTAAATTATGGAAATATCTAATCTTGTTTCAAAATTAAAGGTACTTAAATTGGAATTCTCTAAGGAGATTCTAGTGTATCTGGTTCTACTCTCTCTACCTGCACAATTTACTCCTTTTAAGATAAATTATAACACTCAAAAGGATAAATGGAGTCTCACTGAGATCATGAGTCACTGTGTTCAAGAGGAATAGAGAATGAAACAAGATAAGATAGAGAGTGCTTACTTGGCATTTCAAGGGAATGCTGACATGAATAAAAGGAAGTGGGATATGGTGTCGAACTTGGCTTAGTTTGTCGAATGCAGAATGAAGGCGAGGTCGATGAACTTGAACTGAAGGCGAGGTTGCCGAACGTTGAGGAGTTTGTCAAACGCAGAATGAAGGCGAGGTTGATGAACTTGGTTGAGTTCGTCGAACGCGGAATGAAGGCAGAGCTCGACGAAATTGGCTTAAGGTGAGGTCGACGAACGTCGAACGCAGAATGAAGACGAAGCTTGACGAATGCTGAGGTCGACGAATTCTTGCGAGCTCGACGAACTGGGGCTGAAGGAACTGTTCGTCGAACGCATAAAATGAGGTCGACAAATGCTGGTGAGCTCGTCGAACTGGCTGAGGTCGATGAATTCTGGGGAGCTCGATGAACTGACTGAGCTCGACGAAATTGCTGAAAAACTGCAAACCTGTAAAAGAAAGAAAACGATCATTAGTGTTATTAATATATACAAGAGGAGGTCAAAATAAAGCTTTAAAAGATATGTTTTTTATAATAAAGACATGTAATTACCCTAGTAGTTTAAACTACAAAATGTATTATCAAACTCCCCCAAGCTTTAGATTTGCTTATCCTAAAGAAAAAATATAAAAAACTAGTTGACATAAAGTGACTAATCAGGAAAATTCTAATTATGCTAACACAAGTACTATGCGAAATTCTAAGTAGGGAGAAGGTGAAATGTAAACCTAAAGCAATTACTTAAACATGGTTTCAAATTTTATAAACTTTACTAAAAAAAATAATTCATCTAAGATTTTAACAGAATTCTTTAAATAAGTTAAAGCAATGCAACAAATGAAATAGAGTATTGAGTTATTACTAGATTCTAAGAGGCATTTTATACCCAAATCAATCAAAGAACAAAAATCTAAATTCAAATCCAAGACTTAACTAATCTACTTTTCTTCTTCACTTAGCAAAAAGAAAACCTGGGAGCAGGATAGAAATGTTTGGTTTAGGAATATAATTAGAAATGGAATTCAAAGATAAACATGAGGGCTTAAAATCACACTAAACCAAAATAAAGAGTTTCAAAATTTTCAAAAAATAACATATTTTTTTCTTTTTTCTTTTTTTCTTTTCAAAACAAAGGCCATGAATAATTTGTCTCTTCATTTTGAAATTGGCCACAAAATTATACATTTCTTTTTAGCATACTTTTTCTTAAATTTCTCCAAAAATCACAAAACAACCCTATCACAACATGAAATTTTATGAAACTCAAAATGTTAGTGTGATACGATAGGTTGAAAAATTTGACTTTGGTGAAAAATGAAATGATAAGTGGGGCTATCAAATGGAATAGGAAAAAGGCTCAAAAGCGGCTAACTAGGGGAATAATTTTTGGGTTGGCGAGAAGGCTCAAACAAAAACAAAGATGACCTACATCAATTTCATGCTCCTAAAATTTATCTAAAGCATAAGTTTTGAAAAATTTCAAAAAGTAGGTCCTAGATATTAAAAAGAGACTAATGAACTTATTTTGAAAATAAGAATAATACATGTTTAGAATCATTCACATATACTACACTACTCAAAGTTGATATTACAAAAATTATCCAAGAACAAAATGTAAAATAGTGGATGAAAGGTTTTTAAGAGTAATGAAAAAAAAGAACGAGAAACCATAATAGAAATACGAGTTTTAGAAAAACGCTTCACATTAACATGCTTCCGTGAATTAGAAACACAGCATGACCAACATTTTACTTGTGAAACATAATTAAAAAGATTGATTAGAAATATTATAATTAGCTAAGTCGTTATAGGAAATTTTGAGAAAAACAAAACAAAAGCAAGGGGGTCTAATGAAATACAAAAATTCGTTTAAACTATTAAAGTAAAAAATAAAAAACATATATTTTTGATTTTTAAATATTCTCTTTTTTTGGATTTTAAAGATATTATCTTTTTTTGGATTTTTAAAGATATTATCCTTTTTTTGGATTTTTTTTAAGAAGAAAAAGGAGAAAGCACTAAATTTTTTTTGATTTTGATTGATTTTTTTTAAAGGAAACAAAATAAAGATAAGAGGAGGAAATCCTCCCCCAAGCTTAAAATTGACATTGTCCTCAATGGAGAAAAGATGGTAAGGAGAGAGAAAAATTAAAACATAAATATAAGTACAAAATTGAAAATAGGTACTTCCCCCGATTTGCGAGTCGCGGAAGGTTGCGTGACGTCGCTCCCCCATGCTTGTGCTTTGGATCTTCATAAAATGTCTTATTTGGACTTCGTGATGGATTCAACAGCATTGGAGCAGGCGATCGCAGAGGCTTTAGCTTGTCGGAGCCGTTCGGGGAAAAAAGTGTAAAATAAATAAAACAGAAAAATAACTTGGGTTGCCTCCCAAGAGCACCTTTGTTTAAAACGTCATTTGAGCTCGACGCAACAAAATAATATTGTCCAAAAATAATTGAAAGTCCACCTAGTGCCAACTACCTTGACCTATGCGGGGGGGGGGGGGAATAGGTGTCTTGCAGCGATTTTAGCGGAATTAAAATTTTACCTGCACAAGTAAATAAAACCACACAACACAAACAGACACAAGCAGTTATAGTGGTTCCCCGATTTTGGTACGTCCACTTTCCCCCTTCGACCTATCTCCCAACAAGGGACGACTCGGTCACTTCACCAACAGGATTGAAAACTAATCCTCACACTAAGGATGTAACTATTCCACACGAAGGAGTCACCACTCCTCCACCACGGGTTGCACCCAACCCTTACACAGAGGAACCAACGTTCCTTTATAACAAAAGAAAAACATGAATGTATAAAATACAAACTACTTTGGAGCACTTGGTGTCCCTCTTCGTTCAATGTTGCGTTCTTGAATAAGTCGAAGAGTCCACGACCTAAGTGTTCTCTTAGAGAGAATCTCCCCAAAACCAGCGGCGGTAAGAAGTGCGGAGGCGTAGCTGTCAGGATCGGCGGCGGCAACGAAGTGCGGCGGCTGAGCTTTGGAGATCCAACCTTCGTAGCAAAGTTAGCAAGGTCTACCAACGATCTTGCTAGGATCGATCGTCTCGATCGATTCGGAAAGGGAAGGTATTCCCGATCAACAAATCAAGAGACAAAGGATCTCTAGGTAGACACGTGAGATGCGTTGCTTGGCTGAGCTTCGTCGCCCGGAGATCGAGAAGAAACCATGATCAGCAACGGCGACAACCTGCACGAGCGGCGATGGTGATTCGAGCGGCGACGGCGGCGGAAGGAAATCCGCGATGCTTTAGGTCACGATGGCGGCTCGTTTCTTGTTCTCAGTATTTTGTATCTGTAATGATCGAAATACAACAGTATATATACTGTAGGTCTTACATTATGACCGTTGTGGGCCCCACCATTAGAAACCCTAAGTCCAGTTCAAAACAGCGCCTGAATATTTGGACTGGTCTAGCGAGCAGAAGAAATTTTCCTAAGGCAAATTCGGCGAGAATCATTGATGATTCTCGATGAATCGGCGAGAATCACTTATGATTCTCGCCGAATTCTACTTGGCAGAATTCTGGCTGAAGATCTTGCCATCCGGAGAGAATCAGCGAGAATCATCATTCATTCTCGACGAATCGGCGAGAATGCAAAGTCATTCTCGACGATTAGGTGAGAATAAACTAGAGATTCTCGACGATTCTTCCTTAATCATAAATCAAGACGGCGTTGAGACAGCCGACAGCAATCGACAAGAATCAGCGAGTGATTCTCGATGATTCGGCGAGAATCACTAGTGATTCTCGTCGAATCGGCGAGAATCACTTAGTGATTCTCGACGATTTCTACTTAGATGATTTTCGTCTTTCTTCCCGCGAGTTGCTTTGACCCATCCTTGCTCCTTGTCTGCTCTTGATCTTTCTCAGCCCTGTACTTGAAAGTAAGTACACTCCAATAGAGAGAGTACACGTAGGCCAACGCACTGATCTGCTCAACGAGGGATTACGTTGCGCAGACCCGTGTATATTGACCCACTGTACCCTGACATTGGTGTGTACTTAGCGTGGAATAACTGCAAGCACAACTTGAAGACAAATGATCAAATACAGTGTCAATTCACCTTAGCTCCAGGGGCTTCTTCAAATCAGGTACATTGTTGATACAATACCCAACAATCTCCCCCTATTTGAAGAAGCCTAAACCCTACAAGCTAAGGTGAATATAATGGATGGAAGAAAAACATAAACTGAATAATCAGTTGAGAAAGAATTTCCTTACCATTATCTTTAGAGAATTTGGAGCATACCTTGCGAGAGCACCTTAGCCCTTAGCACCTTAGCCGAGAGGGCAATCTACCCCTTTTTGGCTTCTACAAATCTGGGACTTTAGCACTTGCCACAATGCTCCCCCTCAGTTCTTGCATTTGTGCTTACACTTGAGTTTCTTGTGGATGCTCCCCCTTGATCCAAGAGTCGGTAGCCTCTATATTCTTCATTCCTCAAGGTTTAGCATACCCAGTTCAGTTTTAAAGAGACTGAACTTGGCTTCGTCTAGGGGCTTTGTAAAAATATCTACAATCTGCTTATCCGTGGGGACATAGTAGAGAGAGATGTCCTTGTTTTCCAGATGCTCCCGAATGAAGTGGTAGCGCACTTCAATCTGCTTCGTCCTGTTGTGCGACACGGGATTGTTCGCAATAGCTATAGTACTTGAGGAGTCGCAGTACATTGGTACTTCTTTGAACTGAAGGTCATAGTCTGCTAGCTAATTTTTGATCCATAGAAGTTGTGCGCAACAGCTGCCTGCTGAGATATACTCAGATTCAGCTTTGGAGGTTGCAACACAATTCTGCTTCTTACTATTCCATGATATAATCCTTCTTCCAAGGAATTGACACGTCCCGGAAGTGCTTTTCCGATCATCCCTACTTCCTGCAAAATCAACATCTGAAAAGCCTATTAGCTCGACATCATTGTTTCTCGGGTACCACAAGCCAATATTAGGTGTACCCTTGAGGTATCTAAGAATTCGCTTTGCAGCGACATAGTGAGATTCCTTAGTGTTCACCTGATATCTGGCACAAACGCATGTGGAGAACATAATATCCGGTCTACTTGCATTAAGGTAGAGCAGGGATCCAATAATGCTTTGGTATTTCGTTTCATCAAAAGGTTTCCCTTTCTCATCCTTATCCAGAGACATAGTGGATCCCATTGGAGTCCTCCTAGAGGGTGCATTCTCCATTCCAAATTTCTTGAGGAGTTCATTTGTGAACTTCGTCTGAGAAATGAAAATTCCATCCTCAGACTGTTTCACCTGAAGTCCCAATAAATACTTTAGCTCTCCCATACTGCTCATTTCAAACTTTCCTTGCATAAGTTTAGAAAACTTTTTGCAAAGATTGTTATCCGTTGAGCCAAATATAATGTCATCAACATAGATTTGCACCAGCAAGATCTTGCCTTTGACTTCCCTAAGAAATAATGTCTTATCTATTTTTCCTCTAGAGAACTTGTTCTCAAGAAGAAAACTAGATAGAGTCTCATACCAAGCTAGAGGAGCTTGTTTTGAGCCATATAAAGCATTATTAAGAAAATAAACATGATTGGGATAAGTCAGATTAACAAAACCTCGGGGTTGTGCGACTTATACTTCCTCTTTCAGGTTGCCATTTAGGAATGCAAATTTCACGTCCATCTGATAGACAGTGAATCCTTTGTGCGAAGCATAAGCCAGGAACAATCTGATCGCCTCGAGCCTTATAACTGGTGCAAAGGTCTGGTCGAAGTAAATCCCCTCCTCCTGTCTGTAACCTTGAGCCACCAGCCTGGCCTTGTTCTTTATGATGACATCGTGTTCATCCACTTTGTTTCTGAAGATCCACTTGGTGCCGATCACGTTCTGCCCCTTTGGTCTGGGAACCAGCGTCCAGACGTTGCATCTTTCAAATTGATGCAGTTCATCTTGCATGGCCAATATCCATGCTGCATCCTTGTTCGCTTCGTCGAAGTTCTTTGGCTCAACCTGTGATAGAAAGCTAAAATGCAGAATCTCATTAATTGTACCTCGGCGAGTTCTGACACCGTCACGGGGATCTCCGATGATTTGATTTCTGGGATGATCCCTCATGTGACAAAGCTCTAGCAGTCTGGCATCTGGAGCTCTAACATTTTCTGGGGCTCCTTCCTCTTCAGGGAGGACAACTCCATTCTGACTGTCATCATATCCGATAGGTGTTGTGGTGGTGACTTTTACGTACTTGGGAGTTGCATCTTTAGCGGTCTCATC
The DNA here is from genome assembly GCA_039513925.1 of Platanthera zijinensis. Classification (NCBI taxonomy): domain Eukaryota; kingdom Viridiplantae; phylum Streptophyta; class Magnoliopsida; order Asparagales; family Orchidaceae; genus Platanthera; species Platanthera zijinensis. The sequence continues at coordinate 128,615,475 of CM077088.1, read as the reverse complement.
GAGAATAAGCTGTTCAATTCTTGTACCTGCATCTTTAAGAAGAGCACTGGAAGAATTGCTGTTAAGTAAGCTTCCTTCATTAAATACCACATTTATGGATTCCTCTACCACTAGGGTTTTCTTATTGAAAACCCTATATGCCCGGCTATGGCTACTATAGCCCATAAATATTCCTTCGAAGCATTTTTCACCAAACTTAGTACGCGGGTACTTCCCGTTATTTAGTACATAGCATCTACAGCCAAAGATCCTAAAAAAGGACATGGTTGGCATCCTGCCTTTCAGTAGCTCATAAGACGTCTTATGATGACTCTTGTTGATCAAGGCCTGATTTTGTACATGACAAGCCATATTGACAGCCTCTGCCCAGAAATATTCTGGGAGAGAAGCGTCATTCAACATTGTCGTGCAGGCTTCAATGAGCGTTCTATTTCTCCTCTCCGCAACTCCATTCTACTGAGGAGTGCGCGGGGAGGAAAACTCATGAAAGATACCAAGTTCTTCACAGAACTCTGTCATAGCACCAGACTCGAACTCTGTTCCATGGTCACTTCTGATTTTGACCACTGAGTAGTTAAGTTCGTTCTGAATCTGCCTGACAAAACTGGTGAAGATGTCAAACGTATCAGACTTGCGTTTTAAGTAGAACACTCAAGTAAACCGAGAGTGATCATTAACAATCACTAGCGTATAAGACTTGCCTCCCAAGCTATGAACTTGCATTTGACCAAACAAGTCCATATGCAGAAGATAAAGACATCTGGAGGAGTCTTTGTCAACGATGCCCTTAAAGGTAGCTCGAGTCTGTTTGCCCTTCTTGCATGCAGGACATGGGCTATCTCTGATGCACTTAATGATGGGAGTATCCCTTACTAAGTTTTTAGAAAACAACATACTAATTGTCTTGAAATTAATATGTGCCAATCTCTTGTGTCATTGTTCACAAAGAGATGCACTGCCTGTTGCTACTAGGCATACGGGGGTAGATGAATCTAAACTAAGAAAATCTAAGCAGAAGATATTTGTTCTCCTAATGCCTGTTAATACCGTCTCCGAAGAGGCACACGATATTATCAGGCATTTATCCTTGCAAAACTTAACGTCATAACCTTTATCACATAACTGACTTACACTGATCAGGTTATGATTTAACCCTTCAATGTAAGCCACGTTGGTGATAGAAATTATACCGTTGGAAATCATACCGTAACCCCTGGTAACTACTCAATCTGATCCCCCAAATATGACTTTGGGTCCATTCTTGACTATAGAGTAATCATGCAGCAGGCTTCTTGTCCCGGTCATATGCCGGGAGCATCCACTGTCCAAGTACCATATGGGAGTTTTGGTGGCCTTTGGACATTCCTACAAAACAGAATTAATTTTCCTTAGGAACCCAATCGAACTTGGGTCCTAGATTCCTCGTTAGCATACTCCCCCTCGGATGGTTAGCCCTACGAGTGGTCTGCCTCGCATTGCCAACATGAGGAGTCTCGTTATTCCTCGGATTAAACCAGCAATCTACAGCAAAGTGACCAACTTTGCCACAGCACCAGCAGTCAAATCTGTTATACTTTCTCCTAGGCACCTGCTTCACCCTTGGAACGGAAGGTTCAGCCGGGGCCTCAGACCTGGAGGTGGAGGCATCATGATGACAACAGTCACATGATTTCTTCACCTCCTGGTTTCTCAATGTAACAGGCTTGCCCTTGGGTGCCTGCTTCCTATTATGGCCGCTAGAGAAGTGGCCATAATCCTCCATTTAAACTTCCTCATAAGGTGCCTTGAAGACACTCTCGCCAAAGTTGCGTGGGAAGGCCCACCCCACATACCGGCTCTTGGGCTTTTCAACCGAGGGCCGGAAGAAGTGTTCATAGGTTGACTCAAAGTCCTGTTCATTGCAGGGAAAGCCAGGCTTCCTGAATACAATAGGGTTGAGTGGGGCCTTTCCCTTTTCTGCAGTAAAGGCCTTCTTAGCAGCCTTATTTCTCCTCTGCTTTTTGTTTCTCCTGGATGATTTACCAGGCACACCCACATGCCCCAAGCCAGCCCCCTTAGCCTGAGCAGAGAAGGTATCAACCAGTGGAAGAACAGTCTTTGGCATAGAGAAGCTTTGGACAATCTTCTTTTCTACCATAAGTTGTTCTTCCAACTTATTGATTTCTTCCTGTTTAAGGTCAAGGAGACTTAGAGACTCTGTGTGCTTAAAGATCAGGTCCAGGTACTCCTGTCGGAGAGAAATCAAGCTAGTGATCTCTTCCCTTAGGGAGACACCCTCGACCTTAAGGAATTTGACTTCCTTTTTCTGAGCTCTCAATCTCTTGCGGCATTCCTCGAAGGTGTTGAGCAAAAGCTCATACTTTTCGAGGAGCTCAGCTTCTCGGGAAGATGGGATGTCCTCGAGATCATCATCAGGAGACTCATAGTCAGAGTCGGAGAGGGGGGTACGAGCTTTTACCTTCCCAGTGAATGGGGGGGGGGGGGAAATCTCCTTCTAAGTCAGAGCGACCCACCAGCCCGAAGTAGGCTTCCTCATCATCACTAGAGTCTGAGGAATCAGACTCACTCAGTGTCTTTGACTTTATGGCAATGTAGCTCCTCTCCTTATTTTTATCTCTAGAGGTTCTGTGCTCTTCTCCCTTCCCCTTCTCTCTCTTTCCTTGATGGCAGTCGGCCACGACGTGTCCTGGCTTATTGCACCCAAAACAAATGATGTCATTATGACGTTGTTTGTTCGGTTTTGATTCATACCTGTCAGAAGAATAATTCTTCTTCTGATTTCTGGAGGAGGAGCCGTCTCTCTTTCTTTGATTCCTCATCTTGAGGAACTTCTTGAATTCTCGGGTTATGAGGGAGAAGTCTTCTTCAGACAACTCTGAGCCGGAGGAGCATGGCTCGGAGTCTTCCTCCTCATCCTTTTTCCCCGCACGGGATGAAGCCGCACCCTTGCCCTTCCTGGAGTGAATGGATTTTAGGGCCACAGTCTTTTCCTTGGCTGCGGCCTTCTCTGCTTCTTCTTCAACTTTCCTCGTGTTCAATTGGAGCTCATAGGACATGAGCTTCCCAAAGAGTATCTGAGGATCAGTTTCAGCTAATCTGCCAAACTCTCGGATGGCGCAGATCTTCGTGTCCCATTCCTTAGTAAGGGACCTAAGGAATTTATCATTAAGTTCACCATCAATGAACACTCTTCCATATCCCTTGAGAGCATTGACGATCTTGAGGAAGTTCTCGAAGGTAACTCCGATCTCTTCCTTGGGCCCTGCCTAAAAGCCTCATATTTCTGGTTCAGGAGGGATCTCCGATCATCCCTCACTTCATCTGTGCCCTCCATCAGGATAATCAAGCTGTGACAGATATACTTGGCTGTCCAGTAGTTGAAGAAGTTCTGCATCATGGAGTCATCGACTGCGCTGATTAGTATGTTCTGTGCCTTCTTGTCAAGTCTGACCAGCACCATCTCATCCTTGTCCATTTCAGAAAGCTTCTTTGGCACATTTTTGGTAGGATCAATGGTGGAGGCCTTAGTGGGAATATAAGGTCCCTCCTCCACGATCATGAAGAGTCGAGGGTCGACTGCTTCCATGTAAAATCTAATCCTTTCCTTCCAGATAGGAAAGTTTAGCCTGGTGCACACTGGGATCTTGCCTGAGTACTTGAGTTCGTCCATAGTAGATATCTGCCTTATTCTTGACACTAGTGGCAGGAACTTACTCAAGGTGTTAACCTTATTGCTGAGCAACCTCCCTCTGATACCACTTGAAAGTCCACCTAGTGCCAACTACCTTCACCTATGGGGGGGGGGGGAATAGGTGTCTTGCAGCGATTTTAGCTGAATTAAAATTCTACCTGCACAAGTAAATAAAACAACACAACACAAACAGACACAAGCAGTTATAGTGGTTCCCCGATATAGGTACGTCCACTTTCCCCCTTCGACCTATCTCCCAACAAGGGACGACTCGGTCACTTCACCAACAGGATTGAAAACCAATCCTCACACTAAGGAAGTAACTCTTCCACACGAAGGAGTCACCACTCCTCCACCACGGGTTGCACCCAACCCTTACACAGAGGAACCAACGTTCCTTTACAACAAAAGAAAAACTTGAATGTATAAAATACAAACTACTTTTGGAGCCCTTGGTGTCCCTCTTCGTTCGACGTTGCGTTCTTGAATAAGTCGAAGAGTCCACGACCTAGGTGCTCTCTTAGAGAGAATCTCCCCGAAACCAGCGGCGGCAAGAAGTGTGGCGGCGTAGCTGTCAGGATCGGCGGCGGCAACGAAGTGCGGCGGCTGAGCTTTGGAGATCCAACCTTCATAGTAAAGCTAGCAAGGTCTACCAACGGTCTTGCTAGGATCGATCGTCTCGATCGATTCGGAAAGGGAAGGTATTCCCGATGAACAAATCAAGAGACAAAGGTTCTCTAGTTAGACACGTGAGACGCGTTGCTTGCTGAGCTTTTGTCGCCGGGAGATCGAGAAGAAACCACGATCAGCAACGAAGACAACCTGCATGAGCGGCGATGGTGATCTGAGCGGCGACGGCTGCGGAAGGAAATCCGCGATTCTTTAGGTCACGATGGCGGCTCGTTTCTTGTTCTCAGTATTTTGTATCCGTAATGATCGAAATACAACAGTATATATACTGTAGGTCATACATTATGACCGTTGTGGGCCCCACCAGTAGAAACCCTAAGTCCGGTTCAAAGCAGCGCCTGAATATTTGGACCGGTCCACCGAGCAGAAGAAATTCGCCTAAAGCAAATTCGGCGAGAATCATTGATGATTCTCGACGAATCGGAGAGAATCACTTATGATTCTCGCCGAACTCTACTTGGTAGAATTCTGGCTGAAGATCTTGCCATCCGGAGAGAATCGGCGAGAATCATCATTCATTCTCGACGAATCGGCGAGAATGCAAAGTCATTCTCGACGATTCGGCGAGAATCAACTAGAGATTCTCGACGATTCTGCCTTAAGCATAAATCAAGACGGCGTTGAGACAGCCGGCAGCAATCGACAAGAATCAGCGAGTGATTCTCGATGATTCGGCGAGAATCACTAAGTGATTCGGCGAGAATCACTAGTGATTCTCGTCGAATTGGCGAGAATCACTTAGTGATTCTCGACGATTTCTACTTAGACGATTTTCGTCTTTCTTCCCGCGAGTTGCTTTGACCCATCCTTGCTCCTTGTCTGCTCTTGATCTTTCTCAGCCCTGCACTTGAAAGTAAGTACACTCCAATAGAGAGAGTACACGTAGGCCAACACACTGATCTGCTCAACAAGGGATTACGTTACGCAGACCCGTGTATATTGACCCACTGCACCCTGACATTGGTGTGTACTTAGCGTGGAATAACTGCAAGCACAACTTGAAGACAAATGATCAAATTCAATTTCAATTCACCTTAGTTGGTCCAGGGGCTTCTTCAAATCAGGTACATTGTGGATACAATACCCAACAATAATTTGTCCAAAATAATAATTAAAGTTTTAACAAAAATAAAAAATTCTTAAGTTATCCATAATTCAGATCATGCAGAATAAAATTAGTACAGTTTGGACTGACATCACCACAGAAATAAAGTTTAAGACGATGACCATTTCCTTTGAACTCACCCTTATCAGGGTGTGAAATTAAAATAGTACTATACGGAAAAACTTCTTTAACAGTAAACGGCCCAGACCATCGTGACTTTAACTTGCCCGAAAATAAGCATAAACGCAAATTATATAAAAGAACTTGGTCGCCCGGCTTGAAGGTTTTTTGGTGCCTTAGGTTCTTGTCGTGAAAACGCTTTGTCCGCTCTTTATAAAATTTATTATTTTCGTATGCGTAAGAGCGTCACTCGTCGAGTTCATTAAGTTGAAATTTTCTAAGGTCGCGGACAGAGTGGGGATAGAAATTTAAAAACCTTAAGGCCCAAATAGCACGGCGTTCTAATTTTACGGGTGAATGACACAATTTTCCATAGACCAACCTGTAACACCTCCCCTGTAAAGACCGTATAATATGGGTCCTGCCGGGGCCCCACAACATACAGACGCCACAGCTTTGTCGTTAAAAGATGATATTAACTATCCCATCTCAAAACTCAGAATAAAGCAACAGTGGAAACATACCAAAATATTAGAAGTTATCCACCACTAAACAGGAGTATCAAAATTGCCTTAAGGCCTTACACCAAAAAAGTCCAAAATAGAAAGCCCACAAGATCAAACATCAACGTGCAACAACACTCATAGGCTACCTCGACATGCAAGCCGGTATATACCAAAACAAGGAGTATTACAGTCACGAAGAAAACGAGCAAGTAAGCACATCAAACACTTCATGAGGCTTAGGGCTTTTCGGCTGGCGCACTAGCTCCTACTTGTGCTCCTTGCCCTGTAAAAATTTGTAGTAACGTGGGTCAGCAAAGGCTGACCTCTACTGTGTAACCAACACATCTCCTCCCGGCTGCCCTTAACGTACCCCGGGGCACCCCTCCAACCTGCAAGTCAGCACCTCGTATACCATATACATAAACATATAAAGCTTTTAAAACAAGTTTGGATGTCTCAAACAACAAACACGTATTCTATGTTGAGCACAGAATGAAAAGGGACCTACTATGCAGCATGTATGCAAACCCGAGCTTCGCCCAAGGCAACCCTATCACGTATGAAACTAGCACATCATCATCACAATTGGGTACTTCCAATTCCCCATTTGCGTAAAGCCGTAATCAAAAGGGGACTACAATGCCCCGAATGGTCTAAAAGCCGCTACACGGAAATCTTGCCAAGGCCCCACCTACTCATGGGTATTAAACCCAGGCTTGCCTGCAAACTCTGACTACTCGTGTCAGGATTCCGTCTCACACACAAATCGATTTTAAGAACCCTTGTTGGACCCCACCCGCTCATGGCTTCATTGCTCGGGCTTGCCTACACTTGGCATTCTCGTCAGTCTCAAAGAAGGGGACTAGTCTCGCCGGGACACTCTCCCCATATGACTTACATGTCACGGGATAGCTAGCCGACCACGGAGACAAAGCCACGCCTTAGCACATCACGATACATAGCCTTTCCCATTCCCCACCCTAATCCACCATTTGTACTGCAACGTTCCCGCGTACCAAGGAAACCATATACCGCCAAATGCAGAGCTAACCTTATCCGGTTCCGGCTACAAGTACTCACTCGATAAAAGGGGGAAACATGTACTTCACAAACGATATCTTGCCGCAACAGATTTCTACAGAATCCTTAAGGCTCGCTATGTAACATCACTGAGTCGAACTAACAGTCGCGACTACGGCTTCACCCATAATGCCAAATCCACTAACAGAGCGGATCTCAAATGCAAAATCATGCCGGGGACATACACAATCGACTCGGAGGTTACTATTTAACCATGACAACCCAAATCCCTCTCATTTGAGAGATTTTGAGCCCAAACACTTGGAAAGAAAAGATGTTATGCACGCATCCTAGAAACTAAGAGGAGAAGTGTCGTTACCTTACGACCCCTCTTCCTAGCCATAGAGATACTTAGTTGGATGAAAAACACCGCAACGGTCTTGCCTTCGCGGATCTTGACTCGGCTCAAGAAACGGGGCTCCAATGCTTCTCCGGCGGCCGGAACTCTCCTCCACCTTCTTCCTTGCTCTATCCTCTCTCTAAACTTTAGAAAGAGAAAGATCCAAGTGGAATGAGGGTTTGAAACCCTATTCCCGGCCTTAACCTAGCCAGGACCAGCCTGGGCCCTTGAATCACTTTTGAAAGAAACAAACGACCACGATTCGCCCTGAAAATGATTTTCCTGGGCCGAACATGGCTTGCGACATGCCCATGTCCAAGGCCGTATTCCACACTCGCCGTAAAAACTGGGATTACAGAACAGGACACGGCATGTGACACAGTTTGGGACACGCCCGTGTCAGCATTGACATGCCCGTGTCATGGGCCGTGTGCCTCAATTGATGTTGAAACCGCTGAATCCCGAACAGGACAAGACCATGTGATATGCCTGTGTCACATGCTGTGTGCGAGACATGCCCTGGGAAAAGCTCGTTTCCCAGGTCGTGTAACTATCTCAAAACAACCCGGCAAATAGCCCGAGCAGGACACATCCTGGGACACGCCAAGTGTCTTAGGCCGTGTATGCGATCCCCAGGAAAACGTCGATCGTAATTTCATCGACCTCCCGAAAATTCGTATATATCAAGCACGACATGTCTTGTGACACGCTCGTGTCATAGGCCATGTCAGCCTATTTAGAACCCAACCTGGCCTGAAAACGCCATCCGTTCCTCTTTTGAGTTTCGGGGCATTACAATTCTCCCCCCTTAAAAGAATTTCGTCCTGAAATTAAAACAGAATGTACACAAAACTTAAACGGTACTTGAGAAGAAAAGCTCGGGATACTCCTCAAGCATGGCCTACTCTCGCTCCCACGAAAGCTACTCACGACCGTAGTTGTCCCATCAAACTTTTACGATTTTGACCTCTTTGTTCCGCAACTGCCGAATTTCTGAGTCTTCTATACTAACTGGATGAACTCGCGTCCTCAAGTCCTCTTCTATCGGCACTGATACTGATTCGATCACCACACTAGCCTCTACCAAAGCTTTCCTCAAGACGGATATATGGAAGACATCGTATAATCCACTCAGCTCCGTGGACAAAGCCAACCGGTACGCTGCTTCTCCCACCCGTTCTATAACCTCAAAAGGTCCCAGAAACCTTGGACTTAACTTATTGAGTCAGGCGAATCTGCGAAACACCTTTGAACGGCTTGATTTTTAGATAGACCCAGTCGCCTACCGAGAACTCCACCTTCTTGTGGTGAGCATTAAAATATTTTGCTTACCGATCTTGATCTACCTTCATGCGCTCTTGAATTGTTCGCACCAACTCGCATGCATCAGCTACCACTTCTTTTCCCAAAAGTTTGGTGTCTCTCTCCTCTGTCCAAGACATCGGTGTTCGACACCGCCTCCCATACAAAGCTTCGTATGGAGCCATCTTTATACTTCCTTGGTAACTGTTGTTATAAGCGAACTCTACCATGAAGAGGTGATCTTCCCACTTTTTGAAAAAGTCAAGAGTACACATCCTCAGTATATCCTCCATAGTGCAGTTCGTTCTTTCGGTTTTCCCATCAGTTTGAGGATGGAAAGCCGTACTGAACTTGAGCTTCGTGCCCAGACTCTTTTGAACAAAGCTCCAGTCCTTAGACGTGAAACGTCCATCGCGATCACTAACTATACTCTTAGGAATCCCATGTAGTCGCATAATGTTGCGAACATACAATTCTACCAACTTCTCTATGCCTTCGTCCTTCCAATTTGGGATTAAGTGTGCCACTTTGGTCAAGCGATTCCACAATCACCCAAATCACGTCGTTACCCTGCTGCGATCTAGGTAACTCATGTACAAAGTCCTTGGAGATGTCATCAAATTTCACTCGGGAATAGGAAGAGGCTTCAGGAACCCGCCCGGATTCTGACACTCGGCCTTCACCAAGGCACAAGTTTGGCACCGACTCACGTACAAAGCTACGTCCCGCTTTAGACCAGGCCACCAAAAGGATTTCTTCATATCCAAGTACATCTTTGTACTGCCCGGGTGAATGGAGTACTTCGTAAAATGAGTCTCAAACATCAACTCCTCACAGAGCTTGCCGAATTGCGGTACACAAATCCTTCCGTACTTCCTCAGAATCCCATCGATCATCTCCCAGGCACTACTCTCTCCCTTTTGAGCTTCCACCACGAATGGGTGGAACTCTACATCCAAAAGGGTCGTCTCCCGAGTACGATCAGACAATTCGTTCTGCATTTCAATCTAGTTCAATCGAGACATGCTAGACTCACCTCTGGCTACGCACTCCATGCCAAGGGACTCACAATCCCGCACCAACTGGTCATCATGAGCTTCGATCCAATTCCCTTTCCCAGAGTATTTTCTACTCAAGGCATCTGCCACTACATTGGATTTTCCTGGCGTATAATGAATCACCACCTCGTAGTCTCCAAGGAAATCAACCCACCTGCGCTCCCGCATATTCAAATCCTTCTAATCTATTAGATACTTCAGGCTTTTGTGGTCCGTGAAGATCTCCACCTTCGCACCATAAACGTAGTGCCGCCACAATTTCAGCACAAAAATTACTACTGCCAATTCCAAGTCATGGACGGGTTAGTTTCTCTCGTGAGGCTTCAACTGCCTAGACCCAAAGGCGATCACACTGCCCTGTTGTACTAATACGCAACCCAAATCGCATCCGGATGCGTCACTGAAAATTTGAAATCCTTCAGTCCTTTTCGGCAGACTTAGAATTGGAGCTGTCATAAGCCTTTCCTTCAGGGTGTCAAATGCCTGATTGCACTCCTGAGTCCACACAAACTTCTGGTCCTTACGAGTTAGTGAAGTGAGGGGTAGAGCTATCCGCAAAAAGTTTTCCACAAACCTTTTATAGTATCCAGCTAGTCTAAGAAAACTTCGGACTTCCGCCACGGTCCTCAATATTGGCCAATCTCTGATGGCTTCCACTTTGGTTGGATCTACTGCCACCCCATCCCCACTAATCACATGGCCTAAAAATTCCACCTTCTTTAACCAGAACTCACACTTTGAGAACTTTGCATAAAGCTGGTTCTCTCTCAACACTTGTAAGACCGCTCTCAAGTGAGTCTCATGCTCCACCTCCGATTTGAAGTAAACCAGGATGTCGTCAATAAAGAAAACTACAAAAGAGTCCAAGTATTTGCAAAATACTTGGTTCATCAAGTCCATGAATATGGATGGTGCATTCGTCAACCCGAACGACATCACCAAGACCTCAAAGTGACCATACCTCGTACCAAACGATGTCTTAGGTATGTCCTCGTCTCGAATTCGCAACTGATAATATCCCGACTTCAAGTCCAACTTTGAATATACTACTGACCCTACCAACTGGTCAAACAGGTCATCTATCCGAGGAATCAGATACTTATTCTTGATAGTCAGTTTATTCAACTCTCAGTAGTCTATGCACAATCGTATACTACCGTCTTTCTTCTTCACGAACAACACCGGTGCGCTCCATGGAGAAGAACTAGGTCTGATATATCCCTACTCTAACAGTTCCTGCAAATGTACTTTGAGTTCGAACAACTCTTTTGGTGCCATCCTAAAAGGAGGATGCGATACCGGCCTAGCCTCTGGCACTAACTCAATTGAGAAATCAATCTCCCATCGAGGAGGTGCTCCAGGAAGCTCCACAGGAAATACATCCTCGAATTCTGCCACTACGGGTACTTCTCCGAGTGATAACTTGGAAAGTCGTACCTCTAACAAAGCTACAAGATCTACTCCGCCCTGGTTAACTGCCCGCACCAACTGCATGGCCAAAATTAGGGAAAAAGCCGCTCCACAGAGGCCCTCAAACTGAACTTCTGTCTATCCTTGGCTTCTCAGGGTCACCACCTTGGATAGGCAGTCAATACTGGGCCGCTGCTCTGCTAGCCAGTCCATTCCCAATATTACATCGAACTCAACAAACGGTAGGACCGCTGCTATCAACATGAAGTCGACTCCGCCTAGGTTCAAACAAATGTGCCCCTTCGCCCTGGTGGTCATGGATGACCCATTGGGAATGCGCACCTTCAGCTCTGCATCCGCCGAGAATGACTCAACTCCAATCCTCCGGATAAAACTTTCCGCGAGAAAAAGTGTGACGCTCCCGTATCAAACAACACCCTAGCGGGGTATCCAAAAACTAAAATAAATCCTAAACATAGGCAACAAATATAAACAGGCTTCAAAGTATAAAGTACAATATTAACTTTAAACTTTCTCAAACCTATCACCACATCGGGTTGAGGGATCGCTTCTTGCTTTCCAAGGTTGTAGGCCCTTGGTTGCACCAGTTGGAACCGAGAAGTGCTCGACTCCGCCATCTTCCCTTTCTCTGCGACACTGGGACTAGAGCACACAGTCAGCTTCTGCCTTGGCTCCTGCTCAGCGCCTCGTTGAGTACAAAAACGAAATATGTGCCCTACCTTGCCACAATTATAGAACGTTTGATGTCCCTTAGAGCGAGACCCTCCGGACATCCAGTTGCTTTTCTCACCAGACTTATACAAGTGAGGATTTTTCTTCCATCTACTCCCATCAGACTTCCCTTGGGATTGAGAAGGCTTCCCTTCCCCTTGCTTGGGTGTGAAACCCTTACGACGTTGGGTTTGCTCCATATCGCTCTCAAAAATTCTGGCAGCCTCAACCAGTTCATTGAAACCTGTGCGTTTCATAGATATGAGGGGTTGCCTCAGGTTCTCCCTCAGCCTGTGATATAAGAGGTTGTCCCTCTCCTCATCGTTTGTCATGGTCGTTCCATCATAACGACCCAACCGAGTGAATTCCTGAACATACTCATCCACAGTCTTTTCCCGCTACACCGAGTGTAGGAATTACCTCTTAAGGTCTAACCTCATTGACGCAGAAATGTACTTTTTCATGAAAGCATTCCCAAACTCATCAATGGATGCGGTGCGTCCAGGAAAATGCCGACGGCTATGGCTCACCCACCACAACTTTGCGTCTCCTTCTTACATGAAGGCTGCAAACTCGAATTTCTTCTCCTCTAGTGTCTCTGCTGCCCTCAAAAGTTCTTACATCCGGGTCCACCAATTCTCTGCATCAGTCAGCGTACCGACTCCCTTAAACGTTGGAGGATGGAAGCTTAGAAAATATTTCATCTACCGATCCCCATATCTGACAACCACCCTTTCGGCTAGCGGCTCTGCTCGTCTGGCTTCTCCGCCCGGCATGGCCGGCGCTGTGTCCAGGGTAGCAGGAGTTGCTACCTGAGCAACGGGGGCAGCTACTTGTACTGCCGCTGTAGCTTGGGCTGCCACCATTTCTTCTACAAGCATGCGGCAGAAATCGGTCGGGGTTACCCCCATGCCTAAAGTACCCTGCATAGTCGCGCGGCTCGCCGAAAGCTCTTCTCTTAGCCTCAACGTTCCTGCCTCGTTGCTTGCACTCTTAACAAAAGCAAGGTAACAATAAATCAGTCTCTAAACACAAGAATCAAACATAAGGCCACTCATGGTCCCGCAATACTCCTATGTTGATAACTTCTTTTACACGATTCGATTATGAATTTCGACCACGAATCCTCTCCTTAGAACCTAACCTCCCTCTGATACCAAATTGTAACACCTCCCCAGTAAAGGCCGTATAATATGGGTCCGGCCGGGGCCCCACAATATATAGACGTCACAACTTTGGCATTAAAATATAATATTAACTACCCCATCTCAAAAATCAGAATAAAGAAACAGTGGAAACATAACAAATAACTATAAGTTATCCACCACTAAACAGGAGTATCAAAATATCCTTAAGGCCTTACACCAAATAAGTCCAAAACAGAAAGATCACAAGGTCAAACACCAACGTGCAATAGCACTCCTAGGCTACCTCGGCATGCAAGCTGGAATATACCAAAACATGGAGCAATACAGTCAAGAATAAAATGCGCTAGTAAGCACAGCAAGCACTTCATGAGGCTTAGGGCTTTTCGGCTGGCGCACTTGCTCCTGCTTGCGGTCCTTGTCCTGTACAAATTTGTAGTAATGTGGGTCAGCAAAGGCTGACCTCTATTGTGTAACCAACACATCTCCTCCCGGCCATCCCTAATGGACCCTGGGGTATCCCTCCAACCTGCAAGTCAGCACTTCATATACCATATACAACATACATGTTTTCTATGTTGAGCACAGAATGAAAAGGGGCCTACTATGCAGCATGTATACAAACCCGGGCTTCACCAAAGGCACCCTATCGCGAATGCAACTAGCACATCATCACAACAACTAGGTACTTACAATTCCCCATTGGCGTAAAGCCGCAAACAAAAGGGGACTACAATGCCCCAATGGCCTAAAAGCCGCTACACGGAAATCTTGCCAAGGCCCCACCCGCTCATGGGTCTTAAACCCGGGCTTGCCTACAAACTCTGACTACTCGTGTCAGGAATCCGTCTCACACACAAACTGATTCTAAGAACACATGCTGGACCCCACCCGCTCAAGGCTTCATTGCTCGGGCTTTCCCTATGCTGGTGTTCTCGTCAGTCTCACAGAAGGGGGCTAGTCTCGTCGGGACACTCTCCCCATATTACTTGCACATCACGGGATAGAGAGCCGACCACGGAGACGAAGCCACGCCTTAGCACATCACGATACATAGCCTTTCCCTTTCCCCACCATAATCCACCATTTGTACTACAACGTTCCCGTGCACCAAGGAAACCATCTACCGCCAAATACGGAGCTAACCTTGTCCGGTTCCGGCTACAAGTACTCACTCGAGAAAAAGGGGGAAACACGTACTTCACAAATGACATCTTGCCGCAACGGATTTCTACAGAATCCTTAAGGCTCGCTATGCAACATCACCGAGTCGGAATAACGGTCGCGACTATGCCTTCACCCACAATGCCTAATCCACTAATGGAGCAGATCTTTAATGCAAAATCATATCGGGGACGTACACAATCGACCCAGAGGTTCCTCTTGAACCATGACAACCCAAACCCCTCTCATTTGAGAGATTTGGAGCCCAAAAACTTGGAAAGAAAAGATGTTATGCACGCATCCTAGAAACTGAGGGGAGAAGTGTCATTACCTTACGACCCCTCTTCCTAGCCATGGAGAAACATGGTCAGATGAAAAAGACCGCAACGGTCTTGTCTTCACGGATCTGGACTCGACTCGAGAAACGGGTCTCCGAAGCTTCTCCGGCAGCCAGAAATCTCCTCCACCTTCTTCCTTGCTCTCCCATCTCTCTAAACTTTAGAAAGAGAAAGATCCAATTGGAATGAGGGTTTGAAACCCTATTCCCGGCCTTAAACCAGCCAGGACTAGCCTGGGCCCTTGGATCACATTTGAAAGAAACGAACAACCACGATTCGCCCTGAAAATGACTTTCCTTGGTCAAACATGGCTTGCGACACGCCTGTGTCCAAGGCCGTGTTCCACACTCGCGGAAAAAACTGGGATTACAGAACATGACATGGCCTGTGACACGGCATGGGACACGCCCATGTCAGCATTGGCACGCCTGTGTCATGGGCTGTGTGCCTCAATCGATGTTGAAACTGTCGAATCCCGAATAGGACACGACCATGTGACACGCCCGTGTCACATGTCGTATGCGAGACACGCCCTGGGACACGCCGGTGTCCCAGGCCGTGTAACTATCTCAAAACAACCCGACAAATAGCCCGAGCAGGATACGGCCTGGGACACTCCCGTGTCTCAGGCTGTTTGTCCGACCCTAGGCAAATGTCGATCGTAATTTCGTCGACCTCCCTAAAATTCGTCTATCTCAAGAACGACACGACTTGTGACACGCCCGTGTCACGGGCCATGTCAACCTATTCAGTACCCAACCTAACCTGAAAATGCCATCCGTTCCTCTTTTGAGTTTCGGGGCGTTACACAACCGATACGGCGTACATCCGATGGTGATTTTGTATGCTGTTCGGTAGGCCTATAGAGCATCATTTAATTTGGTTGACCAGTCTTTTCTAGAGGTAGAAACAGTCTTTTCTAAAAAACAATTATCTCTCTGTTCACTACTTTGACTTGTCCATTAATTTGGGGGTGGTAGGCAATTGAAAGTTTATGCGTAACACCGTATTTTAAAAGAGTTTTAGAAAACTGCTTGTTATAAAAATGTGAACCCCTATTGCTAATGATGGCTCGTGGCGTATCGAATCGAGAAAATAATTTTTTTAAGAAAGTAATTATGACTCGGGAGTCGTTAGTAGCAAGAGCTTGGGCTTCAGCCCATCGTGAAACATAATCGACAACAACTATAATATATTTGTTTCCGAAGCTAGAAGGAAGATGGCCAACAAAATCAATTCCTTAGAGGTCGAAAACTTCGCACTCAAGGAAATAATTTTGCGGAATTTCATTTTTATTGGAAATATTTCCCGACCGTTGCCAACTATCATACCTACTCACAAAGGTTTGGGTGTCTTTAAATAGGCTAGGCTAGTAAAAACCCGCGCAAATTACTTTGTGAGCAGTGCGAGCAGCTTGATAGTGACCACCAGTCGGTCCTTCATGCAAATGTTTTAAAATATCTAATCCTTCGTCAAAAGAGACACATCTCCTTATCACTTGGTCTGCACAGACTCGGAAAATATGCGGGTCCTCCCAAAAATAGTTCTTCAACTCAGAAAAGAATTTCTTCTTTTGCTGAGAGGATAACTCTTTCGGGACTACACGATCCACTAAATAGTTTGCTATGTGTGCAAACCAAGGAGAAGGGGATGTGTTAATTAAAAGCAACTTCTCATCGGGGAAGAAATCATTAAAAGATTTTTTATCTAATTTTTTTATATATGACTTATTGAAAGGGGTGGAGCTAGTGGCCATGACGGCTTCTTGCATAGATTCAATTGGAAGAGTAGAGGAAGAACAAAAATCAGAAAAGTTATTTTAACTCTCAGAAAGGCAGTAGGAAGATTCTTCACCTAAGGCATCTAAGAAAAAATAGGAGTCATCATTCTCTAGGGTATTCTTCATTGAGGGGGTTATAGAGAAGGTCACTTCATCATCGCCTACTTGTAAGAAGAGCTTACTATTACTTACGTCAATGATAGCTCGGGAGGTGGTAAGGAAGGGTCGTCCAAGGATCAAGGGAACCTTGACGTCTTCTTCGATGTCAAATATGATGAAATCCACCGGGAAGATGAATTTGTCGACTTTAACTATGACATCCTCCACGATTCCTAACGGGTATTTAACTGATCTATCGACGAGCTGGATTCTCATGCGTGTGGGGTTGAGGCTACCATTTCCTAACTTCTTGAATAACGAGAGGGGAATCAGGTTGATACTCATACCTAAGTCGGCTAATGCGTGCTTGACAAAAAGATCACCAAAGACACACAGTATAGAAAAACTACCCGGATCACTGATCTTCTTTGGTAAAATTGTTTGTGAAGACTGCAGAGCGCTCGACATTTAGTGTGACATGCGATAAACTTTCTAACATCTTTTTATTAGTCAGGAGGTCCTTAAGATACTTAGCATACTTCGGCATCTGGGAGATTGCTTCGTGGAAGGGTAGATTTATGTGGATTTGCTTAAATATTTCTAGGAAGCGGGAGTATTAATCATCCTGACATTGCTTGTTAAGTTCGGAAGGGTATGGTGGAGTTGGATCATTTTTAAAGATGGATGGTGGAGTGAGATCTTTTTCTATAACAGAGAGAGGAGTGATAACTTCTTCTTCAGTAGAGGGTGAAATGATAAAAAAATTCTCGGCAGAGGGTTCATTTTTTAAAATAGGGGCAGAACTTGCCTAAGGCTCTTCACTAACCACACCAGAAACTTGCTTCCCACTACGAAGAGTTATAGCTTTCGCTTGCTCTCTCGGGTTGGGCTTGGTGTTGGCAGGAAGAGACCCGGCCGGTCGCTCAGAAAAAATTTTTGCGAGTTCTCTTACTTGATTCTCTAAACTTTTAACGCTTCCGGCTAGGGTTCTTATAGTAGCGTCGTTAATATTCATATATTTTGAAAACATTTCCTCCAAACTTGGAGGTTTTGGAAAATTTTGAGGGGGTGGTAGTGGTGCAGAAAAATCATTTTGTGGTGGAGGGCGCATTTCGTTCGAGGGATTACTCCACGAAAAGTTCAGGTGGTTCTATAAAGCGGGATTATAACTATTCAGAAAAGAGAAACTAGGAGCAAAAAAATTAGCAGCAGAAAAATTATGAAAAGTGTTTTTAGGTATATTATTAACATAATCCAATTCTTCAGGAGCAAAAGTTGCAGATTCCTATACCTGAGGGGCGTAGGAAGCAGTCATCTCTGTTATCTTTTTACTTAATACTTCCACTTGCATAGCTAGCTGGGAGATGTTATCTACTTCAAAGATACCTGCAGGATTGTTTGGGAGGGACCTAGGCACATTCCACTGATATGTGTTCATGGCCATGTCCTCGAAGAGCTCAAGAGCCGCTTCTGTGGTTTTTTGGTTTAAGGTACCACTGGAAGATGCGTCTATCATTTGCTTTGAGCTTTGATTTGGCCCGTTATAAAACGTCTGCACCTGCAACCACACAGGCAGCGCATGAAGGGGGCATCGTCTTAAGAGTTCTTTAAACCTTTCCCAGGTTTCATACAAAGTTTCATAATCTATTTGTCCAAAGGCATAAATATCGTTCCTAAGTTTTGCGGTTTTAGATGGTGGAAAATACTTCGCCAGAAATTTTTCAGTTAGTTGATCCCAGGTGGTGATGCTATTTTTGATAGAGTGTTCAACCATTGCTTAGCATTAGTTCTAAGGGAGAAAGGGAAGTCTTAGCCTAATACCATCATTTGTAACACCATTAATTTTGAAGGTGTCACAAATCTCAAGAAAGCTAGCTATATGCGCGTTCGGATCTTCATCTTGAAGTCTGTCATATTGCACATACTGCTGCACCATTTGAAATATGCTAGGCTTAAGTTCAAAATTATTATTAGCTATAGCAGGGCGAACTATGCTTGATTCTGTACCCTTTAGATTCAGTCGTGCATAATAGGACATAGGCCTATGCAGGGCTTCCTCTACGACGGGCTCTTCCATCTTGTAGTAGAAATAGACTCGGAATCCTCAACCGGTATTTGGAGAGTAGGGCCTTGAAATCGCGATCTTCTCTGAAGAGTACGCTCAATTTTGTGGTCCAAGTCCAAAATATCTGACGGATTTCTGCGGGTCATGCACTAGCAGAAGAGAAGATGAAGAAGGAGAAAAATAAACTAGAAAAAGAGTTAATTTTTTTTTGGAATAGATTTTTTTTAATGTTTTAACTCCCGAACTTCCCAAGGGCTACCCAATAAAGGGTTCGCAAGGTACAAGACAAGATAGTGGTATTTAAGCCGTATTGCCCTTTTCGAGAGAGTTAGGTGGTGTAGAAAAATTGGGATGTGGTTTTCTATTAAGAGCGTTAATATTTTTTTTGAAATTTTTAATAAAGAGAAGTGATAAAAGTAAAAGGTTCGTGTTTTTGAATTATCAACAAAAGTTGGTCCCCGACAACGGCGCCAAAAACTTGGTTTCTGCTAATTGTGAAGAGAATAAAAACCGAACTAGCAATCCAACTAGGCAAGTATATCTATCGAATTGTAGCAAGGGGACACAAATGTCGTATTTAAATCCAGGAACAGTTGAGTAATCTTACTCACACGAAGACTATTATCTTATCGAAAAAACTTTTAGGGTTGTTAACTAAATTAAAAGAAGAGACTGCTTTCATTAAGAAAAGCACTTGCACTTAATTAGAGAGGCCACAACTAGCGATTAAAACGAGGGGTTAAACAATGATAAAGAAAAGCACTCGATTGAGAATCACCTCGGCCTAAGTTGATTAAAAATGTGATAAAAAACTGTTGGAAAATCCTAGTTTGGATTTGGGTCAGGATCTCTATGTCTTTAGGACTATTAGATTGACCCATCAATATATAGCTAAGGGTCATAGGATGTGCTAAGTCAGAGACTCTCAGAGATTGAAGAAATCATCCAAGAGAAATCAGTCAAGAGAAGGATTCAGAATTCAACCTTGGCGTAGAGCTCAGATCGACGAGATAAGTTCAGGCGTCGAGCTGAGATCGACGATCTCTGAGCTCAGGTCCACGAGGCGTCGAACTCCGTTCGACGATCTCCGAGCTCAGATCGCCATTTTCTGTCCCAGACCAGCTCCAATATCTCTGAGCTCAGATCGATGATAGTTGCGCTCAGATCGACGATCATCTTATTGAGATCGACGATTTCTGTCATCACACTGAACGCAAGTTCCCAGGTAGATTTTCAGGATAACCTTGGTCCAATCAAAGTGAGCTGTTCATATTCCAACACAACTTTATTACAGGACAGTTACAAGAATGTATTTATGGAGATTATAGCCATTGGAATAACTAAGAGGCAGCAGTAATAAATGCAAGAATTGAAATGACCATTGGCCTTCTATCAGAATATATATACAGAAATACAGAGGAACATGGAGTAGAGAGTAGAAAATGATACAGGAATCAGAGTTCCAGGAAGAACTCAACATCACATGTACAGCAAGTGCTCTTCTCAGATCTACTATTCCAGGAAACCTTAAGAGACAACTACTCTACATCAGTCTGAAGGCTTACTGGAAGTTCAACATCATCAAGGCTTCATCATTCACACTCCAAGACAACTCACATTTCAGCCTTTGCTGAAATCATCATTTGCTGGAGCAGTCATTCATTGAAGACCTATCACCCTTTGCAAAGCTTCCACTCATGAACCTACTACCAATCTCAGGGGGAGCTTTGACAACATCATCAAAATCCACTTGTGCTTCTCTTTGATTGTTGAACAGAGAAGACAACATCAACTCTCCCTTCCTCCTGTAAAAGGGTTCTTGAAGTCCCTTTAAAAGTTCTGCTTGGTTTCTAAGATCTTGTCAAAACTCAGTGGTGGCAAGACACCGGATCAAAAAATCCATTTTGGTTTTTGAGCACCTTATCAAAAGCTCATTGGTGCCCAGGACACCTGATCAACTCTTCCTGTAGTGGATTCCTACCTAGGGTGGTAGAAGAGTGGACTACCCAAGTTTAGGGGAACCACTATAAAATTCTTGTGTCATTTGGTTTGCCTTTATTTCTTTTCTTTATTACTCTTGCTGTGTGTTTGCTCTAATCTCTAGGATAGATCTCACTTTCAATTGGTATCAGAGGTCTCTAGGATAGATCTCACTTTCAATTGGTATCAGAGGTCTCTAGGATAGATCTCACTTTCAATTGGTATCAGAGGGAGGTTGGTTATACAACAACTGAACCATCACTAGGTTGGTTGTTTATACAGGCTAACACCTGAACAAAAAGATCTCTCTTTTGATCCGTCTTAGTTAGATTAATTATTATATTTTTCACATAGCAAGAATATGGAATATTCTAGCACCAGACCTCCTAAGTGCAACATAAACAAATTTTCACTTTGGAAGATAAGAAGTAAGTCATTTATGGACAATATTGATGAAGAAATATTTTATGCCATTATGACAGGTCTTCCAACCTCAGCAACAACAACTAAAAGGTCCAGGCTAGCTGATGCCAGATCCAAGAATATCCTAGCAAAGTCATTATCTGATGACTTGTTCCAGGAAGTTGTTGAATGCTCAACAACTAAGGAGATATGGGATTCTCTTCATCAAATGGCTTCTGAACCAGTGGATGGAACAACAGAAAGAATCCACAACATCTTATTTAAAGGAGGAGAATCAGTATCCCTAGATGTTATTTGGGATGTATCAGATGATGAATCATCATTTGAAGATGAAGAGGAGGAAGCAAGGGCAAAAAAATTCTGCTTAATGGCCATCAATACTTCATGCAGCAGTTTAGAGGCTGAACAAACAGAAGGAAAATCAAAACCTGAAGAGGATCTGGTATTATCTAACTTCATTTTCAGTTAAGTTAACTCAGAACTTCAATTTTGCTGCCAAGATTTAATAAAACCTGAGGAGGAAACAAAACTTCTCAGAGGAATGTTTTCAGAATATATTCAAAGGAAGAAGAAACATTTTAATCGACGAAATGAGTTCAAATCGTCGAACTCAGTCTGCTTTTTCATAAATTTGATTTATAATTATAAGGATAAACTATTTAAAATATTTTTAAATCCTTTTCCTATTTGGAAAAAATTTATTAGGAAACATCTTTTCTTAGGGCTGTTTCCATCCTTTTGATATCTTGTTCAAATTTATATTAGGATTTATGTATGAGAATTCTCTGTCAGATAAACTTTATATTTCTTATAAATCATTTTCTAAATTCATCTAGATTGAGTCCTCTACTCTAGTTGCATTGGTCAGCAGTGATCATGGCACTGAGTTTGAATCTCTTCTGATGAAAAGAAATTCTATAGGAAGGATGATATCAGACTTTGTTTTTCAGATTAAGAATCCTAATAAAATTTTCTGGACAAATATCATTTTTCTGCTAACATATCCTTTTCAAGGAGAGAACAATCTCTACCATAGCTTTCTGCAAGTACCATCTACAAAAGTTAGCTGGATGACTCAATCAAAATCCTATTTTCAAAGTCATCCCAGCCTCCTCAAGTCACAGTTACTACATCAACATAGGGAGAGACTGTAATGCTAGCAGCAGTCAGTTTTTGACAGCAATAGAAGACAGCACAGCAAAGCTTTTCTTTTTATATCTTATTCTTTGTAATATTTATTGTAATATTTTCTCTTTCATAGTAATCCTAACCAAAATAGGGCGAGATTGTTGGAACACCCTAGTTTTGATTTGGTTCAGGATCACTATGTCTTTAGGACAATTAGATTGACCCATCAATGTATAACAAAGGGTCATAGGATGTGCTAAGTCAGAGGCTCTCAGAGATTTAAGAAATCAGCCAAGAGAAATCAGTCAAGAGAAGGATTCAGAATTCAACCTTGGCGTCGAGCTGAGATCGACGATCTATGAGCTCAGGTCCATGAGGCGTCGAACTCCGTTCGACGATCTCCGAGCTCAGATTGACGTTTTCTTTCCCAGACCAGCTCTAATATCTCTGAGCTCAGATCAACGATAGTTGAGCTCAGATCGACGATCATCTTGTTGAGATCGACGATTTCTGTCATCACACTGAATGCAAGTTCCCAGGCAGATTTTCAGGATAACCTTGGTCCAATCAAAGTGAGTTGTTCATATTCCAACACAGCTTTATTACAGGACAGTTACAAGAATGCATTTATAGAGATTATAACCGTTGGAATAACTAAGAGGCAGCAGTAATAAATGCAAGAATTCAAATGACCATTGGCCTTCTATCAGAATATATACACAGAAATACAGAGGAACATGGAGTAGAGAGGAGAAAGTGGTACAGGAATCAGAGTTCTAGGAAGAACTCAACATCACCTGTACAGCCAGTGCTCTTCTCAGATCTACTGTTCCAGGAAGCCTGAAGAGACAATTACTCTACATCAGTCTGAAGGCTTACTAGAAGATCAACATCATCAAGGCTTCATCATTCACACTCCAAGACAACTCACATTTTAGCCTTTGCTGAAATCATCATTTGCTAGAGCAGTCATTCATTGAAGACCTATCACCCTTTGGAAAGCTTCCACTCCTAAACCTACTACAAATCTCAGGGGGATCTTTGACAACATCATCAAAATCCACTTGTGCTTCTCTTTGATTGTTGAACAGAGAAGACAACATCAACTCTCCCTTCCTCCTGTAAAAGGGTTCTTGAACTCCCTAAAGTTTTGCTTGGTTTCTGAGACCTTATCAAAACTCAGTGGTGTCAAGACACCAGATCAAAAAATCCAGTTTGGTTTTTGAGCACCTTATCAAAAGCTCATTGGTGCCCAGGACACCTGATCAACTCTTCCTGCAGTGGATTCCTACGTAGGGTGGTAGAAGAGTGGACTACCCAAGTTTAGGGGAACCACTATAAATTTTTTGTGTCGTCTGGTTTGCCTTTATTTCTTTTCTTTATTACTTTTGTTGTGTGTTTGCTCTAATATCTAGGATAGATCTCACTTTCAATTGGTATCAGAGGTCTCTAGGATAGATCTCACTTTCAATTGGTATCAGAGGTCTCTAGGATAGATCTCACTTTCATAAACTCTAACTTAATAAGGCAAAGGACCTTGACTATGGAGGTTTCTAAAGCATGAACACGCTTCTCTCAAAGTCGTGCCCGCCTGAGTTTAGGAAGGTCTGACCGAACTCTCGTCCAAATCGTAGGCCTAAAGCTCGCTTTACGCTGTGAACCCCGCTATTGGATTTCACTCCAATCCGGGAGATTTAACGTCTGCCTCTCTCGAGGGGTGCGTGCAACTCTCTTTACTCTTGATTGTTCACTCCAAACTATGAGCCTCTCAGCTAGCTAAGAGTGGAAATAAATATGAAAATTATATATCGATGATATAACTCCAAACATGATTATTCAAGAGTAAATCACAATCTAAACCTTACAAAGAAAAAGCAAACTAGAGCATCATAACTTAATGAACTTGAACCTCGGATCATCAAGATTGAGTACAAGGAGGATTAGTTAATCATGGTGAAGTGGAGGAAGAGAGATGAGTAGGAGTGCATGGAAACAAAATAGAGACAAGTAAAAGCAAATAGACTTTATATTAAATCAAACAACGAGCGTACAAATTGAAATAAAATATACTATACTTGCAGGAAATGAAAACTAAGCAAGCACTAAAACTGAAACTGAAACTAAACTAAACTATTACATAAGAGTAAATCTAAAACAAAAAAACAGAAAGGAGAAAGGAGAGAAGAAGAACACTAAGGAAGGACTAAAAATGACAACACTTCCCCTCTCCCAAAATTCTATATTTTTTTACACAAGTGGAGGGGATCTATTTAAAGATTATTCAAGCAGCAGGAAATGCCCATGCATCTAGCCATGCCTAGGAGTTAACTTTAGTACGAATTCTTGCGGGAAATGATGATTGACTCGGTACGGGTGACGTGCATTTATGGCGGCAGCAGGCTTTTTTGAAAAAGCGGGACATTTTCTCTAGCAGCAGGTAAGCTCGACAAAAGAAGGAGAGAGGGCTCGACGAAATCAGAGGAGAAGGAGGGAGAGCTCGATGAAATCAGAGGAGGAGGGAGAGCTCGACTAAATCAGAGGAGAAGGAGGGAGAGCTCGACGAACTTTGAACGCAGAAAGTGGATGGGAGGTTGACGAATTTGGAGGAGTTTGTCGAACGCAGAATGAAGATGAGGTCGACGAACTTGAACTGAAGTTGAGGTCGATGAATGTTGAGGAGTTCGTCGAATGCAAAATGAAGGCGAGGTCGATGAACTTGAACTGAAGGCGAGGTCAACGAACGTTGAGGAGTTCGTCGAATGCAGAATGAAGGTAAGGTCGACCAACTTGGCTGAGTTTGTCGAACATAGAACGAAGGCGAGGTCGACGAACTTGAACTGAAGGCGAGGTCGACGAATGTTGTGGAGTTTGTAGAACACAGAATGAAGGCGAGGTCGACGAACTTGGCTGAGTTTGTCAAATGCAGAATGAAGGCGGAGCTCGACAAAATTGGCTGAAGGATAGGTCGACGAACGTCGAACACAGAATGAAGGCCGAGCTTGATGAATGTTGAGGTCGATGAATTCTGGCGAGCTCGATGAACTGGGGCTGAAGGAACCGTTTGTCGAACGCAAAAGATGAGGTCAACGAATGCTGGCGTGCTTGACGAACTGGTGGAGGTTGACGAATTCTTGCGAGCTCGACGAACTGGCTAAGCTCGACGAAATTGCTGAAAAACTGCAAACCTGTAAAAGAAAGAAAACAATCATTAGTGTTATTAATATATATAATAGGAGGTCAAAATAAAGCTTTAAAAGATATTTTTTATAATAAAGACTTGTAATTACCCTAGTAGTTTAAACTACAAAATGTATTATCAGGATGTGTCAAAGGGGAAGACAGTTATTGCTCTAGGTGGTGATCTTGCAATGGCATCAGTGCAGAAGAAGAAGACTAATGTCATCTCGTGCTTCTTTTGCAAGAATGTAGGCCATGTGAAGAAGGATTGTGAGCGGTACCAAAAGTGGCTCATCAAGAAGGGTAATGATTCTAAGTCTTTTGTTTGCTTAGACATTAATTTAACTGAAGTTCCCCCCAATTCTTGGTGATTAGATACTGGTGCAACAATTCACATTAGTAATTCAATGCAGGGATTTCTAACATCCAGATTGCCAAATGAGAATGAGCGACATCTATGTTGGCGATGGCATGAAAGTAGTTGTTGAGGCAGTGGGAGTCTATAGGCTTTAATTAGCATCTGGATTTCTTTTAGATTTGCATTAGACTCTGTTTGTTCGATCTTTTAGACGAAACCTAATTTCCATTTCATTATTAGATAAATATGGTTTTATTTTCTCTTTGGGAAATGGAATGATTGATCTTTTTTGGGAATCTAAAAGTGTAGGAAAAGGCTTTCTAGTTGATAGCTTATATAAATTAGATTTGCACTCCTCATATTTTGAATCTCTGCATGTGAACACTATTGCCACCAAATCTGCGTTAATTGATGAAAACTCAAATAGTTTATGGCATAGACGATTAGGACACATCTCGAAAGAGAGAGTTGAGAGGCTTGTGTCTATTGGAGTCCTAGGCCTTTTGGATCACTCAGACATTACTGTCTGCAGGGATTGTATAAAGGGAAAGCAAACAAACATCAGGAAGTTCGGTGCTAGAAGGAGTTTTGGCGTCTTGGAGGTGATTCATACCGACATTTGTTGTCCATTCCCTACATCTTCATGGAATTGTCACAAATACTTTATAACCTTCATAGATGACTATTCTATGGGCACCTATACTTAATACATGAGAAATCTCAGTCCCTGGACATGTTTAAAATCTATAAAGCTTAAGTTGAAAATCAACTCAATAAGAAGATCAAAGCTGTCAGATTCGACCATGGTGGTGAGTACTATGGAAGGAATGACAGGTCGAGTCAATGTCCAGGACCTTTTGCTAACTTCTTAGAAGAGTGTGGAATCGCTCCTCAGTATATACAGATAGGGACTCCACATCAAAATAGTGTTGCTGAGAGACGTAACGGCACCTTGAAAGACTTGGTTAGGAGTATGATTGCTCATACCTCCTTACCTGAACCATTATGGGGCGAGTCATTAAAAACCACAGTTTATCTCCTTAATAGGGTGCCTAGTAAAGCAGTACCTAAAACACCGTATGAATTATGGACTAGGAGACTTCCCAGTTTAAGGCATCTTCGGGTTTGGGGTTTTCTAGCTGAAGCTCGGCCTTACAAGCCACATGAGAAGAAGCTGGACTCCAGGACTGTTAGTTTCTTCTTTATTGGGTACTCTGAAAGGTCAAGAGGCTTAAAGTTTTATTGCCCTTCCACACATAATTTTATTGAGACAGATAATGCCAAATTTTTGAGGATGTAGAAAATAGTGGGAGTCAACCAGTTAGAGAATTCACTTTAGAAGAAGAACATGAAGTCATTCCCATGACTAATGCTGAAAGTAGTGAAATTGTCTTACCCTTACCCGGTACAAACATACCTCATCCTGATACTGGGTCGCCCCCCATGAATGAGGTAGAACCTGCACATCCTCCACCAGAAGTGCCCATAAGAAGATATATTAGGGAGAGGAGACTGACCATCTCTAATGATATCAAGTATATCTCCATGAGCATGATTTGTACATATGAATAGAGGATGACCCTTCATCTTTAATGAAGAAAAACTCAGTGCTCGCTCCACTGAATGGTCAAATGCCATGATTGTTGAGTTGAAATCCATGAAGGACAACGATGTTTGGGATCTAGTAGAATTGCCTGATGGAAAGAAACCTATTGGTTGAAAATGGATTTTTAAGACCAAGAAGGATTCAAAAGGCAATGTTGAACGATATAAGTCATGTCTTGTTACAAAGGGATTCACTCAAAAGGGATACAATGATTACAAAGAGACTTTCTCTCCAGTTTCCTTGAAAGACTCTTTTAGAGTAATTATGGCAGTGGTGGCACAATTTGATCTAGAGCTTCACCAAATGGATGTCAAAACGATGTTTCTTAACGGGAACATTAAAGAAGAAATCTATATGGTGCAATCGGAGGGTTTTGTATCTGACAGATCAAAACAACTTGTTTGCAAATTGAAGAAGTCCATTTATGGGTTGAAGCAGACATCTCGTCAGAGGTACAAGAAATTTGATTAGGTCATTTCTAATTTTTGTTTCATTGAAAATGTAGTTGATCAATGCATTTAACGTAAGATTGAAGGGGTAGATTTATTTTTCTGGTGCTATATGTGGATGACATTCTATTGGCAAGCAGCAATATGGAGCTTCTGCAAGAAACCAAAAGTTTTCTCTCAAAGACATTTGAGATGAAAGATTTTGGGGAGGCATCTTTTGTGATAGGCTTTCAGATACACCGTGATAGATCACGTGGTATGCAAGGTTTGACACAGAAGGCATATATCGAAAGGGTGCTGGATAGATATTGCATGAAGGGGTGTTCACCTGATGAAACACCCATTTCCAAAGGGGACAAATTAAGTGTACTCCAATGTCCTAAGAACAATCTTTAAGAAGAGCAGGTGAAAGACATCCCTTATGCTTCGGCTGTTAGGAGTCCTGTGTATGCTCAAGTTTGTACCCATCCAGACATTGTGTTTGCCATTGGTATGCTTAGCAGGTATTTGAACAATCCTAGTCTTAATTATTGGAAAGTTGCCAAAAGGGTGATGGGATACCTTTAGAGGACGAAAGATTATGTGCTTACCTACAGGAAATTCGATCAGCTTGAGTTGATTGGATACACAGATTCAGATTTTGCTAGTTTTTTTGACAGCAGGAGGTCCACATCAGGGAACATCTTCATGATGGCAGGAGGAGCAGTTTCATGGAAAAGTGTCAAACAGACACTCATTGCTTCATCCACCATGGAGGCAGAGTTTGCCGCTTTTTATGAGGCTACCAACCAAGCGATATGGCTTAGGAATTTTATTTTTGGGCTTGAGGTGGTGGACATTGTTGAGAGGCCTTTGAAGCAATAATGTTATAATAAAGATGTAGAGTTTTATTCCAAAAGCGACAACAGTTCAGCAAGGTCAAAGCACATTGACATCAAGTTTCTCGTCGTCAAGGAAAGGATTAAGAATCAGTTCGTGTCTGTTCATTACATTAGTACCAAACTCATGATTGCAGATCCGCTCACAAAGGAGTTGCCACCAATGTTTTTTCTAGAGCACGTTGCTCGTATGGGTTTGGTTGGCCACTCTGATGTGTATCATTAGTGGGAGTCTGTAATGTTGAGTAGTTTTGCGTTTGAGACAAACAATTTTACTTACACTATGTGTTTTGATGATTCTGATACAGTTATAGCTGCCTTCTTTAATATTTGGTTGTATAACTATGTTTTGAAGTTGGTGGATTTAAGTTTTGGACTCGTTGAGTCGTAAAAGGGAACCAGTTGGAAATAGGCAAAGCCTATAATATTTTACTGTAATTTCCATGCTACACATCCACATTTGGATCCATGTCATTAAAATTAGTGATATGAGTGACATGGAAGGTCCTACCACGATATGAGTTGTACCGGCCGCCATGCCCAATATCATTTCTTTCGAAGGACCGGATTGTATTTGAGAATGTTGATCAGTTTTGACGGTTGATATTTTTTGACGTCTATTAGTTTTTGCGTAGTCTATATTTGGTTTGACCCATTTGTCCCAAGTGGGAGATTGTTCGATTAAATCTCGTTAGTGGGCCTACATGGGTCACATAGATCGTGTTCACCATCACCGACACTTGATCAATACGGTAGATCACTTAAGTTGTGATCGTTTAAATCGCATGGCTTAAAATATTTTTTGCAGTGCCTTTGCCATAGGCGCGGCTCAATTAAAATGCAGATAACGTACGATTATGCGTAGAACCTAAGTCAGGATTATTTCAGCCCTTGGATCTACGATGGGTGGATAGGGGTGCGATTACAAAAATCCTTTGAGTGTGGTTCCCCTCTATACCTATATAAGCTCTTGATTTCAATCCTTCCCATTAAGTTGAAATCAGCGAAAGGGGCGATCTAGGTCAAGAGGAAGAGCCGCACGCTTGCTCTCGGTCCAGATCCGGCGGCTTCGCCTTTTGCATCCGGCGAGTTCGCTGACGCGTTCGCCTTCCCACATCATCGACCTCGTCTCCAGCTTCAGCTTCCCGTGCTGTAAACATCAACATCCAAGTTTGCTGTCGATAAGGTTGAATCTGCTTACCGTCGTGCCGGTCGCTGAAGGAGTGCAGTCTGGCCGTAGGTCTATCCTGGATCGATTTTGTATGTGATTCGTCCTAAGATTCAAATCTCATTCCAACAGGTCATTAAAATTTCATCCATACTCGCTATCAACCTCCATGGCGTCAGGTATAACCTTCTATCGCTTCTGTGATTGTCTGTGAGCGATCCTTGGTTGTTTATAATCAGCTATATGTTAGAATTAACAGTGAGATCAATGTCCAACAAAAGTTGAACAACTTTTTTGCATGACTTTCAGTTGATTCTCAATGGTTTAAGGTTCAGTACTTGTCTAGAATCAAAAACTTTGATGCACGCATACATCCAGAAAGTAAAGAACTGCAAGAATTTTTATTTGAAGAAGCAAATTCAAAGAATGGTAATAAAGAAAGGATTTCAAAGAAAGGAGAAGACATAAAAAACTTATGTTTACAATGATACTTGTGATAGTGCACAGGTCAATGCCCCCGCGTGATAGTATCCGACGATTCTTGTATTATTATATTTAAAGAAATAATATATTTTTTATATATAATATTTTTTATTGTATAATTTTTTAATTAATAATATTATTTTAAATTATTAATAGAATTTTTATAATAAAAATAGAAGAATAATTAAAAAACACTCGGGCGGCCACGCGATATAGGCCTCCGCCGCCGCCGACCTGCCTGGCCCTCACTAACGGGTTGCCTTGAGGGTTGTCCAGCGGCGAACGGGCAGGGCCACCGCCGGCGGTTGCCTTGTTTTTGGGTCTCACAGGTAGGGCCACTGCCGGCGGTGGCCCTGCCCGCTCGAAACCCGGCAACCCCGTCGGGTAGGGGCTGGGACGGCCGCCGACGGCAGAGAGGCCTAAATTGTGGGTTGAGTTTTGTTTTTTTAAACCCAGGCACTGCAGCCTGTGCGATTCGCGGAAGTGAGACGGCTAGAATGCGTTTGAATGTTTGCAACTTTACATGATGACTTTTTATATAGGATAGATAATCTTGAGCCTAGGGGTGCAAACGAGTCGAGGTCGAGTCGAGCTTGGAAAAATTCCCAAGCTCGAGCTCGAGCTTTTCATTTCGAGCTCGAGCTCGATGAGCTCATTTATCCCAGCTCGAGCTCGAGCTCAATGCTAACTTATCGAGCTCGAGCTCGAGCTCGCGAGTTTTTTTCTCATGAGTTTTTTTTAAATGTATAAATAAAAAGATCGCGAGCCGGCTCGCGAGCTCATGAACAACACAAGATGATCTCGAGCTCGAGCTCATAATCGAGCTTGAGCTCATAATCGAGCTCGAGCTCCAGCTCATAATCGAGCTCGAGCTCCACAGGCTCGTGCTCGAGTCGAGCTTTTTTCGAGCCGGCTCAACTCAACTTGCACTCATACTTGAGCCAACACCTATAAATTGTCTCTCGAAAATTAGTAATTGTTAATCATATATTTAATTTCAAATGGCTATAATAATAAATTGTTGAGGTATATTTATATACGTGTATAAATGGGCTCCTTAACGGGTCGGTTAGGATCCGATAGGAATCCAAACATGAGTCGGGGATTTAGGGTTTCGCCTATAAATATCATAGCTAGTGGCAATAAGGAAACCGTTCCAAACTTGACGGTCACGCGGATGCTTCGAGCACAACTTTAACATTCTCGAAGCAATTTTCGTTTGCCCTAGACGTGCTCCCGCTGCTCTCCCGTGACCTAGCCGCCGCTCCCGAGCGTCTCTCCCGTGCTCTGCCCGGCGCCTCTCGTTCGCGATTTTTCTAAATCGTCGTCGCCGCTCTTCTTCGCGAAATCTATCCCGAATTCTGCTTGATCGATCTTTTTCTCGGCTCCTCCTGTTCGCCGTAGATCGCGATTTGGCCGCCGTTCTTGTATTCTGTCGGTGCTCCCGATCGAAAAAAAGGGAAACCTGCTGTCATTTTTTTTTGCAGATCAAGGACACGATCGAGGGAACGACGCCTCCGCTGGGATCATTGGCCACTCTCCTCCTCCCATTTTTACGATCTTGGCGCCCCTCCTGCACAAGTTTTTGGTGATCGCCGCCGGATCTGGAAGCTGCCGCCTGAAAGGAAGACTCCTGTAGCAGAGTCCTTGTTTTCTCGCTTGAGATTGGGATCCAGATCTGGAAAGAAGAAAACGTTTTCAACAATGAGTTTGGGATCTTGGTTTTTCCGATCTAGGATAATAGATCGATAAGGGGCCTCTCCATTTTTCTTTTACCCGGTGTTGTCAGCGGAGAAAATTTCTGCAAATCAAGGATAAGCAAATCTTATCATCTCTCCAAGAACTGGATGCCTTGATCCAATCGCTAGTCGTATCTGTTGGAGTTTTTTGCTGTTTTGAAGCTATGGGATAAGTTCAGTGCTGCTCTACGAAGTACATCTTGTCCTTCTTCCCCTTGATACTGAAGCCAGAATTTTTTCCCCCCAACATCTGATGCAACTCATTGTTGCCGCTGGCTAAGGGGATTATCCATGCACTGTTGCTGATCTGTTTCTCTATAGATTGGAAAGAGTCTCCTGACTTAATCTTCAGGAAAAGCTGGAGAGGAAATTTCTCCAAGAATTGAACCTCAACATTTGGAAGTAGGTGAACTTCTTTGGAGTTTGCATCTTAGATTTGTCTCTCGGCAACATCGTTCAGTCAGAGAGGAAAGAAAAAAAAAACTTTTCTTATATTGGATCCGAAGACCATCGTCGGTTTGCTCAGGTGATTTATTTCTTGTTTTACTGTTCCTATTTAGATTGCTAGTGCAGCTCTAGTTTTGTGTAAGGAGCCCACAATGTCAAAATTAAGCAATCTGTCGTCTCCTGTGCCGATGATCAAGCTAGAGAAATTCTCCAACGCCGAGTTTAGTGCTTGGAAGCGCAATACTCAGTTCAGCATGAAGTACCTGAACATCTTCTACACAGTGCAGACTGCTTTTGAGGACTTCAAAGGAAGCGAAGATAAAGATCAGTTGGTCAACGACAAGGACTTCTGCAGAGACTACATCCTGAATTGCCTCTCCAACAGGCTTGCAGAGACGTACGACAAGATGCAAAGGGCCAAGGAGATCTGGGAAGCCTTAGAGGAGCAGTTCAAGGAGGAGGAGAACATGTCCAAGACACACCTGGTGGACAAATTTATGGCTTTCACCTTCACTGAGGAAAGAGAAATCCTGCCACAGGTTGCTGAGTTCAAAAATCTGGTGGACAAGCTCAATAGTGAGAACATCCCTCTGCCGGATGGATTCGTTGCAGGGGTGATTATTTTGAAGTTGCCCTCGGCCTGGTATTCCTTTAAGACTGAGATGTACCGGAAGAAGTCGCAGGTGAGTCTTAAAGACCTCAAGCGCTTCATCTGCATTGAGGATGAGAACCGGACTAGGCATGCTATAGAGACGATCAGCAAGCAGTCCTCTACTTCTAACATGATCACACATCCGAAGCGAAAGCCTAAGCCTAGGAAGACTCACCCACCGACCAGTGCACCCGCAGTTGTTGCCACCAGCAAACAGATAAAGAAGAAATTCAAAGGCAAGTGCTACAACTGCAATAAGTGGGGTCACTACGCTTCCGAGTGCCGACAGCCCAAACGGGGCAACACCAGCACACCAAGGACTGAAAATCAAGCCAACATGGTTTTTCAGACTGCGCCTACCGACTTTGTTGCCATGGTCGGTAACGGGATGACCAGTTCAGAGTGGTGGCTCGACTCAGGTGCTACCTGCCACGTCTCCAACAATCCAAAGCTTCTGGAGGATGCAAAAGAGGTGGAAGAGACTGTCACTATTGCGAATGGAGCTGTAGTTGACGTGCTGAAGGTCGGCAATGCTACCCTGACTCTCTCTCAGGTAAGACTCTAACTTTGAAAAATGTTAAATTTATACCGACATTAGCTGCTAATTTAGTTTCGATTAGTTTGTTATGCGATGCGGGTATGTCTTTTAACATTAGTGGTGGTCGGGTAACCTTAATGGTTCACTCACATTATTTTGGTTGCACATATGTCGTTAATGGGATGTATAAGATGAGTCTAGCACATGAATTAGTAAATCAGGTTAGCTCAAATCTGATAGATCCTAAGACTTTACATGCAAGACTAGGACACGTCAATTATAGAAAACTACTCCTGTTAGCTAGAACTCACAACATACCCCTCGACACAAAATCCAAATTTGAAAAATGTGAAATTTGTGCGCAAACTAAGATAACTAGAACACCTTTTAGTCAGGTTTCTAGGAGCACACAATTACTAGAGTTGATACACTCTGACATTTGTGACTACAAAAGTTTTGTCATACGTTGAGGTCGGAAGTATCTGATAACTTTTATCGACGACTACTCTAGATTCAGTCACATTTATCTTCTTAAAACCAAAGATTAAGCTTTTGAAAAATTTCATATATTCAAAAATAGGGTTGAAAATCAACTTGACATGAAAATAAAAAGGCTAAGAAGTGATAGAGGAGGAGAATACATCTCGAGGGAGTTCAGAGATTTCCTTGCCAACAATGGCATAATACCACCGCTCCATATTCCCCACAATCCAACGACATCGCTGAAAGGAAAAATAGAACTTTAACAGAAATGTTGAATTCTATGTTGCTGACTGCTGGCATGCCTGCGGCCTATTAGGGTGAAGCCGTCCTCACTTCAAATCACATTCTTAATAAAGTTACCCATGCAAAGTTGACTAAAACACCCTATGAGCTTTGGTTTAAGAGGCCTCCTAGATTTTACAATCTAAAGACCTGGGGCTGTATCGCTTATGTTAGGATACCAGACTCTAAAAGAGCTAAGATTGGACCCAGGATAAATACCTGCGTCTACCTAGGATGTGCAGATGATAGTGCTGCAGACAGGTTTCTGGATCTCTCCACTAATACTGTAATAGAATCAAGATACGCTGTCTTCTTTGAGGATAAGTTCCTTAAGGACAAGAACCTGACACTGCCAGGTCTGCCAGCCACTAGTAATGAGCCTTTAGCTGAGCCAGGACAACGTAATTCTGACACTGAGCCTGTAGACACGAGTGGTTTAGATACCGGAAGGCTATCTAGTAGAGAGAAAATGCGTAAAAGCTTCGGTACATACTTTATGACTTACCAAGTTGAAGCTGATCCATCCACTTATAAGGAAGCGATGTGATCTAAAGACTCTCTATTATGGAAAGAAGCCATAGACGAAGAGATGAACTCTCTCATGCAGAACAACACATGGACTTTGGTCGATTTGCCCAAAGGGGCTAAAACCATTGGCAATAAGTGGGTTCTGAGGAAGAAGCTTAATCCTGATGGGAGTATCGATAAATACAAAACACGTCAGTTGCCAAAGGCTTCACTCAAGTGAGTTGTGTAGACTACTTTGATATATACTCACCTGTATGTCACTATGCGACAATTAGGATTCTTCTCGCTCTAGCATCTATTGAACACTACACTGTTCATCAGATGGATGTCAAGACTGCATTTCTTAATGGAGATCTGACTGAAGAGATCTACATGCATCAGCCTGAAGGGTTCGTCATAGAAGGTCTAGAAACTAAGGTCTGTAAGTTGATTAAGTCACTATACGGATTGAAACAAGCACCTAAAATGTGGCATGAGAAATTTGACACCTGTGTAAAAGGATTGGGTTTCAAATCCAGTCTATTAGATAAATAACTATATGTAAGAACAAGTGCAAATAAAGTAGCCATCATATGCTTATACATTGATGACATGCTAATTCTGGGCACTGATCAGTCTGAGGTGAAAGACGTAAAAGTTGCCCTGACGGCACAATTTAGCATGAAATACCTAGGTGAGGTGAAAACCATCCTAGGAATGGAAGTGAACATCACAAAAAAGGGTATTACCCTGAGTCAGAGTCACTACATTATGAATCTACTTGAAAAGTGGGGTTACGATAAGAGCAAAAAGGCTGAGACTCCATACGATTATAACAGTAGACTGAAACCAAATAAAGGTTCAGCTATTAGACAGTTGGATTATTCCAAACTCATAGGAAGTCTCATGTACGCTACTACCTGCACTAGACCTGACATAGCCTTTACGGTCGACATGTTGAGTAGATTGACCAGTAACCCTGGGAAGGACCACTAGGACGCCTTAGACAGGCTAATGAGATACTTAAAGTATACTGAGAAGTATTCTTTATGTTACAGTGGGCATCCTCCAGTGCTTGAAGGGTATTCTGACGCATCTTGGTGCTCGGAAATAGCTGATTGTCGATCCACTAGTGGCTTTGTTTTTACACTAGGAGGAGCTGTAGTAGCATGGAAGTCTAAGAGGCAAACGTGCATTGCACTGTCCTCTATGGAATTGGAACTCTATGCTCTCGCTTCAGCTGGAGAAGAAGTAGAGTGGATAAGAGATCTGATATTGGACATTCCAATGACGAGTCTAAAAATGAACTCTATTTCGATTTATTGCAACAATCAAGCCACAAAAACCATTGCCACAAATATGTTGTTCAATGGAAAGCGAAGGCAACTAAGGATGAAATAAGCCTGGTTGACCTATCTCACTAGTCAGGGGATAATCTCCCTATTGGACGTGATATCAAAAGATAATGTAGCAGATGTCCTTACCAAGGGCTTATGTAAGGTTCTCACATCTAAAACATCGGGGAAGATGAGATTAACGTCCATTTAGGAGGACTTAATACCTAGCTTATGTTTTAAATCTAAGAACCGTTGTCTGCTTACATTCAAGCATCTACGTTGAGCACACTAAAGTGTTTCAGATGTTATCTGATGAAAGCTTGAGGTGAGATAGTTGCCAGTCATTCAAAACTTGATGACTTACGTAATTATTCTTTGCCAAAGGCTGAATTGGGTATCATTCCAAAAAGAAATACTGAGGTTGCTGATATATGCCCTGATATTATGATTATTAGTTATATCATTCCAAACTTGATGATATAATAGTCACAGCTTGTTGTATCATTCCAAACTTGATGATATAGCACAATTATTGAACGTTAATAATAATCTTAATAATCGAAGGAACATGGTTTGATTCTATGAAATCAATTAATCTAATTTTGTGTAAATTAGATAGAGATGCTGTTTTGAGATTTTTTCCTCTCAGTTAGAGTAATAAGTTCACCCGCTGTTAGAACTAATAACTTTATTTCTACAAATGTTTGAATTCATAGAGATTTGTCTCATGACATTCTTGTTGTAATTGTTTGCAGGCAATATGTAAATTAGAGGAGAGACAGTTGATTTTTACCCAGATGATGATGATCTGCTGTTCGCTTAGATCAATTATCAGTTTTGAGCTTTCCAGTTTTTGTCTTATTTCATGTTTGGAACAT
The DNA here is from genome assembly GCA_039513925.1 of Platanthera zijinensis. Lineage (NCBI taxonomy): Eukaryota > Viridiplantae > Streptophyta > Magnoliopsida > Asparagales > Orchidaceae > Platanthera > Platanthera zijinensis. The sequence goes on along the minus strand of CM077088.1, from coordinate 128,578,337 downwards.
TTGGTTTGAGTTTAGCATTTTGTTATCTAAAACTCATATTTATATTTCTGGAAAAAAACTCATTTGTTTGGTCACTATTAACTATTGAATCAGTAGCCCATTTTCTTTGCTAACACGTATATATAATATAGGAGGAGATTGTTGAGGTATATTTATATACGTGTATAAATGGGCTCCTTAACGGGTCGGTTAGGATCCGATAGGAATCCAAACCCGAGTCGGGGATTTAGGGTTTCGCCTATAAATACCCTAGCTAGGGGCAACGAGGAAACCGTTCAAAACTTGACGGTCACTCGGATGCTTCGAGTACAACTCTAACAGAAATAACATTGTATGAATAATATAAAAGAAATGATGATCAATTGAAATTATGCACAAAAAATCTCGTTAGAAATGTAATGGATGAACGTCGATTACAAATTGATGGTTATGATTTTAGCATAACGCCCGTCGATTGTCAGTAATAATTTGGCGATCATAGACTAGGAATATAAAGTAGCGCTTGATGAATGTCATGAATAATTTGATGATCAATCTTAAAACCGGTTGACAACCGATCAAGTATTATGAAAGTAATAAAATTTATCTTTAGCAAATTAGCAATGCAATAATTCTTTTAATCCCAAATATATATGTGTGACCGAGCGTGTGCCCTCATGTATCTTTCAACAAAATGGAGATAACAGACAATGATTATGGGTCCGTTTGTTTGGGCTTTCTACTTCCATTGCGTTCTGGACGGAATGTTTTTTTTTATACAGTTTGTATTGGCGGTTCAGACACAACGACGGGGAGAAAAAGGGTGGAATCAGAGCTTTCTCCACAACTTCCCCAGCCTCCTTTTCAACGCAGCGGTGTCGATGCGCCTCTCCCTTTTCAACTACCTCGCTTCTCTCCTTCTCCGGCAACAGATCCGGTGCCAGTGAAGATCGCCGGCACCGGATCTGTTTTTTTTCCATAAAAAAGTTGTGCCTTGCTTTTTCTCCGGTGCCGGCCACCAAGACGTTGGATTTTTCTTTCGTCGTCGCTGGCGACATATCCGGTGTTGGTGAAGATCACCGCCGCCGGATCTGTTGATTTTTGCCCGAAAATGTTGTGCCTTGCCTTCTTCCCTGCTGCCGGCGACCAAGCCGTTAGGTTTTTCTTTTGTCATCGCCTGCGACTGAACCCTTGGCTCATCTCTCTTTCAGGGCATCAAGCGACAACTACAGAGGAAAGCAGAATCATTTCTACATATCTGGAATGCTTCTTCTTCACCGAGAGTGGAGATCTCCTAATATTCCTTTCCTTTTCTTTTTAAACTTGCAATTTGATTACTATTATCACTTCATACCTTTCTTTTCAAATGAAATGATTAAACATTACTCTCCAAATATTTGTAAACATATTTCTGCTTGGTTTTATAAAAAGGATATCTAAGATTGTTCTTCCTTTTATCCTAGATATTTAGGCATCCCATGAATTGAATTTAAGTTTTTGATCAACTCTCAGGAATCCAACAGCAAATCGATTTTAATAGTTCACTCCATCAGACATGCACGTGGCAATCGTCCTATACGAGAACGTCAAGAAAGTTCAACCAAGCACACTCATCCTTACGCAGTATCATAGAGCGCATGTTCGGAATCTGAAAAAAAAAAGTGGGCAATCCTTCGGGATATGCCGCAATACAACTTCGAGAGGCAATAAGATATTGTTGTGGCTACAATGACGATTCATAATTTCATTCTTCGTCACTCATCAAATGTGGATCTTGATTTCATGGCATGTGGTTGATGAAAATTTAGTATATCCAGAGGCTAACAAAATTACAACAGACCGACGAGCAACGATTGATTTGTGTCAGAGTAGGAGTATTGGTGTTGAGACAGCAAAAATGTACGCATTACGAGATGCAATTGCTGATCTACTACAAAATACTAATAGGTAAATAAAATTTCACTATTTCTCAAAATAATTAATTTTAAAATTTTACATTCATTCATCACTATACCATATTTTGCAGGTGATGGACATGATTGCATGTTGAAGACAGAGATCTTCGATAATGTTTCTTGGTTTCATTTATGGAACTTGTTTATGAATGTTTTATATTTGTTGTTATTATTTGTTTATGATATTTATGCTCCTTTATTATTTCAGTAATTAAAAAATCGGGCTTACCATGAGTAGTATAATAATCAGGAAAAAAAGTGAATGTTGATTATGATAATACATATTAACAGAAACGTCACCGCTGTTTTACCAAATTTTTTCTCCATTCTAAACAGCTCAGTCACTACTATTTTGCCAAACTGTTTCTCTATTCTGAACAGCTTCTTTCCCACAGCTCCATTCCCACGACGCTGAAAACAAACTGACCCTACATAACCATAAAAAGTGAAAAACATTTAAGATAATGTGACTAAACAAAATCATCAAAAGATTTTTCACCAAATATTTTGGTTTCCTCCAAAAGGTTTTGAGCTTTTTTAGAGTGTTGTTACTAGTAAATATCGCTTGTCATCTTGCAAATCATTAATACAGGCAAATCACATAATTTGAAAATGATTATTTGAAAATCAATTTGTTATTAGCAAATTTTGAGAAAAAATAATATATACTCTTCCTCCTCTTTCATAGCGAAGCAAGATACTCGATTTTCATTCAACACCACCCGTACAAAATCTATAAGGCTCCGTTCGTTTCTCTAGGACGCAATTTTTTCGTCCGACCGCGTTTTTTTGCCAGGGCAGATTTTTTTCTGACCGGCAGCGAATTTTTCGTCAGGACTCAAATTTTTTTACCCAAATGTGTTTTTGGGGCTTGGACGCATTTTTTTCGCCCGGATGCGATTTTTCCGCCCAGACGTTATTTTTTTCACATAGACGCATTTTTTTTGCAGGATGCGATTTTTTCGCCCTAACGCGATTTATTTGCCCGTAGGCAATTTTTTCATACGAAAGCGATTTTTTCTCCCAGACGTGATTTTTTCGCCCGCACACGATTTTTTTCACGGACAAGTTTTTTTTTGCCCAGACGCGTTTTTCTCACCCGGACGCGTTTTTTTCGCCCGGACGCGATTTTTTCGGCCAGACACATTTTTTTCGCTAGGACGCTTTTTTTTTCGCCCGGACGTGTTTTTTTTCTCGCCCGGACGTGTTTTCCCCCGGACGAGTTGTTTTTGCCCGGACGCGTTTTTTCTCGCTTGTAAGTGATTTTTTGCTCAAACACGTTTTTTCTCCCTGGCATGATTTTTTCACCCCCACGTGATTTTTTCACCATCACGTGATTTTTTAACCCGGACCCCACTTTTTTGCTAGGACGCGATTTTTCGACCGGATGCGATTTTTTCGATCGGACGCGATTTTTCGCTCGGACGCGATTTTTTGCGTCCAACCGAAAACTTCACGTTCGTTCGAAAATTTCTCATTCAGACTGAAAAAATCGAGTCCGAGCAAATAAATCGAATCTGGGCGAAAAAATCACGTCCGGGCGAAAATTTCGCATTTGGGACGAAAAAATCGAGTTATGGCGAAATTATTGCATCCGGTCGAAAAAATCGCATCTGGGTGAAAAAATCTCGTCCGGGCAAAAAATATGTGCTCGGGAGAAAAAATCGTGACCGAGCGAAAACATCGCGTCCCGACAAAAATATTGTGCTCGGCCTAAAAAAATTGCGTTCGGGTGAAAAGATCGCCTCTGGCCAAAAATTTCTCTTTCATGCGAAAAAATCGGGACCGGACGAAAAAATCACGTCCGGTTGAAAAAATCGCGTCCGGACGAAAAAATCGCGTCCGGGCGAAAAAATCACGTCCGGGCAAAAAAATTCGTGTTTATACGACAATTTTGTGTTTAGGTCGAAAAAATTGAGTCATAGTGAATAATCGCGCTCTAACGAAAAAATCGCGTCCGGGCGAAAATAACACTTCCGGGTAAAAAATTTACGCCGGGCGAAAATTTAGCATTGGAGTCTAAAAACCTAAGTCCGGGCGAAAAAATCGCGCCCTGACAAAAAAATCACGTACGGGCGAAAAAATCACGATTGGGCGAAAAATTTGCGTTTGTGATTTTTAATTGTGATCATTAAGAGCATTGATCAATGTCAATTCTTATGACAGAAAATCTTTCTACAAACGAACAATAAAAAGTGATCAATGTTAATTCCTATGAAAAAAAGTCATCATGCGGTCGAACAAAAAAATTGAATTTAAACTCAATGTCATTTCTCATATGTATTGATATTGAAATGAAAGTCAATACTTCAATATCAATATCGTTGAAACGAACGGATCCATACAATTAATTGAATAGGTGAAGGAGAGGGCATATCCATCGTTATACCTGGAACAACATACAAAAATAAAACATTATAACAAAAAGACCTTATATTGCAGTGAAGTAACAGAGACAATGAAGGAACACTCCAACAGGAAGCCCTTTTTTGATCTAACATCCCATATAGTGCAAATAAGAGACCCTTTTTGATCTAACAGTCTATAGCCAGAAAGGAAAGGAAATGAAATGACAATGATAAAAAAATGAACATAAATATTGTTGGGAATATTGTTCATAATATAACACTTCCGTCCGTCGCGTAAAATATAACATAAAGTCCGGTCGGGGTCCCATGCCATACTTGATGGACAGTCAGCGGAGTTACTCATTGAAACCAAGTTATCTTATACCTATCCTAACATAGAACGCATTCTAATGGAGACATTTTAACTTGTAGAACCCATATATCAGAAATGTCCACTATAAATATACAAATATATATATATATATATATATATATATATATATATATATATATGATATATGAATGAATGATAAAACCAAATACACCAAATGTACTGGCATTAAGACCTTACAATTGTTTCTTTTACAAAAAGTGTTTTCATATATCTGCACGTAGGCCAGCCACACATGAGAAACAGTAAACGTTTGTCACAACCAGCATTTTCTCCGAATTTAAATGTATATCAGAGTAAGTGAAAACACGTGTCGTGATGTCACGCCGTACAGGAGATAACTACAGACGTTCAGACAAACACCAATACCAACACAGTTTTTGAAAATACTAAGTTATGATGTGAGAAAATCATGTTTTAAGTTAACTTTTGGATGATCGTATCCCTCGGCTCAGTGGATCAACTAGACCACAAGTGAAATTATAGTTATACGCCGTGGAAAATAGTTTGTTTATATTATTTTACATCTTATATGAGCAAAAACATCCATATAGGGCAGCTCATGGTATGCAAGACTCTAGATTTAGTATAAGTATAGAAATTAGTTTGTACGTTCAAAAAGATATAGTGAATTTAGCTTTTAGAAATAATATGCATGAGATAGAAGTAATACTTTTATAATTTAAAATATCTAACATACAACCTAGCATAAAACATTCACAGAGAGCAAGTAAAAACCAATGAATCATATAAAAATGACTTAGCAGCTAGCAAGTACTTAACATTAAACTAAATCCTGTGGGCGTCAACATCCTGACACGAACCCACCAAAATAATGTATGTCTGAACAAAAGGTAAAACAAACAACAACTACCTCACAACCGATGAGGAAAAGACAGCTGCAGAACACCACCCATAAAAACCAAAACTCTTAGCCGCTCAACCCGCTACTGCTCCAAACTTGATGCATTCACAAGAAAAGAATACTTCAGCAAGATTATACAAGTGGTGATCAAAGATCAAAAAGTTAGCAATAAACCAAACAAGAATAATGGTTACTAACCCAAATATAAGGAAGCCTTTCAGAACACAGCAAAATAGCTATAGATAGTGATAAAAGATTTAACTTATAAAGTTCAAGAGTAAGGAAATTGCACCAAGTGCGAAACGAAGCCATGCTTCAGGAATACCTATCATAGTAAGCAGAGCAACATATATCTAAATAATACGAGGAAAAAGACTTAACAATTCAACTCATATTTACACTGGAAGGAAATGGTCTTGATTCGGTGGCCCCATTGTCCTACCCGAACTTACAGACCCAAATAGTTTCAAGAAGGTACTATATATGGTGGTGGCAATATTGTCTAACACAACAAGACAGTCCAATTGTCCCAATTGGACACTAGGGTGGTGGCCTCAATATCCAACTCAACCCATCAATCCAAACATATTAAGAAGGTACTGTGGTGATGGTCACTTTGTCTAACTTAACCCCACAGTCCAAAAATATCTCTAGCAGTGTAATAATTCACAATTTGGCACTAGGTTGGGGGGGTCCTGTATCCACTACCAACCAAGGCCACACTTATCATCCATAAATACCTATAACCTCAACTAAGCCATAGGAACTCTCCTTTGACATAAAGGAATAAAGTTCCCAAGTAAAATAATTCTAAGCCATATCTGACGAATTCCACTTAATTCGGCGTGAAATTTCTATGTCCAAGCTGATTTGTCGAGTATACTCAATGAATATAATAGATACACGATGAATCGGCCTAAAATACTAAGTCTAGGGAAAAGCGTCGAGTACACTCGACGCCGCGGTTAGTGCTTTCAATGCACTCGACGCCAACCAGCTAACTTGACGATTCAACCTTCACTCAACGCCGCGTTGAGTGCATTCAGAACGCTCAACGCTTTATACTTAGTCTCACAGACACTCAACACCACTCAATGCCAAGGCTATGCACTCAATGCCATTGACATTACTTGATGAATTCATCGAGATAACTCGACGAATTGGACTTAGACTCAAATCTCACTCAATGCCGAACTCATTCTCGACAAACTCAATGCTTTTACTTAACGGAGACAGAGACACTTAATGCCAACGCTTATATTCGTCGACTCAACGCCTAACACTCGATGAATTGGACTTAGGCTAAAACATCACTCAACTCCAGGGTTTATTACTCGACGAATGCAGCAACACTCAATGCCAAGTAATATACCCGACAAACTCAACGCCAGATACTCGACAAATTCAACAACACTCAACGCCAAGCATTACCCGCCAAAATTTCAACGGATACTCGACGAATTTGACTATGCTCATACTGATACTCACAGAAATTTACTTGGACAATTCTCAACTTACATCTGTTGAATTCTATCTACTCTTATAAAACAAATTAATACTTAAAATAATTATTATACAACAAAAAATAGGCTTAAGTCTACTATTTTAAACTTGACAAATTACCCAAGTCCAACAGCAAAACCCGACGTATAACGTAATGAAATTAATACTTTAATCAACAAGTTTTACTCGGTTCCACCACAAGATCGACTAGGCAAATCCTGGCTGGAAAAAAACTATATGGTCTAGCAGATCGACAGAGGCCAAACCTGACGTTACCCTACTCCTATATCCAGGGAGAAAAGAGAGGTATTGAATCATAATAAGGCAAGAAAGAAACTTGGCAAGCGGAAGTAGTCACCACTTGCCTCGATCTGGCCGAAAACTGGCCACACAACGCTCCTCCTCACGGGTTTGGCCGCAAGAATGCCTAAGCAACAAAACCTGAAACTTTTCGAGAGGAGAGAAGGTCAAAACCGCATACCTCAATCTCTAAAATTCTAAGAAACAGGAAAAACTCACTGTAGAAATGTAGATCGCGGTGAGAGCAATCCGAATATATCCTCCAACAACGATTTCGTGCACCGGAGCTCCTAAAATCGACGGCAAAAGGCTCTCCAAAGACCGCCTCTTTCTCTCTTTCACAAAAAGTCAGCATTTTCAGGAAGAAGACGATGAATAGGGTTTACTGTTGGGTACACTGGAAACTATGTACCAGATTTAGAAAAGCGTCCCCTTACTCAATGATATACATCAATTTGTATTTGATGGGGTGTTTGAGTTCTAGTGTGCAGGTTTAAGAAATGCAGGAAAATTTCTAAGTTCAAGTGTCAGCACTTGTAAGGAATTGTGTCGACACCTGAAGCAGGAGCTATGTCGACACCAAGGAATTGTGTCGACACCTGAAGCAGGAGCTGTGTCGACACCCAGGAATTGTATCGACACCCAAAGCAGGAGCTGTGTCAACACCCAGGAATTGTGTCGACACCAGAAGAAAGGAATTTGTCGATACCCAAGAATTGTGTCGACACCTGAAGAAGGCTTGTGTCGACATACAGGACTTGTTTCGACACACACTCAATGCCATCTATCAACAACAACTATATTGAGTCTGAAATGCTTGTGTCGACATACAGGACTTGTGTCGACACACACTCAATGCATCTATCAACAAAAGCTATACTGAGTCTGAAAGGCATGTGTCGACACACACTCAACGATATCTGGACATAGACTCAACGCCATCTGTCAGCATCAGCTATGTCGAGTCCAGGAGCAGTTGTGTTGACACACAGGACTTGTGTCGACACATACAACAGAGGCTGTGTCGAGAAGCTAAAGAATGACTGTGTCGACACATTGAGTGTCATGTTTACATCATCAAGACTTGTGTCGACACTTAGTCTATTTGTGTCGACACATGTGAAGTAGTTTGCGTAGTGTTTCCTACTGAGATATAAAGTCATTGTAAAATCAGCTGTCACGGCTGAAGACTTAACAACTGTCATAAACAACAAGTCTGACACCTTTGTCAGAACTGTCAGAAGGTTGTTACAAACCGGATCATCCGGTAATCATTGAGAAACTCTATATAAAGTACTTGTAAGACCCCAGTTTTTTTCTTTTTAAACATCAGGGTCTTAGGCCCAGAACCGCCGCTTTGCGGTGACACCTTCACGCCCTGAAGGGTCATCACTGTGAAATGCCGATTCTGCCGGCAAATTCGATCACGGAAAAGTAACCAAAGTAGAGTAAACCCAAGTGAGATAAAAACTCTATCCAAAAGTCCACAACTTAATCACATCAGAGTAATAATATCTCCACGAAGGGAGAGTTCACAGAATATAAATGTACTGAAAATAAGGGCTTAAGCCCAATACATCAAATCCTCACTACATAGTCACTCAAGCGGAAGCAAAATTAAACACTACTAGGGTCTGAGACTCACAGTCCCAGCTGTCTGAACTCCTGAGCTAGCCTTGTCATAACCTGCATTTTCTCCGAATTAAAGAATTATCAGAGTATGAGAAAAAAGCATCATGATGCCACGTCAAGCAGGGGATAACTGCTGATGCTCAGGCAAAACCATCTACTATACTTTATGAAAGAAATTCATGAGTTTAATGATTAGAAAATAAGTTATATTTTAGAGGTCGTATCCCTCGGCTCGGTGGATCACCTAGTCCACAGTTAAAAACTATACTTAAGCGCTGCGGAAAAATACTTTATTTAGGTTTGACATCCTAAGAAGTGCATAAGAGCCCTAAGAGGACCACTTATGCTATGCAAGACTCTACATTTAATTTATATTATATATAAGAAAACGATCTTTGTACGTTGTTTGGAAAATAGTGATTTACTTTTATAAAACATGCTGATCATGCAATATACTTACAATAATAATTGTAGTTTTAAAATAACTAGCAACCTAGCATAAATCCTCCCCAGGGTAAGTAGACTATCTCCAAAAAATGGTAGCAGCAAAAGTTATATATCTAGTACAAAGATAAACACTACCAGTGGGCGCCAACAACCTGACACGAACCCACTGGCAAATATGTATGTCTGTAAGAAAAGTACTGAAAAACTACCTCACTAACAAAGCAACGGGACCTCCAAAGCCCAAGAGATCACCAGCAACTCCACCGCAACCTTGCCACCAAACTGGCTACTGCTCAGAACCTGAGGAATTCAAAAGAAGAAAGAATACCTCAGCAAGCAAAACAAGGAAAAACTGCATGAAAGTGTCAACCAGGGAAAATAAATGAAGGAGGAGAACACACAGCAGTAAATAGTCACAACTGCCCAAAGCAAGACAACAAGAAATGCACTACGTGCGAGGAAACAGCATCAACCCTGCCCAGAAACTACATCCTGCGGGGTCTACTAGGCTACCAAGAGCCCAAAGTGCTGCAATCTACTAAGGAAGAAACTTCTAACACCCTAAGCTATGGGAGATGGTAGTAGTAAAACAAACAACATGGATCCGGGTTAGAGGCAAACTCAGTCCCCCAACGACCATTTCCAAGCCAACAAGATCAAGGGTCTACATGTGAAAGCACAAGGGACCTTCCACCCCCTTGCCCAGCCCGTACCTGGAGCAAGATAGAAGAATAAGGGTGGCCTTGGCTAAATTACACAACACCTCCCTCATGAAGAGATCCAAACCACCACTACTAACCACAACCCACGATTCGACATTTAGTGAAGAAAAACATGGCCGACAAACAAACTCAAAATATAAACAAGGAATTCACTCATGAACGAAAATCGAGGTAGAGGAAAAAGAGTTGAGATGACTCAACACGACGTGGCGTTGAGTGAGCCCCAATCGCTCAACGCCTAACCAGACCTTGGCGTTGAGTTAGTTAGCCTCACTTAGCGCAAAAAACAACCATGGCGTTGAGTGAGGTTCACTCACTCAATTCCCTCCACAAGAACAGCTCTGGCGTTGAGTGAGCTGACCTCACTCAACGCCAAAACAGCTATGGCGTTGAGTGAGGTCCACTCCCTCAACGCCTTCAACAAAATAGGCAGTGGCGTTGAGTGAGCTAACCTCACTCAATGCCAAAATAGCTACGGCGTTGAGTGAGGTCTACTCACTCAACGCCTTAACACAAAACCGCAGGAAAACCCTAAACCAACGCCAACAGGAAGAGGTTGGCGGGATTGCCGACTGATTCTCGCCGAATCGGCGGGAATCCAGATTAATTCTCGTCGAATCGGAGAGAATCCATATTGATTCTCGTCGAATCGGAGGGAATCCAGATTGATTATCATCGAATCGGCGGGAATCAATATTGATTCTCGTCGAATCGGCGGGAATCCAGATTGATTCTCGCCGAATCGGCGGGAATCACTAACGATACTCGTCGAAATCGGCGAGAATCACTTAGTGATTCCCGTCGATTTTGAATTAGACGAATTTCTCACTCAGTCGCCTCACTACTTAGCCACAAAAGAACAGACCAAACTATGGCTTTGAGTGTGTTCACCACACTCAACGCCAAGCCCGGGAGGCTTTTGGCTTTGAGTGTGTGCACCACACTCAACACCAAATCCCGAGAACCCACCAAGACTGGTTCTAACCAGAGCACTACCACTAAAACCTCCCTCACTCTCTCTCTCTCGGCTCCACCCGCAAAAGCACCCAACCAGAACTAAAAATTTGGAGTCTAAACGGTGAAACAACCAGCGGGTTGAACAAAGACAGCACAAGGAGGGGGGCTCATAAAGGGAAACTGAAGCACAGAGTATTAAGCAAACAAAAAGAGAAAAACTTAACTTCTATCCTAAGGCTAACCGGGTATTTAAGAGGGGGAAAACAAAGTGCAAGGACCACTTGCCTCGGTTTTTGACGAAGCTTGGCCGGCTTTCCCTTAACTGCACACAGCACCAGCAACAGTAACACCCTAACAGCAAAAATCCCGAACTTTAATGGCGGAAAAAGGCCAAAACCAGAATCCAAATCTCCTAAAAACCCTACGAAAAACAAATCTCTTACCGTAGAAATGAAGATCTAAGAAAGAGCAAGACAATGCCTCTTTCGGAATCGAAATCCGTCCACGAACACCCCCGGACTCACCGTCCGAAAGCTAGGGCTAACCGTCGTTCCGCCTCTGTTTTTCCGCGAACAGGAGCAGACAGTTTTCTTCTTTTGGTCTCGGGAAGAAGGAGGAAGGAGAAGTGGACCCGCCACTTCTTAAATAAGCTTTTATATAAGCTTTAAAAGCATCGATTCAGCAAAACCAAATCCCAACCGCCGGCTCCCTTATTTAGATAAGAGGATTTCTACTAGGCTTTACTAATGGCACACCCAAAACGACGCGAAAACCAAACTATCTCGGAATTCGACGAAATTCGCACCGTAGCTAAATATCCACGCTACGAACGCAACAGCGAAGTAGAAACTAACTTTCGACGAACAGGACTCAAGTTATACCCACCCGAAGCCAAAAAACAAGCATCCCCTGAGAGGCCACACTGGGTCACCCAAAACGACTCGACTTGCTAGGGAGATCTTGCCAAAAGGCTACAAAATAGGCCACCTAGTTCTAAGGAGCTAAACCACACTCCACATATTGCGCAAGCCAAGAAAATGCGTCGACGTAACGCCAAACGAGAATTAAATAATCGCAGAAAAAATCGGGGGCGTTACAGTCACTCCCCCTAAAAGAAAGTTTCGTCCCAAAACTTTACGCACGACACTTCTACTATAGAAGGAAAGTAATAAACAAAACATTACAAGAAGGAAACAAACCAAACTAATCAGGGAAATAGTTGAGGGTGAGCCTCCCTCATAGCCGACTCTAACTCCCAAGTCGCGCTTTCCAAACCCTGATTCTTCCATAGAACTTTGACCATCGGGATGGACTTCTTTCGCAGCACTCGATCTTGAGTATCCAAAATATGGACCGGCACTTCAACAAAAGATAGGTTGGGCTCCAACTGGGGCACAATGTCCAAGACTTGCCCACTGCTGCGCACACACTTCCGCAATTGACTAACATGGAAAACATTATGAACACCTGGGAAGCTTGCTGGCAATTCTAATTTATAAGCTAACACGCCAATCCGCTCAAAAATCTAAAACGGGCCCAAATACCTCGGGTCCAATTTCCGATTCTTACCAAACCTCTTTACACCCACCATCGGGGAAACCTTAAGGAATACAAGGTCCCCTACAGAAAACTCCAAGTCAGACCTACGCCGATTGGCATTCTTCTCGTATCTCTCCTTAGCTATACGAAGCTTCTCACGAATAAGCTTCACTGCGACTTCCATTTCCTAAAGAGCATCTGGACCCAACAAAGGCCTCTCACCAGCCTCAGCCCAAAACAACGGTGTTCTGTAGCACCTCCCATACAAGGCTTCAAAAGGAGCCATCTTCAAGATTTCCTGATAACTGTTGTTGTATGCAAATTCCATAAGTCGCAGCCGCTCATCCAACGCTCCACCGTGGTCTAAAATGTTGCATCGGATCATATCTTCAACTATCTGATTCACCCGCTCCGTCTGCCCATTAGTCTGTGGGTGGTAAGCAGTAGAATACCTCAGATCCGTACCCAAACCCTCCTGCAGACTCTGCCAAAAACGAGAAGTAAACCGGGAGTCTCGATCGGAAATGATGCTAACCGGCACACCGTGCAGTCGGATGACTTCATCCAAGTACAACTCCGCTATCATCGGGTAATCAATCTTATACGGCACGAAGTGAGCACACTTCGTCAGTCTATCCACTTTGACCCAAATAGAATCAAATCCCCTCGGGGATCGCGGTAAACCCGTGATGAAATCCATAGATATACTTTCGCACTTCCAAGTCGGGATCTCTAACGAAGTCAACTTGCCACCAGGTCTTCTATGATCGGCCCTCACACGCTTGCAAGTGTGGCACTCAGCAACAAATCGGGCTATATCACCTTTCATGCCATACCACCAGGCAATTTGCTTTAAGTCACGATACATCTTTGTAGATCCTGGATGGTAGAAAACACTGGATCCATGAGCCTCTCTGCAAATCATACCTCTAATGTCCCCAACAGCGGGAATGCAAAATCTGCGGCGGTACTTCAAAGTACCCGTATCATCGATAGCAAAGTCTGGCAACTCCCCCTTCTCGGTCCTGGTGAATAAGTGTAGAAGATCCGGATCGTCCTTCTGGTGCAGTCTGGTCAAAGAAATCCAAGACGGCTCTTCAACAGATAAACTACTCTGCAAGCCACAACATCCCACTGATATATCCATAAGGAGGAACTCCTCCACTAAGCGATCGGTGGAGAGGTTAAAGATCTTTCCCGTCTTACGGCTCAGGGCGTCGGCCACCACATTGGCCTTGCCTGGATGATACTGGATCTCTACGTCATAATCGGCCACATACTCTAGCCACCGACGCTCTCGCAGATTTAACTCCTTCTGCGTGAACACATACTTCAGGCTCTTGTGATCAGTGAAGATCTTGCACTGAGACCCATAAAGTAGATGCCTCCACAGCTTCAACGCATAAATTACCGCTGCAAACTCAAGGTCATGCGTAGGATAATTTCTCTCGTGAGTCTCTAATTGCCTTGACCCATACGCAATCACTTTTCAAACTTGCATCAACATGCAACCTACACCAACATGCGAAGCATCCACGTAAACATCATACTCTACACCCTCAGTAGGTAGGGTCAGGACGGGAGCAGTGCACAATCTATCCTTAAGCTCCAGGAAGGCTTCTTCGCACTTATCGCTCCAAACAAAGGCCACGTTCTTCTGAGTCAACCTGGTCAAAGGTGCAGCCAGGGTAGAGAAACCCTCCACGAACCTCCTATAGTAGCCGGCCAACCCTAGAAAGCTCCTGATCTCCTTGGGCTTGCCCGACCTACTACAATCCATCACTGTTGCGATCTTTTTCGGGTCGACTGAGATCCCATCCTTATTCACCACATGACCTAGAAATGAAACCTGAGGCAACCAAAATTCGCACTTGCTCAGCTTGGAGAATAACTTGTGATTCCTCAACTCCGATAGAACCAAGTGCAGATGCTGCTTATGCTCCTCAGCGCCGCGAGAATAAACCAACACGTCATCGATGAAGACCACCACGAACTTATCAAGGAAATCCTTGAACACCCGGTTCATCATATCCATGAACGCTGATGGTGCGTTGGTCAATCCAAATGACATCACTAAGAACTCAAAATGTCCATGCCTCGATCTAAACGCAGTCCGTGGAATATCTGCCTCACGGATCCTAAGCTGATGATAGCCCGAACGAAGGTCAATCTTGGAGAACACTGTGCTACCGCGCAACTGGTCAAATAAATCATCGATCCTCGACAGAGGGTACCTATTCTTTATTGTGACTTTGTTTAACTCCCTGTAGTCGATGCAAAGCCGCATCGACCCATCCTTATTTTTCACAAATAGAACAGGAGCATCCCAAGGCGACGAACTCTGCCTGATAAACCCTTTCGCCAACAACTCATCTAACTGGACTCGCAACTCCTCTAGCTCACGAGGGGCCATCTGGTACAGCGCCTTAGCAATAGGACGCGTACCCGGCTCTATATCGATCACAAACTCAACATCCCGCTCGGGAGGAAGACCAGGAAGGTCATCAGGAAAAACATCGGCGAAATCACGAACAACTGGAATCTTCTCCTAGCGCGGTACACTAACAGCGGTCCCAACCATCGAGACCAAACAAGCAAAACAATCCAAAATAAACAGCTCCTGAGCACATACCGCAGAGATGACAGGAGAATCCTGGATCAGATCTGCATACACGCTTCCGGGCTGACCGTCGCCCTTGATGAAGTCCAAGCGCTTCCCTTTGAACTGTATAACCGCATCATACCTAGACAGCCAGTCCATGCCCAGAATAACATCGAAGTCCTCCAGATCAATAATCTTCAGGTCTGCCTTCGCAAGGAAGTCCCCCAACAAAACAGGGCAATCCAACATGCCCAAATCTTACAACACGGATTACCCAGAGGGGAACTTGACACGGAAGGTATCCCGAACTCGATCTAAAGTCAACCGATGTCGCTCCACAAAGGCTCTAGCCACGAACGAGTGGGTAGCGCCGGAGTCAAACAGAACACGCGCCCAGCGGTTCTTCACCTTAAACTTCCCTATAGGAACATATAAAACTAAGGAACTACCACAATAATACTACAAACATTCTAGCAAGACAAGAACAAAACATTCAGGCTGGAAAGACAACTAACCTGAGACGACCCGAGTCGAATCTTGAGCCTCCTCAGAAGAGATCACGTTCAGCTTTCCCTTTCCCTTGCCCACACGTTGGGGTGGAGGTAATGCCTGTAGAGGAATTGCATGAAAAATAGGCTGGACCTGAGGACACCTAGACTTAATGTGTCCCTTCTGCCCATACTGAAAGCAAACTTTATCCTTGGACCAGCACTGGGCAGCATCATGCCTGGTTCGCTTGCAAACAGAACAGGAGACAACTCTCCTAGGAGCACCCGGAATCGCATGAACCTGCTCCTTCCTCTGAGCTACTGCCTTCTTGAAACATCTCTCGACAGGGTGGCCTGATCGGCCACAGAAGCTGCACACCACTTTGCTCTTCTTTCCCGGAGCCGCACCGGGTACCTGGGGTTTCTTCTCCTCCACAGACTTCCTCTTGTCCTTCTTCATTTGCTGGCCTCTGCTCTTTGCGGTCTCAATAGACTCCACCTTCAGAGAAGCCTCCACTACTCCTGCATAAGTCTCTGACCCATAAGCACTGGTCAACTGCTGTACCTCGCTCCTCAAACCACCGAGAAATCGCTTAACTCGATCAGCCTCAATGCTGACCAATCAAGGGGCAAAACGGCTCAACTTGTTGAACTCTATCTCATACTCACCCACCGTGAGTTGCCTTTGCTTCAGATGGAGGAAGTCGTTTATGAGGCGGTCACGCTCGACCGAGGGTAATAACTTCCTCAACAGCATCTCCTTGAACACCTCCCAAGAGCATCCAGCTACCAAGCTCTCCTTCTCTCTCAGCCACCAACTCTTAGCCAAACCTGTAAGCTGATAGGTGGCTATCATCACTCTTTGATCATCTGCAATCCCTGAGTACGAAAATATCTCCTCCATGGAGATCAGCCAGTCATCTATTACCATGAAATCTGCCTTCCCTTCATAAGTGGGAGGGCTCAGCCTCTGAAACTGCGAGATGAAGGCCATCTCTGCTGGCACCACCACTGGAGGTCTTAAGGGTGCAGGAGGAGGAGGGACAGCTAACCCCCCTGTAGGACCTTGCACTCCTTGAGTCTGACCTGCCACAACCTCCACTAGGGACTGAATCTGGGCCTGCATCTCTACCATTTGTCTGCTCATGGCATCGCTACTTTGCCGCAGGCTCTTGATCACCGCGTCATTCTGAGCTCCAGATGACTCACCCTCAGACAGGGGAGTCGATCTAGTCGAAGGACATCTCGCCATCCTAAAATCATAGCAACACTTGTTAGATCCTAGTACAACGACTAGACCCACTACCAGTACAGACAATACATATATAGATATAAACTTAAAGCTGCCAAACTTGCTCTAGGAGTTTTTTTTTTTTACAAAAAAATTGATGATATGTCCTAACCTAAGATGGTTAACCACCACCATACTAATTCATGTGCCTATATCGGGAATGCATGAATTTGTATTACTTTTGACTTTAAAGCTTATGTGTGTACATATGTCATCCTGCCAGTCTTTAGCTTGGCACGTTGTGCTTATGCAATGTTATGCTATGCATGATTGTGTTATGCATTCTAAAAAGGCCCTAATGAATGTTATGAGCGGCGTACGCATGAAAATGTTATGCATCCCATACTACATAACATTTCCATGCAACGAAAAAGAAACGTGCTAGTCGCAGCCATGTGGTGAGGTTATGCATCCCATACTACATAACCCTCACATATTGCCCCTATGGTGGATCCATATACGAACACATATTATGCATCCCATACTATATAATATGCCTCGTATACTTCATGTTATGCTATGAGTGTAGTGTTCGTGCTTTTGCCAAGACGGGCTGATGACATATCAGTGTGTGAATGGCATGATGCTGAACTACTAAAGCAATCAAAGGAAGGTTGCCCGACTAACTTGTCAAGCAACCTTCCCTTTATACTAACTGTCACAACCCGCATTTTCTCCGAATTAAAGAATTATCAGAGTATGAGAAAACACGCGTCATGATGCCACGTCAAGAAGGGAATACCTGCTGACGCTCAGGCAAAACCATCTACTATACTTTATGAAAGAAATTCATTAGTTTAATGATTAGAAAATCAGTTATATTTTAGAGGCCGTATCCCTCGGCTCGGTGGATCACCTAGTACACAGTTAAAAACTATACTTAAGAGCTGTGGAAAAATACTTTATTTAGGTTTGACATCCTAAGAAGTGCATAAGAGCCCTAAGAGGACCACTTATGCTATGCAAGACTCTACATTTAATTTATATTATATATAAGAAAACGATCTTTATACGTTGTTTGGAAAATAGTGATTTACTTTTATAAAACATGTTGATCATGCAATATACTTACAATAATAATTGTAGTTTTAAAATAACTAGCAACCTAGCATAAATCCTCCCCAGAGTAAGTAGACTATCTCAAGAAAATGGTAGCAGCAAAAGTAATATATCTAGTACAAAGGTAAACACTACCAGTGGGCGCCAACAACCTGACACGAACCCACTGACAAATATGTATGTCTGTAAGAAAAGTACTGAAAAACTACATCACTAACAAAGCAACAGGACCTCCAAAGCCCAAGAGACCACCAGCAACTCCACCGCAACCTAGCCACCAAACTGGCTACTGCTCAGAACCTGAGGCATTCAAAAGAAGAAAGAATACCTCAGCAAGCAAAACAAGGAAAAACTGCATGAAAGTGTCAACCAGGGAAAATAAATGAAGGAGGAGAACACACAGTAGTAAAAAGTCACAATTGCCCAAAGCAAGACAACAAGAAATTCACTACGTGCGAGGAAACAACATCAACCCTGCCCAGAAACTACATCCTTCGGGGTCTACTTGGCTACCAAGAGCCCAAAGTGCTGCAATCTACCAAGGAAGAAATTTCTAACACCCTAAGCTGTGGGAGATGGTAGTAGCAAAATAAATAACATGGATCTGGGTTGGAGGAAAACTCAGTCCCCAAACCACCATTTCCAAGCCAACAAGCTCAAGGGTCTACATGTGAAAGCACAAGGGACCTTCCACCCCCTTGCCCAGCCCGTACCTGGAGCAAGATAGAAGAATAAGGGTGGTCTTGGCTAAATTACACAACACCTCCCCATGAAGAGCTCCAAACCACCACTACTAACCATGACCCACGATTCGGCATTTAGTGAAGAAAAACATGGCCGACAAGGAAACTCAAAATATAAACAAGGAATTCACTCAGGAACGAAAATCGAGGTAGAGGAAAAAGCATTGAGATGACTCAACACGGCGTGGCGTTGAGTGAGCCCCACTCGCTCAACGCCTAACCAGACCTTGGCGTTGAGTGAGTTAGCCTCACTCAGCACAAGAAACAACCATGGCGTTGAGTGAGGTTCACTCACTCAACGCGCTCCGCAAGAACAGCTCTGGCGTTGAGTGATCTAACCTCACTCAACGCCAAAATAGCTATGGCGTTAAGTGAGGTCTACTCCCTCAACGCCTTCAGCAAAAGAGGCAGTGGCATTGAGTGAGCTAACCTCACTCAACGCAAAAACAGCTACGGCATTTAGTGAGGTCTACTCACTGAACTCCTTAGCACTAAACCGCAGGAAAACCCTAAACCAACGCCAACAGGAAGAGGTCGGCAGGATTGCCGACTGATTCTCGCCGAATCGGCGGGAATCCAGATTGATTCTCGTCAAATCGGTGGGAATCCATATTGATTTTCGTCGAATCGGCGGGAATCCAGATTGATTCTCGTCGAATCGGCGGGAATCCATATTGATTCTCGTCGAATCGGCGGGAATCCAGATTGATTCTCGCCGAATCGGCGGGAATCACTAACGATACTCGTCGAAATCGGCTAGAATCACTTAGTGATTCCCGTTGATTTTGACTTAGACGAATTTCTCACTCAGTCGCCTCACTACTTAGCCACAAAAAAACAGACCAAACTATGGCTTTGAGTGTGTGCACCACACTCAACGCCAAGCTTGGGCGGCTTTTGGCTTTGAGTGTGTGCACCACACTCAACACCAAATCCCGAGAACCCACCAAGACTGGTTCTAACAAGAGCACTACCACTAAAACCTCCCTCACTCTCTCTCTCGGCTCCACCCGCAAAAGCACCCAACCAGAACAAAAAATCTGGAGTCTAAACGGTGAAACAACCAGCGGGTTGAGCAAAAAACACAAGGATTGGGGCTCATAAATGGAAACTGAAGCACAGAGTATTAAGCAAACAAAAAGAGAAAAACTTGGCTTCTATCCTAAGGCTAACCAGGTAGTTAAGAGGGGTAAAAACAAAACAGCATGTGCAAGGACCACTTGCCTAGGTTTCTGACAAGCTTGGTCGGCTTTCCCTTAACTGCACACGACACTAGCAGCAGTAACACCCTAACAGCAAAAATCCCGAACTTTAATGGCGGAAAAAAGGCCAAAACCAGAATCCAAATCTCCTAAAAACCCTACGAAAAACAAATCTCTTACCGTAAAAACGAAGGTCTAAGAGAGAGCAAGACAACACCGCTTTCGGAATCGAAATCCGTCCACGAACCCCCCCCCCCCCCCAGAATCACCGTCTGAAAGCTAGGGCTAACCGCCGTTCCGCCTCTATTTTTTCGCGAACAGGAGCAGATAGTTTTCTTCTTTTGGTCTCGGGAAGGAGGAAGGAGAAGTGGACCCGCCACTTCTTAAATAAGCTTTTATATAAGCTTTAAAAGCATCGGTTCAGCAAAACCGAATCCCAACCGCCAGCTCCCTTATTTAGATAAGAGGATTTCTACTAGGCTTTACTAATGGCACACCCAAAACGACGCGAAAACCAAACTATCTCAGAATTCGACGAAATTCGCACCGTAGCTAAATATCCACGCTACGAACGCAACGGCGAAGTCGAAACAAACTTTTGACGAACAAGACTCAAGTTATACCCACCCGAAGGCAAAACACAAGCATCCCCCGAGAGGCCACACCGGGTCACCCAAAACGACTCGGCTTGCTAGGGAGATCTTGCCAACAGGCTACAAAATAGGCCACTTAGTTCTAAGAAGCTAAACCACACTCCACATATGGCATAAGCCAAGAAAACGCGTCGACGTAACGCCAAACAAGAATTAAATAATCGCAGAAAAAATCTGGGGCGTTACAAGCCTGCCCTATCTCTAAACGGGCCGACCTATAGGGCTGCTCCTCCATGCTAGGCTCCACGATCCCCTAAATGATGTGTTCCAAAAACCGTTAGTCTATAAGACTAAGTCCTATCATCCCCCACCCCTTCCTCCATGGACCCTAGGCACCGAGCGGAGAGGAAGAAAGGGGAGGACTTGAAGGTGGAGAGTAATCAAGAAATAGATGACAGCGGACCTATACTAGCAATTTTATAGTACATGTGGCAGTAATGTAAAGTATGAAAAGTAACCTTAACTTATGTGCTGAAATGCATAAGTCAAGGGATCTTCTGCAGGGCTCCTATCGTATAAAGAGTCCTATACCAATTTATACGTTAGGGGTGTCGGTTATTAGCAGCAATATATATATATATAAGGAATTTTGACCTTAATTTATAAACTTGCCCACACAAGTTTATAGACCAAGGGGTCGTTTTGAAAGTCCTATTGTGTAAGCGTCCCATACTACTTACACAATAGGTGACAGTGGTTATACACAATGATTATGTTATGACATGCAAGTGGGTATGATGTGATCATGCAAGTGCAACTCACCCACCCGACTCTGTGTACACAAACCTTTAGTTCCACCTTTCTAGAGCCTCACCTCCCAGGATATCTCCGTAGTGGCTTACGGAAGCGGTGGACTGGGCCTCACCCATCTCTAAACTAGTAAAGCACTACCATTACGACCTATCGTATGCCTCAACGCTTGGTGCACAAAGCGGACTCCTGCGTACTCTTATTGGCTGGCGCACCGGACTTCTGTTGGTGAAGTGCTAACCACACTTGCCGAGTCAGCGTATTGGTGTCGGTGCATCGAACCTCCAATAATGAAGACCCACCACCTTATCTCTTTTTTTTCTTTATGCACATGCAATATTTAACGTGTCCAACAATCGAGCCAAAGCACCGCGGACCAAACTGTCTGACTCAAAACTAATTTAGCCGAAGCTCCCCGGACCAAACTGTCTGTCTCAAATCTAACCGAGCCGAAGCTCCCAACAATCTTCATGTGCTAATAGTGTTTGTGAAATGTGGAACCCTAATTATTAAGTAACTCTTTCTGTTTGTTAATACGGTTTACGTTAACCCAGGACTGCCCCGGGCATACCCCGTGAAGGGCTCTCAAAGGGTACTAGGAACTATGATGGTAGTTGAAGCCCATCGTTCCCTTTCGCAAGGCGCTTATTGTTATTGGTTGATTCCCTTTACCCATTCCCTTCTCATATTACAGTAGGCTAATCCTAGGGTGATTTTGACTCTTCCTCTCCTCGGGGAAGACAATCTTTCGTCGAACCCGAGCACCTCTAAACTCTAACCCAACCACTTCTCACTACTTTTCCTATCATTCTATGGTGAACTCATCCACATCTATCCAAACCAGTAAAATGACTAACTCCTACACCATGTCCAATCATATCCTATTGCAACTAACCCAATTTGTCAAATGCAGACCAACCTAGGCTATATGTCGAACCGGATAGGAGATAATCCAAACAATCATCCAAATGCCCTAAATTATTTACTGGAGACTTATAATAGTACAAATAGACTAAATCCAGAAAATTATAATATTCCTATTTTATTTGTCATTTAATTAATTTCCTTAAAGCTTCTAAGGGCTACCAGTTTGAACATGAACTACCCTAAGTACTCATGTAAGATGCCTAAAAAAATTATGATAAATATTAGGTTAGCTCAGTAATGTAAATCCAAGATATCATAAATTTTCTAGTAACTAAGGGACCCTAAAACTATTTTAGAAATAATTTCTATTTTTCATTATTAATGAATCAAGTACAAAAAATTGTCATCCAAAAATTATGAATTAATTATATTAAGCTAATAAAAACCTATAAACATCATTGCCAAAGTTTCATAATTTTTCGGAGGGGATTAAACTCTGAATAAAATAATTATCAAAAATCTCAATATTATGGACTTGTAAAGAAAGTGCTATAATTAACCCTCTAAAAATTATGAATAAATTCCTACAATCATATTTTGGCCTGAAATCGTCAGTGCCTAAGCCTCATAATTTCTCAACAGGTATCTCATCTATAAATAATTTTATACCACCAAAGCCCCTTTTTAACATTTGTGCAAGATATACTAGATTTAATCAATCTAAAATTATACTAAAAATCAGGGGCAACAATTTTAACCTAAAACATTCACTGTCAAAGTTTCATGAGGTTTCAATGAACAGAATGATTTAAATAAATAAAACAGTATTTACGGCTATATCATACCTAACGAATGAAGTACCAAAAATATTGCACATAAAATGCCCGTAAAATTACTAAGGGTTCTTTCTTCTTTAGAACTCATGCTCCTTAAGTTTCACACCCTTTTGATGAGTTATATTGGCTTGTGTTATACAAAGGTGATTCTACCCTAACACTAGGGTTGGGGTTTTGAGGTATCCACCTACCCCAAAATTCACTAAGACTCCTTCCAGAGGACTTAAGTTATGCTAACATCAACTCTACTATGTTTTCAAGGTCATACAAGGGCATTTGCCCCCATGTACTTCACAACCCCCAAAAGCCCTTCCTTAGGCTTTGAGGTTGGATCCAAGGGTAAATCCACCCTATCCACACCATCTTCCCCTAAGGGGTAACAATGGCCATAACAAACCAGTGGTAGAAGCCTCAACCTCTGTTGAGGTGAGGTGACCACTCTAAGCTCATGGTGCACTTTTTATTCAAAAATACCTTTATAAGGCCTAATTATGGTTAGGTGATTTCCTATCCAAAACTCATCCAAATGAGTTTAAATTTTGTAGAGAGCTAGGTATTGATGCCAGGGACCACTCACCAAAATTTTCGAGGGTTTGGAGGTCATTTGACCACATAAATAAATTACCCTAGATTTATTAAATTAATACAAAAACTATAGGCAAAGTACCTCCAAAAATTACCATTTTTTGGCCAGCCTTAGGTATATCTTATGGTGGCTCCCTGTCCAAATCTCAAGTCATTTGGACAAGGGATGAAGAGTGGGCACTCAGTTTAGTGCCTGCCCAACCCTTGGTACATCCCTCACCAAAATGAGTGCTGAGGTCAAAATACTTACCCAAATAAATTCAAATTAATTTTAAAATAATCTAGTCTCAAAGAGCTACAACTTTTGTGGCTGGTCATTTTTCCTAAATCGGCCCCTAAGTGCTGGATTTAATAGCATCAAAATGAGATTGAATAAGGATAATTAATTACTATAAATTATATATATAAATATATATCACTGTTCATCCTCTTCTTTACCTAAACCCGAGCAGAACCAGAAAACATACTTCCTGTAGCTTTTCTAAAGCTATTTCCCGGCAACCCAACCACCTCTCTGGCCGGCCACCACCACCACCACCTCTGTTGAGGTGAGTGCTACCGTTGGGCGGCGGCACGGCCGCCGGAGTGGAGGTTTCCGGCGAACCCAACCACCCATAATTTTGAATAGCCATGAGGAGCTCACCCAAATCTCACTATGTTGAGTTTGATTTCTCTCCTAAGATGTTTCTAAGATCTACCCAAAAGAAAAGAAGTAAGGGAGTACCTTGTTCGCGGTTTGGAGACGAGCCGATCGTCGGGAAGCCATTGGCGCGGTGGTGGCATCACCAGAATTCTTCTACAATACAGTACAAAGCTCCAATCCGTCGGGTCAGGGTGGAAACTTAATCTCTAAGTCTAGGGAGTCTTTTAAAGGGAAGAAATTGGGATGCGGGTGGGTATAGGCTGTCCAGTCATTAATTCTTCCTTAAAAGAATGCTTTGGCCATGGTTGAGGGGAGATGAAACGGCTTAAAATAGCTAGAGAAAGGCTGGAAACCCCTCCTCTCCCCATGAGGACTTGAATCCAGCCGTTACTTGGAAAAAACGAGGGGCCAAGATTGAATGCTAATTTAATAGCCATGCAAGCCGTTGTTCGACCATGGATGGAAGGAGGAAGGTGGCTGCCACGTTGTATTAGGCTAATGGGTCATTTAATCCTAAGTCTTAATTAAGAAAACGGCTAATCAATCTATGGGTTAATCAAGATTAAAAGGAGGAAACAGCTGAATTAAACCACTGGCATGCTTCCCGATCGGCCCGCTCCGTACAACCTAGTCAGCACAAGCCAGAAAAAAAAAAGTCTGACATAGCATTGAGTGCAGTCAGCTCACTCAACGCCATTCGATCCATGGCGTTGAGTGATCTTGACTCACTCAACGCCGTGAACCCGAGAGGCTTAAAGCTGACATGACATTGAGTGAGTCAAGCTCAACCAACGCCCGAACCTAAAGATCCTTCTAAGTACAAAAGCTATATTCTTGGGCTTCCTTGGACTTCTAGGGTTTAGGAAATTACTATTTGCAGACCAAAGTGAGTCTCAACTAAGTTCCAAAGTTCATTTGGTCCTTTTTGATTCTCTAAGGGTTTGTCATGACCTAGTCATGACAAAACCACTCCTAGGGGGGTCTAGTTGGAAATGGGATATTACAGTACTGATCCATGACAACCAAGACAAGCAATTAAGGGGGAACAAACCAACACAGAACCAGAGAAAGAATTCAATAATAAGAAAGGGGGGAACCCTTAAGAAGGCAGATCCTGAACAGTCTGCAAGAAAGATTCAGATTTAATTCTGAATCTAAGAAGGGAGTTGTCTGAAGATCAACTTCTACACCAAGTCAAGATCAACCTCATTTTGTTCAATCAAGAAGCTTTGAAAAAGCTAAGTCAGGTTGGATCTGAAGTATATAGCTTATTCAAGAACTGATCAAGAAGCTCACACCAATTGAGAGTTCTATCCTGGTGAAATTTCTGTACAATTAAATTTTGTTTTTCTTGTAAGATCTTTTATAGATCTAAGTTGTAAGCCTGTGTTTATAAAGGCTGAGGTAGGGTTGAGAGCCTGAGGTGTAGGACTTGTGAAAGTTTGAGGTGTAAGCCTGGTGAAAAAGGCTGAGGTAGGGCTGTTGCCTTAGGTAAGGTTCTTGGGAAGAATCTGAGGTAGGACTTGTATAAGTCTGAGCTATAGGAACCTATCAGCTTCTGAGTTGTAAGATCTGTGGATCTGAGTTAGTGAAAGGAAGTTGGGCTGAATCCAGTTCTCTACTGGATAGGCGAAGGGGGAAAGTGGATGTACCAATAACTTGGGAAACCACTATAAATTTTGTTTTCTATGCCGTGCTGTGAATAATATGTTGTGGATTATATATTCTATGCTGCGATAGATCCATTTAATTGACTAAATTTATTAAAGAAAATTAGAACCTATTCACCCCCCTTTAGGTGTCTAGTCTCTTGAAATCAAGTCTTTCAAGTGGTATCAGAGGGAGGTTGCTCAATGATAGACCTAACAGTCTCAGTGAATCTCCAAGGCAATTAACAGATAGCAAGAATGGGTTCAAATGAGAATTATAAGGAATTTTGATCCATGAAACTGCCCATTTGCAGGAAAGAAAGTTTAGGGATATGGAAGGAAATGGTCAAGTTATTCATGGAAGCATCTGATCTAAGAATTTACATCACAGTACAAGAAGTTCCTTTCATTCCAATGAAGGTATCAGCTCTTGATGCAAATCTGAAAAACCCAAAGTGATTTTCTGAAATGACTAAGGTTGAGATCATCTTTGCAACATTAGACAAGAGAGCGCAAAACATTATTGTGAGTGCTATAGATGATGCCACATTTCAAAACTTGGTACATTACAAAACCTCTATGGAGATGTGGGACACCTTGATTGTCTACATGGAGGGAACTAAAGAAGTTAGAGAGGATAGGAAATCTATGCTAAATCAAGAATATGAAAGCTTTAGACAAGCCAAGTCTGGCAGTATAGCAGAATGTTACAAGAAGTTCATCAGAATAGTAAATGAGCTGATGACCTATGGAAGAGTCTTCAACACATATGAATTGAATGACAAGTTTCTCAGGTCACTAACCAAGGACTGAGATACAAAGCTATGTGCCATCAGAGAGGTGGTCAGGCTTGCTGATACACCTCCACCCACATTGTTTAGAAAACTGCTATCTTATGAAATGCAGCTCACTGCCAGAAAGGAGGATGAGAAAAGCAGCATGTCTGAGTATAAAGATAAGTCAGTAGCCTTCAAGGCTGAAGGCACAAGAAAGGGTAGGAGAAAGTCTCCTTCTCCATCAAGAAGAAGTGTTGAGGCAGAAGCATAAAATCCTTACATCAGTACATAAGATAGCCACACCTCTGATGAGGACTTTGCTGCCTTTATAAGGAAGTTTCAGAGGTTTATGAAAAAGAAGAAATGGAGAACCAAGGCTTCAACATCCTTTTCCAAGGATGATTATTACAAGAAAAAGAATACTTCCAAGGAGGACAGGTATGCCTCAAATCTAAGTAAACAAACTAATTCTAAGATTGTTTGTTATTACTGCAATAGGTCTGGACATTTCATAGCTGACTGTCCTGACAAGAGGAAGGAGTCTAAGGAAAAGAAGAAGCATCAAGTAAAAGACAAGAATGAGAAATCCTTTGTTGCTCAAAAGTAGAAGAGTTGTATAGACTCTTCATCCTCAGAATCAGGAGAAGAAGATGATGCAGAAGCATATGTTTGGTTATTCTCTACAGAAGAGGATTTTAGGGAATCATAATTCTTACAAATGCTGACTCCATAAATGGAGTTGAAGACTATTGTTATAAAGGGCTGATGGCTCTATCAGAAGATGATTAGTGCCAGGATCAGCCTGGTCTAAGTAAGGTATACAGTTCTCCCTTAGCTTTTGATTACTATACTGGATCAGAATCAGAAGCATCTGCATCAAGAGGTGTGGATGGTTCTGAATCTGAGGGGGATGTACATCAACTCATTGATGAGTATGGTGGTTTGTTGCGAGCTCTGAAGAGGAGTAAGTTCCTTGCCAAGAAGCAGGCCAAGGAAATCGAATCTCTTAAGCAGGCTGCATCAGATTCAACTATGTTGATTGATTTGAAATTGAAGGAAGTTGGGAAACTGAAAAACATAACTGTTATTCAGATGGGCACAGTCTCCTTCAAGGAAAATCACTTCAAGAATCTGAAGGCAAAACTTCAGAAAGAAAAGGAGTTAGTGGCTAAATTCTCTAAGGCAAAGTCTGTCTTACCCTTAATAGACAATTTCATTTCTCATAAAGGAAAGATAGGTCTAGGCTTTAAGGGAAGAACAAGGGCCACTAATTCTCATAGAAAAGGCAAAGCCCCAGTTCAGCCACTAACCACAAAACCCCCTATCTTCTTTAGGAAAGTGATACAACCTACAAACAGGTATGATCATGATATTACTCATGGTCAATATGAGTATGGATATCTCATTGGCAAGGGTGTATATGCCAATAGGCCACTCTATAAGCAAACTCATCAGGTTATTAAGGAATCCTTGGGGTTTGCTGCTCCAGCACCTACACTTAAAAGGACTGCTGGCAACAAAGTGGTGAAGTCTGTACCTAAGAGAAGGTACAACAGATTTGAGTGTTGGTGTTGTGGCAAGGTGGGCCACTTTGCCATGGATTGTTGGTTCGACACAAGTGTTAAAAACAAGAATAGCTTACCTGTCAGAAAAGCTGCAGGTAAGCATGATAGATTTCAAACTAACAATAACCTAGGACCCAATAACAATTTGGGTTCTGAGGATAGGTAAATCTTTATTTGATGTAGGTGAATCCAAGTGGTCATACCCCTATATGGTACTTGGATAGTGGATGCTCCAAACACATGACTGGAACAAGAAGAATGTTGAGGTACTATGCACCAACAGAGAATGGACCCAAAATAATCTTTGGTGGATGTGAAAAAGGAATCATCAAAGGATTTGGTAACATTTCTAGTAATTATATTACTATCACTCAAGTGGCTTATGTGAAGGGTCTGAAACATAACCTGATTAGCATAAGTCAACTTAGTGATCTAGGTTATGACATCACTTTCCTCAAAGGGGAGTGCCAAATAAGGAGGTCAAGTGATCAAGAGATCATTCTGACTGGCACTAGGAAAGGGAATGTATATTGTCTTAACCTTGATTGTGAGTATAACATCTCACCCATTTGTCTAGTTGCAGGTGAGAAAGAATCATAGTGTGTCCAATGATACAAGAGGCTGGCTCATCTAAACTATAAGTCAATAGGACAGCTATTTAGTATGAGGTTAGTGAGGAATGGTCCTCAGGTCATGTGCATTAAAGAGGGTGTTTGTTCAGCTTGCCAAAAGGGCAAACAGACTAAGTCCTCTTTCCAAGTACTTGATACCAAAGATTCAATGAGTTTTCTATATCTCTTGCATATGGATTTGTTTGGTCCTATGCCAGTTCATAGTCTAGGTAGGAAAGTATACACATTAGTTATTGTGGCTGACTATTCTAGATTCACATGAGTTTTCTTCTTGAGGCAGAATCTTGAAACCCCTATTGTCTTCCAGACTTTTGTTAGACAAATTCAGAATGAGTTTAACATTTCAGTGGTCAAAATCAGAAGTGACCATGGAACTGAATTTTAGTCTGAGTGTATGATAAAGTTCTGTGAAGAACTTGGGATTCATCAGGAGTTCTCCTCACCTATAACTCCCCAGCAAAATGGAGGTTCTGAAAGAAAGAATAGGACTCTAATTGAGGCAAATAGAACACTACTTAGTGACACTACTCTCCCTGAGTGTTGGAACACCCTATTACTAATTTGGGCAAGGATCACTATGTTTCTCTTAGGAAACCAGGTTGACCTAGTTGTATAGTGTAAAGGTCAACATTAGAATGAGTCTAGGGCTTAGAACTTAGGTTTGAAGCTGCCCCCAAGGACCATTCAAGCTCAGGATTTCAAGCTAAGTAAAGAGATAAAAATAGTCGAACGACGATCGACTATCGTCGAGCTCAGGTCGACGATCGTCGAGCTTAGGTCGACTACTTATGTCCTCAGCCTTCTGCTTGTTGCTGGCTTCGGTCGACTATCGTCGAGCTTCAGTCCGACGATCGTCGAGCTTTGGTCGACGATCTCTGGCTGTGCTTAGGTCGACTATTTCTGGGAAAGTTTAGGTCGACGATCTCTGTTTGCCTCAGATCGACGTTTATTTTGAGAGATCGACGTTCTTAAGGATTCAAATGCTGCCGGTCTTTGGAATGTTTTTTTTCTCAGCATTTAATTTCAAGAAGATTTGCCAGCCGTTTTCATTTATTCTGGAACAAGTTTCAAGGAATTATTCAGGAATGTTTCATTGGACTTTCCTCTAGAAGACAAATCCTTTATGGAAGGCATTTAATGTCTGATAACGGCTATCTTGGAAGAAATATATTCAGAGAATAAGGTCGTCTTCTCCAACACTACTCTCCAAGAGAATTAATCCAGAGTCAATACACGATAGAATCAAGAGATACACACTGTTACAGAAGAACAAGAAGAATTAAGCTGTGAAAGATAACCATCCTCTTGCTTACAGAAAAGTGATCAAAGCCTCATCTCAAAGAACTCCAGACACCTCATCTTTCAGCCTCTTTGCTGAAACAATTCTTTGCTGTAGATCTAAAGATCTGAAGACCTATCACCCTAGAGCAAAGCTTCCATTCCTGATTCATTCAACATCTCAGGGGGAGCCTTGACAACAAAAGATCCACTAGTCTTCTCTCATTTGATTTGAGAACAGAGAAGACAACCTCACCTCTTTACCTTTTTCTTTTTCCTGCTGTAAAGGGTTCTTGAACTACCCTTCAAAAGTTCTGTCTGGTTCTGAGAGCCTTGTCAAAACTCAGTGGTGGCAAGACACCTTATCAAAAAATCCAGTCTTGGTTTTTGAGCACCTTATCAAAAGCTCATTGGTGTCAGGACACCTGATCAACTCATCCTGAGTGGATTCCTACCAAGGGTGGTAGAAGAGTGGATGTACCCAGGTTTTTGGGGAACCACTATATTTCCTTGTGTCTTCTGGTTTGTTTGTGTGATTTGTCTGCTGTGTGCTGTGCTCTTTACTTCTTGGTTTTTAACTTCTTACTAGCACTCTACACTATATCATAAATTGAATTTTATATGTGCTGTTTATTTCAACTGTGAAAAATTATTTTAAAATACTCTATTCACCCCCCTCTAGAGTTGAGATAGATCTTACCTTCACTTTCAATTGGTATCAGAGGGAGGTTGGTTGCTCATACAGGCTAACACCTGAACCAAAAGATCCTTGATAAGATCAATCTCTTAAGAGGATTATTTTCTATACATCTATCTATTTATTTAAAGACATGGCACAGAACAAAGATTATGCAAGCACCAGACCACCAGTGTGCAACCTTTCCAAGTTTGCACTCTGGAAGGCAAGGATTAGATTATACATGAATTCTATTGATGAAGATATTTTCAATTCTGTCTTGACAGTTTGTCCAAGTCCACCAGCAAGCTCAAGCACAAATGCTGTTCCACCTCCCTCAGGAACAGATGCAGACATAAAGAAATGGAAAACTGCAGATGCAAAGGCCATGAACATCTTAGCTCAGACAATGTCTGATGAGATATTTCAGAAAGTAGCTGACTGCAACTCAGCCAAAGGAATTTGGGACAAGCTCTCTGAAATTGTCTCAGGGTCTGCTGATGAAAGGAAAGATAGAAGATCTCATCTGATAAGCCAATTTGAGAACTTCAAAAAGGGAGAAGCTGAATCAGTGGCTGACATGTACAATAGACTAAGTCTAATTGTCAATGAGTTAAAAACCCTGGACAAAGAAATCTCACTGACTGAGCTGAATGACAAAATCCTGATGTGCTTCCCCAGCACTTGGGATTCAAGTATCTGGCCAATCAAAGATGCCAGAAATCTAAATGAGATTACCACTGAAGCTCTCCTGGGCAAGCTCAAATCCTATGAGCTGCTCATTAAAAATAGAGAAGAAGAACAAAAGGCTACTTCTCCAGCCACAAGGAAAGAAAAGACCATAGCCTTCAAAGCTGCAGAAGAGGAGCCTGAAGATAAAGCTACGGGAAATGATGAGCTCATAAGTCTACTGGCCAAAAGATTCTACAAGATGGCCAGAAAAGACTTCAGAAAGAGACCATATAAGGGTCATGATAAACCAAGGTATGATAAATCAAATAACAATAAAGAAATTATATGCTTTGGTTGCAGGAAACCAGGCCACATTGTGCCTGACTGTCCAGAAAACAAGAATAAGGACAAGAAGGAAAGAAGAGAAAGAAGAAAAGAAAAGGATTATAAGAAGAACAGCTCACACAAAGCCTCCTCCAGCAAGAACAAACATACAAGGAAGGACTTTGTTGCTGAGACATGGAGTGAGACTGAAGAGGAATCTGAAGCCTCATCCAGTTCCAGTGATGATGAGGATGATGCAGATGAAAAAGAATTTTGCATGATGGCTATCAATGCCTCACAGCAAAACTCTGATGAAGAATCAGAATCAGATTCAGAAACTCAACCAGATGAAGATCAGGTAATCAACTCATTTGATTTTAATTCTGAGGACTTCAAAAATGAATTTAAGACACTGTGCCTAGATTTATTAAATTCTGAGAAGGAGATAATCTCTCTCAGGAATCAATTATCTGAGCATAGTGCCCTAAACTCAAAGAACCTCAAACTCTCTGAGGAGTTAGAATGCTGTAGGGAGGAGATAACTTCACTGAAAAGTGAACTATCAAAGGCCAAAAAGTTTGAAGAATCACTAAATGGGAGAAGTATCAGACTGATGGACATCACAAGCACAGTGAACTCTAGATTTAATAGCACACTGGGCTTGGGTGCCTCATCCAGCCAA
The DNA here is from genome assembly GCA_039513925.1 of Platanthera zijinensis. Classification (NCBI taxonomy): domain Eukaryota; kingdom Viridiplantae; phylum Streptophyta; class Magnoliopsida; order Asparagales; family Orchidaceae; genus Platanthera; species Platanthera zijinensis. Next base: position 128,545,726 of record CM077088.1, on the reverse strand, counting down.
CCTATAATATTATCAACTCCAATCAAATTTGTCTCTGATAAAGGAAAGGGAGTAATAGAGATAGCTAGGAAGAATGCAGATCTGTCAGAGAAAAATTCAGTTCAACAGATGGCGTCGAGCAGAGCTCGACGATCATCGAACAGAGCTCAACGATCTAACCATAGATCGTCGACCTCAGCTCGACGATATCCAAACTCTGAACTTCAGTATAATTGATCTTTGAACAGAGATCGACGATCTGACCCAAGATCGTCGACCTCAGTTCGACGATCGTCGAACAGAAATCAGGACTGTGAACATTCCTTCAATGGCACATCTAGATTCAATCCTAGAAGTCCCACATCCCAATGCTTTAATCCCTATACGGAATGGATAGTACCTCCTAGGAGATACCATCCTGAAGGTTATAAGGATCAACCTGGGATGTCTTTTATTTCAGAATTCAAGGGATATCAACCTAGGCTCAAGGTTAACTAGGTCAAAAACAAATAAGCTATTTCTTGTGCAGGTGAAGACCTATCCAGCATCAAACCATCAATGGTATCTGGATAGTGGGTGCTCAAAGCACATCACAGGGGACAAGGACAACTTCACTTCCTTCAAAGCCAAGCTTGGACCCAAAGTAATTTTTGGAGACTCGAGCTTTGGAACTACAAAAGGATATGGTGCAGTCCAAATTGGCTCAGTCACTTTCAAGAAGGTGGCATATGTTGAAGGACTCAAGCACAACTTGATAAGTATCAGTCAACTATGTGATGAAGGATATCAAGTGACATTCAACAAAGCCATATGCAAGGTAAAGTCAGAGGACAACACACTTGTGTTGACAGGTAACAGAAGTTGTAACATTTACTTAGTGGATTTTCATTCACTTGTAGTAGATATTTGCCTGTTCAATTCCATTTCAAAATCTAATATTTTATGGCATAAGAGACTAGGGCATATTAACCTTAGAACCATTGCTAGGCTATCCAAAGACAACCTTGTTAGAGGACTACCTTCTGGTCCCTACAAGAAGGAAGGACTTTGCAAGGCTTGTCAACTAGGCAAGCAAACTAAAAGTAGTTTTAAATCAATTAATAAGAGTGATTCACCTAGGATTTTGTACCTATTGCACATGGATCTTTTTGGACCCATATCTGTACAAAGCCTAGGAGGGAAATCCTATACTTTAGTGGTTGTAGATGACTTCTCAAGATTCACTTGGGTATTCTTTCTGAGGAAGAAGTCTGATAACTTCAAGTGTTTGACAGATTTTCTCAAATGCATTCAGATTGAGTTCAACACTCACATTGCCCTGATCAGAAGTGATCATGGGACAGAGTTTGATTCTCTTCTCATGCAAGAGTTCTGTCAAAGTGAAGGGATCAGGCACACTTTCTCAGCTCCTAGAACTCCTCAACAAAATGGGGTAGCTGAAAGGAAAAATAGAACACTCATTGAATCTGCAACTACATTATTGGCAGATGCTCACCTACCTCTATCCTTTTGGGCTGAGGCAGTGAACACCTCCATCTATGTGTTGAACAGAAGCCTGATACACAAACTGAAGGGCAAGACTCCCTATGAATTGCTCAAAGGGAAGAAACCTAAAATAGGCTATTTTAAAGTTTTTGGTTGCACTTGTTTTATTCATAATAATGACAAGAAATATCTAGCAAAATTCCAAGCTAAAGCTGATGAAGGAGTGTTTCTGGGATACTCCATGGTCAGCAAGGCCTATAGGGTTTATAATAAATCTTCCTGTAAAATTGAAGAATCTGTTCATATTATTTTTGATGAAGATAACATGTCTTTCAAGGAGAAGAATGCTTCTACCATAGAATATTTGCAGGTACATTTGGCTTCAACTGTTGCCGCCCTTTCGAAGATGAAATTTGACACCGGATTTGATATTGATATAAGCTCATTTGATGGAAGCGATCAGCGCTTCAAGGATATTCTCAATCTATTCAGAGATCAACAACTGTTGGAAATAATGACTTCCAGAATGAAGATCGCTTCAGATGAAATAAAAGAATGGTGCTATTCAGCGATAGATGAGAATGAGAATTCTGTCGTCGGCCTCATAAAAGGGACCCAGGTACAACTGTCCCCGGCTCTCTTAACTGAAGTGTTTCATCTCAGTTCTGGAGAAGATTCCATCGAGTTATCTGAAGAAGAATATGGTTCCATGCTTGATCGAATGGGTCACAATGCTGTGAATCCTAATAAACTGCTGAAGAAGAATCTATCATTGGAATTTCAGTTTTTGGCTGATGTAGTTGGGAAAGTGCTGCTGGCCAAGCACTCTGCCCATGATACAATTTTAAGATATCAGTTTTGTCTGATGGGAGCTCTGCTGGATAAGAAACATCTGAACTGGGGATCAATTTTCTTCAATCTGATTAAGAAAAAGCTGAATAAGACTGCTGTCAGCTTTGGGAGAATTCTAGGGGTCTATCTTCATTTCAGATGCCCTGAGTTGCTAACCTCTTCTGGGATGTTCATTAATGCATCCAAGAGGCTCTCCTGTGCCCTTTTTTGGCAAATGGGACAGGCAGATCATCAATCCCTCCAGAGCTGCTGCATCGACTCATGCTTCAGGCACAAGGACTGTCTTAGTCACTCCACCTCTGGTCTCTGCACCAGCAGAAGGGTTGCCTGCTTCTCCTCCTCCTTCAGTTGTCTCTACCCCAGCCATTTCATCCTCACCTCCAATCTCTACCATAGCCATATCTTCCCCAATTACCATTTCTTCACCAGTTTCATCCCCTCTAGCATCTACCTCTGAGGTATTCCTTCCTCTCTTCTCTTACCCATCCTTTACCACTCCATCATATTCTCTTTTAGATGAATCCTTTATGGATGATTCTCATCCTTCCTCTCCTCCTAAGACTCCCTCTACCTCCTCATTCCAACAAATGATGGAAGACATTTTCTCTCAACCTATCTTCACTCCTTCTCTTACCCCTTCTATCTCCACCTCACCTCATTCTATCTCCTCCTTTCCTATATCAGAACCATCCATTCCCTCACCTCCTATCTCCTCTTTCCCCATGCCATCAGCTCCAGCCAACATCCTTCCAACAACCTTCTCTCCTACCTCTGCTCAAGCCCCTCTTGAGCATGTAGATATATCAACCCTGGCTGACAGGTTATATGAGCTGTTAGCTCCAAAGCTTACCTCATTACTGGAGACCACTCTGGCTCCACTCCTGACCCATGTCAAGGAGCTGTCTTCCAAGCTATCATCTTTCATTCCCTCACAGGCAACTTCATCTTCTAGGTGCCTTGATTCACTTATCTCTGAACCAAGGCAGGGGGAGATGCCATATGAAGTAGTTTTTGCAATGAACCTCCAGAGCCTGCTCTCCAAGTTTAATGCTGGATACTTCAGATTCCTGCCAGTTCCTCATACTGAAGATCTGTCTAAGGCCATTGTGCCTATTTCTGTCTGTAATCCCAGCCAAATTGAAGCATATATAAATTCTTGGAAGGCTGTGGATGTTGTTATGTACATCTCTGATGCTGCTACTAAGGCCATTGTGCCTCTTGTTGATGATGCTGCTACTGCTGTTGTAGATATTTCTGCTGATTCTGTTTGCTCTGCTGCTGTTCCCTCTCCTCCTGCTCCTGCTATTTCTGCAAAGCTTAAAGCTCAAGAAGAGTATATCAGAAGAATTGATGATCTGTATGATCAACCTCAGAGTTCTGAGAGTGATCAGTACAGGATAGATTCTGATGATTCTGCTAGCACTATTGCCAAGAAAAGGAAGGCCAAAAGCAAGGCCATGATGTCTGTTTCCCCAGCTCAAGCAAAGGATTCTAATGATACTCCCTAATATATTTTGCATGACTGCCCCTTATCTGAGCCTTGGATGCAGTACTCCAAGAACCAATTAAAGGCTATGAAGAAGAAGAGGAAGCTAGACAAGTATGAAAAAGGATCTTCTCAGTATCAGCCTCCTCCTCCTCCTCCTACTCCAGATTCTGGTTCAGGCTCAGCCCCTCAAGCTCCAGTTTCCAGACACAGTTCTTCCCAGTCCTATCAGAGATCCTATCAAAGGGGACAGCATCAAAGGGGATATCAATCCAGAAGAGATCAATATAGAGGAAGCCAGAGAGGGCACAAATTTCATCAAAGGGAAGGACAAGGCCATACTGATTCTACTTCAGGTCCTTTTCCCTATAAGCTAAAAGATGCTGTTGTCTCCAGGACTCCTCCTACTGATTCTGAAACCATCAACAGATATGAACCTCCTGTTCCATTTGAGGATCCTGAGAACAACCCTGTGTCCTGAACAGCTAGAATGAAAGAATTGGCTGCCCTTGATCAAATGAAAAAGGCCAGAGAATAAGGCAAGGATACTTCCAACATAACTACTTTATCAGAGCAGAGAAAGAAAGAACTAGAGAGATATGCATCAAGGAAATTCTTTAATCCAGAAGACTATATGAAGCTGCACCCTGAGGCTGTTGTTCCAAGGCCCAAATCTCAAACTTTCTTAGGTGCAGAAGATGATAGAAGATCCAAGAAAGAAGCCCTAAATCCCAACAGAGAAATTTTGTTTAAAAAGGGAACTGAAAAGAAGTGAACTGTGTAAGCTGAACATCATTCTCCCTTGGATATTTGTTGTCTTTTTATCTGTGATCTGCATTGCTGCTATATATCTCCTCTGCAGTATTGATTTAGCTTTTGTGTTGATGTATGCTTATTTATTTCCTATTTTTGTCTGTAAATAGTAATCCTAACCCAAATAGGGGGAGATTGTTGGAACACCCTATTACTAATTTGGGCAAGGATCACTATGTTTCTCTTAGGAAACCAGGTTGACCTAGTTGTATAGTGTAAAGGTCAACATTAGAATGAGTCTAGGGCTTAGAACTTAGGTTTGAAGCTGCCCCCAAGGACCATTCAAGCTCAGGATTTCAAGCTAAGTAAAGAGATATAAATAGTCGAACGACGGTCGACTATCGTCGAGCTCAGGTCGACGATCGTCGAGCTTAGGTCGACTACTTATGTCCTCAGCCTTCTGCTTGTTGCTGGCTTCGGTCGACTATCGTCGAGCTTCAGTCCGACGATCGTCGAGCTTTGGTCGACGATCTCTGGCTGTGCTTAGGTCGACTATTTCTAGGAAAGTTTAGGTCGACAATCTCTGTTTGCCTCAGATCGACGTTTATTTTGAGAGATCGACGTTCTTAAGGATTCAAATGCTGCCGGTCTTTGGAATGTTTTTTTTTCTCAGCATTTAATTTCAAGAAGATTTGCCAGCCGTTTTCATTTATTCTGGAACAAGTTTCAAGGAATTATTCAGGAATGTTTCATTGGACTTTCCTCTAGAAGACAAATCCTTTATGGAAGGCATTTAATGTCTGATAACGGCTATCTTGGAAGAAATATATTCAGAGAATAAGGTCGTCTTCTCCAACACTACTCTCCAAGAGAATTAATCCAGAGTCAATACACGATAGAATCAAGAGACACACACTGTTACAGAAGAACAAGAAGAATTAAGCTGTGAAAGATAACCATCCTCTTGCTTACAGAAAAGTGATCAAAGCCTCATCTCAAAGAACTCCAGACACCTCATATTTCAGCCTCTTTGCTGAAACAATTCTTTACTGGAGATCTAAAGATCTGAAGACCTATCACCCTAGAGCAAAGCTTCCATTCCTGATTCATTCAACATCTCAGGGGGAGCCTTGACAACAAAAGATCCACTAGTCTTCTCTCATTTGATTTGAGAACAGAGAAGACAACCTCACCTCTTTACCTTTTTCTTTTCCCTGCTGTAAAGGGTTCTTAAACTCCCTTCAAAAGTTCTGTCTGGTTCTGAGAGCCTTGTCAAAACTCAGTGGTGGCAAGACACCTTATCAAAAAATCCAGTCTTGGTTTTTGAGCACCTTATCAAAAGCTCATTGGTGTCAGGACACCTGATCAACTCATCCTGAGTGGATTCCTACCAAGGGTGGTAGAAGAGTGGATGTACCCAGGTTTTTGGGGAACCACTATATTTCCTTGTGTCTTCTGGTTTATTTGTGTGATTTGTCTGCTGTGTGCTGTGCTCTTTACTTCTTGGTTTTTAACTTCTTACTAGCACTCTACACTATATCATAAATTGAATTTTATATGTGTTGTTTATTTCAACTGTGAAAAATTATTTTAAAATACTCTATTCACCCCCCCCTCTAGAGTTGAGATAGATCTTACCTTCACTTTCACTGAGTACTTCTGGTTTGAGGCAGTAAATATTGCATGTCATGTACTCAATAGAGCTTCCATCAATAAGAAACATAAGAAGACTCCCTATAAGATTTTAAAAGGCATAAAACCAAAGATTTCCTACTTCAGAATCTTTGGTAGCAAGTGTTATGTCCTAGTTAATGATAATCACTACCAAACTAAGTTTGCTGCCAAATCTCTAGAAGGGATATTTGTTGGGTACATAAATAATAGTAGGGCATATAGAATCTACAACTTGACTACCCAAGTTGTAGAAGAATCTTGTCCATGTAGTATTTGATGAGTCTAAGTTGATTAACAGTGAATTGTCTAGCTCTTCAGGTAATTCTACAGGTTTAAAGGGCAGGTTGGACAAGCTGATAATTAATGAAGAAGCACCTGCTAGGCTGAATGATGAAAAGCATGCATGTTATCCCGGGGGAGAACAAGATTCACTGGATGAAGAAGAAAATAGTAAAGTGCATAAGGATGAGGAAAATGAAGAAGGCCAAGAGGTTGGCAGATTTCCTCTAGCAAGAAGACACTTGAAGGATCATCCAGCTCCCCAAATCATTGATGATGCAAGTCAAGGAGTTCTAACTAGGAGCAAAAGCATGAACACAGTTCTATGTACAAGTTTTATATCACAGATAGAGCCTAAGAAGTTTGAAGAAGCCATGCTAGACACAAACTGGATTGATGTCATGCAGGAAGAGCTGAATCAATTCAAAAGATATAAAGTCTGGGAACTGGTTTCTAAACCAAAGCATCACAATGTTATAGGAACCAAGTGGATCTACAAAAATAAACTTGATGACAATGACACCATAATCAAGAACAAGGCCAGACAGGTAGCAAAAGGGTACAGACAAGAAGAAGGGATTGACTTTGATCAAACCATTGCCCCAGTGGCAAGGCTGGAATCTATAAGGTTGTTTTTGGCCTATGTTGCCTATCAAGGTTTTAAGGTATATCAGATGGATGTAAAGTCAGCATTTCTTAATGGTGACTTAAAAGAGGAAGTCTATGTTGAACAACCATCAGGATGCAAAGAAGATATGAAAAGTACCACAGGAACTTGTCAATTCCTAGGTGGAAGGCTGGTGTCATGGAGCAGCAAGAAGCAAACAAGTGTAGCTATCTCAACTACTGAGTCAGAATATATAGCTGTAGACAGCTGCTGTGCATAGTTGATGTGGATAAAGCATCAACTTGATGACTATGACATCAAGGTAAGTAGAATTCCACTATTTTGTGATTCTACTAGTGGTATTTCTATTGCTAAAAACCCTGTTTCACACAGTAGAACTAAGCATATAAAAATTAAGTTTCATTTCATCAGAGAACATGTGGAGAAGGAAGATATTAGTCTAGAATTTGTGAACACAAATAATCAAATTGCTGATATTTTACAAAACCTCTGGATGAAATTAAATTCAATTATTTTTAAATTTAATTAGATATGTTGAACATAGAATAGGTCAGCATAAGCTTTCCTAAGTAGAATATGTAAGCACATAATTTCTCAGGAAATTTGGGTAAGTAAGAAATTTTGTGTTGACACAAGCAAATTGTGTTGACACTCTCAGTATGATGTATCAACACAGAAACAGTATTTGTGTAGACACAAGAATTGGTGTCGACACACTCTGTCGAGACTTGACTAGCCCGTGTCGACACTAACACAAGTATGTCGACACATAGACGTGTCGAATAAAAATAAGTTTTGTCGAGATCTAAGTCTTTTATGTCGACACATGTAAAACTATGTCGACTAGTATTATTACTAAGTAAGGTGCGTCCATTGACCTACCATTCACACGAAGACTATAAATAGGGGGAGACAAAATCTGGTTGACTACGCCTTCAGAATTATCGACTTTAGACCTTCTGTCGACATAGATATTCACTTCTTTTCTCTTCTTTCTCTCTCTCGTCAATGGTGCAACACTAGGACGACAAGGTGAATGAAGGATTCGAGCTGGTTCGCGGGAGATTCGAGACAGCATCACAGGACATCAAGGGTGTGATTACCCTAATTTCCGAAAATGGCTTGGAGTTTTTGGTCTCTGAACCTTCAAGAATTTGGAAGAAGGAAGTGCTTGAATTCTACTCGTCTGCAACTATGTATTATGAAGGAAAGAAGATGAAAGACACAATTCAGGATTCAAGAGTGAAACTCACACTTAATACGATCAGGAAGTCACTTCAACTTCCCCGATTTAAAGAAGATGATGACGTACTTCCATCTATGATAAAGGATGCACTAAATTGGTGTGGATTGAATCCAAATACCAAGGTAGGATCGTCAATTACCAGGAATGGGATGAATTCCCAAGGTAAGTTTCTTTTAGAAATCATTGGCAAGGTGATTTTTTGCAAGAATGGTTGACATGATAGGATATCTGCCTACATGTTCAACCTAATGACCAGAGTCATATTCAATGTAAAAACAGACTGGTCATCAGTAGTGTTTGACAAGATCCAAGAAGGAATTAAGAAGCCAAATCTGGGTAGAATCCTAAGCTTGTGTTTAACTTCCACTTTCCTAGATGTTATGAATCAACTTGCCAGGTTCTAAGATCAATCACATGAGGAGGATGGATGTGATAATTTTATCCAGATGGGATAGAGTCTTGACAAAGGAAGTTTTTACTCCATAGAAATAGGTAAAGAAGGATAGAAATAAGAAAACTATTGTCCAAGAAGCAGAATCCTCCAGTGATTCTGAAGAAGAAGTAGTCTTCAGTTCAGATGAAGACCAACAGGAAAAAGAAGCCCAAGCTCATGTGGAGAGCAGTCGGCAACCAGAGCATCAGATGGCCTCCACTCCAGGGGGAGAGAACACTGAATTAACAGTACAAGACACTGATCAATCTGAGCTACCTGCCCAAGGGGGAGGCATTGATGAAGCTACTCTAGAGATGAGTATGCTGCTGATACAGTGATGGACAATATATCAGAAATAAACAAAGAAGCACTGATCACTGCTGAGAATGAAGCACCAGATGTGCAGATGACAGATATAGCTCAAGATGATCAAGTGAGCATCTCCTATATAGAGAAGATCCTGGATAAAGATCTGGATGTCCACAGAGAACCTATTGCTTCACAAGCCAACATTGTTCCTCCTGTTTAGATGTAGTAGGAGATAACTTTGGAGGAACTATTCCCTGATTTATCTACAACAAGTACTAAGGGGGAGCAACAAAAAGTAGAAAAGGAACTACAAGGAACTGGGGGGGGGGGGGGGGAGCTACTGGATGCCCCAGTTAATAAAGAAAATATAGATATAGAAAGCTCATCTCAATCTTCTGATGATGAAGAAGCCTCCATGACTAAAAAGAGAAATTAGTTGCAATCAGGAAAAGTACCACAGGTTATAAGAAAGCCTTACAAACAGTCATTCCACCACCTGCTCAAAGCATGGACTTCAGTTCATTATTGGTCCAACTACAAGTAAAATTGGATGAGCAAAGACAATCTTTGGAGAAATATGTCGATGAGTCATATAAAGAACTGCAGTTCCAGCTGGCTCAAGACATTAAATTGATCAGATTTGAAGTCAATTTGAATAAGAAAGAGATGACAGATTGCTTCCCTAAGGGAGGTAATGCTGTAGTATATTTGGCTGAGCAACAATATCTGATAAAGACTGAAGTTGAGGATATTGCAGTCAAGCAAGGATATATTTTAGAAAATCAATTCAGATCAAATGAAAATCTCAAGGAATCACATGATGAAATTCTCAAAAAACTAGGAAGTATTGCTACTGATTTGAAAACTGAAGTATCCAAGCAAATACAAGCAGATCAAGCTACTGTCAAAATAGCCATTGAAGCTTCTCAAAAGACTATTTCTAATCACCTGACTAAATTCCAAGCCTACTACAAAGAAGGTACAGAATATCTGGTTGACCAAGTAAGGTTTCAAAAGAATGATATGAGAGATCATATTGCCAGAGAAGTCATAAAGGGGGAGAGGATATTAGTCAAAGCTATCTCTGATCATGCTAAATGGGTTTTTAATACCATCAGAGCTACACTTGGATTTCCACCCCTATATGATGATGATAATACTACTGCTGAGTCTTTGTGTTCAACCTACCTACATTGAAGGGGATCAGCTAGAGGTTGCACAGGTCATTTATTCTCCAGCTAATTTTGATATAGTCCAGTAAGAAGTTCAACAAATGTATAGCCCTCCACAGGAGGCACATAATATTATTATTGAAAAGGTATAAATGTCAGAGGCTGTACAGGAAGCTCAGAGGGAGGCACAACATTCCAAGAAAAGGTTTAGAGAACAGGCAGCTGAAGCCTTATTTTGAGCAGTAGAGTCCTACCTCTAGGAATATTATTTTAACTGCCTGGAAAGTTGTTAAGGACAAGACACATGATAGAGGCAAATGGTACTCTTGAGCAAGAGCGGAACAAGTATAAGGCAAGGCAAGAGGCTATACTTCAGTATAGGAGGAGTGCTAAAGCTAGGAAGTTACCTTCTAACTTTGTGGAGTGTAGCAAGTACTTTCCAAGGCCATTTCATTATTTTGAAAGGCAAAGGATCAAGGCTGAAGAACTTAAGAAGAAAGACCTGAAAGGAAAGAAACCAGCTGATGATACTGAACCTAATGTGCATGCTAAAATCATAGTCTGACAAAGGAATAGTAATCAAGGAGCCTAGTCAATTTTAGGATTGATAGGCTAATATGTAGAACAATGTAATCTTTTGATTTTTGTTCTTTAAAGAAACATGTAAACCTAAACAATTTTCTGATTAATGAATGACATCATTTTCAGTATTGAGTTTAGCTATTATCTATGTTTATATGTTACCCTGCAGTGAAATGTATGAACATCTATTTTTTTTAATTTATTATGTGTGGTATATATCTTTGACTAAGGGTTATGACTTCTCCAAATAGGGGGAGATTGTTGGGTACACTGGAAACTATGTACCAGATTTGGAGAAGCCTCCCCTTACTTAATGATACACATCAATTTGTATTTGATGGGATGTTTGATTTCCAGTGTGCAGGTTTAAGAAATGCAGGAAAATTTCTAAGTTCAAGTGTCGACACTTGTAAGGAATTATGTCGACACCTGAAATAGGAGCTATGTCGATACCCAGGAATGGTGTCGACACCTGAAGCAGCAGCTGTGTCGACACCTAGGAATTATGTCGACACTTGAAGCAGGAGCTTTGTCGACACCCAGGAATTGTGTTGACACCAGAAGAAAGGCATATGTCGACACCCAAGAATTGTGTTGACACCTGAAGAGGGCTTGTGTCGACACACAGGACTTGTGTCGACACGCACTCAACGCCATCTATCAACAACAGCTATATTGAGTCTGAAAGGCTTGTGTCGACACACAGGACTTGTGTCGACACACACTCAACACCATCTATCAACAACAGTTATATTGAGTCTGAAAGGCTTGTGTCGACACACAGGATTTGTGTCGATACACACTCAATGACGTCTGGACATACACTCAACGCCATCTATCAACATCAGCTATGTCGAGACCAGGAGCAGTTGTGTCGACACATACGACTTGTGTCAACACATACAATAGAAGTTGTGTCGAGAAGCAGAAGAATGATTGTGTTGACACATTGAGTGCTGTGTCGACATCATCAAGACTTGTGTCGAAACTTAATCTATTTGTGTCGACACATGTGAAGTAGTTTGTTGAGTGTTTCCTGCTGAGATATAAAGTCATTGCAGAATCAGCTGTCACGGCTGAAGACTTAACAGCTATCATAAACAACAAGTCGACACCTTTGTCAAAACTGTCAGAAGGTTGTTACAAATCGGATCAGTCGGTAATCATTGAGAAACTCTATATAAAGGACTGATTCATGATAACCAAGACAAGCAATTAAGGGGGAACAAACCAACACAGAACCAGAGAAAGAATTAAACAATAAGATAGGGGGAACCCTTAAGAAGGCAGATCCTGAACAGTATGCAAGAAAGATTCAGATCTAATTCTGAATCTAAGAAGGGAGCTGTTTGAAGATCAACTTCTACACCAAGTCAAGATAACCCTCATTTTGTTCAATAAAGAAGTTTTGAAAAAGCTAAGTCAGGTTGGATCTGAATTATACGGTTTATTCAAGAACTGATCAAGAAGCTCTCACCAATTGAGAGTTCTATTTGAGTGAAATTTCTGTACAATTAAATATTATTTTTCTTGTAAGATCTTTTATAGATCTGAGTTATAAGCCTGTGTTTATAAAGACTGAGGTAGGACTGAGAGCCTGAGGTGTGGACTTGTGAAAGTATGAGTTGTAAGCCTGGTGATAAAGGCTGAGGTATGACTATTGCCTAAGGTAGGGTTCTTGGGAATAATCTGAGGTAGGACTTGTATAAGTCTGAGCTGTAGGAACCTACCAGGTCTTGAGTTGTAAGATCTATGGATCTGAGTTAGTGGAAGGAAGTTGGGCTGAATCCAGTTCTCTACTAGATAGGCGAAGGGGAAAGTGGATGTACCCATAACTTGGGGAACCACTATAAATCTGGTGTACTGTGCTGTGCTGTGAATATTATGCTGTGGATTGTATATTCTATGCTGTGATAGATCCAATTAATTGCCTAAATTTATTAAAGAAAATTAGAACCTATTCACCCCCCTCTAGGTATCGAGGCTGTTGAAATCAAGTCTTTCATTTACGTCTAATCGGAGGCTATTTATATGGAATAGATAATATAATATAATAATATATCATTATTATAATTAAAACGTCCAAATGACCAAAACTCGCACTAACTCAGATTATTACGAAAATCGCACCGTAGCTAAATATCGACGCTACGAATCCAACGAAGAAGTCGGAACTAAGATCTGACAAACCAAACTTGGGTAAAAATCTCCACCATGTTCTAAAAAAAATCCCGGCTCATAAGAGAATATCAAAATACAGGAGGAATTAGCCAAGCTAATACTCCCAAACCAAAACCTCGGATACTAACAAGCAAAAATCATGCTTCGAAAACGGTACTCACCAACTAAGCGTCAACGTGACGCCCCGACGTTAAAATTATGCCAATAAAAGAATTAAATTAAACATCAAAAAATTAGGGGCGTTACAGCTACTCCCCCTAAAAAGAAGTTTTGTCCCGAAACATGAAACATAACTGAATCTATTATAAAAGGAACAAAATAACCAAAGGTTATTGGGTAAAATACTTACCGAAGGAAACTAGGAGAACAGATGAGGATTAGCCTCCCTCATAGCTGCCTCCAAACTCCTAAGTCACGCTCTCCACATCCTGGTTCCGCAACAAAACTTTAACCATTGGTATGGTCTTCCTCTGCAACAATCGATCTTGAGTATCGAGAATGCGAACAGGTATCTCGACATAAGAAAGTTTAGGCTCCTACTGGGGCATATAATCGAGAATCTGTCGGTTGCTAAGCACACATTTCCGCAACTGGCTTACGTGAAATACATCGTGCACACTAGGAAAACTTGCCGGCAAATCTAGCCTATAAGCTGCCATTCCAATACGCTTAACAAGCTTAAAAGGTCCCACATACCTTAGGATCCAACTTGTGATTCTTTCCAAATCTCTTTACACCAGACATCGGGGAAACCTTGAGAAACACTAAGTCCCCAACAACAAATTCCAAATAATTCCTTCGACTATTAGCGTTCTTTTCATAACACTCCTAATCTATACGAAGCTTTTCTCGAATATGCTTTACAGAAATATCTATTTCTTCTAAGGCTTATGGACCTAACAACGGTCTTTCGCTAACCTTAGCTCAAAATAAGGGAGTTCTGCAACGTTACCCATACAAGGCCTTAAACGGGGCCATCTGCAAGCTTTCTTGAAAGCTGTTTTTATAAGAAAACTCCATCAATCTGAGTCGCTCATCCCATGCACCTCCATGGTACAAAATATAACATATGATCATATCCTCCAAAATCTAGTTCATTCTCTCTGTCTGACCATTGGTATGCGGATGATAAGCGATGGAATACCTCAGATCGGTACCCAACCCTTCTTGTAAACTTTTCCAAAAGCGAGTTGTAAACCTGGAGTCTCGATCCGACACAATACTAATAGGTACTCCATGCAACTTGATAACCTTATCCAAGTATAAAACTTCTATTTTCTTCATGGAGTAATCTATCTTGAACGGAACAAAGTGAGTACACTTCGCCAGTCTATCCACTATAACATAAACAAAATAATGCCATCGGGGAGATCTCGACAAACATGTAATAAAATCCATGGAAATACTCTCCCATTTATAACTTGGAATATCTAATGGCGTCAAATTGCCACCAGGACTTCCATGATCAGCCTTAACTCGATTACAAGTGAAGCCCAAAGACACGAACTTGGCTATATCCTTCTTCATAACATACCACCAAATGATCTGCTTCAGATCTCTATATATCTTTGTAGAACCAGGGTGGTAGGAAACACTGGATCCATGCGCTTCACTGCACAGCTTAACTCGAATATCCTCAACTGCGGGGATACAATATCTACCGCGGTACCCCAAGGTACCTGCGTCATCAATAGAAAAGTTTGGTAACTCTCCTTTCTCAATTCTATAGTGATGTAGCCTTGTAAGCGTAATCCATGAAGGCTCTGACACCTCCAAACTTCTCGACGAGTCGCTACTTCCGACCGAGATACCCATTAATAGAAACTCTTCTACCAAGGATTCCACAGAAAGTCCAAAGATTTGCACAGGTCTTCCTACTCAGGGCGTCAGCTACCACATTAGCTCTGCCCGGATGGTATTGGATCTCAACATCATAATCCACGAATATTCTAATAATCTTCGCTAGCGCAAATTCAACTTGCTTCTGAGTGAAAACGTACTTCAAACTCTTATGGTCTGTATAAATCTTGCACAAGGCTCCATATAGCAGATGCCTCCACAGCTTCAAAGCATAAATCACAGCGGCAAACTCTAAATCATGCGTAGGGTAATTTCTTTCATGAGTCTTTAACTGCCTTGACACATACACAATCACTTTTACTTCTTGCATCGAAACACAACCAAGTCCAATATGTGATGCATCTACATAAACAACATACTTTATCCCCTCGTTAGGCAAGGTCAATACCGGAGCAGTGCACAATCTCCTCTTCAATTCTTGAAAGGCTTCTTAACACTTATCGCTCCAAATGAACGCCACGTTCTTCTGCGTAAGCTTAGGCAGACAATGAAGAGAAACCTTCCACAAACCTCCTATAATACCTTGCCAACCCTAGGAAACTTCTTATCTCCTTGGGTATGGTAGGTCTATTCCAATCCATTATAGCAAAAATCTTCTCTGGGTCAACAGAAATTCCGTCCTTATTAACTACATGACCCAAAAAGGAAACCTGAGGAAGCCAAAACTCACACTTACTCAACTCAGCAAATAGTTTATGCTCCCTTAAGGCAGACAGAACCAAACGCAAGTGCTGGGCATGCTCCTCAGCACAACGAGAATAAACTAGAACATCGTCTATAAACACGACCACAAAACAGTCTCGAAAATCCTTGAACACTATGTTCATCATGTACATGAAGGCAGAGGGTGCATTAGTCAAACCAAAGGACATCACCAAGAACTCAAAATGTCCATGTCGAGAATGGAAAGTTGTCCGTGGAATATCCATCTCACGAATCCTCAACTGATGGTAGCCTGAACGAAGGTCAATCTTCGAAAACACAGTACTACCACACAACTGATCAAATAAATCATCTATTCGCGGCAAGGGATATTTGTTCCTGATAGTCACCTTATTCAGTTCCCTATAGTCAATGCATAGCCTCATGGATCCATCCTTTTTCTTTACAAACAACACGGGTGAAACCCAAGGAAAAGAACTCAGCCTAATAAATCCGCTCTGCAACAAATAATCTAATTGGGTACGCAAATCCTCCAACTCACGACGGGTCATACAGTACGGTGCCTTAGCAATAGGATGAGTACCCGACTCTAACTCTATAACAAACTCCACATCTCTCTCAGGTGGAAGACTAGGAAAAATATCTGGGAAAACATCAGGAAACCCATGCACCACAGGAACATCATCTACATGCGACAATCTACTAACGGTTTCCAAAACAGAAACCAAGTAAGAAAAACAGTCGAAATCTAAAAGCTTCCAAGCACATACCACTAAAACAATCAGAAAATCCTGGCGTAGAAAACCATACACATTCCTGGGTTGACCGTTGTTCATCTTGAAGTTCAAACACTTGAACTTGCACTGGATAATCGCATCATATCTGGACAACCAGTCCATGCCCAAGATCACATCAAAATCTCCCAGGTCTATCACCTTCAAATCAGCAACCACTAGGAAATCGACTAACAGAATCGGACAACTCTGAATACCTTGGTCTGACACCACAGAATCACCAAAGGGAAACTTAACACGAAACGCGTCACCAACACGATTGAGGGTTAAATGATGACGCTCAACAAAGGCCCTAGCCACAAACGAGTGGGTAGCACTAGAATCAAAGAGAATGTGTGTCCAACGGTTCTTTACCTTAAAAACCTTCCTATAAAATCACATTCGTAAGTAGCCGAACAACATCGAGACAACAACTAAAAGTGAGGGATAGATTTTATCTTTATTCTAGAGGGGGGGGGGGGTGAATAGAGTATTAAAAATTAATAACTTGTTTTTATAGTGGATTAAAAGATAGTTATATATATATATATAAAGAAGATCACATCACACAAAACAAAGAAAGCAATCTGCACAGACGACACAAGGATTATAGTGGTTCCCCAATAAATCTGAGTACATCCACTCTTCTACCACCCTGATAGGAATCCACTACAGGTTTTTGATCAGGTGCCCTGCCACCATAAGTTTTTGCTCAGGTGCCCTGCCACCACAAAATCAATTTTTCTAAGGGAGATCTAGCAACCCTTTGAGGTTTTGATCAGATGCCCAAAAACTAAACCTTAGTCTTTTGATTAGGTTACTTATGAACCAAAGATCTAACTTTTGAAGGGAGTTAAAACCATGTACACAGTTTATGGAATAAACAAAAAGGTGATGATGTTCTTCTCTGTCAATAATCTTTGAGAAGACTAGTGGATTGTTGAAGCAAAAAGCTCCCCCTAATGTGAATAGAGTTTATGATCAGGTGAGGGAGTCCTTTATTCAGGGTGTAGGACTTCTTTGAAAAGTTCTTCTTCAAGTAAATGTTTTTGAGAGATGTGAACTTTTATCTCAGATTGAAGAGCTGTTGCTCGAAGAAAAACTTGAAGCAAAAAGCTTATTCTCTTTAACCTTAACAGAGTATGGAATCTGTAAAACAAGATGTATCTCAAAACTATAACTGTCTCTATCTAAAGAAGAAAACTTCTAAGCATATATTTTGAATCATGAGAAGAATTCAAATATTTGAATTCATTAACCCTGAAACGGATGGAGACTTCCCAAGAAGGTAATTGCCTTGGAAATTGGTTAGAATGAAAAATAAGAACTCTGTGATTAAATCCATATTTAATGCTGCCTCTAAACGGCTATATTCGATTGAATATTTAGCATTAAATATCAGAGTCAAGGCTATCTATAATTAAGCCTTTGAATTTATTATGCCTTTAGAATATATAATAGCCTGAAATTAATCCTGAAACTGTTCATCCATCATGCAAAGAAAACTTCCTAAAACACTACTTAGAAATCCTCGAACTCAGCATACATTTCGTTGACCTGAGCCTGGAATTCGTCGAACTGAATCTTCATATTCGTTAACCTGAGCTCATAGTTCGTCGAGCTGAGCTTGACATTTCATCGACCAGAGTTTCAGAGTTGAGGTCAGAGTTTGTTGATCGGAGCTCATCTTTCGTCGAGCTCAACTTAGAGTTAGAACTCAGAGTTCGTCGAGCTGAGCTCGATGTTCATCGAACTACACTCAACTTTTGTCGAACTAATTTTCTGAACTCTAGAAATCTTCTAAGGCAAATGACCCTGGAAAAACCTATGACCCTAGACTATACATGTTGGGTCAATCTAAACATCCTAATAGTAATCCTAGGCCAAATCAAAACTAGGGTTCCAACAATAACTACGAGCTAAAAAGGAAGAAACCAAAAATAGGTTTGAATCTAACCTAAAATCACTTAGGTAGACGTCTTCGCTTCCTACAGGGACACCACGTTAAGCTTACCCTTCCCTTTGTCCAATCGCTGCGGCGGCGGTAAATCCTGAAGTGGAACTGGCTGTAGCGTGGGCTGAGTCTGCAGGCACTTTGACTTGAGATGTCCCTTCTATCCGCACTGAAATCATACCATATCTTTAAACCAGTAATGGGCAGCATCATGCCCCTTCCGCTTGCACAGAGCACATACCAGATCTCCTTTGGGAGCACCCTGAATAGCATGCACTTGCTCCTTCTTCTGAGCTCCTATTCTCTTGAAACATTTCTCAAACGGGTGGCCCGACCGGCCATAGAAACTGCACACCTCCTTGCTTCCCTTCCTTGAAGAAGGACCAGATTCTTTAGAGTCCTTACCTCCTTCGGACTTCCTTTTAACCTTCCTCATCCGCTAGCCTCTATTCTTAACATTGTCTATTGCTTCGACCTTTAGGGCAGGCTTCTACTATAACATCATAACTTTCCGATCCATAGGCACTGGACAATAGCAAGATGTCATTCCTAAGACCACCCAGGAAGTGCTTAACTCTATTAGCTTCATAGGATACTAGGTGAGGGGAAAACCGGCTCAGCTTACTAAATTCCACCTAATACTCACTCACCATGAGTTTCCTCTACTTCAGGTGTAGAAAATTGTTCATCAAGCGGTCCTGCTCGACCGACGACATAAACTTTCTCAGTAATAGCTCCTTGAAGGCTTCCCACAAACATTCGTCCTTCAAGTTCTCCTTTTCTCTCAACCATCAACTCTTTGCCAAACCCTTCAGCTACTATGCAGCGACCATCACTCTCTGGTCGGCAGAAACTCCTGAGTAAGAGAACATCTCCTCGATAGCTATAATCTAGTCGTCCAAAGCCATGAAGTATTCCCTACCATCATAGGTAGGAGGTTCTAGTCGCTGGAAATGCGAGATGAAGTTCATCTCTGGTGGCAACATAGCTGTGCGCAGTAGAGGAGCAGGGGGAACAAGAATAGCTTGACCTACAGCAGGGTCTTGCACTCTAATCTATTGCCCAGAAATAACAGATAGCAAGGCCTAGATCTGCGACTGCATCTCCAACATTTGGCTAGATAGAACCTCATTACTCTGCCACAATCCTTCTATCACGGCCTCATTCTTAGCTCCATACGACTCGCCCTCAGATTGGGGAGTCAACCTCATCGCAGGATGTCTCAACATTCTAATAACACAATTAACAACTAATCAAAACCTAGCTTACCGCTAGAACTACACAAATTAGTTCAGACCATACATGTACAAATACTTGCTTAAGCTACTAACTTGCTCTAGGAATTTCATTAATGATGTCATGCCTAAACTTAGGATGATATATCATCATCCTACTGGCTCATGTTCCTAAACCATGAATGCATGAATACTTATTACTTTTTGACTTAAAACCATGTGTGTACATATGTCATCATGTAAATCTTTAGCTTGGCACGTGTGCTAATGCAATATTATGTCATGCATGTTGTGCTATGCAATCTAATAAAAGCTTAGTTCATGTTATGAGCGGCGTACACATGAAATATTATGCATCCCATACTATATAATATCACATGCAACGAAAAGAAAAATCTAATATGCATTTTTGTTATGATTGTTATGCATCTCATACTACGTAATAGCCACATGTTGCCTCCTATGAGGATCCATATATAAACACATATTATGCATCCCATACAACATAATATGTCTTGTATACTTCTTGTCATGCTTATGAGTGTAGTGTTCATATTTCAACTAAGATATACTAATTATAGATCGTCGTGTGTATGCAATAGAATAAGATAACTAAAACTAACTTGAGATGGTTGCTCGAACAATTCTCAAACAACCAATCCCTCCAACTATCACAACCCGCATTTTCTACGAATTTAAATTTATATTAGAGTAAGATAAAACACGTGTCGTGATGTCACGCCATGCAGGGGATAATTGCAGACGTTCAGGCAATCACCAATACCAACACAGTTTATGAAAATACTAAGTTATGATGTGAGAAAATCATGTTTTAAGTTAAGTTTAGGATGGTCGTATCCCTCGACTCAGTGGATCAACTAGTCCACAAGTGAAATTATAGATATACGCTGTGGAAAATAGTTTGTTTATATTATTTGACATCCTACATGAGCAAAAACATCCATATATGACAACTCATGGTATACAAGACTCTAGATTTAGTATAAGTATAGAAATTAGTTTGTACGTTCAAAAAGATATAG
Source organism: Platanthera zijinensis (assembly GCA_039513925.1). Taxonomy (NCBI): domain Eukaryota; kingdom Viridiplantae; phylum Streptophyta; class Magnoliopsida; order Asparagales; family Orchidaceae; genus Platanthera; species Platanthera zijinensis. The sequence goes on along the minus strand of CM077088.1, from coordinate 128,525,139 downwards.
TGACCTTAGCTTTTAGAAAATGATATGCATGAGATAGAAGTAATATTTTTATAATTTAAAATATCTAACATGTAACCTAGCATAAAACCTTCCCAGAGAGCAAGTAAAAAACCAACAAATCATATAAAAATGACTTAGCAGCTAGCAAGTACTTAACAATAAACAAAATCCTGTGGGCATCAACATCCTGACAAGAACCCAGCAAAATAATGTATGCCTGAACTAAAGGTAAAACAAATAACAACTACCTCACAACCGGTGAGGAAAAGATAGCTGTAGAACACCAGCCATAAAAACCAAAACTCTTAGCTGCTCAACGGGCTACTGCTCCAAACCGGAGGCATTCACAAGAAAAAATACCTCTGCAAGATTATACAAGTGGTGATCAAAGATCAAAAAGTTAACAATAAACCAAACAGGAATAAGGGTTACCAACACAAATATAAGGAAGCCTTTCATAACACAGCAAAATAGCTATAAACAGTGATAAAGGTTTTAACTTATAAAGTTCAAGAGTAAGGAAATTTCACCAAGTGCGAAACAAAGCCATGCTTCGGGAATACCTGCCAGAGTAAGCAGAGCAACATATATCCATATAATACGAGAAAAAAGACTTCAAATCAATGTGATCCAACCATAATGCCAGTAGCCGGACTTCAAATCCAACTTTGAGTAGACAGTCGATCCACCCAGTTGGTCAAACAGATCATCCATTCGAGGAATTAAATACTTGTCCTTTTTTATTAGCTTGTTCAATTCACGATAATCAATGCATAAACACAAGCCTCAGACCTTCTTCTTCACGAAGAGCACCAGTGCACTCCACAGTGACATACTCGGATGTATATATCCTTGCTTTAGCAATTCTTGCAATTGAACTTTCAATTCTGCCATTTCCTTTGATGCCACTCAGTACGGTGAGCATGAAACGCGTTTTGCATCTGGCACCAGCTCAATAAAAAAGTCAATCTCCCACTAGGGTGGAAGCCCAGTGAGATCCTTAGGAAAAACATCTGCAAACTCTGATATAACAAGAACGTCACTCCAACTGGGCTTCAGCTTTACAACCTTCAATAGCATGAAAAAAAATTTCGTGCCATTCCGAATTGCTTTGACGACCTGGAGGGCAGACATCAATATCTTGCCCGCTCATCGCATACCTGCGAACCTAGTCTCACGTTCGGTTTTTTCCCCAGTATGAATTCCATAGAGTTGTAATCTATATAGGCACGCTGCTTCGAGAGCCAGTCCATACCAAAGCTTACATCAAACTCCAATATCGGCAACACAGATACTTCCAAACCAAAGTCATGACATCCTATCCGCACCTTAACACAGCAGGCACGATCTGCACGCATCAAGCACCCGTTAGGTAGCAACAAATTCACTCAATCTGTCAGTATAAACGAAGGCACTCTGTTACGCACCACAAATTTCTCAGAAAAAAAGGAATGAGAAGCTCCTGTATCGAATAGTGCTCTCGCTGGATAATCTGATATCAGGAGAAAGCCTAGTTCAAACCAAATCATACACAAGCAACGCACAAGGTACTAAGTATGGAAAATAGTAAAAACTGTATCTTAACTCATACCTATTATGACGTCACTTTGCTTTATGGCCTCCTGCTTGCCAATATTATAGACTCGGGGTTGCGCTTGAGATACAGTTGACTTCACCACTGCTTTTCCCTTTTCAACATAAGTTCTACCCGTCTTTCTCTTCGACTTTGGAGGGACACTCCGACATTCTCGAGTCATGTGTCCCACCTTACCACATGTATAACAAGTATGCGGTCCTCGCCCTGTCATCACTTCAGGTTTATTAGAAGAAGCTGGCCTCGAAGACTGAGCCTTCTTCTTCTTCCACTTTTTGTACCAAAACTTTATCGAGCTAGGTACTTTGAACTCTGGCTTTTTCACTGCCAAGTTGTTCTTACGTTGCACACATTTCATATCTTGCTCGAGGGAGCAAGCCGTATTGACCAAGGTAAGAAAACCTTGCGCCATCGGTGCTGAGAGAAGCAGCCACAAGTTATCTCTCAGCCCTTCATAGAACCAATTTGTTTTTCGTTCCTCGTCTACAAACGTAAAGCCTGCATACCTTCCTAATCTCATAAACTCATGAAAGTAGTCATCCATAGAAATCTCGCCTTGAGTTAGCCTTTGAAATTAGTGTTCCATTGCAATGCACTGTGCAGATGGAATATATCTCGCTAGGAAACACCTCAAGAATTCCTCCATTGAGATCTGAATCAACGACCGACTAGCAAATTGGTGCAGCTCTAGCTCATATCACTGTTGCCTCGCCTTACCATCTAATAAGAAGGTAGCTATAGTGACTTTCTGCCACTCCTCTATTTCAGTTGTCGTCAGGATTCTCTTTATTCTTGAGAGCCAATCTTCAGCTTGTGTAGGGGTTCCAATACTCACACACACACGCGAATTGAAAATCATTACGTGTTTTAATTGCTTTTCCGTCGCTCGTATTGCGGTCATTGGCTCAATTACCACTTGTCTTACAACCACATATTCAACTACGCCATCCGGTTCCTAAGCCACTGATGGGTAGGAGGTTGTTCTTGCCCTCCTGTTTGCGCATTGATTAATGCGAACACGGCTTCAACAACAAACCATATAGTTTCCGCAGAAGGAGGAGGTGTTGGCACCTCAGTTGGTGCATTACTCTCCGCCGAGTGCTGGGGTTCCAGCTGCCCCGCACCACTTCTCGTTGCCTATAATCGTGGAACACACAATTAAGAAACGTATAATATTGCCAAAAGTAATTATAGGAACATGCAAGTTCATTCAACATGTGTATTTTCATTCCTAAGTGGACATTCATGGGTTCATTCATGTTATAACTGTAACACACATACACGTGCTCACCACCCCTTAAAAGAATTCGACCATGAATTTGAATAAGAAAGACTGACACTAGAAGCTGATACCAAATTGTTATACCTCCATCCGTCACATAAAATATAACAGAGGGTTCGACAAGGGCCCCATGTCATATTCCACAGAAAGTCGACAGACTTACTCATTGAAACCATGTTATCCTATACACATCCTAACACAGAGCGCATTTTAACGGAAGCATTTTAACATGCAAAACCCATATACCAGAAATGTTCACTATATATATATATATATATATATATATATATATATATATATATATATATATATATATATATATGAATGAATGATAAAACTAGATACACCAAATGTTCTGACCTTAAGGCCTTACAATTGTTTCCTTTACAAAAAGGGTTTTCATACATCTGCACGCAGGCCGGCCACACATGAGAAATAATAAATGTTCGCTTTTGGGCCTTTGAGGACCAGCCAATTGCAGCATAAAGACTTCAACCCACTAATTTCCACTTGGTTCTCCAGCACCCGCATAGCACGACCCACCGAAATGTGGAAAACAAAGCAATGATCAGCATTAGCTGAACAATTTATAACGACCCCACCCCTCACTCGGGGCAGCGATTCTCCTTCCCTGCAAGCAGCAGCATATATATCTTTTGGCAAATAATAGCGTGCACTTAAGCACCATTCTCCACAGACGCATGCTCGATCGTCCACACGCCCCATGCATTCAGGGAACATTCTCGGTGTACCGGACTTCACGGGTCCCACCACCATCCACAGTCCCAGACTTGATGATATACTTGAGCATTATAGTCTTTCTAGCTCGGGTCCTAAGACTCTCATTATGCCAATGATGAAAGCCAGCTACTTTAGGCGATCTTGTCCGAACGACATAACGCGGGTATAGTTCAGCCATAGCCCATTGCTCAAATCGCCTTGCCAATGCCGATGGTCACAGCCATCATGGCAAACAATAAGATGCGGGTCATCCTTCCCTTACTCTTTCGGATCTCTGGCATTTTTTGATGCAGGCCCTTGGTTTCGATGAGTTAAACTACACGTTCTTTGGTACGGTAATAAAAAATAAATACGTCGCGTGCGGTTTCTCTAATTATCACTATCAATTATGCAAGCAATTAACGACATAATTTTCAACATCAAACAATGCAAAAGGACGCTACCCCTTTTATAGATTGAATAAGGGGTAAAGGCCAATGTTCGCTCAAGCGAATGAGACCTACCCGATCCGGACAATTAGCAATCCAAATTAAAATTATACACAACATTCACCATTCCAATAAGAGAAAATCAGGACTAAATTAGTGAATTAAAATTAAGTCCAAATCATTCCCAAAATTAATTAATATGGGGGTATACCAAATCACTTGAACGCAAGGGGAAATCAAGGGTGACGAACCCGATTTCTTCTAATGTTTACGATATCTACCCGCTCCAATTATACGAGAATATTCGGAAGAAAAATATGCTTTAAATTTAGATTTTAATTAGCATGATTTCAATATTAATCAGGACAATTAACTAGCCTTCTAATTCCAGAAAAAAACTCACAAATAATATAGAAGAAATGACACAAAAGTGGTGAAGGAATCATTACCCAAACCCAAGAAGTCCGTCCACAAGATGAGTGGAGGAATCACACACGATGATGGTTGATTTTCTATTTCCACGCAAACCCACGGATCCGCTCCGGACGATGAAGACGTGAGCCATTCTTCCTTTTGCAAAACCCTAGGAGAGGGAGAAATCCATGAATGATAATATATAAGGAAAGAGGAGAGAGAAAAGGTGGTATCCTATTTCTATCAAGGGGTTGCTCGATTTTTTTTGGAGGGTGAAAGTTGGCTTGGTTTTTGGAGGGGGAGAGGGAGGTGTCCGAGAGACGTAAAAGGAGGGAGAGGAGGTGGAGGCTTGGACTTGTCCGAGATTTGAGGGTGGTGGTCGCCGGACGTTTTGGAGGGAGTTAGGGCTCGGGTTAGAAAATAGGGAGGGGTGTCCGAGGTTAGCAAAGGAGGAGGAGGAGAAGGAGGAGGAGAGGAGGCCAGGAAATAGATAGAGGAGGGAGAGGTGGCCGAATAGAGAGAGGGAGAGGAGGGAGATGTTGCCGACGGCCAAAGAGAGGGGAGGATGAGGGTAGCCGAAATTTAGTGAGGAGGAGGAGAGGAGAGGTGGAGGGGAAATCTCAAGCATGATTAGGGTTTTCAATTCTCATTCATTCTCTTCAAATTTCTTCATAAGCATGGCTATATATATCCTACACCACTCAATCTCCACCCTTGAAAATTAAATACTCTTGATGGTTATATGCACCCATCTTACATATGAAATGAAATAATTAAAAACAACACATGATGGTTATAAGCACCCATCATAATACACGAAATAAAAATACATGAAATAAACTCTTAAACTAAAAATTGCTTAAAAAATTAAATTGATAAAATATAAATGATAAAATATATATTTATAATTATGTAATTTATAATTATATATTTTATTTATTGGCAGAGGCAGTTCTCGAGCAAAACATGTAGCGGCAGCGGTGTTGGCGAAGAAATGTTGTTGTAGACTCCCATCTTCGAGCTTGCGGCAACAACTATCCCAATCCACGAACTCTCTATGACGGGATCCACGGCCGCATCAACATCGTTTCCATCAATCCTCCCCCACTCAAAATTAATCAACACCGATGAGTGGCCCGTGAGGGGAGAAAAGTCAGAAGCAGCAGCAACATGGGGCAAATCTGGCCCCGCTATCCATGTCATAGTAGTATGTACATCCATCAGCACGGAGAACCTGTCTGGCAAAGAAAAAACAAAACTTCCGAGGAAACTCGAAAGGGTGTCAAACAAAAGAAATAAAACTTGAATCTTACCATCCAGTTCAAGAACCATGGAATGAATGTGGGAAATAGACACGACAGAACTAACACTCCCCATCCCAAGAGAATATATAGTGGTAGAGAAGAACGACGAAGAAAAGCCACTCAGGTGGAATAGAGACATACAATAAAAAGTCCGGAAACTTGAAATAAGGTGAAACACCATGTGCTATATAAAAACTTGAAATAAAAGCATGAAATCTGATGTTCTTCATAATCATGGATGGGTCGGTGTTCCTACGTATTAATTTATTAACAGAGCCAGAAGCCATTCGCTCGGTGACGGACTAGACTAAACAAAAATCACTAAATCTAGCGTCGTACGATCTCAAAAAGGAGTGGAAATGCGTACAACATAACTTAAAATGAATCACTAACGTGCAAGATACATGAGGAGAGAATCCATGTGCTACATGACTAGACCCAAATGCGGAGGATAAGGGGTTAAGTCAGGTGGCACAGGAGCCTTATAATCAGAGATGAATTTAATGGGATCTAAAACCACAGTCTTAATTTTACCCTTAATATTCTTACGCTTGGCATAAAGATATGCCAAGGTGAACCACTCATCATAAACAATTGAATTGTACGCTCCTGGCTATGAAAAGATGTGCGAGCGATACAACTTAAGGGACCCAACTAAAGCCACTAACGTGAGGAAATGAGGGTCATCAAAAGGAGGTGGGTAAATGCGTGCGACCGGGTGTGGTATATAAGTATGTATAAGGGACACAACAACCAGAGACACAATTACTAAAGATTCAGAATCAGTCATAATAGAGGTCGAAACTATAGTCGGACACGCAGAAAAATGAGCTGTAAAAAGTGATGCGTAGTCATGTCTATGACGTGCGGTGAAAAGTCCAAATACTAGTGCGCCCAACATAGTGATATCTATATGCTGATACAATGCCAATATAGGAACTAATAAAGTGGGCGTGACATAAAAACTCGGACTAGGTCTACCGGTTCCACGTCCTAAAAAGTCAACTAATGTGGGCAAATAAATAGGGGGAAGGGTAAGTAAAATCAAACCCGTTATAAAATCTGAATCAGTATTGATTTCACCCAATGGTGACAAATTAAAAGAACTCTCATCCGGGTGTACTGTCACAACCCATATTTTCTCCGAATTTAGGAATTATCAGAGTATGAGAAAACACGCGTCATGATGCCACGTCAAGCAGGGGATAATTGCTGACGCTCAGGCAAAAACATCTACTCTACTTTATGAAACAAATTCATGAGATTAATGATTATAAAAATTAGTTATATTTTAGAGGCAGTATCCCTCGGCTCGGTGGATCACCTAGTCCACAATTAACAGCTATACTTTACGCTGCGGAAGATACTTTATTCAAGATTGACATCCTAAGAGGGTGCATAAGAGTCCCATGAGGACCACTTATACTATGCAAGACTCTACATATAATTTATACTATATATAAGAAATTGATCTTTATACGTCGTTTGGAAAATAGTGATTTAATTTTATAAAAACATGTTGATCATGAGCTGTACTTATAGTAATAGTTGTAGTTTTAAAATAACTAGCAACCTAGCATAAATCCTCCCCAGAGCAAGTAGTCTATCTCCAGAAAATGATAGCAGCAAAAGTAATATATCTAGTAAAAAGGTAAAAACTATCAGTGGGCGCCAACAACCTGACACGAACCCACTGGCTCATATGTATGTCTGTAAGAAAAGGTACAGAAAAACTACCTCACAAACAAAGCAACAGGACCTCCAAAGTCCAAGAGACCACTAGCAACACCCCCGCAACCTAGCCACCAAACTGGCTACTGCTCAGAACCTGAGGCATTCAAAAGAAGAAAGAATACCTCAGCAAGCAAAACAAAAAGAAACTGCATGAAAGTGTCAACCAGGGAATAAATGAAAGAGGAAAACACAAAGCAGAAAAAGGTCACAACTGCCCAAGGCAAGACAGAAAGAAATGCACCAGGTGCGAGGAAATAGCATCAACCCTGCCCAGAAACTACTTCCTGCAGAGCCTACTAGGCTACCAAGAGCCCAAAAGGCTGTAATCTACCAAGGAAGAAATACCTAATACCCTAAGCTGTGGGAGATGGTAGTAGCAAAACAAACAACATGGATCCGGGTTGGAGGCAAACTCGGTTCCCCAACCACCATTTCCAAGTCAACAAGCTCCAGGGTCTACATATAAAAGCACTAGGGACCTTCCACCCCCTTGCCCAGCCCGTACCTGGTGCAAGATAGAATAAAAGGGATGCCACGACTAATTTACACAACACCTCCCCCATGAAGAACTTCAAATCACCACTACTAAACACGACCCACGATTCGGCCATTTGGAAAGAAAAACACGGCCGACAAGGAAACTCAAAACATAAACAAAGAATTCACTCGGGAACGGAAATCGAGGTAGGGAAAAAGTGTTGAAATGACTCAACATGACTTGGCACTGGGTCCTCTCGACACCGCATTGAGTGAGCTTCACTCACTCAACGTGCCACGCAAAACAAAACTATCACAACAACTACTCTTACGTTACTACCTTAACACAACACAAAACACTCATGCCCACATAGCCCGCGCAACGAAGCCAACTAAATACGGGAGCAGAAGAAAAATATATACAGAGCGCACAATCAGTGGCGCACGACCAGTGGTCGTGCGCACTCATTGGCTGATGATCGTGCGAAGTGAACCTGGAAAACTTGACAGAAAACTTAGCATCTGCGCACGATCAGTGGCGCACGACCGGTGGTCGTGCACACTATTTGCCAGTGCTCGTGCGATAATCGAGAAAAAACTTAGGAAAATAAATAAGTGGACGCGCACGAACATAGGCACACGACCATTGGTCGTGCGCCCTAACGGTTGATGATCATGCGCGGTTAACCTGTACCGTTTGGGATTTCCCGAACGACACCGGAACGCGCAAGTTTGTGAAGTAAGTACCTCAAATAAGTATCCAAAAAATTTCATAAAATTTATATAAGCTTATAATGATTCAAAACATCCTCTGCCAAACTATCATGACCTCCCAAGGGTCAGAGGGACCATAATAATTAGTTTATTAAATTGAGGCATCCCTTGTGTTTCAAATGAAGTACCATAAATATTATCCCAAAATTCCCAAATAAATTACCAGAGACTAATAATATCCTTATTACCATTATACCAAAATTTCACCTTATTTGGAAGAGTTTAACTAGCCTATTCTAACCCTACAAAGTTTGTGCCCTAAACTAGGGTTAGGGTTTTGTGGGTCCTAAACTTTCCAAAACACCCTAAGACTTTTACCAGAGGGTTATAGTTACCCTAAAACCATCCTTACAAAGTTTCATAGTCATACAAGGTGTTATGGCCATATGTCCTTCACAAGGTACAAAAGCCCTTCCTTAGGGTTTGACCTAGGATCTTGCGCCAAATCAACTCCAATGCCCCCAAGTTTTCATTGGAAGGTGTATAAAGTCATGCCAAGTCAGTGTCCCAAATTTGAACCTCTGTTGAGGTGAATTGGACACTCAAAACCCAAAGTTACATTTTGGACCAAAATGCCCTTCTTAGGGCAAGGCTAGGGTTTGCTTGATTCCCATTCAAATCAACTCCAAACTTAATGAAATTTTAACCAGAGGTCTATATTGACCTCATATACATCCCACCAAAATTTGGATGAAATTGGACTTCATTTGACCCATAATTTAACTTACCCTAGCATAATTAAATTATTTACAAAACTATAGGAAACTTATTCCCAAAAATTCCCATTTTTGGGCAGGGTCTAGATATAGGGTAGGGTGATTCTCTGCCAAAATTTCAGACCATTTGGACCAAGGATGAAGTGTGGGCAACTAGTTTAATGACTGCCTATTCATTTGAATAGACCCCACCAAAATGAGTTCCCTGGTCAAACCAGTCACTTAAATTGGTTCAAATTAATTTTTTTTGAAAGTATACTCAAGGGGCTACATTTTTAATGTTGAACATTTTCTCTGAAAGTGGCTCTAAGTATTTTTAATAATTAAAACAAATAAATACAAAATTCTGTGACAGATAATGAAATGATTCAAATATTTAACCTATAGTTTAATATCATTATTGCACGAATCTTGGCGCAATCCTGGACGGCATCCCGTCATCGTCCCCGCGCGCCAACGGCCAGGATTGCTCCTGCCTGGGCAAACTTCCAGCGGCTGCCGCCGGCGCTCCGGCCACCTCCCCGGCCGGCCACCGCCACCAACACCTTCGTGGTGGTCGGGGCTATCTCCAGGCGGCGGTTTGGCCGCCGGGAAGCCCTATTTCGGCGATCCCGACAAGCTCAAATCCATGGAAAAACCAGGATTTTTTTGAAATGGATCGGGCTCAATTGAGCCCGAACCTTGGACCTAAGGATTGCTATGATTTATCCATGGAAGAAGGACCTGTGGTGGCGGCTGTAGCCGTGCTGATCGCCGGATTGGCATGGTGGTGGTCGGATTGTTCAAAAATGGAGGAAAGGGCTCGGCTTCTTCAGGAAAAGAGTGGGAAATACTCCTTGGACCTCACTGAAGCTTTTAAAGAGTGAGAGGAGGGAGTTAGGTGGCTGAATTGCCATGTGCCATTTTTGGCCTAAGTTAATTTTGGCGGCTAGGTTGGTAGGGGGTGGAGCTTGCTCTAACCAGTCCACAATGGCTGCTGCACTCCCCTTTATCCTTCTGAAATGAATGGGGTGGTTGGGGAGGGGGGAGGAGGAGCACAAAGTCCTCCTTCCTTCTTCTTCCTTCTCTTTCTCTCTCCTCCATGGGTGAATTTCTCTCTCCTAGTCACCAAGACTGAATTTTTTGGCTCCTACATGTCCCATGGCAGCCCACAAGTCCATTTGGTCACTTAAGTAATGGTTAGCCCAATTGAAATGGGCTTGAGCTTGAGTTAGCCCATTTGGGCTAACTTGACCCAAGGTTGGACTAGGGCCCACCTAGGTCAATTTGATCCTTGAGATTTCTTTAATGGGTCCTTGGTGACCCATTAGCCTCCCCTAGGGTCAAGGTGGGGTTGGATTGGCCCTTGGAGGTCACTTGGCCCTTAACTAGGACACTTTGACCATCTTAGGTCAAGAGTTGACTTTGGTCAACCTAATCTTTATGATTGGTCCCAATGAGTCCTTAGTGACCTATTGGCCTCTCACTAGGACTATGAGGGTAGGGGTGGGGTTCATTTGGCTAAGGGACTGCAATTGTCCCTTGTGTAGGTCAATTTGACCTATTTAGGGTTAGAGTTGACTTTGGTCAACTTAGCTCCCTTGACTACCCTCCATGGGTCCTTAGTGACCCATTGACCCCTACCTAGGGTTATGGAGGTATGGGTGGGTTATATTTGGCTAATAGACTGTAATGGACCCTTGTGTAGGTCAATTTGACTTAGCTAGGGTTATAGTTGACTTTGGTCAACTTAGGTCCTTTGATTGCTCTCCATGGGTTCTTAGTGACCCTTTGACCCCCTTCTAGTGTTATAAGGGTATGGGTGGGGTCTTGGAGTCTTGGTGAAGCCCCATGATCACCTTTAACCAAGGTTTAGAAATCTGCTAAGTGCAGACCATAGTGGCCCTATCCACACCACCAGGTCCACTTGACTCTTTCTTGGGTTTCCTAGGGTTTTGTCATGACAAAACCACTCTTAGGGGTCTAGTTGGACATAGGATGTTACATTGCAAGGCCTGGATCTGCGACTGCATCTCCAACATTTGGCTAGATAGAACCTCATTACTCTGCCGCAATCCTTCTATCACGGCCTCATTCTTAGCTCCATACGACTCGCCCTCTGATTGGGGAGTCAACCTCATCGCAGGATGTCTCAACATTCTAATAACACAATTAACAACTAATCAAAACCTAGCTTACCGCTAGAACTACACAAATTAGTTCAGACCATACATGTATAAATACTTGCTTAAGCTACTAACTTGCTCTAGGAATTTCATTAATGATGTCATGCCTAAACTTAGGATGATATATCATCATCCTACTGGCTCATGTTCCTAAACCATGAATGCATGAATACTTATTCCTTTTTGACTTAAAACCATGTGTGTACATATGTCATCATGTAAATCTTTAGCTTGACACGTGTGCTAATGCAATATTATGTCATGCATGTTGTGCTATGCAATCTAATAAAAGCTTAGTTCATGTTATGAGCGGCGTACACATGAAATATTATGACTCCCATACTATATAATATCACATGCAACGAAAAGAAAAATCTAATATGCATTTATGTTATGATTGTTATGCATCTCATACTACGTAATAGACACATGTTGCCTCCTATGAGGATCCATATATAAACACATATTATGCATCCCATACTACATAATATGTCTTTTATACTTCTTGTCATGCTTATGAGTGTAGTGTTCATATTTCAACTAAGATATACTAATTATAGATCGTCGTGTGTATGCAATGGAACAAGATAACTAAAACTAACTTGAGATGGTTGCTCGAACAATTGTCAAACAACCAATCCCTCCAACTATCACAACCCGCATTTTCTACGAATTTAAATGTATATTAGAGTAAGATAAAACACGTGTCGTGATGTCATGCCAAGCAGGGGATAATTGCAGACGTTCAGACAATCACCAATACCAACACAGTTTATGAAAATACTAAGTTATGATGTGAGAAAATCATGTTTTAAGTTAAGTTTTGGATGGTCGTATCCCTCGACTCAGTGGATCAACTAGTCTACATGTGAAATTATAGTTATACGATGTGGAAAATAGTTTGTTTATATTATTTGACATCCTACATGAGCAAAAACATCCATATAGGACAACTCATGGTATACAAGACTCTAGATTTAGTATAAGTATAGAAATTAGTTTGTACGTTCAAAAAGATATAGTGACCTTAGCTTTTAGAAAATGATATGCATGAGATAGAAGTAATACTTTTATAATTTAAAATATCTAACATATAACCTAGCATAAAACCTTCCCAGAGAGCAAGTAAAAAACCAACGAATCATATAAAAATGACTTAGCAGCTAGCAAGTACTTAACAATAAACAAAATCCTGTGGGCATCAACATCCTGACAAGAACCCAGCAAAATAATGTATGCCTGAACTAAAGGTAAAACAAATAACAACTATCTCACAACCGGTGAGGAAAAGATAGCTGTAGAACACCAGCCATAAAAACCAAAACTCTTAGCTGCTCAACTGGCTACTGCTCCAAACCTGAGGCATTCACAAGAAAAGAATACCTCTGCAAGATTATACAAGTGGTGATCAAAGATCAAAAAGTTAGCAATAAACCAAACAGGAATAAGGGTTACCAACACAAATATAAGGAAGCCTTTCATAACACAGCAAAATAGCTATAAACAGTGATAAAGGTTTTAACTTATAAAGTTCAAGAGTAAGGAAATTTCACCAAGTGCGAAACAAAGCCATGCTTCGGGAATACCTGCCAGAGTAAGCAGAGCAACATATATCCATATAATACGAGAAAAAAGACTTCAAATCAATGTGATCCAACCATAATGCCAATAGCCGGACTTCAAATCCAACTTTGAGTAGACAGTCGATCCACCCAGTTGATCAAACAGATCATCCATTCGAGGAATTAAATACTTGTCCTTTTTTGTTAGCTTGTTCAATTCACAATAATCAATGCATAAACACAAGCCTCAGACCTTCTTCTTCACGAAGAGCACTAGTGCACTCCACAGTGACATACTCGGATGTATATATCCTTGCTCTAGCAATTCTTGCAATTGAACTTTCAATTCTGCCATTTCCTTTGATGCCACTCGGTACGGTGAGCATGAAACGCGTTTTGCATCTGGCACCAGCTCAATAAAAAAGTCAATCTCCCACTAGGGTGGAAGCCCAGGGAGATCCTTAGGAAAAACATCTACAAACTCTGATATAACAAGAACGTCACTCCAACTGGGCTTCAGCTTTACAACCTTCAATAGCATGAAAAAAAATTTCGTGCCATTCCGAATTGCTTTGACGACCTGGAGGGCAGACATCAATATCTTGCCCGCTCATCGCATACCTGCGAACCAAGTCTCACGTTCGGTTTTTTCCCCAGTATGAATTCCATAGAGTTGTAATCTATATAGGCACGCTGCTTCGAGAGCCAGTCCATACCAAAGCTTACATCAAACTCTGATATCGGCAACACAGATACTTCCAAACCAAAGTCATGACTTCCTATCCGCACCTCAACACAGCAGGCACGATCCGCGCGCATCAAGCACCCGTTAGGTAGCAACAAATTCACTCAATTTGTCAGTATAAACGAAGGCACTCTGTTACACACCATAAATTTCTCAGAAAAAAAGGAATGAGAAGCTCCTGTATCGAATAGTGCTCTCGCTGGATAATCTGATATCAGGAGAAAGCCTAGTTCAAACCAAATCATACACAAGCAACGCACAAGGTACTAAGTATGGAAAACAGTAAAAACTGTATCTTAACTCATACCTAATATGACCTCACTTTGCTTTATGGCCTCCTGCTTGCCAAGATTATAGACTCGGGGTTGCGCTTGAGATACAGTTGACTCCACCACTGCTTTTCCCTTTGCAACATAAGTTGTACCCGTCTTTATCTTCGACTTTGGAGGGACACTCCGACATTCTCGAGTCATGTGTCCCACCTTACCACATGTATAACAAGTATGCGGTCCTCGCCCTGTCATCACTTCAGGTTTATTAGAAGAAGCTGGCCTCGAAGACTAAGCCTTCTTCTTCTTCCACTTTTTGTACCAAAACTTTATCGAGCTAGGTACTTTGAACTCTGGCTTTTTCACTGCCAACTTGTTCTTACGTTGCACACATTTTATATCTTGCTCGAGGGAGCAAGCCGTATTGACCAAGGTAAGAAAACCTTGCGCCATCGGTGCTGAGAGAAGCAGCCACAAGTTATCTCTCAGCCCTTCATAGAACCAAGTTGTTTTTCGTTCCTCGTCTACAAACGTAAAGCCTGCATACCTTCCTAATCTCATAAACTCATACAAGTAGTCATCCATAGAACTCTCGCCTTGAGTTAGCCTTTGAAATTAGTGTTCCATTGCAATGCACTGTGCAGATGGAATATATCTCGCCAGGAAACACCTCAAGAATTCCTCCATTGAGATCTGAATCAACGACCGACTAGCAAATTGGTGCAGCTCTAGCTCATATCACTGTAGCCTCGCCTTACCATCTAATAAGAAGGTAGCTATAGTGACTTTCTGCCACTCCTCTATTTCATTTGTCGTCAGGATTCTCTTTATTCTTGAGAGCCAATCTTCAGCTTGTGTAGGGGTTCCAATACTCACACACACACGTGGATTGAAAATCATTACGTGTTTCAATTGCTTTTCTGTCGCTCGTATTGCGGTCATTAGCTCAATTACCACTTGTCTTACCACCACATATTCAACTACGCCATCCGGTTCCTAAGCCACTGATGGGTAGGAGGTTGTTCTTGCCCTCCTGTTTGCGCATTGATTAATGCGAACACGACTTCAACAACAAACCATATAGTTTCCACAGAAGGAGGAGGTGTTGGCACCTCAGTTGGCGCATTACTCTCCGCCGAGTGCTGGGGTTCCAGCTGCCCCGCACAACTTCTCGTTGCCTATAATCGTGGAACACACAATTAAGAAACGTATAATATTGCCAGAAGTAATTATAGGAACATGCAAGTTCATTCAACATGTGTATTTTCATTCCTAAGTGGACATTCATGGGTTCATTCATGTTATAACTGTAACACACATACACGTGCTCACCACCCCTTAAAAGAATTCGACCATGAATTTGAATAAGAAAGACCAACACTAGAAGCTGATACCAAATTGTTATACCTCCATCCGTCACATAAAATATAACAGAGGGTCCGACAAGGGCCCCATGTCATATTCCACAGAAAGTCGACAGAGTTACTCATTGAAACCATGTTATCTTATACACATCCTATGTAACATCCCATTTCCGGCTAGGCCCCTAGGAGTCGGTTGGTCGTGACAGAACCCTAGGAAGCCTAAAAATTGAAATCAATCGACCGAGATTTCGGGTCACGGGTTGGTCACGCCCGTGACCGACCCGTCACGCCCGTGACCTGGGGCGTGACTCCTTCGACGATCGTCGATCCCAGGGAGACGATCGTCGGGCGCAGAATTTTCAACCCGGCCCTGTCACGCCCGTGACCCAGGTGTCACGCCCGTGATATAGGGCGTGACCACGTTCAACGATCGTCGATTTCAGTTCGACGGTCGTCGACCCAGAATTGGCCACACGGGCCTGTCACGCCCGTGAACCACAATGTCACGCCCGTGACATAGGGCGTGACCACATTCGACGATCGTCGATTTCAGTTCGACGGTCGTCGACCCAGAATTGGCCACACGGGCCTGTCACGCCCGTGACCCAGGTGTCACGCCCGTGACCACCCTTCGACGATCGTCGATCTCAGTTCGACGATCGTCGAACCCAGAATTGGCTATCCGGGCCTGTCACGCCCGTGACCTATGTGTCACGCCCGTGACAAAGGCCGAAATGTCAGCCAGACTGGAAATTTCGGTAACCGACGTTGTAATCAATTCGGATTATGGGAAGTTACACCAGGAGTATTTATGGGCCGTTTCCTACTTTAATTATTTAAATAAATAAGGAAAATGTTAGTCCAATAGGAAATTGCCACCTGGCAAACATCTCTTCGTTTCCAGCAATTCAATTACCAGCATCATAACCGAAACATTATTAAGAAGAAATATTAATGGCCGTGAACGTTTCAACCTTTCCCCTCCCTCCTTTCTTCCCTTTAAAAAAGGCTCCCTAGACTCAGAGATGGAGTTTCCACCCTTACCTGACGGATTTGGAGCTTGTACGGTGCTGTAGAAAAATTCCGACGACGCCACCACCGCGCCATGACAGTCCAACGTCCATCTCGCCGTCAAACCATGAATAAGGTCCTCCTCTACTCTTTCTTCTATGGATAGATCTTAGAAATCATTAGGAGAGATATCGGGCTCAAAAGAGCCGGATCGGGTGAGCGTTTCCATGCTTTTCCGAAATTTGCATGGTGGCGGGTTCGCCGGAAGCCGCCTCTCCGGCGGCCGTGCCGCCGCCCGACGATAGCCCTCACCTCAACAGAGGTGGTGGTGGTGGTCACTATATGGTACTTGGTTCATGATGGTTTTAGGTCACTATATAGCTTATATAATTTTCTTGGGATTTTTGGATAAATATTTACAGTACTTCCTTCATGATATAGTAAAAGTGGCCTAAAATGATAAATTAGGAAATATAGGCATAAACATCTCTGGAATTTCTCAAAACTTGGAATTGCTTTTTAAATGTCTCATATGATTTTTACTGACTTTATGACGATTTATTAAAGACTAATTAGTGCACTACATGTTCATACAAGGGCAGTCGGGATCCTAGAATAAATAAATTAAATGCCAAATGAAATAGGAAAATTATTAATTTCTGGATTTAGACTATTTAGGTCATGGTAGACCTCCAGTAAATATTATATGGGATTTGGAAGACAGTTGGGAGTACCACCCCTTGCATACCTCATAAAGATTAGGACGGTCTGCATTTAGTAAAACTGCAGAAGCGGAGCTAGAGTGGGTAATGAACTTGGAGATGGAGTTTTGATAGTTTGCTGGTTTGGACAGGATGAGTTAAATCAAGTTCATTAATTGGATGCCAGGATGGATAGGGTGTGAGATTGACTAGCGATAGGTAGTGTTCAGGTTCAACGGAAGACCGTCCTCCCCGAGAAGAGGAAGAGTCAAGCCACCCTAGGAATAGCCCACTGTAATGCGAGAAGGGAATGGGTTAAGGGAACCAATCAAGTATAATAAGTGCCTTGGAAAGGGAGTTTTGGGATTCACCCCATCATAGCTCCTAGTACCGCTGCGAGCCCTTCACCGGGTAACCCTCGGGAAGTCCAAGGTTAACCTTAAATCTTAGGAATAAAATGATCAAGAGTAATCCTAATAATAGTTATACCTCACACCTACACTTGTACACATAGGAAGAAAAATTGGCTGGAATGGGTAGAGTAGGTCCATAGTCTAAGGGCCTACTAGTAATGACTATGGTTTGGTTGGTAATTGGGAAGTCCAGGGAGCAGGATGCTCGGGGACATGATATAGGCTTAGTAGCCTAGAGAGCTGGAGGCTCGGTAATATGAGAACTTGTACAAATATATTT
Organism: Platanthera zijinensis; assembly: GCA_039513925.1. Taxonomy (NCBI): domain Eukaryota; kingdom Viridiplantae; phylum Streptophyta; class Magnoliopsida; order Asparagales; family Orchidaceae; genus Platanthera; species Platanthera zijinensis. The sequence continues at coordinate 128,507,165 of CM077088.1, read as the reverse complement.
GTCATGGTTGCATGTGCATGTAAGTGGTGGGTCATCGGTACTAGGCGATCGATCACACCGACAGCGGTATGTTGACTCGGCGAAAAGCCTGGTGGGTACAACCAGCAATAATACGCGGATACTCTAGGTTGTGTTCTTCTAGGGGCGTATGGAAGGGCTAGGCCTGGTAGTGTGGTTACCCGTCTAGGAGTGGGGGGCCCGACTCACTGTCTCCGTTTGCCACAGCGGAGGTTCCTGGGGGTGAAGCTAGCCTCCCGAACAGGGGGAACTAAAGGTCTGTGCGCATAGAGTCGTGTGGGTGTGTTGCACTTGCTTGTGCATTTCATAGCATAATTGTGTGTCATAGCATAAACATGCCACCTAACGTATAAAATGGTATGGGACATTTTATACGATAGGCCCTGCAAAACGACCCCTTGGTCTATAGGGGTAATCCCTATAAATCAATGGTTATATTTCTTGTGCTTTTACTTTTGCTACTCCTTGATGTTTGATAACCGACACCCCAACGTATAAGTGGTATGGGACACTCTATACGATGGGAGCCCTGCAAAAGATCCCTCGGCTTATGCGCTTCCACGCATAAGTTAAGGTTACATTTCTTACTTTCTGTTTCTATCTTATTTACTATAGAATTGCTAGCGTAGGTCCACTGTCACCTGTTTATTTGACTTACTCTCCACCTTCATGCCCTTTCCTTTCTTCCTCTCCTCTCGATACCTAGGAGCCATGGGGGAAGGGGTAGGGGATGATAGGGTTTAGTCTTTATGACTAACGGTTTTCGAACCACAACATTTTAGGTGTACCATATGGAAGGGTCACGGCTATTGCAGTTCCTGACAGAGTTGGCCCCACGACCGTGTTACCATTGTCACCAGCCGGGTCATACACGGGTCAAATGCCCCTTGATGGGTGGGACCCCACCAGCTCAGCAGCCAGGAGGCCGAAGACGTAGACGCAGACGTGGATCGCGAGGCGGCGACGGCAGGCCGAAAAGGAAGAAGCACCCAGAGATGCAGCAACAACAGAGTACAGAGTCGGTGGAGATGGGCCAGTCCAGCTTGGGTGCTCTCGGTTCAATGACGGTTTCGGTGACGCTTTGTTTTGGTTTTTGCTTCCGCGAGTGACTTGTAGTGAGGATGTGATGTACCGGGCATAAGCCCGTATTTGCAGTACTCTGATATATTGTGGACACTCCCTTCGTGGAGATTTATTTATATACATGTGGTTATTGTGGACTTGCTCTTACTTATTATGCTACTATTCTACGATCGAAAAAGGGCTGGCAGAATTGGCGTTTTGTAGTGGCGACCTTCCCGTGAGTCGGTGCCACCGCAAAGCGGCAATTCTGGGCTAAGACCCCGGTGTTAAAAAGAAAAAAAAGGGGGTCTTACAAGTGGTATCATAGCAGACCTCGATCGAAAAAGTAGCAGTCCACTAACCCTGGGTCACCCCCGCTCGAGTTTAGTTTGGGGACAAACTAAGCAGCGGAAGCAGTGGTGTGCCCATAAGGGAAATCACATGTGAAAGTCCACTTCATCGTTAATTAGAATCCTTCTTTGTAGCCTGTGGCCTACCCTGCCCCCAGCAGGGAACACCTCCGGCTGCGAAGATCTCATCTTATCATCCTCTAACCAAAGATTTAGACTCAACCAACTAGGACCCGTGACTAACCAGGACAATCTATAGTATGCCCTAGTTCAAATAGACCTTGGGTATGAATTTGGTTAAGGTAAGGAGATACCCAAAGAAAATAAAGGAGGAGTTTAGCACGGGAATTACTACCTAAGACGTAAAACTCTGGTGTCCCTACTATCCCAATCAACGATTATTCGAAGCGGTAGACTACTTTAAGGAGAATTGAGACCAATAACACATTAGCAGAATGGTAAAATACAAGTAGTATGAACCCTCAATACCGGTAATAAAATTACCTGGAGGCAACCACCGAGACAACACTGAGGTTCGGGTAGGAACTCAAGTTCGAAGATACCCATTTGGGATTGGGAACATTTTGACCCGGATAAAGTTGTCGTAAATGTGACTCAGAGAGTTTAAAGTATGGAGTATATTAACGAGTTTCAGGGTGGAACCCCAAGTCGAAGATTGATGCCCTAGAAATTGTGCACCCAACTAGGACGGATATAACACGGTAATATCAAAGATACTTAGCCCAAGGAAGATAGGGGCCTATCCTTTGTTTATTGGGGGCTTATCTTTTGTTTATTGGGCAAATAGGATTGACTTAGGTTTCCTTAGCCCGAATTCAGGAATGTGGCGTAACAAACCTAGTGAGATTGAATTTGACATAATTCGACGTTGTTCGGGCGAAGATAAGACTAGATCGCTATGTTATATCATCGGAAGTACGATGACTCTAGGAAACTACACGATGTGAGCAAACAATATATTGAAAGACGGATACCTTAAATATAACCCGTAAGGTTGAGTTGATTGATTTCGGGCGTACTCGAAGGAATAGGACAATGATCGTGTGGAGATTGTATAGATCTGTTGCCTACACACACAAATGAGAAATTAAATTACCGAAAGTGTGGTGTATCTCAGAACATTTACCCCCTGGAGTGAATAAAAGTGTCATGGATTTTGTGATGCACGATGAGGTCCTTCAGTTGTTGAAGGCTAAGTGAAAGAATTTTGGGGAAACTATTACAGCCACTGCCCGAGATATAATGGAAGTACGAGGGTATAATTAGAGATTTCATACACAGGATTCGTCGTCCCCACCCCAGGCACAATGGTAAAGGGAGCGTCGAGGATAGACTGGACGAGGTAGTTGGCGTCACCTCGACCCAAAAGAAAACTCTTGTGGGTGTTTCATAAGAATGGTGAGTAGCTGTTCGTTAGCACGGGGTGCCCAAGACGATTGTGTTGAATCGGTCAGTCAACTTGGAGCCTATCAAGATCGATGACACGACAGTGCAGGTCTTGCGACGGAAGAAGGTTCCGTTAGTCAGGGTTCTGTGGAACAATCATGGACAGGAGGAGCATACATGGGAGCCACAGGACTTGATGCGACAAAGGTATCCAGAACTTTTTGGTCGGGTATACCTCACAAACCCCTCTGGACAATCAATCTGCGTTACTATTTTAAACCAATAAGACCGAAAATTTCAAGAATAGGGGCTAATCCTTTGTTAATTGGGGTGCATACCTTGACAATTGGACGAATGGGTCTTAGAATCAAAACTGCACACTGTAAACGTAACGCAGAGATGTAGATCTTTCAACTTTCATGGGATGTTACAAGCTTCCTTTTTCCGATTAGAGTCTCGTAGGCTTAACCTTGATTTCGGGGACGAAATCTTTGTTTTGTTTATTGGGATTTGTAACATCCCATTTCCGGCTAGGCCCCTAGGAGTCGGTTGGTCGTGACAGAACCCTAGGAAGCCTAAAAATTGAAATCAATCGACCGAGATTTCGGGTCACGGGTTGGTCACGCCCGTGACCGACCCGTCACGCCCGTGACCTGGGGCGTGACTCCTTCGACGATCGTCGATCCCAGGGAGACGATCGTCGGGCGCAGAATTTTCAACCCGGCCCTGTCACGCCCGTGACCCAGGTGTCACGCCCGTGACATAGGGCGTGACCACGTTCGACGATCGTCGATTTCAGTTCGACGGTCGTCGACCCAGAATTGGCCACACGGGCCTGTCACGCCCGTGACCCACAATGTCACGCCCGTGACATAGGGCGTGACCACGTTCGACGATCGTCGATTTCAGTTCGACGGTCGTCGACCCAGAATTGGCCACACGGGCCTGTCACGCCCGTGACCCAGGTGTCACGCCCGTGACCACCCTTCGACGATCGTCGATCTCAATTCGACGATCGTCGAACCCAGAATTGGCTATCCGGGCCTGTCACGCCCGTGACCTATGTGTCACGCCCGTGACAAAGGCCGAAATGTCAGCCAGACTGGAAATTTCGGTAACCGACGTTGTAATCAATTCGGATTATGGGAAGTTACACCAGGAGTATTTATGGGCCGTTTTCTACTTTAATTATTTAAATAAATAAGGAAAATGTTAGTCCAATAGAAAATCGCCACCTAGCAAACATCTCTTCGTTTCCAGCAATTCAATTACCAGCATCATAACCGAAACGTTATTAAGAAGAAATATTAATGGCCGTGAACGTTTCAACCTTTCCCCTCCCTCCTTTCTTACCTTTAAAAAAGGCTCCCTAGACTCAGAGATGGAGTTTCCACCCTTACCCGACGGATTTGGAGCTTGTACGGTGCTGTAGAAGAATTCCGACGACGCCACCACCGCGCCATGACAGTCCAACGTCCATCTCGCCGTCAAACCATGAATAAGGTCCTCCTCTACTCTTTCTTCTATGGATAGATCTTAGAAATCATTAGGAGAGTTATCGGGATCAAAAGAGCCGGATCGGGTGAGCGTTTCCATGCTTTTCCGAAATTTGCATGGTGGCGGGTTCGCCGGAAGCCGCCTCTCCAGCGGCCGTGCCACCGCCCGACGATAGCCCTCACCTCAACAGAGGTGGTGGTGGTGGCCGGCCAGGGAGATGGCTGGATGGCCGGGAAATAGATTTGGAAAAGCTACAGGAAAATAAGTTTTCAGGCCTCTGGTTTCGGGCTGTAGAAGAAGATGAACAGTGCCATTAATTAGATTCTATTTTTAAAACAATTTCTGAATGAAATTATCTGTCAATTTAAGTAATTTGGGAAAAATACTTAGAGGCTCCTACAGGAAAAATGGTCAACATAGAAAAGGTAGCCCTTGAAGTCCATTTTAATTTAAAATTGATTTCACTCGATTTGGAGTCCTGGTTAGACCACAGCACCCTTTTCGGTGAGGTCTGTCCATAGGGCTGTCTTGACCTTAGACAAATTCCCCACTCCGATCCAGTCATCAAAATGACTTGAAATTTGGGGTGTGGCCTATTCTTACTTATATCTAAGGGCTATCTAAAAATGAGAATTTTTGGAGAATGTTTGTCTATAGTTTTTAGAAAAATTCAATAATCCTAGCTTAATTTAATTAGATGGCTAAATGACTTCCAAACCCTCCCAAATTTTGGTGAGGGGTCCCTGGGTTTATCATAAGGTTCTGGTAAAATTTCATCTCATTTGGAGATGTTTTAAGTAGGGTTGGGTTCAACCCAAGGATGATCCTTATAGGATAATTTAGGATCAAACACCCCCTTGGTGTTTGAGTGGCCATATCGCTTCCATAGGGGCTGATATTTTGGTCACTGACTTTTTGGGCATGACACACCCTCCAAGGGAGTTTGGAGCGATTTGGTGTAGGGTAGCCCTAGAACCCTAGGGTAGGTCCCTAAATGGGGATTTGTAGGGTTGTGAAGGTCATGGGGTCAAATGACCTTGGACTGACTTGAAATTTGGTGGAGAGAACCAAAGGACCAGTATAGTTCCCTGGACAAAATTTTAGGGTATTTGGAGACCTTTAGCCCACCTAAAACCCTAACCCTAGTTTAGGTCACCAACCTTCACTTGAATTATTAAGCTATTAAATGAACTACAAATCAAGCAAAAATTTGGGTAGAGTGAGGTTATGGTCCAAGTAGATATAATATAATTTTGTTGAGATTTTTGGATTAATTTATACAGTACTTCATTTACAACTCTAATGGTGCACTAGATATTTATTTTGATGATTATGGAATTGCTGTTAACTAGAATATTATGAAATCTTGGATTAGGGCATCTTATAGCATATTATATCTTCTGTAATTTTCTTGGAAATTTTATCTAAATATTTTTGGTACTTTATTCTTTAATGTGCTAAATGTGATATACAGTCAAAAATACAAATAGTGCCCAATTATTGATTGGAAAATTATGAAATTTGATCAGTGGGTGTTTCAAATTATGATAGTTACCTAGTAATTTTCTCTGGAATTTTTGATGGATAAAAACAGTACCTCCTTCATTAAGTTATGAAAATTAGTATCTTACTTTAAAATAAATTCAGAGTTCAAATGATAGAGAAAAATTATGGTACTTGGTTCATGATGGTTTTAGGTCACTATATAGCTTATATAATTTTCTTGGGATTTTTGGATAAATATTTACAGTACTTCCTTCATGATATAGTAAAAGTGGCCTAAAATGATAAATTAGGAAATATAGGCATAAACATCTCTGGAATTTCTCAAAACTTGGAATTGCTTTTTAAATGTCTCATATGATTTTTACTGACTTTATGATGATTTATTATAGACTAATTAGTGCACTACATGTTCATACAAGGGCAGTCGGGATCCTAGAATAAATAAATTAAATGCCAAATGAAATAGGAAAATTATTAATTTCTGGATTTAGACTATTTAGGTCATGGTAGACCTCCAGTAAATATTATATGGGATTTGGAAGACAGTTGGGAGTACCACCCCTTGCATACCTCATAAAGATTAGGACGGTCTGCGTTTAGTAAAACTGCAGAAGCGGAGCTAGAGTGGGTAATGAACTTGGAGATGGAGTTTTGATAGTTTGCTGGTTTGGACAGGATGAGTTAAATCAAGTTCATTAATTGGAAGCCAGGATGGATAGGGTGTGAGATTGACTAGCGATAGGTAGTGTTCAGGTTCAACGGAAGACCGTCCTCCCCGAGAAGAGGAAGAGTCAAGCCACCCTAGGAATAGCCCACTGTAATGCGAGAAGGGAATGGGTTAAGGGAACCAATCAAGTATAATAAGTGCCTTGGAAAGGGAGTTTTGGGATTCACCCCATCATAGCTCCTAGTACCACTGCGAGCCCTTCACCGGGTAACCCTCGGGAAGTCCAAGGTTAACCTTAAATCTTAGGAATAAAATGATCAAGAGTAATCCTAATAATAGTTGTACCTCACACCTACACTTGTACACATAGGAAGAAAAATTGGCTGGAATGGGTAGAGTAGGTCCATAGTCTAAGGGCCTACTAGTAATGACTATGGTTTGGTTGGTAATTGGGAAGTCCAGGGAGCAGGATTCTCGGGGACATGATATAGGCTTAGTAGCCTAGAGAGCTGGAGGCTCGGTAATATGAGAACTTGTACAAATATATTTGTCATGGTTGCATGTGCATGTAAGTGGTGGGTCATCGGTACTAGGCGATCGATCACACCGACAGCGGTACGTTGACTCGGCGAAAAGCCTGGTGGGTACAACCAGCAATAATACGCGGATACTCTAGGTTGTGTTCTTCTAGGGGCGTATGGAAGGGCTAGGCCTGGTAGTGTGGTTACCCGCCTATGAGTGGGGGGCCCGACTCACTATCTCCGTTTGCCACAGCGGAGGTTCCTGGGGGTGAAGCTAGCCTCCCGAACAGGGGGAACTAAAGGTCTGTGCGCATAGAGTCGTGTGGGTGTGTTGCACTTGCTTGTGCATTTCATAGCATAATTGTGTGTCATAGCATAAACATGCCACCTAACATATAAAATGGTATGGGACGTTTTATACGATAGGCCCTGCAAAACGACCCCTTGGTCTATAGGGGTAATCCCTATAAATCAATGGTTATATTTCTTGTGCTTTTACTTTTTCTACTCCTTGATGTTTGATAACCGACACCCCAACGTATAAGTGGTATGGGACACTCTATACGATGGGAGCCCTGCAAAAGATCCCTCGGCTTATGCGCTTCCACGCATAAGTTAAGGTTACATTTCTTACTTTCTGTTTCTATCTTATTTACTATAGAATTGCTAGCGTAGGTCCACGGTCACCTGTTTATTTGACTTACTCTCCACCTTCATGCCCTTTCCTTTCTTCCTCTCCTCTCGGTACCTAGGAGCCATGGGGGAAGGGGTAGGGGATGATAGGGCTTAGTCTTTATGACTAACGGTTTTCGAACCACAACATTTTAGGTGTACCATATGGAAGGGTCACGGCTATTGCAGTTCCTGATAGAGTTGGCCCCACGACCGTGTTACCATTGTCACCAGCCGGGTCATACACGGGTCAAATGCCCCTTGATGGGTGGGACCCCACCAGCTCAGCAGCCAGGAGGCCGAAGACGTAGACGCAGACGTGGATCACGAGGCGGCGACGGCAGGCCGAAAAGGAAGAAGCACCCAGAGATGCAACAACAACAGCGTATAGAGTCGGTGGAGATGGGCCAGTCTAGCTTGGGTGCTCTCGGTTCAATGACGGTTTCAGTGACGCTTTATTTTGGTTTTTGCTTCCGCGAGTGACTTGTAGTGAGGATATGATGTACCGGGCATAAGCCCGTATTTGCAGTACTCTGATATATTGTGGACACTCCCTTCGTGGAGATTTATTTATATACATGTGGTTATTGTGGACTTGCTCTTACTTTTTATGCTACTATTCTGCGATCGAAAAAGGGCCGGCAGAATTGGCGTTTTGTAGTGGCGACCTTCCCATGAGTCGGTGCCACCGCAAAGCGGCAATTCTGGGCTAAGACCCCTGTGTTAAAAAGATAAAAAGGGGGTCTTACATCCTAACACAGAGCGCATTTTAACGGAAGCATTTTAACATGCAAAACCCATATACCAGAAATGTTCACTATATATATATATATATATATGTATGAATGAATGATAAAACTAGATACACCAAATGTTCTGGCCTTAAGGCCTTACAACTGTTTCCTTTATAAAAAGGGTTTTCATACATCTGCACGCAGGCCGGCCACACATGAGAAATAATAAATGTTCGCCTTTGGGCCTTTGAGGACCAGCCAATTGCAGCATAAAGTCTTCAACCCACTAATTTCCACTTGGTTCTCCACTACCCGCATAGCACGACCCACCGAAATGTGGAAAACAAAGCAATGATCAGCATTAGCTGAATAATTTATAACGACCCCACCCCTCACTCGGGGCAACGATTCTCCTTCCTTACAAGCAGCAGCATATATATCTTTTGGCAAATAATAGCGTGCACTTAAGCACCATTCTCCACAGACGCATGCTCGATCGTCCACACGCCCCATACATTCAGGGAACATTCTCGGTGTACCGGTCTTCACGGGTCCCACCACCATCCACAGTCCCAGACTTGATGATATACTTGAGCATTCTAGTCTTTCTGGCTCGGGTCCTAAGACTCTCATTATGCCAATGATGAAAGCCAGCTACTTTAGGCGATCTTGTCCGAACGACATAACGCATGTACAGTTCAGCCATAGCCCATTGCTCAAATCGCCATGCCAATGCCGATAGTCACAGCCATCATGGCAAACGATAAGATGCGGGTCATCCTTCCCTTACTCTTTCGGATCTCTGGCATTTTTTGATGCAGGCCCTTGGTTTCGATGAGTTAAACTACACGTTCTTTGGTACGGTAATAAAAAATAAATACGTCGCGTGCGGTTTCTCTAATTATCACTATCAATTATGCAAGCAATTAATGACATAATTTTCAACATCAAACAATGCAAAAGGACGCTACCCCTTTTATAGATTGAACAAGGGGTAAAGGCCAATGTTCGCTCAAGCGAATGAGACCTACCCGATCCGGACAATTAGCAATCCAAATTAAAATTATACACAATATTCACCATTCCAATAAGAGAAAATCAGGACTAAATTAGTGAATTAAAATTAAGTCCAAATCATTCCCAAAATTAATTAATATGGGGGTATACCAAATCCCTTGAACGCAAGGGGAAATCAAGGGTGACGAACCCGATTTCTTCTAATGTTTACGATATCTACCCGCTCCAATTATACGAGAATATTCGGAAGAAAAACATGCTTTAAATTTAGATTTTAATTAGCATGATTTCAATATAAATCAGGACAATTAACTAGCCTTCTAATTCCAGAAAAAACTCACAAATAATATAGAAGAAATGACACAAAAGTGGTGTAGGATTCATTACCCAAACCCAAGAAGTCTATCCACAAGATGAGTGGAGGAATCACACACGATGGTGGTTGATTTTCTATTTCCACGCAAACCCACGGATCCGCTCCGGACGATGAAGACGCTAGCCATTCTTCCTTTTGCAAAACCCTAGGAGAGGGAGAAATCCATGAATGATAATATATAAGGAAAGAGGAGAGAGAAAAGGTGGTATCCTATTTCTATCAAGGGGTTGCTCGGTTTTTTTTGGAGGGTGAAAGTTGTCTTGGTTTTTGGAGGGGGAGAGGGAGGTGTCCGAGAGACGTAAAAGGAGGGAGAGGAGGTGGAGGCTTGGACTTGTCCGAGATTTGAGGGTGGTGGTCGCCAGACGTTTTGGAGGGAGTTAGGGCTCGGGTTAGAAAATAGGGAGGGGTGTCCGAGGTTAGCAAAGGAGGAGGAGGAGGAGAAGGAGGAGGAGAGGAGGCCAGGAAATAGATAGAGGAGGGAGAGGTGGCCGAATAGAGAGAGGGAGAGGAGGGAGATATGGCCGACGGCCAAAGAGAGGGGAGGATGAGGGTAGCCGAAATTTAGTGAGGAGGAGGAGAGGAGAGGAGGAGGGGAAATCTCAAGCAAGATTAGGGTTTTCAATTCTCATTCATTCTCTTCAAATTTCTTCATAAGCTTGTCTATATATATCCTACACCACTCAATCTCCACCCTTGAAAATTAAATACTCTTGATGGTTATATGCACCCATCTTACATATGAAATGAAATAATTAAAAACAACACATGATGGTTATAAGCACCCATGATAATACATGAAATAAAAATACATGAAATAAACTCTTAAACTAAAAATTGCTTAAAACATAAAATTGATAAAATATAAATGATAAAATATATATTTATAATTATGTAATTTATAATTATATATTTTATTTATTGGCAGAGGCAGTCGTCGAGCAAAACATGTAGCGGCAGTGGTGTTGGTGAAGAAATGTTGTTGTAGACTCCCATCTTCGAGCTTGCGGCAACAACTATCCCAATCCACGAACTCTCTATGACAGGATCCACGGCCGCGTCAACATCGTTTCCATCAATCCTCCCCCACTCAAAATTAATCAACGCCGATGAGTGGCCCGTGAGGGGAGAAAAGTCAGAAGCAGCAGCAACAAGGGGCAAATCTGGCCCCGCTATCCATGTCGTAGTAGTATGTACATCCATCAGCACGGAGAACCTGTCTGGCAAAGAAAAAACAAAACTTCCGAGGAAACTCGAAAGGGTGTCAAGCAAAAGAAATAAAACTTGAATCTTACCATCCAGTTCAAGAACCATGGAATGAATGTGGGAAATAGACATGACCGAACTAACACTCCCCATCCCAAGAGAACATATAGTGGTAGAGAAGAACGACGAAGAAAAGCCACTCAGGTGGAATAGAGACGTACAATAAAAAGTCCGGAAACTTGAAATAAAGTGAAACACCATGTGCTATATAAAAACTTGAAATAAAAGCATGAAATCTGATGTTCTTCATAATCATGGATGGGTCGGTGTTCCTACGTATTAATTTATTAACAGAGCCAGAAGCCATTTGCTCGGTGACGGACTAGACTAAACAAAAATCACTAAATCTAGCGTCGTACGATCTCAGAAAGGAGTGGAAATGCGTACAACATAACTTAAAATGAATCACTAACGTGCAAGATACATGAGGAGAGAATCCATGTGCTACATGACTAGACCCAAATGCGGAGGATAAGGGGGTTAAGTCAGGTGGCACAGGAGCCTTATAATCAGAGATGAATTTAATGGGATCTAAAACCACAGTCTTAATTTTACCCTTAATATTCTTACGCTTGGCATAGAGATATGCCAAGGTGAACCACTCATCATAAACAATTGAATTGTATGCTCCTGGCTATGAAAAGATGTACGAGCGATACAACTTAAGGGACCTAACTAAAGCCACTAACGTGAGGAAATGAGGGTCATCAAAAGGAGGTGGGTAAATGCGTGCGACCGGGTGTGGTATATAAGTATGTACAAGGGACACAACAACCAGAGGCACAATTACCAAAGAATCAGAATCATTCGTAATAGAGGTCGAAACTATAGTCGGACACGCAGAAAAATGAGATGTAAAAAGTGATGCGTAGTCATGTCTATGACGTGCGGTGAAAAGTCCAAATACTAGTGCGCCCAACATAGTGATATCTATATGCTGATACAATGCCAATATAGGAACTAATAAAGTGGGCGTGACATAAAAACTCGGACTAGGTCTACCGGTTCCACGTCCTAAAAAGTCAACTAATGTGGGCAAATAAATAGGGGGAAGGGTAAGTAAAATCAAACCCATTATAAAATCTGAATCAGTATTGATTTCACCCAATGGTGACAACTTAAAAGAACTCTCATCCGGGTGTACTGTCACAACCCACATTTTCTCCGAATTTAGGAATTATCAGAGTATGAGAAAACACACGTCATGTGCCACGCAAAACGAAACTATCACAATAACTACTCTTACGTTACTACCTTAACACAACATAAAACACTCATGCCCACATAACCCGCGCAATGAAGCCAACTAAATACTGGAGCAGAAGAAAAATATATACAGAGCGCACAATCAGTGGCGCACGACCAGTGGTCGTGCGCACTCATTGGCTGATGATCGTGCGAAGTGAACCTGGAAAACCTGACAGAAAACTTAGCATCTGCGCACGATCAGTGGCGCACGACCGGTGGTCGTGCACACTATTTTCCAGTGCTCGTGCGATAACCGAGAAAAAACTTAGGAAAATAAATAAGTGGACGCGCACGAACATAGGCACACGACCAGTGGTCGTGCGCCCTAACGGTTGATGATCGTGCACGGTTAACCTGTACCGTTTGGTAATTCCCGAACGACACCGGAACGCGCACACGACCCACGCAACTGCAGTAGTAGCAGGAAACCTCCAACGACGCGCACCACTACCATACAAACTATGCCTAAACATTCGAGACGGAAAAAAGAGAGATAAAAACGTTAGAAGCAAGTAGGATCTATGAACAAAGAAAACAATTTGGCAAGGGCAAGAACACCACTTGCCTCGATTTCCGGTGAAGCTTGGTCGACTTTCCCTTCTCTTCACCTGCACTAGAAGGAGCAGCATCAAAAGAACACCTAACAAACAAACCCGAACTTTAATGGCGGAAACCTAAAACCAAAAATTCCAATCCTCCTAAAACTCCACGAAAATTGAATATCTTACCGTCGAAACGAAGATCTAAGAGAGAGCAAGACAACACCGCTTTCAGAATCTAAATCCGTCCACGAACACTCCCGAAATCACCGTCCGAAGGGGGTAGCAGGAACAGTGGATTTCTCCTCTGTTTTCCGCGAACAAAGCAGGTGACGGTTTCTATCTTTTGGGAAGAAGAAGAAGAAAAGAAGTGGGCCACCACTTCTAGACAAGCTTTTATACTAAAGCTTGACACACTGTTTCGGCAAAAACCGAAACTAAGCCGCCTATTTTCTTAAAAATAAGAGAATTCAAAAAGACAAGCCAATACAAGGCTGCCACCTAAGTAGGAAATAATTGTTGAATAATTTCAGCCGCAGGAACCAACGCTTTAGCCCATAACTGAAGGTTCAAGACAAGCCTATTCAAATTAAATAAAATACATATACTATTAGCACACCAAAAACGACGCAAAAACCGAATTACCTCGGAATTCGACGAAATTCGCACCGTAGCTAAATACCCACGCTACGAACACAACGACGAAGTTGAAATTAACTTTCGACGAACAGAACTCGAGTTATACCCATATAAAGCCAAACACAAACATCCCCCCCGAGAGGCCACACCGGGTCACCCAAAACGACTCGGCTTGCTAGGGAGATCTTTCCAACAGGCTACAAAATAGGGCACTCAGTTCTAAGGAGCTAAACCACACTCCACAAATGGCACAAGCCACGGAAACGCGTCACCGTAACGCCAAACGAGAATAAAAATAATCGCAGAAAAAATTGGGGGCGTTACAGTCACTTCCCCTAAAAGAAAGTTTCGTCCCGAAACTTTACGCACAACACTTCTACTAAAGAAGGAAAAGTAACAAATAGGAGTTACAAGAAGGGAAACATACCGATCAAATCAGGGAAACAGGTGAGGGTAATCCTTCCTCATGGCCGACTCTAGCTCCCAAGTCGCTCTCTCCAAATCCTGATTCTTCCATAGAACTTTCACCATCGGAATGGACTTCTTTCGCAGCACCCATTCCTGAGTATCCAAAATACGGACCGGCACCTCAACAAAAGAGAGGTTGGGCTCCAACTAGGGCACAATGTCCAAGACCTGCCCACTGCTGCGCACACACTTCCGCAATTGGCTTACATGAAAAACATTATGAACACCTGGGAAGTTTGCTGGCAAATCCAATCTATACGCTGACACGCCAATCCGCTCCAAAATCTCAAACGGGCCCACATACCTTGGGTCCAATTTCCGATTCTTACCAAACCTCTTTACACCCACCATCGGGGAAACCTTGAGAAATACAAGGTCCCCTACAGAAAACTCCAAGGCAGACCTACGCCGATTGGCATTCTTCTCGTACGTCTCCAGAGCTATACGAAGCTTCTCCCGAATAAGCTTCACTGCGACTTCCATTTCTTCCAGCGCATCAGGACCGAACAAAGGCCTCTCACCAGCCTCAGCCCAAAACAACGGAGTTCTGCAGCACCTCCCATACAAGGCTTCGAACGGAGCCATCTGCAAACTTTCCTGATAACTGTTGTTGTATGCAAATTCCATAAGTCGCAGCCGCTCATCCCACGCTCCACCATGGTCTAAAATGTAGCATCGGATCATATCCTCAACTATCTGGTTCACCCGCTCCGTATGCCCATTGGTCTGTGGGTGGTAAGCAGTAAAATATCTCAGATCCGTACCCAAACCCTCCTACAGACTCTGCCAAAAATGAGAAGTAAACTGGGAGTCTCGATCAGAAATGATGCTAACCGGCACACCGTGGAGTCGGATGACTTCATTCAAGTACAACTCCGCTATCTTCTTCATCGGGAAATCAATCTTATATGGCACGAAGTGAGCACACTTTGTCAATCTATCCACTATAACCCAAACAGAATCAAATCCCCTCGGGGATTTCGGTAAGCCCGTAATGAAGTCCATAGATATACTTTCCCACTTCCAAGTCGGGATCTCGAACTGGGTCAACTTGCCACCAGGCCTTCCATGATCGGCCTTCACACGCTTGCAAGTGAGGCGCTCAGCAACAAAACAGGCTATATCACATTTCATGCCATACTACCATGTAATTTGCTTTAAGTCACGATACATCTTCGTAGATCCTGGATGGTAGGCAACGCTGGATCCATGAGCCTCTCTGCAAATCACACTTCTAATGTCCCCAACAGCGGGGATGCAAAACCTGCCGCGGTACTTCAAAGTACCCGCATCATCGATAGCAAAATCTGGCAACTCCCCCTTCTTGGTCCTGGTGAATAAGCGTAAAAGATCCAGATCGTCCTTCTGGTGCAGTCTGGTCAAAGAAATCCAAGTCGGCTCTGCCACTGATAAACTACTCTACAAACCGCAGCATCCCACTGATATATCCATAAGGAGGAACTCCTCCACTAAACGATCGGCGAAGAGGTTAAAGATCTTTCCCGTCCTTCGGCTCAGAGCGTCGGCCACCACATTGGCCTTGCCTGGATGATACTGGATCTCTACATCATAATCGGCCACATACTCTAACCACCGCTGCTGGCGCAGATTCAACTCCTTTTGCGTGAACACGTACTTCAGGCTCTTATGGTCAGTGAAGATCTTGCACTGAGCCCCATAAAGTAGATGCCTCAACAATTTCAATGCATAGATTACCGCTGCAAACTCAAGGTCATGCGTAGGATAATTCTTCTCATGAGTCTTCAGTTGCCTTGACCCATAGGCAATCACCTTTCCAACCTGCATTAAAACGCATCCCAGATCTACATGCGAAGCATCCACGTATACATCATAATCCACACCCTCAGTAGGCAGGGACAGAACGGGAGCAGTGCACAATCTCTACTTTAGCTCCTGAAAGGCTTCTTCGCACTTCTCGCTCCAAACAAAAGCCACGTTCTTCTGAGTCAGCTTGGTCAAATGTGTAGCTAGGGAAGAGAAACCCTCCACGAACCTCCTGTAGTAGCCGACCAACCCTAGGAAACTCCTGATCTCCTTAGGCATATTTGGCCTACTCCAATCCATCACTGCTGCGATCTTTTCTAGGTCGACCGAGATCCCATCCTTGTTCACCACGTGGCCTAGAAATGAGACCTGAGGCAACAAAAATTCGCACTTGCTCAACTTGGCGAATAACTTGTGATTCCTCAACTCTGATAGAACCAAACGCAAATGCTGCTCGTGCTCCTCAGCACTGCGAGAATAAACTAATACGTCATCGATGAAGACCACCACGAACTTGTCTGACCCGGTTCATCATATCCATGAAGGCTGATGGTGCGTTGGTCAGACCAAACGACATCACAAAGAACTCAAAATGTCCATGCCTTGATCTAAATGCAGTCCGTGGAATATCTGCCTCACGGATCCTGAGCTGATGATAGCAAGAACGAAGATCGATCTTAGAGAACACCGTGCTACCGCGCAACTGGTCAAATAAGTCATCGATCCTCGGCAGAGGGTACCTGTTCTTAATTGTAACTTTGTTCAGCTCCCTATAGTCGATACAAAGCCGCATAGACCCATCTTTCTTTTTCACAAACAGTACAGGAGCACCCCAAGGCGACAAACTCTGCCTGATAAATCCTTTAGCCAACAGCTCATCCAACTGAACTCGCAACTCCTCTAACTCACGAGGGGCCATCCGGTACGGCGCCTTAGCAATAGGACGCGTACCCGGCTCTAAATCAATCACAAACTCAACATCCCGCTAGGGAGGAAGACCCAACAGATCATCCGGAAAAACATTGACGAAGCCACGAACAACTAGAATCTCCTCCAAGCGTGGTCCACTAACAGCGGTCTCAACCATCGAGACCAAACAAGCAAAACAATCCGAAAGAAACAGCTTCTGAGCACATACCGCAGAAATGACAGGAGAATCCTGACATAGATCAACATACACGCTGCTGGGCTGACCGTCGTCCCTGATGAAGTCCAAGCGCTTTCCTTTGCACTAAATGAATGCATCATACCTAGACAGCAAGTCCATGCCCAAAATAACATCGAAGTCCTCCAGATCAATCATCTTCAGGTCTGCCTTCGCAAGAAAGTCCCCCAACAAAACAGGGCAATCCAATATGCCCAAATCTGACAACACAGATTCACCAAAGGGGAACTTGACATGGAAGGTATCCCGAACTCGATCTAAAGTCAACCGATGTCGCTCCACAAAGGCTCTAGCCACGAACGAGTGGGTAGCGCCAGAGTAAAATAGAACACGCGCCCAGCGGTTCTTCACCTTAAATTTCCCTATAGGAGCATAGAAAACTAAGGAACTACCACAACAATACCGCAAACATTCAAGCAAAACAAGAACAAAACTTTCAGGCTGGAAAAAAACGATTAACCTGAGATGACCTAGGTCGAAGCTTGAGCCTCCTCAGAATAAATCACGTTCAGCTTTCCCTTTCCCTTGTCCACACGCTGAGGTGGAGGTAATGCCTGTAATGGAACTGCAGGAAGAGCTGGCTGAACCTGAGGACACCTAGCCTTGATGTGACCCTTCTGCCCACAATGAAAGCAGACTTTATCCTTGGACCAACACTGGGTCGCATCATGCCCGGGTCGCTTGCAAACAGAACAGGAGACATCTCTCCTAGGAGCACCCTGAATCGCATGAACCTGCTCCTTCCTCTGAGCTGCTGCCTTCTTGAAACATCTCTCGACAGGGTGGCCTGACCGGCCACAGACACTGCACACCACTTTGTTCTTCTTTCCCGGAGCAGCACCGGGTATCACGGGTTTCTTCTCATCCACAGACTTCCTCTTGTCCTTCCTCATTTGCTGGCCTCTGCTCTTCACGGTCTCAATAGCCTCCACCTTCAGAGCAGCCTCTACTACTCCTGCATAAGTCTCTGACCCATAAGCACTAGTCAACTGTTGCACCTCGCTCCTCAAACCACCGAGAAATCGCTTAACCCGATCAGCCTCAATGCTGACCAATCCAGGGGCAAAACGACTCAACTTGCTGAACTCTATCCCATACTCACCCACCGTGAGTTGCCTTTGCTTCAGATGAAGGAAGTCATTCATTAGGCGGTCACGCTCGACCGAGGGTAAGAACTTCCTCAACAGCATCTCCTTGAACACTTCCCAAGAGCATCCAGCTACCAAGCTCTCCTTCTCTCTCAGCCACCAACTCCTAGCCAAGCCTTTAAGCTGATAGGCGGCTATCATCACCCTCTGATCATCTGCAATCCATGAGTACGAGAACATCTCCTCCATGGAGATCAGCCAATCATCTATGACCATGAAATCTTCCTTCTCATCATAAGTGGGAGGGCTCAGCCTCTGAAACTGCGAGATGAAGGCCATCTCTGCTTGCACCACCACTGGAGGTCTTAAGGGCGCAGGGGGAGGAGGAACAACTAATCCCCCCAGCTGGGACTTGCACACCCTGAGCCTGTCCTGCCACAACTGCCACCAAATACTGAATCTGGGCTCGCACCTCCTCCAACTTCCTGCTCATGGAATCGCTACTATGACGCAGGCTCTCGATCACCGCATCATTCTGAGCTCCAGATGACTCACCCTCAGACAGGGGAGTCGATCGAGTCGCAGGGCACCTTGCCATTCTAAGATCATAACAACACAAATTAGATCCTACTACAACGTCTAGAACCAATTACAAGTACATGCAATACATATATAGATATAGACTTAAAGCTGCTAAACTTGCTCAGGGAGTTTATCTTTTTAACAAAATTTGATGTTATGCCCTAGCCTAAGATGGTTAACCACCACCCTACTAACTCTTGTGCCTAGATCGGGAATGCATGACTTTATATTATTTTGACTTGAAAACATAGGTGTGTACATATGTCATCCTGCCAGTCTTCAGCTTGGCACGTTGTGCTTATGCAATGTTATGCTATGCATGATTGTGCTATGCATTCTAAAAAGGCCCTAATGCATGTTATGAGCGGCGTACGCATGAAAATGTTATGCATCCCATACTACATAACATTCTCATGCAACGAAAAAGAAAACGAGCTAGTCGCAGCCATGTGGTGAGGTTATGCATCCCATACTACATAACCCTCACATATTGCCCCTATGGTGGATCCATATACGAACACATATTATGCATCCCATACTACATAATATGCCCCGTATACTTCATGTTATGCTATGAGTGTAGTGTTCGTGCTTTTGCCAAGACGTGCTGATGACATATCAGTGTGTGAATGACATGATGTTGAACTACTAAAAGCAAACAAAGGAAGGTTGCCCGACTAACTTGTCAAGCAACCTCCCTATGATACCAACTGTCACAACCCGCATTTTCTCCGAATTTAGGAATTATCAGAGTATGAGAAAACACGTGTCATGATGCCACGTCAAGCAGGGGATAACTGCCGACGCTCAGGCAAAAACATCTACTCTACTTTATGAAAGAAATTCATGAGATTAATGATTAGAAAAATTAGTTATATTTTAGAGGCCATATCCCTCGGCTCGGTGGATCACCTAGTCCATAATTAAAAACTATACTTTACGCTGCGGAAGATACTTTATTCAAGATTGACATCCTAAGAGGGTGCATAAGAGTCCTATGAGGACCACTTACACTATGCAAGACTCTACATATAATTTATACTATATATAAGAAATCGATCTTTATACGTCGTTTGGAAAATAGTGATTTAATTTTATAAAAACATGCTGATCATGAGCTGTACTTATAGTAATAGTTATAGTTTTAAAATAACTAGCAACCTAGCATAAATCCTCCCCAGAGCAAGTAGACTCTCTCCAGAAAATGGTAGCAGCAAAAGTAATATATCTAGTACAAAGGTAAAAACTACCAGTGGGTGCCAACAACCTGACACGAACCCACTAGCACATATGTATGTCTGTAAGAAAAGGTACAAAAAAACTACCTCACAAACAAAGCAACATGACCTCCAAAGTCCAAGAGACCACTAGCAACACCACCGCAACCTAGCCACCAAACTGGCTACTACTCAGAACCTGAGGCATTCAAAAGAAGAAAGAATACCTCAGCAAGCAAAACAAAAAGAAACTGCATGAAAGTGTCCACCAGGGAATAAATGAAAGAGGAAAACACAAAGCAGAAAAAGGTCACAACTGCCCAAGGCAAGACAAAAAGAAATGCACCAGGTGCGAGGAAACATCATCAACCCTGCCCAGAAACTACTTCCTGCAGAGCCTACTAGGCTACCAAGAGCCCAAAGTGCTATAATCTACCAAGGAAGAAATACCTAATACCCTAAGCTGTGGGAGATGGTAGTAGCAAAACAAAACAATATGGATCCGGGTTGGAGGCAAACTCAGTTCCCCAACCACCATTTCCAAGTCAACAAGCTCCAGGGTCTACATGTAAAAGCACTAGGGAACTTCTATCCCCTCTCCCAGCCCGTACCTGGTGCAAGATAGAAGAAAAGGGTGGCCACGGCTAATTTACACAACACCTGTCCCAGGATCGAAACCTGGCTCTTATACCAACTGTCACAACCCGCATTTTCTCCAAATTTAGGAATTATCAGAGTATGAGAAAACATGCGTCATGATGCCACGTCAAGCAGGGGATAACTGCTGACGCTCAGGCAAAAACATCTACTCTACTTTATAAAAGAAATTCATGAGATTAATGATTAGAAAAATTTGTTATATTTTAGAGGCTGTATCCCTCGGCTCGGTAGATCACCTAGTCCACAATTAAAAACTATACTTTACGCTGCGGAAGATACTTTATTCAAGATTGACATCCTAAGAGAGTGCATAAGAGTCCCATGAGGACCACTTACACTATGCAAGACTCTACATATAATTTATACTATATATAAGAAATCGATCTTTATACGTCGTTTGGAAAATAGTGATTTAATTTTATAAAAACATGCTGATCATGAGCTGTACTTATAGTAATAGTTGTAGTTTTAAAATAACTAGCAACCTAGCATAAATCCTCCCCAGAGCAAGTAGACTATCTCCAGAAAATGGTAGCAGCAAAAGTAATATATCTAGTACAAAGGTAAAAACTACCAGTGGGCGCCAACAACCTGACACGAACCCACTGGCACATATGTATGTCTGTAAGAAAAGGTACAGAAAAACTACCTCACAAACAAAGCAACAAGACCTCCAAAGTCCAAGAGACCACTAGCAACACCACCGCAACTTAGCCACCAAACTGGCTACTGCTCAGAACCTGAGGCATTCAAAAGAAGAAAGAATACCTCAGCAAGCAAAACAAAAAGAAACTGCATTAAAGTGTCCACCAGGGAATAAATGAAAGAGAAAAACACAAAGCAGAAAAAGGTCACAACTGCCCAAGGCAAGACAGAAAGAAATGCACTAGGTGCGAGGAAACAACATCAACCCTGCTCAGAAACTACTTCCTGCAGAGCCTACTAGGCTACCAAGAGCCCAAAGTGCTGTAATCTACCAAGGAAGAAATACCTAATACCGTAAGCTGTGGGAGATGGTAGTAGGAAAACAAACAACATAGATCCGGGTTGGAGGCAAACTCAGTTCCCCAACCACCATTTCCAAGTCAACAAGCTCCAGGGTCTACATGTAAAAGCACTAGGGACCTTCCACCCCCTTGCCTAGCTCGTACCTGGTGCAAGATAGAAGAAAAGGGTGGCCACGACTAATTTACACAACACCTCCCCCATGTAGAGCTTCAAATCACCACTACTAACCACGACCCACGATTCGGCCATTTGGAAAGAAAAACACGGCCGACAAGGAAACTCAAAACATAAACAAAGAATTCACTCGGGAACGGAAATCGAGGTAGGGAAAAAGTGTTGAAATGACTCAACACGACTTGGCGCTGGGTCCTCTCGACACCGCATTGAGTGAGCTTCACTCACTCAACATGCCACGCAAAATGAAACTATCACAACAACTACTCTTACGTTACTACCTTAACACAACACAAAACACTCATGCCCACATAACCCGCGCAACGAAGCAAAATAAATACGGGAGCAGAAGAAAAATATATACAGAGTGCACGATCAGTGGCGCACGACCAGTGGTCGTGCGCACTCATTGGCTGATGATCGTGCGAAGTGAATCTGGAAAACCTGACAGAAAACTTAGCATCTGCGCATGATCAGTGGCGCACGACCGGTGGTCGTGCGCACTGTTTGCCAGTGCTCGTGCGATAACCGAGACAGAACTTAGGAAAATAAATTAGTGGACGCGCACGAACATAGGCACACGACCAGTGGTCGTGCGCCCTAACGGTTGATGATCGTGCGCGGTTAACCTGTACCGTTTGGGATTTCCCAAACGACACCGGAATGCACACACGACCCATGCAACTGCAGTAGCAGCAGGAAACCACAAACGACGCGCACCACTACCATACAAACTATGCCTAAACATTCGAGACGGAAAAAAAGAGATAAAATAGTTAGAAGCAAGTAGGATCTATGAATAAAGAAAACAATTTGGCTAGGGCAAGAACACCACTTTCCTCGATTTCCGACGAAGCTTGGTTGGCTTTCCCTTCTCTTCACGCTGCACTAGAAGGAGCAGCACCAAAAGAACACCTAACAAGCAAACCCGAACTTTAATGGCGGAAACCTAAAAGCAAAAATTCCAATCCTCCTAAAACTCCACGAAAATCGAATATCTTACCGTCGAAATGAAGATCTAAGAGAGAGCAAGACAACGCCGCTTTCAGAATCGAAATCAGTCCACGAACACTCCCGGAATCACCGTCCGAAGGGGGTAGCAGGAACGACGGATTTCTCCTCTATTTTTCGCGAACAAAGCAGGCGACGGTTTCTATCTTTCAGGAAGAAGAAGAAAATAAGTGGGCCGCCACTTCTAGACAAAGCTTTTATACTAAAGCTTGACACACTGTTTCGGCAAAAACCGAAACTAAGCCGCATATTCTCTTAAAAATAAGAGAATTCAAAAAGACAAGCCAATACAAGGCTGCCACCTAAGCAGGAAATAATTGCTGAATAAATTCAGCCGCAGGAACCAACGCTTCAGCCCATAACTGAAGGTTCAAGACAAGCCTACTCAAATTAAATAAAATACATATACTATTAGCACACCAAAAATGACGCGAAAACCGAATTACCTCGGAATTCAACGAAATTCGCACCGTAGCTAAATACCCACGCTACGAACACAACGGCGAAGTCGAAATTAACTTTCAACGAAAAGAACTCGAGTTATACCCATATAAAGCCAAACACAAACATCCCCCCGAGAGGCCACACCGGGTCACCCAAAACGACTCGGCTTGCTAGGGAGATCTTGCCAACATGCTACAAAATAGGGCACTCAGTTCTAAGGAGCTAAACCACACTCCACAAATGGCACAAGCCACGGAAACGCGTCACCGTAACGCCAAACGAGAATAAAAATAATCGCAGAAAAAATCGGGGGCGTTACATGTACAACCAAAGAATCGTCCAAAAATACCCTTCCCTCAGATGGTAGCTCATCCACAATAAAAATAGGGACATCCTCACTTTCAGACTCCTCTAACACGATGGGGATCGTATCCTGGAGAGGGTACTTAATACTAGGGTGAACATACACAATGCTAGTAGGGCACGTAAAAGGCAACGGAATACTCTCATAGATCAGAATATCATCATCCCAAACATCATCTTCTCAATCACTAGGTATTCCCTCAATTTCAGACTCATTAGAATCGTCGGGCACTAACGTACATGTCAGAATACTCTCACCTATGGGGTCATCCTCAGAATCAAGAGATACAACATCTACATTAAAATCCTCATTGGTTTAAATCACAATCTTAGGAGGCTTAGTCGTCGAGGCTAATGGAGGTAACACCCTAGCAATAACATTTTTGGAGTCCAAGACGTAAGATCTATTAGGAATGGTTTCCCTAAAAGTGGGTGGTGGTCCTAAGACGGACTTTCCCTTCTGAAATGAGCGAGTCTTATTCTTATGAACGTTGTGCTTCTCAATATACAATGCAGCATTAAAAGTGGTGTTTAGGTCGGTGTGACCATTGTAACGTCCTAATTCGCGCTAGACCCCTCGTGCGCGCTTTTGAGTCAGGAGAAATGATTTGGGCTCAGGGAGTGCTGGCAGCTAGGCTTACACTTGTGTAAGGGAAGAGAATTCAGTGCAGAAAAGGACACGGGTAGTGACACGGGCGTGTCCATACCTGTGTGGTGCTCTGGTACAAGGGTGGAAATTCATGGAGTTTACAGGGAAGGACACGGGTAATGACACGGGCGTGTACCTACCCGTGTGTTTGTGGATACGGGTAGAGGCACAGGCATGTCTCCTACCCGTGTGAGTGTAATTGCCATCGTCGATCGAATTTCCCGAGTAGGACACGGGTGGAGACACGGGCGTGTCCCTACACGTGTGTATATCTCAAGGAAGCCAGTCGTGTCTCCCAAGCAGGACACGGTTAGAACACGGGCATGAACACCGCCGTGTCGTTTGACATGGGCGTATCTTTACCCGTGTTGGTGTCCAAACGACACTCTAACCGTCGACAACGCTTTAACCGAGAAGGACACGAGTAGGGACACGGGCGAGTCCCTACCCGTGTTGGTCCTACATATATAGGATTTCTGAAACTTGGCCGTTTTTCATTCTCTTCCCAAGCCTTTTCTTTGGAGAGACTTGTGCTGGAGTAACTTTCTTCCTGTGGAGAACCGATGCCGCCGAGGAAAAGAAGATGTCGCCACGAAGGGTGACGAGATCCATGGCCGGAAATGGTGGAAACATCGGAAACGAGGTGAGCTTCCTCTCCTCACCCTTGGTGCTAGATCTCTAGTTATTCCTAGGCGAGATATCGACTCAAAAGAGTCTAGATTTGTGAGATGAAGATTTCTAGGAAGAGGCCATGCTAGAACTTGTGTTCTAGGTTTTAGTCATCTTCAACCTCTCCTTCCTTCAATGTGATGATGGGTGATGAGTTGTAAATATACCTATATTTTCGTATTTTATTTAAGTCATTTTTGTGTATTTTTATATTTTTTAGTTTGTTTTATTTAATAAATTGTTTCTTTTTTGTAATTTTTTATTTCTAACTTAGCTTTTTGTTTTCTGAAATTTTTCAGGAAAACTGAATTTTCGGCCCTGTCACGCCCGTGACCATGCCCGACACGGGCGTGTCAGGCTCTCAACGCAATCAGCCAGTCAAAACTCAATAATTTCACTGTTCCGAGCCCGACACGCCCAACGTCACGCCCGTGTCAAAACTCGTCACGCCCGTGTCAAGGTCGACACTCAACGATTAGTCAAACGGTCAACGCTGCCGACATCAGGATGCCAGCTGTCCCGGTCACGCCCCCCTGTCATGCCCATGACAATTGTTTCACGCCCGTGTCCGCCACGTGGGCTGCCCCGAAGTCAAAGCTCGCGTCAAATCCCCAGATCCAGCTCCCCGTCACGCCGTAGTCACGCCCGTGACTGACACCTGTCACGCCCGTGACCTGGGGCGTGACCGCCACGTTTTCAGCCGAAGTCAAAGCTCCAGTCAAATCACTCGATCAGCTCATGAATAGTAGTGACACGCCCCCCTATCACGCCCGTGACCTAGGGCGTGTCACTCCCGAATTTTTGCCTATAAATACAAGCTTCCAGGAAGCTTATTTTGTCTCCTTTTTTGGCTGAATTCCTTAGGGGAGGTGCTGCCCAAATGGAATCCAAATGCTATGTAAGGGAATTTTATCCCCCCTCTCTCTCTTAGTTTGTATTAGGATGTTTGCTTTATTCTACTTTGTAATAGCCTTTTTATTTATAAAATGTTAGTTTTTCTCTCTTCGCATGGCTTGGAATTCAATTAAGCGCCCTAACTTAAGTAATTTTTCGTTCCCCTTTTTTGTTCTTTTCATGTTTTATCTTTTTCAGCTTTATAAATTAGTTTAGTTTAGGATTTTATCGCACTTTCTAGCCGTTATAATGCCCGTTTTATTTTCATATTCCGCACCTATTTAGCTTTAGCTTTCTCTTCTTTTCACTATTTTCATTCTTAAGGGTTTATAAAAATACCTAAAAAGTGTTCATTTTGATTTTATATAACTTAGGCTCTTTAGGATTGTAAACCTTTTCGTCTTTTTTAGTTTTATTTTCACTTTTTAGTAGCTTTTATAAAAACTTAAGAATGAAAAAGTCGTTATAATTTTTCGTCAACTTCATTTTAGCTTTTTATTTTCAAAACTTTTCGCTCCGTTTAAATTTTATTTCATCTTTTTATGCATTTCTACCGCATTCTAGCGGTAGAAATGCAGTCGTTTTAATTTTCCGAGCACTTAGCTTTTCCTTATTTTTGCAAGTGTGTGTGCGTGTATGAGTTAGATTTTATAGCTTTATTTCATTTTTTGTAGAGTGTGTGCGTATGCATCTATTTCTGCCTACTCGTTATGAGTTAAATGGCTCTCAGCTTTCATTTCCCGCCCACTCATTTGAGTGGGACTTGTCTTTTATTGCTTTCATTTTCTCCTACTCACTTGAGTAGGAAAACTTAGAGTGCGTGCGTGTGTTTTCATTTATTGTAGAGTGCGTGCGTGTGATTTTACTTTCAAGTAGAGTGCGTGCGTGTATGAGATAAGTTTACCCCCACCCACTCGCTCGAGCCGGGATTTGCATTTACTGTTTTCTTCAGTCCTACTCGTTTGGGTAGGACTTGCAATTTTCAGCTTTCATTTACTGCTTTATTTCCTGCTTTCTTTACAGTTTTCTTTATCGCTTTCTAGCATAAGTGTCCCCATTCCGATCAGTGGCGAACCGCCCTTAGCCCTCAATATCGAAGAGCATTGGGACAGATAAAGTAGCTTTAAATAATTAAAGGTCCTGTTTTCTATTTAATTAAATTTCTTAAGGTTTGCCCTGGGTTAACGACGCGTAGGACCGCATATCGATGTGCGGGCTCTATTTCCGATATCCATACGCAACGCCGAGAGGCCGCACGTATGGACCGATCACCCTTGGGTAAAGAGAGCTCCGCGCTAACCCTCGAGAGAGGAGGTGCGTGACTCTACCGGATTGGGTTCCCCACCCAATAGCGGGGTTCTCAGCGTAATGCGGGCGTTAAGAGGAATCCTTCGTCGGTCTAACGATCGGTCGAATAGTCTTAGCATTCAGGTGAGCGATATCCCTAGACCAAGGTGAGCTCATATCTAAGGAACCTCCACGGCCGAGTCTCCGCCTTAATTAATTTGAAAATTAGGATCTCTTTTTATTAAAAGTTATTTTAGTTCAAATTCTCTTTTTGATAGCATCGCGCTAAGTTGGTCATCGGACTTCTGCACTGTATTTCCTGCTTTCATTTTCTGTATTATATTTATTTTTATGTTCGTCATTTCCTTTTTTATATAATCCACCTAAAATATTATCGGTAGAATAATAGGCCTTCAGGGAAAGAGTAGATATAGCTAAGCCGGCCCCGAGAAAAATACGACCCCGATATTCCACACCGGAATATCCTGTACTACACGCGATAGGTGCACTTGCCTCCCTCTCGTTAAAACTCAGTTTCTAACAGAATAAAAACGCTCTTCTTTTTCTTTATAAAATAAAATCCCACTCATCTTAAAATAAAATAAAAAGAAGCCGGCGTTTTAACCATCAATGGGGGATGGTCTCGTGAAGAGAAATGGCCTTATGAGGGTGAATAAGGGTGGAGGAATTTCTGGTTGTGACTTGGGAAGATCGGTTAGAGGAGGAAGACGGACCGATGTCGTTCGTTCCGCGTTAAGATGCGCGCAGAAATCTGCTTTCTGCGCGCTGCGATCTTCGTGACCATTTTGAGATATGAAACGATTAGATCTGTGTTGAAAATTGTGAAGTGAAAGTGGAAGATTGCACGACCTGGGATTTCTATCCGCACGACCTGTTTGGTTTGGATAGGAGAATAGGCAAGTCGGTAATAAGGCAGCGGGTTGCTGATGGTCTTGAAACCAGGGCGATTTGTCCGCGCGGATTGCGCGGACAAGACTGGCACTTAATCAAGTCAGTAGGTGTGATGGAAGTGGCGGCCTTGGCGGTCTGTTTGCGGGGTCTATACGAACAGAGGAGGCGGCCAGCCAGACTGACTTTTGCTAAGACAAAAGGATGTTCCTAGATGGTAATCGAGTAGATAGCTCCTCTATAAGCGGAGTCCGACAAGGTGCGGACTGGACTGGAGCTTGTCCTATCAGCATGGCAGATGCCTTGGTCTAGCTCTTATGGTGCGGCTGGTGGTAGCCACTTGGTTCGCCGGTTAGAGAGGATTGATGCTGGAGTTTGCCGGGCTTGGCAGACTGGTACCAGTGTCCAATAGTAAGTGTGGACTGGCCCTGGTGGCCAGTGGTGTGGACTTGGTTGATTCTGATCCAAGTACATGGTTAGCTCAGTTCGGGGAGATCGCGCAGTGATGTGCAGACTGCTTCTCAGTCTGCCAAGATCGGCAGGTGTTGCCTTTTGGGTTGGCTGCATGTTTGGCGAATATACACTAGAGAAGTGTCCGCCTCGGCATGCGGACTGAAGCCATGTTTGCTAAGTCTGGTAGTTGTCAGCTTGATGCCTAGTTGCGGACTCGGAGTTATGCGGACTGATGTTGTTTTCACAAGGCGGGCGGACTGCTTTCATTGTCCTCCGAGTTTGGCAGTTGGCTTGGTTCCTTGGCTGTGAACATGGGGGGAGCAGACTGTGCGGTCTCCGCGGGATGACGGACAGGCTATGTTGATGTAGAGTCTTGCGGGATGCCGACCAAGTCTGACGGACATTTGGCGACAAGGAAGACTTGGAATTCAGTCCGGACATGGTGATGCTGAGGCGGGCTAGCTATCGCACAAGGTCGCGGCGGACTAAACGGACTGCTTGGTGTTCATCGCGGGATGGTTACGGTGATCCTATCGTCAAGGGCGGTGACCACACTCCTCATCGTGCCTATAAATAGGACCCCTCCATCGCGTCAAATAAGAAGAGAATGAACAGTAAGTGAGCCCGCGAACAATTGCTGCAGAATGGATTTTGGTATCCTCCCAGGTTAATGGAGTTTACCAGTTTGTACTGTGCAGGTTGTGCGGATAGCACTGGAAAGACAGGACTTGGCCCTGATTGTGGTAAGGGATAGTACGGGATCTACGTTTAAGCAACAGGCGGTTAATAGCAGGTTGCAGACAGTAATCAGGCGGTTTTATCTTTGGCAACTTGTTTCGAGGTTCAATAAGTCGTCTGCTTCAGGCGGCCTGTTCAGTTCGGAAGTAGTAGATTGCGTGGTCAGGCAGCTAGGTAGCTTGCTGATCGACGAGTAGAGCTTGCATTGGAATAACGGTCTGTCCGCTCGGTTAGTTAACGGTTTGGCAGACTGGGCAGTCTGTGCGGACTCCGTAGTAAAGTAGTAGAATCGGCGACTACTATTTGAATCCGAGCAGTTAGATTTCCCTTGTATTTTGTTCTGCTTTGTACATTGGAGAAATCATGTCTCACTATGTATGTCTCGTCTTGTAAGAAGATTGTTGTGATCAATAAAGTATCTTGTTACTGCATGTGTCTCTGGTTATGTTTAACATTCTAAGTTGAGATAACCCCTGCTCATTCCAAGATCCGGAAAAGTCAACATGGTATCAAAGGGGGTTTGAATGGATAAGCAGTGATCAACTAGAAGTGGCTATTGCTCTTGTGAAGAGGGAACTAGAGTTGGACCATGGAAGCAGGATTAGCAAGAGATCTTGGTATTGATCTTCTAACTCAGATAAACATCAAGAAGTGGATGTATTGTGTGGAGAGCTTTCTTCTAGGTGAGGACCTCAGGGAGGTTGTTTGCGGAGTAGAAAGGCAAAGGATTGCTACTGTCACTGGAAATGCTGAAGCGATGAGAGTTTGGGAGGAGAGAAACACAAAAGCGGAAGGGATCCTCAAGCAGTTGATCTCATCAGAGCTCTTAGACCACATCGACGGATGTCGGTCAGCTGCGGAGATATGGACTTCTCTTGTTGGGTTGTTCAACAAGGAAGGGAAGGTTACTGTAGAGGTTGATTCTTCTACTTTAGATCAGCAAAAGAGTAGTGTTTCTCCTAGGCGTGATTCAAAGAGGAAGGAAGGATCAAGGTGCTATAAGTGCAAGCAGCTAAGCTACATCAGGAAGGAGTGTAAGGTTATCCTTCACTCCACGAACGTTACTCATTTTGGGAGTAAGGAGAAGAACTTTGTTGGATCAACAACAAGTTCTGGTGATGATCGGATGAAGGCCATTGATAGTGCTGCTATCTAGCATGAAAGACATGGGCATGTGGGGATGGACAAGCTGAAAGCAATGGCGGTGAAAAGTCTTGTAGGATGCTTTCCTAGGATATCATCCTTCAGCGACGGTTAGGCTTGCACGGGATGTCAACACTGTGAAGTTTATCGCTTTACATTTTATAAGGTGCAGTCCTGGTGTAAGACACCATTTGACGTTATCCATGTTTATCTGGTGGGACCGACCATCATCGCCAGTCTTGGAGACAGTAGGTACATGCTGATATTGGTTGATGACTATTCAAGTTATACTTGGGTTTACTTCATGAAGGAGAAGTCAAACATGTTCCGCTTGTTTGTGGAGTTCAATAAGCTTGTGGAGGGTCATCTTGGCCTACAGATAAAGAAGTTGAGAGAGAGTGTCGGTGGTGAGTTCGACTCAACCGAGTTATCGAACTTTTGTAGGATGCATGGGATCCGAAGGGAGCTTTCTCGTGGATGTACTTCATAGCAAGGTGGTGTTGCAGCTCGGATGATCCATTGGTTGACGGAGACCTACAAGTGTTGGCTTCAGTGTAAAGGAAATCCTAAGGCTTTTTGGGTGGAAGGGATGGTTTATGCGGCACATATCATCAATTGGATGCCTCTAGATCCGATCAACATAAAGACTCCGTATGAGCTGATGTTTGGGGTATTGCCTAGTGTGAAGCACTTTCGAGTGATTGGGTCTACCTGCTATGTATAATCTCCTGGTGCTCTCAAGATGAAGCTAGTCTTCGTTGGGTATGATGAGTGGAAGAGGAGATGGAGGTGCATGGATCTAGTAACGAAGAAGTTCATCATGTCAAGAGACGTTGTCTTCGATGAGCTGACGTCATACTGGGATAACTCGCATGTTGATCTAGAGGTGAGAAGGTGAGATAATGGGCATGAGGAGGCTGCTGCAAAGGTATAGTTGAAGATGCCTGAGTCACCAAGAGCTCCAGGCTGTTCTAGCTCTAGGGTAGAGTCATCAGGTTCAGGAAGAAAGGGGAGTTGTACTCCAGGTGCCTGTGGTTCAGGAAGCAGGGGGAGTGATGCTCCAGGTGCTTCTAGTTCCAAGGTGGTGGATTCTTGTTCAGATAGCAAGGGGAGCGATGCTCCAGGTTTGCCTGGGATTGGAGCTAGTTTAGGAGTAGCAGCGGAGGTGGTTAGCTGTGATCAAGGTCTTCGGAGATCGAAGAGGATCACAAACCCACCAACTCGATTCAGTGAAGGAAACTCGGTGAGCTTCATCTCATGGTTCCTTGCAGTCCCTCAGATTGAAGAAGGATCTTCTATCTATGAGGACACCACTGGGGTCAAGGAGGTAGTTGACACCAAGGTTGAGGAGGTGACTATTCTCAAGGGAGACGAGGCTTGGGACCTTGTGCCCAAGGTCGTTGGTGATACTCTTGTGACGCACAAGTGGAGGTCAAAGCTAAAAAGGCAGAGGGAAGCAAGGCTCCATTTGGGAGATGCTGGAGGGATCCCCTATGGTTCAGGATAGGCAGGGCGAGTACTATATCTTGGACATCTTCTCGGAGGCCCTATCGGAGGGACCAGGTGCAAGGTTATGGGAACTGCTGGGGTTACTTACCACTTCTCACTTCAAGGGGGAGTGTTGAGAATTATGAAGTGAAAGTGGCAGATTGCACTATCTGGGAGTTCTATCTGCACGGCCTGTGCGTTTTGGATAGGCGGATAGGCAAGTCGGCAATAAGGCAACGGTTAGCTGATGGTCTGGCAACCAGGGCGATCAGTCCGCGCGAACAGCGCAGACAGGAGTAGCAGTTAATTAAGTCAGTATGTGTGCTTGAAGTGGCGGCCTTGGCAGTCTGTTCGCGCGGTCTGTGCGAATAGAGGAGGCGGCCAGCCAGACCGGCTTTTGCTCAGACAGCAGGATGTTCCAGATGGTAACCAAACAGATAGATCCTCTATACGCAGAGTCCGGCAAGGTGCGAACTGGATAGGAGCTCGGCAGACCGGCATGGCAGATGCCTTGGTCTAGCTCTTATGGTGCGACTGGTGGTAGCCGCAGGGTTCGCCGGTTAGAGCGGATTTATGCTGGAGTTCGCCGAGCTTGACGGACTGGTACCAGTGTCCGCCAGTAAGTGCGGACTAGCCCTGGTGGCCAGTGGTGTGGACTTGGTTAATTCTGAACCAAGTCCATGGTTGGCTTAGTCCGGGGAGATCGCACAGTGATGTGTGGACTGCTTCTCAGTCTGCCATGCTCGGCAGGTGTTGCCTTTTGGGTTGGCTGCAAGCTTGGTGAATATACAATGGAGATGTGTCCGCCTCGGTGCGCGGACTGGAGCCTTGTCCGCTGAGTCGGGCAGCTATCAGCTTGATGCCTAGCTGCGGACTGATGCTGTGTTCGCAAGGCGGGCAGACATCTTTCATTGTCCGCCGAGTTCGGCAGTTGGCTTGGTACCTTAGCGGCAAACTTGGGGGGAGCGGACTGTGCGGTATCCGCGGGATGACGGACAGGCGATGTTGATGCAGAGTCTTGCGGGATGCCGACCAAGTCTGACGGCCCTTTGGCGACAAGGCGGACTAGGAAGTCAGTCCGGCCTTGGTGATACTGAGGCGGACTGGCTATTGTACAAGGTCATGGAGGACTAAGCGGGCTGCTTGGTGTTCGTCGCGGGATGGTGGCGGTGATCCTATCGGCTAGGTCGGTGACCACACTCCTCATCGTGCCTATAAATAGGACCCCTCCGTCACGTCAAATAAGAAGAGAATTAATAGTAAGTGAGCCCGCGAACAATTGCTGCGGACTGGATTTTGGTATCCGCTCGTGTTAATGGAGTTGACCGGTTTGTGCTCTGCAGGTTGTGCGGATAGCGCTGGAAAGCCAGGACTTGGCTCTGATTGCGGTCAGGGACAGTGCAGACTCTGTGGTTAAGTAACAGGCGGTTAATAGCAGGTCGCAGACAGTGATCATGCAGTTTTCTCTTTGGAAACTTGTTTCGGGGTTCAATGAGTCGTCTGCTTCAGGCGGCCTGTTCAGTTTGGCAGTAGCAGATCGTGCGGTCAGGCAGCTAGGAGGCTTGCTGATCAGCGAGTAGAGCTTGCATTGGAATAACGGTCTGTCTGTTTGGTTAGTTCGCGGTTTGGCGGACTAGGCGGTCTGTGCGGACTCTGTAGTGAAGTAGTAGAATCGACGACTACTCTTTGAATCCGCGCGGTTAGATTTGCCTTGTATTTTGTTCTGCTTGGTACATTGGCAAAATCATGTCTTGCCTTGTAAGAAGAATGCTGTGATCAATAAATTATCTTGTTACTGCATGTGTCTCTGATTGTGTTTAGCATTCTAAGTTGAGATAACCCCTGCTCATTCCAAGATCCGGAAAATTCAACAATCTGGGCTTTTTACTAAACACAAAAGTCGTAGCCCATGGAAATACCTTTCCAACGAGTGGTTACACGTCTTCAAACGAGGTCTGTAACCACGGGAAAGCCTGATCGAAATTGATAGCTGATAATGTAAACGTGCAGTAACTGTTATCTGAACGTAGCAGTCTTATAAGCTGATTTCAAGTGTGATACCGCCAAATCTGGGCTTTCGACTAAACACTAAAGTCGTAGCCCTCGGAAATACCTTTCCAACAAGGGGTTAAACGTATTCACCGGATTCTTGTAGCATCAGGAATCCCTGGTTAAAGTTTTGTACTTTATACAATTCTTGCATGCATGTTCTTTTGTTTATGTAAACCCTACTAGAATTAGTAGAGAGATTGTGGATAGTTAGCTTGAAGGATTGTTATGAGATGTTGGTTGATCATTTATAATCAAATGATGAAGTAAAACCTACTTTAACGAAATGGTTGGTTGATAGATCCTTAGGTGAACTAGTGGATAGATGAGTTGGATTGTATAAACAAACTAGTTATGTGAATCGGTAAAGATGAGCTTGACATTAGCAGTGCATGAATATGTGGAAGGGTTGAAAGTGCATGAGTGTTTGCAACACTTGATCGATTATGTTGATAAGGGACTCGATGAGGAGCCCTTGTGAGCTGTTGAGCTCGAATTGTGAGATTGCTTGCGGTGTGAGTCGACACGTAGTGTCGTAATCCTGGGTTAAGGATAGTGTGGAAGGTCTATGAGCTCGCCAGTCATCACACCGATGGGAGTTGATGGTTAGACCTTGGGTGGTTGGGCTTGGTCCTCAGTGCTCATTCCCGGGGCTCCTTCTGTGGCAAGTGAACGGTTGGGCTTTGTCCTCGTGCATTTTTCGAGGCTCCTTCCGGGTCACATCTCAGGTCAGTTCGGGGATTGGTTCTCAGTGCACATCTACCCGAGATTCCCGCTGAGCCGTAGTACGCGTGTGAGCTCCGTTGTTGTGTTCTTAGCATTGAGGAGTACGGAGGCCTAGGCCAGGTAGTGTGGAGACTAGCCTAGTAGTGGGGATGCCCGCTCTACTGTCACTGTTTGGCCATGAAGGATGACGCCTGAGAGGTTAGCTACCTGCTCAAAAAGTGGGAACTAAGAGTCTGTTTCGACAAAGCAATTGCTTATGCGTGATCATGGGTGAGTCATTGCATAGCATTACACCGCATACACAAGATCCACATCGTATATGTTTGTATGGACACTCTTATACGATGAGTTACTTTACTGTTGAGCCGAACCTCAACTTGTATGTATGTATGGGCATTCATATAAGTTGAGTAACTTTCTGTTGTAGCTTTACACTTTTATTTTCTGCTGTAGATGTTAGAACTGTTAGGGCAATGTGTTTTCTCATTTACTATGCTGCTATATATATACATTGTTTACGGATCACTTCATTCTGCCTGTTTGTACTATTGCGTATATACATATATTATACCCTGTTCCTTTCTCCGCCCTGTGTCGAGGAGTCGTCGGGGGAGTGGATATGTTAGCCACTTAGTCTTTATGACTAACAGTTGCTACGTCTTCCTTTTTAGGAGAAAACCCTTCATACGAAGCAGCAGCAGGTTTTGCAGTAGGAAAACACGGCAGGACGATAGGGCCTTAGGGGACGGTACCGTCGCTGCCGTCAGTGACTGATGTGAGTCTTTGAGAGACTCTTGTTGTAGGCCTTTTGGGCAAGTTTTAACACGTACTCTGATAATGTAGAAGCTTGTTGTAGCTTTTTTTATATGTTTTATTTTTTGGACTATTATATGCTTGTGTCGATTTGACTTCTCATTTTATAGGATTGGTTGAATTGGCAATGTTTGATATTGGTGAAGGCCGACAGAATAGGCGTCTTGTAGTACAGGCTAGCCCGAGTTTTAGTGTTACCGTAAGGCGGCTGTTCTGGGCATAAGACTCCCCTCGAGCCGTGTTTTGTGTTCCGGGAGGGGGGGGGGGTCTTGCAAATGGTATCAAATTGCTATGATCCTTAATTGAAGAAGTTATTCATCAATGGTGCCACCCCCGTTCGATTAGTCAATTTGGGGACAAATTGACTTAGCGGAAGTAGTGGTGTGCCCATATGTGATTCACACTAAGTATGTCCAACTTTGACCTTAAGATTAGCCAACCTGACCTTAGGCTTGTATTCTATGTGTAGATCCCAGTGCACATTGAGCCAGTGGGGGGGGGGGCACCGCCACCCCGTCCGTACCCACACAATTTAGATAATCAGACCTAGGGCAGATGCTCACAGCTATCCTGGATGCCTTCAGATCTCAACAAGCCCCAGTACAACAACAAGGTCCGAGCTCCAATTGGGTGAGAACTTTTCGAGCTCTCCCCCCTCCTGCTTACCTTGGGATAGAGTCGGCAGTGCGTACGGAGGAATTGTTCGACACCGTGTAAGAACTGCTGGAAGGAATTAGATGCCCAAGAAACATGGCTGTGACCCTGGTAGTGACACTCCTAGAACAGCACGCCAAGAGTTGGTGGAAGTCCCTCATGGGCTCCACCTTTCAAGGGCGAGTGTATACGAAGATTAACTGGAACGAGTTCTCGGGAGCCTTTTTAGAACACTTCATTCCCTCGTTTGCTTGAGATGAACTCGAAAAGAGATTCCTACAGCTAAAGCAAGGGTCCAAGTCAATGACGGAGTACTAGCGGGAGTTTCAGCATCTGGCTAAATTTGCTGACTCCTATGAGTTGAATAACAGAGGATATGCAAAAAGGTTCTACAAAGGCTTGCGAGACCCACTGAGGTAAGAACTTTTGTTTATAGCTAACTCCAGCCTGGAGGAAATTATTGACATGGCGAAGAGGCTAGAAGAAGACCACTTGGGAAGTGGTAAAAGACATGCTGAGGGTGTGATGGAAGCTGGCCCTAGAAACAGAAGGAGACATGACTTCGGAGGAGGAAGAGGACATTAGAGAGGTGGCAGCGTTTCCACCGGAATTATAGAGTGGAGCACCCGGTTCAACAGCCACCAGCATTGCCTCCACCACCACAGCCTCAACAGTTTCAGCAACCTAGTGGGCGGCAGGAGCGAGTGTGCATCAAATGACACCAACCGGGCCACATTCGACGCTACGGCCCGCAACTGTTTAGAAATGCGCCTTTTGCTCTCCCTCCGACAGCTACTTGAGGTCGGGGGAACATACATGGTCGAGGATGAGGACCACGAGGTGGAAACCCCGGACCTGCTTGGAATCAGGTGTTCGCGCTGGATATAACACAGGAGCGGAACTCTCAGGAGGTGATTGAAGGTATGCTATAGTTAGTTATCACATTTTCATTGTTAATCTTAAGTTGCTTAAGACATATTAGATATCTAGCTTTGAGTATTGTTATTGGTACTTAGGCACCGTGGTGCTCGGCGGGAAACCGGCCTATACGTTATTCGATACTGATGCCTCACACTCATTTGTGTCTGTGGACTTCATTAAAGACTTGGAAGGAGTTCAATCCTTCACTGGTATTGCACGAAGAGTACGCCTTCTAGACGGCTCTGAGATGACCGCAACCGCCAAGTGCGAATTGGAGATACTCATTTGGGGAAAGATCTTTGATACCCCTGCCACAGTTTTGAGAATGCCGGAGTTCGACCGCATTTTAGGCATGGCATGGCTGGATTGGCACTACACAAGAATTGACTGCGCAGAGAAGCGAATCTACTTGAGACATGGGGATACCGATGTAATGTTCCAAGGTATAATATTCGCACCACGTTTATTATTATCTTCGATTCAGACCTTGAAAGCTCACATGAGAGGGGATGAAGTTTACATGATATGTTTTGAACTGAAGGAGATGAAAATAGATATGAAGGACATGCTGGTTGTGTGAGATTTTCCCGAGGTATTTCCTGAGAAATTTCCAGGTTTACCCCCGCATAGAAAGGTGGATTTTCAAATTAAGCTAGTACTAGGAGCCAAGCCCGTCTCCAGGACCCCTTACCGGATGGACCCGAAGGAACTCGCAGAGTTTAGATTGCAGTTGCAAGAGTTGGTAGAATCAGGGTTTGTTCGCCCCAGCTCATCATCTTGGGGAGCCCCTGTTTTGTTTGTTAAGAAGAAGGATAGAACCTTGCGATTATGTATAGACTATAGGGAGCTCAACCGACTAACGGTACAGAACACCTATCTGCTACCTCAGATCGATGAGTTGTTTGACAAATTGGTAGGAGCGCAATGGTTTTCCAAATTGGATTTGCGCTCGGGGTATTATCAATTGAGAATACAGGAGGAGGACATTCAGAAAACGGCCTTTAGCTCAAGGTACGGCTTGTATGAGTTCACTGTGATGCCGTTTGGGATCCAAATGCCCCTTCAACTTTCATGAGTCTGATGAATAAAGTGTTCGAGCCTTATCAAGGTTTCTTCATCATTGTTTTCATCGATGGCATTTTGGTATACTCTAAGACGGAGGAAGAGCATGTCAAACATCTGACCTTAGTACTGAAGAAGCTAAAAGAGCATGCCTTGTTTTCCAAGTTCAGCAAGTGCGAAATTTGGCTCCAAGAGGTTGCCTTCTTGGACCATGTGATCAGTGGGGCTGGGTTAGCTGTAGATCCGTCCAAAGTGCGTGCCGTGAAGGAGTGGTCACCCTTAAAGTCAGCTGCCAATGTGCGGAGCTTACTTGGACTTGCCGGGTACTATCACAAGTTTGTAAAAGGCTTCTCAAAGATCGCCCTTCCTCTTACTACGCTAACAAAGAAAGGTGTACCGTATGAGTGGACACCCCAGTGTGATGCTGCGTTTCAGGAACTGAAAGACAGACTTATATTCGCACCCATCCTAGCCCTTCCATCCAAGAAGGAAGGATTTCAAGTTTACATTGACGTGTCGTATCAAGGAATGGGAGCAGTACTGATGCAGCACGGGCATGTGATTGCATATGCTTCAAGACAGCTGAAGAAGCATGAAATCAACTACCTGGTACATGATCTAGAATTGGGAGCGGTGGTGTTCGCCTTGAAGGTTTGGAGGCACTATCTATATGGCGTCCACTGCGAGATCTTTTAAGACCACAAGAATCTAAAGTACGTGCATACACAGAAGGAATTGAATTTGAGACAGCGGCGGTGGTTAGAGTTTTTGTGCGATTATGAATTCACTTTAAACTACCACCCTAGAAAAGCAAACTTCGTACCTAATGCTTTGAACAGAAAGTTACCGAAATCGAACTCGGAGTCCCGATTGATGAGAATGGAGTTAGCCCAGATTCTCGAAGAGATGGAGATCACCCTGGTATACAAAGAACAATCGGAAGGGTATAAGAAGTACTTAACTGCGATGAGAATAATATGCGATATTCGAGACTGAATCCACGCGGAGCAAGGAAAGGATGCTGCTCTTGCCCCGACAATCAAGTCAATTGAAGATGGGACAACTGACGAGTACTCTCTAAAAGACGGCCTCGTTCATCTCCGTGGTCGGCTTTACATTCCCGAGGGCGGTAAAATTCGGGAAGATATCCTGAGAGAGGCACACTGCACCCAGTATTCTGTGCATCCTGGGATTGTCAAGATGTACGCCGACCTACGAAAAACCATGTGTTGGCCGGGAATGAAGAGGGACGTCTGATATTTTGTTACGCACTACGAGTCCTGCCAAAGGGTGAAGGCAGAACGTATGAGCCCATGTGGATTATTGCAGTCATTGCCTATCCCCGAGTGGAAGTTCGAGGATGTCTTCATGGACTTCATCAGCGGTTTTCGTCGCTCACGCTAAGGGAATGATTCAATATGGGTAATCATTGAACTCCTGACGAAGGTAGTCCAGTTTATTCCTATGAAGAAAGAAGCTCATGTGGATGTTTTGGTACGCCACTTTGTGGAGCAGTTCGTACGGTATCATGGTGTGCCAAAGGCAATTTTTTTTGATCGGGATGGTCGGTTTATGTCTAAAGAATGTAATGCAGTGCAGGCATATTTGGGTTCACGTCTTACCTTTAGCATAACATTTCAAACTCAGACGGACGGGCAATCTGAGAGGACCATAAGAACATTGGAGGATCTATTGAGACTGTGTGTATTGGATAGAGGAGAGCCTTGGGAAAGGCTCTTACCCCTGGTGGAATTTTCATATAACAACATTCACCAGGCCAGTATCGGAATGGCACCCCATGAAGCCCTTTATGGAAGAAGGTGTAGAACCCCCTTGTCATGGGTACAAGATGAAGACCCGAAGGTTTTGGGTATTGAATACATCGATGACACTTATGCGCTGGTTAGTCTAATACAGGACCGCATACTTGAGGCTCAAAGTCTTCAGGCTAAATACTATAATGCAAAGCACCGGGTGGTAGAATTTCAAGTGGGTGACAAAGTGTTCCTAAAGATCCGGCTGATGCATGGAGTGTCACGGGTACGTGGTATAAGGAAGCTCAGCCCAAGGTATGTTGGGCCTTACACTATATTGGAAAAGATTAGCCCTTTGTACTACAGGTTGAAGTTACCCCCAGAGCTGGAGAATCTTCATGACGTATTCCATGTGTCGTCTCTCCGGAAGGCTCTATTGCGGCCCGATCAACATATTCCAACCATTGATGGAGCAGTAGCGACCGATAGATCTATACGACTAGAGCCGGTGCGGATAGCAGACAACGAGGCAAGGATTTTGCACCACAAGAGGGTTCTTTTGTTAAAAGTGCTGTGGTCTAATCATGGGAAGGAGGAGTATACCTGGGAGCCGGTGGACATGATACAAAAGTTCTACCCAGAGTTGTTTCCTTCAGGTAAAATTTAAAAGAATGTTTTAATTTATTTTTCACGCTTTCCTCTCCCCATAGCCTTAGCCTGATTTCAGGGACGAAATCTTTTATTTTGTTTATAGGATTTGTAACGTCCCAATTTGCGCTAGACCCCTCGTGCGTGCTTTTGAGTCAGGAGAAACGATTTGGGTTCAGGGAGTGCTGGCAGCTAGGCTTACACTTGTGTAAGTGAAGAGAAGTCAGTCCAGAATAGGACACAGGTAGTGACATGGGCGTGTCCATACCCGTGTGGTGCTCTGGTACATGGGTGGATTGTATAAACAAACTAGTTATGAGAATCGGTAAAGATGAGCTTGACATTAGTAGTGCATGATTATGTGGAAGGGTTGAAAGTGCGTGAGTGTTTGTCACACTTGATTGATTGTGTTGATAAGGGACTCAGTGAGGAGCCCTTGTGAGCTGTTGAGCTCGAAATGTGAGATTGCATACGGTGTGAGTCGACACGTGGTGTCATAATCCTGGGTTAAGGATAGTGTGGCAGGTCTACGGGCTCGCCAGTCGTCACACCAATGGGAGTTGACTGTTAGAGCTTGGGCGGTTGGGCATGGTCCTCGGTGCTTATTCCCGGGGCTCCTTCCATGCAAGGTGAATGGTTGGGCTTGGTCCTCGTGCTTTTTTTGAGGCTCCTTCCAAGTCACATCTTAGGTCAGTTCAGGGCTTGGTTCTTGATGCACATCTAACCGAGACTCCCGCTGAACCGTAGTATGCGTGTGAGCTCCACTGTTGTGTTCTTAGCATTGAGGCATACGGAGGCCTAGTCCAGGTAGTGTGGAGACCAGCTTAGTAGTGCAGATGCCCACTCTACTGTCACCCTCTGGCCACGACGGATGACGCCTGAGAGGTTAACTACCTGCTTGAAAAGTGGGAACAAAGAGTCTGTGTCGACACAACAATTGCTTGTGCATGACCATGGGTGAGTCAATGCATAGCATTCTTGGAATTGCATTACATCGCATACACAAGATCCTCATAGTATAAGTTTGTATGGGGACTCTTATACGATGAGTTACTTTACTGTTGAGCCGAACCTCAACTTATATGTCTGTATGGGCATTCATATAAGTTGAGTTACTTTCTGTTATAGCTTTAGACTTTTATTTTCTACTGTAAATGTTAGAACTGTTAGGGCAATGTGTTTTCTCATTTACTATGCTGCTATATATATACATTGTTTACGGATCACTTTATTCCACCTGTTTGTACTATTTCTTATATACATATATTGTACCCTATTCCTTTCTCCGCCCGGTGCCGAGGAGTCGCCGGGGGAGTGGATGTGATAGCCACTTAGTCTTTATGACTAACGGTTGCTACGTCTTCCTTTTTAGGAGGAAACCACGTAGATGGAGCAGTAGCAGGTTTTGCAGCAGGACAGCCAGGCCAAGACGATAGGGCCTGATGGGACGGTACCGTCGCTACCGTCAGTGACGGATGTGAGTCTTTGACAGACTCTTGTTGTAGCCCTTTTGGGCAAGTTTTAACTCGTACTCTGATAATGTAGAAGCTTATTGTAGCTTCTTTTATATGTTGTATTTTTTGGACTATTATATGCTTGTGTGGATTTGACTTCTCATTTTATATGTTTGGTTGGGTTGGCAATGTTTGATATTGGTGAAGCCCGACAAAATTGCCGTCTTGTAGTACAGGCATGCCCGAGTGCTAGTGTTACCGCAAGGCGGCTGTTATGTGCATAAGACTCCCTCGAGCCGTGTTTTGTGTTCTGAGAGGCGGGGGGGGGAGTCTTACAACCATAACGCAGTAACTTACCCAGAATGTTGAGGTTTAACCCCTAACGAAACCTAGAGAGGGTGATCTCTGGCATCTCCTTCACACCACACCTAACTATCATATCCTTAAGAAGACTCATATACTTAGAGACCGACTTATTCCCTTGTTTAAGGTTAGTCAAATCATCTTACATTTGCATTCGATGGTACATAGGGACGTACTGTTCTGTCAGCATGTCCTTCATGTCTGCCCAACCAATAAGTAATTTACCGTTCTCGGTTCTCAGACGTCGTTCCTCATTCAACCAGAATATCTTAGCTCTATCTAACAACTTCATTCTCACCACTTGCACCTTATCCGCATCAGTCGATTTTTACCACTCAAAGTAGCACTCTATTTTCTTAACCCAATCTAGGAAAACTTGGGGACACCCTAAACCATCATAAGTAGGTGCCTCAATTCTAATGGGAGGATACGCGTGGGGACGGTTGGTATTCCTATGGTATGAAGGCAAGGATGGGGTGTGTTTAGCCATGTATTTATCATACCAATAGTCTAAAAGGGAACGTGAATGTCATAAGCCATATAAGTGAGAATCGGAGAAAAAACTCGATCTGATTCTTGTGCACATGCAATGAA
The DNA here is from genome assembly GCA_039513925.1 of Platanthera zijinensis. Taxonomy (NCBI): domain Eukaryota; kingdom Viridiplantae; phylum Streptophyta; class Magnoliopsida; order Asparagales; family Orchidaceae; genus Platanthera; species Platanthera zijinensis. The sequence goes on along the minus strand of CM077088.1, from coordinate 128,464,416 downwards.
AAATGAACGTGACCCACTAAACTCTAGGAAAGACGGAATTGTTCCCGCTTAGTAACTAGGGTAATAAAATATTATTTTTGATTTTCTGGATGAAAATAACATGGAGATTATTAATTTTTTTTTGATTTTTTTGCAGGAAAATAAAAAATTTAGGCCGCTATTTGCAGACCAAAAATTATAAATTATAATGACTTATTAAAAATAATGACTTAATAAAAAAAAATTAATTTCTTACTAATAAAATGATGAAGAATTTCCAAAATTTTATTTTTTTTGAATTTTGAGAAAAACTGAGAATTTTAGGTTGCTATTGGCAGACCAAAACTAAAAATTTTGTTTTATTATTTTGACATAGAAACATGCAAGTGCGTGACAGTGAAATAATAAAACGTGGAGGGTGCCAATTAGGAAATTTACGTGAACCTCCCTCTGATACAAAATAGATGCAGGCCTATGGTTTCGACGGGTTAAACTACGCGTTCTTAGGTACGGTAACAAAAAATAAATACGTCGTGTGCGGTTTCTCTAATTATCACTATCAATTACGCAAGCAATTAATGACATAATTTTCAACATCAAACAATGCAAAAGGATGCTACACCTTTTATAGATTGAATACGGTCTAAAGGCCAATGTTCGCTCATGCGAATGAGACCTACCCGATCCGGACAATTAGCAATTCAAATTAAAATTATACGCAACATTCACCATTCCAATAAGAGAAAATCAGGACTAAATTATTGAATTAAAATTAAGTCCAAATCAATCCCAAAATTAATTAATATGGGGGTATACCAAATCACTTGAACGCAAGGGGAAATCAAGGGTGACGAACCCGATTACTTCTAGTGTTTACGAGATCTACCCGCTCCAATTATACGAGAATATTCGAAAGAAAAACATGCTTAAAATTTAGATTTAAATTAGCACGATTTCAAAATAAATCAGGACAATTAACTAGCCTTCTAATTCCATCAAATACTCACAAATAATATAGAAGAAATCACACAAAAGTGGTGTAGGAATCGTTACCCAAACCCAAGAAGTCCGTCCACAAGATGAGTGGAGGAATCGCACACGACGATGGTTGATTTTCTTTTTCCACGCAAACCCACGGATCTGCTTCGGACGATGAAGATGAGCCGTTCTTCCTTTTGCAAAACCCTAAGAGAGGGAGAAATCCTTGAATGATAATATATAAGGAAAGAGGAGGGAGAAAAGGTGGTATACTATTTCTATCAAGGGGTTGCTTGGTTTTTTTTGGGAGGGTGAAAGTTTGCTTGGTTTTTAGAGGGGGAGAGGGAGGTGGTAGAGAGAGGTAAAAGGGGGTAGAGGAGGTAGTGGCTTGGACTTGGCCGAGATTGGAGGGTGGTGGTGGCCGACAGTTTTGGAGGGAGTTGGGGCTCGGGTTGGAGAATTGGGAGGGGTGGCCAAGGTTAGCAAAGGAGGAGGAGGAGAAGGAGGAGGAGAGGAGGCCGGGAAATAGATAGAGGAGGGAGAGGTGGCCGAATAGATAGAGGGAGAGGAGGGAGAGGTGGCCGACGGCCAAAGAAAGGGGAGGATGAGGGTAGCCAAAATTTATTGAGGAGGAGGAGAGGAGAGGAGGAGGGGAAATCTCAAGCAAGATTAGGGTTTAAAATTCTCATTCATTCTCTACCAATTTCTTCATAAGCATGGCTATATATAGCCTACACCACTCAATCTCTCCCTTGAAAATTAAACTACTCTTGATGGTTATATGCACCCATCTTACATATGAAATAAAATAATTAAAAACAACACATGATGATTATAAGCACCCATCATAATACATGAAATAAAAATACATGAAATAAACTCTTAAAATAAAATTGCTAAAATATAAATGATAAAATATATAATTATAATTATGTAATTTATAATTATATATTTTATTTATTGACGGTGGCGGACGTTGAACAAAACATGTAGCGGCGGCGGCGTTGGCGAAGAAACATTATGGTAGACTCCCATCTTCGAGCTTATGACAATGACCATCCCAATCCACGAACTCTCTATGACGGGGATCCACGGCCACATCAACATCATCTCCATCATTTTTGTTGGGCACTCCAGGCTCTCAACATCAATTACCGCTCACATATCCCCAGGACCTGAGCCTGCAATGATCAACCTGGCTCTCATAGCCAATAATTGGGATCTCTAGGCTCACATTGTCTCATGTTACGCACCTTGTCTCACGGACACAGGCTTCACAACAATATTCAGGCTGGCTCGTATTGCCACATTAGCTGGGTTCACAAGGCTCTCAACTTCAAACAATGGCCCCATATCTCCAAGAAAAAAGCATCATATCTCACTGGAAGCTATCGCTGGCAGTAGTACTACAGCCGCACGGTAGGGGCAGAAATTTCTTCTTCCCCATTTTTGGGTATATTCCTAGAGATCACCTCCAATACTATCACTGCAGCATCCTACACACCCCTAGACACCGGATTTTACACGTTTAACCGCACATTTTATCCACGGAGTCTTCTCCGACACGCAAATCAATTTATCACCAATTCAGACTAACCTGTTTAGATGGGCTTCACACAACATGCCTATTTTATACTTTGATTCCAAATCTAAATGCAAGTTTTATCGGGGATCACAATGAACTACCCGCTGGAAACCACCCTTTTCTTCACATTTTGGTTAGGGGTTCCAATGCACGTATGCAAATTGAGGACTTCAATTGTCCAAGGAGAAAGTCATTACCCTTCTCGATTGCTTAGGAGCCATGCCCTTTGTAACGCCCCTGATTTTTCAAAGTTTATTTAAAATCCCTTTAGTGACGTATTTTGACGTCAGGGCATTACGTTGGCGCATAGTTGGTGGGTACTACTCTCGGAGATTGGCTTTTGCTCGTTGGTATCTGAGGTTTTGGTTTGGGAGTATTAGCTTGGCTAATTTCTCCTATGATTTGGTGTTCCCTTGCGAGCTGGGGATCGTTTTGGAACACAACAGATCATTTTTGGGATATTTTATATTTGGAATTTGGGAAGTGTTTACCTGAGTTTGGTTTGTCGGATTTTTATTTTGACTTTATCGTTGGATTCATAGCGTCGATATTTAGCTACGGTGCGATTTTCGTAGAAATCCGAGTTAGTGCGAGTTTTGGTCATTTGGACATTTTAATTATAATAATAATATATTAAATTGTTTATTCCATATAAATAGCCTTGCGATAAGACGGTAAACCCTATTCATTATCTTCTTCCCCAAACCGTCGGCGGTTTTTGCGGAAGGACGAGAGCGGAGGACCTTGCGAAGCTTTCAGCCGTTGATTGTAGGAGTTCTGGTGCACAAAATCGTAGTCTGAGAGTAGATCCGGTTAGCCCTCACTGAGATCTAAGTTTGTATGATGGGTTTTTCTCGTTTCATGGATTTTTCGACGTTAGGGTACATGGTTTTGACCTCTTCTCCTCTCAAAAAGTTTAAGGTTTTGCAGCTTAGGTGTTCTTGCGGCCAGATCCTTGAGGAGGAGCGTTGTGTGGCAGAATTTCGGCCGGATCAAGGCAAGTGGTGACTTTTTATCCTTGCCAAGTTTTCCTTTCATAGTGTATTTCCTTATTCTATCCTTTCCTCCTTAGTATTTAGGAGTAACGTTAGGTTCGGCCCTTGTTGATCTGCTAGACAATATAGTTTTTTGGCCAGGTTTAGCCTGCTGATTCTGTAGGTGAAAGCCGGGTGAATCCATGGATTATGGTATTAATTTAGTGAGGTATTTCAGTCATACTTGACTCTTAGACTAGGATAATCTGTCGAGTATAGAACTATTGACTTAAGCCAAATTTTTGTTGTATAGCAGTTAACTAAAGTTTAAATTTGTCGAATATGGGTAGGTAGAATTTGTCAAATATAGGCTGAGATTGGTCTAAGTAAAATTCGATGAGTTTTCATAGGAGCAGAGTCAAATTCGTCGAGTATCTGATGTAATTTCATCAGGTAATGCTTGGCATTGAGTTAAGTCAAATTCTTCGAGTATTAGGCGTTGAGTCGACGAATATCAGGTATGGCATTGAGTGCGTCGGGTGATAATTTGGCGCTAAGTAAAAAGCATTGAGTACGCTAAATGCACTCAACGTGGAATTGAGTGAAATAGCGCTGACTGTAGTCTGAGCATTGAGAAGTTCTGAGACTAAGTCAAAAGTGCTGAGTGCGCTAAATGCACTCAATGAGGCATTGAGTGAAGTTAACTTTGCGTTGAGTGAAGCTTTGGCGCTGAGGGGTCTATGAGGCTAAGGAAAAAGAATTGAGTGCGCTGAATACACTCAACACGAAGTTGAGTGAAGTTCACTTGGCATTGATTGGTCTGTGAGACTAAGGCAAAAGCATTGAGTGTACTCAACGCGGTGTTGAGTGAGGCCTTGGCGTTTAGTGAAACAACGTTGAGTGAAACTTTGGTGTTGAGTAGCTTCGAGACTAAGTCAAAAGCATTGAGTGGACTCAACGTGGCATTGAGTAAAGGTAATTTCACTGAGTAATCTGGTTGGCGTTGAGTGCATATAATGCACTCAATGCGGCATCAAGTGTAGTTGACACTTTCCCATGGACTTAGAATTTTTTTTTTCGGATTAAGTTGAATTCGTTAAGTATGACTTAGAATGGCTATCACTTGGAAGTTTTCTTCCCGTATATCAAGGAGAGTTTATGTATCCATGTTGAGGTTATTGGTGTTTATGGATGTTATGTATGTCCCTTGGTTAGTAGTGGATAAAGGACCCCCAACCTAGTGCCAAATTGTGAATAATTACACTGCTGGGCTTATTTTTGGTCTGTGTGTTGAGTTGGACAATGTTTCAACCACCATAACACATTGTTTATATAAATTTGGATTGTTGGGTTGAGTTGGACAATGTTGCCACCACCCTAGTGTCTTGTTGAGACAACTGGACTGTCAGGTTGTGTTGGACAATTTTGCCACCACAGTACCTTCTTAAAATATGTTAGGTCTGTAAGTTCGGGTTGGACAATGTGGCCACCGACTCAGGACCATTTCTTACCAAGTGTTAATGATTCATATGAGTGGAGTTCATAAGTCTCTTTACCCATATTGTGCAGGGTATATGTTATTATGCTTACTTTTGCAAATATTCTCGAAGTATGGCTTTGTTTTGCACTTGGTGTAAATTTCTTACTTTTGAACTCAATAAGTAAATCTTTTACCATTATCATATGATTTATTGCTGAGATTTGACAGTTTCCTTATGTTTGGGTTGGTAACCCTTTATTCCTTTTTGGTTTATTGCTAACCTTTTGATCTTTAATCTCCACTTGTATTTTAATTCTTGCTGAGGTATTCTTTCATTGAATGCCCAGGTTTGGAGAAGTAGCCGGTTGAGCAGCTAGGGTTGTGTTTTTGGTCGGTACTCTGCAGCTGTCGTTTCCTCACCGACTGTGAGGTAGTTATTATTTGTTTTCTTTTTAGTTCAGACATACATATCTTTTAGTGGGTTCGTGTCAGGTTGTTGACACCCACTTGATTTTTTTAGTTTAAAATTAAGTACTTTCTAACTGCTAAGCCTTTTCTTATGATGGTTTGGATTTACTTGCTCTCTGGGAATGTTTTATGCTAGGTTGCATGTTAGATATTTTAAAGTATAAAAGTATTACCTCATGTATGACATCTTTTGAAGCTAAATTCACTATATCTTATTGAACGTACAAACTAATTTTTATACTTATACTAAATCTAGAGTAATGCATAACATGAGTTATCCTATGGGGACGTTTATGCTCATATAGGATGTTAACCATTCTAAACAAACTATTTTCGCAGCGTATACTTATAGTTTTAGTCGGGGACTAGTTAATCCACTGTGCCGAGGGATACAACCATCAAAACATAACTTGAAACATGTTTTTCTCACATCATAACTTGGTATTTTCATAAACTGTGTTAGGATTGGAGTTTGCCTGAACGTCTGCAGTTATTCCCAGCACGGCGTGGCATCACAGGGCGTGTTTTCTCTTACTCTGATATACATTTAAATTTGGAGAAAATGTGGGTTGTGACAGTTGGTATCAGAGGGATGGGTTGTTTGGCAATTGGTCGAACAACCATCTCAAGTTAGTTTTTGTTTTCTTATTCCATTACATACACACACCGATGTGTCTTTAGTATGTTTTGGCTGAAGTATGAACACTACATTTATAAGCATGACAAGAAGTATATGGGTCATATTATGTAGTATGGGATGCACAATATATGTTTGTATATGGATCCTCATAGGAAGAAACATGTGACTGTTTTATAGTATGTGATGCATAACAATCATCACATGAATGCACATTAGATTTTACTTTTCATTATTTTCGATTTTATGTAGTATGAGATGCATAATATTTAAGGTGTACGCCACTTATAACATGCACTAAAGCCTTTAGTAGATTTCATAACACAACATGCATGACATATCATTGCATTAGCACACGTGCCAAGCAAAATATTTACATGGTGACATATGTACACACATGGTTTAAGTCAAAAAAGGAATAAGAATTCATGTATTCATAGTCTATGCACATGAGTCAGTGGGATGACAGTATATCATCCTAAGTTTAAGCAAGAAATCATTAATGAAATTCCCAGAGCAAGTTAGCAGCTTGAGCAAGTATTTGTACATATATTGTCTGAACTAAGTTGTGTAGTTCTAGCGATAAGCTAGATTTTGATTAGTTGCTTATTATGATATTAGAATGCCGCCGAAGCGTCCTACGACATGGTCGACTCCCCAGTCCAAGGGCGAGTTGTCTGGGGCGCAGAGTGAGGTAGTGATAGAAGGACTAGGACAGAGAAATGAGGCTCTGTCCAGGCAAATTTCTGAGATGCAGTCGCAAAACAAGGCTTTATTGTCTGTTGTTTCCGGGCAGCCGATTAGAGTGCAAGACCCTGCTGTGGGTCAAGCTATTCCTGTTCCCCATGCTCCTCTGGTGCCTCCAATTTTTTTGCCTCTAGAGATGAACTTTATCTCGTATTTCCAGTGATTAGGACCTCCTATATACGATGGTAGAGCGGATTTCATGGCCTTTGATGATTGGATTATAGCGATCGAGGAGATGTTCTCAAACTCAGGGATTTCTACTAAACAGAGAGTGATGGCCACCGCTTACCAGTTGAAGGATCTGGAAAAAAAATGGTGGTTAAGAGAAAAGGAGAAACTGAAGGACGGATGTTCGTGGGAAGACTTCAAGGAGTTATTGCTGAGGAAATTTCTGTCGTCGGTCGAGCAAGACCGCTTGATGAATAATTTTTTACATTTGAAGCAAAGGCAACTCACAGTGAGTGAGTATGAAGTGGAGTTCAGTAAATTGAGCTGGTTTGCCCCGTATTTTGTATCCTCGAAATCTAGTAGAGTTAAGTGAGTTTTGGGTGCTCCGAGGAATGATATCCAACAGCTGGTCAGTGCTTATGGATTTGGAAGTTATGCTAAAGTTGTAGAAGCCTTTTTAAAGGTCGAAGCAATTGAATATGTGATGAATCGAGGCCAGCAAATGAGGAAAGATACGAGGAAGTCTGATGAGGGTAAGAACTCTAAGGAATTTAGTCCTGCTTCATGGAAGAGAAGCATGGAGGTGTGCAGTTTCTGTGGCTGGTCGGGCCACGCGTTGAGAAATGTTTCAAGAGATTGGGAGCTCAGAAGTAGTAGCAGGTGCATGCCATTCAGAGCGCTCCCAAAGGAGAACTTGTTTGTGCTTTGTGCAAATGAAGGGGGCACGATGCTGCCCATTATTGGTATAAGGACAAGGTCTACTTCCAGTGTGGATAATAAGGACATGTTAACTCAAAGTGCCCGCAGTCTCAGCCCACGCTGCAGCTAATTCCCTTCAGGCTTTGCCACCACCGCAGCATTTGGACAAAGGGAAGGGCAAGTTAAACATGGTGGCCATGGAGGAAGCGAAGACATCCACCCAGGTGATCTTAAGTTAGATCTTAACCTCGTTTGTTTTTAGCTCATAGTTGTAGTTTTGATGTTGCTTGGTTAGTTATGTATGCGCTTTTATAGGGAACTTTAAGGTAAAGAACCGCTGGGCGTGTGTTCTTTTCGATTCTGGTGCTACCCACTCGTTTTTTGCTAGAGCCTTTATAGAGTACCATTGTTTGACTCTTAATCAAATTGGCGATTCGATTCGCATTAAATTTTGCTCTAGTGATTCGGTGGTGTCGGACCAGGGTATCTTGGGTTGTCTGATTCTTTTAGACGATTTCCTAGGTGTTACTGATTTGAAGGTGATAGACCTGGAGGACTTCAATGTGATCTTAGGCATGGACTAGTTGTCCAGATATGATGCGGTTATCAAATGCAAGGATAAGCGGTTGGACTTCAAGATGGACAATGGTCACTCCAGGAGTGTTTATGGTTTTCTGTGCTAAGATTCCCCCATTATTTCTGTGGTATGTGCTCAGAAGCTTTTAGATTCTGGTTGTTTTGCCTACTTGGTTTTAGGTTTGGAGACCGTTTGTAGTTTACCACATGTAGAGGAGATTTTTGTTGTGCGTGAGTTCCTGATGTTTTCCAGATAGTCTTCCTAGTCTTCCACCTGAGAGGGATGTAGAGTTCATTATAGATCTTGAGTCGGGTACTCGTCCTATTGCGAAGCCACCATACCGTATGGCCCCTCGAGAGCTGGAAGAGTCATGTACCCAGTTGGATGAGCTTTTGCAGTATGGATTTATTAGGCCGAGTTCTTCACCTTGGGGTGCTCCAGTGTTGTTTATAAAGAAGAATGATGGATCTATGAGGCTGTACATTGATTATAGGGAACTGAACAAGGTAATAATCAAGAACAGGTATCCTTTGTCGTGAATTGATGACTTATTTGACCAGTTGTGTGGTAGTACGGTGTTTTCAAAGATTGACCTTTGTTCAGGCTACCATTTGTTAAGGATTTATGAGACGGATATTCCACGGACCGCTTTCTGTTCTCGGTATGGACATTTTGAGTTCTTGGTGATGTCCTTTGGTTTAACTAATGCACCGTCTGCCTTTATGGACATGATGAACAAAGTGTTCAAAGATTTTTTGGACCGTTTTGTGGTCGTGTTAATAGATGATGTTTTGGTTTATTCTCGGAGTGCTGAGAAGCATGCCCAGCACTTGCGGTTAGTTCTGTCAGCTTTGAGGGAGCATAAGTTATTTTGCCAAGTTAAGCAAGTGTGAGTTTTTTCTTCCTCAAGTTTCCTTCTTGGGTCATGTGGTTAATAAGGATGAAATTTCTGTTGACCCAGAGAAGATTTTTGCCGTGATGGATTGGAACAGACCTACCACACCCAAAGAGATAAGGAGTTTCCTAGGGTTGGCAGGGTATTATAGGAGGTTTGTGGAAGGATTTTTGACGATATCTGTGCCGCTGACTAAGCTTACGCAGAAGAACGTAATGTTCATTTGGAACGATAAGTGCGAAGAAGCTTTTCAGGAGTTGAAAAAGAGATTATATATTGCTCCAGTTTTTACCTTGCCTATCGAAGGATTGGAATATACAGTTTACGTGGATGCATCGCATGTTGGACTTGGTTGCGTATTAATGCAAGAAGGAAAAGTGATTGTGTATGGGTCGAGGCAGGTAAAGATTCATGAAAGAAACTACCCTACTCATGATTTAGAGTTTGCCGCATTCATTTATGCCTTGAAGTTATGGAGATATCTATTGTATGGTGCATTGTGCAAAATTTACACGAATCATAAGCGTTTGAAGTATGTCTTAACTAAGAAGGAGTTGAATTTGCGCCATCCGGGCAAAGCTAATGTGGTAGCCGACGCCCTGAGTAGGAAGACCGCGCAAATATTTGGACTTTCAGTGGAATCCTTGGTAAGAGAGTTTCTGTTAATGGGTATCTCGGTTGGCAGTAGCGACTCGTCGAGCAGTTATGATTTAGTAAAGCCTTCATGGACTACGCATATAAGGCTACATTAAAAGGATGATTCTGATTTGCATCACCTCAGTAATAGAATTGAGAAAGGGGAGTTACCAGACTTTTCAATCAATGACGCGAGTACCTTGAAGTACCGCGGTGGATACTACATCCCTGCTGTTTAGGATATTCGAGTTAAGTCGTGCAATGAGGCGCATGGTTCTAGTATTTCCTACCATCTTGGTTCTACTAAGGTGTATAGAGATCTGAAATAGATCATTTGGTGGTATGGTATGAAAGGTGATATAGCCAAGTTTGTGCCAGAATGCTTCACCTGCAAGAGGGTTAAGGCTGATCATAGGAGGCCTGGTGGCAAGTTGATGTCTTTAGAGATTCCAAGTTATAAGTGGGACAGTATTTCCATGGACTTCATTACTGGGTTGCCGAGATCTCTCGAGGGCATGATTCAGTATGGGCTATTATCGATAGACTGACGAAGTGTGCTCACTTAGTGCCTTTCAAGATTGATTTCTCCATGAAGAAGATAGCAGAGTTATACTTGGATGAGGTTATCAGGTTATATGGAGTACCTATTAGTATTGTGTCGGATCTAGACTCCAGGTTTACGTCTCATTTTTGGAAAAGCTTACTGGAAGGATTGGGTGCCGATCTGAGGTATTCCACTGCTTATCATCCACAGACAAATGGTCAAACAGAAAGAGTTAATCAAATTTTGGAAGACATGATAAAATGTTACATATTGGACTACAGAGGAGCGTGGGACAAGCGTTTGAGGCTGATGGAATTTGCTTATAATAACAGTTATCAAGAGAGATTGCAGATGGCCCCGTTTGAGGCCTTGTATGGGAGACAATGCAGAACACCCTTGTTTTGGGCTGAGGTTGGATAAAGTCTGTTGTTGGGTCCGAAAGCCTTATAAGAAATGGATATTTCCGTGAAGCATATTCGAGAGAAGCTTTGTATTGCTCAGGATTGTTATGAGAAGAACGCTAATCAGCGAAGGACTAATTTGGAATTTGCTTTGGGGTACATGATGTTTCTTAAAGTTTCCCCGATGTCTGGTGTCAAAAGGTTTGGTAAGAACCATAAGTTGGATCCTAGGTATGTGGAACCCTTCAAGATTGTTGAACGTATTGGAATGTCTGCTTATAGGCTTGATTTTCCTGCATGTTTTCCTGGTGTGCACGATGTGTTTCACGTAAGCCAGTTACGGAAATGTGTGCTTAGCGATCGGCAGGTTCTTGATTATGTGCCCCAGTTGGAGCCTAACATTTCTTATATTGAGATGCTTGTTCGCATTCTGGATACTCAAGATCGAGTGTTATGAAGGAAGACCACACCAATGGTTAAAGTTTTGTGGCAGAACCAAGACGTGGAAGGCGTTACTTAGGAGTTGGAGTAAGCTATAAGGGAGGCTCATCCTCATCTGTTCTCCAAGTTTCTTTCGGTATGAATTTCTATTCTGTAATCTTTGATTATTTTACTTCCATAGTGGAATCTTTTGTGCGTAAAGTATCGGGAAGAAACTTTCCTTTAGGAGGGGTTGTTGTAACGCCCCTGATTTTTCAAGGTTTATTTAAAATCCCTTTAGTGACTTATTTTGACGTTAGGGCGTTACGTTAGCGCGTAGTTGGTGGGTACCACTGTCAGAGCGTGGCTTTTGCTCCTTTGTATCCAAGTTTTTGGTTTGGGAATATTAGTTTGGCTAATTTCTCCTATGATTTGGTATTCCCTTGCGAGCCGGGGTTCGTTTTGGAACACGACAGAGTGTTTTTGAGATATTTTATGTTTGGACTTTTGGGAGTGTTTACCCGAGTTTGGTTTGTCGGATTTTGATTTTTACTTAGTTGGTTGATTCGTAGCATCGTTATTTAGCTACAGTGCGATTTTTATAGAAATCCGAGTTAGAGCGAGTTTTGGTCATTTGGACTTTTTAATTATAATAATAATATATTATATTATTTATTCCATATAAATAGCCTTGCGATAAGATGGAAACCCTATTCATTATCTTCTTCCCCAAACCGTCAGACTATTTTTACGGAAGGAAGAGAGCGACGGACCTTGCGAAGCTTTTAACCATTTATTGTAGGAGTTTCGGTGCACGAAATCGTCGTCGGAGAGTAGATCCGGTTAGCCATCACCGAGATCTACATTTGTACGGTGAGTTTTTCTCATTTCATGGATTTTTTGACATTAGGGTACGCAATTTTGACCTCCCCTCCTCTCGAAAAGTTTTAGGTTTTGCTTCTTATGTGTTCTTGCGACCAGATCCTCGAGGAGGAGCGTTGTGTGGCCGAATTTCGGCTAGATCAAGGCAAGTGGTGACTTTTTCTCCTTGCTAAGTTTTCCTTTCATGTTGAATTTCCTTCTTCTATCCTTTCCTCCTTAGTATTTAGGAGTAACGTCTGGTTCGGACCTTGCCGATCTGCTAGAAAATATAGTTTTCCGGCCAAGTTTAGCTTAGTTGATTCTGTAGGCGAAAGCAGGGTGAATCCATGGATTATGGGATTAATCTAGAAAGGTTTTTCCGTGATACTTGACTTCTAAACTAGGATAATCTGTCGAGTATAGAACTGTTGACTTAAGCCAAATTTTCATTGTATAACAGTTAACTAAAGTTTAAATTCGTCGAATATGGGCAAGTAGAATTTGTCAGATATAGGTTGAGATCGGTATAAGTAAAATTCGACAAGTTTCAGTAGGATTAGAGTCAAATTCATCGAGTATTCGATGTAATTTCATCGGGTAATGCTTGACATTGAGTTAAGTCCAATTCATCGAGTATTAGGCACTGAGTCGACGAATATCAGACATGGCGTTGAGTGCATCGGGTGATAATTTGGCACTAAGTCAAAAGAGTTGAGTGCGCTGAATGCACTCAACGTGGCATTGAGTGAAATAGCATTGACTGTAGTCTTGGCATTGAGTAGTTCTGAGACTATGTTAAAAGCATTGAGTGCGTTGAATGCACTCAAAAAGACGTTGAGTGAAGCTTTGGCGTTGAGTAGTCTATGAGGCTATGGAAAAAGCATTGAGTGCGGTGAATGTTCTCAACGCGGCGTTGAGCGCATTGAGTGAAGTTTACTTGGCGTTGAGTGAAGCTTTGGCGTTGTGTGGTCTGTGAGGCTAAGGAAAAAGCATTGAGTGTACTCAATGTGGAGTTGAGTGAAGCCTTGGCATTGAGTGAAACAGCGTTGAGTGAAACCTTGGTGTTGAGTAGCTTCGAGACTAAGTAAAAGGGGTTGAGTGGACTCAACACGGCATTGAGTGAAGGTAATTTCGCTGGGTAATCTGGTTGGAGTTGAGTGCGTTGAATGCACTCAACGTGGCGTCGAGTGCGTATAATGCACTCAACGCGGCGTCGAGTGCACTCGATGCTTTTCTCGTGGACTTCGAATTTTTTTTCTAGATTAAGTTGAATTCGTTAAGTATGAATTAGAATGGCTATCACTTGAGAATTTTCTTCCTTTACGTCAGGGAGAGTTTCTGTATCATGGTTGAGGTTATAGGTGTTTATGGATGCGTTGCCCATGGTTGGTAGTGGATAAAGGACCCCCAAACTAGTGCCAAATTGTGAATCATTACATTGCTGGGCTTATTTATGGTCTATGTGTTGAGTTGGATAATGTTACCACCACCAAAACACCTTGTTTATATATATATTTGGATTGTTGGGTTGAGTTGGACAATGTTTCCACCACCCTAGTGTCTTGTTGAGACAATTGAACTATCAGGTTGAGTTGGACAATGTTTCCACCACCACAGTACCTTCTTGAAATATGTTGGGTCTGTAAGTTCGGGTTGGACAATGCGTCCACTGACTCAGGACTATTTCTTACCAAGTGTTAATGATTCATATGAGTAAAGTTGTTAAGTCTCTTTCCCCGTATTGTGCAGATATATGTTATTCTGCTTACTTTTGCAAATATTCTCGAAACATGGCTTCGTTTCGCACTTGGTGCAACTTTCTTACTTTTGAACTCAATAAGTAAATCTTTTACCATTGTCGTATGATTAATTGCTGAGATTTGACAGCTTCCTTATGTTTGGGTTAGTAACCCTTTATTCCTTTTTGGTTTATTGCTAATCTTTTGTTCTTTTTTCTACACTTGTATTTTCATTCTTGCTGACGTGTTCTTTCTTTGAATGCCTCAGGTTTAGATAAGTAGCCTGTTGAGCGGCTAGGGTTAGTTTTTGGCTGGTACTCTGCATCTGTCGTTTCCTCACCGACAACGAGGTTGTTATTGTTTGTTTTCTTTTAGTTCAGACATACATACCTTTTAGTTGGTTCGTGTTAGGTTGTTGATGCCCACTGGATTTTTTGTTTAATGTTAAGTGCTCGCTAACTGCTAAGCCTTTTCCTATGATGGTTTGGATATACTTGCACTCTGGGAAGGTTTTATGCTAGGTTGCATGTTAGATATTTTAAAGTATAAAAGTATTACCTCTATTACCTCATGCATGATATCTTTTGAAGCTAAAGTCACTATATCGTATTGAATGTACAAACTAATTTCTATACTTATACTAAATCGAGTCATGTATAACATGTGTTGTCCTATGGGGACGTTTATGCTCACGTAAGATGTTAAACATTGTAAACAAACTATTTCCACAGTGTATACTTATATTTTCAGTTGTGAATTAGGTAATCCACTAAGCCGAAGGATACAGCCATCAAAACATAACTTGAAACATGTTTTTCTCACATCACAACTTGGTATTTTCATAAACTGTGTTAGGATTGGAGTTTGCCTGAATGTCTGAAGTTATCCCCTGTACGGTGTTGCATCACGACGCATGTTTTCTCTTACTCTGATATACATTTAAATTCAGAGAAAATGCGTGTTGTGACACCCTTGTTCTTTGACCCGGATGGAACTGATCGACACAGCTTCCTCTCAACGGATCTAGCGTCGACTTGTACTTTCGATCACAAGCATACCTTGGATCGCTTCTCCTCTTCCCTCAAGAATCTCAAGAACCAAGAATGAGTGTATGAGAGACAAAAATGAAAATAAAATCTCAAAATCAACCCTTAAAAGCAATCTATCACCGCCCGGTATCTGCTACTGCCGCGTGGTATCTGCTACCGCCACACCGTATCTGAGGCGGTCGCCGCTTGGGACAATTGACATCGCTCTGTCACCCAAACCAGCCTCCACCGCACTGCCACGTGGCAAGCTATCGCGGGTGTAAACTTACTCCTGTCGAGCTTGTAACTTCTCGAGGCATATGATAATTTAATAAGATATCATCGCGCGTTATCTCACTACCGCCCCGCGGTATTCTCTCAATGCTTTGTCGAAAGCATTGAGTGCGTCGAGTGATAGCGCCACGCGCTAGCTCACTACAGCCCCATGGTAGTCTCTCAATGCTTCATCGAAAGCATTGAGTGTGTCGAGTTATAGAACCACACGGTGCCTTTCTACCTCCACGCGGTAGATACCCGAGACACCAGACGATTTAATTCAATAGCTAACGCCGACGTTAATACTACCACCACGCGTAACTTCCAATCCTTCCTTTTTCAGGATTTTTGGGGCGTAACAGTTTACAAGATTCCTGATTTGAAGAATCCTTCAAGATGAAAATAAACTTCTTATATTTGATGTTGATGCCTGTGTGAGTTTGTATGTAATAGGTATGACAGAAATGACTTGGCTAATGTAGTGTTAGGCTTAAGGTCACCCAAACAGGGTTTTGCCCTTGTAACTCTCAAGGTGTAAAACTCACTATGATCTATAACCTAATTCTATATTAGACATGTCATTACTATAAGGAAGATCAGTGAAGATAAAAGAATTAGTAGGAAGAAGCAATATTTAGTCGAAAACAAATATCGACTACATTGACTAGAAACTAAATCAAATGTCGACTACATCGACTGGAAGCTAGGTTATTTGTCGACTGCATCTACTAAAAGACTAAGGAAAATGTTGACTGCATCGAATGAAAGGCTAAGCACTTTATCGACTGCATTTGTAAGATCCGTCCCCCCTCTCAAGGGCTAACCCGGATCTTATGCCCAGAACCGCCGCCTTACTCTGACACTAACACACAGGTTAGTCGACACCGCAAGTCGCCGATTCTGCCGGCTAGTACGATCATAAAACTGTCGGCCAATATGAGAAATAGAAGTATAAAATAGAGTAAATATCACAGTCCACAACCACAGTACTAAACATATATATATCAAATTAAAAGTACATGAATATAGTCCAAAATGAGTACGTAAATGAAAGTGAATAAGTACTTATGCCATGTACATCAATATAAAATCACTCTCTCTCTCAATCTAACAGCAGCGGAATCTAACATCTCAACTCATCACACCTGAACATGTGCTCCAGTAGTGGTAGTAGGTGGTATCGGCATCTGCTCCTCAAGTCCTGGCTCCTCGACGTGCTGCTCCATCTCCTCGTGCTCCTAAAATGATATGGTCACCGACCATTAGTCAAAAAGACTAAGTCGTTTCCTCCGCACCTCGTCCTGCAGCTCCTAGGCACCGAGCGGGAGGACGAAGCAGGGGATAACAAGGGGTAACAAAATTGGAAGCAGGTGACAAGAGCTTACTAGCAGTTGTAATAGGTATTAACATTCTACTCTAGCAGTTCAAGGTATATATTACAGGTAAGTAAAGAGCAGTACTAGTAAAGGAAGAACTGAAAGTAATGCAGGAAAGTAAAACTACACTACCACTACACTACCATCACAGAGCGTACCATAAATTATAAAAATGCCCATACAAATTTATAAGTTAAGGTTTCCAGGAATTGTAACTTATCATATAAAAGAGCCCATACTAATTTATATGATAAGGATCTATGAAGCGTATGCCCTAATATGAATGAATGTTATGATGCAATTTATGTAGCAGGCAAGTGCAATTCACACACAACGACTCCGTGATCACAGACCTTTAGTTCCCACTTTTCTAGAGCTAGCATCACTCTCAGGTACTGCCGTTGTGGCTACGGCAGCAGCGGAACGGGCGCTTCCGCTTTCTAGGCGGGTGTTCACACCACCAAGCCAAGACCTCTCCTGTACACCTCTGTACACCGACAAGTGCACTCTAGAGTCTCTGCATACTATTCCTAGCTACCTGCTAGTCTTTTAGGTCGGGATTATCTGCCTGACCGCAGTATTAAACAACATATTTGCCCTTCCACCCGTACACCTCACCCGAGTCACCGTACTGCCATCGGTGTGACGACTGGAACAGTACTGCATGACACACCACTATGTTATGTACATGAAGGTATTTCACCTCGAGCCTCCAGCTCTTAGGACAAACCTGTCCTGATTCCTCCAACCCTGCCCGGGTGAGCAAGTAGTCTACAGACTCTGAGTCCCTCCAACCCGGCACGGGTGGATATATATATCACATCAATTGCTTCCAACTCTGCACGGGTGAGCAAGTAGTCAACAGACTCCAAGTACCTCCAACCCGGCACGAGTGAGAACAAGTACAATTTACTTAGCCTATTAGGCTACTCTTGCCTACCGGTTATTATACTTAGTGAATTAGGGTTTATCCAAGGACTGCCAAGGGTATGCCCAATGAAGGGGTCTCGGGGGCACTATGAACCAAGATGGAATTAAAATCCAAAGTTCCCTTTCGCAAGGATAATTACTTTTAGTTGATGTCTACCCATAATCCACACTCAACTCTCACTATTACTCTTAGTCTATCCTAATGACTAAATTTGTTATCGGGGAGGGCGATTGTCTTCCGCCGACCTCCACTCCAAATGTTACCCAATGACTTGCACTTACTCTAGTCACTAAGACACACTACCCACCAGGGTTATACTTCCAATCATAATCTCTAGCTCAATTGTCAATCAATTCCCCAGTGGCCTTATGGTATAACCTATTTTTACTACGCGCAGCCTAAGACCTAATACCACCCTGAAATCGAACTTCCAATTCCTTGGGCAACCAGCCCCTAATTATTTATCCTAGGGTGGTACAGACTAATGAAATGAGTATGTTGATTTTCATAATTTTCCTAGGTCATTGAGGCCTCTAATTAAATCTTTTAAATTAATTCCTAGGTCACTTTACACATGAAGTAGTATAATTTAGAATCCACTGACCTAGGTAATTTTTCCTGAGTTGTATATTGATAAAATATTGCTGTCTACAGGGTTTCACAATTTTCCTTTGATTATTTTTTCCAATTCCTTATTTAATCCAAATCTACATAATTTCCTTTTTTCCTAATGAAGTACAAGGAATATATAAGACAAAATTCCAGGAAAATTACAGAGCATATAAGACATTAATTTAAGACTAATGGCAGAGTTTCATCAACCTCTATAGTGTAATGGCCTAACAAATCCTATTCTTAAGTATTTACAAAAATGCCATTATGTTAATTTAAAAAATTCTCAGTACACCCAAAAATTCTGAGATAAATGTACAAGTCTAATCTTACAAATATACAGCACAATAAAAAATTCAAAAATTTACTGATAAGTATTTCCATTAATTCATGAATAAATGCAATAGGGGTAAAATGGTCATTTCAATGTATTCTACTCCAGAAGTTCTCAAGCAGAAAGATCAAATTTTACCAAGTCAAATATAACCTTATTTTTAACTTGGCAAAGTTTGAGGATTTTTTCTTGGGCAAAACCTATTTTTCCAATTTATTTTCACAAGGACTATATTTTTAAAAAATCCAAATAATGGGATTTTTGATCCCAAAAATCCCATAATTAATATGAGGGGTGAACTTTACCATAATGAACCACTGGAAATAATTCCATGATTTTTGGATGCCTCAATTAGGCTGAATGTACAATATTTAAAATATTGCTATTGGCACACCAAAGCTATACATAGCCAACACATGCAAGTGGATTACCCCAACATGCAGTGATCCAAATGTGCTGAAATTTTTATCATGCACCAATGATGTTCCCAAGGACCTACCACCAAAATTTGGGGCAATTTGGATGCTTAATATTCAAAATATTTCATTTATTTAATATTTGGTAATATGACAAATACTATAGAAAAAGTTGTCCCACAAATTTCCAATTTTTTGCAGGGGCTATATATGCCCAAATAAGCCACATACACAAAATTTCAGCCTATGTGGACTTCTGGTTTGGCATGGGCTTAGGTTTTAGTTTCTGCCCTAGCATAGGACCAGTCCTAGGAAAAATGCCCTACAGGCCAGACCACTAGACAAAAATTTATGATCAAGGTGTTACATTAAAGATAACAGATAGGGCTACATTTGTCATTCAGGGTTCAAGTTATGTTGATGCCTCTAAGTTTTCTAAAATTGACATGCAAAGTGACTGTAAACATGTGACAGAAATTACATTCATTATCATTAATATAATAACATTTATAAATATAATAGCACGAATCTTAAAGTCAAATTGCCGGCATCCAGTCCATCGTCCCCAATAACTGGACCGCTGAGATCGAACCATCCTGGGCCACCTTTGCTGGCTATTTCCGACCAGTTGAGCCACCACCACCGCCGGCGGATGTCGCCACCACCTTCACTGAGGTGGGGGCTTGCGTTTCCCGGCGGTGAGGCTGCCGGAGTTGGCTCCTTCGGCGAACCCGAGCAAGGAGAAAAGGCCCGGAAATTCTCACTTTGCTCTCATGGCATCGGGCTCAATTGAGCCCGATATCTCCCCCATTCGATCTAGATATCTAGTACAGGTAGAGGGGCGGCGAAACGAACCTCTAATGGAGTCCTACGGCGGCGCCGGCGGCGGTTGGCCATGGATGAGTAGCTTCGGTGATATCCTTGCCGATCCATGGATTCTCCACCAAAATCTTCACTCCAGCTATCGATTTCTACTCTCCTTTTCCCTCTGAAGCTAATGGAGTGGTCGGTTTGGACTGAGGTGGGGTATATGGGGAGATACAACCAAGGTGAGCTCGGGCTCAGCCTTGGTTGCTCCGCCCATGGTTACCAAGTAGCTCTCAGCCCCTAATTCCCTCTGGAATTCATTGGACAGCCAGCCAGCAAGCTTTGGGGCAGATGGAATGAAGTCCATATAGCCTTCTTCCTCTTAATGCCATTTCTCTCTCCTCCTTTGGGTGAAATCTCCAAAATACCCCCTTGCATGCATTCTCTCTCCGCAATCATAGGGGTAGGGATGGTCTTTGGTTATTTTAGTTGGCATTTGGCTGAGTTGGGTGGGCTTAGCCCAATGGAAATTACTTGGGTTCAATTCTTCCTCTTTAGGTCAAAATGTTGACTAGGTTGACTTTTTGGGTTGACTTGGTCAATATGAGGAGTGGGCTGACCCCACTTGTTGGTCATGAGCCTAATGGCACCACCTAACTTGGGTTGGGTCAAGGGGTGCCCTACTTAGGCTAATTGGGCCTACGAGTGTGGGTTTGACCACTTTAGGCCCAAGGTTGACTTGGGTCAACTATGGTCAAAGTGTTGACCTAGTGACATGCCCTAGGGTCCACTTAAATTGTAATTAGGGTTAGGGCAGTGTGGTGGGGTCATGGTGTGGCTAGGGTTCCTATTTAGGCTAGTTTGACCTTTGTCCTATGGTGGGCCCCACATGGCTACAACCCACTACCTAGGGTCAAACCTAGCTAATTTCCCTTAACACCCACCCTATGCCTAACCCAATCTAAGTTAAGGGGCCTAGAAGTAACATGGGATATTACAAATCCTATAAAAAAAAATAATTTCGTCCCCGAAATTTAAGTTCAGGTCTACGGGGTTCTACTTGCAAGATTTATAAGAATCCTTAAAGCATAAATTCAAATGTACCTGATGTAAATAACTCTGGGTGTTGCTCCAACATCAGACCCCTCGGCTCCCAGGTGTGCCCTTCCCGTCCATGGTTGAACGACAACACCTTTATAAGAGGAACCTTCTTCTTCCGCAACAACCGATCCTCTGTATCGTCAATCCGGATCGGTTCCAATCGAACTGACCGATCAGGTGCTACCAGGCCTGCTGTAGCGATAATGTGATGCTCTGGCCGAAGGAGATCTCTTTATAATGAAGAGACATGAAAGATGTCGTGCAAGGTCCCCGACTCAGGTGGCAGCTGCACTCTATAAGCTAAGGGACCGATCCGCTCCAGGATCAAGTCTGGCCCCATATATCGTGTACTGAGCTTCATATGTCTCCGCACTCGAGGAATACCATGCACCGGACGTATCTATAAAAATACCTTGTCCCCTACCGGGAACTCCATCTTCCGATGTCGCGCATCGTAATACTTGGCCTGTCTACTCCGAGCCTCCAGCATCCGGTCGCTGATAAGTCAAATCTGAGCCTCCATATCATCTATGCACTCCGATCCAAGTGCCCTGGGGGTCCACATCCTGAACCCAAGAAGTAGGTATTCAGCACTTCTTCCTGTGATAAGCCTCATGGCTATTATTATGAGAAACTTATTAGGGGTAACAATCATCTTCCAAATGTACTTTCATTATATTTCGGACTACTCTCTTTCAAACTGTGAGGACTCATTTCCAAGTCCTTTGCCAATTAACAATCAAAATATTTCTCAATCACAATTTAGGTTGTAGTCCCTTACGACCAACGATCATTCAAAATATGTATAATTCAACGATCTCGTAAGTAGAAGTCTCTTTTATTCACGTAGCCCTAGATTATTACTTATCCACCAACGTGAACTTATAGTCACCGAAAGAGAATTCAGGCACACTAGACCAACACTATTATGTATAGTAGCTAACCAATCTTCCGAGATCTTGGTGTGATGGAAAATTTATCATTTTGCTTTTCCCCAAATTTAAGACTTATCACAACTCAACCTAAACAGTAATACATAATTCATAGTGTGTTCACCTTTTGAGCATACATCAAGCGATCATTATTGATATTGATGTTCGTACAAATGACTCCCAATCGCTTTTCACACATAGTCTAATTCATAACTTTATAAGCGTATCTTTTCAAAAATGGTGAGGTCTAGCACAAATCGATTTCAGCATAAAGAGAAACTTATTAATCACTAATTACTTCTCGTGTGATTTCACCGTATACGCCTTTGATAGTCAAGAAATATATATCATTGTCATGAATCCTCCTTACAGTGATTATAATGGTATCAACGTATGTATCCCGGTTCTTAACGCTATCATAATTAAGGGGTCATATATATGTGTATAATTTTAACTCATCATCCACCCTTTTTCAATTTGTTGAGTCCTTACATTTCAAATGTCATGCCACGAGAAATTAATCTTATTTACCAAACTGTTACCTTATTTCAGTTCTAAAGTTCCAATATAATGACTTTACTTGATTGAGTCATTCAAGGTTATAGTTCATCATTATGAACAAGTGATTGACAATATCGTGTAAGCGTGGATATACTGATATTTCATCATTGTGTTTAATTCTCCAAATCTCAGCCCCTTTTAGGATCAAACAAGGTAGTACTAAATCATGCATAACCATAGTAAACTTTAATCATTATATCTTAAACGCAAGACGTTATCTTATCAAGATTTCTGATTATAACTTAAACTATCTCTCAAGTATAATGGTGAGTATGCCATTTAAATTGAAAAGGATTGATTCCTTGGGAGAACGCACCATCTGTAAATCATCATCGAACACTTTTTTTTTGATTCTTGTGATCATCAGAGTCACATCCACAATGATTATTCTTAGAGTATACATCCTCCAATTTAGTATGATTTGATTTTACGTTTGCTGGGGCTACGATACTCTCATTGTTATAGGTGTAATTGTTTAGATATTCCAGCATTTTCACTTCATGGACTCTCATCCTATAATAGTTAAGACTTGCGATCATTCCTTCATATTAACATGGAGTTACTTTGTCTTAATATGTATGTTTCCAACCTAATGACTTGTGTATGTCAAGTAGGCACGGGTAGCAGCGATTGATTGTTGTGTTTACTTCTTCCAACCTGTGACTGTCAAAGTCACTTTCCTAAGAGCCTTAACTGTGCAAAAACCTTTTTAATTATTCTTCTTACTTGAACGCATCTTCAATTCGCATTGATTCTTCCCGTGGTATATCTGAGTTCCTTAATTATGTGTTACATTGATCGGTTCAAGGTGTTAGAGCATCTTGGAACATGATTGCGGAGGAGATAATCAAACAACCCTTAATTGTATGTAGATCCGTCTACAACTCATACTGGTCCAATTTTGATCCTTTGAACACAATTTCTTCGGTTTCACGTGTATATGTAAATGACTTATACCGTGTCGGTATTAAGGAAGATCATGAGTGCTCATTAGAATGTGGACTAAGTAGTTACTTACTTCCCTAAATTCAAAATTGGGAAACTTATTGAAGTCTTATACGGTCTCCCCTAGTTTCAAGGTCATATATACACATCACTAAGCCACTCTTTATATATCTTTCAAGAAATTAAACTTACTGTTCTCCTTGTTCACTTACTCATATGGTCTTGGAGTAATTATGAGGGTGGAAAGCCATTCTCGAAACATTCTACTTTCCTATTTCACTTGTGAATTTATTATGTTCACAACTTATTGTTAGTAGTCTATGCTGCTTAAGGTAAATAAATAGTGTGAAGTTCTTCGAGAGTCTCAACCTTCTAGGAAGGATTGATCATCATACTGATCATGTATATACAAACCCTCATCTTTACTTGAGTGATCTCTGAATGAGCTTAGTTTTTAGATCACTATGCTTGTGACACATGCTTTATGAGAAAGGCTTAGAGAAATTCGAGTTGCTATGAATTTAGCCCTATAAACAAAAGGTTAAGCCCCCATATATTTTTTGTTAATTTCCTTTAATATTCACAATGTAGTCATCCTGTACATGCCTTAATCCTTTGGGGTAACAATCTTTGACATGGACTTCCACTTAAATTGATATGTTATCTACCTTAGGCATTCAAGTTTACCATACGACAATCTGTTCAAGGTCTACCTGTGACCAAACAAGGAAGTGTCTCTTCCAAACTTTGAACTCTTATTTGACCTTTGATATTTATCATCATGGTTGTCTTGACGTAATCAAGTCATCGATACTAGGATTAAGCTTACGAGTACCCTACTAATCCAATATTAAACTTATGCATCAAATTCTTCTCGAGGTGGTCCTATTAGTTTGAGTAAGAATTGGTAATATCACTCGATATGCGGAGTAGGGACATCGAAGTTTAAGCCTTAAGTAGGGACTCTGGCATTAAGTTCCTTCTTTAATCGATTTTGTTATACTCGTACCTTAACTAATCTACATCTGAAGTCAATCTTTGGCCTAAGGTACGACACAAAATCTTCTTGGTAAGTCGAACTAGGGTTGTGTCCTAGTTGGATTGGCCTAACTCATTGCTTTAACTGGACTATTTATGTGACTTTTACACATGGGCACACCATTGCTTCCGCTGCATAGTTTGTCCGCAAAATAATGCTCGAGCGGGGTATTCCAGTGTTGTGGACTTCTTTCTCATATGATCGTTTGTTCAATTGATACCAGTTTATAAGATCCGTCCCCCCCCCCTCTCTGGGGCTAACCCGGATCTTATGCCCAGAACCGCCGCCTTACTGTGACACTAACACACGGGTTAGTCGACACCGCAAGTTGCCGATTCTGCCGGCTAGAACGATCATAAACCTGTCAGCCAATATGAGAAATAGAAATATAAAATAGAGTAAATATCACAGTCCACAGCCACAGTACTAAACATATATATATCAAATGAAAAGTACATGAATATAGTCCAAAATGAGTATGAAAATGAAAGTGAATAAGGGCTTATGCCCAGTACATCAATATCAAATTACTCTCTCTCAATCTAACAACAGCGGAATCTAACATCTCAACTCATCACACCTTAACATGTGCTCAAGTAGTGGTAGTAGGTGGTATCGGCATCTGCTCCTCAAGTCCTGGCTCCTCGACGTGCTGCTCCATCTCCTCGTGCTCCTAAAATGATATGGTCACCGACCATTAGTCAAAAAGACTAAGTCGTTTCATCTGCACCTCGCCTCGCAACTCCTAGGCACCGAGCGGGAGGACGAAGCGGAGGATAACAAGGTGTAACAAAAGTGGAAGCAGGTGACAAGAGCTAACTAGCAGTTGTAATAGGTATTAACATTCTACTCTAGCAGTTCCAAGTATATAGTACAGGTAAGTAAAGAGCAGTACTAGTAAAGGAAGAACTGAAAGTAATGCAGGAAAGTAAAACTACACTACCACTACACTACCATCACAGAGCGTACCTTAACTTATAAAAATGACCCATACAAATTTATAAGTTAGGGTTTCCAGGAATTGTAACTTATCATATAAAAGAGCCCATACTAATTTATATGATAAGGATCTATGAAGCGTATGCCCTAATATGAATGAATGTTATGATGCAATTTATGTAGCAGGCAAGTGCAACTCACACACAACGACTTCGTGATCACAGACCTTTAGTTCCCACTTTTTGAGAGCTAGCATCACTCTCAGGTACCACCGTTGTGGCTATGGTAGCAGCGGAACGGGCGCTTCCGCTTTCTAGGCGGGTGTTCACACCACCAAGCCAAGACCTATCCTATACGCCTCTGTACACCGACAAGTGCACTCTAGAGTCTCTGCGTACTATTGCTAGCAACCTGCTAGTCTTTTAGGTCGGGTGCACATCTTCGGGGATTGTCTGCCTGACCGCAGTATTAAACAACATACTGGCCCTTCCACCCGTACACCTCACCCGTGTCACCGTACTGAAATCGGTGTGACGACTGGCCGAGTACCGCATGACCCACCACTAAGTTATGCACATGTAAGTATTTCACCTCGAGGCTCCAGCTCTTAGGACCAACCTGTCCTGATTCTTCCAACCCTTCCCGGGTGAGAAAGTAGTCAACAGACTCTGAGTCCTCCAACCCGGCACGGGTGGATATATATATCACATCAATTCCTTCCAACTCTACACGGGTGAGCAAGTAGTCAACAGACTCCAAGTACCTCCAACCCGGCATGAGTGAGAACAAGTACAATTTACCTAGCCTATTAGGCTACTCTTGCCTACCGGTTATTATACTTAGTGAATTAGGGTTAATCCCAGGACTGCCCAGGGTATGCCCAATGAAGGGGTCTCGGGGGCACTAGGAACCAAGATGGAATTAAAATCCAAAGTTCCCTTTCGCAAGGATAATTACTTTTAGTTGATGTCTACCCATAATCCACACTCAACTCTCACTGTTACTCTTAGGTTATCCTAATGACTTAATTTGTTATCGGGGAGGGCGACGGTCTTCCGCCGACCTCCACTCCAAATGTATCCCAATGACTTGCACTTACTCTCGTCACTAAGACACACTACCCACCAGGGTTATACTTCCAATCATAATCTCTAGCTCAATTGTCAATCCATTCCCCAGTGGCCTTATGGTATAACTTATTTTTACTACGCGCAGCCCAAGACCTAATACCACCCCGAAATCGAACTTCCAATTCTTTGGGACACCGACCCCTAATTATTTATCCTAGGGTGGTACAGACTAATGAAATGAGTATGTTGATTTTCATAATTTTCCTAGGTCATTAAGGCCTCTAATTAAATCTTTTAAATTAATTCCTAGGTCACTTTACACATGAAGTAGTATAATTTAGAATTCACTTACCTAGGTAATTTTTCCTGAGTTGTATATTGATAAAATATTGCTGTCTACAGGGTTTCACAATTTTCCTTTGATTTTTTTTTCCAATTCCTTATTTAATCCAAATCTACATAATTTCCTTTTTTCCAAATGAAGTACAAGGAATATATAAGACAAAATTCCAGGAAAATTACAGAGCATATAAGACATTAATTTAAGACTAATGGCATAGTTTTATTAACCTCTATAGTGTAATGGCCTAACAAATCCCATTCTTAAGTATTTACCAAAATGCCATTATGTTAATTTAAAAATTCTCAGTACACCCAAAAATTCTGAGATAAATGTACAAGTCTAATAAAACAAATATACAGTACTAGAAATAATTCCAAAATTTACTGATAAGTATTTCAATTAAGTCATGAATAAATGCAATAGGGGTAAAATGGTCATTTCAATGTATTCTACTCCAGAAGTTCTCAAATAGAAAGATCAAATTTTCCTAAGTCAAATATAACCTTTTTTTTAACTTTGCAAAGTTTGAGGATTTTTGCTTGGGCAAAACCTATTTTTCAAATTTATTTTCACAAGGACTATATTTTAAAAAAAATCCAAATAATGGGATTTTTGATCCCAAAAATCCCATAATTAATATGAGGGGTGAACTTTACCCTAATGAACCACTGGAAATAATTCCATGATTTTTGGATGCCTCAATTAGGCTGAATGTACAATATTTAAAATATTGCTATTGGCACACCAAAGCTATACATAACCAACACATGCAAGTGAATTACCCCAACATGAAGTGATCCAAATGTGCTGAAATTTTTATTATGCACCAATGATGTCCCCAAGGACCTACCACCAAAATTTGGGGCCATTTGGATACTTAATATTCAAAATATTTCATTTATTTAATTTTTGGTAATATGACAAATACTGTAGAAATATTTTTCCCAAAAATTTCCAATTTTTGGCAGGGGCTATATATGCCCAAATAAGCCACATACCCAAAATTTTAGCCTATGTGGACTTCTGGATTGGCATGGGCTTAGGTTTTAGTTTTTGCCCTAGCCTAGGACCAGCCCTAGGAAAAATGCCCTACAGGCCAGATCACTTGACCAAAATTGATGATCAAGGTGTAAAATTAAAGCTAACAAATAGGGCTACATTTTTAATTCAGGGGTCAAGTTATGTTGATGCCTCTAAGTACCCTAAAATTTACATGCAAAGTGACTGTAAACATGTGACAGAAATTACATTCATTATCATTAATATAATAACATTTATATATATAATAGCACGAATCTTAAAGACAAATGGCCGGCATCCAGTCATCGTCCCCAATCACTGGACGGCTGAGATCGAACCATCCTGGACCACCTTTGCTGGCTATTTCCAGCCAGTTGAGCCACCACCACCGTCGGCGGATGTCGCCACCACCTTCACTGAGGTGGGGGCTTGCGTTTCCCGGCGGTGAGGCCGCCGGAGTTGGCTCCTCCGGCGAAACCGAGCAAGGAGAAAAGGCCCGGAAATTCTCACTTTGCTCTCATGGCATCGGTCTCAATTGAGCCCGATATCTCCCCTATTCGATCTAGATATCTAGTACAGGTAGAGGGGCGGCGAAACGAACCTCTAATGGAGTCCTTCGGCGGCGGCGGCGGCGGTTGGCCATGGATGAGTTGCTCCAGCAATCTCCTTGCCGATCAATGGATTCTCCACCAAAAGCTTCACTCCAGCTATCTATTTCTACTCTCCTTTCCCCTCTGAAGCTAATGGAGTGGTCGGTTTGGACTGAGGTGGGGTATATGGGGAGATACAACCTAGGTGAGCTCGGGCTCAGCCTTGGTTGCTCCGCCCATGGTTGCCAAGTAGCTCTCAGCCCCTAATTCCCTCTGGAATTCATTGGACAGCCAGCAAACAAGCTTTGGGGCTGATGGAATTAAGTCCATGTGGCCTTCTTCCTCTTAATGCCATTTCTCTCTCCTCCTTTGGGTGGAATCTCCAAAATACCCCCTTGCATGCATTCTCTCTCAACAATCAGAGGGGTAGGGCTGGTCTTTGGCTATTTTAGTTAGTATTGGGCTGAGTTGGGTGGGCTTAGCCTAATGGAAATGACTTGGGTTCAATTCTTCCTCTTTAGGTCAAAATGTTGACTAGGTTGACTTTTTGGGTTGACTTGGTCAATATGAGGAGTGGGCTGACCCCACTTGTTGGTCATGAGCCTAATGGCACCACCCAACTTGGGTTGGGTCAAGGGGTGCCCTACTTAGGCTAATTGGGCCTATGAGTGTGTGTTTGACCACTTTAGGCCCAAGGTTCACTTGGGTCAACTAGGGTCAAAGTGTTGACCTAGTGACATGCCCTAGGGTCCACTTAGATTATAATTAGGGTTAGGGCAGTGTGGTGGGTTCATGGTGTGGCTAGGTTTTCTATTTAGGCTAGTTTGACCTTGGTCCTATGGTGGGTCCCACATGGCTACAACCCACTACCTAGGGTCAAACCTAGCTAATTTCCCTTAACACCCACCCTATGCCTAACCCAATCTAAGTTAAGGGGCCTAGAAGTAACATGGGATGTTATAGCATTGACTTAAAGAATAAGTTGTTTATTGACTGCATCGACTGAATGACTATGGAACTACATCAACTGCATGAACTTAAAGGCCAAGTATTTTATCGACTTCATTGTCTGGACAGTGACAGAAGAATTTCTCCTGGATCGACCGCATGAGTATTAACTACATCAAGACATTATCCTAAGTAACATGTCGACTGCATCATGATATATATGTATTAAAGGTTTTTATTGACTACATGCTAGAATTATACATATATTACTTTTATCGGCCTAAAGAGTGTTCTAATAGTCACCTGCTAAAACTTAGCCGCAGATAACACGATCATTCAAATCATTTTGAATTTTGCTTTTTTGCTGCATTAATAAGGGTGGCTTAAGAGGAAAATAATAATATGTATTGATTTCTATTCATAGCTTTTTGAAGAAAATTCCTTATGAATAATTTCTACCCATGTAATATTTCCTTTTCAGCAGTAAGGCCTATGACAATCCATTCAATTATAAAAAGGAGTTGCAAAAATCAAACGAGATACACACATACACACATAGAGACTTTGTGCGGGAACTTTGCAAGTTCTCAAGCTCTCAAATCCTCTCCAAGTTCTCAGCAATTGCAAACCCTAGAGTGATAGCTTCCAAGGCTAAATAGACTCATCTCCTTCCCGAAGGTCCATCTCTCTAGAAAAAAGGATTCTTCATTCAGACCAACTCATTCCAAGCAGATATCTTCAAGTGCTAATTAAGAAAGAAAAAGCCTTCACAGTGCTTCTATAGAAGACTCAAGTGTTTTTGTTTGAGTCAAATATATTATAATATCTCTATAATTTTAAGGTTCTTATTTGATTTGAGACTATTGTAGGATTCTAGTTGGAACTTGAGTTATTGGATCATTGTGATCCGAGGTAAGATCTTTGAAAGAAGATCTGAGTGTAGATCTCTAGGTGTAGAGATTGTGGTAGGGTTATTGTTGGCCTGGGTGGTAGGACCTTGTGGTTGAAGGTCTAAGGTAGGGAACAATTATTGTTCCTAAGTTGTATGAGTCAAATACAAGAGTGTAAGATCATTTGTATTTCAGTAAATTGTAGAATTTGGCTGAATCTAGCACTTTGCTAGATATATGAAGGAGGAAGTGGATGCACTCAAAATTGGGAAACCATTATATATCTTGGTGTACTGTGCCGTGAATGTGTTGTGTTGATTCTGTGTTATGCTTAATTGGGAAAAAATCAAGAAAAACCTAAATAACTTATCACACATATTCATTACCCTCCAATTGATTAGACTACCCTTATCTTTCAAGTGGTAACAGAGATTGGTTGTTCAAAAAGGCCTAAAAACTGAACAAGATCCTAAAGGTTTTAAAAGTCTAAAGCATCGTGACATCTGGAGAAAACTATAAGGAACTGAGCTTTATGAAACTTCTTATCTGCAGGAAAAAGAACTTTTGAATTTGGAATCAAAGGGTTAAGCTTTTGATGGAGGACTTTGACCCTAGAATATTCACTACTATTGAAGAGGGAACTTTCATCTCCATGAAGGTCTCAACTATTAATGAAAACCTGAAAGTGCCAAAGAAACTTTCAGATATGACAAATAATGAAGTCATCCTGGCTACTATGGGTAAAAAAGCAAAAAATATTATAGTTAGTTCCATTAATGAATGATACGTAAAATTTAGGATAAATTAAGTCTTGATCCCAGTAACGGCGCCAAAAACTTGATGGTAGGAATTTAAGATTAATATTATTATCCAAAATCTATAAACTATAGGCAATGACACCTGTCGTTTATAGTTTAGGATATTTTAGAAATAAAATATCAAGTGTCGTATTCTTTTGGGTCTGCTAATTACTCCAACTATGGAATAAGAGAGCATTCGATCAAAAATCCTTTTTCAGAAAAATAATTCGTAAATCCAATATTTATAGAAAAAGATTGAGAATAATTCGACCATCAAGGTTCCCAAATTATGATAGAGCTTCTCTTAAGAGAACTACCAACTGCCCATAGGATGATCAATTTAGACCCCTCGGTCAGTCAAAACTCCAAAGCTTGCTTTAGGTCGTGAACCCCTATATTGGATTTGAATCTAATCCAGAATATTTATGTCATTCTTTCTTGAGGAGTGAATGCAACTCCTTCACCTTTAAGTGATCCACACATATTCACAGATCTCTTGATCAACTAAAATACAAATCAAGATTCGATAAGCATACATCAACTATATGAAATCAATAAGAAAAATATCAAAGACAAATCATAATTTTCTAAATCAAAAGCTTTTGAAAATATGTTTATGAAATAATATAGGTTAAGAATTTTTCTAACCAAATGATATAAAACTAGCTAAAAATAATCAAAATAAAAAGACAATTTTATTTCTATGAAAAGAAAGTACAAGTTCATGAAAATAAAGCTACACTGAAAGACTTTATTTCAAGAGCCTAAACACCTAGAGGGGGGGGGGTGAATAGGTTCTAATCTATTTGTGTCTTTTTAATTGTTTAGGCAAACAGTTATATGACTTCTTTTAGCACAGATTGATCAATCTACAGAAAATAAACACATCACATCAAACACCAGATTTATAGTGGTTGCCCAAGATATGGGTACATCCACTTCCCCCTTCGCCTATCCAGCAGATAACTATCATCTGCCCATAGGATGATCAATTTAGACCGCTCGGTCAGTCAAAACTCCAAAGCTTTCTTTAGGTCGTGAACCCCTATATTGGATTTGAATCTAATCCGGAATATTTATGTCATTATTTCTCGAGGAGTGAATGCAACTCCTTCACCTTTAAGTGATCCACACATATTCACAGATCTCTTGATCAACTAAAATACGAATCAAGACTCGATAAGCATACATCAACTATATGAAATCAATAAGAAAATATCAAAGACAAATCATAATTTTCTAAATCAAAAGCTTTTAAAAATATGTTTATGAAATAATATAGCTTAAGAATTTTTCTGACCAAAAGATATAAAACTAGCTAAAAATAATCAAAATAAAAAGGCAATTTTATTTCTATGAAAAGAAAGTACAAGTTCATGAAAATAAAGCTATACTGAAAGACTTTATTTCAAGAGCCTAAACACCTAGAGGGGGGGGGGGGGTGAATAGGTTCTAATCTTTTTGTGTCTTTTTAATTTTTTAGGCAAACAGTTACATGAACTCTTTCAGCACAGATTGATAAATCTACAGAAAATAAACACATCACAGCAAACACAAAATTTTTAGTGGTTCCCCAAGATATGGGTACATCCACTTTCCCCTTTCGCCTATCCAGCAGATAACTGGATTCAGCCTAACTTCCTTCCACTGGCTCGGATCCGTAGATCTTACAATCTCAGAACCAAGATGGTTCCTACACCTCAGACTTAACAAAAGTCCTACCTCAGATTCTTCTCCAGTATCCTACCTCTGGCCTCAGACTTTATAATTAGGCTTATAACTCAGACTTTCCACAAGTCCTACCTCAGGCACCCAGCCCTACCTCCGCCTTTATAATTTTTGGCTTACAATCTCAGATCTAATAATAAATCCTACAAGAATTTTTGAGTCAAGAGTAACTGAAAACTTCACAAGCTAGATTTCTCTGTTGATGTTGTCTTCTTGATCAGTTCTTGTATAGACTGATCCTTCTAATCCAACCTAACTTAGTTTTTCAAAGCTTCTTGATTAGAACAAAATAAGGTGGATCTTCTCTTGATATTGAAGTTGATCCTCAGTCAGCTTCTTCTGTAAATTCAGATTGAACTATGAATCTTTCTTGCAGACAGCCCTTGATCTGTCAGAATTCTTCTTATTGATTCCCTTTGTTGTTTCCGATATGTCTCTTATATAAGGCTTACTCCATGGTTACCGGCTGATCCGGTTCATAACAAACTTCTGACAGTTCTGACAGTGGTGTTAGACCGGCTTGTTATAACAGCTGTCAAGTCACCAGTCTCGTCACCAGGTTCTTCAATGTCTTTTCAACTCAGCACATAACACTCAGCAGACTGCTTCATATATGTCAACACATATAGACTATGTGTCGACACAAGTCCTCATGGTGTCGACACAATTACTCCAAGTGTCGACACAGTCATACTTCTGCTTCTCAACACTGCTTTTGTTGTATGTGTTGACACAAGTCCTGTGTGTCGACACTGTAGCTTCTTATCTCGACATTTCTAAAGCAGACAGTTGGCGTTGAGTGTTTGTCAAATGGCATTGAGTGTGTATCGACATAAGTCCTGTGTGTCGACATAATTACTTCTTAACTCGACACAGCCTTTTGAGAGTTGGTGTGTCGATACAAGTCCTGTGTGTAAACACAATTGCTTCAGGTGTCAAAATATCTCCTGAGTGTCGACACAGCTTAAGTTTTAAATGTTAACACAAGTCCTGCTTCAGATGTCGACACATTTCTAGATATCGACACAACTGTTTCTTTAGGTGTCGACATAGCTTTGAGTGTCGACATAACTTCTTTATAAGTGTCGACAGAAATTCTGGGTGTCGACATAAATTCTTCATAAGTGTCCAAACATTTTGCCAATGTGTCGACATAGCTTGCCTGAGTGTCGACACAGTCTCCCTGAGTGTCGACACAGTTTCTTCACAAGTGTCGACACTTGTACTTAGAAAATTTTTCTTCAAATTCTTAAACCTGCACAATGAAACTCAAACTTCTATCAAATACAAATTGATGCATACCATTGACTAAGTTGTGGCTTTTCCAAATCTGGTACACATTTTCCAATGTACCCAACAATCTCCCCCTATTTGGAGAAGTCATAACCCTTAGTCAAAGATATATATCTCTTAAGATAAAACAAAATTGTAATAGATGCAAAAACATTTTAGAGCAGGTTATCACATAATCATTGTATACAACAAACAATTAATACTGATATAGATTTCATTAATCAGTAAAATTTTGGTTTACAAGAATTTCTTATAGAACAAAAGAAAAAAATTAGTACATTATTCTATTTCATAAACCTAGCAATCCTATTACTGACTAGGCTCCTTAATAACCATTCCTTTGCCAGGCTTGATTTTAGCCTGCACAGAAGGTTCAACATCCTCAGCTGGATTTTTCCCTTTTAGAGCTTTCTTCTTTAATTCTTCAGCCTTGATCTTCTATCTTTCAAAATAGTGGAAAGGTTTGGGGAAGTACTTACTTGGCTCTTGAGCATTAGCACGTAGCTTCCCAGCCTTAACACTTCTTCTATGTTGAAGAATTACTTCTTGTCCTGCTTGATATTTATTCCACTCTTGCTCTGAATACCACTTACCCCTATCATGAGTTTTATCCTTTACAACTTTCCAGGCAATAAGTATGATGTTTCTAGAAGTTGAGCTCCACTGCTCAAAATCTGTCTTTAGCTAAGCCCGCTCTCTGAATCTCTTCTTGGAAAGTTGAGCTTCCTTCTGAGCTTCTAATGCAGTTTCTGACATTTCAACCTTTTCCAGAACTACATTTTGTGCCTCTGGTAGAGGACTATATATTTTGAGCACTTCTTATTGAACTATCTCAAAATCAGCTGGGGGGTAGATTACCTGAGCAACTTCAGGCTGATCTCCTTCAAAATATGAAGGTTGTATCCCATACTCTGCTACATTATCATCATCACAAAGAGGAGGATATCCAAGAGTAGCTCTGATGCTATTGGAAGTCCATTTAGCATGGTCAGAGCTTGTTTTGACCAGTAATCTCTCCACCTTTATGACTTCTCTTGTAATATGATCTCTTAAATCTTCTTTCTGGAATCTGACTTGATCAGCTACATATTCAATTCCCTCTTGAAAATAAGCTCTGAATTTTATCAGGAAAGCTTAAATATTCTCCTGAGAGTCTTGAAATGTGGCTTTGACAGCAGATATATCTTCCTGGATTTGCTTGGAGATTTTAGCCTTCAAAGTAGTGCTAAAATCAGTGAGCTTTGTTAATATGGCATGATGGGAATCCTTAAGGTTTTCATTAATTCTGATCTAATTCTCCAGTACATAGCCTTGCTTCACTTCAATTTCATCCACTATAGCTTTGATATCTTGTTGTTGCTTGGCCAGGAACACCACAACATTACCTCATTTATGGAAGCAATCTGTCATCTCCTTCTTATTCTAATTTACTTCAAACCTAATAGATTTGATGTCCTGGGCCAACTAAAACTGTAACTCCTTATGAGTTTCATCCACATATTTCTCTATTGTCTGTCTTTGATTATCTAATTTTATCTGCATCTGGACTAGTAAAGAACTGAAGTCCATGCTTGATGTAGATGGTGCAGTTCCCATTTGTAAAGCCTTCTTATATCCAGAACTCTTTTTCTTTAACACAGTCAGCTTTCTTTTCTTAGCTAATGTAGTTTCTTCATCTTTAGAAGATTCAGATGTACTTTTAATATCAACAGTGTCCTTTTTAGCTGGGGTATCCTTTGATAGCTCCCTCTCAGTCCTTGGAATTTCTTTTTCTTTTTCAGTATGCTCCCCCTCAGTCCCATCTGTAGGAAGATCTGAAAACAATTCTTCCAAGGTGAATTCCTGTTGTATCTGTACAGAAGGAATAAGATTAGTTTTCAAAGTACTACTTAAAAGACTAATACCACTTGAAAGATTTTTTTGTAAATAAAAGTGTCCCCTAGAACAATTTTTGAGGAGAATCCCATCATATATCACTAAACTGTGGAGAAGATACTTACTGGCTCATTTTGAGCATCTGTCTTATCAGTTTCTTCAGCTGTAGTGTTGATTTAAGATACTACATCCATGATTGTATCTGCAGCTAAGTACCCGTCTAGGACAGCATCATCAATACCTCCCCCTTGGGCAGGCAGCTCAGTTTCTTGTTCTAAGTTTTCTCCCCCTGGAGTGGAGTCAACTTGTTGCTCCTGGGGCTCACTGTCCTTTACTTGATCATGAGCATCCTGCTGGTACTGGTCTTCATCAGAACTAAAGACCACTTCCTCCTAAGAATCACTAGAGGAGTCAGCCTGTAAAACCACTTTCTTTTTCTTCTTGTCTTTCTTAGTTTGCTCCTTAGGAGCAGGGACTTCCTTGGTCAGAACTCTGTCCCACCTTGACAGTATCCTTACATCTATTTTCCTCATATGATTTGTCTTAGAGCCATTTGCTTGTTTCAGAACATCTGGAATTACTGATGTTAAGCATAGACTGAGAATCCGTCCCAGGTTAGGTTTCTTTATTCCTTCTTGTATTTTATTAAACACTACTACTGCCTAGTGAGTGTTTATCTTGAATATGATCCTCACCATCAGATTGAACATGTGGGCAGAAATCCTATCATGTCCACCAGTCTTGTAGATAATCACTTTGCCCATAACTTTTGAAAGAAATTTTCCTTGGGAATTCATCCCTTTTCTATTGATAGATGATCCAATCTTAATACTGGGACTCAGTCCACACCAGCTTAAAGCTTCAGTTATCTGGGATGGAGTTATTTCATCTGTATCCTTGATTATTGGTAGATGTAGTTCTTTCCTGATAGATTTCAATGTGAGCTTCACCCAGGTATCTTTAATAGACGCCTTTATTTTCTTTCCTTCTGTGTCCACAGTAGCGGTTGTGTAGAACTCCATGACTTCCTTTTTCCATATTTTGGGTCGATTCAGAGACCAAAAATTCTAATCCATTTTCAGAAATTAGGGCAATAACTCCCTGAATTTCATCAGAAGCAGTTGTGAAACCTTCGCGAACCAGTTCATAACCTTCATTAACCTTATCTTCTTGGTGTGGCACGATTGACGTAAGTGCTAGAGGAGAAGAGAAGAGAAGGTCTATGTCGACAAAAAGTGTAGAGTCAAAAATTCTGATAGCGTAGTCGACCAAATTTTGGCTTCACCTATTTATAGTACTTGTGTCAACGGCAGGTCAAAAGTCGGGCCTAAATCGACAAATTATTTTTTGTGTCGACAAAAATGAGCTAGGTCTTGACAGAACTTAAGTTAAGTCGACATGACTATGTGTCTACATACTAATGTCTAGGTCGACAAAACGTATTTTAAGTCGACCCATCTATGTGTCGATATACTTGAGTCTGTGTCGACAAACTTGCGTCTGTGTTGACACTGACAACTTTAGTCTCGACAGAGTTGTGTCAACACCAACTTCTGTGTGTCGACACAAAAATCCTCTCGACATTTGGTCTCGATAAGGTTGTGTCGACACCTATTCTTATATCAACACAAATACTATTTCTGTGTCAACACATCCTTTTTCTGTGTCGACACAACATACTGAGTGTGTCGACAAAACTTGCTTGTGTTGGCACAAACTTTGTACTTAGCCAAATTTCAATAGAAATTTGTGCTTACATATGCTACTTATGGAAACTTGTGTTAACCTATTCTAGGTTCAACATACCTAATTCAATTTTGAAATTATTGAATTTAGTTTAATCTAGAGGTTTTGTAAAATATTAGCTATTTGATTATCAGTTTTCACAAACTCTAGGCTAATATTTTCCTTCTCTACATGTTCTCTGATAAAATGAAACTTAATTTCTATATGCTTGGTTCTACTGTGTGATAGAGGATTCTTAGCAATAGAAATAGCACTTGTAGAATCACAAAATAGTGGAATTCTAATTACCTGGATGTCATAATCTTTTAATTGATGCTTTAGCCACATTAATTGTGCACAGTAGCTACCTGTAGCTATATATTCTGATTCAGCTGTTGATATAGCTACACTGGTTTGCTTCTTGCTGCTCCATGACACCAGCATCCCACCATGGAATTGATAGGTTTATGTGGTACTTTTTTTATCTTCTTTGCATCCAGCAAAATCTGCATCTGAGAAACCACTTAATAGAAAATCTCTATTCTTAGGGTACCAAAGGCCTAGATTAGGTGTGCCCTTAAGATATCTCAATATTCTCTTAACTGCAGTATAATGAGATTCCTTAGGGCATGCTTGATACCTAGTACAGACACATATTGCATACATGATGTCAGGTCTACTAGCAGTAAGTATAGTAGGGAGCCAATTATCCCTCTATACAAAAACTCATCAACAGGTTTCCCTGCTTCATCTTTGCATATAGGCATACTTGTTCCCATTGGTGTTTTCATCATAGAAGCTGAGCCCAAACCATACTTCTTAATCAACTCCTTGGTGAACTTAGACTGGGATATGAACAATCCACTCTCAGTCTGTCTAACTTGAAGTCCCAAGAAGAACTTCAGCTCACCCATACTGCTCATCTCAAACTTCCCTTATATAAGTTTGCAAACTTCCTATAAAGGCTGTTTTTAGTAGAACCAAAGATAATGTCATCCACATATATCTGGACTAGTATTATCTTGCCTTTTGATTCCCTATAGAATAAAGTTTTGTCTATCTTTCCTCTAAAGAATTTATTCTCAATAAGGAAGGCAGACAAGGTTTCATACCAAGCCCTTGGAGCTTGTTTCAAACCATATAATGCTTTCGTAAGCCTATATACATAATCAGGAAAGTGAGAGTCTACAAAATCTGAGGGTTGTTCTATATAGACTTCTTCTTTTAGATCACCATTTAGAAATGCTAATTTCACATCCATCTGATATACTTTGAACCCTTGAAAAGCAGCATAGGTCAAGAACAGCCTTATAGCCTCCAGCCTTGCCACTGGATTAAAGGTTTGAACAAAATCAATACCTTCCTCTTGCCTGTAGCCTTTTGCTACTAGTCTAGCCTTGTTCTTGACTATAGTGCCATTCTCATCAAGCTTGTTCCTGTAGATCCACTTAGTTCCTATTATGTTGTGATCCTTAGGTTTTGGCATTAGTTCCCAGACCTTACACCTTTTGAACTAACTGAGTTCTTCTTGCATTGCATCAATCCAGTTAGTGTCTTGCATTGCTTCTTCAATCTTCCTGGGTTCTATCTGAGACAGGAAGCAAGAACATAAAACTGTGTTCATGCTCCTGCTCCTTG
This sequence comes from Platanthera zijinensis, assembly GCA_039513925.1. Lineage (NCBI taxonomy): Eukaryota > Viridiplantae > Streptophyta > Magnoliopsida > Asparagales > Orchidaceae > Platanthera > Platanthera zijinensis. The sequence goes on along the minus strand of CM077088.1, from coordinate 128,425,411 downwards.
TTAGAACACCCTGACTTGCATCACCAATGATCTGGTGAGCTGGATGATCCTTCGGTGTCTCCTTACTAGAGGATATCTGTTAGCATTATGGCTATCTTTAGTTTCCTCATCTGAATGCTCCACATTTTCTTATTCACCCAGAGGGACTTGGTCTCCCCGTAGATAGCTGGCATCTTTATCCTCATCCAGTTTAGCAGGAACATCTTAATTGATGGTCAACTTGTCCAGCTTATCTATTAGACCTGTAGAACTAACTAAAGAACTAGACAATTCATTGTTAATAAACATTGACTCATCAAATACAACATACATAGATTCTTCTACAACTTGAGTAGTCAAGTTGTAGATTCTGTATGCTCTACTTTGGTTGTTGTCCCGAATAAATATCCCTTCTAGGGATTTGGCAGCAAACTTAGTTTGGTAGTGTTTACCATTGACTAGTACAAAACACTTACTACTAAAGATTCTGAAATAAGATATATTTGGTTTTTTGCCTTTCAAAATCTGGTAGGGAGTCATCTTGTATTTCTTGTTGATGGAGGCCCTATTGAGCACATGATATGCAGTATTTACTACCTTAGCCTAGAAGTATTCAGGGAGAGTAGTGTCATTCAGTAGAGTTCTACTGGCCTCAATTAGAGTCCTATTCTTTCTTTCAACAACACCATTTTGCTGAGGAGTTCTAGATGAAGAGAATTCTTGATGAATCCCAAGTTCTTCATAGAATTTTATCATACATTAAGACTGAAATTCAGTTCCATGGTCACTTCTGATTTTTACCACTGAACTGTTGTATTCATTCTATATTTGTCTGACAAAAGACTGGAAAATAGTTGGAGTTTCAGATTTTTGCCTCAAGAAGAAAACACATATAAATTTAGAATAGTCATCCACAACAACAAGTGTGTATGCTTTCCTACCAAGTCTATGAACTGGCATAGGACCAAATAAATCCAGAGATACAAACATCTCTTTTAATCTTTGATGTCAAGTGACTGAAAAGAGGACTTTGTCTGCTTGCCTTTTTGGCAAGCTGAATACACACCCTCTTTAATGCACTTAACTTGAGGACCATTCCTCACTAATCCCATGCTGAACAGCAGTCCAATTGACTTATAGTTCAGATGAGCTAGCCTCTTGTGCCATTTGACACATAGAGAAGCTTTCTCTCCAGCAACCAATCAAATAGGTGAGCTGTTAGACTCACAATATAGGTTAAGGCAATACACATTTCCTTTCCTAGTGCCAGTCAAAATGATCTCTTGATCACTTGACCTTTTTACTAGGCACTCCCCTTTGAGGAAAGAAATGTCATAACCTAGATCACTAAGTTGACTTATGCTAATCAGGTTATGTTTTAAACCCTTTACCTAAGCCACTTTAGTGATTGTAATTGAATCACAAGAGATGTTACCAAATCCTTTTATGATTCCCTTTTCTGATCCACCAAAGATTACTTTGGATCCATTCTCTATGAGCACATAGTCCCTTAACATTCTCCTGGTTCCAGTCATGTGTCTGGAACAACCACTATCCAAGTACCATATAGGGGTATGATCACTTGGATTCACCTGCAATAAATAAAGAATCACTTACCCTTAGAACCCAACTTGCTATTGGGTCCTAGGTCCTTGTTAGTTTGAAATCCTGTAACTGATCTAACAGGAATCCTACTTTTGGTTTTAACATTTGAGTTAAACCAGCAATCCATGGCAAAGTGGCCCACCTTGCCACAACACCAACACTCAAACCTATTATACCTATTATTAGGTACAAGCCTTCTTACTTTGTTACCAGTAGACTTATTAAGTGTTGTTGCTGGAACAACATTCTTCAAGAACTCCTCTTGAATATGATGGGCATGCCTATAGATTGGTCTTTTTACATTAGCACCCTTGCTCATGAAATTTTCATGCTCACAGTGACCATGTATAATGTCATGATCATACCTGTTAGTAGGATTCACTACCTTCTTAAATAAAATAGGGGGATTAACAGCTAGAGGCTAAACTGTGGCTTTACCTTTTCTATGAGAATTGGTAGCCCTAGTTCTTCCCTTAAAGCCTAGACCAGTCTTCCCTTTTTGTGAAACAAAATTATCTATCAAAGATAAGCCTGATTTTGGCTTGGAGAATTTAGCCACTAGGTCTCTCTCTTGCTGAAGTTTTACCTCCAGTTTCTTGATATGATTCTCTTTGAATTAGATTGTGCCCATCTGAATAACTATAATGTTTTTCAATTTTGCAACCTCATTCATTTTTTGATCTAGCAGTTTTTTTTGAATCTGCTGCAGCAAGCTTAAGAGACTCAATCTCTTTGGCCTGCTCTTTAACAAGAAACTTGCTCTTCTTTAGAGCATGCAACAACCCACCATACTCATTAATGAGTTGGTGAACATCCCCCTCAGACTCAAATCCATCCACTTCTTTTGAAGCAGATACTTCTGATTCTGATCCAGTAAAGTAATCTGAGACTAGGGGAGAATTGTTTTCCTTACTTGGTCCAGGCTGATCCTGGCACTTATCTTCTTCAGATTGAGCCATCAGCCCTTTACAGCAATATTCTTCCACTCCATTTATGGAGTCCAGCATCTGTAGGAATTCTAGTTCCCTAGAATCCTCTTCTGTTATGAAGAGTCCAACATATGCTTCTGCCCCTTCTTCTCCAGATTCTGAAGATGAAGAGTCTATCGAACTCTTCTCCTTCTGAGCCACTAGAGACTTCTCCTTCTTTCCTTTGACCAGCTGCTTCTTCTTATCCTTTGAATCCTTTCTTTTGTCAGGACAGTCAGCTATGATATGCCCAGACCTGTTGCAGCAAAAACCCATAATCTTAGAATTAGATTGTTTACAAGGTTTAGAAGCATACCTGTCCTCCTTAGGTGTTTTCTTCTTCCTATAGTATTCATCCTTGAAGTAGGATGTTGATGAAGGCCTTGTTCTCCATTTCTTTTTGTTCATGAACCTTTGGAATTGTCTTGTGAAGGCAGCAAAGTCTCCATCAGATGTGTGACTATCTGATGTACTTTTTTCAGGAACTCCTTCTTCTGCTTCAGTACTCCTTCTAGGTGGAGAAGGAGATTTTCTCCTACCCTTCCTTGAGCCCTCAGCCTTGAAGGCTACTGACTTTTCTTTATGTTCAGATTTGCGTCCCTTCTCTTCCTCTTTCCTAGCAATAAGCTTCATTTCATATGAAAGCAGTTTTCCAAAAAGTTTAGGTGGAGGTGTGTCAGCCAGTTTGGCCACTTCCCTGATGGCACATATCTTAGTGTCCTAATCCTTTGTTAGGGACATAAGAAACTTGTCATTCAGTTCATAAGTACTGAAGACTCTTCCATATATCATCAGTTCATTCACTATTCTGAAAAACTTTTTATAGCATTCAGCTATGCTATCAGTTTTAGTCTTCCTAAAGCTCTCATACTCCTTATTTAGCATAGACTTTCTATCCTCTCTGACTTCTTCTGTGCCTTCCATATAGACAATCAATGTATCCCACATTTCTTTGGAAGTTTTACAGCGCACAAGATTCTGGAATATTGCATCATCTATGACACTTACAATTATATTCTGAGCTCTTTTATCTAATGTAGCCAAGATTATTTCATCTTTAGTCATCTCTGAATAACTCTTTAGAGTTTGAATGCTTGCATTAAGAACTGATACCTTCATTGGGATGAAGTGGCCTTCTTGTACTGTGATATAAATTCTTGGATCAGATGCTTTTATAAATAGCCTGACCCTTTCTTTCCAAATGCCAAAACATTCTTTCCTGCATATGGGCAATTTCATAGATCCAAATTCCTTTTGATTTTCACTTGAACCAATTCTTGTTATCTGTTATTTGCCTTGGAGAAATCCTCTGACTGTTAGGTCAAATTTTGAGGAACTTCCTTCTGATGCCACTTGAAAGACTTTATTTCAAGAGCCTAAACACCTAGAGGGGGGGGGGGGGGTTGAATAGGTTCTAATCTTTTTGTGTCTTTTTAATTTTTTAGGCAAACAGTTATATGACTTCTTTCAGCACAGATTGATCAATCTACAGAAAATAAACACGTCACAGCAAACACCAGATTTATAGTGGTTCCCCAAGATATGGGTACATCCACTTTCCCCCTTCGCCTATCCAACAGATAACTGGATTCAACCTAACTTCCTTCCACTGGCTCAGATCCACAGATATTACAATCTCAGAACCCAAGATGGTTCCTACACCTCAGACTTAACACAAGTCCTACCTCAGATTCTTCTCCAGAATCCTACCTCAGGCCTCAGCCCTACCTCAGCCTTTATAATTAGGCTTACAACTCAGACTTTCCACAAGTCCTACCTCAGGCACACAACCCTACCTCAGCCTTTATAATTTTAGGCTTACAATCTCAGATCTAACAATAGATCCTACATGAATTTGTGAGTAAAGAGTAACTAAAAACTTCACCATCTAGATTTTTTTGTTGATGTTGTCTTCTTGATCAGTTCTTGTATAGACTAATCCTTCTGATCCAACCTAACTTAGCTTTTCAAAGCTTCTTGATTAGAATAAAATAAGGTGGATCTTCTCTTGATGTTGAAGTTGATCCTCAGTCAGCTTCTTCTATAAATTTAGATTGAACTCTGAATCTTTCTTCCAGACAACCCTTGATCTGTTAGAATTCTTCTTATTGATTCCCTCTATCGTTTCTGATCTGTCTCTTATATAGAGCTTGCTCCATGGTTACCGGCTGATCCAGTTCATAACAAACTTCTAACAGTTCTTACAGTGGTGTCAGACCGGCTAGTTATGATAGCTGTCAAGTCACCAGTCACGTCACCAAGTTCTTCAATGTCTTTTCAACTCAGCACACAACACTTAGCAGACTGCTTCACATATGTCGACATATATAGACTAAGTGTCGGCATAAGTCTTCATGGTGTCGAAACAAGTACTCCAAGTGTCGACACAGTCATACTTCTGCTTCTCTACATTTCTTTTGTTGTATGTGTCGACACAAGTCCTGTATGTCGACACAACAGCTTCTTGTCTCGACATTTCTGTTGTACACAGTTGGCGTTGAGTGTTTGTTAAATGGCATTGAGTGTGTGTCGAAACAAGTCCTGTTTGTCGACACAATTACTTCTGAACTCGACACAGCCTTTTGAGAGTTTGTGTGTCGACACAAGTCCTATGTGGCGACAAAATTCCTTCAGGTGTCGACATATCTCCTGAGTGTCGACACAGCTTCAGTTTTAAGTGTCGACACAAGTCCTGCTTTAGATGTCGACACATATATGGATGTCGACACAACTGCTTCTTTAGGTGTTGACATAGCTTTGAGTGTCGACACAACTTCTTTAAAGTGTCGACACAAATTCTGGGTGTCGACACAAATTCTTCATAAGTTTCGGCACATTTTGCTAGTGTGTCGACACAGCTTGCCTGAGTGTCGACACAGTCTCCTTGAGTGTCGACACTGTTTCTTCACAAGTGTCGACACTTGTACTTAGAAAATTTTTCTTCAAATTCTTAAACCTGCACAATGAAACTCAAACTTCTATCAAATACAAATTGATGTATACCATTGACTAAGTTGTGGCTTCTCCAAATCTGGTACACATTTTCCAATGTACCCAACATACACTATGAATTGAAAGGCCAAACCATAAAAGTAAATTGCATAAAGGAAAAGTACATTATAAATGCATAAAAACTAAGGTAAAAATGATCCAATCGAAGCATTGACTAGATGAGGATCATCTTACATCAGCTGGTGATGCGTTACGGCAAGTGCACCGGTTGTTCTAGTAATATAAAATGATAGAGTTTTCCCAAGTATTGATCACACGTGGAATACAGTAAGGTGGAGTTTTCTTTTGTGAGAGGACTTTAAATTGAGTCTAAATGATTAATAGGATTGCGAGAGATGAGTTTGTGTTGTGAAAATAAAATTAAAAGAAGCCTAAATTAACAATACAGTTCGACAACACTGCTTTGGAATGTGGGGGATTCCACGAGCCGTTAATATCACTTTACTTGGCGAATGGAAGAGTAGGCACATGGAATGGATGAGTATGCTCACAGAATGGACACGAAGTCAAGAAAAATGGAGAGTAGGCATGCATAGTTGAATGGTTGGTTTGCATAGTGGCATTGAGGGTATTGGTGGAATCGGTGCACTTCAAGCACAATCTAAACACACAACTAAATTCATAAATATGAAATTAACATTATAAATCATGGTTAAGAAGACATATATCATCAAAATAAAAAAGATTACATACATAAACAACAATCCAAAAGAATAAAAAGGCAAAAGATACAACTGAATCCAGAGGCTTATTATAGATTCACAGAAGGAATTGTCGGGTCGTCAATGCGCATCCTAGCTCGGTCCCAACTATCGTCAAAGGTATAGGAGGGCTATCACTTCCTCCCAATGGACCCATCTTCTCCGGTAAACTACAATTCGGACATAAACAAAGATAAGATCTCCATTCTTGGTGTTGAAGATGAGTGTGGAATCCTCATCTTGAAGTGCTTAGATGATGTGAAGTGGCCTAGGGCAAAGCCCTGGTGGAAGGAAGAAGAAAATGGCAATGGCGCTCCTCCCCTAGTTTTTTGGCAAAAGAAATTGGGATCCAACTGGAATTAAATTTGCAGCTTAAATAGTGAAATCGTGAGAAAATGGTCACGTATGGTCGATCGCACGACTGTGTGTGCGAAACATGCGATAATAATACACAATAATTCCCAGCCAAGCCAACAATGGGCCCATAAAATTTTACTCACGCATGACCAAAACCGACCGTACGAGGGCATATCGCACGGGACACAATTGATTGCAAAAATCCAGGCCAAATGAAGAAATCGTGTGATTTCCTTTTCGCACGGTTGAACCTAATCATGCGTAAAGGAAACACATGGGTAATTAAATCATAAAAGTTTAGACAAAAAAAGAGGAGCTCGTACGATTTTACTCATGCACAGGCAAAACCTATTGTGCGGGAACAAAATGCATAGGCCGGGGGAAGATCACCATTTCAGGGCTGTGGAGAACATGTGCGGTTGGAATCAAATGTTCGAGAAGAAAATTCATGATCATGCAATTCATATAGGTTTGGAACAGACTGAAAAAGTGATCTACCGACCTATAATGCAAATCCATAACGTGTCCACAATAGCACAAAATAGCACGAAACAAAAACAAAACCAATGGGGAGAAATGTGCTTACCCCCAATGAAATAGTGTGCAATTGCACACTACAATGAGCCAAAAAGTGCACTTTGTGTGATAAGAGTGAACCAGTGAAATATAAGAAAAAATATACTAAAAGTGAAGTGCATGTGCATGAACACGAGCCTAGATGAGTCTAAAAAAACCTATATAAATCGGAGTAGTCACACCCCAAGATTTAACCATTTGCTCATCCCGAGCAAACCATCCCTCATACGGATAAGAAAAACAGTAGCGGGCATAGAAATTATAAAGCGGAGTACCATGCAAAGTCACATGCTCATGATCGTAGAAATATAATGGAAGTAATTTTTAATTATGCACAATATTTTATAAATTTTTAATTGCGTACCTTCATATTATTCCTACGCATAATTAGAATTACGTTGAATCGTCCAGTTACGCATAGGGAGAAAGAAGACTATCCGCTAAGGTGAGCAATGCCAAAGACCGGGGCTGGGGACAACCTCCAAAGAAATCCCTCAAATGTCGGTGACCATAAGCTCAACCGTTCAAACTTTCCTTATGGCACTGGTTTGGTTCAATGCGCCAATAAGTAGGACCTATAGGTTAGAGATGGGGCTTGGGTTATAGTAGGGTATATAAGGATAAAATCAGTGGCTTGACACACCATACCCAAATGAGCTAGCAACAAAAGAAATTATCCATGCAACAAATATACAAGTAAGTGTACCACACCCTCAAACTTGATCTTGATAACATGGGTGTGTCACTGCATACTCCCAAATACAAAATCATTACAAATATAAATTCATTTTCACTTTTTTTAATTCACATTTTTTTCTTTTTCAACCTTTTTTCTTTTTTCACTAATTTTGACAGCTATTTTTTTCAACAATTTTTCAATGGAGCACATCCACATATCCATAATAATGAACACCATATCAACACCCCAAAATAAAAAAAAATACAACTAATGCTCGGATTTGGGTGTGCGACTGGGATCAGCTTTTTTGCTTTCATGAGATGATGGTGGAAATAAATCAAGAGGATGGGGTAGACACATATGGGATAGCAAGGATAAGGGATCGATTAAGACCATAGAGGTTTCCAAAATACAAAAGCTTCTCTCTCAAGAATACGCTATCGATTAAACTTAGGTTGATCAATTAAGACGCATCGTCCAGTCGAAACCCCTAAGTTTGCTTTTTGCGGTGAACCCCACTATTAGATTTGAGTCCAATCCGGAAGATTTATGTCGTCCTCTCTCGAGGAGTGCATGTACCTCCTTCTACCTTTGAGTGATCTACTCGTATCCACCTCTCGGTAAATCTAGGATACAGATCTAGGGTCAGAAATAAATGCATGAAATATGAATTCGAAGCAACTAAAATCAATGATAAATCGAAGTGATAAATGAAAGCTTGATAATTTAAGAAATATAAATAAGTCTATTTCATCCAAAGTTCATCATGATCAAGTGCTAAATGGGAATTAGCTACTCAACATGATGATGAAATTAGAGTAGAAAGAAAAGTAGGACATGATTACATAAAAGAAAGGTACTTGAATTAAAATTACGAAAACTAAAGATTACACTATGGATTGAAAAAATACATGAAATAAAACTGGAAAAAACTCTAAAATCTAATTCTAATCTTCCTCTGGCTCCTGACAATGTCTGGAATTTATAGTAAATTTTCTGGAGAGTCATACCCCTAGTTCATGCCCGTGACATAGGCATGTAAGGTGTGGAATCGTTGTCTTAAAAGCCTGGGAATGTTGGTGAAAAACTGCAAAAATTTGTTGTTTTTTTGGTCACGCCCGTGACCTAGGGCGTGTTTTGACTAGTGCTGGAAATGGAGGGAACTAGAAATGGAGGGAGTTAATCTGGCAGTTGATAAATAGTTCACGCCCCTAGGTCACGCCCGTGACCTAGGGCGTGTAAGCTTGGAATGACCTAGATAGGAAACTATCTTCTTAATGCTTCTTCACGCCCTAACCTGGCTGGCATGCCTACGGATCACGCCCGTGATAGGGGCATGTAACTTTAATGTGACGTGTAACAAGAATCTTGAAATCTTTCGGCCGGCCATTCCTCTGACTCCGGTCATGCCCCTGTCACTCCCGTGACATAGGGGCGTGTAAATTTAAACTATGTGGAATGACTTCTGGAACATTTGGTAGGAGGCACAACCATGACAATGGTCATGCCCCCATTTCATGCCCATAACTAGGGGCATATAATAAGAATTTTTTAGATTTGCTCAGCTTCTTCTCCTGAACAATGCTGTCAGCTTCAATTTGATAATTGCATCCCAGATTAACCTGAAATAAGAAAAGTAACTAATTAATAAAAAGACTAATATAAACTAAATAAAAATTGATTATTTATTAAATAAAAACTATATTAAAATAACTATAAATAATGTTTATCAAATATCACTGTACTTAAGCTTTTGCTTTTTTAGAGCAAAACTATGAGAATTTCTTATAAGAAATTAATATAATTTTCAATTAAACTAAAAATTTATTAAATCAAAAAAAAGTTAAAAATAAAATTTAGGGAATCAAAATTTATGTCCTAAAATATGAAATTATAATGAGAAGAGCAAAATATTTAACATTAATTTCTCATACAAATTAATTAGAATTCAAAATTGAGTAGTTAAGCAAACAAAATTAGATTAGAATTATTATCACCCTTATCCAAAAAAAACTTGATGCAGGATACCGAGACATTACACGTCGATAACCCGTTAACCCGTCACAAACAACTACACGCAAGCACACAAAATTAAATCCAAGACTACTCCGACCAATGAACGATCGAGAAGGGGTCGGGTTGGCTCCCAAATCCGAACAAGATTAATCCAAGAGTACTCTGACCAAAGTTCATTCCGAAAGGGGTCGGGTTGGCTCCCAAAATTCCGTTCAAACAAAATTAAATGGCTTGAAGCAATCAAGCGGCTTAAGCATTGTGGTAAAGTTCCATGTTTCCAAAATCACACCAAGTGTTCTCCACCCAAAAAGACACGAAAGTAGAAGAAATCACTCAAGAAGGGTGGAAGAAATTCGTTACCCAAAATGAAGGAGGCGCAGGGAATACGTCCACAGAAGCACCACTATGTTCACGAGCGGAGGATGAGGCGCGATCAACTGGAGTTCACACCACAAGGAGATTTCCCTGAGGGGAAAGGGCTCGGGCTGGCAGCGGCTCTAGAAAATCGAGTTTGGTAAGAAGGTGGCTTGGAAGCGACGGAGCGGGCAGCATCACATGGGCGGCATGGAAGCAGTAGTTTGGGATGGTGGAGGATGGCCGGAATTGCTCCGACGTCGAAGGAGGGGCGAGTCACACCCCGAGCAGATCAGGCAGCGGCAGTATCGCGCACTGCGCGCGGGATCGAGTTGAGCCCTAAGAAGAGAAGCTCACGACTTGCCCCTTGTTTTTCTTGTCCAAATCTCCAATGAAATTTTAAATCAAATTTTAAGAGTATTTATACTCCTACAGGATTACAACCCTATCACAACACACTAGGTCTCATCTTCACCGTACAAATTAAAATAGCTAACAGGAAATTAAAACTAATTATAAAGTGCAGGAAAACTAAAGTTCTCAAAAGATTAAGACGATGGAAGTGGCCGCGAGCGCTGATTATAGCGAACATGGTAGCGGTTAATATCCCTGTGACATCGTGCAGATTTGTCGTTGCGGCGCGCATCTTTAAGTAAAGGTGGTTCTGGATCATCATCCACGTCGACTCCAATCGTGGCTCAATCAATTTCGGCTCCATCCGTCGTTGCTCCATCAATTCTCCCCCGCTCTAAAGCACTCATCATCGATGAGTGGACCGACAGGTAGCGGTGGAGGAGATCAGCATCCAAGTGGAGTAACTCCTCCTCGGTCACCCATGAGTCGTCATAGGTAGGGAGGTCACGCCAATGGACTAGAAAGCGAGGCGTATCGCCCTCATTGGAGGAGCGGACTTCATTTGTGGCAATCCTGTCAGGTAGAACAAGAGACTGGGAAAACTGGGAAATGGATTAGTATGAACATCAGATAAAAAAGTGTCGTCATCAACCGACGTAAATACAGTAGGATCCGTGACTGTGTGTCCCCACTCACTCCCAACCCCATGAGACGAAGTAGGAATAGAAGATCTAGACGAAGTGGGGTTTGCTGTAAGTGGATAAACATTAAATGTAGGGGAGACTCCCCAATCAACCGGCAAATCCAAAACCATCGCATTGTTACCAAAACATTTAATAATCTTGAAGGGACCGGCTCTCCTAGGGGCCAACTTTTTAATGGTGCTCGAAGGTAATCGATATGGAATTAAATGGACCATAACTAGATCGCCAACATTAAAAGTAGAAGGATGCCTATATAAGTTGGCATGTGTCTGGTAAGACTCATATTGATTAGCTAACATTTCTTAAATATACTTGTGTAAATCATGAACGTGTTGGGTGAATGTTTGAGCAAAGTGGCTCGATTTATAAGTGGGCGCCAGTGGTACTAAATCGAGTGGCACGGGAGCCTTGTATCCATGCATAATTTCATTAGGCGATAATCCCGTAGATAGGTTTTTAGAGTTGTTATACACTAGTTGTGTATGTGGAAGGATCAAATCCCATGTGCCTTTGTGATCGCCCACTAGGAAACATAGTAAAGATCCCAAACTTCTATTAACGACTTCCATTTGGCCATCCGTTTGTGGGTGGTAGGTCGTCAAAAATAGGATCTTGTTACCCATGAGTGTCCATAACGTCTTCCAAAAGTAACTCGTGAATCGAACGTCATGATCTGAGACAATGGTCTTCGGCACTCCCCTATGGCTAATTACCTCTTTGAAAAACAGTATGGCGATGTGGGAGGCATCACTAGGCTTGCTACAGGGAATAAAGTAGGCCATCTTGGAGAAGCGGTCTACCACCACAATGATGGAGTCATGTCTCTGCATCGTAGGTGGCAGACCCAACACAAAATTTATACTAACATCCTCCCAAGGAATGTAAGGGATCGGGAGGGGAGTATATAACCCCACATTGGTCTTGTTCCCCTTATCTAATTGTCACATGCAACATCTTTTAATAATCTTAGTAACGAGAGACTTAAGGTCCGACCAATAGAATTTATCTTCAACTAACGTAATAGTCTTGTCGCGTCCAAAGTGACCTCCAAGACCACCTCCATGCAATTCCCACACTATGAAGTCGCGAATGGAAGAGCGCGGGATACACAGCTTAGAATGCCGAAAAAGATAACCATCCCGAAGGGAATACGCCGAAATGGTAGTGGGGGACTCGTCAAGGGTGGCTAGATAGATATCCCTAAAGTCGGGGAAGTTCGCATACTCCTCTTTAATGCGTTCAAACCCTATGACCTTTACCTCTATCATGGTCAACAATAAAGAAACACAACTAAGGGCATCAACTACACAGTTTTGGGTGCCCTTAAGGTGTTTCAGGACAAAGGTGTACTCTTGTAAGATTGATACCCATTTCGCGTGTCGGTGGCTGATTTTAGTTTGGGAATTTATAAAATGTAAGGCATCATGATCCGATAATAAAACAAACTCCTTGGGGAGGAGGTAGTGGCGCAAATGGTGAAGGAATCAGATCACGACATAAAATTCCCTATCATAATTCGAGTAATTTAATTTAGGGCCGGACAATTTCTCATAAAAATAACCCACTGGATGGCCCTCTTGGCTCAAGACTCCCCCAATGCCTACTCCAGACGCGTCACAGGCAAGCACAAAAACCAAACTAAAATCGGGTAGGCAAAGTACGGGTGCTTCCGTCATTTTATACTTCACCAGTCGGAAGGCATGTGCCGCAGATTTCATCCAAACAAACTCTCCCTTCTTTATGCAGTCGGTGATGGGAGCCATAATGCCACTAAAGTCCCTAATAAAATGGTGGTAGAAGGTAGCTAAACCATGGAAATTGCGCACGTCCCGGGTGGAGGATGGCTCGGTCCAATCCCGGATGGCTTGGACCTTCTTTGGGTCAATATGGATGCCCTCTGAGCTGACAATATACCCCAAAAATTTGACCGACTGCACACTTAAGGTACATTTCTTGAGATTCAGATATAGGGTCTCCTTATGAAGGGTAGTGAATATGAGGCGTAAGTGAGACGCATGATCAGCCAGTGATGTACTATAGACTAAGATGTAACCGAAGTACACAACAACAAATTGTCCCATATAGGGTCTGAAGATATGGGTCATCATGCGAGAAAACATGCTGGGCACATTGGATAGCCCAAATTGCATGAACAACCTTTCATACATCCCATCTTTCGATTTAATGGATGTCTTCCATTCATCCTCTTCCCGAATCCGAATCTGGTGGTAGCCACTCCAAAGATCCAACTTCGAAAAAATAGTGGCTCCCGCTAACATATCCAATAAGTCATCTAACCGGGGAATAGGGAAACAGAACTTTACTGTGATCTTATTGATAACACGACTATTAATGCACATCCTCCACGTCCAATCCTTCTTGGGGGCAAGCAAGGCTGGAACCGCACACGGGCTCACGCTTTGTCTAATGAATCCCTTCAGCAGAAGGTCCGAGATCTGGGTTTATAATTCTTGGTGGGCGGCGGGGTTCAGAAGGTAATGAGGGAGGTTTGGTAGGGAATAACCCGGAACCAAATCTATGGCGTGCTGAATATCATGCACTAGTGGAAACTTCGAAGGTAATTCATCCGGGTAGACGTCCTTATACTCTTCCAACAACTCCCTCAACTCTACGGGTAAATTTCCAAAGTCAACAGTCTCATCTGTGGCACACAAGCAAACTAGCGCATACATAACTCTGCAAACAAATGACTCTCGCGTGAATTCTTGCCATCCTAGAAAACTCAATGTCTTCCGCTCAACTGGAAGGGTAGTGTCCTTCGAGGAGCTAGACGGTTCCTTTGGTGGAGTAGGTTTTAGAGTGACCTTCTTCCCTTTGTGCTGAAACTCGTACGTGTTGGCTCGCCCATGATGAGTAACGTCTCGATCATAAAGCTATCGGGATCACAAAAGGACATGACACGCATCCATAGGGATGACATCGCACAAGATCTGGTTCGTATAAGACTTGACCAAAAGGGGAACCAAATACCTCTTTATGACTGGTAGGGACATCTCATTTATCCATGGTACCTGATAGGGTGTACGGTGGGGCTCCGTAACCAACGACATACTAGAAATCGTGGCTTCAGAAACTACATTCATGCAGCTACTATTGTCTATAATCAACTTGCATAATTTCTCGCCACTCTTAAATATTAAAGAGAAGATGTTGGTCTGATTCCAATCATCAAGAGAGCGAGGTGTAGTGAGTATACATCGCATGACCATCAAAAGTGAATCATCCTCAAGATCACTAGGTATGCCATCTAAGTCGGACTCATCTGTAGCCTCGTAGACATAATCAGGTCCGTCTTCCGTAGGCTCCACTAGTGCTAAGGTCCGAGTTTTGGTGGGGCACTCGAAGGAATAGTGGCCGGTTACTCCGCACTGATAACACGTAGACTTGTCTTTACTAAGTTTCCCTACGGAAATGCATTTCCTGGTCGGGTTTCTAGCATCCCTAGCGGTGATGACAATGTTGGAAGAATCCCTGGTTTTAAATTTACCCTTATCCTTGTAGGTGGTGGTGGAGGTGGTGGCTGTGGCCTTGCCCTTATAGGAGTTATGCTTGAACTTTGACTTGGAGGCGATGTGCTTCTCGATATCAAGGGCGGCATTAAATGTAGTGTTTAGGTCTGTATGGCCATAAAGCAACAGATTCTTTTGGATATCGTAACTCAGACCCTTACAAAACCTAGATAAGGTGACCTCGGGCATCTCCTGGACCTCACAACGGACCATCTTGTCCTTCAGATCTCCCATGTATTCAGCATCAGATCGATCACCTTGGCGAAGGGATGCCAAATCATCAAACATCTTGGTGCGATGATAAGCGGGGACGTACTGGTCTTTCAAGAGATTTTTCATTACGTCCCAACCGACCGGAGGGACGCCGTCAACGGTTCCCAAGCGTCGCTCTTCATTAAGCCAAAATATTTTGGCCCTCCCCGTTAGCTTTATCCGTGCTACTTGGACCTTTTGTGGGTCCATCAAGTGATGCCACTCGTAATAGCACTCCATATCTAACACCCAATTAAGGAAGACTTGGGTCTCTCCTAGACCGTCATAGGTGGGGGCATTAATTTTAATGGCGCGAGTAAGGTCAAATTCCCGTTGAGGACGTCAATGTTGAGGACATGCACGTGGAGACAAGTCATCCCAGTTGGCATCCTCGTGGTGGAGGTGGTGATGGTTGGGTGGCCTATAACCTCTAAGCGGTGAGGGGTTTTGGTTGGCCAAAAGTTGGGCCATCATTTCCCGAAGTTCCCCCAATTATTGAGTCATTTAGAAACGAAGTTCATCCATCGGAGTGGGGTTTTGGTTTGGGTGTCATTCCTCGGCCATACTTGAGGAGGATGTGTGACACTCGTGTTGGGAATTAGTGTGATACTCGTGACGAGATCTAGTGGGCATGCAAAGTGTGAAAAATAATTTTTATCGCAAAAATATATATATATATCTTTTTTTTTGTAAGCGATACTTTAGAAAATTATTTTCTGCGCTAGGGACCTAGAGCTGATCGGGCCAAATTAGGAAATTTGGCTAACCTCTCTCTGATACCAAAAATGATGCAGGCTACCGAGACAACACACGTTGATTACCCGTTAACCCGTCACAAACATCCACAGGTAATCACACAAAATTAAATCCAAGAGTACTCCGACCAAAGAGCGATCGAGAAGAGGCCGGGTTGGCTCCCAAATCCGAACAATATTAATCTAAGAGTACTCCGACCAAAGTTCATTCCAAAAGGGGTCGGGTTGGCTCCCAAAATTCTGTTTAAACTAAATTAAATGGCTTGAAGCAATCAAGCAGCTTGAGCGTTGCGGCAAAGTTCCAGGTTTTCAAAATCACACCAAGTGTTCTCCACCCAAAACGACACGAAAGTAGTAGAAATCACTCAAGAAGGGTGGAAGAAATTCGTTTCCCAAAATGAAGAAGGAGGCGTAGGGAACACGTCCACGGAAGCAGCACTGTGTTCACAAGCGGAGGATGAGGCGCGATCTACTAGAGTTCACACCATGGGGAGATTTCTCGGAGGGGAAAGGGCTCGGGCTGGTAGCAGCTCGGGAAAACTGAGTTTGGGTAGATGGCGGCTTGGAAGCGACGGAGCGGGCTGCAGTGCAGGGGCGGCGTGGAAGCATCTGTTCGGGATGGTGGCGGATGGTCGGAATCGCTCCGACGTCGAAGGAGGGGCGAGTCTCATGCCGAGCGGATCGGGCGGCGGTAGTGTCGCGCTGCATGTGGAATCGGGTCGAGCCCTAAGAAGAGAAGCTCACGGCTTGCCCCTTATTTTTCTTGTCCAAATCTCCAATGAAATTATAAATCAGAGTTTAGGAGTATTTATACTCCCACAGGATTACAACCCTATCACAACACACTAGGTCTCATCTGGACAGTACAAATTAAAATAGCCTACAGGAAATTAAAACTAATTATAAAGTGCAGGAAAACTAAAGTTCTTAAAAGATTAAGACGATGACGGTGGCCGCGGGCGCAGATTGTAGCGAACGTGGTTGCGGCGAATGTCCCCGTGACGTCGTGCCGATTTGTCGTTACGGCGCACATCTTTAAGTAAAGGCGGTTCCAGATCATCATCCACGTCGGTTCCAACCGTGGCTCCATCAATTTCGGATCCATCCGTCGTTGCTCCATCAAAACTTGAACGAAAAATTTAAACTATAAATTATGCTCTCTTAGTATTTTAATCTTATTCTAAAATAATTATATTGGCTAATGGGGATGGGAAACAAGGAATATGAAGAGGTTTTTGATTGGAGGTGATGAATTTTATCCTCTCACCCCACATATATTTTTCTTTATTCTCCTTTTTTTGATATTTGCATATGTTTACCAAGAAAATGATGAATTTTATCCTCTCATTTTCCATGACATATGAACAAATATATTTTTTCTCTCTTTATATAAAAACAAAAATAATTGAGAGTAATAAATTTTATCCTCTTAATCCATCTTTTATTCTTGGGGGTTGCTTATGTGTACCAAGGAAGGCTTGATTCGCATGACATATGATCTAACCAAAAAGAATTTTTTGTATATATTTACTAGGGGATAATGAATTTTATCCTCTTATCTCCGTGATATATGATCTAACAAGAAAATAAAAAGAATAAGGGAAATGCTAAAAAACTTTTTTTAGATTAAATAAAAAAAAACTTAGAGAGCAAATATAGTAAATTAAACTTTCCTAAGAATCTTAAAGCATAAAGTGAATATAATTAAAATCTAAAATTTGTTGAGCAAAGTACCACAAAATTGAAACAAATTAGAATTAATAGAAAAAAGAGCTAAATAAATTACTCTAAACAAATCTAATTCATAAAGTATTTCTTAAAACTAAATCACCTAAAAATTAAATCTAACTAACAATGAATAAATAAAAGATTAGCAAATCAAAAATTTTAAAAATTCTTATAAATAAACTCAAATTAAATTGATGAAAATCACAAAAAATTAAGCAGGGGTTTATTATTATTTATTACATTCTTAAAGATATAAATACTAAAAAAGACATTAATTATAATCCTAATTTTTTTGTTATTTCTTGGACTTCCCGAGTACTACCCAGTCACTGGTTCACAAGGTACTAGGCGGTTTTGTGGGATGAAAGCCCAACACGGCCCTTTCCAAGAAATTAAATTTTTGATTTTCTATTTTTTTGTATTTTTGATAAATATAAAAAGAAAACAAATTTTTTTGTATTTTTAAAGATTTTGCAACATTTTTTCTTATTTTTAAATAAAATCAACATAGGATATCCCACCCCCATACTTAAAAGTAAATATTATCCCCAATGTTTATAAGCCAAGTAGGATGGGGAAAAATAAAATGAATTGATAATTAAATTACAAGAAATTAAAGATAAGTCAGGGGTGTCTCCCAAGAGCGTTTTTCTTTTTCCTATCTTTAAACTAGACGGTTATGGTTAGAAAAAACGAAAGTAAAATTTTAAGTGAACGGGCAACTCCTTTAATTCATGCTTCGATGAACATACCGAAGTCGGACGCCCGGCTACTCCTCCGCTTGATCTTTGATTTTTCTTATTTGAACGATTGGCTTGATAATGTAAATTCGAATCACCTTACATATCAGAGGTGATTTGAATCTTTGTAGATGCTCGGAAAATAGATCAGCGATGACGTTTTTTTACAACAGCTCATCTTCTTCTTGAAAATTGTTAGTATAAAAAAAATCATAAGTAAGCGCTTCAGAAATATTTTCGCAAGGAGGAGGCTCTTGCGAAACTATTTGTATAAGCTCCTATTGTTTATTTTTCTAAAATAAAATTATTATTCGAAAATTTAATAAATCATTGGACACAATATTTTCATGAATTTGAATTCCTAAGTATTTATAGGTTGGACTTGAAAATTCATGAAAAGAAAGAGAAAAATTAGGAGAAGAAGGAGAAGAAACATGTTCTTCTTCTATTTCACTCGGTGTGCCCAAATAATAAATAAAATTTTGAAATAATAATTTTTCCTCATCTTCGATATAAGAAACTAAGGGGATACATGAAACTTCATGTACCTCTAAAGGAGAAATATTTGAAGATGGAGAAAAATCATTAGAACTAATAAAATTCTCAACTAAATTTTGGGGAGATGAATCAAACCGAAATTGTGAAGCTTCCCTAAAATTAGAAGAAGAAGCTTGTGATGCGGAAGAAGATGAATGAAAGTTTGGATCTAAATAATTATTTTCAATACTCGGGAATCCTTCCGGTTGATCTAGCCAACAAGAAAAATTAACATCCAAGTTAGAAGAAAAATTATTTAAATAAGAAATATTATTCTCGTCAAAGCTCCAAAAATGATTTTCATGAAAATTAGTAAAATCTGAAAAATAGTTTTCAAGAAAATTTGAAAAAAAAAAGTATCATTAAAGTGAAAATAATTATTTTCATAATTATTATCAAAATTATTTTTATCGGAAGAATTTTGAGAATAATAATAAAGATAACACTCCTCACTTTGATGAGTAGCACCACAATAATAATAAGAAATTTGGCGTTTTCGTGCGGCTTTCAAAAGATATACTTTAGTTTGAATCTCGACAACCTTATCGACCAAATCAGATGGCATTTTTTATGAAAGAAAAGAAAACAATTGTTACATATTAAAAGTGAATTAAAAAATATAATCAAAAGAAATTGAGGTTGAGAAAGAAAATGATAAAATTAATAAAATTTGCGCTTTCAAAATAACAACAAAAATAACTCTCTGTCAACGACACAAAAAACTTGATGGTTAAAATTTATAATAAATATATTTTCCAAATTCTATGAACTATAGGCAAGAGCAAATATCGTGAATAATATATGATATTTTAAATAAAATATCAAGTATCGTATTCTTACGAACCTGTTGACTACTTTTACTCATGCAAATTAATATTATTTTATCGGAATATAAAAAAGAGGTTAATTTAACTATAGAAAGAAAATGAAATAAAATATAATAGTTGATCTAAAATCCCTTTGGATTAAAATAAACTTTAATGAAATAATAAAATACAAACTTCTAATTACTTACTTCGACCGTGGAGGTTCCCAAAATACAAAAGCGCCTCTCTCGAGAATACACTCTCGACTAAACTTAGGTTGATCGATTAAGACCCCTCAGCTAGTCGAAACCCGTAAGCTTGCTTTATGCGGTGAACCCCACTATTGGATTTGACTCCAATTTGGAAGATTTATGTCGTCCTCTCTTGAGGAGTGCATGCAAATCTAGGGTTGATATCGAGTCAAGTTCGAGCGATTTTGGCATGGCTCGAAATCCAAATTTTTGACTCGAACTCGGCTCAAAATCGACTCGAAATCGAAATTAATTTCGATTCGAGTCGGCTCGACTCGAAATAGCTCGATTTTGAGTCGGCTCGAAATCAAGTCGAGTCGGCTCGAAATCGAATGGAGTTAGCTCGAAATTGAGGAATTTTTTATTTTTTTCTTGTTTGTGCAAAATTAAATTGGGCAACCTATAAATTTAGCAAATGAAACACTTAAAACCTTCATTCTTTTTTTAGGTTTAAATTTTATTATTTTTAAGCTTAAAATAAGAATTTATTAACAAATACTTAATTTTTTAAATTAATTCGAGTTGGTTCGAATCATATTTCGAGCGATTCATGGCTGGCTCAAAATCGACTCGAAATTAGATTCTAGTCAAATTGAATCGACTCAAATTGAGTCGAATCAATTTTAACCAATTCTGATTCAGCTCAATTTTCGAACAATTTTCGAGTTTCGAATAATATGCTCAGCCCTATGCAAATCCTTATACCTTTGAGTGATCTACTCATATCCACAACCTCTCGGTAAATCTAGGATACAGATATAGGATTAGAAACATATTTATGAAGTCTGAATTCGATGCAACTGAAATCAAAGATAAATGGAAGTGATAAAAAAAAGCTTGATAATTTGAGAATTATAAATAAGTCTATTTCTTCAAAAGTTCAACATGATCAAGTGCTAAATTAGAATTATCTACTCAACATGATGATGAAATTACACTAGAAAGAAAAGTAGGTCATGATTGCATAAAAGAAAGGTACTTGAATTAAAATTACAAAAATAAAAGATTACAATATTGATTGGAAAAATACATGAAAGAAATGCAAGAAAATTGAAAATAAACTTTAAAATCTATTTCTTATCTTCCTCTTGCCCTTGGCATTGTCTGGAATTTATAGTAAATTTTTTAGAGAGTCACGCCCCTAGGTCATGCCCATGACATAGGGCGTGTAAGGTGCGGAATTATCGTCTTGAAAGCCTGGGAACGTTGGGGAAAAATCATCAAAATTTGCTGTTTTGCGGGTCATGCCCCTAGGTCACTCCCATGACCTACGTGTCTTGACTTGTGCTGTAAATGGAGGGAACTAAAAATGGTGGGAGTTAATGTTGGGTCCATTGCTCCCAATGTCCAGATTTATAAGAAGTCAAACAAGTTAATGACACACACATCAGTTGTATTTGATGTGTATTTGAGTTTATTAATGCAGGTTAGTCCTTATCATATTGATTGGACAGGTGGAAACAAAGTAGGCTGCTGGACATGGAAAAAATACTACTAAGTCCACAGGCATTGAGCGGAGCAAGCTCACTCAACGTCAGAGGTAAGGTAAACATGTGGAAAGACAAAAAATCTGTCTAAGTCCACGGGCGTTGAGTGAGGACAACTCACTCTATTCCATATATCAAAAGGCACTGAGTCTGTCTAAGCCTGACTGTTAGATAGCCAAAAATATGGCTAAGTAAATAGGTATTCAGTGAAGCTTACTCACTCAATGACATACAGCTAAAAGATGTGAGACGGGCTGAGACAGTCTAAGCCTACAGAGAAAGAGGCTGAAAAATGTGTCTAAGTCCATAAGCGTTGAGTGTAGACCACTCACTCAATTCCATACATCATAAATAATTGGGTATGGCCCTGTTAGTCAAAGCCACAAAAATTCTATGTTGAATTTTGACTAAGTCCAAAGGCGTTGAGTGTTGCTTACTCACTAAACTCCATGTAATAAATCGTTGACTGAACCTTAATCGGTCAGAGCCACTGTGTTTGTTCACAGAAAATTATCTAAGTCCAAAAGCATTGAGTGAAGCTTACTCACTCAAAGCTAAGTGGCAAAAAATGCCTAAGTACTTTGGCGTTGAGTGATGAAGGCTCACTCAACGCCAAAGATGCAGAAAAGTTGGCTAAGGAAAAAAGCGTTGAGTGATGAAGACACACTCAATGCTCACAACACCTAGTAGAAAAAAATTGCTTAAGTTCCTTGACGTTGAGTGTTGAAGGCTCACTCAATGCCTAAGACGCAAAAATTCTTTTTAAGGCAAAAAACGTTAAGGGAGGCTTGTTCACTCAATGCTCTCACCGCCTAGATAGACAGAAATCTGTCTAAGTGTTTTGTCATTGAGTGATGCTTACTCACTCAACGCCTATACTACTGATGTTTGATTTTTGCTAAATCCATAAGTGCTGACGTCAGCAAAGTCAATAAAGTCAACCAAAATTCAAATGTTGTAAGAAGACTGCAAGAGGCGCTGGCGGCCAGTTGTCTTCATTTTCTACACTAGGAAAGAGATTTTCCGTCATTTATGGCTAGGGTCCACACAAAGCGAAGAGCCATTGAATCAGCCGTCAATAGAAAGAAAGTGTTGAATGGAGAAATCCCAGCCACCAATCTTGGTGGTGGGCCCACTGCTCAATTGGCCATTGTTCGATAAAGAATAAAAAGGAGGATATCGACCAAGTCAAATATACGATTCTTTTTTAGGTTTTCTGAACACGAAAGTGCAGTCGAACTTCATCTTCTTCCTCGCCATTCTTGTCGATCCTGAAGAAGCTGTTCAGCACAGAAAACTTGGAAGAGGAAAGAGATAGCTGAAGCAATCATCATCTGCGATTGCAGGCACATAATCGATTTATGAGAAGGAAGAAATAGAGGCAGATCATACAAGCTTTGCTAGAGAAGGTTGTTTATTGAAGAAGATTCTACTATCAACTCCATTATCTTCATCAACAAAAGCGTGGACTGATATCTGCTCAGTCCAGGAAGTAGTGGACACAGAGTACTTACTCTGGTGTCAATTCAAAACAAACACCTTTCATTCTTTCTATAGGATCCTGTCTAAGATCTGAGTTGTAATCCATTCTATTTAAGGCCGAGTGGTAGGATTCTTTGTAGAGTCTAAGGTTGTAGGTGTTGGTACCCTAGTTTGATTTGAGTTTAGTCCTCTCCTTTGTGCCCCTTGACCCAAGAAATATCTATGGTCATTGGTTAGAAGTCTAGCTGTAGGGTCCTCGCTTTTCCAAATTGAGAATTTGGTTAAGTAGGTTTTTCGTTCGACGATAGTCGAACGCCGCTCGACTATCGTCTATCGGCTGATCGACGATCGTCTATCAGTTGGTCGACGCTTTGTCTGCGCTGATAGTTCGACTATCTGTTGATAGTTCGACTATCTGTTCTGCGCTGATAGTTCGACTATCTGCTGATAGTTCGACTATCTGTTGATAGTTCGACTATCTGTTCTGCGCTGATAGTTCGACTATCTGTTGATAGTTCGACTATCTGTTTCGTCTTGATAGTTCGACTATCTTTTGATAGTTCGACTATCTGTTGCCTTTGATAGTTCGACTATCTGTCCTGATAGGTCGACTATCTGATAGTTTGACTATCTGCTGATAGATCGACTATCTGGTTTGTTCTGATAGTTCGACTATCTTTTGATAGATCGACTATCTGTTTTCTGAGGTAGGTCGACTATCTGCTTGATAGGTCGACTATCTCTGTGCGCTTGATAGCTCGACTATCTGTCCTAGATAGATCGACTATCTGATAGTTCGACTATCTGTCCTGATAGTTCGACTATCTGCTGCGGTAGCTCGACTATCTGTTTGATAGCTCGACTATCTGGATCGTTCGACTATCTGCCCGATAGTTCGACGATCTCCTAGCGTCGTTCGACGATCTTCGAAGGTCGTTCGACGTTTTCTGTCTGCCTTAGTATTTTGTATTTATTTATTATATTTAATTAATTAATACATTTTCTGGCACAGTATTTTAAGCTGTATGATAATATAACCAGGCAATATTTGCTCCATCTCTTTTGCCTGAGTCAAATCTTTTTAAGATAAAGTTGTTTGTCTTATTAGCTGTCATTTTAATTTACTTTATCTATTGTCAGCCCTTTATAGCCGTTAGACTGAAAAGTCTTCTTTTGCTATAAAGAGATTATTTCTGATGTGACTTTATTTAGTCCTTCTGTTATCTGATTTAAGCCTGCAGCTTCTTAGAAAGTGATTTATTCCCTTTATAGAATGTTTTGCTGCAGAGATATTTCTGTCTTCTTGATATTTACAGCCCAGGTCTCAAGGCTTAGAAGAAGACAAATAATTCAAATGGAAGAGAGCCGTTGCTTGCTGATGATTATATAAAGAACCCTTTGAAGAAGGATTCAAGCTAGTTAATAGAAGCTAATAGCTATCCAGTTGTTTATTCTCAAGCCTTCATCAAGCTCAACCTTCCTGCTCTCAGCAATCTCCATCTAACTGAGAAGTGTTAAGATCTTCATCTCTTCTTCAACCTGAGTTCTCCTGCTTTCAGGAAGATCTAACTCAGAGTTCCTTTGAAGAAGAAGAAGAAGAAGATAGCTGCTTGAAGAACTTTGATTTTATTATTTACTTTCTTCCTGTAGCTCTTTCCTTCAGAACTTTCTGAAGAGTTTTTCTGCACTGAAGCAAGACTTCACCTGGACATCTTTGAGCCAGGGGGAGCCTTGATTCTTTAGAGCTTTCTAGCTCAGTGCAAGCTTTTTGTGCTTCTCTAATCTATTGAAAAATAGAGAAGACATCTTAACCTTCTTCCCCCTCCTGTACAGGGTTAATACTCCCTTCAAAAGTATCCCTTGGTGGCAGGGCACCTGATCAAAAACCTGTGCTTGGTTTTTAGACACCTGATCAAAAGTCTAAAGGGTTTCTGAATCTACCTGAATCAGATTCTGTTGGTGGCAGGGCACCTGATCAAAAACCTGAGTGGATTCCTACCGTTTGGGTAGAAGAGTGGACGTACCCAAGTTGTTTGGGGAACCACTATAAATTTCCTTGTGTCGTCTGGATTCCACTGTTTAATTCCTGCATTGTGGCTGTGATTAGATATAACTAGGTTGCTAGTTGCTGATTAGGTTTTTCCAAGCTTAACTGTAATTACAGTTAGCTTGTGTTTGTACACATCACTTGTGTTAGGCTTTAAGGTTAAATCAATATCTATAATCTTTTCATTCCGCACTTCACTCCAAGGGAGTTGGGTAGAATATTAAGTTTTGTCTGTACAAAATTTGATAACTCTATTCACCCCCCCTCTAGAGTAGTATCTATCCCTTCACTTTCAATTGGTATCAGAGGGAGGTTGACTGACTGTATAGGCTAACACCTAAGTCACAAGATCCTGATAGATACCAAGAGCTTATAGATATTCACTATCATGGCCCAGTCTAAGGATTATTCTAGCACCAGACCTCCAACATGCAACTTAGCAAAGTTTGGCATCTGGAAGGCAAGGATTAAGTTATATATGAACTCTATTGATGAAAGCATCTTTGCTTCTATTTTGTCAGGTCCCCCAAGAGCACCTGCTGCTGCCACTGCCTCATCATCTGATATGAGTGCAGTGCCTCCTCCAGACTACAATGATGAACACAAGAAGGCCAAAATTGCTGATGCCAAGGCAATGAATATACTGGCTCAGACAATGTCTGATGAGGTGTTCCAGAAGGTGGCTGACTGCTCCTCAGCAAAGGCCATGTGGGACACACTGAACCAGATTGTAGCTGGTTTAGCTGATGAGAGGAAGGACAGAAGGTCCAACCTTATCTCACAGTATGAGAACTTCAAGAAGACTGATGCTGAATCAGTTGAAGCCATGTACACCAGGCTCAGCTCAATCATCAATGAGCTGAGGACCCTGGACAAGGACATATCATTGACAGAGGTCAATGATAAGATCCTTATGTGCTTCCCTAGCACATGGGATCTAAGAATCTGGCCCATCAAGGAAGCCAGAAGCACTAATGAGATCTCAACTGAAGCCCTCCTCGGCAAGCTCAAGTCTTTTGAGCAAGTACTGAAGACCAGAGAAGCAGAAGCTGAAGCCAAGACCCCCACTCCAACAAGAAAAGAGCAATCTCTAGCTCTTAAGGCTGCAGATGTGTCTGAAGGCAGCCAATCTAATGAGGAACTTATGGCATTGTTTGCCAAAAGGTTTCTCAAGATGGGAAGAAAAGAGTTCAGAAAGAAGTCTTCACGCTATGAAGACAAACCAAGGTATGATCGCTCTCCTGCTAAAGAAATTATTTGCTATGGTTGCAGGAAGCCTGGACACATTCTGCCAGAGTGTCCAGAGGAGAAGAACAAGGAAAAGAGAAAAGACAAAGAACAACACAGGAAGCACTCCAAGCCATCCTCCTACAAAAACAAGAAGAAGGAGAGAGGTTTCATTGCTGAAACCTGGAGTGATTCTGATGAAGAATCATCCTCATCAAGCTCCAGTGAAGATGAGGAAGAGAAGAAGGCCAAAGAAATTTGCCTAATGGCAATAGATGCCTGCAGCAACCACTCTGCTGCAGAGAGTTCAGATTCTGATGAAGAGATGCCTACTGAAGATGAGGTACTTTCATCTCATGATTTTACTTCAGAAGAGTTTAAGTTAGAATTTAAATCTTTATGTTTAGATTTAATTAGTTCAGAAAAAGAAATAAAAGAACTTAGAAATAGGTTAGCTGACTCAGAATCAATAGCCTCTGAAAACATTAGGTTAAAGGAAGATCTCACTACTTGTAGTGAAGAAATTAAATTTCTTAAAATAGAATTAGCTAAGTCTAAGAGATTAGAAGAATCCCTTAATGGTAGAAGCCTTAAGCTGTTAGAAATTACCAGCATGACTAACACTAGGTCAGGTAATGATAAACTAGGCTTAGGAGCTTCTCCCAGTGAACCCCCAGTCCTGCTTAAAAATAATCTTTCAACTCCAGTGAACTTCATTTCAGCTAGTGGAAAGAAGAACACTGAGCAAGTAAACCTTGTAAATAAAACCCTAAATAAAGCTAAGAGAGAAAAGAGAAAGAAGTTTTTCAAAGAAATGCAAAGAGCGTCGAACGCCGCTCGACGATCGGATGCTCCATGGTCGAACGAAGCTCGACGATCTGAGTGCCCATCGTCGAACGTCGATCGACGATTTCAATATGATTTTCAAAATCATAATCCATTCCATAGAAACCTAAATGAGAATAGAAACCCTAGGTTTGTTGACCCATCATCAGCATGGAGAATCCCACCTAGGAGATCTCACCCACTAGGCTATCACCCTCAGCCTGCATTCTCTTATATTTCCAGTTTTTCTTATGTGAAAAACAAGGGACCCAAGGTTACCTGGGTCCACTCTGTCTAAATAGTTGTTTTGCAGGTGAAGGCCTATCCAATCACTCAAAATAAGTGGTATTTGGATAGTGGATGCTCTAAGCATATGACAGGAAATAAAGATCTACTGTCAAAATTCAAAGCTAAGCTCGGCCCAAAGGTTATCTTTGGAGACTCCAGCTGTGGTCAGACAGAAGGCTATGGCAAGATCACAATTGGAGCAGTTACATTCAAGAGAGTTGCTTATGTCAATGGACTGAAGCATAACCTGATTTCAGTCAGCCAGCTATGTGATGCTGGCTACCAGGTTTCATTTTCCAACTCATCTTGCAATATTACATTGAATAATAATATTGTTTTAGTAGGTATTAGAATAGGTAATATTTATTTAGTAGATTTTAATTCATCTCAATCTGAAATCTGCCTGTTTAATGAAGTAACCCTTAATAATAATTCCCTATGGCATAAAAGGCTTAGTCATGTAAACCTCAAGAACATATCTAGGTTATCTAAGAACAACCTTGTTAGAGGTTTACCTTCTTGCCCCTACAAGAAGGAGAGTCTATGCAAGGCTTGTCAGCTAGGTAAGCAAACCAAGAATTCATTTAAATCTGTAAATAAAAGTGATTCTCCTAGAATCCTGTATTTATTACATTTGGACCTTTTTGGCCCAATAAATGTACAGAGTTTAGGAGGGAAGTATTACACTTTAGTAATTGTAGATGACTTCTCTAGGTTCAGTTGGGTTTTCTTTTTGAGAACTAAGTCTGATAACTTCAAAGCCCTTACAGACTTTCTACTTTGTGTGTAGACTGAGTACTCTACTCATGTGGCCTTGATCAGAAGTGATCATGGTACTGAGTTTGACTCTCTTCTCATGCAAGAATTCTGTGAGAGAGAAGGAATCAAACATAGCTTCTCAGCTCCTAGAACTCCCCAACAAAATGGGGTAGTTGAAAGGAAGAATAGAACACTAATTGAAGCTGCTAGTACATTATTGGCAGATGCTAACATGCCTCTATCCTGTTGGGCAGAAGCTGTTAGTACAGCCAACTATGTCTTGAATAGAAGTTTGATACACAAACTTAAGGGTAAAACTCCTTATGAGTTGCTTAAAGGAAAGAAACCAAAAATTAATTACTTTAGAGTTTTTGGCTGTACTGTTTATATTCATAATAACAATAAAGAATATATTAGAAAATTTGAAGCAAAAGCTTCAATGGGAATTATGCTTGGATATTCTCAAGTAAGCAAGGCTTATAGGGTGTATAACAAGTCAACCTATAAGATAGAAGAATCTGTGCATGTATCATTTGATGAGCATCAGATGTTTTACAAGGAGAAGGAAAATTCCCCTTCCTCCAGTTCTTTGCAGGTACCTGATGCCCCTCAAGAAATTCTTTAACTATCAACTCTTCAGATCACTGAATCAGACAGTGATGAAGACATTGCTGAAGCTGTTGAAGCTGCTATTGTACCACCAACAGTAGATCAAATTCCTCCTGAGGAATTAATCCCAACTGTTGCTGAAGATCACATCCCACCTGCTGATATTGTCACACTTAGAGATCACCCCACATCTCAAGTGATTGGAGACATATCAGCTGGTGTACAAACAAGACACCAATTAAGACAGGATGTGATGCATGCTTGTTTCCTCTCACAGGTTGAGCCCCTCACCTTTAAAGATGCATAGCTAGATCCCCACTGGATCATTGCAATGCAAGAGGAGCTCAATCAATTTGAGAGATGTAAAGTTTGGACTTTGGTTCCAAGACCTAAAGGCCAACTGATCATAGGCACCAAGTGGGTGTATAGAAACAAGTTAGATGCAAATGGAATCATAGTAAGGAATAAAGCTAGGCTTGTAGCTCAGGGCTACAGACAGGAGGAAGGTATAGACTATGACCAAACCTTTGCTCCTGTTGCAAGGCTAGAAGCAATAAGGATCTTCTTGGCCTATGCAGCCTTCATGAAGTTTAAGGTGTTCCAAATGGATGTCAAAAGTGCATTCCTAAATGGTGAGCTTAAGGAAGAGGTGTTTGTTGAACAACCACCGGGGTTTGTTTCTTCAACTCAGCCTTCTCATGTTTTTAAGTTGCAGAAAGCTCTTTATGGACTAAAGCAAGCTCCTAGGGCCTGGTATGAGACCTTAGCTAGTTTCCTGTTAGAGCACAACTTTACTAGGGGAGTAGTTGATAGAACCCTTTTCGTCAAGCATCACAAGGACACAATCCTGTTAGTTCAGGTGTATGTAGATGATATTATCTTTGGCTCCACTGATCCCAAACTGTGCAAAAAGTTTTCCAACTTGATGCATTCCATGTTTGAGATGAGTAGCATGGGTGTGCTATCTTACTTTCTTGGTCTCCAAGTTAAGCAAGATGCTGATGGTATCTTCATCTCCCAATCCAAATATGCCAAGGAATTGGTAAAGAAATTTGGGATGGCTGATGCTTCAGCAATGCCTACACCCATGGCTACTAATGTAGTTATTGATTCTGATGATCACGGCAAGCCAGTTGATCAAAAGAATTATAGGGCCATTGTTGGTTCCCTATTATATCTAACTGCAAGTAGGCCAGATATAATGTTTGCTACATGCCTTTGTGCTAGATTCCAGGTCAACCCCAAGGAATCTCATCTGATTCTTCTAAAGAGAATCCTGAGATACCTGAAAGGATGTCCAGATCTAGGACTTTGGTACCCAGCTGAGTCAGAGTTTGAATTAATTGGATATTCTCATTCTGATTATGCTGGCTGCAGAGTTGACAGGAAGAGCACCTCAGGAACTTGCCAGTTCCTGGGAGAGAGATTGGTCTCTTGGTTCTGTAAGAAGCAGGCTTCTGTCTCAACTTCAACTGCAGAGGCTGAATATATAGCAGCTGCCAGTTGTTGTTCACAGATCCTGTGGATTCAAAACCAGCTTGTGGATTATGGTTACTCACACAAGAACACCAAGATCATGTGTGATAGTACCAGTGCTATTTCTATTGCACAAAATCCAGTGCACCACTCTAGAACCAAGCACATTGAGATCAGGCACCATTTCCTGAGAGATTGTGTGGAAAAGAACAAGATCTGTCTTGAGTTCATATCCACTGAGTTTCAGAGAGGTGATATATTCACCAAGCCTTTAGATGAACAGAAGCATCTGTTCTTTTTAGTTCAACTAGGCATGATTAATGGACGAGACTAAGTGTGACTATATCTGCCTTTGTTGAAATGTGCTTGAAGATCGTCGAACGATGATCGAAGATCGTCGAACGGATTGAGCCTATCGTCGACCTCTGGTTAATGATAGCTTATCTGTTTGAAGATCGTCGATCGACGTTCGACCATCGTCGAACAGGTTGAGCTCATCGTCGATCTCTGAACGACGACAGCTTGTTGCGTGTGAAGCCAGAAATAGCCGAACGATGGTTCGACTACTCTGCTTCTGAGCCGATCGTCGAACGGCCGTTCGACTATCGAGGTCAAGTATCTTTTTAATAGATCGACTATTTCCGGTCTAATATAAAACCGATAGTCGACCTAGGTTAAAAGATCTTTTGCTTTATCGTCGACGGAGCGTGCCCTTTCGCATTCTGCTTTCCCGCTTGCGATTTCCGGGCGATTCGTCTTCTTCGTTCTCTCCAGCTTTATCGAGCCTTCTCCAGCAAATCAATGGTGGTTTCTCCAGCTGTTCTAGCCGTCGTAAAGTTTGATGCAGGATTCAGTGTGGATTTTGAAGCATTCAGCAGTTGCGATGCTGGAATCGTGGAAGTTCTCCAGCTCTGCAGGGATCAAGGTTTGGAGAAGTTAATGTCTGAAAGGATTAAGATCAACATTCCAGAAATAAAAGAATGGGCTTTCACGTCGTCTTCCACAGACGAATCGATGACTGGTACCATAGGCGGAGAAGAAGTTATCCTGACTCCGGCCGTCTTATCTGATGTTTTTGGTTTAATTATTGGTGAAGAGGATTATGAGCAAGACGCTCAGGAATTTGGAAGAATGCTGGTTGAGCTGGGACATGCTGAGGGCATTCCCACCAAGCTGCTCAAAGTAAACTTCCCCTTCAAGATCAAGTTCCTCGCTGAGGTAGTCGGAAAAGTGCTCCTGGGTAAGCACTCTGCCCACGACAATATAACAAGGCAACAATTCGCACTCATGTGTGCGATTGTTAATCGAAAAAGGATAGATTGGGCAGCTGTTTGTTTGATTTAATCAGGAAGAAGACTGGTAAGAAGGAAGTCACCCTAGGAAGGGTTATTGGAATTTTCCTTAAAGAGAAATATCCCCAGCTGCTGAGTTCCACTGCAACAACAATCAACGCCAGCAAGAAGATGGATCCCCACTTGTTCTCTAAGTGGAAGAGGACGTTTGTGAAATCTGCTCCAGCTACATCTGAGGACACAAGGACTGCATCAGTCGCTCCTCAACCTGTTGAAGCTGGCTCAGCTCTCCCTTCCTCCTCCTCTGCATTGCCGTCTGCCTCAGTTGAAGTACCATCAACTTCTGCTGAGGTACGACCTTCTTCCTCTGCTGCTCCTGAAACAACTACGATTGTTCCTCTGTCTCCTCCTGCCTCTCCTCTACCTGCTCATCTGGCTAGGATATCTGCTCCTAGCTTTGATTTGTTAGGATCAGAGAGAATTCTTACTCCTCCTGTATCTCCAATTCATTCTCCAATTCATTCCCAAATAAACTCTCCTGCTCCATCACCTGCTCCATCTCCTGCTCGATCCCCTGTCCATCATCCCAGCACCACTACCATATCTGCTGCAGCTCCATCCACCTCTCATCCTTCATCTTTTGAAATCTCTCCAGAGCTTATCTCCCGCATTGTGGAGCTGATTACCCCGTCAATCAAAACCATGATTGAAGAGGCAATCGCTCCCCTTGCTGCCTCCATTGATCTCTTAGCTGCCTCCATCAAATCCATTTCAAAATCAGCTGAGCCATCTTCCTCTAGGGGCCTGGTTTCAGTATCCACTGAAATCAGACAGGGGGAGATGTTCAATAAAGATGCCTCAGATCATCCTGCCTCTCCTCCAGCTTTAAAAGATTCAGTTATGTCTGCCCAGGAAGTATCTGCTCAGGAAGAAATAGTTCCAGATGTTGTCATGTCTGCCCAGGAAGAGATAGATCCAGCTGAGAAAGAGATAGCTCCAGCCCAGGAAGAAACAGCTCCTGCTGAGAAAGTTATAGCTCCAGTTTTGTCTGAAAAGGATATAGCAGATGGAATCCTGCTATCTGAGATTGCAGTTAAGGTCTGCTTAGAAGATCTTACCACTCCTATGATTGCTAGATTCCTGGAAGGAATCATAACTTCTTATCTGAATGAATCATGGGAAATGGTTAAATATGAAGGTAACTCTTTCATTCGTTTTGTTGATGAGTCGATTAATTTGCTAGTTTGTGAATACCTTGAAGGAATGATTCAAGCTTATTTAGCAGATATGTATTCATAATTTTTACAGATATTATTAAAGAAGATTTAACTGCTCAAATCATAGCAGTAGTTTCTGAGGCTGACCCAAGTATTCTTGCTACTCAAGTAGACCCTGAGTTGGAATCCTTCTTAGATAATAAAGAAGATGAGTCTGAGAAAGAGGAAGTCAAAGTTGACTCTCCTGTTCTGAGTTTGGAAGAAGCTCAAGCAAGAGCAGCATGGAATTTAAGAGTTCAATCTTTAAAAGAGAAAGAGAAAGATTTGCAATTTGAAAAGTCATCCATCTGGGATGACTCTCCAGGTTTAGATTTAGACTCCCTTCTGGCTCTGGATGCCATGGAAGAGGAAAGGGAGAAATCTGCTTCAAAGCTTAAAGAAAAGGCTGTCTCAGAAGCCTATGATCCTTATGAGAACCTTCCATCATCCCATTCTGATGATGATGATTCTGATATGTCTGAGAAGTCAAAGAAAAAGAAATCTGCTGCAAAGAAAAGAAAAGCTGCTCCTCCTCCACCTCCAAATAAGGATAATGACATTCCATATTACATTTTGAAGGGCATTGACCCCAAATCCAAGGATTTTAAGCATTGGATGTGGTTTTCGAAGAATCAGCAAAAAGAAAGAAAGAGAACCAAGAGGTATGACAGTCCTGTCTCAAGATGGACTCCCAGAGGTCCTCCTCCACCTCCTGGTGCAGGAGCCTCTGGGAACCTATCAGCCAATCCTGGTGCCTCTTCTGCAAGATCTGCGTCTGCTCAGCCCCAACCAAGACAAGGTTATCAAAGTTCTCAAGGCAAATCATCTTATGGTTCTCAAAGACAAATGAAGGAGGTTGTGGCTCAACGACCAACCTTTTCCCCCCCTCCTTCTCCAAAGAAGAGAATTTCATCTCCAACTCCAGTTCAATCTGAGAAAAGTATTTCGAAAGGTAAATAGTTTATTTTGTTTTAAGATATCTAGCAAGAACCTCTCTGCTAAGTATACTCTAATGTCTTATCTAGATATAATAGCTGATGCTGCTTCTCCTGAGCCCGTATATGAAAATCCTGAGCTAGATCCTAACTTTAGGATGGCTCGCTTTCAAGAACTTGTAGGAGCAGCCCAAATAAGAAAAGCAAGAGCCAAAGGTAAAGATACGACTGGTTTTACTACCATGTCAGCTTACAGAAAGAAAGAATTTGAAAAATTCCAAGTCAATCCTGAGATTTTTGATCCAGCAAAATACATGGAAAACATCCTGAAGCTGTTGTCCCCAGAGCTACAGAACTGAAGATCATTGGTGCTCAGGACCTGAAGATGTCAAAGAAAGAATCAGATGACCCTCTAAGAAAAATTTCCTTTGTTTCTAGTTCTTCTGATCCTTTACCAGACTCTAAAGATTCTTAATAGTTTGTTTAAACTGCTGTGATATATTTGATTATTTGTTTATCTGATTGATATTCTGCCAGTTTATTGTTAACTATTTGCTGAATTTATTTTTTAGTGTTTTATTGCTAGCTGCTTTAGTTTTTGAGAGACTTAACTCAAATAGGGGGAGATTGTTGGTACCCTAGTTTGATTTGAGTTTAGTCCTCTCCTTTGTGCCCCTTGACCCAAGAAATATCTATGGTCATTGGTTAGAAGTCTAGCTGTAGGGTCCTCGCTTTTCCAAATTGAGAATTTGGTTAAGTAGGTTTTTCGTTCGACGATAGTCGAACGCCGCTCGACTATCGTCTATCGGCTGATCGACGATCGTCTATCAGTTGGTCGACGCTTTGTCTGCGCTGATAGTTCGACTATCTGTTGATAGTTCGACTATCTGTTCTGCGCTGATAGTTCGACTATCTGCTGATAGTTCGACTATCTGTTGATAGTTCGACTATCTGTTCTGCGCTGATAGTTCGACTATCTGTTGATAGTTCGACTATCTGTTTCGTCTTGATAGTTCGACTATCTTTTGATAGTTCGACTATCTGTTGCCTTTGATAGTTCGACTATCTGTCCTGATAGGTCGACTATCTGATAGTTCGACTATCTGCTGATAGATCGACTATCTGGTTTGTTCTGATAGTTCGACTATCTTTTGATAGATCGACTATCTGTTTTCTGAGGTAGGTCGACTATCTGCTTGATAGGTCGACTATCTCTGTGCGCTTGATAGCTCAACTATCTGTCCTAGATAGATCGACTATCTGATAGTTCGACTATCTGTCCTGATAGTTCGACTATCTGTCCTGATAGTTCGACTATCTGCTGCGGTAGCTCGACTATCTGTTTGATAGCTCGACTATCTGGATCGTTCGACTATCTGCCCGATAGTTCGACGATCTCCTGGCGTCGTTCGACGATCTTCGAAGGTCGTTCGACGTTTTCTGTCTGCCTTTGTATTTTGTATTTATTTATTATATTTAATTAATTAATACATTTTCTAGCACAGTATTTTAAGCTGTATGATAATATAACCAGGCAATATTTGCTCCATCTCTTTTGCCTGAGTCAAATCTTTTTAAGATAAAGTTGTTTGTCTTATTAGCTGTCATTTTAATTTACTTTATCTATTGTCAGCCCTTTATAGCCGTTAGACTGAAAAGTCTTCTTTTGCTATAAAGAAATTATTTCTGATGTGACTTTATTTAGTCCTTCTGTTATCTGATTTAAGCCTGCAGCTTCTTAGAAAGTGATTTATTCCCTTTATAGAATGTTTTGCTGCAGAGATATTTCTGTCTTCTTGATATTTACAGCCCAGGTCTCAAGGCTTAGAAGAAGACAATTAATTCAAATGGAAGAGAGCCGTTGCTTGCTGATGATTATATAAAGAACCCTTTGAAGAAGGATTCAAGCTAGTTAATAGAAGCTAATAGCTATCCAGTTGTTTATTCTCAAGCCTTCATCAAGCTCAACCTTCCTGCTCTCAGCAATCTCCATCTAACTGAGAAGTGTTAAGATCTTCATCTCTTCTTCAACCTGAGTTCTCCTGCTTTCAGGAAGATCTAACTCAGAGTTCCTTTGAAGAAGAAGAAGAAGAAGATAGCTGCTTGAAGAACTTTGATTTTATTATTTACTTTCTTCCTGTAGCTCTTTCCTTCAGAACTTTCTGAAGAGTTTTTCTGCACTGAAGCAAGACTTCACCTGGACATCTTTGAGACAGGGGGAGCCTTGATTCTTTAGAGCTTTCTAGCTCAGTGCAAGCTTTTTGTGCTTCTCTAATCTATTGAAAAATAGAGAAGACATCTTAACCTTCTTCCCCCTCCTGTACAGGGTTATTACTCCCTTCAAAAGTATCCCTTGGTGGCAGGGCACCTGATCAAAAACCTGTGCTTGGTTTTTAGACACCTGATCAAAAGTCTAAAGGGTTTCTGAATCTACCTGAATCAGATTCTGTTGGTGGCAGGGCACCTGATCAAAAACCTGAGTGGATTCCTACCATTTGGGTAGAAGAGTGGACGTACCCAAGTTGTTTGGGGAACCACTATAAATTTCCTTGTGTCGTCTGGATTCCACTGTTTAATTCCTGCATTGTGGTTGTGATTAGATATAACTAGGTTGCTAGTTGCTGATTAGGTTTTTCCAAGCTTAACTGTAATTACCATTAGCTTGTGTTTGTACACATCACTTGTGTTAGGCTTTAAGGTTAAATCAATATCTATAATCTTTTCATTCCGCACTTCACCCCAAGGGAGTTGGGTAGAATATTAAGTTTTGTCTGTACAAAATTTGATAACTCTATTCACCCCCCCTCTAGAGTAGTATCTATCCCTTCACTTTCAGTAGGCTTGATTTATAAAGGCCGGGGGGTAGGATTCTGTGAGGAATCTGAGTGAGTAAGCATATGTTATAAGGGTTGAGTGTAGGATCCATTTTGGATCTGAGTGTAGGGATGTCCTCCTAGCCTTAGTGGTAGGGTGTTTAGCCTGAGGTAGGTGGTTGTTTAGCCATAGATTTGTAGGGCCTTGTACCTGAGGAGTAGGTCTTGGAGGAGACTGATAGGTCCTACAGAATCGAGTTGTAAGCTCATAAGGAGCCGAGTTTTGGTGTATGAGCCAGATCTAACACAGTATTATAAAGGCACAGAGGGATAGTGGACGTACCCAAGATCGATGAACCACTATAAATAGTTGTGTCGTCTATGATTTATCTTGAAAGCTAAAAATAACCTAATCACTAAGTAAAGCTATCAGGTTAAAGTTAAAAAGACTTGAAGTAAGACCAAAAACCTATTCACCCCCCCCCCCTCTAGGTGTTTAGCTGACCTTGAAAACAAGACTTTCAAGTGGTATTAGAGGGAGGTTACTCTTTAAAGTCTTGAAAGTCTTGATTTCAAGATCAACAAAGAACCTAGAGGGGGGGGGGGGGTGAATAGGTCCAATTTAATTCTAGGCTACTTAAAGTTAATGAAATCATATTCTCTATCTTTATTACTATCTCTGGCAGATAAGACAAGAAAGCTATTCGATAATGATAACACAATCACAGCATAACAATCACATCACAGTACTCATAGATTTATAGTGGTTCCCCAATTGATGGGTATATCCACTTTCCCCCTTCACCTATCTAGCAATAGACTAGATTCGGCCGAACACCTTCTTTTTTCTTTTTTAGATACTCAGATCTTATAGCTCAGAGCCTAAATGGCTCCTATAACTCAGACTATACAAGTATTACCACTCAGATCACAAAGAGCCTACAGCTTAAGTTCTTCCTAAGAACTCTACCTCAGAGTGAATCCACACTCCTACACCTCAGGAAATCCCGCCCTACCTCAGAGTAATGCACACTCCTACAACTCACAAAACCCTTGCCCTACCACAAAGAAATAAATTTCAGACACCAGAGAAAATTCTCTGTGTCTGTCTACTTGGAGTGATTAGATGTCTGCCTTATCATCGTCTTCACAGCAACAGGATGAGAAAGCGATCTTGAATTGAAGCCCGAATTATTCTAGAAGCGAATAGATGAAACCTCTACTTCTTCTTCTATATGAATCTATCCCGATCTGGACTGAGAAGATATCAACCCTCTCCACTTCTTCTTCAAAGATCCAACAAATGATCTTCAGATTTGGCACGGCTTGGTTCGAGAAGATACTTGCAGCTAGGGATCACCGAGACTGATTTGTCTTCCTCAGAGAAATACTCTGAACTTGCTATAGTAGATGTTGGATGTCTCAGCGAACTCATAACTCCTTCAGATTTCAAATTGAATTTCTTGGCTCTGTATCAATGGCGGAAGAAGACGACGAACTCCGTTTCTCGTTTTTCAGAATGAATTAATTCTTTTATCAGAAAGCTATTTGATCTCAATCTCAGCTGCTATTTATAACTCCGTCAATTAGCGAGATAATCGATACGTATCCCAGATTTAACAACAGTTATCACCTCAGCTTAATCAAAATTGAGATTCAATGTAGACTGACGACGATGTTAATGTCGATTTGCAACGAATCTGAAATTTGTTGACTTTGTTGACTTTGCTGATGTCCGCATCATTCTGGACTTAGCCAAAATAAACTATCTTTCAAGAAGTTCTTCATTCGACGAACTCCAAGTTCAATTTCACAAACCCTGAGCTCAACTCGTCGAAATAGTGAAAGAGATAAAAGCTAAGTTCGACGAATTCTGAACTCCGTTCGACGCAAGCAAAGCTTAGCTCGACGAATAGTGGATAAGCTGAGTTCGACGATTCTGAAGGCTGAGTTCTTCTTACAAATGAAAGTTGAGTTTGACGAATTTGAAACTCCGTTCGACAAAATCAAAGCTTAGCTCGAGTAATAGTGGATAAGTTGAGTTCGAGGAATCTGGACTTAGAAAATATTTCTAGCTCTGCTTGGCGTTGAGTGTGTTTACCTCCCTCAATGCTATTTCCCATTAGCCCATTCTTCAGCTATCTGTTTGATGGCATTGAGAGCGTTGAGTGTATATGCCTCACTCAATGATATTTTCCTAAGCCATATTCTTCTGCTTTACTTTCTGCTAAAAAGCGTTGACAGCATTGAGTGAGCTCGCCTTACTCAATGATTTTGGACTTAGCCAAATTATGGTTTCTTCACAGAACGACTATACTCAATGCCGTTTAACTTGGCGTTGAGTGAGTGAGCTTCACTCAACGCTTCTGTACTTAGTCGACTTTTCTGTCTCCTTATACATTGGCGTTGACAGACTTAGCATGGCGTTGAGTGATGAAGCTTCACTCAACGCTTTTGGACTTAGTTAATTTTCTGGCTTCCACTTCTTAGGCTTGATCAACCTCTTCTTGTCTGATCAACCTCTTCTCTCTATGACTTTCTCCCCCTGTCTTTCTTCCATGAAGGAGCTTGATTTCTTGAGCTTGTCTCTTGTCTCACCCCCTTGGAGACTAATTGAATAGATCAATCTCTTCTATCAATCCCGCTTTTTGACAAATTCAGATAGTCAGGTAGGATCATCAGTTCGTTCTCTCCTCTTATGTTCTCCCCCTAGCTAATGTAGATGAAGCCAGTAGTGCAGCTGCCAACTTGCCTCTTATACAGGCCTGTCTTGTATACCACTTGAAATTCTCTTGTAAGACCCCCCCACCCTCCCGGAACACAAAACACTGCACGAGAGGGGTCTTATGCCAAGAACAGCCGCCTTGCGGTAACACTAGCACTCGGGCTAGCCCGTACCACAAGACGCCTATCCTGCCGGCTACAACCAATATCAACATATAAATGCCAACCCAACCATAATAATATAAAGAAGTCAATCCACACTAAGCATAAGTCCATAAGTACAACAAAAGAGAAGCTAAACAAGCTTCTACATAATCAGAGTACGTAAATATAATTGCCCCGAAGGGCTACAACAAAATCTCTCTCACTCACATCTGTAACCGACGGTAGCAACGGTACCGTCCCCTCAGGCCCGGTCGTCCTGGCCTGGCTGTCCAACTGCATAGCCTGCAGCTCCACTTGCGGGGTTTCCTCCTAAAAAGGAAGACGTAGCAACCGTTAGTCATAAGACTAAGTGGCTTCACATCCGCTCCCCCGGCGACTCCTCGGCACCGGGCGGAGAAAGGAACAGGTAAAATATATAAAACAGTAGTACAAGCAGGTGAAGTAAGTATACAAGTCATAGGTAGCAATAAAAGTAGTGTATAAATGAACAACCTCTAATTCTACAATTCTACCATCTACAGCAGCAAGAGAGTATAATGTTATAATAGTAAGTAACTAACCTTATATGGATGCCCATACAAGCATATAAGTTGAGGGTCGTTCAGCAGTAAGTAACTCATCGTATAGGAGTGCCCATACAAAGTTATACGATGAGGGTCTGGTGTATGTAATGAAGTGCAATGCTATGTATGCAATGCAATGACACACCCATGATCAAGCACATGCAACCGCCATGTCGACACAGACTTATAGTTCCCACTATTCGAGTAGGTAGCTAACCTCTAAGGCGTCAACCGTCGTGGCCAAACGGTGACAGTAGAGCGGGCATCTCCACTACTAGGCTGGTCTCCACACTACCTGGCCTAGGCCTCCGTACGCCTCATTGCTAAAAACACAACAGCGGAGCTCACATGCGTACTACGGCTCAGCGGGTTCTCTTGGGTAAATGAGCACCAAGATCCTAGCACCGAACTAGCCTATACATGATACGGAAGGAGCCTCAGAAGTAAGCATGAGTACCAAGTCCAACCATTCACTTGGCACAGAAGGAGCCTCGGGACGTGAACACCGAGGACCAAGCCCAACCATCAAAGGTCTAGCAGTCAACTCCCATCGGTGTGATGATTGACAAGCCCGTAGACCATCCACACTATCCTTAACCCGGGATTACGACACCGCGTGTCGACTCACAACACATGCAATTCCATAATATCGTGGCATGGAAGGAGCCTCGGGACGTGAACACCGAGGACCAAGCCCAACCATCCATCAAATACGGAAGGAGCCTCGGGACGTGAACACCGAGGGCCAAGCCCAACCATCCATCAAATACAGAAGGAGCCACGGGTCATGAACACCGAGGACCAAGCCCAACCGTCCATCAAATAAGGAAGGAGCCTCAGGACGTGAACACCGAGGACCAATCCCAACCGTCCAACTTTACTCATCTAAACCTCATTCCAACTAGTGACGGTCAACACCGCACTTGTTACTTCCACAATGCTACCCGTAGGGAGACGACACTCTAAGCATTGGATTATTAATTCCCTTCTATATATTCAACATACATCATGGCCATAGTTAAATCATTTATACATCAACCAATTTATATCTACCCATTTTATCAGGCTCTTTCCTTCAATTAAGCTTGTCCACAATTCATTATACGAATTCAGATTTATAACTTCAACTTACCATATCACTAGGATGATTGTGTCAAAATAGTTCACCCAAGCCTCGAGTTGGATCGCAACATTAAATTCCACCAATTCACACTCCACATTACACAGCCCAGAATTTAGGTGCAACCTTAATCCGCGCAGCAACTTCGACCAAGGATTCCCGTGGCTACAGAAATCTGACGAGTGCGTGTAGCCACTTGTTGGAAAGAAAATTTTGAGGGCTACGAATTTCATGTTGAGTCGAAAACCCAGATATGACCAGAACCCCTCCGAAACTGGTCACGAAGATCGTTGCGTGCAGAAATCAGATTTCTGCACGCATCTTAAGGTGAGATGAACGACGTCCGTTCATCTTCATCCTTGCACCGATCTCCCAAAAACTCCTCCAGAAATTCGTCAGCCCTTATTCACCCTCACGAAGCCATATTTCTCCACTAATCCCTCTCTCATCTTCACTTTGAATGATAAGGAGGATGAAGAAACCTAAACCTAGATTAACGAATCTAGGCATGGCTTTCCCTAGGAAGTCATCTCCTCACCATCAAGACTCTACTTAGTCGATATCTCTCCTAGAATATAACAACGGATCTAGCACCAAGGGAGAGGGGAGGAAGCTCACATCATTTCCAGCAGTACCACCATTTCCAGCCATGGATCTAGTCATCCTCCTCCGCGGCATCAGTTGCTGTTGTTCTTCACGGCAAAGGAAGGAGGGATAGAGAGAGAAAAGGCCGCCTCCAGGAGCTCCGACGGCTTCCCTCGGCTCTGTCGGTTTCGCGAGGTCCGCGATGACGGCAAGATCGATCGGCAAGGATGGCTAGGGTTCGGCTTTATCGCCTCTTATAAACCGATGTATTAGGTTAAATCCCTTCTGCCACGTGTCAACGCCCCATTGGATCGCGCCTAATGGGTCATATTAAAGTGACACGGTTCAAGGCAGCCTAGCCGCAGCCAGCCCGATCCGGTTCAGTCCGCACGCATAGAGCAGCGGAACTAGGAAAAACTGTCTAAGGAAAAATCGGCGGGTATCATCGCGAGTATTATTCCCGATACCCGTCGATCAGCGCGCATCAACTTCCATTCTCGTCGATTTTCCCTTAGCCTAATTCTCCATCTGCAGCTCTGAATCCGGTGGGTATCGACCACCGATACCCGTCGAATCGACGAGTATCATTCCCGATACCCGTCGATCGGCGTGCATCAACTTCCATTCTCATCGATTTTCCCTTAACCTAATTCTTAATCTGCAGCTCTGAATCCGGCGGGTATCGACCACCGATACCTGTCGAATCGACGAGTATCATTCCCGATACTCGTCGATCGGCGTGCATTGCTTCCATTCTCGTCGATTTCTTTGGATATCACTGAACCCATCGCTCTGATCAACACACTTGACAGCTTTTTCCAGTGCGCCCCGAGCCCGAGTCAAGTCTCTTGACTCAAAACTCGTGCGAGGGGCTAGCGTGAATTGGGACGTTACAAATTTTATAAACAAAATAAAAGATTTCGTCCCCGAAATCAGGCTGAGGCTATGGGGAGTAAAGCATACAAAAATAACATATGCTTTTAAATAAAACTACCTGAAGCAAACAACTCCGGGTAGCGTTTCTGTATCAAATCCATTGGCTTTCAAGTAAATTCTTCCTTCCCATGATTATACCATAGCACTTTTACCAGAGGCACACTTTTGCGGCGCAAGGTTCTTATCTCATTATCAACGATCCGTACTGGCTCCAGTCGCACAGATTTGTCAGACGCCACCTTACCATCAGTTGTGGGGATGTATTGTTTAGGCCGCAACAACGCCTTCCGAAGCGACGATACATGGAACACATCGTGGAGATTTTCTAGCTCGGGAGATAGCTCTAGCCGATAGGCCAAAGGGCCAATCCTTTCCACTATGACATAGGGTCCAACATACCGTGGGCTGAGCTTCTTCACTCCCCGCACCCATGACACTCCATGCATCGGCCGGATTTTCAGGAACACTTTATCACCCACTTAAAACTCCACCATACGGTGTTTCGCATTATAATACTTTGCTTGCCGACTCTGAGCCTTAAGCATACGATTCCGTATCAATTTAACTAACCACATTAGTATCGTCAATATACTCAATTCTCAATGCCTTCGGGTCTTCATCTTGCACCCAAGACAAGGGGGTTCTACACCTTCTTCCATAAAGGGCTTCATGGGGCGCCATGCCAATGCTAGCTTGATGGATGTTGTTGTAGGAGAATCCCACTAAGGGCAAGAGTCATTCCCACGGCTCTCCCCTATCTATCACGCACAACCTCAACAGATCCTCCAATGTTCGGATGGTACGCTCAGAATGCCCGTCCGTCTGTGGATGGAATGCGGTGCTGAAGGTAAGGCGCGAGCCCAAATACGCCTGTACCGCCTTCCACTCCTTGGAGGTAAAACGACCATCCCGATTCGAAACTATCGTCTTAGGTACGCCGTGATACCGTACAAACTGCTCCACAAAAAGGCATACTAAGACATCCATATGAGCCTCCTTCTTCATAGGAATGAACCGGGCAACTTTCGTCAGACGATCAACGATCACCCACACTAAATCATTTCCTGAGCGGGAGCGAGGTAGCCCATGTACGAAGTCCATGGAAATATCCTCGAACTTCTACTCGGAGTTTGGCAACGACTGCAACAGGCCACCGGGGCTCCTGCACTCCTCCTTAACTCTTTGGCAGGCTTCACAATACGTGACAAAATACCGGACATCCTTCTTCATTCCTGGCCAACACATCATCTTCGGTAAGCCGGCGTACATCTTTAAAAATCTCGGGTGCACAGAATATTGAGAGCAATG
Organism: Platanthera zijinensis; assembly: GCA_039513925.1. Lineage (NCBI taxonomy): Eukaryota > Viridiplantae > Streptophyta > Magnoliopsida > Asparagales > Orchidaceae > Platanthera > Platanthera zijinensis. Next base: position 128,381,610 of record CM077088.1, on the reverse strand, counting down.
TGCTTCTCTCAAGATATCCTCCCGGATTCTGCCACCTTTGGGAATGTAGAGCAGGCCGCGAAAGTAAATGAGGCCGTCCTTTGGTGTGTACTCGTTGGTAGTCCCATCTTCGATTAACTTTATTGCCGGGGCCAAAGCCGCATCAAATCCTTGCTCCACTCGGATCCGGTCCCGGATATCACAAACTATGCTCATGCTGGACAAGTACTCCGTATATTCTGTCGAAGAAGCCTTAATTATTAAGGTAATGTCCATCTCCTCAATCATCCGTGCCAACTCCATACTCATCAACCGAGGCTCTGGGCTCGAGCCGGGTACTTTCCTACTCAACGCATCGGCTACCGAGTTCGCTTTTCCGGGGTTGTAGTTCAAGCTGAACTCATAGTTGCATAGAAACTCTAACCACCGTCGTTGTCTTAAGTTCAATTCCTTCTGGGTATGGATGTACTTCAAGTTTTTATGATCCGATAAGATTTCACAGTGGACGCCGTATAGATAATGCCTCCATACCTTCAAGGCGAACACCACTGCTCCTAGCTCCAAATCATGCACCGGGTAATTGATTTCATGCTTCTTCAATTGTCTTGAAGCATAAGCAATTACATTCTCGTGCTGCATCAACACCGCTCCCAACCCATGATAAGACGCGTCCGTGTAAACTTTGAATCCTTCCTTCCCAGATGGAAGGACAAGGATGGGGGCGGAGGTAAGTCTATCCTTCAATTCCTAGAATTCTGCTTCATATTGGAGTGTCCACTCAAATGCCACACCTTTCTTTGTCAAAGAAGTAAGCGGGAGGGCAATCTTGGAGAATCCTTTTACGAACTTGCGGTAGTATCCGGCAAGTCCAAGAAAACTCCTCACATCGGCCGCCGACCTCAAGGGAGACCACTCCTTCACGGCACGTACCTTAGACGGATCCACAGATAGTCCAGCCCCACTTATTACATGACCCAAGAAAGCCACTTCCCTAAGCCAGAATTCACACTTGCTAAACTTAGTGAACATGGCGTGCTCTTTTAGCTTCTCCAGAACTAAAGCCAGATGCCCGACATGCTCTTCCTCCGTCTTAGAGTATACTAAGATGTCGTCAATAAACACAATGACGAAGACATCTAGATAGGCCTCAAATACTTTATTCATCAAGCTCATGAAAACTGATGGGGCATTTGTGAGTCCAAACGGCATCACCGTAAACTCATATAAGCCGTACCTTAAGCTGAAAGGCATTTTATGAATATCATCCTCTTGTATTCTCAATTGGTAATACCCCGAGCGCAAAGCTAGCTTGGAGAACCAATGCGCTCGCACTAGTTGGTCGAACAACTCATCGATCCGAGGTAACGGATAGGTGTTCCGTACTGTCATTTGGTTGAGTTCCCGATAGTCTATACATAAATGCAGGGTTCCATCTTTCTTCTTAACGAATAGAACAGGGGCTCCCCAAGGTGATGAGCTGGGGCGAACAAACCCAGATTCTACCAAATCCTGCAGTTGAACTCTAAACTCCGCTAGTTCTTTTGGGGCCATCCGATAAGGAGTCCTGGAGACAGGCTTAGCTCCTTATACAAGCTTAAACTGAAAATCCACTTCTCTATGTGGGGGTAGCCCTAGCAATTTCTCAGGAAATACCTCAGGTAAATCCCGTGCTACCCACACATCCTTCACATCTACCTTAATCTCCTTTAGTTCGAAACATATCATGTAGACTTCATCCCCTCTCATATGAGCTTTCAAGGTCTTGATTGAGGATAACAATATTCGTGGTGCGAAATTTATACCTTGGAAGACTACATCAGTATCCCCATGTCTCAAATAAGTGTGCTTCTCCGCAAAATCGATTCTTGCATGGTTCCAATCCATCCATGCCATGCCTAGAATGAGGTCAAATTCTGGTATTCTCAAAATTGTGGCGGGGGTATCAAAGGTCTTTCCCCCAATGGTTATCTCCAACTCACACTTCGCGGTTGCCGTCATCTCAGATCCGTCTAGGAGGCGTACTCTTCGAGCAATACCAGTGAAATATTGTACTCCGTGTATATCCTTGATGAAGTCTTCGGACATGAAAGAATGTAAGGCACCGGTGTCAAATAACGTATAAGCCGGTTTCCCGCCGACCATCACGATTCCTAAGTGTCATTAATAATACTCAAGCTAGACGTCCAGTATATCTTAAGTCACTAGAGAATATTGATGGAAGCAAAATGGCTAATTCAAAACGTACCTGCAATCATCTCCTGAGGATTCCGCTCTTGAGTCAAGTCCAAGGCATACATTTGATCCTGAGTGGGTCGGGGGTTTCTTCCTCGTGGTACACGTCCTCGACCACGCACATACCCTCACTCCCGAGGGACTGTTGGAGGGAAAGCAAAAGGCGCATCTCCAAATAGTTGCGGACAGTAGCGTTGAATGTGGCCCGGTTGGTTGCATTCATAGCACACCCACTCCTGCCTTCCGCCGTGTTGCTGAAATTGTTGAGGTGGAGGTAATGCTTGCAGTTGCGGAACCAAATGCTCCTCTCTAAAGTTCTGGGGGAAACGCCTGCAACCCCTCCGATATCCTCTTCCTCTTCTTTTGTAAAATCTCCTTCTGTTGCGGGGGCCGGCTTCCATCACGCCCTCCGCTGGCCTCTTACCACTTCCCAGGTGGTCCGCATCCAATCTCTTCGCCATATCAATAATCTCCGCCAGACTAGAGTCCGCTATAAACCAAAGGGCTTGCCTTAGGGGATCTCGCAAGCCTTTGTAGAATCGTTTGGCGTACCCTCTATCATCCAACTCATAGGAGTCAGCGAATCTAGCCAAGTGTTGAAACTCCCGTTGCTACTCTGTCACCGACATGGACCCTTGCTTTTGTTGCAAAAATCTCTCCTCAGGACCATCCCGAGCGGCCGAGGGGATGAAATGCTCTAAAAAGGCTTCAAAGAATTCGCTCTAACTAATGTTCGTGTACACTCTTCCACGAAAAGTGGAGCCCATGAGGGACTTCCACCACCTTTTGGCGTGCAGTTCTAGGAGTGTAACCACAATGGTCACCGCCATGTTGTTTGGACATCTTATTCCTGCCAACAATTATTGTATAGTGTCGAGCTACTCTTCCGTATGCACTGCCGACTCTGTCCCAATATAAGCGGGAGGGGAGAGAGCTCGGAAAATGCTTAACCAACTAGATCCCGGACCCTATTGTTGTACAGGTGCCTGCTGAGATTGGGACCTAAAGGCGTCCAAAATAGCTGCGAGCGTCGGCCCCAGCTCTGATTGTTGGAATTGTGTAGGTACGGACGGGGCGGGGGTGCCCCCCACTAGCTCAGCATGTACTGGGATCTACACATAGGGTACAAACCTAAGGTTAGGTATTATAATCTAAGGTTAAAGATGGACAAACTTAGTGTGAATTATATATGGGCAAACCACTGCTTCCGCTAAGTCAGTTTGTACCCAAACTGACGAATCAAACGGGGGTGGCACCATTGTTAAGTGACTTTCTCCTTGGAGGATCGTAGCACTCTGATACCATTTGTAAGACCCCCCCCTCCCGGAACACAAAACACGGCACGAGAGGAGTCTTATGCCCAGAACAGCCGCCTTGCGGTAACACTACCACTCGGGCTAGCCCGTACCACAAGATGCCTATCCTGCCAGCTACAACCAATATCAACATATAAATGCCAACCCAACCATAATAATATAAAGAAGTCAATCCACACTAAGCATAAGTCCATAAGTACAGCAAAAGAAAAGCTAAACAAGCTTCTACATAATCAGAGTACGTAAATAGAATTGCCCCGAAGGGCTGCAACAAAATCTCTCTCACTCACATCTGTAACCGACGGTAGCGACGGTACCGTTCCCTCAGGCCCTGTCGTCCTTACCTGGCTGTCCAGCTGCATAGCCTGCTGCTCCACCTGTGGGGTTTCCTCCTAAAAAGGAAGACGTAGCAACCGTTAGTCATAAGACTAAGTGGCTTCACATCCGCTCCCCCGGCGACTCCTCGGCACCGGGCGGAGAAAGGAACAGGTACAATATATAAAACAGTAGTACAAGCAGGTGAAGTAAGTATGCAAGTCATAGGTAGCAATAAAAGTAGTGTATAAATGAACAACCTTTAATTATATTATTCTATAATATACAACAGCAAGAGAGTATAATGTTATAACAGTAAGTAACTCAACTTATATGGATGCCCATACAAGCAATAAGTTGAGGGTCGTTCAGCAGTAAGTAACTCATCGTATAGGACTGCCCATACAAACTTATACGATGAGGGCCTGGTGTATGTAATGAAGTACAATGCTATGTATGCAATGCAATGACACACCCATGATCAAGCACATGCAACCGCCATGTCGACACAGACATTTAGTTCCCACATTTCGAGCAGGTAGCTAACCTCTCAGGCGTCAACCGTCGTGGCCAAACGGTGACAGTAGAGCAGGCATCTCCACTACTAGGCTGGTCTCCACACTACCTGTCCTAGGCCTCCGTATGCCTCAACACTAAGAACACAATACCGGAGCTCACATGCATACTACGGCTCAGCAGGTTCTCTTGGGTAAATGAGCACCAAGATCCTAGACCTGAACTAGCCTTTGTGTGACATGGAAGGAGCCTCGAAAGTAAGCACGAGGACCAAGCCCAACCATTCACTTGGCACAGAAGGAGCCTCGTGACGTGAACACCGAGGACCAAGCCCAACCGTCCAAGGTCTAGCTGTCAACTCCCATCGGTGTGATGATTGACGATCCCATAGACCTGCCACACTATCCTTAACCCGGGATTATGACACCGCGTGTCGACTCACACCACATGCAATTCCACAATATCGTGGCATGGAAGGAGCCTCAGGACGTGAACACCGAGGACCAAGCCCAACCATCCATCAAATACGGAAGGAGCCTCGGGACGTGAACACCGAGGGCCAAGCCCAACTGTCCATCAAATACGAAAGGAGCCTCGGGATGTGAACACCGAGGACCAAGACCAACCATCCATCAAATACGGAAGGAGCCTCGGGACGTGAACACCGAGGACCAAGCCCAACCGTCCAACTTTACTCATCTCAACCTCATTCCAACTAGTGACGGTCAACACCGCACTTGTTACTTCCACAATGCTACCCGTAGGGAGACGACACTCTAAGCATTGGATTATTATTCCCTTCTATATATTCAACATACATCATGGCCATAGTTAAATCATTTATACATCAACCAATTTATATCTACCCATTTTATCAGGCTCTTTCCTTCAATTAAGCTTGTCCATAATTCGTTATACGAATTCAAATTTATAACTTCAACTTACCATATCACTAGGATGATTGTGTCAAAAGAGTTCACCCAAGCCTCGAGTTGGATCGCAACATTAAATTCCACCAATTAACACTCCACATTACACAACCCAGAATTTAGGTGCAGCCTTAATCCAGGGCAGAACTTCGACCAAGGATTCCCGTGGCTACAGAAATCCGACGAGTGCGTGTAACCACTCATTCGAAAGAAAATTTCGAGGGCTACGACTTTCATGTTTAGTCGAAAACCCAGATATGACCAGAACCCTTCCGAAACTGGTCACGAAGATTTCTGCGTGCAGAAATCAGATTTCTGCACGCATCTTAAGGTGAGATGAATGGCATCCGTTCATCTTCCTCCTTGCACCGATCTCCCAAAAACTCCTCCAGAAATTCGTCCACCCTTATTCACCCTCATGAAGCCATATTTCTCCACAAATCCCTCTCTCATCTTCACTTTGAATGATGAGGAGGATGAAGATACCTAAACCTAGATTAACGAATCTAGGCATGGCTTTCCCTAGGAAGTCATCTCCTCACCATCAAGACTCTATGGAGTCGATATCTCTCCTAGAATATAACTACGGATCTAGCACCAAGGGAGAGGGGAGGAAGCTCACATCATTTCCAGCAGTACCACCATTTCCGGCCATGGATCTAGTCATCCTCCTCCGCGGCATAAGTTGCTGTTGTTCTTCACGGCAAAGGAAGGAGAGAGAGAAATAAAAGGCCGCCTCCAGGAGCTCCGACAACTTCCCTCGGCTCTGTCGGTTTCGCGAGGTCCGCGATGATGACAAGATCGATCGGCAAGGATGGCGAGGGTTTGGCTTTATCGTCTCTTATAAACCGATGTATTAGGTTAAATCCCTCTTGCCACTTGTCAACGCCCCATTGGACCGCCCCTAATGGGTCATATTGAAGTGACCCGGTTCAAGGCAGCCAAGCCGCAGCCAGCCCGATCTGGTTCAATCCGCACGCATAGAATAGCGGAACTTGGAAAAACTGTCTAAGGAAAAATCGGTGGGTATCATCCTTTTACCCGTCGATCGGCGAGTATCATTCCCGATACCCGTCGATCGGCGCGCATCAACTTCCATTCTCGTTGATTTTCCCTTAGCCTAATTCTCCATCTGCAGCTCTGAATCCGGCGGGTATCGACCACCGATACCCGTCGAATCGGCGAGTATCATTCCCGATACCCGTCGATCGGCGAGTATCATTCCCGATACCAGTCGATCGGCGTGCATCAACTTCCATTCTCGTCGATTTTCCCTTAACCTAATTCTCAATCTGCAGCTCTGAATCGGGCGGGTATCGACCACCGATGCCCATCAAATCGGCGAGTATCATTCCCGATACCCGTCGATCGGCGTGCATAGCTTCCATTCTCGTCGATTTCATCAGATATCACTCAACCCATCGCTCTGATAAACACACTTGACACCTTTTGCCAGTGCGCCTCGAGCCCGAGTTAAGTCTCTTGATTCAAAACTCGTGCGAGGGGCCTAGCGCGAATTGGGACGTTACATCTCTTGTCCTGCAGCTGCTGGACTTACTCCCCCTTATTAGGAGCATCTGCTCTCATCTTGTTTTCCACTAGGTCTGCATCACCTGAAAGAAGAACAAGCCTGTACCAAACAACAATACCTTAGGGAGTACCAGAAGCTATTTTAAGTTCAACATACCCAATTAAATTTTGAAGGTGTTGATCTTGGCTTCATCTAGTGGCTTAGTGAAAATATCAGCCACTTGCTTGTCAGTTAAGACAAACTCTAGACAAATGTCTTCTTTCTCGACATGCTCCCTAATAAAATGATACTTAATTTCTATGTGCTTAGTCCTGATGTATGAAACAGGATTCCTAGCAATAGAAATGCCACTTGTAGAATCACAATAAAGAGGAGTTCTACTTATCTTAATGGTATAGTCTTCAAGCTGATGATGTATCCACAACAATTGAGCACAGCAACTGCCTGCTGAAATGTACTCTGATTCTGCAATTGAGATAGTCATACTGGCTTACTTCTTGCTGCTCCATGACACTAGTCTTCCACCTAGAAATTGACATGTACTAGTAGTACTTTTCCTATCTTCCTTGCAGCCTGCAAAATCTGCATCTGAAAATCCAGTTAGCTCAAAATATATATTCCTAGGGTACCATAGGACAAGATCTAGTGTGCCCTTAAGATACCTTAAAATTATTTTTTGTAGCAGAATAATGAGATTCTTTAGGGCAGGCATGATACCTAGAACAATCACATGTTACATACATAATTTTAGGGCTACTAGCAGTCAAGTATAGAAGGGAGCCAATTATCCCTCTATACAAAAACTAATCAACAGGTTTCTCTGTCTCATCTTTTCCTAAAAGAATACTTGATCCCATTGGAGTTCTCATGGGGGAGTCATTCTCCATACCATATTTCTAAATCAACTCTCTGGTGAATTTTGACTGGGATATGGACAAGCCATCATCAGTCTGTCTAACTTGGAGTCCCAAGAAGATCTTGAGCTCACTCATGCTGCTCATCTCAAACTTCCGTTGCATAAGTTTAGCAAACTTCCTACAAAGGTTGTCCTTAGTAGATCCAAAGATAATGTCATCAACATATATCTGGACTACTTGACCGACGACATAAATTGTTCATCAAGCGGTCCTGCTCGACCGACGACATAAACTTTCTCAGCAATAGCACCTTGAAGGCTTCCCACAAACATCCGTCCTTCAAGTTCTCATTTTATCTCAACCAACAACTCTTTGCCAAACCCTTCAGCTGCTAGGCAGCGAACATCACTCTCTGGTCGGCAGAAACTCCTGAGTAAGATAACATCTCCTCGATAGCTATAATCTAGTCATCAAAAGCCATGAAGTCTGCCCTACCATCGTAGGTAGGAGGTCCTAGTGGCTGGAAATGCGAGATAAAGTTCATTTCTAGTGCCAACATAGCTGTGGGCACTAGAGGAGCAAGGCGAACAGGAATAGCTTGACCCATAACAGGGTCTTGCACTCTAATCTGTTGCCCGAAAACAACAGATAGCAAGGCCTGGATCTGCGACTGTATCTCAACCATTTGGCTTAGACATAACCTCATTACTCTATCGCAGTCCTTCTATCACGGCCTCATTCTGAGCTCCAGACAACTCGTCCTCAGATTGGGGAGTCAACCTCATCGCAGGAGTTCCGGCGGTTTCTCTGCTTTCCGCGAACAGGCACGGACTGGTTCGGTCTTTCGGGAAGATGAACAGGGGCAGTTTCCTCTTAAGTCTAAACTATCCTATATATTGCATCCTCTTAATCTTAATTAACTAATCAATTAATTAAGGATAAAAATGACAAGGAAATACCGCCAAGCATCCGCACCCTTTCAGAAAAAATAGTATTTAATATAATATTTATTAAATAGCTTTTTATTTCATAAAATACAAAATGACGCGAAAACCGAACATCCTTGGAATTCGACGAAATTCGCACCATAGCTAAATATCCACGCTACGAACACAACAGCGAAGTCAAAATTAACTTTCGATAAACAGAACTCGATGTATACCGACCCAAAGCAAAAACACAAGCATCCCCTGAGAGGCCACACCGGGTCACCAAAAATGACTCGACTTGCTAGGGAGATCTTATCAATAGGCTACAAAATGGGCCACTCAGTTCTAAGGAGTTAAGACCACACTCCACAGATGACACAAGCCAATAAAACGCGTCGACATAATGCCAAGAAAGAATTAAATAATCGCAGAAAAATTGGGGGCGTTACAGTCACTCCCCCTAAAAGAAAGTTTCGTCTCGAAACTTTACGCACAACGCCTCAACTATAGACGGAAAGGTAACAAGACAAACATTACAAGAAGAAAAACAAACCAATATAATCAGGGAAACAGTTGAGGGTGAGCCTCCCTCATAACCGACTCTAACTCCCAAGTCACGCTTTCCAAACCCTGATTCTTCTATAGAACTTTGACCATCGGGATGGACTTCCTTCGCAGCACCCGATCTTGAGTATCCAAAATGCGGACCGGCACTTCAATAAAAGAGAGTTTAGGCTCCAACTGGGGCACAACATCCAAGACTTTCCCACTACTGCGCACACACTTCCGCAATTGGCTTACATGAAATACGTTATGAACACCTGGGAAGTTTGCTGGCAATTCCAACCTATACACTGACACGCCAATTCGTTCAACAATATTAAACGGGCCCACATACCTCGGGTCCAATTTCCGGTTCTTACCGAACCTTTTAACACCAACCATCGGGAAAACCTTAAGGAACGCAAGGTCCCCTACAGAAAAATCCAAGTCAGACCTATGCCGATTGGCGTTCTTTTCATATCTCTCCTTAGCTATACGAAGCATTTCTCGAATAAGCTTCACCGCGACTTCCATCTCCTCGAGCGCATCCGGACCCAACAAGGGTCTCTCACCTGCCTCAGCCCAAAACATGGGGGTTCTGCAGCGCCTCCCATACAAAGCTTCAAATGGAGCCATTTGCAAACTTTATTGATAACTATTATTGTATGCAAACTCCATAAGTCGCAATCGCTCATCCCACGCTCCACCGTGGTCTAGAATGTAGCATCTGATCATATCCTCAACTATCTGGTACACCCGCTCCGTCTTCCCATTGGTCTGTGGGTGGTAAGCAATAGAGTACTTCAGATTTGTACCAAAACCCTCCTGCATACTCTGCCAAAAGCGAGAAGTAAACCGGGAGTCTCGATCAGAAATGATGCTAACAGGCACACCGTGCACTCTGATGACCTCTTTCAAGTACAACTCTGCTATATTCTTCATCAGATAGTCAATCTTATACGGCACAAAGTAAGCACACTTCGTCAGTCTATCCACTATGACCCAAACAGAATCAAATCCCCTTGGAGATTTCAGGAAGCGCGTGATGAAGTCCATAGAAATACTTTCCCACTTCCAAGTCGGGATCTTTAGTGGAGTCAACTTGCCACCAGGACTTCCGTGATCGGCCTTCACACGCTTGCAAGTGTGGCACTTAGCAACAAATCGGGCTATATCACTCTTCATCCCATACCACCATGCAATTTGCTTCAAATCACGATACATCTTTGTAGATCCCAAATGGTAGGCAACAACGGATCTATGAGCCTCTCTGCATACCATACCCCTGATGTCTCCGACAGCGAGGATGCAAAATCTGCCGCGGTACTTCAAAGTACCCGCATCATCGATGGAAAAATCTGGCAACTCCCCTCTCTCAGTCCTGAGGTATAAGTGCAGAAGGTCCGGATCATCCTTCTGGTGCAACCTAGTAAGGGAAATCCAAGACGGCTCTGCCACTACCAAACTACTCTTCATGCCACAGCATCCCACCGAGATATCCATAAGGAGGAACTCTTCCACTAAACCATCGGCGGAGAGATAAAAGATCTTCCCCGTCTTCCAGCTAAGGGCGTCGGCCAGTACATTTTCCTTGCCTGGATGATACTGCATCTCTACGTCATAATCGGCCACATACTCTAGCCACCGCCGCTGGCGCAGATTCAACTCCTTTTGTGTGAACACGTACTTCAGGCTCTTGTGATCAGTGAAGATCTTGCACTGAGCCCCATAAAGTAGATGCCTCCACAGCTTCAACGCATAAATTACCGTTGCAAACTCAAGGTCATGCATAGGGTAATTTCTCTCATGAGTCTTTAATTGCCTTGACCCATATGCAATCACTTTTCCAACTTGCATCAACACGCAACCTAGACCAATATGCGAAGCATCCACGTACACATCATACTCCACACCCTCAGTAGGTAGGGTCAGGACAGGAGCAATGTACAATCTGTTCTTTAGCTCCAGGAAGGCTTCTTCGCACTTCTCGCTCCAAACAAAGGCCGCGTTCTTCTGAGTCAACCTGGTCAAAGGTGCAGCAAAGGTTGAGAAACCCTCCACGAACCTCCTGTAGTAGCCGAAAACCCTAGGAAGCTTCGTATCTCCTTGGGCATGCCCGGCTGCTCCAATCCATCACTGCTGCGATCTTTTCCGGGTCGACCGAGATCCCATCCTTGTTCACCATGTGGCCCAGAAACGAGACCTGAGGAAACCAAAATTCGCACTTGCTCAACTTGGCAAATAACTTGTGATTCCTCAACTCTGATAGAACCAAGCGCAGATGTTGTTCATGGTCCTCAGCGCTGCGGGAATAGACAAACACGTCATCGATGAAAACCACAACGAACTTGTCTAGGAAATCCTTGAACACCCGGTTCATCATATCCATGAAAGCTGATGGTGCGTTGGTCAATCCAAACGACATCACCAAGAACTCAAAATGACCATGCCTTGATCTAAACGCAGTGCGTGGAATATCTGCCTCACGGATCCTGAGCTGATGATAACCAGAACGAAGATCGATCTTGGAGAATACCGTGCTACCACGCAATTGACCTAATAAGTCATCGATCCTCGGCAGAGGGTACCTGTTTTTAATAGTGACTTTGTTCAACTCCCTGTAGTCGATGCAAAGCCGCATCGACCCATCTTTCTTCTTTACAAACAGAACAGGAGCACCCCAAGTCGACGAACTCTGCCTGATAAACCCTTTTACCAAAAACTCATCTAACTGGACTCGCAACTCCTCTAGCTCACGAGGGGCCATCCGGTATGGCACCTTAGTAATAGGACGCGTACCCGGTTCCAGATCAATCACAAACTCAACATCCCGATCGGGAGGAAGACCATGAAGGTCATCAGGAAAAACATCAGCGAAACCACGAACAATGGGAATCTCCTCTAAGTGCAGTACACATACAGCGGTCCCAACCATAGAGACTAAACAAGCAAAACAACCAGAAAGAAACAACTTCTGAGCACATACCACAGACATGACAGGAGAATCTTGGCACGGTTCAGCATACACGCTTCCCGGCTGACCATCGTCTTTGATGAAGTCCAAGCACTGCCCTTTGCACTGAATGACCGCATCATACTTCGATAGCCAGTCCATGCCCAGAATAACATCGAAGTCCTCCAGGATCAATCATCTTCAAGTCTGCCCTCGCAAGAAAATCCCCTAACAAAACAGGGCAATCTAGAATTCCTAAATCTGATAACACAGATTCACCAGAAGGGAACTTGACGCGGAAGATATCACGAACTCGATCTAGAGTTAACCGATGTCGCTCCACAATGGCTCTAGCCAGAAATGAGTGGGTAGCGCCGGAGTCGAACAGAACGCTCGCCCAGCGGTTCTTCACCTTAAATTTCCCTATAGGAGTATATACAACTAAGGATCTACCAAAACCCAACTGTAATAATTCTAGTAAATAAAACTTTTAAGCTGGAAAAAGAAACAACTAACCTGAGATTACCTGAGTCGAAGCTTGAGCCTCCTCAGAAGAGATCACGTTCAGCTTCCCTTTACCCTTATCCACACGTTGAGGCGGAGGTAGTGCCTGAAGTGGAACTGCATCAAGAGCAGGCTGGACCTGAGGACACCTAAACTTGATGTGACCCTTCTACCCGCACTGATAGCAAACTTTATCCTTGGACTAGTACTGGGCAGCATCATGCCCGGGTCGCTTGCAAATAGTGCAGGAAACATCCCTCCTAGGAGCACCCTGAATAACATGAACTTGCTCCTTATTCTAATCTGCTGCCTTTTTGAAACACCTCTCAACAGGGTGGCCTTACCGACCATAGAAGCTACACACCACCTTGCTCTTCTTTCCCGAAGTAGCACCGGGTACCTGGGGTTTCTTCTCCTCAACAGACTTCCGCTTGTCCTTCCTCATTTGCTGGCCTCTGCTCTTTGCGGTATCGATAGCCTCCACTTTCAGAGCAGCCTCCACTACCCCTGCATAAGTCTATGATCCATAAGCACTGCTCAACTGTTGTACCTCGCTCCTCAAGCCACCAAGGAATCGCTTGACTCGATCAGCCTCAACACTTACCAACCCAGGAGCAAACCGGCTCAACTTGCTGAACTCTATCTCATACTCACTGATCATGAGTTGTCTTTGCTTCAGGTGGAGGAAGTTATTCATAAGACGGTCACGCTCAATCCGAAGGCAAGAACTTCCTCAGTAACATTTCCTTGAATACTTCCCAAGAGAAACCAACTACCAAGCTCTCCTTTTCTCTAAGCCACCAACTCTTTGCCAAACCCTTGAGCTGATAGGCGGCTATCATCACTCTCTGATCATCTGAAATACCGGAGTATGAGAACATCTCCTCCATGGAGATCAGCCAATCGTCTATGACCATGAAATCTGCCTTCCCATCGTAAGTAGGAGGGTTAAGTCTCTGAAACTGTGAGATAAATGCCATCTCCACTGGCACCAACACTGAAGGTCTTAGGGGTGCAGGAGGAGGAGGAACAGCTAACCCCCCTGTAGGCCCTTGCACTCCCTGAGTCTGCCCTGCCACAACTGCCACCAAAGACTAGATCTGGGCTCGCCCCTCCACCATCTGCCTGCTCAAGGAATCGCTACTCTGTCGCACGCTCTCGATTACCGCATCATTCTGCGCTCCCGATGACTCACCCTCAGATAGGGGGGTCGATCTAGTCGAAGGGCGTCTCGCCATCCTAAAATCATAAGCAACCTTAGCCAGATCCTAGTACGACAGCTGCAACTAACTACAAGTACAGACAATACATACATAAATATGAACTTAAAGCTGCTAAACTTGCTCTGGGAGTTTATTTTTACAATATTTGATGTTATACCTTAACCTGTGATGGTTAACCACCACCATACTAACTCTTGTGCCTAGATCGGGAATGCATGACTTTATATTATTTTTGACTCGAAAACTTATGTGTGTATATATGTCATCCTTCCAGTCTTTTGCTTGGCACGTTGTGCTTATGCAATGTTTTTCTATGCATGTTTGTGCTATGCATTCTAAAAAGGCCCTAATGCATGTTATGAGCGGCGTACACATGAAAATGTTATGCATCCCATACTACATAATATTTTCATGCAACGAAAAGAAAATGAGCTTGTCGCAGCCATGTGGTGAGGTTATGTATCCCATACTACATAACCCTCACATGTTGCCCCTATGGTGGATCCATATACAAACACATATTAAGCATCCCATACTACATAATATGCTCTGTATACTTTGTGTTATGCTATGAGTATAGTGTTCGTGCTGTTTCCAAGACGTGCTGATGACATATCAGTGTGTGAATGATACGATGTTGAACCACTAATGCAATCAAAAGGGAAGGTTGCCCGACTAACTTGTCAAGCAACCTCCCTCTGATACCAACTGTCACAACCCGCATTTTCTCCGAAGAAAACAGTTTATCAGAGTATGAGAAAACACGCGTCATGATGCCACGTCGAGTAAGGGATAACTGCCTACGCTCAGGTAAACCACTATCAACTATACTTTATGAAAATTCATAAGTTAAATGATTAGAAAATCAGTTATATTTTTAAAGGCCGTATCCCTCGGCCTCGGTGGATCACCTAGTCCACAATTTAAAAACTATACTTATACGCTACGGAAAATACTTTATTTAGGTTCGACATCCTAAAAGAGTGCATAAGTGTCCCCAGAGGACAACTTATACTATGCAGGGCCCTACTTTTGATTTATACTATATATGTAGGAAAAATGATCTTTTTACGTTATTTGAAAAATAGTGATGAGTTTTATAAAACATGCTGATCATGAGGAATACTTATAATAGTATTTTTAGGTTTAAAATTAACTAGCAACCTAGCATAAATCATCCCAAGAGCAAGTAGACTAACTCAAGAAAGGTAGTAGTAGAAAGTAACACATCTAGTATCAAGGTAAAACTACCAGTGGGCGCCAACAAACTGACACGGACCCACTGGCAAGTATGTATGTCTGTAAGAAAAATAGTAAAACTACCTCACAAGACCCAGGAACTAATCTCCATAGAACGAGAGACCACCAGCAACAGCACAACACAACTAGCCGCCTAATCGGCTACTAATCAGAACCTGAGGCATTCAAAGAAGAAAAGAATACCTCAGCAAGCTAAACAAGTAAAAGCTGTATGGAAATGTTAGGTTATAAGGTAAGCAAGAATAGTAAGCAAACTGAAATAAGCACCACTGTCTAAGGTAAGACAAAAAGAAAAACACTAAGTGCGAGGAAACAGCAACAACCCTGCCCAAAAATAAATCCTGCAGAGTTTACAAGGCTACCATGAGCCAAAACGTTGCAAATTTACAAAGGAAGAAACGTCTAACACCCTAAGCTGTGAGGTATGGTAGTAGCAAAAAAAACGCGGATCCAGGTTGGAGGAAAACTCAGTCCCCCAACCACCATTTCCAAGAAACAAAGCTCAGGGGTCTACATGTGAAAGCACTAGGGACCTCCCATCCCATTGCCCAGCCCGTACCTGGAGCAAGATAAATTAAAAAGGGTGGCCTTGGCTAAATTACACAACACCTCCCCCATTAAGAGCTTCAAACCACCACTACTAACCACGACCCACGATTCGGCCTTTTTGAAGAAAAAAAAATAGCCGACAAGGAACCTCAAAATCAAGGAATTCACTTGGGGGAGAAAATCAAGATTAAGGGAAAAACGTTGAAGATGACTCAACACGGCATGGCGTTAAGTTAGCCCCACTCACTCAATGCCTAAACATACGGTGGCGTTGTGTGAGCTAGCCTCACTCAACACAAAAACATCAATGTCGTTGAGTGAGGTTCACTAACTCAACGCCTTCTGCAACACTGGCTGTGGCGTTGAGTGAGCTAACCTCACTCAACGCAAAAACAGCTATGGCGTTGAGTGAGGTCCACTTCCTCAATGCCTTCAGCAAAGCAGGCTGTGGCGTTGAGTGAGCTAACCTCACTCAACGCCAAAGAAGCTATGGCGTTGAGTGAGGTCCACTCCCTCTGTAAGACCCCCCCCCCCCTTTTTTTCTTTTCTAAACCACCAGGGGTCTTAGCCCATAATTGCCGCTTTGCGGTGGCACCGACACACGGGAAGGCCGCCACTACAAAACGCCAATTCTGCCGGCCCTTTTCGATCACAAGAGAGAGAAGTAATATTACATAAAATGTAAACAAGTCCACGGAAACATGTAAATAAAGGTGAAATCATATCCAGTCCATCAGTAGATAATAACAGGAAATAGACAAACGGGCTCGAGCCCGGTACATCAGAGTCCTCACTACAAATCACTCATCGCGGAAGCTATAAAAATACTAATCACTCACGGAGCTGGTCGCAGGTGCACCGGTGCTAGACTGACCCACCTCCATGCGCACCGCACTCCCACTGGTGCTGGTCCCTGGACTGCTGGTCCCTGTCTCCCATCCGGAGCTCCTGTAATGTTGTGGTTCGAAAGCCATTAGTCATAAAGACTAAGCCCTATCATCCCCTACCCCCCCCCCCCCCCCCCCACGGCTCCTAAGCACCGGGCGGAGAGGAGGAAAGGGAAGCTTCAAAAGTGGAGAATAATAAAGCAGATGACAAGGGAGCTAATTTAACAATTATTTAGAATAAAGTACAACTAGCAATCCTATGGTAGTAAATGGTAAAGAAGAGAAGTAGTAAGTAGCAATTGTATAAAAAGGCAGCTAGAGAACGGTTAGTAAACAAGCAAGTAAATAAGTAAGTAACCTTAACTTATATGAATGCCCATACAAACTTATAAGTTAAGGGGTCTTCTGCAAGGCTCCCATCGTATAAAAAGTCCCATACCGATTTATACGTTGGGGTGTCAGTTGTATGCAAATATGAGTGTAGTGATATGCTTATGCCATGATTCATGCAAGTGCAACACACGCACATGACTCTATGCACACAGACCTTTAGTTCCCCCTGTTCGGGCAGCTAGCTTCACTCCCAGGAACCTCCGTAGTGGCAAACGGAGACAGTGGGTCGGGCCCCCCACTCCTAGGCGGGTATCCACACTACCAGGCCTAGCCCTTCCGTACGCCCCTAGAAGAACACAACCTAAAGTATTTGCGTACTACTGCTGGCTGTACCCACCAGACTTTCTTTGGCTAAGTGTCCCATACCGCCGAGTCAACATACCGATGCCGGTGTGAACGACAATCAGATATCGAAGACCCACCACCTTTATTCTGTACTCCAACCCTCGAAGCCCTCGGCTCCCCGGACTGTCCCGTCCGTGCATCTACCTTCAGAGCTACCGTCTGAATGGCAACCAAACCAATTATTCTATCTTCCTAACTATCGAGGAGTGTGTATGTGCTAACCCTAGTTTATACTAGTTGCTCTTTTAATTTATTATTCCTATGGTTTACGTTAGCCCAGGACTGCCCCCGGCATACCCCGTGAAGGGCTCTCAAGGGGCACTAGGAACCAAGACGGCGGCATTACGGCCCGAAGTTCCCTATCGCAAGGCACTTATTGTTATTGGTTGATCTCCTTTAACCCGATCCCCTTTAAGTTACTTTAGATCTAACCCTAGAGTATTAAGACTCTTCCATGCCTACCCGGGGTGGACGATCTTTCGTCGTTCCCGTGCGCCACTTACTTTAACCAGTCTCACTTTCTTATCCTGACTTCCAGTAATGAACTTAATCTTAGCTTGCCCTAACCAACCAGCAACTACCAAAATTCCATTTCCCAAGTTCATTATTACTCTAGTTCAGTTTCCGTGGTTTTACTATATGCAGACCATCCTAAGGTACATGAGGAGTATAAGGGGAGGTACTCCAATTTGTCTTCCGAATCTCCTATAATATTTACTGGAGGTCTACCATGACATAATTAGTCTAAATCCAAGATTTCCAAATTTTCCCTATTTATCGGGCATTTAATTTATTTATTCTAAGATTCCAAATGCCCTAGTATGAACATGAAGTGCACTAATGAGTCAACAATAAATCATCATAAAATTAGTAAAAATCCTATGAGACATTTAAACTGCAATTCCAAGTTTTGAGAAACTTCAGAGGTGTTTAGGCCTACATTTCCTAATTTACCATTTTAGGTCACTTTTTCTATATTATGAAGGAAGTACGGTAAATATATATCCAAAAATTCAAAGAAAATTATAGAAGCTATATATTGACCTAAAACCATCATAAACCAAGTACCATAAATTTTTTTTAACATTTGAACTCATAATTTATTTTAATGCAAGGTATTGATTTTCCTAACTTAATGAAGCAGGTACTGTTTTTACTCATCTAAAATTCCAGAGAAAATTACAGGGTTACTATCTTAATTTGAAAAACCCACTGACCAAATTTCATAATTTTCCAAATAGTAATTGGGCCTTAACTGTATTTTTGACTACATATCACAATTAGTACATTAAAAGAAGTATGTATCAGAAATAATCAGTTAAAATTTCCAAGAAAATTACTAAAGATATAACATACTATAAGATGCCATAATCCAAGATTTCATAATATTCCAGTGAACAGAAATTCCATAATCATCAAAATAAATATCTAGGGCACAATTAGAGTTGTAAATGAAGTACTGTATAAATTAATCCAAAAATCTCAACAAAATTATATCTTGGCTATTTTAACTAGAAAATCTCTTTGCCCGAATTTTACTTGATTTGAAGTTCATTTGATGGTTTAACAATTCAAATTAAAGTTGGTGACCTAAACTAGGGTTAGGATTTTAGGTGGCCTAGCTGTCTCCAAATACCCTAAACTTTTGTCCAGAGAACTATACTTTCCCTATGGTTCTCTCCACCAAATTTTTGGTCAGTCCAAGGTCATTTGACCCCATGACACTCACAACCCCAAAAAAACACCATTAAGGGATTTTCCCTAGGGTTCTAGGGTTACCCTACACAAAATCACCCCAAACTCCCTTGGAGGGTGTGTTATGCCCTAAACAGCCTTTGGAAAAAATATCATCCTCTGTTGAGGTGATATGACCACCCAAATACCAAGGGGGTGCTTGATCCTAAATTATCCTATAAGGACCAACCAAGGGTTGGAGAAAAACTTAATCAAAACATCTCAAAATGAAATGAAATTTTTACCAGAGCCTTATGATTAACCCAGGGACCACTCACCAAAATTTGGGAGGGTTTGAAAGTCATTTAACCATCTAATTAAATTATGCTAGGATTATTAAATTTTTCTAAAAACTATATAAAAACATTCTCCAAAAATTCTCATTTTTGGATAGCACCATAATATAGGTAAGATTAGGCCACACCCCAAATTTCAAGTCATTTGGATGACTGGATTGGAGTGGGGAATTTTTCTAAGGTCAATACATCCCTATGGATAGGTCTCCCCAAAAAGTGTGCTGTGGTCTAACCAAGACTCCAAATCGAGTGAAATAAATTTTGAATTAGACTAGACTTCAAGGGCTACATTTTCTATGTTGACCACTTTTTATGTTTCAGCCCCTACGGGCAATAATTTTTAGTTTAAACTTAGTGTACAGTAAAGGGATTTAAATTCCTAATTATACAATATATAATATGATAAAAATAACACTGTTCATCTTCTTCTTTACCCGAACCCGAACAGAACCAGAAAAACAACTATTCATGTAGCTTTTCTAAAGCCATTTCCTGGACACCCAGCCATCTCCCTGGCCGGCCACCACCACCACCACCTCTGTTGAGGTGAGGGCTACCGTCGGGCGGCGGCACGACCGCCGGAGAGGCGGTTTCCAGCGAACCCGCCACCATGAAATTTTTGGAAAACCATGGAAACGCTCACCCGATCTGGCTCTTTTGAGCCCGATATCTCTCCTAACAATTTCTAAGATCTATCCGCAGAAGAAGAGGGAGGGGAGGACCTTGTTCGCGGGCTGGAGGCGTGCAGACCGTCGGGAAGCCATTTGCGCGGTGGTGGCGTCGCCGGAAATTCTTCAACAGCAAGGGGAGGAAATATGAATCTGTTTGATCGAGCGTGTAACCTTCTCCTCTTGCTCTTAGGAGTCTTTTATAGATCAGCAAGTGGGAAAGGGAAAGGATGAAACGTTCATGGCCATTAATATTTCTCTTAATGACGTTTCAGTTATGGTAGAGGCAGTTGAATTGCTGGAAACGAAGAGGTGATTGTCAGGTGACGATTTCCTATTGGACCAACATTTCCTTATTTTATTAAATAATTAGAGTAGGAAACGGCCCATAAATACTCCTGGTGTAACTTCCCATAATCAAAATTGATTACGACGTCAGTTACCGAAATTTCCAGTCTTGCTGACGTTTCGGCCTTGGACACGGGTGTGACACATAGGTCATGGGCATGACAGGCCCGGGTGGCCAATTCTGGGTTCGACGATCGTCGAACTGAGATCGACGATCGTCGAACTGAGATCGACGATCGTCGAACTGAGATCGACGATCGTCGAAGGGTTGTCACGCCCTAGGTCACGGGCGTGACACATGGGTCACGGGCGTGACAGGCCCGGGTGACCAATTATGGGTTCGACGACCATCGAACGGAGGTCGACGATCGTCGAAGGGTTGTCACGCCCTAGGTCACGGGCGTGACACATGGGTCACGGGCGTGACAGGGTCCTGAGGCAAATTTCCGTGCTCGGCGATCGTCTCGCTGAGATCGACGATCGCCGAAGGGGGTCACGCCCTTGGTCACGGGCGTGACACCTGGGTCACGGGCGTGATAGGACCATGACGCAAATTCTGCGCTTCGACGATCGTCCCGCTGAGATCGACGATCGTCGAAGGTGTCACGCCCTAGGTCACGGGCGTGACATATAGGTCACGGGCGTGACAGGCCCGGGTTGAAAATTCTGCGCCCGACGATCGTCTCCCTGAGATCGACGATCGTCGAAGGAGTCACGCCCTAGGTCACGGGCATGACGGGTCGGTCACGGGCGTGACCAACCCGTGACCCGAAATCTCGGTCGATTTATTTTCAGTTTTTTTTGGGCTTCCTAGGGTTCTATCACGACCAACCGACTCCTAGAGGTCTAGCCGGAAATGGGATGTTACAAATCCCAATAAACAAAACAAATATTTCGTCCCCGAAATCAAGGTTAAGCCTACGAGACTCTAATCGGGAAAGAGAAGCTTGTAACAACCCATGAGAATTGAAAGATTACATCTCTACGTTATGTTTGTTTGGTGCGGTTTCAAATCTAAGATTAATTCGCTCAATTAACTAGGTATACACACCCCAATAACCAAAAGATTAGCCCCTATTCTTGAAATTTCAGTCCTATTGGTTTAAAACAGGAAGGCAAATTGATTGTCCAGAGCGGTGGTGAGGTATACTTGACGAAAAAGTTCCGGGTATTTTTGCCGCATCAAGTCCTATGGCTCCCATGTATGCTCATCCTGCCCATGATTGTTCCACAGAACCTTGACTAACGGAACCTTCTTCCGTCGCAAGACCCACACTGCTGTATCGACAATCCTGATAGGTTCCAAATTAACTGACCGATCCGAGGCCACCAGGCCATCTGCCGAGGAAATCAGCTGCTCAGGGCGTAGCAGAGCCCTCCGAAGTGAGGAGACGTAGAAGACGTCATGCAATCCCGCTAACTCCGATGGTAGCTCTAGTCTATAGGCTAAGGGGCCGATCCACTCCAGGATCCTATAAGGCCCCATATATCTCGGATTGAGCTTCTTCCGCCCACGCACCCGCGAAACTCCGTGCATCGGCCGTATCTTGAAGAAAACTCGGTCTCCCACCTGGAACTCCACTTGACGATGCCTCACATCGTAGTATTTCGCCTGTCTGCTCTGGGCTTCCAACATCCTGTCCCGGATCAATCTAATCTGAGCATCTGTATCTCCCACAAACTCCGAGCCTAGTGCCTGCGGATCCTCATCCTGAACCCATGATAGTGGGGTCCTGCACCTCCTTCCGTACAACGCCTCGTATGATGTCATGCCTATGCTGGACTGATGAGCGTTGTTGTAATAAAACTCGACCAGTGGCAGCAATCTCTCCCAAGGCTCGCCGCGGTCCAAAATACACAGGCGCAACAGATCCTCCAGTGTACGGTTGGTGCGCTCTGTCTGTCCGTCGGTCTGAGGGTGAAAAGCTGTGCTGAATGTCAATCGAGAACCCAGATGGGCCTGGATTGACCTCCATTCCCTGGATGTAAACCACCCATCCCGATCCGAAACGATAGTCTTGGGCACCCCATGATAACGCACAAACTGCTCAATGAACCTCCGTACTAATACACTGACCGGCGTGTCCTTTGCCACTGGAATGAATCTGGCCACCTTTGTTAGCCTGTCCACTATCACCCAGATCGAGTCATTCCCCGTACGGGATCGAGGTAGCCCATGTATGAAGTCCATGGCTATATCCTCAAACTTCCACTCTGGCACCGGAAGCGGCTGCAGCAAGCCCGCCGGGTTCCTACACTCTGCCTTCACGAGCTGGCAGGCCTCGCAATGCGTCACAAAATACATAATATCTTTCTTCATACCCGGCCAGTACATCATCCTCTTCAAATCCTTTACCATCTTGGTGATCCACGGGTGTACAGAATATCGGCTGCAGTGAGCTTCTGTCAAAATGTCCTCCCAGATCCGTCCTCCTGCTGGTATGTAAACTCTGCCCCGGAAGCACAGGAGCCCATCCCTCAAAGAGTAATCTCCTGTCGTACCTTCCTCCAAGGCTCGGAATATCGGCTCAGCTCTTTCATCCAGCATCTGCCCATCCCTGATGCGGTCTCGAATATCATCAGTAGTAACCATCGACCCTAGGTACTCCATGTATAGCTCCGTGTCATCCTCAGACACTAGTGAATTCTGCATCTCCTTGAATGATCTAACTAACTCCAAGGCCATCACCTGCGGACCTACTCCTGTCGTACTCGCTCTCCGGCTCAGAGCATCCGCGACCATGTTCGCCTTCCCCGGATGGTAGTGCATGGTATACTGGTAGTCCGACAGAAACTCCACCCAGCGTCTCTGTCTGATGTTTAACTCCTTTTGGGTGTCGACGTACTTCAGATTCTTGTGGTCGGAGAAGATATCACAATGTACTATGTAGAGATAGTGTCGCCAGATCTTAAGAGCAAAAATGACTGCCCCCATCTCCAAATCGTGCACGGGGTAGTTCTGCTCGTGCTGCTTCAACTGACGGGAGGCATAGGCTATTACGTGCCCATTCTGCATCAGAACGGCACCCATCCCCTGATAGGAAGCATCTGTATACACCTGGAATCCCTCCTTCCCTGATGGAAGAGCAAGGATGGGAGCCGAGGTGAGACGATCCTTCAGCTCCTGGAAGGCAGATTCACATCGTTGCGTCCAAATAAAAGGGGACTCCTTCTTCGTCAGAGACGTAAGAGGGAGGGCAATCTGAGAGAACCCCTTTACGAACTTCCGGTAGTAACCGGCAAGTCCCAAGAAACTTCGAACATCCGAGGCCGACTTTAGTGGTGGCCAATCCCGTACTGCCTGGACCTTCGCCGGATCCACTATCAGACCTTCTCCACTAATGACATGGCCCAGAAAGGCCACCTCCTTTAGCCAGAACTGGCACTTGTTGTACTTGGCATACATCTCATGCTCACGCAGCCTCTCCAAGGTCAAGGCTAGATGTCTCGCGTGCTCCTCCTCCGTCCTTGAATAGATAAGGATGTCGTCGATGAATACGATAACGAAGACGTCCAGATACTCTTCTAACACCCGATTCATCAGGGTCATGAATGCTGAGGGTGCATTCGTGAGCCCGAACGGCATCACTGTAAACTCGTACAAACCATATCTGCTGCTGAAGGCCGTCTTCGGGATGTCCTCCTCCCGAATGCGAAGCTGGTAGTACCCTGACCTCAGATCCAGCTTTGAGAACCAATGGGCTCCCTCCAGCTAGTCAAATAGCTCGTCTATCCTTGGTAAGGGATAAGTATTACGGACTGTCAACCTGTTCAGAGCCCGGTAATCTATGCACAGTCGAAGGGTCCCGTCCTTCTTCTTAACGAACAACACCGGAGCTCCCCATGGTGAAGAGCTAGGCCGAACGAACCCGGCCTCCACTAACTCCTGAAGCTGGCTTCGAAATTCCGCCAACTCCTTTGGGGCCATTCGATAGAGAGCTTTGGATACGGGCTTAGCCCACGGTACGAGCTAAATCTGGAAGTCCTTCTCTCAGTGCGGGGGTAGCCCTGGTAGCTTCTCCGGAAACACGTCGGCGAAGTCCCGCACTACTGGAATATCTGCAATGGAGTCCTTGGCCACGACCGCCTCAAAAAGGACCTGATAAACTTCTTGCCCCTGTAGGTGGGCCTTAACGTCCTGCACAGACGATAGTAAGGTACGGGGTGCTGGTATAATACCTTCGATGACAATGAAGGAGTCGCCGTGCCTCACGGTGATCCTCTTCGCCACGCAATCGATCTGGGCATGGTTCCAATACAACCAAGTCATGCCCAGGATCCGATCGTAATCTAGCATCTTCAGAACCGTCGCTGGTGCCTCAAACGCCTTCCCGCCGATCCTCGCTTCCATATTACAATGAGCAGAGGTCATTATCTCTAATCCATCGGGTAGGCGTACCCTCATCGTCTTCCCGGTGAATGGCTCCACACCTGCCAGTCCTTTCATGAAATCCTCCGACACGAATGATTGCGACGCACCAGTGTCGAAGAGGGTGTGAGCGGGCTTGCCACTAACGAAGACTATGCCTGGGGTAATTAAGTGTCTTAGTATTCTTATTGCAGTTGTCTTCTCTTAATTTCTAACCAGGTTATGTCTAGAATACTAGTTTATATGAAGAAAATTTAAAAGTACTGCCATACCTGTGATAACCTGCTCCGGGTTCCGGGGCTGTGTTAGGTCTAGAGCATACACCTGCTCCCTCTCTGGCCTGCGGCCTCGATCCTGAAATCCTCGTCCTCGGTCCTGTCCTCGTCCGCCAAACTATCGGGGAGGTGGAGCGCCCTGATGTGCTGGTGGGGGTGCTCGCCTCACAGGGCAGTTCCTCTTGATATGCCCCAGCTGGTTGCACTGATAGCATACCGGTGGCTGCTCTGCCGTCCTTGGCATTTCCAGCATCTGTATAGGCTGGGGAGCCAATACCCCCTGGCTCCTCTGCTCCTGCCCAAACTCCTGACGAGGCTGATCCCAGTTCCTTCTCTCCCCAATAACCTGGCCCCAGGGACGGTCTCTACGACCTCGGATCACTGTATCATCAGCCGGTCTCTTCCGGCTCTTCACTGTAAGCTGATCCGCCTCTCTCTTCTTAGACATCTCCAGAATCCTGGCCAGACTCCCCTCTGAGACGAAAAGGAGGGCCTGTCTCATGTCATCTTGCAGCCCCTTATAAAACCTCCGGGCGTAGCCAGCATCGTCTAACTGGTAAGCGTCCGCATAGCGGGCCAGGTGAGTGAACTCCTGATAGTACTCCACCACAGTCCTGTTCCACTGCCTCAACCGCAGGAACCTATCCTCCAGGTCATCCCTCGCCGACTGAGGTACAAAATGTCCCAAGAGCGCTGCTCTGAACTCCTCCCAAGTAATATCAGCGCAGTCCATCCCCGCAAAAGGTGGTATCCAGCTGAGATTTCCACCATCTCTTTCCATGTAACTCTAAGCAGGAGACTGCCAAAGCAACTGCCTCCTCCGTGGGGCATCGAATCCCTGCCAGCATCTCGTAAATGGTGTCCAACCATTCCTCCGTACGTACTGCAGACTCCGTCCCCTGGTAGGATGGAGGGGAAAGTCCCCGGAAGACAGTCATCCAATTGGCCCCGGGGTTTGGCTGTGGAGCCGGGGCTTGCTGAGCTCTGAAGGACTCCAGAATGACTGTCAGTGTTTGCCCCATCTCCGTCTGCTGGAACGGAGCTGGAGCCGGTGGAGGAAGGACCACATTTGGAGCCTGGGGTGTCCCCTGCTGCGGTGTAGGGTTCGTCGCAGG
Source organism: Platanthera zijinensis (assembly GCA_039513925.1). NCBI lineage: Eukaryota > Viridiplantae > Streptophyta > Magnoliopsida > Asparagales > Orchidaceae > Platanthera > Platanthera zijinensis. Next base: position 128,355,544 of record CM077088.1, on the reverse strand, counting down.
CTACAAGTAAAAATACCATTTGTTAGAGAGCGAATGAATGGAATTTAAGAAGAGTTAGGATGGACTTTCACATGTGATTTCCCTTATGAGCACACCACTGCTTCCGCTGCTAGTTTGTCCGCAAACTAAGCTCGCACGGGGGTGGCCCAAGATTTTGTGGACTACTTCTATTCGATCGAGGTTTCCTCTGATACCACTTGTAAGACCCCCCCCCCTTTTTTTCTTTTCTAAACCACCGGGGTCTTAGCCCAGAATTACCGCTTTGCGGTGGCACCGACACACGGGAAGGCCGCCACTATAAAACGCCAATTCTGCCGGCCCTTTTCGATCACAAGAGAGAGAAGAAATATTACATAAAATGTAAATAAGTCCACGGAAACATGTAAATAAAGGTGAAATCATATCCAGTCCATTAGTAGATAATAACAGGAAATAGACAAAAGGGCTCGAGCCCGGTACATCAGAGTCCTCAATACAAATCACTCATCGCGGAAGCTATAAAAATACTAATCTCTCACGGAGCTGGTCGCAGGTGCACCGGTGCTAGACTGACCCACCTCCATGCGCACCGTACTCCGTTGGTGCTGGTCCCTGGACTGCTGGTCCCTGTCTCCCATCCGGAGCTCCTGTAATGTTGTGGTTCGAAAACCATTAGTCATAAAGACTAAGCCCTATCATCCCCTACACCCCCCCCCCCCACGTCTCCTAAGCACCGGGCGGAGAGGAGGAAAGGGAAGCTTCAAAAGTGGAGAATAATCAAGCAGATGACAAGGGAGCTAATCTAACAATTATTTATTATAAAGTACAACTAGCAATCCTATGGTAGTAAATGGTAAAGAAGAGAAGTAGTAAGTAGCAATTGTATAAAAAGGCAGCTAGAGAACGGTGAGTAAACAAGCAAGTAAATAAGTAAGTAACCTTAACTTATATGAATGCCCATACAAACTTATAAGTTAAGGGGTCTTCTGCAAGGCTCCCATCGTATAAAAAGTCTCATACCGATTTATACGTTGGGGTGTCGGTTGTATGCAAATATGAGTGTAGTGATATGCTATGCCATGATTCATGCAAGTGCAACACACGCACACGACTCTATGCGCACAGACCTTTAGTTCCCCCTGTTCGGGCAGCTAGCTTCACTCCCAGGAACCTCCGTAGTGGCAAACGGAGACAGTGGGTCGGGCCCCCCACTCCTAGGTGGGTATCCACACTACTAGGCCTAGCCCTTCCGTACGCCCCTAGAAGAACACAACCTAGAGTATCCGCGTACTACTGTTGGCTGTACCCACCAGACTTTCTTTGGCTAAGTGTCCCACATCGCCGAGTCAACATACCGATGCCGGTGTGAACGACAATCAGATATCGAAGACCCACCACCTTTATTCTGTACTCCAACCCTCGAGCCCTCGGCTCCCCGGACTGTCCCGTCCGTGCATCTACCTTCAGAGCTACCGTCTGAATGGCAACCAAACCAATTATTCTATCTTCCTAACTATCGAGGAGTGTGTATGTGCAACCCTGGTTATACTAGTTGCTCTTTTAATTTATTATTCCTATGGTTTACGTTAGCCCAGGGCTGCCCCCGGCATACCCCGTGAAGGGCTCTCAAGGGGCACTAGGAACCAAGACGGCGGCATTACGGCCCGAAGTTCCCTTTCGCAAGGCACTTATTGTTATTGGTTGATCTCCTTTAACCCGATCCCCTTTAAGTTACTTTAGATCTAACCCTAGAGTATTAAGACTCTTCCATGCCTACCCGGGGTCTCACACTCTACTTATCCTGACTTCCAGTAATGAACTTAATCTTAGCTTGCCCTAACCAACTAGCAACTACCAAAATTCCATTTCCCAAGTTCATTATTACTCTAGTTCAGTTTCCGTGGTTTTACTATATGCAGACCATCCTAAGGTACATGAGGAGTATAAGGGGAGGTACTCCAATTTGTCTTCCGAATCTCCTATAATATTTACTGGAGGTCTACCATGACATAATTAGTCTAAATCCAAGATTTCCAAATTTTCCCTATTTATCGGGCATTTAATTTATTTATTCTAAGATTCCAAATGCCCTAGTATGAACATGAAGTGCACTAATGAGTCAACAATAAATCATCATAAAATCAGTAAAAATCCTATGAGACATTTAAACTGCAATTCCAAGTTTTGAGAAACTTCAGAGGTGTTCAAGCCTACATTTCCTAATTTACCATTTTAGGCCACTTTTTCTATATTATGAAGGAAGTACTGTAAATATATATCCAAAAATTTCAAGAAAATTATAGAAGCTATATATTGACCTAAAACCATCATAAACCAAGTACCATAAATTTTTTTTAACATTTGAACTCATAATTTATTTTAATGCAAGGTACTGATTTTCCTAACTTAATGAAGCAGTGACTGTTTTTACTCATCTAAAATTCCAGAGAAAATTACCGGGTTACTATCGTAATTTGAAAAACACACTGACCAAATTTCATAATTTTCCAAATAGTAATTGGTCCTTAACTGTATTTTTGACTTCATATCACAATTAGTACGTTAAAAGAAGTATGTACCAGAAATAATCAGTTAAAATTTCCAAGAAAATTACTAAAGGTATAACATGCTATAAGATGCCCTAATCCAAGATTTCATAATATTCCAGTGAACAGAAATTCCATAATCATCAAAATAAATATCTATGGCACAATTAGAGTTGTAAATGAAGTACTATATAAATTAATCCAAAAATCTTAACAAAATTATTTCATGGCTATTTTAACCAGAAAATCTTTTTGCCCGAATTTTACTTGATTTGAAGTTCATTTGATGGTTTAACAATTCAAATTAAAGTTGATGACCTAAACTAGGGTTAGGATTTTAGGTGGCCTAGCTGTCTCCAAATACCCTAAACTTTTGTCCAGAGAACTATACTTGCCCTATGGTTCTCTCCACCAAATTTTTGGTCAGTCCAAGGTCATTTGACCCCATGACCCTCACAACCCCAAAAAAACACCATTAAGGGATTTTCCCTAGGGTTCTAGGGTTACCCTACACCAAACCACCCAAAACTCACTTGGAGGGTGTGTCATGCCCTAAACAGCCTTTGGACAAAATATCATCCTCTGTTGAGGTGATATGACCACCCAAATACCAAGGGGGTGCTTGATCCTAAATTATCCTATAAGGACCAACCAAGAGTTGGATAAAAACTTAATCAAACCATCTCAAAATGAGTTGAAATTTTTACCAGAGGCTTATGATAAACCCAGGGACCACTCACCAAAATTTGGGAGGGTTTGGAAGTCATTTAACCATCTAATTAAATTATGCTATGATTATTAAATTTTTCTAAAAACTATAGAAAAACATTCTCCAAAAATTCTCATTTTTGGATAGAACTTAGATTTAGGTAAGATTAGGCCACACCCCAAATTTCAAGTCATTTGGATGATAGATTAGAGTGGGGAATTTTTCTAAGGTCACTATGGCCCTATGGATAGGTCTCACCAAAAAGTGTGCTGTGGTCAAACCAGGACTCCAAATCGAGTGAAATCAATTTTGAATTAGACTAGACTTAAAGGTCTACATTTTCTATGTTGACCACTTTTTATGTTTCAGCCCCTACGGGCAATAATGTTTAGTTTAAACTTAGTGTACAGTAAAGGGATTTAAATTCCTAATTATACAATATATAATATGATAAAAATAACACTGTTCATCTTCTTCTTTACCCGAACCCGAACAGAACCAAAAAAACAACTATTCCTCTAGCTTTTCTAAAGCCATTTCCTGGCCACCCAGCAATCTCCCTGGCCGGCCACCACCACCACCACCTCTGTTGAGGTGAGGGCTACCGTCGGGCGGCGGCACGGCCGCCGGAGAGGCAGTTTCCGGCGAACCCGCCACCATGAAATTTTTGGAAAACCATGGAAACGCTCACCCGATCTGGCTCTTTTGAGCCCGATATCTCTCCTAATGATTTCTAAGATCTATCCAAAGAAGAAGTGGGAGGGGAGGACCTTGTTCGTGGGCTGGAGACGTGCAGACCGTCGGGAAGCCATTTGCGCGGTGGTGGTATCGCCGGAAATTCTTCAACAGCAAGGGGAGGAAATCAGAATCCGTTTGATCGAGCGTGTAACCTTCTCCTCTTGCTCTTAGGAGTCTTTTATAGATCAACAAGTGGGAAGGGGAAAGGATGAAACGTTCATGGCCATTAATATTTCTCTTAATGACGTTTCAGTTATGGTAGAGGCAGTTGAATTGCTGGAAACGAAGAGGTGATTGCCAGGTGGCGATTTCCTATTGGACCAACATTTCCTTATTTTATTAAATAATTAGAGTAGGAAACGGCCCATAAATACTCCTGGTGTAACTTCCCATAATCAAAATTGATTACGACGTCGGTTACTGAAATTTCCAGTCTGGCTGACATTTCGGCCTTGGTCACGGGGGTGACACATAGGTCACGGGCGTGACAGGCCCGGGTGGCCAATTCTAGGTTCGACGATTGTCGAACTGAGATCGACGATCGTCGAAGGGTTGTCACGCCCTAGGTCACGGGCGTGACACATGGGTCACGGGCGTGACAGGCCCGGGTAACCAATTCTGGGTTCGACGACCATCGAACGGAGGTCGACGATCGTCGAAGGGTTGCCACGCCCTAGGTCACGGGCGTGACACATGGGTCACGGGCGTGACAGGGTCCTGAGGCAAATTTCCGCGCTCGGCGATCGTCTCGCTGAGATGGACGATTGCCGAAGGGGGTCACGCCCTTGGTCACGGGCGTGACACCTGGGTCACGGGCGTGACAGGACCATGACGCAAATTCTGCGCTTCAACGATCGTCCCGCTGAGATCGACGATCATCGAAGGTGTCATGCCCTAGGTCACGGGCGTGACACATAGGTCACGGACGTGACAGGCCCGGGTTGAAAATTCTGCGCCCGACGATCGTCTCCCTGAGCTCGACGATCGTCGAAGGAGTCACGCCCTAGGTCACGGGCATGACCAACCCGTGACCCAAAATCTCGGTCGATTTATTTCAGTTTTTTTGGGCTTCCTAGGGTTCTATCACGACCAACTGACTCCTACGGGTCTAGCCGGAAATGAGATGTTACACCCTCAACGCCTTAGCACTTAACTGCAAAACCTAACTGTGGCGTTGAGTGAGTCAACCTCTCTTAACGCAAAAATAGCTTTGGCGTTGAGTGAGGTCGACTCACTCAACGCCAAAGTACTTAGCCGCGAAAACAAACTGCGATGCTGAGTGCGCCCACCATTCTCAACGATAGAACAGCTTTGGCATTGAGTGAGTTTGACTCACTCAACGCCAAAGTACTTACCCGCAAGAAGGGGCTGCGGCGTTGAGTGAGCTCGCCTCACTCAGCGCCTAAACTGCCATGGCGTTGAGTGAGGCCCACTCTCTCAACGCCATCCGGAAGAGGTCGGCGGGAATGCAAATTGATTCTCGCCGAATCGGCGGGAATGCAGATCGATTCTCACCGAATCGTCGGGAATGCAGATCGATTCTCGCCGAATCGGCGGGAATCACGAACGATTCTCGTCTAAGTCGGTGAGAATCACTTAGTGATTCCCGTCGATTTTGACTTAGAAGAATTTCTCACTCAAGGCCACACTACTTAGCCGCAAAAGAACAGAACAAGGGGCAATGGACTTGAGTGTGTGCACCACACTCAATGCCAAGTCCCAGCAGACTCGGCGTTGAGTGTGTGCACCACACTCAACGCCAAGTCCAAGAAGACCTGACATTTATTGTGTGCACCACACTCAACACCAAGCCATGAATCCTCCATCGCTAACTCCAACAAGTCTATTCCTGTAGCAATATTAATCTAACAGCCAAACACGTTTCTAGGGTTATAATGAGGACTAGCACAATTTTTGAGTTAAAGCTTCTAACTCCTACCCGGCTACAGCTACGACACAGGAAAATGCTAACCTAACCCTTACTTCCTTCCCCGGCCTGAGAACAAACAAGCTACAGCGAGGGAAAAAGAACAGAGAACATACACGGTTGTTTTTGGCAAGGTTCTGTACAGGGAATTTTCTAACACCAAGCTTAGCCATCATCACCGGTTCTTGCACAGGAAAATAAAGCATCTATTGTACAGGAAAGGAAACTGACTATGGCTAAAGCAATGCTCGGTTGTATCAAATAGGCTAACTGGGCATATAAGAAAACATAAAAACTAAATGGCAAGGGCAAGAGTACCACTTGCCTCAATTTCCAGCGGAGCTTTGTAGGCCTCCCTTTTCCTCACTCGGTACCAACAACAAAAACACCTAAAGCAGAAATCTGGAGCTTTAATGGCAGAAACGGACAACCCAAGGATTTCGAGACCCCTAGAAATACCACGAAAACTGAATTTCTTACCGTAGGAATGAAGGTCTAGGCGAGAGCAATCCAAATCCGCTTTTGGAATCGAATTCCGTCCACAAATGCTCCCGAAATCGGCGTCCGAAGGGGAGCAGTTCTTGTTGTTTCTCTGATTTCCACGAACAGGCACGGACTGGTTCGGTCTTTCAGGAAGATGAACATGGGAAGTTTCCTCTTAAGTCTAAACTATCCTATATATAGCATCCTCTTAATCGTAATTAACTAATCAATTAATTAAGGCTAAAAATTACAAGGAAAAACCGCCAAGCATCCGCACCCTTTCAGAAAAAAATAATATTTAATATAATATTTATTAAATAGCTTTTTTTCATAAAATACAAAACGACGCGAAAATGGAACATCCTTGGAATTCGACAAAATTCGCACCGTAGCTAAATATCTATGCTACGAACACAACGACGAAGTTGAAATTAACTTTCGACAAACAGAACTCGAGTTATACCCACCCAAAGCCAAAACACAAGCATCCCCTGAGAGGCCACACCGGGTCACCCAAAACGACTCGGCTGCTAAGGAGATCTTATCAATAGGCTACAAAATGGGCCACTCAGTTCTAAGGAGTTAAGACCACACTCCACAGATGACACAAGCCAAGAAAATGCGTCGACGTAACGCCAAACAAGAATTAAATAATGGCAGAAAAATCGGGGGCGTTACACCGTATCCCTCGGCTCAGTGGATCAACTAGTCCACAAGTGAAATTATAGTTATACGCTATGGAATAGTTTTTTTATATTATTTGACATCCTATATGAGCAAAAACATCCATATAGGACAACTCATGGTATGCAAGACTCTAGATTTAGTATAAGTATAGAAATTAGTTTGTACGTTCAAAAAGATATAGTGATCTTAGCTTTTAGAAAATGATATGCATGAGATAGAAGTAACACTTTTATAATTTAAAATATCTAACATACAACCTAGCATAAAACCTTCCCAGAGAGAAAGTAAAAAACCAACAAATCATATAAAAATGACTTAGCAGCTAGCAAGTACTTAACATTAAACAAAAACTTGTGGGCATCAACATCCTGACATGAACCCACCAAAACAATATATGTCTGAACTAAAGGTAAAATAAATAACAACTACCTCACAATCGGTGAGGAAAAGATAGTTGTAGAACACCAGCCATAAAAACTAAAACTCTTAGCCGCTCAACTGGCTACTGCTCCAAACCTGAGGCATTCACAAGAAAAAAATACCTCAGCAAGATTATATAATTGGTGATCAAAGATCAAAAAGTTAGCAATAAACCAAACAGGAATAAGGGTTACCAACCCAAATATAAGGAAGCCTTTCAGAACACAGAAAAATTGCTATAAACAGTGATAAAAGTTTTAACTTATAAAGTTAAAGAGTAAGGAAATTTCACCAAGTGCGAAACAAAGCCATGCTTCGGGAATACCTGCCAGAGTAAGAAGAGCAACATATATCTATATAATACGATAAAAAAGACTTCAAATCAATGCGATCCAACCATAATGCCAGTAGTCGGACTTCAAATCAAACTTTGAGTAGATAGTTGATCCAACCAGCTGATCAAACAGATCATCCATTCGAGGAATTAAATACTTGTCCTTTTTTGTTAGCTTGTTCAATTCACGATAATCAATGCATAGACACAAGCCTCAGACCTTCTTCTTCATAAAGAGCACCAGTGCACTCCACGGTGACATACTCGGACGTATATATCCTTGCTCTAGCAATTCTTGCAATTGAACTTTTAGTTCTGCCATTTCCTTTGATGCCACTCGGTACGGTGGGAATGAAACGGGTTTTGCATCTTGCACCAGCTAAATAAAAAAGTCAATCTCCCACTAGGGTGGAAGCCCAGGGAGATCCTTAGGAAAAACATCAAACTCTGATATAACTAGAACATTACTCAAACTAGGCTTCAGCTCTACAACCTTCAATAGCATGAAAAAAATTTCGTGCCTTTCCAAATTGCTTTGACGACCTGGAGGGCGGACATTAATATCTTGCCCGCTCCTCGCATACCTACGAACCTAGTCTCACGTTCGGTTTTTTCCCTGGTATGACTTCCTTAGAGTTGTAATCTATATAGACACGCTACTTCGAGAGGCAGTCTATACAAATCTTACATCAAACTCTGATATCGACAACACAGATGCTTCCAAACCAAAGCCATGACTTCCTATTCGCACCTCAACACAGCAGGCTCGATACGTGCGCATCAAGCACCTATTAGGTAGCAATACATTCACTCAATCTATCAGTATAAATGAAGGCACTCTGAGACACACAACAAATTTCTCAGAAAGAAAGGAATGAGAAGCTCCTGTATCGAATAATGCTCTCGCTGGATAATCCGATATCAGGACAAAGCCTAGTTCAAACAAAATCATACACAAGCAACGCACAAGGTACTAAGTATGGAAAACAACAAAAACTTTATCTTAACTCATACCTATTATGACGTCACTTTGCTTTATGGCATCATGCTAGCCAAGATTATATACTCGGGGTTGCGCTTGAGATACAGTTGACTCCACCACTGCTTTTCCCTTTTCAGCATAAGTTGCACCCGTCTTTCTCTTCGACTTTGGAGGGCCACTCCGACATTCTCGGGCAAGGTGTCCCACCTTACCACATGTATAACAAGTATGCGGTCCTCTCCCAGTCATCACTTCAAGTTTATTAGAATAAGCTGGTCTCGAAGACGGAGCCTTCTTCTTCTTCATCTTTTTGTACCAAAACTTTGTCGAGCTTGGTACTTTGAACTCTGGCTTTTTCACTGCCAAGTCGTTCTTACGTTGCACACATTTCATATCTTGCTCGAGGGAACAAGCCGTATTGACCAAGGTAAGAAAACCTTGCGCCATCAGTGCTGAGAGAAGAAGCCGCAAGTTATCTCTCAGCCCTTCATAGAACTGATTTGTTTTTCGTTCCTTGCCTACAAACGTAAAGCCTACATACCTTCCTAATCTCATAAACTCATGCAAGTAGTCATCCATAGAACTCTCGCCTTGAGTTAGCCTTTGAAATTAGTTTTCCATTGCAATCCACTATGCAGATGGAATATATCTCGCCAGGAAATACCTCAAGAATTCCTCCATTAAGATCTGAATCAACGGCCGACTAGCAAATTGATGCAGCTATAGCTCATCTAATAAGAAGGTAGCTATAGTGACTTTCTGCCACTCCTCTGTTTCAATTGTCGTCAGGATTCTCTTTATTTTTGAGAGCCAATCTTCAGCTTGTGTAGGGGTTCCAATACTCACACACGCAGATTGAAAATCATTACGTGTTTTAATTGCTTTTTTGTCGCTTGTCTTGCGGTCATTGGCTCAACGACCACTTGTCTTACCACCACATATTCAACTACGCCATCCGGTTCCTAGACCACCGATGGGTAGGAGGTTGTACTTGCCCTCCCGGTGCGCATTAATTAATGCGAACACGACTTCAGCAACCAACCATATAGTTTCCGCAGAAGGAGGAGGTGTTGGCACCTCAGTTGGTGCATTACTATCCGTCGAGTGCTGGGGTTCCAGCTGCCCCGCACACCTTCTCGTTGCTTATAATCTTGGAACACACAATTAAGAAACATATAATATTGCCAAAAGCAATTATAGGAACACGCAAGTTCATTCAACATGTGTATTTTCACTCCTAAGTGGACATTCATGGGTTCATTCATGTTATAACTGTAACGCACATACACGTGCTCACCACCCCTTAAAAGAATTCAACCATGAATTTGAATAAGAAAGACCGACACCAGAAGCTGATACTAAATTGTAACACCTCCATCCGTCACATAAAATATAACGGAGGGTCCGGTCAGCGTCCCATGCCATATTCCACAGAAAGTCGATAGAGTTACTCATTGAAACCATGTTATCTTATACGCATCCTAACACAGAGCGTATTTTAACGGAAGCATTTTAACATGTAGAACCCATATACCAGAAATGTTCACTATAAATAAATAAATATATATATATATATATATATGAATGAGTGATAAAACTAGATACACCAAATGTTCTGGCCGTAAGGCCTTACAACTGTTTCCTTTACAAAAGTGTTTTCATACATCTGCACGCAGGCCGACACACATGAGAAATAGTAAATGTTTGCCTTTGGGCCTTCGAGGACCAGCCAATTGCAGCGTAAAAGACTTCAACCCACTACTTTACACTTGGTTCTCCAGCACCCGCATAGCACGGCCGGCCACAATGTGGAAAACAAAGCAATGATCAGCATTAGCTGAAAAATTTATAACAACCCCACCCCTCACTCGGGGCAGCGGTTCTCCTTCCCTACAAGCAGCAACATATATATATTTTTGCAAATAATAGTGTGCACTTAAGCACCATTCTCCACAGACGCAGGCTCGATCGGCCACACGCCCCGTGCATTCAGGGCACATTCTCGGTGTACCGGACTTTACGGGTCCCACCACCATCCACAGTCCCATACTTGATGGTATACTTGAGCATTCTAGTCTTTCTTGCTTGGGGCCTAAGACTCTCATTATGCCAATGACGAAGCCAGTTACTGTAGGCGATCTTGTCCGAACAACATAATGCGGGTACAGTTCAGCCATAGCCCATTGCTCAAATCTCCATGCTAATGCCGATGGTCACAGCCATCATGGCAAACAATAAGATGCGGGTCATCCTTCCCTTACTCTTTCGGATCTCTGGCATTTTTTGATGCAGGCCCATGGTTTCGACGGGTTAAACTACACGTTCTTAGGTACGGTAACAAAAAATAAATACGTCGTGTGCGGTTTCTCTAATTATCACTATCAATTACACAAGCAATTAGCGACATAATTTTCAACATCAAACAATGCAAAAGGATGCTACCCCTTTTATAGATTGAACAAGGGGTAAAGGCCAATGTTCGCTCAAGCGAATGGGACCTACCCGATCCAGACAATTAGCTATCCAAATTAAAATTATACGCAACATTCACCATTCCAATAAGAGAAAATCAGGACTAAATTAGTGAATTAAAATTAATTCCAAATAGTTCCCAAAATTAATTAATATGGGGGTATACCAAATCACTTGAACGCAAGGGGAAATCAAGGGTGACGAACCCGATTTCTTCTAATGTTCACGATATCTACCCGCTCCAATTATACGAAAATATTCGGAAGAAAAACATGCTTAAAATTTAGATTTTAATTAGCACGATTTCAATATAAATCAGGACAATTAAATAGCCTTCTAATTCCACAAAAAACTCACAAATAATATAGAAGAAATCACACAAAAGTGGTGTAGAAATCATTACCCAAACCCAAGAAGTCTATCCACAAGATGAGTGGAGGAATCACACACGATGGTGGTTCATTTTCTATTTTCACGCAAACCCACAGATCCGCTTCGAGCGATGAAGACGCGAGCCATTCTTCCTTTTGCAAAACCCTAGGAGAGGGAGAAATCCATGAATGATAATATATAAGGAAAGAGGAGAGAGAAAAGGTTGTATCCTATTTCTATCAAGGGGTTGCTCGATTTTTTTTAGAGGGTGAAAGTTGGCTTGGTTTTTTGAGGGGGAGAGGGAGGTGGCCGAGAGACGTAAAAGTAGGGAGAGGAGGTGGAGGCTTGGACTTGGCCGAGATTGGAGGGTGGTGGTGGTCGGAGGTTTTGGAGGGAGTTGGGGCTCGGGTTGGAAAATCGGGAGGGGTGGACGAGGTTAGCAAAGGAGGAGGAGGAGGAGAAGGAGGAGGAGAGGAGGCCAGGAAATAATAGAGGAGGGAGAGGTGGCCAAATAGAGAGAGGGAGAGGAGGGAGAGGTGGCCGACGACCAAAGAGAGGGGAGGATGAGGGTAGCCGAAATTTAGTGAGGAGGAGGAGCGGAGAGGAGGAGGGGAAATCTCAAGCAAGATTAGGGTTTTCAATTCTCATTCATTCTCTACAAATTTCTTCATAAGCATGGTTATATATAGCCTACACCACTCAATATCCACCCTTGAAAATTAAACTACTCTTGATGGTTATATGCACCCATCTTACATATGAAATGAAATAATTAAAAACAACACATGATGGTTATAAGCACCCATCATAATACATGCAATAAAATACATGAAATAAACTCTTAAAATAAAATTTCTTAAAAAATAAAATTGATAAAATATAAATGATAAAATATATAATTATAATTATGTAAATTATAATTATATATTTTATTTATTAGTGGCGGCGGTCGTCGAGCAAAATATGTAGCGGCAGCGGCGTTGGCAAAGAAATGTCATGGTAGACTCCCATGTTTGATCTTGTGGCAACGACAGTCCCAATCCACGAACTCTCTATGACGGGAATCCACGGCCGCATCAGCATCGTTGCCATCAATCCTCCCCAACTCAAAATTACTACCCACTGATGAGTGGCCTGTGAGGGGAGAAGAGTCAGAAGCAGCAGCAACATGGGGCAAATCTGGCCCCGCTATCCATGGCGTAGTAGTATGTACATCCATCAGCATGGAGAACCTGTCTGGCAAAGAAACAACAAAACTTCCGAGGAAACTCGAAAGGGTGTCAAGCAAAATAAATAAAACTTGAATCTTACCATCCAGTTTAAGAACCATGGATTGAACGTGGGAAATAGACACGACAGAACTAACACTCCCCATCCTAAGAGAACATGTAGTGGTAGAGAAGAATGACGAAGAAAGCCACTCAGGTGGAATAGAGACGTACAGTAAAAAGTCCGGAAACTTGAAATAAAGTGAAACACCATGTGCTATATAAAAATTTGAAATAAAAGCATGAAATCTGACGTTCTTCATAATCATGGATGGGTCGGTGTTCCTACGTATTAATTTATTAACGAAGCAAGAAGGCATCCGCTCGGGGACTGACAAGACTAAACCAAAATTACTAAATCTAGCGTCGGACGGTCTCAGAAAGGAGTGGAAATGCGTACAACATTACTTAAAATGAATCACTAACGTGCAAGATACATGAGGAGAGAATCCATGTGCTACATGACTAGACCCAAATGCGGTGGATAAGGGGGTTAAGTCAGGTGGCATAGGAGCCTTATAATCACAGATGAATTTAATGGGATCTAAAACCACAGTCTTAATTTTACCCTTAATATTCTTACGCTTGGCATAAAGATATGCCAAGGTGAACCTCTCATCATAAACAATTGAATTGTACGCTCCTGGTTGTTTAAAGATGTGCGAGCGATACAACTCAAGGGACCGAACTAAAGTCACTAACGTGAGGAAATGAGGGTCATCAAAAGGCTGTGGGTAAATGCGTGCGATTGGGTGTGGTATATAAGTATGTATAGGGGACACCACAACTAGAGGCACAATTTCCAAAGAATCAGAATAAGTCGTAATAGAGGTCGGAACTGTAGTCGAACACGCAAAAAAATGAGCTATCAAAAGTGATGCGTAGTCATGTCTATGAGGTGCGGTGAAAAGTCCAAATACTAGTGCACTCAACATAGTGATATCTATATGCTGATACAACGCTAATATAGGAACTAATAAAGTGGGCGTGACACAAAAACTCGGACTATGTCTACCGGTTCCACGTCCTAAAAAGTAAACTAATGTGGGCAAATAAATAGGGGAAGGGTCAGTAAAATCAAACTCGGGATAAAATATGTATCAGTATTAATTTCACCCAATGGTGAAAACATCAAAGAACTCTCATCCGGGTGTACAACCAAAGAATTGTCCAAAAATACCCTTCCCTCAGATGGTAGCTGATCCAAAATAAAAATAGGGACATCCTCACTTTCAGACTCCTCAGATAGCTGAGATACAATCTCAGTGGGTGTAATAGAAGACTCTAACACGATGGGGATCGTATACTAGAGAGGGCACTCAATACTAGGGTGAATATACACAACGCTAGTAGGGCACGTAATAGGCAACTGAATACTCTCACAGATCAGAATATCATCATCCCAAACATCATCTTCTAAATCACTAGGTATTCCCTCAATTTCAGACTCATTAGAATCGTCAGGCACTAACGTATATGTCGGAATAATCTCACCTACGGGGTCATCCTCAGAATCAAGAGAAACGAAATCAACATTAGAATCCTCATTGGTTTAAATCACAATCTTAGGAGGCTCAGTCATCGAGGCTAATGGAGGTAACACCCTAGCAGTAACATTTTTGGAGTCCAAGACATAAGATCTTTTAGGAATGGTTTCCCTAAAAGTGGGTGGTGGTCCTAAGACGGACTTTCCCTTCTTAAATGAGCGAGTCTTATTCTTATGAACGTTGTGCTTCTCAATATACAATGCAACATTAAAAGTGGTGTTTAGGTCGGTATGACCATTGTAACGTCCCAATTCGCGCTAGACCCCTCATGCGCACTTTTGAGTCAGGAGAAACTATTTGGGCTCAGGGAGTGCTGGCAACTAGGCTTACACTTGTGTAAGGGAAGAGAAGTCAGTCCTGAAAAGGACACGGGTAGTGACACGGGCGTGTCCATACCTATGTGGTTCTCTGGTACATGGGTGGAAATTCGCGGAGTTTCTAGAGAAGGACACGGGTAGTGACACGGGCGTGTCCCTACCCGTTTGTATGTGGACACGGGTAGAGGCACAGGCGTGTCCCCTACCCGTGTGAGTGTAATTTCCATCGTCGATCGAATTTCCCGAGCAGGACACGGGTAGAGACACGGGCGTGTCCCTACACGTGTGTATATCTCCAAGAAGCCGGTCTTGTCTCCTGAGCAGGACACGGTTAGAACACGGGCATGAACACAGTCGTGTCGTGTGACATGGGTAGTTGACACGGGCGTATCTTTACCCGTGTTGGTGTCCAAACGACACTCTAGCCGTCGACAACGCTTCACTCGAGCAGGACACGGGTAGGGACAGAGGCGTGTCCCTACCCGTGTTGGTCGTATATATATAGGATTTCTGAAACTTGGCCATTTTTCATTCTCTTCCCAAGCATTTTCTGTAAAGAGACTGGTGCTGGAGCAACTTTCTTCCTGTGGAGAACTGACGTCGCCGAGGAGAAGAAGATGCCGCCGCGAAGGGTGACGAGATCCATGACCGAAAATGGTGGAAACGCCGGAAATGAGGTGAGCTTCCTCCCCTCTCCCTTGGTGCTAGATCTCTAGTTATTACTAAGCGAGATATCGACTCAAAAGAGTCTTGATGTGTGAGATGAAGATTTCTAGGAAGAGGCCATGCTAGAACTTGTGTTCTAGGGTTTAGTCATCTTCAACATCTCCTTCCTTCAATGTGATGATGGGGGAAGGTCTCGTGAAGAGAAATGGCCTTATGAGGGTGAATAAGGGTGGAGGAATTTCTGGTTGTGACTTGGGAAGATCGGTTAGAGGAGGAAGACGAACCGATGCTGTTCGTTCCACCTTAAGATGCGCACAGAAATCTGCTTTTTGCGCGCTGCGATCTTCATGACCATTTTCAGATATGAAACGACCAGATCTGTGTTGAAAATTGTGAAGTGAAAGTGGCAGATTGAATGACCTGGGAGTTCTATCCACGCGACCTGTGTGGTTTGGATAGGCGGATAGGCAGGTCGGTAATAAGGCAGCGGTTAGCTGATGGTTTGGCAACCAGGGCGATCTGTCCGGGCGGATTGCGTGGACAAGACTGGCAGTTAATCAAGTCAGCAGGTGTGCTGGAAGTGGCAGCCTTGGCAGTCTGTTCGCGGGGTCTATGCGAATAGAGGAGGCGACCAGCCAGACCGGCTTTTGCTTAGACATCAGGATGTTCCTAGATTGTAATCGAGTAGATAGCTCCTCTATACGCAGATTCCGGCAAGGTGCGGGGTGGACTGGAGCTCGTCAGACCTGCATGACAGATTCCTTAGTCTGGCTCTTGTGGTACGGCTTGTGGTACCTGTAGGGTTCACCGGTTAGAGAGGATTGATGCTGGAGTTCGTCGAGCTTGGCAGACTTGTACCAGTGTCTGCTAGTAAGTGCGGACTAGCCTTGGTGGCCAGTGGTGTAGACTTGGTTGATTCTGATCCAAGTCTATGGTTGGCTCAGTTTGGGGAGATCGCGCAGTGATGTGCGGACTTCTTCTCAGTCCGCCAAGCTCGGAAGGTGTTGCCTTTTGGGTTGGCTGCATGCTTAGCGAATATATACTGGAGAAGTGTCTGCCTTGGCGCGCGGACTGGATCCTTGTCTGCTTAGTCTGACAGCTGTCAGCTTGATACCTAGTTGCGGACTCGGAGTTATGCGGACTGATGCTGTTTTCACAAGGCGGGCAGACTGCTTTCATTGTCCGCTGAGTTCGGCAGTTGGATTGGTGCCTTGGCTGTGAACTTTGGGGGAGCGGACTGTGCGGTCTCTGCAAGATGACGGACAGGAGATGTTGATGCAGAGTCTTGCGAGATGCCGATAAAGTCTGACTGCCATATGGCGACAAGGCGGACTGGGAAGTCAGTCCGTCCTTGGTGATGCTAAGGCGGGCTGGCTATCGCATAAGGTCGCGGCAGACTAAGCGGAATGCTTGGTGTTCATCGCGGGATGGTGACGGTGATCCTATTGTCTAGGGCTGTGACCACACTCCTCATCGTGCCTATAAATAGGACCCCTCCTTCACGTCAAATAAGAAGAGAATGAACAGTAAGTGAGCCCGCGAACAATTGATGTGGACTGAATTTTGGTATCCGCCCGGGTTAATGGAGTTGACCAGTTTGTGTTGTGCAGGTTGTGTGGATAGCGCTGGAAAGACAGGACTTGGCCCTGATTGCGTCAGGGACAATGCAAACTCTACTGTTAAGCAACAAGCGGTTAATAGTAGGTCGCGGACAGCAATCAGACGGTTTTCTCTATGTCAACTTGTTTCGGTGTTCAATAAGTCGTCTGCTTCAGGCAGCCTATTCAGTTCGGCAGCAGTAGATTGCGCGGTCAGGCAGCTAGGCAGCTTGCTGATCGACGTGTAGAGCTTGCATTGGAATAACGGTATGTCCGCTCGGTTAGTTCGCGGTTTGGCAGACTGGGCAGTCTGTGCGGACTCCGTAGTGAAGTAGTAGAATCGGCGGCTACTCTTTGAATCCGGGCAGTTAGATTTGCCTTGTATTTTGTTTTTCTTGGTACATTGGCGAAATCATGTCTCGCCATGTATGTATCGCCTTGTAAGAAGATTGTTGTGATCAATAAAGTTTCTTGTTACTGCATGTGTCTCTGGTTGTGTTTAGCATTCTAAGTTGAGATAACCCTGCTCATTCCACGTTCAAAAAAATTTAACATGGTATTAGAGGGAGGTTAGAATGGATAAGTAGTGATCAAATAGAAGTGGTTATTGCTCTTGTGAAGAGGGAACCCGTGTTGGACCATGGAAGAAGGATTAGCAAGAGATCTTGGTATTGATCTTCTAACTGAGATGAACTTCAAGAAGTAGATGTCTTGTTTAGAGAGCTTTCTTCTAGGTGAGGACCTCAGGGAGGTGGTTTGCGGAGCAGAAAGTTAAAGGATTGCTACTGTCACTGGAAATGCTGAAGCAATGAGAGCTTGGGAGGAGAGAAATGCAAAAGCAGAAGGGATCCTCAAGCAGTTGATCTCATCAGAGCTCTTAGACCACATCGACGGATGTCGGTCAGCTGCGGAGATATGGACTTCTCTTGTCTGGTTGTTCAATAAGGAAGGGAAGGTGGCTACAGAGGTTGATTCTTATACTTTAGATAAGCAAAAGAGTAGTGTTTCTCCTAGGCATGATTCAAAGAGCAAGGAAGGATCAAGGTGCTATTAGTGCAAGCAGCTAGGCCACATAAGGAAGGAGTGTAAGGTTATCCTTTACTCCGCGAAATTTACTCATTTTGGGAGTAAGGAGAAGAACTTGGTTGGATCAACAACAACTTCTGGTGATGATCGGATGAAGGCCATTGATAGTCCAGCTATCTAGCATGAAAGACGCGGGCATGTGGGGATGGACAAGCCGAAAGCAATGGCGGTGAAAAGTCTTGTAGGAGGCTTGCCTAGGATGTCATCCTTCAGCGATGGTCAGGCTTGCACGGGATGTCAACACAGTGAAGTTTATCGCTTTACGTTTGATAAGGTGCAATCCTGGTGTAAGGAACCATTTGAGGTTATCCATGTTTATCTGGTAGGACCAACCATCACCGCCAGTCTTGGAGGCAGTAGGTACATGCTGATATTCGTTGATGACTATTCAAGGTATACTTGGGTTTACTTCATGAAGGAGAAGTCAAACATGTTCTGCTTGTTTGTGGAGTTCAATAAGCTTGTGGAGGGTCATCTTGTCCTGTGGATAAAGAAGTTGAGAGCGAGTGTCAGTAGTGAGTTTGGCTCAACCGAGTTATCAAACTTTTGTAGGATGCATGGGATCCGAAAGGAGCTTTCTCGTGGATATACTGCATAGCAAGGTGGTGTTGCAGCTCGGATGATCCATTGGTTGACGGAGACCTACAAGTGCTGGCTTCAGTGTAAAGGCAATCCTAAGGCTTTTTGGGTGGAAGGGATGGTTTATGCGACACATATCATCAATTGGATGCCTCTAGATCTGATCAACGTAAAGACTCCATATGAGCTGATGTTCGGGGTATTGCCCAGTATGAAGCACTTTCGAGTGTTTGGGTGTACCTATTATGTTCAATCTCCTGGTGCTCTCAAGACGAAGCTAGTCTTCGTTTGGTATGATGAGTGGAAGAGGAGATGGAGGTGCATGGATCCATTAACGAAGAAGTTCATCGTGTCAAGAGACATTGTCTTCGATGAGCTGATGTCATACTGGGATAACTCGCATGTTGAGCTAGACGTGAGCAGGTTAGATAATGTGCATGAGGAGGCTACTGCAAAGGTATAGTTAAAGATGCCTGAGTCACCAAGAGCTCCAGGCTGTTCTAGCTCCAGGGCAGAGTCATCAGGTTCAGGAAGCAAGTGGAGTTGTACTCCAGGTGCCTATGGTTCAGGAAGCTGCGGGAGCGATGCTCCAGGTGCTTCTAGATCTAAGGTAGTGGATTCTTATTCGGATAAAAAGGGGAGCGATGCTCCAAGTTTTCCCGGGATTTGAGCTTGTTCAGGAGTTGTAGCGGAGGTGGTTCGCTGTGATCAAGGTCTTCAGAGATCGAAGAGGATCACAAACCCACCAGATCGATTCAGTGAAGGAAACTCGGTGAGCTTCATCTCATGGTTCCTTGCAGGCCCTCAGATCGAGCAAGGATCTTTTATCTGTGAGGACACCACTGGAGTCAAGGAGGTGGTTGACACCAAGGTTGAGGAGGTGACTATTCTTAAGGGAGACGAGGCTTGGGACCTTGTGCCCAAGGTCGTTGGTGATACTCTTGTTACACATAAGTGGAGGTCAAAGCTAAAAAGGCAGAGGGAAGCATGGCTCCTTTTGGTAGATGCTGGAGGGATCCCTAATGGTTCAAGATAGGCAGGGCGAGGACTATGTCTTGGACATCTTCTCGGAGGCCCTATCGGAGGGACCAGGTGCAAGGTTACGGGAACTGCTGGGGTTACTTACCACTTCTCAATTCAAGGGTGAGTGTTGAGAATTGTGAAGTGAAAGTGGCAGATTGCACTACCTGGGAGTTTTATCCGCGCGGCCTGTGCGTTTTGGATAGGTGGATAGGCAGGTCGGTAAAAAGGCAATGGTTAGCTGATGGTCTGGCAACCAGGACGATTAGTCCGTACGAACTGGGCGGACAGGACTGGCAGTTAATCAAGTCAGTAGGTGTGCTGGAAGTGGCGGCCTTGGCAGTCTGTTCGCGCAGTCTGTGCAAATAGAGGAGGCGTCCAGCCAGACCGGCTTTTGTTCAGACACCAGGATGTTCCCATATGGTAACCAAGCGGATAGCTCCTATATACGCAGAGTCCGGCAAGGTGCAGACTTGATCGGAGCTCGGCAGACCGGCATGGTAGATGCCTTGGTCTAGCTCTTATAGTGCAGCTAGTTGTAGCCGCAGGGTTTGCCGGTTAGAGCAGATTGATGCTGGAGTTCGCCGAGCTTGGCGGACTGGTACCAGTGTCCGCCAATAAGTGCGGACTGGACCTGGTGGCCAGTGGTTTGGACTTAGTTGATTCTAAACCAAGTACATGGTTGGCTTAGTCCGGGGAGATCGCGTAGTGAAGTGCAGACTGCTTCTCAGTATGCCAAGATCGGCAGGTGTTGCCTTTTGGGTTGGCTGCATGCTTGGTGAATATACAATGGAGAAGTGTCCACCTCGGCATGCGGACTGGAGCCTTGTCCGCTGAGTCGGGCAGCTGTCAGCTTGATGCCTAGCCGCGGACTCGGAGTTATACGGACTGATGCGGTGTTCGCAAGGCGGGCGGACATCCTTCATTTTCCGCCGAGTTCGGCAGTTGGCTTGGTGCATTGGCTGCGAACTTGGGGGGAGCGGACCGTGCAGTCTCCGCGGGATGATGGACAGGTGATGTTGATGCAGAGTCTTGCGGGATGCAGACCAAGTCTGATGGCCCTTTGGCGACATGGCGGACTGGGAAGTCAGTCCGGCCTTGGTGATGCTGAGGCGGGCTGGCTATCGTATAAGGTCGCGGCGGACTAAGCAGACTGCTTGGTGTTCGTCGCGGGATGGTGATGGTGATCCTATCAGCTAGGGCGGTGACCACATTCCTCAACGTGCCTATAAATAGGACCCCTCCGTCACGTCAAATAAGAAGAGAATGAACAGTAAGTGAGTCCGCGAATAATTGCTGTGGACTAGATTTTTGTATCTGCCCGGGTTAATGGAGTTGATCGGTTTGTGCTCTGCAGGTTGTGAGGATAGCGTTGGAAAGCCAGGACTTGGCCTTGATTGCGGTCAGGGACAGTGCGGACTCTGCGGTTAAGCATCAGGCGGTTAACAGCAGGTCGCAGACAGCAATCAGGCAGTTTTCTCTTTGGCAACTTATTTCGGGGTTCAATAAGTCGTCTGCTTCAGGCGGCCTGTTCAGTTCTGCAGTAGCAAATCGTGCGGTCAGGAAGCTAGGCGGCTTGCTGATCAGCGAGTAGAGCTTGCATTGGAATAACGGTCTGTCCGCTCGGTTAGTTCGCGGTTTGGAGGACTAGGCAGTCTGTGCGGACTCTATAGTGAAGTAGTAGAATCAACGACTACTCTTTGAATCCGCGTGGTTAGATTTGCCTTGTATTTTGTTCTGCTTAGTACATTGGCGAAATCATGTCTCGCCTTGTAAGAAGATTTTTGTGATAAATAAAGTTTCTTGTTACTGTATGTGTCTCTGGTAGTGTTTAGCATTCTAAGTTGAAATAACCCCTGCTCATTCCAAGATTCGGAAAATTCAATAATCTGGGCTTTTGACTAAACACGAAAGTCGTATCCCATGGAAATACATTTCCAATGAGTGGTTACAGTCTTCAGACGAGATCTGTAGCCACAGGAAAGCCTGATAGAAATTTATGGCAGATAAGGTAAACGTTCAGAAACTGTAATATGAACGTAGCAGTCTTACAAGCCGATTTCATGTGTGATACAGCCAAATATGGGCTTCTGACTAAACACGAAAGTCGTTGCCCTCGGAATTACCTTTACAATGAGTGGTTGAACGTTTTTACCGGACTCTTGTAGCATCAGGAATCCCTGGTTTAATTTCTGTACTTTATACAATTCTTGCATACTTGTTCTTTTGTTTATGTAAACCCTACTAGAATTAGCAGAGAGATTGTGGGTAGTTAGCTTGAAGGATTGTTGTGAGATGTTGGTTGATCATTTATAATCAAATGAAGAAGTAAAACCTACTTGAACGAAATGGTTGGTTAATAGATCCCTAGGTGAACTAGTGGATAGACGAGTTGGATTATATAAACAAACTAGTTATGTGAATCGGTAAAGATGAGCTTGACATTAGAAGTGCATGAATATGTAGACGGGTTGAAAGTGCGTGACTGTTTGCCGCACTTGATCGATTGTGTTGATAAGGGACTGGGTGAGGAGCCCTTGTGAGCTGTTGAGCTCTAAATGTGAGATTTCTTGCGGTGTGAGTCGACACGTGGTGTCGTAATCCTGGGTTAAGGATAGTGTGGTAGGTCTACGGGCTCGCCAGTCATCACACCGATGGGAGTTGACAGTTAGAACTTGGGTGGTTGGGCTTGGTCCTCGCTGCTCATTGTCGGGGCTCCTTCCGTGGCAGGTGAACGGTTGGGCTTGGTCCTCGTGCTTTTTTCGAGGCTCCTTCCGAGTCACATCTCAGGTCAGTTCGGGGCTTGGTTCTCGGTGTACATCTACCCGAGACTCTTGCTGAGTCGTAGTACGCGTGTGAGCTCCACTGTTGATTTCTTAGCATTGAGGCATATGGACGCCTAGGCCAGGTAGTGTGGAGACCAGCCTAGTAGTGGAGATGCCCGCTCAATGATACAGAAATTTGCAACGGCGGAGAGAGGGTTAGAGAGAAGAGAAGAGAAAATGGATGTGGTGGTTGAGAATATTCTCCGATTCTATATCCGATAAAGGCAAGCGTACCTTATCGGTTATAGTATAGAATACTAAGGATTAGTATCAAGGTCGTATTTCCCTAGGGCGTAATGATTACTTCTACTCAAAGGAGCTCGCTATTATTTTATCAAATGATATTTCTATTAAATGTTAAACTAAAAACAGGAATTAAAGTACCAAAATAAAAAGAAAACTAAACTACTTGCAGAATAAAAAGAGTTAGAGCTAATAATAAAGAGGCGCACTCGATTCTAGAATTACCTCAGCAAGAGACGAATAAAAAGACGATAAATAAACCTAAGCTTAATAGGGTAAAGGTCCTTGACCGTGGAGGCTCCTAAAGCTTGAACACGCTTCTCTCAAAGTCGTGCCCAATTGAGTTTAGGAAGGTCCGACCGACTCTCATCTAAATCAGAGGACTAAAGCTCGCTTTACGCGGTGAACCCCTCTATTGGATTTTACTCCAATCCGGGAGATTCGGACGTCTGCCTCTCTCGAGGGGTGCATACAACTCCCTTTACTCTTGAATGCTCACTAAATTCTATCGGCCTCTCGGCTAGCAAAGAATGAAAGAAAAGGTGGAGAGTATATATCGATAATATACCTCCAACCCATGAAAAAATCAAGAGTAATCCAAGGCCTAGAACCTAAAAAGGAAAGGTTAATTAAAACATCATAACTTAATCGCTCAAACCTCGGATCATCAAGATCGAGTACAAGGAGGATTAGTTAATCATGGTGAAGTGCAAGAGGAGGGATGAGTAATAAAGCATAAGAATACAGGAATAAGAAAAGAGCACTTTTATTAATGAAAAAGAGAGCTACAACTATGAAATGGAAATTACAGGTGCATCAAAGTAAAACCTATTCTAGCCCTACAACAAGCTACTTAGAAGAAATGCAAGAGCTAAAAGCAAAACACTAAGCTAGGTTAAGAAAATAATTACAACATAAGAGAGAGAGAGGGAGAGAGAGAGAAAAAAGCATAAAAGGAGCCAAGAAATAAAGGGGCAGCACCTCCCCCTCTCCCCAAAAGTTGTTGAAATGGAAGGGGGGTCTGGTATTTATAGACTTTTTCCACGGGTTGGTCACGCCCGGCGACACGCCCGGGGAGGGCATGTCAGGGGGCGTGACAGGTACGGAGTTGACCTCGAGAGCTGAATTCTGGCAGGAATAATGATTATTTCGGTACGATGGTGGTCACGCCCTCGGTCACGCCAGTGACATGGGGCGTGACAGGCGTGTCAGGTCAAAATCAGTGGTCGCAGGTCCATCAGACGTCGGAGTCGGGGCAGTCACGCCCTAGGTCACGCCCGTTACATGGGGCGTGACAGTACTGCGGCGTGCAGCGGTGTAGAATGCATTGAAGGAAGCGGCAGACTTCGGGCAGATGGCGACACGCCCCGTGTCACGCCCGGGGAGGGCGTGTCGGTGGGGCGTGACAGGTCTTTTTTTTGGAGGGAACTTCATCTGGCGGCTTTCAACATCGGGTGCAGGTGACACGCCCTTGGTCACGCCCGGGGAGGGCGTGATAGGGGGCGTGTCAGGTGATTTTTTCTGGAAATTTGTTTAAACCTGCAAAAACAGAAAATAAATCTTATTTATAATATTTACATAAAAGAAGCATAAAATAACATAAAGAAAGAGATTTAAAAAGAAAATAACATATTTTTACCCTTATAAATTTAGCTAAAATATGCATCATCAAATTCCCCCATACTTATTATTTTGCTTGTCCTCAAGCAAAGACTATGAGTTAGAGAAAATAAAGAGAATTAATTGAAAAGTTTTTAAAAATGTTATAAACGAGTAAGACGGGAATTTAGAGGTAGAGAAATTTTTGAAAAAGAACCGAAAAGTCCTACTTTAACTTAGCACAGAATTTTATAAATTTTACTAAATATAAAAACAAATCATCCAAAATTTTTACAAAATTAAAACTTAATAAAGTAACGAGTAAAACGCGCATTGAGTCACTACTAAAGTCTAAGAGACAAATTAAAACCATAGTCAATCAAGCCAAAATTCAATATTTCTATCAAAAATACTTACTCAATCTAGTTTCTCGCTACTATACTAAAAAGTAAACGTAGAAAGCATGAATCATTAGGGCTTTAATTAGGCGTAAAGTTAGGCTTAGGTTTTTAAGGGCGCGATATTCAAAAAAATAAATATGAGGGATATTTGCACACTTAAAACAAAAAGAAAATGAGCTTTGCCAAAATAAAACTAGCCAAAATAAATACTTTTCTTTTCTTTTCTTTTACTTTTTTTTTCAATTATTTTCATCATTTTTTTTTCATTTTTTTTATACTTAAAACTTTTCACTTTTGTAGCAAAAGATAACACAAAGATTTTCCACTAATTTTTTCAAAAAGATGCACATTAGCAATTAAAGCTCAAAAATAATTTTAAAGTGTGCATGTAGGTAGGCTATTTGGCCGTGGTGAAATAAAAAGTGGGGCTACAAAAAGGAAAGGAAAAGACACAAAAATGGCTAGCAATAGGTATTGTTAGGCGAGCTGCAAAGGCTCAAACGTTACAAAAGAAATGCCTAAATCATTTTCATGCTTCCTAAATCTACTCAAAGTAAAGCTTTGAAATTTCAAAAGAGGATAAGCACAAAAAAATAAAAAATAGAGAATTTGCTTTCATGAAAATAATGATAATAAGCGTCTAGACTGTTTTGTGTCTACTACACTTAATACTAATTAACGTTTAAAAAGATTTTAATAATGAAAAATAAGGGATGATGGGTTTTATAAAAGTAAAAGAAATAAAAGAAAGGCTATGGAAAAGTAATGAAAAATTCAAATTTTTTTCAAAAATAGCATACTACCCTAAATAGGAACACTGCATGAGTCAACATACTACTCGATAAACATATTTAAAAAGAAAATTAATCAAATTTATTCTAACTAAGCAAGTAGACATGAGCTTGAAAAAACAATAAAAAGCAAAGTAGCGGGGTACTAATTGATTTGGCAAAAATTTACTCGATTTAATTTGGGATTTTTTTCAAAAATTTTTATATTATTTTCTTTTTGATTTTTCAAAAATATTATATATACAATTTTTTTTTATTATTTTTCTAAAATTTTTATAATTAATTTTTTTTTGATTTTTCTAAAGTTAAATATTAAGGGAACACTCCCCCATACTTAAAGTTAAACATTGTCCCCAATGTTTAAAGTTAAGTATAAAGAGAGAGAAAAGAGAGAGAAAAGAAAAAAAAGAAATGCAAAGAGAGGGAGAAGATGCTTCCCTAGTGTTTGATGCCCACACGTTGGAAAATGCGTCCCCCAAACTTGAGCTAAATATCGGCTTTAGTCCAAGTGGCGAGGCGATAAGTTGCACAAATACGCGGGAGCTTATTCCTGCGCAAAACAAAAAATAAAAAAAAACAGGAAAAACAAAAAAGAAAAAGATAAGCAAGGGGTGCCTCCCAAGAGCGCTCTTTGTTTAAAACGTCGTTGAGCTCGACGTTTTTTTGTTAGCTAAAAGGAAAATAAAAAGAGAAATGTAATGGCAGCTCGCACAATATGCGTTTCGGCGCGAGTGCCAAAACATTTTTTAAGTAAATAAAAATATTTTTTTGTAATTTTTTATTTTTTAAATAAAACAAAAAACAAGAAGATTTAGAAAAAGAAAAAAACTAGAAAAAGAAACTATACTATTAGAAGGGGGCGAAGAGAAAGTAGAAACTAAACTAGAAGGAAAAATAAAACAAGAAAAGAAAATAGAATTTTCGCAAGGAGAGAGAAGAGAGGAAAAAGAAGAAGGCGACGGCGGTTGATCACAAGGGGATGGTTGGATAGAAAAATCCGGTTGCTCCACCTGAATATCAATCATTTCGGTAGATTGGGAGCAAACCGGGATATCCGAAAAATCAATCTCTTCAGAAGATTGAACACAAGAAAGTTCGTCTTCCTCGGAAACTTGAAAAAAAATCGGAATATCGGGGGAAATTTCCTCCTCGATAGGTTGAAGGCGCAATGGAATTTCTGAATAATCGTCTTCCGCAAGTGATTGAAGGCACTGCGGAATATCCGAAGATTCATCATTCGAAAGATAAATAGGAGGAGGAGGGGAAGAAAAAGATGCGGGCTCAGCAGCCAAAGCGTCAAAAATCACTTTGAAGTGAGCATTGATGCGTGCATCAAATGCTACACCATCAAAAACGACTTCATTTTCTCTAGAATCAAAAACGGGAGGCGCGCAAACTTGCGGAGAAAAAGTGGAAAAATCTTGAGATGGAATGGATTGATTATCACCTTGGCCCCAAGAATGATCAGGGTGTTGCCACCCTGAGTAGTTCAAAGTAGGGCTAGGATCAAAATGTCCATTCAAGAAATTTCCGTAAGAATTAAAATCAGAAAAATACGGAGGAGAAGGGTAGGAAGGCGTTTGAAAACCATCGTAACCCCATGAAAAAAAATTCGCGGACGGATCAATTTGGCCAAATTGATTCGATCCGGAAGGGATAAAATCATGGGCGGGTGAAGGATATCTTACCCAACATTCCTCACGAGAGTGACCGAACTCTCCACAATTAAAACAAAGATTACACATTACAAAATAAAATTAATCAAGTGCGAGAGTGGGGTGAGAGAGATGAGAGGAAAAAAAAACAAGACAAAAACGATAAAATTAATAGCTATCCTTTTTTCAAAATATCAAAATAGTCCCCGGCAACGGCGCCAAAAACTTGATACAGAAATTCGCAATGGCGGAGAGAGGGTTAGAGAGAAGAGAAGAGAAAATGGATGTGGTGGTTGAGAATATTCTCTGATTCTATATCCGATAAAGGCAAGCGTACCTTATCGGTTATAGTATAGGATACTAAGGATTAGTATCAAGATCGTATTTCCCTGGGGCGTAATGATTACTTCTACTCAAAGGAGCTCGCTATTATTTTATCAAATGATATTTCTATTAAATGTTAAACTAAAAACAGGAATTAAAGTACCAAAATAAAAAGAAAACTAAACTACTTGCAGGATAAAAAGAGTTAGAGCTAATAATAAAGAGGCGCACTCGATTCTAGAATTACCTCAGCAAGAGACGATTAAAAAGACGATAAATAAACCTAAGCTTAATAGGGTAAAGGTCCTTGACCGTGGAGGCTCCTAAAGCTTGAACACGCTTCTCTCGAAGTCATGCCCAACTGAGTTTAGGAAGGTCCAACCGACTCTCGTCTAAATCGGAGGCCTAAAGCTCGCTTTATGCGGTGAACCCCTCTATTGGATTTTACTCCAATTCGGGAGATTTGGACGTCTGCCTCTCTCGAGGGGTGCATACAAATCCCTTTACTCTTGAATGCTAAATTCATTCTATCGGCCTCTCGGCTAGCCCAGAATGAAAGAAAAGGTGGAGAGTATATATCGATAATATACCTCCAACCCATGAAAAAATCAAGAGTAATCCAAGGCCTAGAACCTAAAAAGGAAAGGTTAATTAAAACATCTTAACTTAATCGCTCGAACCTCGGATCATCAAGATCGAGTACAAGGAGGATTAGTTAATCATGGTGAAGTGCAAGAGGGGGGATGAGTAATAAAGCATAAGAATACAGGAATAAGAAAAGAGCACTTTTATTAATGAAAAAGAGAGCTACAACTATGAAATGGAAATTACAGGTGCATCAAAGTAAAACCTATTCTAGCCCTACAACAAGCTACTTAGAAGAAATGCAAGAGCTAAAAGCAAAACACTAAGCTAGGTTAAGAAAATAATTACAACATAAGAGAGAGAGGGAGAGAGAGAGAGAGAGAAAAAAGCATAAAAGGGGCCAAGAAATAAAGGGGCAGCACCTCCCCCTCTCCCCAAAAGTTGCTGAAATGGAAGGGGGGGTATGGTATTTATAGACTTTTCCCATGGGTTAGTCAGGCCCGGCGACACGCCCGGGGAGGGCGTGTCAGGGGGCGTGACAGGTACGGAGTTGACCTCGTGAGCTGAATTTTGGCGGGAATGATGATTATTTCGGTACGATGGTGGTCACGCCCTCGGTCACGCCCGTGATAGGGGGGGTGACAGGTGTGTCAGGTCAAAATCAGTGGTCGCAGGTCCATCAGACGTCGGAATCGGGGCAGTCACGCCCCAGGTCACGCCCGTGACATGGGGCGTGACAGTACTATTGCGTGCAGTGGTGTAGAATGCATTGAAGGAGGCGGTAGACTTCGGGCAGAGGGCGACATGCCCCGTGTCACGCCCGGGGACACGCCCGGGGAGGGCGTGTCGGTGGGGCGTGATAGATCTTTTTTTTTGCGGGAACTTCATCTGGAGGCTTTCATCATCGGGTGCAGGTTACACGCCCTTGGTCACGCCCGGGGAGGGCATGACAGGGGGGCGTGTCAGGTGATTTTTTCTGGAAATTTGTTGAAACCTGCAAAAATAGAAAATAAATCTTATTTATAATATTTACATAAAAAGAAGCATAAAATAACATAAAGAAAGAGATTTAAAACGAAAATAACATATTTTTACCCTAATAAATTTAGCTAAAATATGCATCATCACTCTACTGTCAGTGTCTGGCCACGACGGATAATGCCTGAGAGGTTAGCTACCTGCTCGAAAAGTGGGAACTTAAAGTCTGTGTCGACATAACAATTGCTTGTGCATGATCATGGGTGAGTCATTGCATAACATTCATGGCATTACATTACATCGTATACACAAGATCCTTATCGTATAAGTTTGTATGGGCACTCTTATACGATGAGTTACTTTACTGTTGAGCCTAACCTCAACTTGTATGTATGTATGGACATTCATATAAGTTGAGTTACATTCTGTTATAGCTTTACACTTTTATTTTCTACTGTAGATGTTAGAACTGTTAGGGCAATGTGTTTTCTCATTTACTATGCTGCTATATATATACATTATTTACGGATCACTTCATTCCACCTGTTTGTACTATTGCTTATATACATATATTGTACCCTGTTCCTTTCTCCGCCCAGTGCCGAGGAGTCGTCGGGGGAGTGGATGTGATAGCCACTTAGTCTTTATGACTAACGGTTTCTACGTCTTCCTTTTTAGGAGGAAATCCCGCAAACGAAGAAGCAATAGGTTTTGCAGCAGGACAGCCAGGCCAGGACGATAAGGCCTGAGGGGACGGTACCGTCGCTACCGTCAGTGACTAATGTGAGTCTTTGAGAGACTCTTTTTGTAGGACTTTTGGGCAAGTTTTAACTCGTACTCTGATAATGTAGAAGCTTGTTGTAGCTTCTTTTATATGTTGTATTTTTTGGACTATTATATGCTTGTGTGGATTTGAATTCCCATTTTATATGATTGGTTGGGTTGGCAATGTTTGATATTGGTGAAGGCTGACAGAATAGGCATATTGTAGTACAGGCTAGAACGAGTGCTAGTGCTACCGCAAGGAGGCTGTTCTGGGCATAAGACTCCCCTCGAGCCGTGTTTTGTGTTCCGGGAGGGGGGGGGGTCTTACAAATGGTATCAACTTGATACGATCCTGAACTGAAGAGGTTATTCAACAATGGTGCCACCCCCATTCGATAAGTCAGTTTGGGGACAAAATGACTTCGCGGAAGCAGTGGTGTTCCCATATGTAATTCACACTAAGTATGTCCAACTTTGATCTTAAGATTAGCCTACCTGACCTTAGGCTTGTATTCTACGTGTAGATCCCAGTGCACATTAAGCTAATGGGGGGCACCCCCACCCCGTCCGTACCCACACAATTTCAACAATCAGAGCTAGGGCAAGCGCTCACAGCTATCCTGGATGCCTTCAGATCTCAACAAGCCCTCGTACAACAACAAGGTCCGGTCTCCAATTGGGTGAGCACTTTCCGAGCTCTCCCCCTCCTGCTTACCTTGGGACAGAGTCGGCAGTGCGTATGGAGGAATGTATCAAAAACATGCAAGAACTGCTGGCAGTAAATAGATGCCCAAGCAACATGGCTGTGACCCTGGTAGTGACACTCCTAGAAATGCACGCCAAGAGTTGGTTGAAGTCCCTCATGGGCTCCACCTGTAAAGGGCGAGTGTATACAGAGATTAGCTGGAACGAGTTCTCGGGAGCCTTTTTAGAGCACTTTATTTCCCCGTCTTCTCGAGATGAACTCGAAGAGAGATTCCTACAGCTAAAGCAAGGGTCCAAGTTTGTGACAGAGTATCAGCGGGAGTTTCAGCATCTGGCTAAATTTGCTGACTCCTATGAGTTGAATGACAGAGGATATGTAAAAAGGTTCTACAAAGGCTTGCGAGACCCCCTGAGGCAAGTACTTTTGTTTATAACAAACTCCAGTCTGGCGAAAATTATTGACATGGTGAAGAGGCTAGAAAAAGACCACTTGGAAAGTGGTAAAAGACCTATTGTGGGTGTGATGGAAGCTGGCCCTAGCAACAGAAGGAGAAACGACTACGGAGGAGGAAGAGGACATTAGAGAGGTGGCAGCGTTTCCATCGGAATTATAGAGTGGAGCACCCGGTTCCACAGCTGCCAGTATTGCCTCCACCACCACTACCTCAACAGTTTTAGCAACGCGGTGGGCGATCAGAGCTAGTGTGCTTCAAATGCAACCAACCGGGCCACATTTGACGCTACGGCCCGCAACTGTTTAGAAATGTGCCTCTTTCTCTCCCTCCGGCAGATCCTTGAGGGCAGGGCACTTGCGTGATTGAGGATGAGGAACACGAGGATGAAACCCCAGACCTGCTTGGAATCAGGTGTTCGCGCTAGATATGAAATAGGAGCGGAACCCTCAGGAGGTGATTGCAGGTATATTACAGTTAGTTATCACATTTTCATTGTTAATCTTAAGTTGCTCAAGACATACTAGATATCTAGCTTTGAGTATTGTTATTGGTACTTATGCACCGTGGTGGTCGGCGGGAAACCGACCTATACATTATTCGATACCGGTGCCTCACACTCATTTGTGTCTGCGGACTTCATTAAAGACCTGGAAGGAGTGCAATCCTTCACTGGTATTGCTCGAAGAGTATGCCTTCCAGACGGCTCTGAGATGACCGCAACCGCCAAGTGCGAATTGGAGATACTTATTGGGGGAAAGATCTTTGATACCCCTGCCACAGTTTTGAGAATGCCGGAGTTCGACCTTATTTTAGGCATGGCATGGCTGGATTGGCACTACACAAGAATTGACTGCGCGGAGAAGCGAATCTACTTAATACATGGGGATACCGATGTAATGTTCCAAGGTATAAAATTTACCCCACATTTATTATTATCTTCGATTCAGACCTTGAAAGCTCACATGAGAGGGGATGAAGTTTACATGATATGTTTCAAACTGAAGGAGATTAAATAGATATGAAGGATTTACGGGTGGTGCGAGATTTTCTCGAAGTATTTCCTGAGAAATTTTCAGGTTTACCCCCGCATAGAGAGGTGGATTTTCAAATTAAGCTAGTACCAGGAGCCAAGCCCGTCTCCAGGACCCCTTACCGGATGGCCCCGAAGGAACTTACAGAGTTTAGAATGTAGTTGTAAGAGTTGGTAGAATCAGGGTTTGTTCGCCCTAGCTCATCACCTTGGGGAGCCCCTGTTCTGTTTGTTAAGAAGAAGGATAGAACCTTGCGATTATGTATAGACTATCAGGAGCTCAACCGACTGACGGTACGGAACACCTATCTGCTACCTCGGATCGATGAGTTGTTCGACAAATTAATAGGAGAGCAATGGTTTTCCAAATTGGATTTGCGCTCGGGGTATTATAAGTTGAGAATACAGGAGGAGGACATTCAGAAAAAAGCCTTTAGCTTAAGGTACGGCTTGTACAAGTTCACTGTGATGCCGTTTGGGCTCACAAATGCCCTTAAACTTTCATGAGTCTGATAAACAAAGAGTTCGAGCCTTATCTAGATGTCTTCATCATTTTTTTCATCGATGACATTTTTGTCTACTCTAAGACGGAGGAAGAGCATGTCGAACATCTGACCTTGGTACTGAAGAAGCTAAAAGAACACGCCTTGTTTGCTAAGTTAAGCATGTGCGAATTTTGGCTCCAAGAGGTTGCCTTCTTGGACCATGTGATCAGTGGGGCTGGGTTAGCTGTGGATCCGGCAAAAGTGTGTGCCGTAAAGGAGTGGTCGCCCTTAAAGTTAGCTGCTGATGTGCGGAGCTTCCTTGAACTTGCCGGGTACTATCGCAAGTTTGTAAAAGGCTTCTCAAAGATCGCCCTTCCTCTTACTATGCTAAAAAATAAAGGTGTACCGTATGAGTGGACAACCCAGTGTGAAGCTGCATTTTAGGTACTGAAAGACTGACTTACATCCGCACCCATCCTAGCCCTTCTATCCAGGAAGGAAGGATTTCAAGTTTACATTGATGTGTCGTATCAAGGAATGGGAACGGTACTGATGCAACACGTGTTGGGTTTCTCTATAAGGATGGCACAACGCTTGTGCACGCAGCGGAAAGAATAAAACATCAAGACAACCCAAAAGAGATGGGATCGGGCAACGAATGTTGAATCAAGAAGTAAACAAAATTACTAGGCAAAATACCTTAGTGGCGTTGAGTCACAACTCAGCAGAGATGCTCCAAGCTTGGAGTCCTCGTCGGTGGTGAGTTCTACGTGGAATAACGTCCACATCTCAGCAGAAATCCACACGAGGTGGAGAAAGCCGAGCTTCATCGCACGAAGGGTCGGGAAGGAGATCAACCGCACCTTTGCACTTCCACGGACTGCTAGGTCCGCTCCAGGAAAAGCAATGCCAGCGACTGTCGCCGGAGAGGATGAGGTCGGCGGAGCGAAGAGGCGGCGGAAATGGAACTCTTTTGTTCGGCGGGGCTCAGGATTTGGCGGAGCGAGTGGCGGAACACTTCCGTCGGGTTCGATCCAGCTACAGTAGAAAAATCCGATCTGTCGAGAGCCTGATCCCAAAACCCTAAGTCCCCTTTTATACCAAAAGCATAAAAGTATCGCAATCTGCACACCGCACAGGACAAGGATTCTGGAAAATTCGGCGAGAATCACTTACAGGTTCGGCGAGAATCAGTCGGCGAGATCAACAGGCAAATTCGACGAGAATCATCAGCCAGATTCGGCGAGAATCAGCAGATAGTCTCGACGACACTGTCTTCGATTCTCGACGATTTCAGCAAATTGATTCTCGACGATTTTGCCTTAGTCGGCGAGACAGGCTCGACGACTCCCGTCGATTCTCGACGACTTTGCCTTAGTCGGCGAGATATACTCGACGACACCCTTTGATTCTCGACGATTTTTCCTTTGGCAACGTTTGCCCGAACTATTCTGGGTGGTGCATTGTAACCCTTACCAACATAGTCAATCTTCCAACTTCTCCACATGCTCTTATGTGCGACCCTGTAGGCTCATATCGCGTTGGCAATAAGATTACATGTTTGACCATTTCTAGATCACCATGGTAACTCCAACAGCACGGGAATGTGATTGCATATGCTTCAAGACAGCTGAAGAAGCATGAAATCAACTACCCGGTACATGATTTAAAATTGGGAGCAGTGGTGTTCGCCTTGAAGGTTTGGAGGAACTAGCTATACGGCGTCCACTGCAAGATCTTTTCAGACCACAAGAATCTAAAGTATGTACATACACAGAAGGAATTGTATTTGAGACAGCGGCGGTGGTTATAGTTTTTGTGCGATTATGAATTCACTTTGAACTACCACCCCAAAAAAGCAAACTCCGTAGCTGATGCTTCGAACAGAAAGTTACCGGAATCGAACTCGGAGCCCCGATTGATGAGAATGGAGTTAGCCCGGATGCTTGAAGAGATGGAGATCACCCTGGTATACAAAGACCAATCGGAAGGGTATACAGAGTACTTAACCGCGATGAGTATAGTCTGCGATATTCGAGACCGAATCCGTGCGGAGAAAGGAAAGGATGCTTCTCTGGCCCAGACAATCAAGTCAATTGAAGATGGGACAATTGACGAGTAATCTCTAAAAGACAGCCTCATTCATCTCTGTGGCCGGCTTTACATTCCCGGGGGCGGTAAAATTCGGGAAGATATCCTGAGAGAGGCACATTATACCCAGTATTATGTGCATCCTGGGATTGCCAAGATGTACGCCGACCTACGGAAGACCATGTGTTGGTCGGGAATGAAGAGGGACGTCCGATATTTTGTTACGCACTGCGAGGCCTGCCAAGGGGTGAAGGCAGAATGTAGGAGCCCCTGTGGATTATTGCAGTCTTTTCCTATCCCTGAGTGGAAGTTTGAGGATGTCTCCATGGACTTCATCCACGATTTGCCTCGCTCACTCTCAGGGAAAGATTAAATATGGGTAATCATTGACCCCCTCACGAAGGTAGCCAAGTTATTCCTATGAAGAAAGAAGCTCATGTTGATGTTTTGGTACACCTCTTTTTGGAGCAGTTCGTACGGTATAATGGTGTGCCAAAGACAATTCTTTCTGATCGGGAAGGTTGGTTTACCTCTAAAGAATAGAAGGCGGTGCAGGCGTATTTGGGTTTATGTCTTACCTTTAGAACAAAATTTCATCCTCAGACAGACGGGCAATCTGAGAGGACCATCAGAACATTGGAGGATCTATTGAGGCTGTGCGTATTGGATAAAGGAGAGCCGTGGGAAAGGCTTTTACCCCTGGTGGAATTTTCATATAACAACAGTCACCAGACCAGTATCGGAATGGCACCCCATGAAGCCCTTTACGGAAGAAGGTGTAGAACCCCCTTGTCATGGGTACAAGATGAAGACTCGAAGGTTTTGGGTATTGAATACATTGATGACACTAATGCACTGGTTAGGATAATATGGGACAGCAAGCTTGAGGCTCAAAGTCTGCAGGCTAAATACTATAATGCAAAGCACCGGGTGGTAGAATTTCAAGTAGGTGACAAAGTGTTCCTGAAGATCCGACCGATGCATGGAGTTTCACAGGTACGTGGTATGAGGAAGCTCAGCCCAAGGTATGTTAGGCCTTACATTATATTGGAAAAGATTTGCCCTTTGGCCTTCCGGTTGGAGTTACCACCAGAGTTGGAGAATCTTCATGACGTATTCCATGTGTTGTCTCTCCGGAAGGCGCTGTTGCAGCCCGATCAACATATTCCCACCATTGATGGAGCAATAGAGACCGATAGATCTGTACGACTAGAGTCGGTGCGGATAGTAGACAACGAGACAAGGATTTTGCACCGTAAGAGGGTTCCTTTGGTAAAAGTTTTATGGTCTAATCATGGAAAGGAGGAGTAAACCTGGGGTCCGGTGGACTTTATACAAAAGTGCTACCCGGAGTTGTTTCCTTCAGGAAAAATTTAAAAGCATGCTTTAATTTATTTTTCACTCTTTCATCTCCCCATAGCCTTAGCTTGATTTCGGGGACGAAATCTTTTATTTTGTTTATAGGATTTGTAACGTCCTAATTTGCGCTAGACCCCTCGTGCATGCTTTTGAGTCAGGAGAAACGTTTTGGGCTCAGGGAGTGCTCGTAGCTAGGCTTACACTTGTGTAAGGGAAGAGAAGTCAGTCCATAAAAGGACACGGGTAGTGACATGGGCGTGTCCATACCCGTGTGGTGCTCTGGTACATGGGTGGAAATTCGAAGAGTTTCAAGAGAAGGACACGAGCGTGTCCCTACCCGTATGTATGTGGACACGGGTAGCGGCAAAGGCATGCCCCCTACCCATATGAGTGTAACTACCATCGTCGATCGAATTTCCCGAGCAGGACACGGGTAGAGACACGGGCGTGTCCCTACCCGTGTGCATATCTCCAGGAAGCCATCTGTGTCTCCCTAGAAGGACACGGGTAGAATACGGGCATGAACACGATCATGTCATGTGATACGGGTAGTTGACATGGGCGTGTATCTACCCGTGTTGGTGTCCAAATGATAGTCTAACCGTCGACGACGCTTCACCCGAGCAGGACATGGGTAGGGACACGGGCGTGTCCCTACCCGTGTTGGTTCTATATATATAGGATTTATGAAACTTGGTCGTTTTTCATTCTCTTCCCAAGCCTTTTCAGTGGAGAGACTAGTGCTGGAGCAACTTTCTTCCTGTGGAGAACCGACGTCGCCGAGGAGAAGAAGATGTCGCCGCGAAGGGTGACGAGATCCATGGCCAGAAATGGTGGAAATGCCGGAAACGAGGTGAGCTTCCTCCCCTCTCCCTTGGTGCTAGATCTCTAGTTATTCCTAGGCGATATATCGACTCAAAAGAGTCTTGATGTGTGAGATGATGATTTCTAGGAAGAGGCCATGCTAGAACTTGTGTTCTAGGGTTTAGTCATCTTCAACCTCTCCTTCCTTAAATGTTATGATGGGGGATGGTCTCATGAAGAGAAATGGACTTATGAGGGTGAATAAGGGTGGAGGAATTTCTGGTTGTGACTTGGGAAGATCGGTTAGAGGAGGAAGAAGGACCGATGCTGTTCGTTCCGCCTTAAGATGTGCGCAAAAATCTGCTTTCTACACGCTGCGATCTTCGTAGCCATTTTCAGATATGAAACGGCCAGATCTGGGCTTTCAACGAGTGGTTACACGTTTTCAGGCGAGGTATATAGCCACGGAAAGCCTGATCGAAATTTATGGCTGATAATGTAAACGTGCAGAAACTGTAATTTGAATGTAACAGTCTTAGAAGCAGATTTAAAGTATGATACGACCAAATCTGGGCTTCCGACTAAACACAAAAGTCGTAGACCTCGGAAATACCTTTCCAACGAGGGGTTAAACGTTTTCACCGGATTCTTGTAGCATCAGGAATCCCCAGTTGAAGTTTTGTACTATATACAATTCATGCATGCTTGTTCTTTAGTTTATGTAAACCCTACTTGAATTAGCAGAGAGATTGTTGGTAGTTAGCTTGAAGGATTATTGTGAGATTTTGGTTGATCATTTATAATCAAATGATGTAGTAAAACCTACTTGAACGAAATGGTTGGTTGATAGATCCTTAGGTGAACTAGTGGATAGACGAGTTTGATTATATAAACAAACTAGTTATGTGAATCGGTAAAGATGAGCTTGACACTAGCAGTGCATGAATATGTGGAAGGGTTTAAAGTGCATGAGTGTTTGCCGCACTTGATCGATTGTGTTGATAAGGGACTCGATGAGGAGCCCTTGTGATCTATTGAGCTCGAAATATGTGATTGCATACGGTATGAGTCGACACGTGGTGTCGTAATCCTTGGTTAAGGATAGTGTGGAATGTCTACGGGCTCGCCAGTCGTCACACCAACGGGAGTTGATTGTTAGATCTTGGGCAGTTGAGCTTG
Organism: Platanthera zijinensis; assembly: GCA_039513925.1. Classification (NCBI taxonomy): domain Eukaryota; kingdom Viridiplantae; phylum Streptophyta; class Magnoliopsida; order Asparagales; family Orchidaceae; genus Platanthera; species Platanthera zijinensis. The sequence continues at coordinate 128,317,540 of CM077088.1, read as the reverse complement.
GTCCTCGGTGCTTATTCCCTCGGCTCCTTCCATTCCAGGTGAACGGTTGGGCTTGGTCCTCGTGCTTTTTCTGAGGCTCCTTCCGGGTCACATCTTAGGTCAGTTTGGGGCTTGGTTCTCGGTGCACATCTACCCGAGACTCCCGCTGAGCCGTAGTACGCGTGTGAGCTCCGTTGTTGTGTTCTTAGCATTGAGGCGTACGGAGGCCTAGGCCAAGTAGTGTGGAGACCAGCTTAGTAGTGGAGATGCCCTCTCTACTGTCACCCTCTGGCCACGACAAATGATGCCTGAGAGGTTAGCTACCTTCTTGAAAAGTGGGAACAAAGAGTCTTTATCGACACAGCAATTGCTTGTGCGTGATCATGGGTGAGTCAATGCATAACATTCATGGAATTGCATTACATCGCATACACAAGATCCTCATCGTATAAGTTTGTATGGGCACTCTTATACGATGAGTTACTTTACTGTTGAGCCGAACCTCAACTTATATGTCTGTATGGGCATTCATATAAGTTGAGTTTCTTTCTGTTGTAGCTTTACACTTTTATTTTCTGCTGTAGATGTTAGAACTGTTAGGGCAATGTGTTTTCTCATTTACTATGCTGCTATATATGTACATTGTTTATGGATCACTTTATTCCACCTGTTTGTACTATTGCTTATATATATATTGTACCCTGTTCCTTTCTCCACCTGGTGCTGAGGAGTCGTCGGGGGAGTGGATGTGATAGCCACTTAGTCTTTATGACTAACGGTTGCTACGTCTTCCTTTTTAGGAGAAAACCCAGCAGACGGAGCAGCCGCAGGTTTTGCAGTAAGACAGCTAGGCCAGTACAATAGGGCCTGAGGGGACGGTACCGTCGCTACCGTTAGTGATGGATGTGAGTCTTTGAGAGACTCTTGTTGTAGCCCTTTTGGGCAAGTTTTAACTCATACTCTGATAATGTAGAAGCTTGTTGTAGCTTCTTTTATATGTTGTATTTTTTTGAAAATTATATGCTTGTGTGGATTTGACTTCTCATTTTATATGTTTGGTTGGGTTGGCAATGTTTGATATTGGTGAAGGCCGGCAAAATAGGCATCTTGTAGTACAGGCTAGCCCGAGTTCTAGTGCTACCGCAAGGAGGTTGTTATGGGCATAAGACTCCCTCGAGCCGTGTTTTGTGTTCCAGGAGGGGGGGGGGGGTCTTACAACCATTACGCAGTAACTTACCCTGGATGTCGGGGTTTAACCCCTTACGAAACCTAGAGAGGGCGATCTCTGACATCTTTTTCACACCACACCTAACAATCATATCCTTAAGAAGACTCATATACTTAGAGACCGACTTATTCCCTTGTTTAAGGGTAGACAGATCATCTTACATCTGCGTTCGATGGTACGTAGGGATGTACTGTTCTGTCAGCATGTCCTTCATGTCTGCCCAACCAATAAGTAATTTACCGTTCTCGGTTCTCAGACGTCGTTCCTCATTTAAACAGAATATCTTAGCTCTACCTAACAACTTCATTCTTGCCACTGGCACCTTATCTGCGTCAGTCGATTTGTACCACTCAAAGTAGCACTCTATTTCTTTAACCCAGTATAGGAAAACTTGGGGATACCCTAAACCATCATAAGTAGGTGCCTCAATTCTAGTGGGAGGATAGGCGTTGGGACGGTTGGTATTCCTATGGTATGAAGGCAAAGATGGGGTGTGTTTAGCCATGTCTTTATCATACCAATAGTCTAAAAGGGAACGTGAATGTCATAAGCCATATCAGTGAGAATCGGAGAGAAAACTCGATCTGATTCTTGTGCACAAGCAATGAAAAATTAACTTGACCCACTAAATTCTAGGAAAGACGGAATTGTTCACGCTTAGTAACTAGGGTACTAAAATATTATTTTTGATTTTCTGGATGAAAATAACATGGAGATTACTAAAATTTTTTTTGATTTTTTTGCAGAAAAATAAAAAATTTAGGCCGCTATTTGTAGACCAAAAATTATAAATTATAATGACTTATTAAAAATAATGACTTAATAAAAAATAAAATATTTTTTGATTTCTTACTAATAAAATTATGAAGAATTTCCAGAATTTTATTTTTTTGAATTTTGAGAGAAACTGAGAATTTTAGGTTGCTATTGGCAGACCAAAACAAAAAATTTGGTTTTATTATTTTGACATAGAAATATGCAAGTGCGTGAAAGTGAAATAATAAAATATGGAGGGTGCCTATTAGAAAATTGATGTGAACCTCCCTCTGATATTAAATAGATGCAGGCCTATGGTTTCGACGTGTTAAACTACGCTTTCTTATGTACGGTAACAAAAAATAAATACGTCGTGTGCGGTTTCTCCAATTATCACTATCAATTACGCAAGCAATTAATGACAAAATTTTCAACATCAAACAATGCAAAAGGATGCTACCCCTTTTATAGATTGAACAAGGGCTAAAGGCCAATGTTCGCTCAAGCGAATGAGACCTACCCGATCCGGACAATTAGCAATCCAAATTAAAATTATACACAACATTCACCATTCCAATAGAAGAAAATTAGAACTAAATTATTGAATTAAAATTAAGTCCAAATCAATCCCAAAATTAATTAATATGGGAGTATACCAAATCACTTGAACGCAAGGGGAAATCAAGGGTGACGAACCCGATTACTTATAGTGTTCACGAGATCTACCCGCTCCAATTATACGAGAATATTCGGAAGAAAAACATGCTTAAAATTTAGATTTTAATTGGCACGATTTCAATATAAATTAGGACAATTAACTAGCCTTCTAATTCCATCAAATACTCACAAATAATATAGAAGAAATCACACAAAAGATGCGTAGGAATCGTTACAAAAACGCAAGAAGTCCGTCCACAAGATGAGTGGAGGAATCACACACGATGATGGTTGATTTTCTTTTTCCACGCAAACCGACAAATCTGCTCCGGACGATGAAGACGATCCGTTCTTCCTTTTGCAAAACCCTAGGAAAGGGAGAAATCCTTGAATGATAATATATAAGGAAAGATGATAGAGAAAAGGTGGTATACTATTTCTATCAAGGGGTTGCTTGGTTTTTTTTGGGAGGGTGAAAGTTGGCTTGGTTTTTAGAGGGGGAGAGGGAGGTGGCCGAGAGAGGTAAAAGGTGGTAGAGGAGGTGGCGGCTTGGACTTGGCTGAGATTGGAGGGTGGTGGTGGTCAGCGGTTTTGGAGGGAGTTGGGGCTCGAGTTGGAGAATTGGGAGGGGTGGCCGAGGTTAGCAAAGGAGGAGGAGGAGAAGGAGGAGGAGAGGAGGCCGGGAAATAGATAGAGGAGGGAAAGGTGGCCGAATAGAGAGAGGGAGTTGTGGGAGAGGTGGCCGACGGCCAAAGAGATTGGAGGATGAGGGTAGCCGAAATTTATAGAGGAGGAGGAGAGGAGAGGAGGAGGGGAAATCTCAAGAAATATTAGGGTTTTCAATTCTAATTAAGTCTCTACCAATTTCTTCATAAGCATGGCTATATATAGCCTACACCACTCAATCTCCACCCTTGAAAATTAAACTACTCTTGATGGTTATATGCACCCATCTTACATATGAAATGAAATAATTAAAAACAACACATGATGATTATAAGTACCCATCATAATACATGAAATAAAAGTACAAGAAATAAACTCTTAAAATAAATTTGCTAAAATTTAAATGATAAAATATATAATTATAATTATGTATTTTATTTATTGACGGCGGCGGACGTCGAACAAAACATGTAGTGGCGGCAGCGTTGGCGAAGAAACATTGTGGTAGACTCCCATCTTCGAGCTTGCGACAATGACCGTCCCAATCCACGAACTCTCTTTGACGGGGATCTACGACTACATCAGCATCGTCGCCATCATTTTTGCTGGGCACTCCAGGCTCTCAACATCAAATACCACTCACATGTCCCCAGGAATTGAGCCTACAATGATCAACCTGGCTCTCATAGCTAATAACTAGGATCTCTAGGCTCACATCATCTCATGCTACGCACCTTGTCTCACGGACACAGGCTTCGCAGTAATATTTATGCTGGCTCATATGGCCACATTAGCTAGGCTAACAAGGCTCTTAGCTTCAAACAATGGCCCTATGTCTCCAAGAAACCAGCCTCATATCTCACTGGAAGCTATCGTTGGTGGTAGTACTACAGCCGCACGGTAGGGATAGAAGTTGCTTCTTCCCCATTTTTGGGTATATTCCTAGAGATCACCTCCAATACTATCACTGCAGTATCTTACACACCCCTAGACACCAGATTTTACACGTTTAACCGCACATTTTATCCACGAAGTCTTCTCCGACACGCAAATCAATTTATCACCAATTCAGACCAACCTGTTTAGATGGACTTCACACAACATGCCTATTTTATACTTCGATTCCAGATCTAAAGGCAAGTTTTATCGGAGATCACAACGAACTACCCACTGGAAACAACCCTTTTCTTCACATTTTGGTGAGGGGTTCCAAAGCACGTATGCAAATTGAGGACTTCACTTGTCCAAGGAGAAATTCATTACCCTTATCGATCGCTTAGGAGCCATGGCCTTTTTAATGCCCCTGATTTTTCAAAGTTTATTTAAAATCCCTTTAGTGACGTATTTTGACGCCAGGGTATTACATTGACGCGTAGTTGGTGGGTACTGCTCTCAGAGCATGGATTTTGCTCGTTGGTATCCAAGGATTTGGTTTGGGAGTATTAGCTTGGCTAATTTATCGTATGATTTGGTATTCCCTTGCGAGCTGGGGATTGTTTTGGAATACGATAGAGCATTTTTGGGATATTTTATGTTTGGACTTTGGGGAGTGTTTACCCGAGTTTGGTTTGATGGATTTTGATTTTGACTTTGCCGTTGGATTCATAGCGTCGATATTTAGCTATGGTGCGATTTTCGTTAAAATCCGAGTTAGTGCAAGTTTTTGTCATTTGGACGTTTTAATTATAATAATAATATATTATATTTTTTATTCCATATAAATAGCCTTGCGATAAGATGGAAACCCTATTCATTATCTTCTTCCCCAAATCATCGGCTGTTTTTACGAAAGGACAAGAGTGACGGACCTTGCGAAGCTTTCATCCGTTGATTGTATGAGTTCTGGTGCAAGAAATCATAGTCGGAGAGTAGATCCGGTTAGCCCTCACCGAGATCTAAGTTTGTATTATGAGTTTTTCTCGTTTCATGGATTTTTCGACGTTAGGTAGACGGTTTTGACCTCCTCTCCTCTCAAAAAATTTCAGGTTTTGCAGCTTAGGTGTTCTTGCGGCAAGATCCTTGAGGAGGAGCGTTGTGTGGCAGAATTTAGGCCGGATCAAGGCAAGTGGTGACTTTTTCTCCTTGCCATGTTTTCCTTTCATAGTGTATTTCCTAGTTCTATCCTTTCCTCCTTAGTATTTAGGAGTAACGTCAGGTTCGGCCCTTGTCGATCTGCTAGATAATATAGTTTTCTGTCCAGGTTTAGCCTGCTGATTCTGTAGCTGAAAGCCGGGTGAATCCATTGATTATGGGATTAATCTAGCAAGGTATTTCGGTCATACTTGACTCTTAGACTAGGATAATCTGTCGAGTATAGAAATATTGACTTATGCCAAATTTTTGTTGTATAGCAGTTAACTAAAGTTTATGTTTGTCGAATACTGGTAGGTAGAATTTGTCAGATATAGGTGGAGATTGTTCTATGTAAAATTCGATGAGTTTTCAAAGGAGCAGAGTCAAATTCGTCGAGTATCTGATCTAATTTCATCAGGTAATGCTTGGCGTTGAGTTAAGTCCAATTCATCGAGTATTAGGCGTTGAGTCGACGAATATCAGGTATGGCGTTGAGTGCGTCGGGTGATAATTTGGCACTAAGTCAAAAGCATTGAGTACTCTGAATGCACTCAACGTGGCATTGAGTGAAATAGCGTTGACTGTAGTCTGGGCGTTGAGTAGTTATGAGACTAAGTCAAAAGTGTTGAGTGCGCTAAATGTACTCAATGAGGCGTTGAGTGAATCTTTGGCGTTGAGTGGTCTGTGAGGCTAAGGAAAAAGCATTGAGTGCACTGAATACACTCAACGTGGAGTTGAGTGAAGTTTACTTGGCAGTGAGTGGTCTGTGAGGCTAAGGCAAAAGCATTGAGTGTACTCAACGCGGTGTTGAGTGAGGCCTTGGCGTTTAGTGAAACAATATTGAGTGAAACTTTGGTGTTGAGTAGCTTCGAGACTAAGTCAAAAGCATTGAGAGGACTCAACACGGCGTTGAGTAATTTCACTGAGTAATCTGGTTGGCGTTGAGTGCATTGAATGCACTCAACGCGGCGTCAAGTGTACTCGAGACTTTCCCGTGGACTTACAATTTTTTTTTCGGATTAAGTTGAATTCATCAAGTATGACTTAGAATGGCTATCACTTGGGAGTTTTCTTCCCTTATATCAAGGAGAGTTTCTGTATCCTTGTTTAGGTTATAGGTGTTTATGGATGTTATGTATGGCCCTTGGTTGGTAGTGGATAAAGGACCCCCAACCTAGTGCCAAATTGTGAATCATTACACAGCTAGGCTTATTTTTCGTCTGTATGTTGAGTTGGACAATGTTGCCACCGCCACAACACATTATTTATATAAATTTGGATTGTTGGGTTGAGTTGGACAATGTTGCCACCACCCTAGTGTCTTGTTGAGACTATTGGACTTTCAGGTTTTGTTGGACAATGTTGCCACCACCACAATACCTTCTTAAAATATGTTAGGTCTGTAAGTTTGGGTTGGACAATGTGGCCACCGACTCAGGACCATTTCTTACCAAGTGTTAATGATTCATATGAGTGGAGTTATTAAGTCTCTTTCCCCATATTGTGAAGATATATGTTATTATGCTTACTTTTGCTAATATTCTCGAAGTATGGCTTCGTTTTGCACTTAATGCAAATTTCTTACTTTTGAAATTAATAAATAAATCTTTTACCATTGTCATATGATTTATTGCTGATATTTGACAGCTTCCTTATGTTTGGGTTGGTAACCCTTTATTCCTTTTTGGTTTATTGCTAACCTTTTGATCTTTGATCTCCACTTGTATTTTAATTCTTGCTGAAGTGTTCTTTCATTGAATGCCCAGGTTTGGAGAAGTAGCTGGTTGAGCGACTTGGGTTGGTTTTTGGCTGGTACTCTACAGCTGTCGTTTCCTCACCGACTGTGAGGTAGTTATTGTTTGTTTTCTTTTTGTTCTGACATACATATCTTTTAGTGGGTTTGTGTCAGGTTGTTGACACCCACTAGATTTTTTTTGTTTAATGTTAAGTACTTTATAGCTGCTAAGCATTTTCTTATGATTGTTTGGATTTACTTGCTCTCTACGAAGGTTTTATGCTAGGTTGCATGTTAGATATTTTAAAGTATAAAAGTATTACCTCATGCATGACATCTTTTGAAGCTAAAGTCACTATATCTTATTGAACGTATAAACTAATTTTTATACTTATACTAAATCTAGAGTCATGCATAACACGAGTTTTCCTATAGGGACGTTTATGCTCATGTAGGATGTTAACCATTCTAAACAAACTATTTTCATAGCATATACTTATATTTTCAGTCGGGGACTAGTTAATCCACTGAGCCGAGGGATACAACCATCAAAACTTAACTTGAAACATGTTTTTCTCACATCATAACTTGGTATTTTCATAAACTGTGTTAGGATTGGAGTTTGCCTGAATGTCTGCAGTTATCCCCTACACGGCGTGGCATCACAGGGCATGTTTTCTCTTACTCTGATATACATTTAAATTTGGATAAAATGTGGGTTGTGACAGTTGGTATCAGAGGGATGGGTTGTTTGGCAATTGGTCGAACAACCATCTTAAGTTAGTTTTAGTTTTCTTATTCCATTGCTTACACCCACCGATGTGTCATTAGTATGTCTTGGCTGGAGTGTGAACACTACACTTATAAGCATGGCAAGAAGTATATGAGGCATATTATGTAGTATGGGATGCATAATATGTGTTTGTATATGGATCCCCATAGGAATAAACACGTCACTATTTGGTAGTATGTGATGCATAACAATCATCACATGAATGCACATTAGATTTTACTTATCATTGTATTTGATATTATGTAGTATGAGATGCATAATATTTATGGTGTACGCCACTCATAACATGCACTAAGGCCTTTAGTAGATTGTATAACACAACATGTATGACATAGCATTGCATTAGCACACGTGCCAAGCTAAAGATTTACATGGTGACATATGTACACACAGAGTGAGGCAGTGATCGAAGGACTATGACAGAGCAATGAGGGTCTGTTCAGGCAAATTTTGGAGATGGAATCGCAAAACTTGGCTTTGTTGTCTGTTGTTTTCGGGCAGCCGATTAGAGTGCAAGACCCTGCTGTGGATCAAGCTATTCCTGTTCCCCCTGCTCCTCTGGTGCCTCTAATTTTGTTGCCACTAGAGATGAACTTTATCTCGCATTTCCAGCGATTAGGACCTCCTATACACGATGGTAGAGCAGATTTCATGCCCTTGGATGATTGGATTATAACGATCGAGGATATGTTCTCATACTCAGGGATTTCTACTGACCAAAGAGTTATGGACACTGCTTACCATCTGAAGGGTCTGGAAAAAAGATGGTGGTTAAGAGAAAAGGAGAAACTGAAGGACGGATGTTCGTGGGAAGCCTTCAAGGAGTTATTGCTGAGGAAGTTTCTGCCGTCGGTCGAGCAAGACCGCTTGATGAATAATTTTCTACATTTGAAGCAAAGAAAACTCACAGTGAGTGAGTATGAAGTGGAGTTTAGTAAATTGAGCCGTTTTGCCCCGGATCTGGTATCCTCGAAATCTAGTAGAGTTAAGGGCTTTCATGGTAGTCCGAGGATGACATCTGGCAGCTGGTCTGTGCTTATGGATTTGGAAGTTATGCTGAAGTTGTAGAAGCCTTTTTAAAGGTCGAAGCAATCTGATATGCGATGAATCGATGCCAGCAAATGAATAAAGATAAGAGGAAGTCTGATGAGGGTAAGAACTCTAAGGAATTTAGTCCTGCGTCAAGGAATAGAATCAAGGAGGTGTGTAGTTTTTGTGGCCGGTCGGGCCACGCGTTTGATAAATGTTTCAAGAGATTTGTAGCTCAGAAGCAGTAGCAGGTGCATGCCATTCAGAGCGCTCCCAAAGGAGAACTTATTTGTGCTTTGTGCAAACAAAGGGGGCACGATGCTGCCCATTATTGGTATAAGGATAAGGTCTACTTCCAGTGTGGATAGAAAGGACATGTTAAGTCAAAGTGCCCATAATCTCAGCCCACGCTACAGCCAATTCCCTTCAGGCATTGCCACCACCGCAACATTTGGACAAAGGGAAGGGCAAGTTAAATATAGTGGCCATGGAGGAAGTGAAAACGTCCACCCAGGTGATCTTAAGTTAGATCTTAACCTCATTTGTTTTTAGCTCATAGTTGTAGTTTTGATGTTGCTCGGTTTGTTATGTATGCGCTTTTATAGGGAAGTTTAAGGTAAAGAACCGCTGTGCGTGCGTTATTTTCAATTCTGGTGCTACCCACTCATTTGTTGCTATAGCCTTTATAGAGTACCATTGTTTGACTCTCAATCAAATTGGCGATTCAATTCACATTAAGTTTCGCTCTAGTGATTCGGTGGTTTCGGACCAGGGTATCCTGGGTTGTCCGATTCTTTTAGACGATTTCTTAACTGTTATTGATTTGAAGATGATAGACCTGGAGGACTTCGATGTGATCTTGGGCATGGGCTAGTTATCCAGATATGATGCGGTTATCAAATGCAAGGATAAGCGATTGGACTTCAAGATGGACAACGGTCACCCCATGAGTGTTTATAGTTTTCTGTGCCAGGATTCCCCGATTATTTCTGTTGTATGTGCTCGGAAGCTTTTAGATTCCGGTTGTTTTGGTTACTTGGTTTTAGTTTTGGAAACCGTTTGTAGTTTACCGCATGTAGAGGAGATTTCTTTGGTGCGTGAGTTTCCTGATGTTTTTCTAGATAGTCTTCCTAGTCTTCCACCTGAGAGGGATGTAGAGTTCGTTATAGATCTTGAGCCGGGTACTCGTCCTATTGCTAAGCCACCGTACAATATGGCCCCTCGAGAGTTCGAAGAGTCGTGTACCCAGTTGGATGAGCTTTTGCAGTATGGATTTATTAGGCCGAGTTCTTCACCTTGGGGTGCTCCAGTGTTGTTTATAAAGAAGAATGATGGATCCACGAGGCTGTACATTGATTATAGGGAACTGAACAAGGTAACAATCAAGAATAGGTATCCTTTGTTGCGAATTGATGACTTATTTGACCAGTTGTGTGGTAGTACATTGTTTTCAAAGTTTGACCTTCGTTCAGGATACCATCAGTTGAGGATTCATGAGACGGATATTCCACGGACCGCTTTCCGTTCTCGGTATGGACATTTTGAGTTCTTGGGGATGTCCGTTGGTTTGACTAATGCACCCTCTGCCTTCATGAACATGATGAACAGAGTGTTCAAAGATTTTTTGGACCATTTTGTGGTCGTGTTTATAGATGATGTTTTGGTTTATTCCCGGAGTGCTGAGAAGCATGCCCAGCACTTGCGGTTAGTTCTGTCAGCTTTGAGGGAGCATAAGTTGTTTTGCCAAGTTAAGCAAGTGTGAGTTTTGTCTTCCTCAAGTTTCCTTCTTAAGTCATGTGTTTAATAAGGGCGAAATTTCTGTTGACCCAGAGAAAATTTTTGCCATGATGGATTGGAACAGACCTACCATACCCAAAGAGATAACGAGTTTCCTAGGGTTGGCAGGGTATTTTAGGAGGTTTGTGGAAGGATTTTCGACAATATCTGTGCCGCTGACTAAGCTTATGCAGAAGAACGCAACGTTCATTTGGAGCGATAAGTGCAAAGATGCTTTTCAGGAGTTGACAAAGAGATTATATATTGCTCCAGTTTTGACCTTGCCTACCGAAGGATTGGAATATACAGTTTACGTGGATGCATCGCATGTTGGACTTGGTTGCGTATTAATGCAAGAAGGAAAAGTGATTGTGTATGGGTCGAGGTAGTTAAATATTCATGAAAGAAACTACCCTACTCATGATTTAGAGTTTGCCGCATTCATTTATGCCTTGAAGTTATGAAGACATCTATTGTATGGTGCATTGTGCAAAATTTACACGGATCATAAGAGTTTGAAGTACACCTTAACTCAGAAGGAGTTGAATTTGCGCCAGTGGAGATTGTTAGAATATGACGTGGATTATGATGTTGAGATCCAATACTATCCGGGCAAAGCTAATGTGGTAGTCGACACACTGAGTAGGAATACCGCGCAAATCTTTGGACTTTTAGTGGAATACTTGGTAGAAGAGTTTCTGTTAATGGGTATCTCGGTTAGGAGTAACGACTCATCGAGAAGTTTAGATTTAGTAAAGCCTTCATGGACTACACATATAAGGCTACATCAAAAGGATGATCCTGATTTGCAGCACCTCGGTAATAGAATTGAGAAAGGGGAGTTATCAGACTTTTCAATCAATGATGCGGGTACCTTGAAGTACCGCGGTAGATACTGCATCCCCGCTATTGAGGATATTCGAGTTAAGTTGTGCAATGAGGCGCATGGTTCTAGTGTTGCCTACCACCCTGGCTCTACTAAGTTGTATAGAGATTTGAAACAGATTGTTTGGTGGTATGGTATGAAAGGTGATATATCAAATTTTGTGTCAGAATGCTTCACTACAAGCGGGTTAAGGCTGATCATAGGAGGCCTGGTAGCAAGTTGATGCCTTTAGAGATTCCAAGTTATAAGTAGGACAGTATTTCAATGGACTTCATTACTGGGTTGCCGAGATCTCCCGAGGGCATGATTCAATATGGGTTATTGTCGATAGACTTACAAAGTATTCTCACTTCGTGCCTTTCAAGATTGATTACTCCATGAAGAAGATAGCAGAGTTATACTTGGATGAGGTTATCAGGTTACATGGAGTACCTATTAGTATTGTGTCGGTTCTAGACTCCAGTTTTACGTCTCATTTTTGGAAAAGCTTACAGGAAGGATTGGGTACCGATCTGAGGTATTCCACTGCTTATCATCCGCAGACAAATGGTCAAATAGAAAGAGTTAATCAGATTTTGGAAGACATGATAAGATGTTACATATTGGACCACGGAGGAGCGTGGGACAAGCGTTTGAGGCTGATGGAATTTTCTTATAATAACAGTAATCAAGAGAGCTTGCATATGGCCCTGTTTAAGGCCTTGTATGGGAGACGATGCAGAACACCCTTGTTTTGGGCTGAGGTTTGAGAAAGTCCGTCGCTGGGTCCGGAAGCCTTGGAAGAAATGGATATTTCCGTGAAGCATATTCGAGAGAAGCTTTGTATTGCTCAGGATTGTTATGAGAAGAACGCTGATCTGCGAAGGACTGATTTGAAATTTTCTTTGGGGTACATTATGTTTCTTAAAGATTCCCCGATGTTTGGTGTCAAAATGTTTGGTAAGAACCATAAGGTTGATCCTAGGTATGTGGGACACTTCAAGATTGTTGAACGTATTGGAATGTCTGCTTATAGGCTTGATTTTCCTGCAAGTTTTCCTGGTGTGCACGATGTGTTTCACGTAAGCCAATTACGAAAATGTTTGCATAGCGATCAGCAGGTTCTTGATTCTGTGCCCCAGTTGGAGCCTAACATTTCTAATATTGAGATGCCTATTCTCATTCTGGATACTCAAGATCGAGTGTTGCGAAGGAAGACCATACCAATGGTTAAAGTTTTGTGGCGGAACCAAGACGTGGAAGGCATGACTTAGGAGTTGAAGTAAGCTATGAGGGAGGTTCATCCTCATCTATTCTCCAAGTTTCTTTCGATATGAATTTCCATTCTATAATATTTGATTATTTTACTTCCGTAGTGTAATCTTTTGTGCGTAAAGTATCGGGAAGAAACTTTCTTTTAGGGGGGTGGCTGTAATGCCCCTGATTTTTCAAGGTTTATTTAAAATCCCTTTAGTGACGTATTTTGACGTCAGGGCATTACGTTAGCGCGTAGTTGGTTGGTACCACTATCGGAGCATGGCTTTTGCTCCTTTGTATCCGAGGTTTTGGTTTGGGAGTATTAGCTTGGCTAATTTCTTCTATGATTTGGTATTCCCTTGCGAGCCGGGGTTCGTTTTGGAACACGATAGAGTGTTTTTGAGATATTTTATGTTTGGATTTTGGGGAGTGTTTACCCAAGTTTGATTTATCGGATTTTGATTTATACTTAGTTGTTGAATTCGTAGCATCGTTATTTAGCTACAGTGCGATTTTCGTAGAAATCCGAGTTAGTGCGAGTTTGGGTCATTTGGACGTTTTAATTATAATAATAATATATTATATTGTTTATTCCATATAAATAGCCTTGAGATAAGATGGAAACCCTATTCATTATCTTCTTCCCCAAACTGTCAAACTGTTTTTATGGAAGGAAGAGAGCGACGGACCTTGCGAAGCTTTCAACCATTGATTGTAGGAGTTTCGGTGCACGAAATCGTCGTCGGAGAGTAGATCCGGTTAGCCATCACCGAGATCTACATTTGTACGGTGAATTTTTCTCATTTCATGGATTTTTTGACATTAGGGTACGCAGTTTTGACCTCCTCTCCTCTCGAAAAGTTTAAGGTTTTGCTTCTTATGTGTTCTTGCGACCAGATCCTCGAGGAGGAGCGTTGTGTGGCCGAATTTCAGCCAGATCAAGGCAAGTGGTGACTTTTTCTCCTTGCTAAGTTTTCCTTTCATATTGTATTTCCTTCTTCTATCCTTTCCTCCTTAGTATTTAGGAGTAACGTCTGGTTCGGACCTTGCCGATCTGCTAGAAAATATAGTTTTCCGGCCAAGTTTAGCCTAGTTGATTCTGTAGGCGAAAGCAGGGTGAATCCATGTATTATGGGATTAATCTAGAAAGGTTTTTTCGTGATACTTGACTCTTAAACTAGGATAATCTATCGAGTATAGAACTGTTGACTTAAGCAAAATTTTCATTATATAACAGTTAACTAAAGTTTAAATTCGTCGAATATGGGCAAGTAGAATTTGTCAGTTATAGGTTGAGATCGGTATAAGTAAAATTCGACGAGTTTCAGTAGGAGTAGAGTCAAATTTATCGAGTATTTGATGTAATTTCATCGGGTAATGCTTGATATTGAGTTAAGTACAATTCGTCGAGTATTAGGCATTGAGTCGACGAATATCAGACATGACGTTGAGTGCATCAGGTGATAATTTGGCGCTAAGTCAAAAGCGTTGAGTACGCTGAATGCACTCAATGAGGCATTGAGTGAAATAGCATTGACTGTAGTCTTGGCATTGAGTAGTTTTGAGACTAAGTCAAAAGCGTTGAGTGTGTTGAATGCACTCAACACGGCATTGAGTGAAGCTTTGGCATTGAGTAGTCTGTGAGGCTATGACAAAAGCGTTGAGTGCGGTGAATGCACTCAACGCGGCGTTGAGTGAAGTTTACTTGGCATTGAGTGAAGCTTTGGCGTTGATTGGTCTGTGAGGCTAAGGCAAAAGCATTGAGTGTACTCAATGTGGCGTTGAGTGAAGCCTTGGCGTTGAGTGAAACCTTGGTGTTGAGTAGCTTCGAGACTAAGTCGTGAGTGGACTCAACACGGCGTTGAGTGAAGATAATTTCACTGAGTAATCTTGTTGGCATTGAGTGCATTGAATGCACTCAACGCGGCGTTGAGTGTACTCGATGCTTTTCTCGTGGGCTTCGAATTTTTTTCTGGATTAAGTTGAATTCGTTAAGTATGACTTAGAATGACTATCACTTGAGAATTTTCTTCCTTTATTTCAAGGAGAGTTTTTATATCATGGTTGAGGTTATAGGTGTTTATGGATGTTATGTGTGGCCCTTGGTTGGTAGTGGATAAAGGACCCCCAAACTAGTGCCAAATTGTGAATCATTATATTGTTGGGCTTATTTTTGGTCAATGTGTTGAGTTGGATAATGTTATCACCACCAAAACACCTTGTTTATATATATATTTGGATTGTTGGGTTGAGGTTGACAATGTTGCCACCACCCTAGTGTCTTGTTGAGACAATTGAACTGTCAGGTTGAGTTGGACAATGTTGCCACCACCACAGTACCTTCTTGAAATATGTTAGGTCTGTAAGTTCGGGTTGGACAATGTGTCCACCGACTCAGGACCATTTCTTACCAAGTGTTAATGATTCATATGAGTAGAGTTATTAAGTCTCTTTCCCCATATTGTGCAGATATATGTTATTATGCTTACTTTTGCAGATATTCTCGAAGCATGGCTTCGTTTCGCACTTGGTGCCACTTTCTTACTTTTGAACTCAATAAGTAAATCTTTTACCATTATCATATGATTAATTGCTGAGATTTGACAGCTTCCTTATGTTTGGGTTGGTAACCCTTTATTCCTTTTTGGTTTATTGCTATTCTTTTGTTCTTTTTTCTCCACTTGTTTTTTCATTCTTGCTGAGGTGTTCTTTCTTTGAATGCCTCAGGTTTGGAGAAGTAGCCGGTTGAGCGGCTAGGGTTGGTTTTTGGATGGTACTTTGCAGTTGTCGTTTCCTCACCGACTGTGAGGTTGTTGTTGTTTGTTTTCTTTTAGTTCAGACATACATACCTTTTAGTGGGTTCGTGTTAGGTTGTTGACGCCCACTGGATTTTTTTGTTTAATGTAAAGTACTCGCTAAATGCTAAGCCTTTTACTATGAAGGTTTGGATTTACTTGCACTCTAGAAAGGTTTAATGTTAGGTTGCATGTTAGATATTTTAAAGTATAAAAGTATTACCTCTATTACCTCTTGCATGATATCTTTTTAAGCTAAAGTCACTATATCGTATTGAATGTACAAACTAATTTCTATACTTATACTAAATCGAGTCATGTATAACATGTGTTGTCCTATGGGGATGTTTATGCTCATGTAAGATGTTAAACCTTGTAAACAAACTATTTCCACAGCGTATACTTATATTTTCAGTTGTGAACTCGGTTATCCACTAAGCCGAGGGATACAGCCATCAGAACATAACTTGAAACATGTTTTTCTCACATCATAACTTGGTATTTTCATAAACTGTGTTAGGATTGGAGTTTGCCTGAACGTTTGCAGTTATCCCCTGCACAGCGTGACATCACGTCGCATGTTTTCTCTTACTCTGATATACATTTAAATTCGGAGAAAATGCATGTTGTGACACCCTTGTTCTTTGATCCGGATGGAACTGATCGACACAGCTTCCTCTCCACGAATCTAACGTCGACTTGTACTTTCGATCACAAGCATACCTTTGATCGCTTCTCCTCTTCCCTCAAGTATCTCAAGAACCAAGAGAGAGTGTATGAGAGACAAAATTGACAATAAAATCTCAAAACCAACCCTTAAAAGCAATCTACTACCGCGCGGTATCTGCTACTGCCGCATTGTATATGCTACCGCCGTGCAGTATCTGAGGCGGACACCGCTTGATACAATTGACATTGCTCTATCTCCCAAACCAGCCTCCACCGTACTGCCACATGGCAAGCTATCGCCGGTGTTAACTTACTCCCATCGAGCTTGTAACTTCTCAAGGCATATGAAAATTTAATCAGATATCGTCGCGCGTTAGCTCACTACCGCCCCGCGATAGTCACTCAACGCTTTGTCGAAAGCATTGAGTGCATTAAGTGATAGCGCCACGAGCTAGCTCACTACTGCCCCATGGTTGTCTCTCAATGCTTCATCGAAAGCATTGAGTGTGTCGAGTGATAGCGCCATGCGGTACCTTTTTACCTCCACGCGGTAGATACCCGAGACACCATACGATTTAATTCAATAGCTAACGCCGACGTTAATACTACCTCCAAGCGTAACTTCCAATCCTTCCTTTTTCAGGATTTTTGGGGCATAACAGTTCACAAGATTTCTGATTTGAAGAATCCCTCAAGATGAAAATAAACTTCTTATATTTGATGTTGATGCCTGTGTTAGTTTGTATGTAATAGGTATGACAGAAATGACTTGGCTAATGTAGTGTTAGGCTTATGGTCACCCAAACAGGGTTTTTCCCTTGTAACTCTCAAGGTGTAAAACTCACTTTGATCTATGACCTAATTCTATATTAGACATGCGATTACTATAAGGAAGATCAGTGAAGATAAAAGAATTAGTAGGAAGAAGCAAGATTTAGTCGAAATCAAATGTCGACTACATTGACTAGAAGATAAATCAAATGTCGACTACATTGACTAGAAGCTAAGTTATTTGTCGACTGTATCTACTAAAAGACTAAGGAAAATGTTGACTGCATCGAATGAAAGGCTAAGAACTTTATCGACTTCATTGACTTCAAGAATAAGTAGTTTGTTGACTGCATCGACTGAGTGACTATGGAACTATATCAACTGCATCAACTTAAAGGCCAAGTATTTTATCGACTTCATCGTGTGGACAGTGATAGAAGAATTTCTCCTGGATCGACCGCATGAGTATTAATTACATCAAGACATTATCCTAAGTAACATGTCAGCTGCATCATGATATATATATATGTATTAAAGGTTTTTATTGACTACATGTTAGAATTATACATATATTACTTTTATCAGCCTAAAGAGTGTTCTAATAGTCACCTGCTAAAACTTAGCCGCAGATAACACGATCATTCAAATCATTTTGAATTTTGCTTTTTTGCTACATTAATCAAGGTGGCTTAAGTGGAAAATAATAATATGTATTGATTCCTATTCATAGGTGTTTTAAGAAAATTCCTTATGAATAATTTCTACCCATTGTAATATTTCCTTTTCAGCAGCAAGGCCTATGACAATCCAGTCAATTATAAAAAGGAGTTGCAAAAATCAAATGAGATACACGCATACACCCATAGGGACTTTGTGCGGGAACTTTGCAAGTGCTCAAGCTCTCAAATCCTCTCCAAGTTCTCAGTAATTACAAACCCTAGAGTGATAGCTTCCAAGGTTCAATAGACTCATCTTCTTCTTGAAGGTCCATCTCTCTAGAAAAAAGGATTCTTCATTCAGACCAACTCATTCCAAGCAGATATCTTCAAGTGCTAATTAAGAAAGAAAAAGCCTTCACAGTGCTTTTATAGAAGACTCAAGTGTTTTTGTTTGAGTCAAATCTATTATAATTTCTCTATAATTTTAAGGTTCTTATTGGATTTGAGACTATTGTAGGATTCTAGTTTGAACCTGAGTCGTTGGATCATTGTGATCTGAGGTAAGATCTTTGAAAGAAGATCAGAGTGTAGTTCTCTAGGTGCAGAGATTGAGGTAGGGTTATTGTTGGCCTGGGTTATAGGACCTTGTGGTTGAAGGTCTAAGGTAGGGGACAGTTATTGTTCCTAAGTTGTAGGAGTCAAATACAAGAGTGTAAGATCATTTGTATTTCAGTAAATTGTAGAATTTGGCTGAATCTAGCACTTTGCTAGATATGTGAAGGAGGAAGTAGATGTACTCATAATTGGGAAACCATTATATATCTTGGTGTACTGTGCCGTGAATGTGTTGTGTTGATTATATGTTATGCTTAATTGGAAAAAAATCAAGAAAAACCTAAAAAACTTATCACACATATTCACCACCCTCCAGGTGATTAGACTACCCTTATCTTTCAAGTGGTAATAGAGCTAGGTTGTTCAAAAAGGCCTAAAAACTGAACAAGATCCTAAAGGTTTTAAAAGTCTAAAGCATCGTGACATCTGGAGAAAACAATAAGGAACTGAGCTCTGTGAAACTTCTTATCTGTAGGAAAAAAGAACTTTTGAATTTGGAATCAAAGGGTTAAGCTTTTGAGGACTTTGACCCTAAGAAATTTCACTACTATTGAAGAGGGAACTTTCATCCCCATGAAGGCCTCAACTATTAATGAAAACCTGAAAGTGCCAAAGAAACTTTTATATATGACAAATAATGAAGTCATCCTGGATACTATGGGTAAAAATGCAAAAAAATATTATAGTTAGGATATTTTAGAAATAATGAAACCATTAATGACTGATACGTAGAATTTAGGATAAATCAATTCTTGATCCCAGTAACGGCGCAAAAAACTTGATGATAGGAATTTCAGATTAATATTATTATCAAAAATCTATAAACTATAGGCAAGGACACCTGTCGTTTATAGTATAGGATATTTTAGAAATAAAATATCAAGTGTCGTATTCTTCTAGGTCTGCTAATTACTCCTACTAACGCACTATAAATATTATTTTATCCGTAGAATAATTAAAAAATAATTAAAACTATGGAATAAGAGAGCATTCGATCGAAAATCCTTTTTAAGAAAAATAATTCGTAAATCCAATATTTATAGAAAAAGATTTAGAATAATTCGACCGTCAAGGTTACCAAATTATGATAGAGCTTCTCTTAAGATAACTACTAACTGCCCATAGGATGATTAATTTAGACCCCTCAGTCAGTCAAAACTCCAAAGCTTGCTTTAGGTCATGAACCCCTATATTGGATTTGAATCTAATTCGGAATATTTATGTCGTTCTTTCTCGAGGAGTGAATGCAACTCCTTCACCTTTAAGTGATCCACATATTCACAGATCTCTTGATCAACTAAAATATGAATCAAGACTCGATAATCATACATCAAGTATATGAAATCAATAAGAAAAATATAAAAGACAAATCATAATTTTCTAAATCAAAAGCTTTTGAAAATATGTTTATGAAATAATATAGCTTAAGAATTTTTCTGACCAAATGATATAAAACTAGCTAAAAATAATCAAAATAAAAAGATATTTTTTTATCTATGAAAAGAAAGTACAAGTTCATGAAATCAAATCTACATTATTAATTGAAAGGGAAAACATGAAAAGTAAATTGCATAAAGGAAAAGTACATTAGAAATGCATAAAAACTAAGGTAAAAATGATCAAATCGAAGCATGGACTAAATGAGGATCATCTTACATCAGCTGGTGATGCGTTATGGCAAGTGCACCAGTTGTTCTAGTAATAT
This sequence comes from Platanthera zijinensis, assembly GCA_039513925.1. Lineage (NCBI taxonomy): Eukaryota > Viridiplantae > Streptophyta > Magnoliopsida > Asparagales > Orchidaceae > Platanthera > Platanthera zijinensis. The sequence goes on along the minus strand of CM077088.1, from coordinate 128,297,512 downwards.
AAAATGAGAGAGTTTTCCCAAGTATTGATCAAACGTGGAATACAGTAAAGTGGAGTTTTCTTTCGAGAGAGGACTTGAGATTGAAGTCTAAATGATCGATAAGATTGCGAGAGATCAGTTTGTGTTGTGAAAATAAAATTAAAAGAAGCCTAAATTAACAATACAGGTCGACAACACTGCTTTGGAATGTGGGGGATTACCCGAGCCGTTAATACCGCTTTACTTGGTGAATGAAAGAGTAGGCACATGGAATGGATAAGTATGCTCGCAGAAAGGACACGAAGTCAAGCAGAATTTAGAGTAAGCATGCATAGTGGAATGGTAGGTTTGCATAGTGGCATCGAGGGTATTGGTGGAATCGGTGCACTTCAAGCACAATCTAAACACACAACTAAATTCATAAATATGAGATTAACATTATAAATCATGGTTTAGAAGACATATATCATCATAATAAAATAGATTACATACATAAACAACAATCCAAAAGAATAAAAAGGCAAAAGATACAACTGAATCAAGAGGCTTATTATAGATTCACATAAGGAATTGTCGGGTCGTCAATCCGCATCCTAGCTCGGTCCCAACTATCGTCCAAGGTAGAGTAGGGCTATCACTTCCTCCCAATAGACCCATCTTCTCCGGTAAACAACAATTCGGCCATGTACAAAGCTAAGATCTCCTTTCTTGGTGTTGAAGATGAGTGTGGAATCCTCATCTTGAAGTGCTTAGATGATGTGAAGTGGCCTAAAGAAAAGACCTGGTGGAAGGAAGAATAAAATGGCAATGGCGCACCTCCCCTAGTGTTTTTGGCGAAATAAATTGGGATCCAACTGGAATGAAATTTGCAGCTTAAATAGAGAAATCATGAGATAATGATCGCGTACGGTCGATCGCATGACTTTGCGTGCGAAACATGCGATAATAATACAACATAATTCCCAGCCAGGCCAACAATGGGCCCATAAAATTTTGCTCACGCATGACCAAAATCGACCGTACAAGAACATATCGCACGGGCCACAACAGATCGCAAAAATCCAGGCCAAATGAAGAAATCGTGTGATTTCCTTTTCGCACGATTGAACCTAATTGTGCATAAAGGAAACACACGGGCAATTAAATCATAAAAGTTTATACAAAAAAAGAGGAGCTCGTGCTATTTTACTCACGCACAGGCAAAACCTATTGTGCGGGAACAAAATGCACAGGCCGGGCCAGATAAACATTTCAGGGGAGTGCAGAACATGTGCGGTTGGAATCAAACGTTCGAGAAGAAAATGCATGATCATGCAATTCATACAGGTTTGGAACAGACTGAAAAAGTGATCTACCGACCTATAATGCAAACCCATAACGTGTCCACAATAACACAAAATAGCACGAAACAAAAACAAAACCAATGGGGAGCAATGTGCTTACCCCCAATGAAATAGTGTGCAATTGCACACTACAATGAGCCAAAAAGTGCAATTTGTGTGAGAAGAGTGAACCAGTGAAATATAAGAAAAAATAGACTAAAAGTGAAGTGCATGTGCATGAACACGAGCACAGATGAGTCTAAAAAAACCTATATAAATCGGACTAGTCACACCCCAACACTTAACCATTTGCTCATCCCGAGCAAACCATTTGTAAGACCCCCTTTTTTTCGACACCGGGGACTTAGGCCTAGAACTGCCGCCTTGCAGTGATACCTTCTCACCCGGGAAGGTCGTCACTACAAGACGCCGATTCTGCCGGCCAAATCGATCTCTATTGTAGCATAAGTATAAAAGCAAGTCCACAGAAATCACATATATAGAAAAATAAACTCCACTAAGGGAGTGTCCACAGATAGTACATATAATGAAAATCTCGGGCTTATGCCCGGTACATCAAGTCCTCACTACAAATCACTCGTCGCGGAAGCAAACTAATACAACTACTGGTGTTCGGGACTCACAGTCCCTGCTGTCTGGACTCCAGTGCTAGACTATCCGATCTCCAAGCGTGCCGACCTCCGGGGTTGCCCCTCCATGCTGAGCTCCGTGGTCCCCTAAATGATGTGGTTCGAAAACCGTTAGTCTAAAGGACTAAGTCCTATCGTCCCCCACCCCTTCCCCCATGGCTCCTAAGCACCGAGCGGGGAGAAGGAATGGAAAGGACATGAAGGTGAAGAATATCAAATTATAGATGGCAGCGGAACTAAACTAACAGTGTTAAGTGTGATAATAATTAATTATACAAAATCTAAATAAGTAACCTTAACTTATGTGAAAACACATAAGCTAAGGGATCACTTGCAGGGCTCCTATCGTATAAAAAGTCTCATAACGATTTATACGATAGGGTGTCGGTTTTACTAGCAGGCATAACATATAAATAATACTGAAAGAGAACCTTGACTTATAAGCATGCTCGCACGAACTTATAGGCCAAGGGGTCGTTTTGCAAGGCCTAATGTATAGAGCGTCCCATACCACTTATACATTAGGTGTCACGTTATATGCATTGGTTATGCTATGAAATGCAAATATGCTATGATGTGAACATGCAAGTGCAACTCACCCACTCGACTCTGTGTACACAGACCTTTAGTTCCCCCTTTCAGAGCCGTTACCTCCCAGGATACCTCCGTAGTGGCAGACGGAAGCGGTGGGTTGGGCCTCGCCCACCTCAAAACCAGTATTTGCACTACCGGTCTGACTTATCGTACGCCTCAATGCTTGGTGCACTAAGCGGACGCCTGCGTACTCTTGCTGGCTGGCACACCGGACTTTTTCGGCGAAGTGTAGAACTACACTTGCCGAGTCAACGATATTGGTGTCGGTGCAACGAACTCCCCAATATCGAAGACCCACCACCTTATACCTTTTATGCACATGCAATAGTTATGAGTCCAACAAATAACCGAGGCGAATCTTCCCGGACTATCCCGTCCGTCATAATCAACAACCGAGCCAAAGCTCACCGAACTAACCCGCCCGTCATAATCTACAACCGAGCCGAAGCTCCCCGGGCTAACCCGTCTGTCATAATCTACAACCGAGCCGAAGCTCCCCGGACTATCCCGTCCGTCATAACCAACAACCGAGCCAAAGCTCATCGGACTATCCCGCCCGTCATAATCAACAACCGAGCCGAAGCTCGCCGGGCTACCATGCCCATTACCTTAACCACTGGGCTTATTGCCCGAGTAACCCAAACTATCTTTCGGGACACAGGGGTGTGAGAGTGTGAAATCCTAAGTTTACTACCTACTCCTCAATTTACTTTATGCCTACAACTTAGGTTTTACCCATTTCATTTTCATATTACAGTAAACTATACCTAAGGTGATTTTGACCTTCTACTATACGGGGAAGACGATCTTTCGTCGATCCCAAATGCCACCTAACTTTTAGTCAAACCCATCCCTAGCTCATCCAACCCTGAGTGATGAACTCATTCCTATAACCACTAGATTTTGATTTATGTGCCTAACTTGTACTCCAGATTATTTCTATAGATTTACTATATGCAGACAACCAAGTTTAATGTTATGTAAAATGGGAAGTATATCAAGTAATCATCCAATACTCCTATAATAATTAATGGAGGTCCATTATGACCTTTATTACCCAAATCCAGAGTTTTACAATTTTCCTATTTATCTAGGAATTTATTAAATATTTATAGTGGCCAAAGTCTCCAAGATTGAGCTGAAGGTACCAAATTTTGACAAGATAAAATCTCCCCAGATTTATGTTATATTTAATATAATAATTTAACCTAAGATACAAAATCTCTTAGTTTTTCAGCAAGGTTCAGGCCACTGATTTTTATTTGAATGGTATATTGCAATAATTCATAAAAATAATAAACAGGGCAATATTATTTCTAAAAATTCAAGGATAACTCTAACATGATTGCAAGGGCCCATAAATGCTCTGGGTCAAATATCATCAGTGATTAAGGAGTGATAAGCTTCAAACAAATTAATATACAGTTTTACAAAATTGCTAAATGTAGACCATCATGTCAAACTTCATGTAAAATAGGAGGTACATCAAATAATTATCCAATACTCTTATAATAATTAATGGAGGTCCATTATGACCTTTAAGCCCTACATCCAGAGATCCAAAATTTTTCTTATTTATTTAATTATTCTATTGACTAAAATTTCCAATAATGAACATGAAGTACCATTTTCAGTCAAGATATCATTCTATAATTTTTATATGTTATTCAAAATAAGGATATAACCCATCTTTCAAAATATCTAAATTTTTCAGCAAGGTTTTATCCCCAAACCATTATTTCATTTTAATCCTTAAAAATTCATTTAAAGAAATATAAAATACTATATTGCTTCTGAAAGTGCAGGATAAGATCAATCCTAACTCTAAAGGGGGGTGAATAGAGTTATTTAAAATAATTTTGCAAATAAAAACTTGTGTGCAGAGAAAGTTTGACTTTACTTAGTGTAAGGTGCTATAGCAAATAATCAGAGTAAAAAGAAATTCACAGCACAAAGCAAAACACAAAGAAACAAGCAATCCAGACGACACAAGGAGCTATAGTGGTTCCCCAAATCTGGGTACATCCACTCTTCTATCACCCTTGATAGGAATCCACTTCAAGATGAGTTGATCAGGTGTCTTGATCACCAGAGAGTTTTTGATCAGGTTCTCACAAACCAAAGGAGCTGATTTTGACCAGGTTTCAGCAAAACCAAAAGTAACTTTTGAAGGGAGTTAAAACCCTGTACAGAAAGAAAAAAGAAAAAGGGATGAGGTTGTCTTCTCTATCAACAAGCAGAGAGAAGCAAAAGTGGATCTGTAGTTATTGTCAAAGCTCCCCCTGAGATCAAGAAGAAGTTCAGGAAGGAGAGCTCTGCACAAGGGTGATAGGTCTTCAAAGATCTGATTTGCTCCAGCAAGAGATGATCCAAGAAGGTTGGATGGTTGTGTCTGAAGCAATCAGAATTCCTGTAAGTGAGCTTTCAAAACAATATCACAGAGAGAGCAGCTGAAGTCCTGTATTGTTATTCTCTGTATTCTGTATATTCTCTGTATTCTGAAAAAATGAAAGAATGAATAATAATATAACTGAGTCTTCTTCTTCCTTTTCTTTGATAGCCGTTGGAAGTCAGCATTAATTGCTTTCCTTAAATGTCCATGCCTCAAAGGAAATGTCAGACAGACATTCCTTAGAAAATTCCTTGAGCCATGCACTAGATATGCTGTAACGGCCAATAAATCTTCAGCATTAATTGTCTGACAGAAGGAATTTGAATTCCTATTCAAAACTGACGGAAGTCTGGAAAACGTCGAGCTCACAGTAAAACGTCGAGCTCACAGTAAAACGTCGATCTGAGCACGACACACATCGGCCAGAGAGTGTTTTCTGTAAGCAGAACTGGGTTCGACGGAACGTCGAGCTGAGGTCGACTCCACGTCGAGCTGAGGTCGACTCTGCGTCGAGCTGAGATCGACTCTGCGTCGAGCTGAGATCGACTCTGCGTCGAGCTGAAGTCGACTATGCGTCGAGCTGAAGATTACTCTAACTAGCCTATGTGACCTTTATAACAACAAGGAGGTCACAACACAAAATCCCTATAGAAGTATAGTCATCCTGGTCCAAATGGTAATAGGGTGTTCCAACAATCTCCCCCTATTTGGATTAGGATTACTATTTACATGAATTTAGGGATTCAAAGAAAGATAAAGCAGATACAATACACTACAATACAACCAGACATGACAGAATAAAAAGCAGCATATATAACATTATATAGCAGCGCAAATGTTCAAATGTCCTGAGTCCAGCATATAGATAGAATTAAAGCATCTTACTTTACTTTCCCTTTGGGGCTTTGTCTTGATCACTCTTCTTGAAGATGATTTCTCTGTTTGGATTTGAAGCTTCCTTTTTAGATCTGTAATCATCAGCTGCACCTAAAGACTTTTGATCTCTTGCACTGGGTGGTACAGCTGCAGGATGGAGTTGCATATATCTGTCTGAATCAAAGAATTTCTTAGAATTATATTTCTCCAATTCCTCTTTTCTTTGGTCTGACATTGTACTGATATGAGAGGTGTCCAGACCTTTTTTCTAGCTTTATTAATCTCATTTAAAGCAGCCATTTCTATCATTCTAGCTTTCCAGTAGGCAGGAGTTTTGGTGGGATCTTCAAAAGGTACTGCTGGTTCAAATCTGTTAGAGGAGAGTTCTTGAGAGGTAGTTGGGGTGAGGTCAGCTCTAGGTCTATAAGGATAGGGACCAGAGGTTGGATCAATAGCTCTTCCCCTTTGATAAGGTTGAGAACCTGATCTTCCTCTGGACTGCCTGCCTCTATAGTTTCCTCTTTGCTGACCTCCCCTTTGCTGACTGTCTCCTTGATATCTTCTTGCTTGATATGTCTTTCCATGTAGAGCTGAAGGGGCTGGATTGGAAGATAGACTAGCACCTGCACCTGCATTTGGAGGAGGTGGAGGTGGAGGCTGATGGACAGGTTTGGTTGGTCCTTCATTGAATTTTCTTTCTGTTTCATTGCTTTTCTCTGATTTTGGGAGTACTGCATCCATGGCTCTGTGATTTCACAATTGTATTTGATATAGTAGGGAATGTCATGGTCTGTGGCTCTAGCCATTGGAACTCTTTTCAAAGCTTTTGATCTTGCTTTCCTCTTCCTTGCAATGGTTGCAGAGGAGTCATCAGAATCAGTGGCAAACTCATCTTCTGAACTCTGAGAGTCATCATAGGGATCTATGTACTTTCTTTTGGAGATAGGAAAAGTGATGGAGGCTGGAGCTGCTGAGGAGGTGACTGGAGGAAGATCTGCTGTCAGAGGGGAGGAGAAGTCTACCACTGCAGGAGAGGGAATAGCCTCAGGAGCCATAGAGACTGAAGAGGCTGGTTCCTGAAGGCCTTGGGAGACATGGGTCTCAACTGCATCAGGTGTCTCAATTACTTCACCTGAAGTTTCAGCAGCTACTATTATTTCAACTTCATCACTAGCAGGAGCCACTGCTACCACTGCTACATCAGGGATCAAGGTATTCTGAAAAGGGATAATAGCCCTAGACAGGTCTTCTTGAAGCTGTTCTAAATTTTGAGGAGGAGCCTCAGATGCTATCTGAACTTCTGCTGCTGAGACTGTCTCTGAACAAGTGTGTACAAGCTGAACTGATGAAGGATGCAGCTCTTCTTCTGCAGATATCTCCCCCTACCTAGAATCAGTGGCAGCTGACTCTAGGCCCCCAGAAGAAGGGCATGCCAGATGAGAGGAGAGGGAGGAGACAGAGGCAAAGAGAGTTCTCAGGGAAAGGAGGAGAGGAGCCAGCTTGGCATCCAAGAGGGAGGAGAGCCTAGGGGCCAAAAGGTCAAAGATCTGATTGGCCAAGGGCAGGAGAGCTACTTGCTCAAGTGGGACTTGAGTAGAGGTAGAGGGAGTAGCAGAAAATGAAAATGTAGAAGATGTTGTGGGTGGTGCAGACAAGGGAGGTGTAACTGGTTCATGGATGGAGGAAAAGAGCAGTTCTGAAAAAGTTAATGAATGATGGAAGTCATGAGGAGAGGAGGTAGAGGCATCCATGAAGGAGTCTTCATGAATGTCAAAGGAGAAGAGGTCCTCATGAGGGGTGGAATCCAAGCGTATGGGAAGGAAAGTAGTGTGAGGTGGAAGGGAGGAGGCAATGGTAGAGATGGAGGAAGGTAGAGGTTGAGTGGATGGAATGACTGTGGTTGAGGGGATGAAAGTGGATGGGAGGGTGAGGTAGTCAGATGGCAAAGTCCCTGCTTCTGGACCAGTGGACTGAGGGAGAGTGACCTCTACAGTCCTGGTGTCTGCAGAAGACTTCATTGCTGCTGCTGCCCTGGGATTCACAATTCTTCTGTCCCACTTGCCAATTAGGGCACATGTGAGCCTCTTGGAAGCATTGATGTGCTTCTTGGAGGACACAAGCAGTTGGGGGCAGCAATGGTTGAGAATCAACCCAAGAACTCTTCCAAAGTGGACAGAGTTTTTATCCAATTTTTTCTTAATCATTTCAAACACAATCAATCCCCAGTTGGGATGTTTCTTATCCATAAGTGCAGCCATAAGGCAAAACTGATGCCTAGTAATTGCATCATGTGCAGTCCTCTTTGCACAGATCACTTTGCCTGTAATGTCTGCTAATAACCTATATTCAATAGCTAGGTTAACTTTGAGGAGTTTAGAGGGGTTACCAGCAGCATGCCCCATCCTGTCCAGCATCAAGGCATACTCTTCCACAGATAGTTCTATGCCATCATCTCCAGCAGCAAAGTTGAAAACTTCTGAAATGATTTGAGGTGAGATGGCTACCTCATTTCCTGAAACTTTCCCAGTCAATGTATTGTTATCTGAGATAACTGCTGTAAGACTCCACTCTTTGATTTCTGACTCTGGGAGAGGGATCCTGGTTGACATAAAGTTAACCAGTTGCTGCTCCTTGAAGAGGTTCAGTATATCCAGAAAGTATTGTGGAGATCCATCAAAAGAGTCGAAGTCGATATCGAATCCAGAATCGAACTTCATGGCCGCCAGAGCTCCTGCTGTGATTGCCATTTTCCTGCAAAAAGAATACCTTCCAAGATCAAGAGTAAGGTATTTGGAGGGAGAAAGCTTGAGCAGAAAGATGTGAAAGCGCAACTGCGAACGACGATGATAAAATGATTTTATACTTAGGGTTCGACGCAGAAAAGGAAAGAACGTCGAGCTCAGTTCGACGCTCTAAGGCTCTAGGAGAACTGAAACGACTCAACAGCGTCCAGCTTAGGTCGACGTTCGACGCTTTGGCTGAAGCTATACGTCGAGCTTAGGTCGACGTTTAACGAAGATGTCGACTGGGGAGAGAGAAACTCAAGAAGCCAGGGAGCTGTGAACTTATTTCGACGCTAGAAGTCGAGTTCGACGTTCGACGCTTTGGAGTTCGACGGATCGTCGATCTCAGTTCGACGCAGCGTCGAGCTTAGTTCAGAGCTCAGAACAACCACTCAGACAGGAAATTTTAAAATGAAATTTTTCCTATTCCTGTTAATTATGGGTTTCAAAATCTTGGAGTTTTATTTTATGCTGTCTCCATCTAGCATTCCCAACTGATTGAGGAAAAGAAGTGCTTCTTTTCATCCAAGGGCTTGGTGAAAATATCTCCTCTCTGTAGTTCAGTGGAAATGTATTCTAGTGCAATTTTCTTCTTTTCTACATTATCCCTTAAGAAGTGATGTCTGATCTCTATGTGCTTAGTCCTACTATGGAGAACTGGATTTTGAGCAATAGATATTGCACTGGTATTATCACAAAAGATTTTAGACATCTCTAAGTTGTACCCATAGTCTAGGAGCTGGTTTTGAATCCACAAAATCTGTGAGCAACAACTACCTGCAGCCATGTATTCAGCTTCAGCAGTTGATGTGGACACAGAGGTTTGTTTCTTACAAAACCAGGAGACAAGTCTATCACCAAGGAATTGACAAGTTCCACTGGTGCTTTTCCTGTCTACTTTACATCCAGCATAATCAGAATCTGAAAATCCAGTTAGATCAAATCCTGAGTCATGTGGATACCAGAGACCTAGATTAGGACAACCTTTTACATACCTAAGAATCCTCTTAACTAATGTGAGGTGGGACTCTCTAGGGCTTACTTGGAATCTATCACAAATGCATGTAGCAAACATTATATCTGGTCTAGTAGCTGTTAGATAAAGTAATGAGCCAATGATTGCTCTATAGCTTGTCTGATCAACTGGTTTTCCAGATTCATCAGCATCTAAAATAGCATTTGTAGGCATAGTTGTTTTCATAGAGGATGCTTCAGACATTCCAAATTTCTTAACCAGTTCTCTTGCATACTTGGTTTGAGAAATGAAAATGTCATCCACATATTGTTTAACTTGCAATCCAAGAAATAAAGCAAGCTCACCCATGCTACTCATTTCAAACTTTGAGTGCATAAGTTGTGAGAACTTTTTGCATAAGTTTGAATCTGTAGACCCAAATATGATATCGTCTACATAAACTTGTACTAGTAGGGTATGGGACCTATGGGTTCTAACAAAAGAGTTTGGTCTACTCTACCCTTTTAAAATCATTTTCCAACAAAAACAAGCTAAGGTCTCATACCATGCTCTAGGAGCTTGCTTGAGACCATATAAAGCTTTATGCAGTTTAAAAACATGATCAGGAAAGGTTGGAGAGATAAAACCTGGAGGTTGCTTTACATAAACTTCTTCCTTGATGTCTCCATTGAGAAATGCACTCTTGACATCCATCTGATATACCTTGAATCTCTTGTGAGCTGCATATGCAAGGAAGATTCTTATGGCCTCCAACCTTGCAACTGGTGCAAAGGTTTGGTCATAATCAATTCCTTCTTCTTGGCAATATCCTTGTGCAACAAGTCTTGCCTTGTTTCTCACAATTATTCCTTGATCATCCAACTTGTTTCTGAATACCCATTTGGTTCCAACAATTTGCTGGTTCCTTGGTCTTGGTACTAATTCCCAAACTTTATTCCTTTCAAATTGATTCAACTCTTCCTGCATTGCAATGATCCAGTTTGGATCTTGCTCTGCATCTTGTATGGTTTGAGGCTCAATTTGAGAAAGAAAGCAAGTGTGCAAAATATTTTGATTAACTTGATTCCTTGTTTGCACACCTACTGAGATATCTCCAATTACTTGTGAAATTGGGTGATCTCTTGTTGTTGCAAGATCAACAAGGGGTGTTGATGATGCACCAACCTGTGTTGTTGTTTCCTCTTGTGGAACAACAACTGGTTCTTCAATTTGTTGACCTTTTGAACTTTCCAAAACCTGAAATTCCTCTTCATTGTCACTGAGTTCAGTGTCTTGCTGAATTGGTGATGGTAATGACCCTTTGTCTGTGATGGTAAGCTGCTTCAGATTTTCTGAAATTGAATGTTCCTGCAAATTGCTTATGGTAGAAGTCTCCTTCTCCTTATAAGACATGTTAGTTTCATCAAATGTAACATGCATGGATTCTTCAATTTTATTTGAGCACTTGTTAAAAACCCTATAAGCCTTGCTAGTCATGGAGTATCCCAGAAACACTCCTTCATCAGCTTTGGCTTCAAATTTAGCTAGGTATTTCTTGTCATTATTGTGAATGAAGCAAATGCAACCAAAAATTTTGAAGTAATTTACTTTAGGTTTCTTCCCTTTGAGTAACTCATAGGGAGTCTTACCCTTTAGTTTATGTATCAGGCTTCTATTCAAAACATAGTTGGAGGTGTTCACAGCCTCTGCCCAAAGGTTAGAGGAAGGTGAGCATCTGTCAACAATGTTGTGGCAGATTCAATAAGGGTTCTGTTTTTCCTTTCAACTACCCCATTTTGTTGAGGAGTTCTTGGAGCTGAGAAAGTGTGCCTGATACCTTCATTCTGGCAGAACTCTAGCATAAGAAGAGAATCAAACTCTGTCCCATGATCACTTCTGATCAGGGCAATGTGAGTATTGAACTCAATCTGTATGCCTTTGAGAAAATCTGTCAAAATCTTGAAGTTATCAGACTTCTTTCTCAGAAAGAACACCCAAGTGAATCTTGAGAAGTCATCTACAACTACTAAAGCATAAGATTTCCCTCCTAGGCTTTGTACATTAATTGGTCCAAAAAGGTCCATGTGCAATAAGTACAAAATTCTAGGTGAGTCACTCTTATTAAGTGACTTGAAACTGTTTTTAGTTTGCTTGCCTAACTGACAAGCCTTGCAAAGTCCTTCCTTCTTGTAGGGACCAGAAGGTAGTCCTCTAACAAGGTTGTCTTGGGATAACTTAGCAATGGTTCTAAGGTTCACATGTCCTAGTCTTTATGCCAAAGTTCATTAGGTTTGCTAAGGGAGTTAAATAAACAAATATCTACTTTAGATGAATTGAAATCAACTAGATATATGTTATCTTGTCTATTACCAATTAAAACAATGTTGTTATTTAATGCAATATTACATGCTGAGTTGGTAAACCAAACCTGATAACCAGCATCACATAGCTGGCTGATGCTGATTAAGTTGTGCTTTAGTCCTTCCACATAGGCCACTTTCTTGAATGTAATTGACCCTATTTTGACTTGTCCATAGCCTTTTGTTTGTCCAAAATTTGAATCTCCAAAGATTACTTTGGGTCCATGTTTGGCTTTGAAGGACACAAGGTTCTCCTTGTTGCCAGTCATGTGCTTTGAGCACCCACTATCCAAGTACCACTGCTGGTTCTCAATTGGATAGGTCTTTATCTGCACATACAACAAATCAATTGTTTTTGACCCAGTTTACCTTGGGCCTTTCTTGATATCCTTTAAATTCTGAAATAAAAGACATCTCAGGTTGACTCTTATAGCCTACAGGATGATATCTCCTAGGAGGAATTGTCCATTCAGCATAAGGGTTAAAGTGATGAGATGTGGAGCTGGAATTAAATTTTGAATTAACCCCTGAGAACTGACTTTTGCTCTGAGCTTGGCTCGACGCACGTCGAGCTTCGGTCGACGGACTCTGGTGAGTGCATCGAGCTCCATTCGATGGCGAAGGCTTGCTTTGTTCAGAAGGTAGAGGGCGTCGACCTGAGTTCGACGTTCTCTTGCGATTACGTCGAGCTCTGGTCGACGTCCGTCGAGCTTCGTTCGACGCTTTTTGTCCAGTTTCCTGGGTTAAGTCAGCATTCTTCCTAGCCACTATCAAGACTCCTTTACCTTTCTCACTGGTAATTTGATTGGAGTTGTCAGCACTATGGGTTGGCTGGATGAAGCACCCAAGCCCAGTGAACCATTCAATCTTGAGTTCACTGTACTTGTGATGTCCATCAATTTGATACTTCTCCCATTAAGGGTTTCTTCAAATTGTTTGGCCTTAGATAGCTCACCTTTCAGTGAAGCTATCTCCTCCCCACACTGCTTCAACTCTTCTAAGAGTCTAAGATTATCTGAGTTAATGGATTTGCATTCAATTAATTGTTCTCTGAGAGTTTTAATCAACTTTTGAGATTCAATCAAGTCAATGCACATAGATTTGAACTCAGATTTAAATTCATCAGAGGTAAAATCAAATGAATCTATTACCTGATCCTCAGTGAGTTCCTGATCAGATAGGTAATCAGCATCAGGCTCTGAATCAGTGTTCTTTTGAGATGCACTGATGGCCATCATGCAGAATCCTTTTTCTTCTGCATCATCCTCATCATCACTAGAGCTGGATGATGAATCAGACTCATCAGAGTCACTCCAGGATTCAGCCACAAATCCTTTTCTGGTGTGCTTGCTGTTGCTGGAGGAAGGCTTGTCATGGTACTTCCTTGACTCCTTATCTTTCCTTTTATCTTTTCTTTCCTTCTTGTCCCTTCTGTCTTTATCTTGATTTTCTGGACAGTTGGGGAAAATGTGTCCTGGTTTCTTGCAGCCAAAGCAGATAATATCTTTATTAGTAGATCTGTCATACCTTGGCTTGTCTTTGTCTTTGGATGACCATCTTCTGAAGTTCCTTTTATTCAGCTTATTGAACCTTTTGACCAGTAGGCTCATAAGCTCTTCACTTCCCAACACCTTTTCTTTAGGTTCTTCTTCCTGTGCTTTGAAGGCAATGGTTTTCTCAACCTTTTCTGTTGGTGTGGATGTCTTCTGCTCTTCTTCTCTCTTCTTAATGAATTGCTCATAACTCTTGAGCTTTACTAGAAGAGCTTCTGTGGATAACTCACAGACATTTCTTCCATCTTTAATTGACCAGATTCTTGAGTCCCAAGAGCTAGGGAAACAAGTCAGTATCTTGTCATTTATCTCAGTGAGAGATATGTCCTTCTCTAGTGATCTAAGCTCACTGATGATTAGGCTCAGTCTGTTGTACATGTCAGCAACTGACTCAGACTCTGCCTTTTTGAAGTTCTCATACTGGGTGATGAGGTAGGATCTCCTATCCTTTCTTTCATCTGCAGAACCTGATACAATTTCTGAAAGTTTTTCCCAGATCTCTTTAGCAGTATTGCAATCAGCTACTTTTTGGAAAATGTCATCTGACATGGTTTGAGCCAAAATGTTCATGGCTTTAGCATCTGCTGCCTTCCACTTCTTTATGTCAGCATCAGTTCCTGAAGGAGGAGGAACAGCTGATGTACTTGTTCCTGTGGGAGGTCTTGGACAATCTGTCAACACAGAATTAAAAATGTCTTCATCAAAAGAGTTCATGTACAGTCTAATCCTTGCTTTCCATAGTGCAAACTTAGAGAGATTGCACATAGGAGGTCTGGTATTAGCAAAGTCCTTGTTTTGTGCCTTGAGTTTTAAAGATAAGTAAAACTAAGGAAAATAACCCTTTGAGAGAAATGATCTTATCAGGGATCTTTTGATCCAGGTGTTAGCCTGTATGAATGATCAACCTCCCTCTGATACCAATTGAAAGTGCAGGATAAGATCAATCCTAACTCTAGAGGGGGGTGAATAGAGTTATTTAAAATAATTTTGCAAATAAAAACTTGTGTGCAGAGAAAGTTTGACTTTACTTAGTGTAAGGTGCTATAGCAAATAATCAGAGTAAAAAGAAATTCATAGCACAAAGCAAAACACAAAGAAACAAGCAATCCAGATGACACAAGGAGCTATAGTGGTTCCCCAAATCTGGGTACATCCACTCTTCTATCACCCTTGATAGGAATCCACTTCAAGATGAGTTGATCAGGTGTCTTGATCACCAGAGAGTTTTTGATCAGGTTCTCACAAACCAAAGGAGCTGATTTTGACCAGGTTTCAGCAAAACCAAAAGTAACTTTTGAAGGGAGTTAAAACCCTGTACAGAAAGAAAAAAGAAAAAGGGATGAGGTTGTCTTCTCTATCAACAAGCAGAAAGAAGCAAAAGTGGATCTGTAGTTGTTGTCAAAGCTACCCTGAGATCAAGAAGAAGTTCAGGAAGGAGAGCTCTGCACAAGGGTGACAGGTCTTCAAAGATCTGATTTGCTCCAGCAAGAGATGATCCAAGAAGGTTGGATGGTTGTGTCTGAAGCAATCAGAATTCCTGTGAGTGAGCTTTCAAAACAATATCACAGAGAGAGCAGCTGAAGTCCTGTATTGTTATTCTCTGTATTCTGTATATTCTCTGTATTCTGAAAAAATGAAAGAATGAATAATAATATAACTGAGTCTTCTTCTTCCTTTTCTTTGATAGCCGTTGGAAGTCAGCATTAATTGCTTTCCTTAAATGTCCATGCCTCAAAGGAAATGTCAGACAGGCATTCCTTAGAAAATTCCTTGAGCCATGCACTAGATATGCTGTAACGGTCAATAAATCTTCAGCATTAATTGTCTGACAGAAGGAATTTGAATTCCTATTCAAAACTGACGGAAGTCTGGAAAACGTCGAGCTCACAGTAAAACGTCGAGCTCACAGTAAAACGTCGATCTGAGCACGACACACATCGGCCAGAGAGTGTTTTTTGTAAGCAGAACTGGATTCGACGGAACGTCAAGCTGAGGTCGACTCCACGTCGAGCTGAGGTCGACTCTGCGTCGAGCTGAGATCGACTCTGCGTCGAGCTGAGATCGACTCTGCGTCGAGCTGAAGTCGACTATGCGTCGAGCTGAAGATTACTCTAACTAGCCTATGTGACCTTTATAACAACAAGGAGGTCACAACACAAAATCCCTATAGAAGTATAGTCATCCTGGTCCAAATGGTAATAGGGTGTTCCAACAGCTTCCAAAAATTCAGAGAAAATTCAAGTATGAATCTAATGGCATGTACATGGTTTGGGCCAAAGTTCATAATTTATTTATCAGTATATGGACTAAATTAAATTATTGAATAATTCCATCATTTAGCAAGCTTGTGAAGTAAGTATCTCAAATAAGTATCCAAAAATTTTCATAAAATTTATATAAGCTTATAATGATTCAAAACATCCTCTGCCAAACTTTCATGACCTCACAAGAGTCAGAGGGACCATAATAATTAGTTTATTAAATTGAGGCATCCTTGTGTTTCAAATGAAGTACCATAAATATTATCCCAAAATTCCCAAATAAATTACCAGAGACTAATAATATCCTTATTACCATTATACCAAAATTTCACCTTATTTGGAAGAGTTTAACTAGCCTATTCTAACCCTACAAAGTTTGTGCCCTAAACTAGTGTTAGGGTTTTGTGGGCCCCAAACTTTCCAAAACACCCTAAGACTTTTATCAGAGGGTTATAGTTACCCTAAAACCATCCCTACAATGTTTCATAGTCATACAAGGTGTTATGGCCATATGTCCTTCACAAAGTACAAAAGCCCTTCCTTAGGGTTTGACCTAGGATCTTGGGCCAAATCAACTCCAATGCCCCCAAGTTTTCATTGGAAGGTGTATAAAGTCATGCCAAGTCAGTGTCCCAAATTTAAACCTCTGTTGAGGTGAATTGGACACTCAAAACCCAAAATTACATTTTGGACCAAAATGCCCTTCTTAGGACTAGGCTAGGGTTTGCTTGATTCCCATTCAAATCAACTCCAAACTTAATGAAATTTTAACCAGAGGTCTATTTTGACCTCATATACATCCCACCAAACTTTGGATGAATTTGGAATTTATTTGACCCATAATTTAATTTACCCTAACATAATTAAATTATTTACAAAACTATAGGAAAATTATTCCCAAAAATTCCCATTTTGGGCAGGGTCTAGATATAGGGTAGGGTGACTTCCTGCCAAAATTTCAGACCATTTGGACCAAGGATGAAGTGTGGGCAACTAGTTTAATGACTGCCTGGTCATTTGTATAGACCCCACCAAAATGAGTGCCCTGGTCAAACCAGTCACCCAAATTGGTTCAAACCAATTGTGTTTGAATGTAGACCCATAGGGCTACCTTTCATGTGTTGACTATTTTCTCGGAAAATGTCTCTAGCTATTTTTAATAATTAAAATCAAATAATACAAAATCTGTGACAGAATGAAATAAATTAAATATTCTTAAGCTATAGTTTCTGATCTGAGCCAGCACGAATCTTGACGCATCATGGACGGCATCCCGTCATCGTCCCCGCGCGCCAACGACCAGGATTTCTCCTGCCTGGGCCAACTTCCAGCGGCTGTCGCCGGCGCTTCGGCCACCTCCCCAGCCTACCACCACCGCCAACACCTGCGTGGTGGTCGGGGCTACCTCCTGGCGGCGGCACGGCCGCCGGGATGCACTGTTCTGGCGATCCTGACAAGCACATTTTCCATGGAATTTCCATGGATTTGAAAATCCGATTGAGCTCAATTGAGCCCTAACCTCGGCCCTAATGATCCTTACGATCTACCCATGAGAGAAGGAGTGGAGGAGGACCTGTGGTGACGGCTGTAGCCGTGCTGATCGCCGGATTGGCATGGTGGTGGCCGGTGGTGGTCGGATTGTTCAAAAATGGAGGAAAGGGCTCGGCTTCTTCAGGAAAAGAGTGGGAAATACTCCTTGGACCTCACTGAAGCTTTTAAAGAGGGAGAGGAGGGAGTTAGGTGGCTGAATTGCCATGTGCCATTTTTTGGCCTAAGTCAATTTTGGCGGCTAGGTTGGTAGGGGGTGGAGCTTGCTCTAACCAGTCCACAATGGCTGCTGCACTCCCCCTTGTCCTTCTGAAATGAATGGGGAGGTTGGGGAGGGGGGAGGAGTAGCACAAACTCCTCCTTCCTTCTTCTTCCTTCTCTTTCTCTCTCCTCCATGGGTGACTTTCTCTCTCCTAGTCACCAAGCCTGAATTTTTGGCTCCTACATGTCCCATGGCAGCCCACAAGTCCATTTGGTCACTTAAGTCATGGTTATCCCAATTGAAATGGGCTTGAGCTTGAGTTAGCCCATTTGGGCTAACGTGACCCAAAGTTGGACTAGGGCCCACCTAGGTCAATTTGATCCTTGAGATTTCTTTAATGGGTCCTTGGTGACCCATTAGCCTCCCCTAGGGTCAAGGTGGGGTTGGATTGGACCTTGGAGGTCACCTGGCCCTTAACTAGGGCACTTTGACCATTTTAGGTCAAGAGTTGACTTTGGTCAACCTAGTCTTTATGATTGGTCCCAATGAGTCCTTGGTGACCTATTGACCTCTCACTAGGCCTATGAGGGTAGGGGTGGGGTCCATTTGGCTAAGGGACTGCAATTGACCCTTGTGTAGGTCAATTTGACCTATTTTGGGTTTAGAGTTGACTTTTGTCAACTTAGCTCCCTTGATTACCCTCCATGGGTCCTTAGTGACCCATTGACCCCTACCTAGGGTTATGGGGGTATGGGTGGGGTATATTTGGCTAATAGACTGCAATGGACCCTTGTGTAGGTCAATTTCACCTAGCTAGGGTTATAGTTGACTTTGGTCAACTTAGGTCCTTTGATTGCTCTCCATGGGTCCTTAGTGACCCATTGACCCCCTTTTAGGGTTATAAGGGTATGGGTGGGGTCTTGGAGTCTTGGTGAAGCCCCATGATCACCATTAACCAAGGTTTAGAAATCTGCTAAGTGCAGACCATAGTGGCCCTATCCACACCACCAGGTCCACTTGACTCTTTCTTGGGCTTCTTAGGGTTTTGTCATGACAAAACCACTCTTAGGGGTCTAGTTGGAAATGGGATGTTACAAATACCAATAAACAAAACAAAGATTTCGTCCCCGAAATCAAGGTTAAGCCTACGGGGACTCCTATCGGGAAGGAAGAAACTTGTAACATCCCATGAGAGTTGAAAGGTTTACGTCACGACACCATGTTTGATTATATGAGGTTTAAAGGTGATAGTCAAATTTAAGACCAAATCCCCCAATTAGCAAAGTCTAGACCCCAATAAACAAAAGTTTAGCCCATATCCTTGAAATTTCAGTTCTATTAGTTTAAAATAGGAAGGTAAATTGAACATCTTGAGTGGTTGTGAGGAATACCTGACTAAAGAGTTCCGGGTATCTTTGTCGCATCAAGTCCTGGGGCTCCCATGAGTGCTCCTCTCTTCCGTGATTTCTCCACAGGACCTTAACTAACGGAACCTTCTTGTGGCGTAAAACTCGTACCCCCTTGTCGTCAATCCGGACCGGTTCTAGGTGAACCGACCGATCAGATGCTATCGGTCCATCTTTTGTTGTAACTTGCTGCTCTGGGCGTAGTAGAGCTCTCCTAAGAGAGGATATATGGAATACGTCGTGCAGACTCGCCAGCTCCGGTGGCAGCTCCAGCCTGTATGCCAAGGGACCGATCCACTCCTGGATCTTATAAGGCCCCATGTATCTTGGACTAAGCTTCTTCCTCTGTCCGCGTACCCGAGTAACTCCATGCATTGGTCGGATCTTCAAGAACACCTGATCTCCCACCTGGAATTCCACCTGACGGTGCCGAGCGTCGTAATACTTAGCCTGCCGGCTCTGTGCTTCTAGCATCCTGTCCCGTATCAATCTCACCTGAGCCTCGGTGTCCTCGACAAACTCCGAATCCAATGCCTTAGGGTCCTCGTCTTGTATCCATGACAGTGGAGTCCTGCACTTCCGTCCGTACAACGCCTCATAAGGAGCCATCTTTATGCTAGACTGGTAGCTGTTATTATACGAGAACTCGATCAGCGATAACAACTTCTCCCAAGGTTCACTGCGATCTAATATGCAGAGTCGTAGTAAATACTCCAGAGTACGGTTGGTTCGTTCAGTCTGTCCATCCGTCTGGGGGTGGAAAGCCGTACTGAATGTTAGTCGAGTGCCTAAGTAAGTCTGCACTGACCTCCACTCCCTGGATGTAAATCGTCCATCTCGGTCTGACACAATCGACTTGGGTATGCCATGATAGCGGACGAATTGCTCCATAAACTTTCGGACTAACACGCCCACCGAGTCATCCTTCCTGATTGGAATAAACCTTTCTACCTTTGTCAGCCGGTCGACGATCACCCAGATCGAATCATTTCCTGTCCATAATCGAGGAAGTCCGTGTATAAAGTCCATGGCGATATCATCGAACTTCCACTCTGGTACTGGGAGTAGCTGTAATAATCCTGCGAGGTTTCTGCATTCTGCCTTCACTAACTGGCATGCCTTGCAATGGGTCACGAAGTAGGTGATAGCCTTCTTCATGCCGGGCCAAAACATAGTCTTTTTCAGATCTGCAGTCATCTTCGTAATCCCCGGGTGTATCGAATATCGATTGCAATGAGCCTCCATCATGATATCCTCCCGGACCTGGCCTCCCTCTGGTATGTAGACCCGTCCTCTAAAGCATACTAAGTCATCTCTCAGTGTGTAATCTCCCGCAGTGCCTGCTTCTAAGGCCCGGAATATCGGCTCTAGCTGGGTATCCTGCCTCTATCCATCCTTGACCCTTTCTCAAATGTCATCAGTGGCGATTAATGATGAAAGATACTCTCGGTATAACTCAGGGTGATCCTCGGACACCAGGGATATTTGCATCTTATCTAACATCTGAATTAACTCCAAAGCCATCAACTGTGTTCCTACTCCGGCGTTTGCGGTCTTTCGGCTCAGTGCATCTGCTACCACATTCGCCTTTCCTGGGTGGTAGTGCATCTCATACTGGTAGTCTGCCAAAAATTCCACCCATCGTCTCTGTCTGATGTTCAGCTCTTTTTGCGTGTCCACATACCTCAAATTTTTATGGTCGGAGTATATATCGCAGTGGTCAACGTACAGATAGTGATGCCAGACTTTTAGTGCAAAGATGACAGCTCCCATCTCTAAGTCATGGACTGGGTAGTTTTGCTCGTGCTTCTTCAGCTGCCGAGAAGCGTAAGCTATCACATGGCCATTCTGCATAAGTACTGCACCCATGCCCTGGTAGGAGGCATCGGTGTAGACCTGGAATCCTTCTTTCCCTGAAGAGAGAGCAAGTATAGGAGCCGAAGTGAGTCGCCCCTTTAGCTCTTGAAAAGCCGCCTCACACTGTGGGGTCCAGATAAAGGGCACTCCTTCCTTGTCAGAGATGTGAGTGGAAGGGCGATACGAGAGAATCCCTCTACGAACTTCCGGTAGTAACCGGCGAGTCTTATGAAACTTCGTACATCTGTGGCCGTCTTCAACTGTGGCCAGTCCCGGACTGCTTGGATCTTGGCCGGGTCCACCGCCAACCCAGCACCACTGATGATATGGCCTAAGAAAGCCACCTCCTTCAACCAAAACTGGCATTTGCTGATCTTCGCATAGAGCTTGTGCTCCCGTAGTCTCTCTAGAGTCAGTGTCAGATGCCGAGTATGCTCCTCTTCCATCCTAGAGAAGATCAGGATGTCGTCTATGAATACTATGACGAACACATCCAAGTAGGCCTCGAAAACCCAGTTCATGAGGCTCATGAATGCCGACGGAGCATTTGTGAGCCCGAAGGGCATCACGGTAAACTCATATAGCCCATATCTGCTACTGAAAGCAGTCTTTGGAATGTCCTCCTCCTGGATTCGTAACTGGTAGTAGCCCGACCTTAGATCCAATTTGGAAAAGAAATGCGCACCTTATAGCTGGTCAAACAGCTCATCTATCCTTGGCAGTGGATATGTATTTCGGACTGTCAATCGGTTTAGTGCTCGGTAGTCGATGCACAGTCTCAGAGTTCCGTCTTTCTTTTTAATGAACAAGACTGGGGCTCCCCAAGGCGAAGAGCTCGGTCGGACAAATCAAGCCTCCACCAGTTCCTGGAGTTGGCTTCGAAACTCTGTAAACTCTTTCAGGACCATCCAGTAAGGGGCTCTAGCTACCGGCTTATCCCCCGGCACTAGCTGTATTCGGAAATCCTGCTCCCGGTGCGGGGGTAGCCCAGGCAGTTTCTCTGGGAATACGTCGGCAAAATCTCGCACCACCGGAATACCCGAGGTGGAGACCTTGGCCTTAGTCATTTCAAATATTACCTCATACACTTCTTCCCCCTGTAAGTGAGCCTTGACGGCCTGTACAGATGACAGCATGAGAGGGGAAATAGATCTATTACCTTCAATGACGAGGTAGGAATCTCCATGTCTCACGATAACTCTCTTGGACGTGCAGTCAATTTGAGCATGATTCCAGTTCAACCACGTCATTCCTAGGATCAAATCAAAGATTGGCATCTTTATGATCGTCGCTGGGGCTTCAAATATCCTTCCGCTGATCTCCGCCTCCATATTGCAGTGGGCAGAGGTGAACAACTCTGATCCGTCGGGTAATCGTATCCTCATCATCAGACCCGTGAATCGTTCCACGCCTTCCAACCCTTCTACGAAGGCTTCCAATACAAACGAGTGTGAAGCACCCGTACCAAATAGCGTATAAGCGGGTTTGCCGCTGATGAAAACTATTCCTGGGGGTGGGGAAAGTTAAATGTCTTAGAATCTAACTATGGTTTTTCTTCCCTAGATTATCACTTCTATATAAACTTAAAGGTCATGAGGAAATAAGTTTACAATTTTATGACGTACCAGTGATTACTTGCTCCGGGTTCCGGGGTTGAGCGAAATCCAGTGCATAAATTTGCTCCCTCTGCTGCCTGCGATCTGCACCCTGGAATCCACGTCCTCGACCACGTCCTCGTCCTCCAAACTGTTGGGCATGCTGGTAAAGGTGCTCCCCTCATGGGTCAGTTTCTCCGAATGTGTCCTATCTGATGGCAGTTGTAGCACTCCGGTGGGGGAAATGCCATACCCCCGGGTCTTGGTGCCTCCCTCATCAGAAGAGGCTGAGGGGCCAATATAACATGCTCCCTTGGCTCCTGCCTCACTTCCTGACGAGCCTGGTCCTCTGTCCTTCTCCCACCTGGTATAGCACCTTGCCGCTGATCATTTCTGGCTCTCCGGCCCTGATCCTCCGCTTGCTGCTTCCGGCCCCGAGTGGTGTGCCAATCAGCCTCAATCCTCTTTGCTATCTCCAAAATCCGGGAGATAGGCCCGTCGGATACAAACAACAAAGCCTCCCTCAAGTCCTCCCTCAGACCCTTATAGAATCTCTTGATGTATCCCGCTTCGTCCAGCTAGTAAGAATCTGCATATCGAGCCAAATGGTCGAACTCCCGATGGTACTCTACCACTGTCTGGGTGCCCTGCTTCAGCTGTAAGAACCGCTCCTCCAACTCATCCCTGGCCGACTGTGGAACAAAGTGCTCCAACAACGCTATCCTAAACTCTTCCCAGGTAACTTCCGCAACCTCCCTATCAGCAAACATTGTGTCCAGCAGCGTCTTCCACCACCTCTTGGCATGGGACTCCAGGCAGGAGACAACCAAGGCCACCCTCTCCTCCCAGGGACACCATATCCCAGTCAGCATTTCGTACATAATATCTAACCATTCTTCTGTCCGTACAGCGGATTTTGTCCCCAAGTAAGATGGAGGGGAGAGTCCTCGAAAGATGCTCAGCCAATTGGCCCCCAGGTTTGGCTGCGGAGCCGGAACCTGTTGAGCCCTGAAAGCATCTAGAATGGCCCTCAACATTTGACTCATCTCCGAGTGTAGGAATGGAGTGGGGACCAGGGGAGGTGGTGAAACAGTCGGAGTCTGCTGAACTCCGCCTTGTGGTGTTGGCTGCGCTGGGGGCTGCGTAATAGAAGCCAAATATAAGAAGTCTCACAGATTTAACTAAAAGTGGACAATTTTCATGTGATTTCTCATATGGGCCCACCACTGCTTCCGCTGCTTAGTTTGTCCCCAAACTAAACTCGAGTGTGGGTGTCCCAGGGTTAGTGGACTGCTACTTTTCTGATCGAGGTTTCCTCTGATACCACTTGTAAGACCCCCCTTTTTTTTTCTCGACACTGGGGTCTTAGGCCCAGAACCGCCGCCTTGCGGTGATACCTTCTCACCCGGGAAGGTCGTCACTACAAGACGCCGATTCTGCCGGCCAAATCAATCTCTACTGTAGCATAAGTATAAAAAGCAAGTCCACATAAATCACATATATAGAAAAATAAACTCCACGAAGGGAGTGTCCACAGATAATACATATAATGAAAATCTCGGGCTTATGCACGGTACATCAAGTCCTCACTACAAATCACTCATCGCGGAAGCAAACTAATACAACTACTGGTGTTCGGGACACACAGTCCCTGCTGTCTGGACTCCAGTGCTAGACTGTCCGATCTCCAAGCGTGCCGACCTCCGGGGCTGCCCCTCCATGCTGGGTTCCGTGGTCCCCTAAATGATGTGGTTCGAAAACCGTTAGTCTAAAAGACTATGTCCTATCGTCCCCCACCCCTTCCCCCATGGCTCCTAAGCACCGAGCGGGGAGAAGGAATGGAAAGGACATGAAGGTGGAGAATGTCAAATTGCAGATGGCAGCAGAACTAAACTAACAGTGTTAAGTGTGAAAATAATTATACAAAATCTAAATAAGTAACCTTAACTTATGTGAAAACACATAAGCTAAGGGATCTCTTGCAGGGCTCCTATCGTATAAAAAGTCCCATACCGATTTATACGATAGGGTGTCGGTTTTACTAGCAGGCATAACATATAAATAATACTGAAAGAGAACCTTGACTTATAAGCACGCTCGCACGAACTTATAGGCCAAGGGGTCGTTTTGCAAGGCCTAATGTATAGAGCGTCCCATACTGCTTATACATTATGTGTCAGGTTATATGCAATGGTTATGCTATAAAATGCAAATATGCTATGATGTGAACATGCAAGTGCAACTCACCCACTCGACTCTGTGTACACAGACCTTTAGTTCCCCCTTTCGGAGCCGTTACCTCCCAGGATACCTCCGTAGTGGCAGACGGAAGCGGTGGGTTGGGCCTCGCCCACCTCAAAACTAGTATTCGCACTACCGGTCTGACCTATCATACGCCTCAACACTTGGTGCACTAAGCTGACGCTTGCGTACTCTTGCCGGCTGGCGCACCGGACTTCTGTTGGCGAAGTGTAGAACCACACTTGCCGAGTCAACGATATTGGTGTCGGTGCAACGAACTCCCCAATATCGAAGACCCACCACCTTATACCTTTTATGCACATGCAATAGTTATGAGTCCAACAAATAACTGAGCCGAATCTTCCCGGACTATCCCGTCCGTCATAATCAACAACCGAGCCAAAGCTCACCGGACTAACCCGTCCGTCATAATCTACAACCGAGCCGAAGCTCCCCGGGCTAACCCGTCCTTCATAATCTACAACCGAGCCGAAGCTCCCCGGACTATCCCGTCCGTCATAACCAACAACCGAGCCAAAGCTCACCGGACTATCCCGTCCGTCATAATCTACAACCGAGCCGAAGCTCGCCGGGCTACCATGCCCATTACCTTAACCACTGGGCTTATTGCCCGAGTAACCCAAACTATCTCTCGGGACAGGGGTGTGTGTCACAACCCGCATTTTTCTCCGAATTAAGAATTATCAGAGTAAGAGAAAACACGCGTCATGATGCCACGTCAAGCAGGGGATAACTGCTGACGCTCAGGCAAAACCAACTACAATCTTTATGCAAGAAAATCATGTGCTTAATGAATAGAAAATCAGTTATGATTAGAGTCCGTATCCCTCGGCTCAGTGGATCACCTAGTCCACGAAAGAAAAACTATATTTATACGCTGCGGAAACATACTTTATTTAGATTTGACATCCTAAGGAGCACATAAGGGTCCCAAGAGAACCACTCATGCTATGCAAGATCCTACATTTAATTTATATAATATATAAGAAAACGGTCTTTATACGTGATTTGGAAAATAGTGATTACGCTTTATAAAACATGCTGATCATGAGCTTTATTTATAATAACAATTATAGTTTAAAAATAACTAGCAACCTAGCATAAAACCTTCTTAGAGCAAGTAGACTATCTCCAGAAAATGGTAGCAGCAATAGTATATATCTAGTACAAGGTAAAAACTACCAGTGGGCGCCAACAACCTGACACGAACCCACTAGCACAAATATATGTCTGTAAGAAAGTACTGAAAACAACCTCACTAACAAGGTAAACAGAACTCCAAGGTCCGGAAGTCCACCAACAACACCACCTCCAACTAGCCACCAGACTGGCTACAGCTCAGAACCTGGGGTATTCCAAAAGAAAACAGAATACCTCAGCAAGCTAAACAAAGAAAAACTGCATGAAAGAGTCAACCAAAGGACAAAGTAACAGAAAAACATGCAGTAGAAAGAGTCACAACTGTCCACAACAGGACCACAAGAAATGCACAACGTACAAAGCAACAGCAACGACCCAGCCCAGGAACCACATCCTGCAGGGCCTACTAGGCTACCAAGAGCCAGAATGTTGCAAACTACCAAAGAAGAAACTTCTAACACCCTAAACTGTGGGAAGTGATAGTAGCAAAAACAACAACGAGGAACCGGATCGAAGGCAAACGCAGTCCCCCAATCCATCATGTCCAAGTCAAAAGCTCGAGGGTCAACACGTGAAAACACAAGGGACCTTCCACCCGACATGCCCAGCCCGTACCTGGAGTAAGAAAACATGGGTGGCCTTGGCTATATCACTTAACTCCACCCCCATAAAGAGCTACAACCACCACTACTAACCACGACCCACGATTCGGCCTTTAGGAAAATAAAGAAAACGACTGACAAGGAAAACCCAGAAATACAACTGGAAATCCACTCGGAAATGAAATACAAGGTAAAGGAAGAGTGTTGAAATAAACCAACACGACTAGGCGTTGAGTGAAACCCACTCAGTGCCTACCTAAACTTTGGCGTTGAGCGAACTAGCCTCACTCGCCGCCAAAATAATACCACTACCCACAAGCCCACTAAAGAATGCGGAGCTCGACGACAGTCGAACGACCATGGCAGAAGATCCAGAACTCGAGTAGTTGCCTGCCACTTGAGTATCTAAACTCCCGCACTCAAACCAGCTAAAATCGCCTAGCAACAGAAAATATACAAAGCGCACGATCAGTGACGCACGATCAGTGGTCGTGCGCACTCATCGGCTGATGATCGTGCGAAGCGAACCTGGAAAACCTGACAGAAAACCTAGCAACTGCGCACGATCAGTGTCGCACGATCAGTGGTCGTGCGCACTGCTGCCAGCGCTCGTGCGATTTTCCGAGACAGAACTTTGGAAACTGAAAGACAGTCGCGCACGAGCAGAGGCACACGACCAGTGGTCGTGCGCCCTAACGGTTGATGACCGTGCGCGGTCAACCTGCACCGTTTGGAATTTCCCGAACGACACCGGAACGCGCACACGACTCACGCCACTGCAGTAGCAGCAGACAACTATCAACGTCGCGCACCACTACCACACGAACTATGCCTAATCATTCGAGTAATACCATAACGAAAATCGGCAACCACACCCCCCCTCCTAACTCTCCCTCTCGGCTACACCCGAACCAGAGCAACAATCAAAATAAAGGAAAACAACGGCTCCACGTCGACAATTTGGATTCCAATCATCACAAAATAGGGGGGTTTCAGTAGGAAGAACTAAGCCCTATAGTTAGCAAGAAAATGAGAACAACAAGGCCTCTAACCTGGGCTAACCGGGATTTCAATTTCATCAAGAAAATTCAAAAAAAGGAAAACTTGGCAAGGGCAAGAATACCACTTGCCTCAATCACAGCGAAGCTTTGGACTGCTTTCCTCCTCTTCGCACGGATCAAAACGGCCGCAACACCTAAAACAAAAACTCGGCCATTAATGGCGGAAAACTTCCAAAACCGAAAATTCCAATCCTCCCAGAACTCCACGAAAATCGAATTTCTTACCGCAGGAATGAAGGTCTTGACGAGAGCAATCCAAATCCACTCTCGGAATCGAATTCCGTCCACAAACGCTCCGGGAATCGGCGTCCGAAGGCAAGGGTAGGCGGTTTCTCCGTTTCCTCGTACAGGGCCGGCGGTTTCAAGCGTGAAGAAGATGATCGGCTCTCTCATTCTATATATATATATATATATTATATAATTATATAATTAATTACAAAATTACATAAAGCACCACATCGACGCGAAAACCGAACTACCTCGGAATTCGACGAAATTCGCACCGTAGCTAAATACCCACGCTACGAACACAACGGCGAAGTCGAAATTACTTTTCGACAAACAGAACTCGAGTTATACCCAAATAAAGCCAAACACCAACATTCCCCCGAGAGGCCACACCGGGTCACCCAAAACGACTCGGCTTGCTAGGGAGATCTTGCCAACAGGCTACAAAATAGGGCACTCAGTTCTAAGGAGCTAAACCACACTCCACAAATGGCACAAGCCACGGAAACGCGTCATCGTAACGCCAAACAAGAATAAAAATAATCGCTGAAAAAAACGGGGCGTTACAGTCACCCCCCCTAAAAGAAAGTTTCGTCCCGAAACTTTACGCACAACCCTCCTACAAAAGAAGGAAAAGTAACAAACAGAAGTTACAAAGGGAAACATACCGATCAAATCAGCGAAACAGGTGAGGGTACGCCCTCTTCATGGCCGACTCTAGCTCCCAAGTCGCGCTCTCCAAATCCTGATTTTTCCATAGAACTTTCACCATCGGTATGGACTTCTTTCGTAGCACACGCTCCTGAGTATCCAAAATACGAACTGGCACCTCAACAAAAGAGAGGTTGGGCTCCAACTGGGCACAACATCCAAGAGTTGCCCACTGCTGCGCACACACTTCCGCAATTGGCTAACATGAAAAACATTATGAACACCAGGGAAGTTCGCTGGCAAATCCAATCTATAAGCAGACACACCAATCCGCTCCAAGACCTCAAACGGGCCCACATACCTTGGGTCCAATTTCTGATTTTTACCAAATCTCTTCACACCAACCATTGGAGAAACCTTGAGGTATACATGATCCCCTACTAAAAACTCCAAAGCAGACCTACGCCGATTGGCGTTCTTTTCATACCTCTCCTGAGCTAACCGAAGCTTCTCCCGAATAAGCTTCACGACGACCTCCATCTCTTCCAGAGCATCTGGACCCAACAAAGGCTTCTCACCAGCCTCAGCCCAAAACAACGGAGTCCTACAGCGCCTCCCAAACAAAGCTTCGAACGGAGCCATCTGCAAGCTCTCCTGATAACTGTTATTATAAGCAAATTCCATGAGTCGCAGACGCTCATCCCACGCTCCACCATGGTCTAAAATATAGCACCTGATCATATCCTCAACAATCTGATTGACCCATTCCGTCTGCCCATTGGTCTGAGGGTGGTACGCAGTAGAATACCTCAGATCTGTACCCAAACCCTCCTGCAGACTCTGCCAGAAACGAGAAGTAAACCGGGAGTCTCGATCAGAAATGATGCTAACCGGCACACTGTGGAGTCGGATGACTTCATTCAAGTACAACTCCGCTATCTTCCTCATCGGGTAATCAATTTTATAAGGCACGAAGTGAGCACACTTCGTCAATCTATCCACTATAACCCAAACAGAATCAAATCCTCTCGGGGATTTTGGCAAACCCGTAATGAAGACCATAGATATACTCTCCCACTTCCAAGTCGGGATCTCTAGCGGAGTCAACTTACCACCAGGCCTTCCATGATCGGCCTTCACACGCTTGCAAGTGTGACACTCAGCAACATATCGGGCTATATCTCCTTTCATACCATACCACCAGGCAACTTGCCTTAAGTCACGGTACATCTTCGTAGATCCTGGATGGTAGGCAACGCTGGAACCATGAGCCTCACCGCAAATCATACCTCTAATGTCCCCAACAGCGGGAACGCAAAACCTGCCGCGGTACTTCAAAGTACCCGCATCATCAATAGTAAAATCTGGCAACTCTCCCTTCTCTGTCCTGGTAAAAAGGTGCAACAGATCCGGATCGTCCTTCTGATGCAGTCTAGTCAAAGAAATCCAGGACGGCTCTGCCACTGACAAACTACTCTGCAAACCACAGCATCCCACTGAAATATCCATAAGGAGGAACTCCTCAACTAACCGATCGGCAGAGAGGTTAAAGATCTTTCCCGTCTTTCGGCTCAGGGCGTCGGCCACCACATTGGCCTTGCCCGGATGATACTGGATTTCTACGTCATAATCCGCCACATACTCAAGCCACCGCCGCTGACGCAGATTCAACTCCTTCTGCGTGAACACGTACTTCAGGCTCTTATGGTCAGTAAAAATCTTGCACTGAGCCCCATAAAGTAAGTGCCTCCACAACTTCAACGCATAGATAACCGCTGCAAACTCAAGGTCATGCGTTGGATAATTCTTCTCATGAGTCTTCAGCTGCCTTGACCCATAAGCGATTACTTTTCCATCCTGCATTAATACGCATCCCAGTCCTATATGCGAAGCATCCACATACACATCATAATCCACGCCCTCAGTAGGAAGGGTCAGAACGGGAGCAGTACACAATCTCCTCTTTAACTCCTGAAAAGCTTCTTCGCACTTCTCGCTCCAAACAAAAGCCACATTCTTCTGAGTCAGCTTGGTCAAAGGTGCGGCTAGAGAAGAGAAACCCTCCACGAATCTTCTGTAATAGCCAGCCAACCCTAAGAAACTTCTGATCTCCTTAGGAGTGTTCGGCCTACTCCAATCCATCACTGCTGCAATCTTTTCTGGGTCAACCGAGATCCCATCCTTGTTCACCACGTGGCCTAGAAAAGAAACCTGAGGCAACCAAAATTCGCACTTGCTCAACTTGGCGAATAACTTGTGGTTCCTCAACTCTGACAGGACCAAACGCAAATGCTGCTCATGCTCCTCAGCACTGCGAGAATAAACCAACACGTCATCAATGAAGACCACCACGAACTTGTCTAGGAAATCCTTGAATACCCGATTCATCATGTCCATGAAAGCTGATGGTGCGTTGGTCAAACCAAACGACATCACCAAAAACTCGAAGTGTCCATGCCTCGACCTAAACGCAGTCCGTGGGATATCTGCCTCACGGATCCTGAGCTGATGATAGCCCGAACGAAGATCGATCTTGGAGAACACCGTGCTACCACGCAACTGGTCAAATAAATCATCGATCCTCGGCAGAGGGTACCTGTTCTTGATAGTGACCTTGTTCAACTCTCTATAGTCGATGCAAAGCCGCATCGACCCATCTTTCTTCTTTACGAACAAAACAGGAGCACCCCAAGGCGACGAACTCTGCCTGATAAAACCTTTAGCCAACAACTCATCTAACTGAATTCGCAACTCCTCTAACTCACGAGGGGCCATCCGGTACGGCGCCTTAGCAATAGGACGCGTACCCGGCTCCAAATCAATAACAAACTCCACATCCCGCTCAGGAGGGATACCAGGAAGATCATCAGGAAAAACATCGGCGAAACCACGAACAATAGGAATCTCCTCCAAGCGTGGCACGCTAACAACGGTTCCAACCGCCGAGACTAAACAAACACAACAATCAGAAAGAAACAATCTCTGAACACATACCGCAGAGAGAACAGGAGAATCCTGACACGGATCAGCATACACGCTGCCGGGCTGACCGTCGTCCCTGATGAAGTCCAAGCGCTTTCCTTTGCACTGAATGACCGCATCATACCGAGAGAGCCAGTCCATGCCCAAAATGACATCGAAGTCCTCTAGATCAATCATCTTCAGGTCCGCCTTCGCAAGAAAATCCCCCAACAAAACCGGGCAATCCAAAATACCCAAATCTGACAACACAGATTCACCAGAGGGAAACTTGACACGGAAGGAATCCCGAACACGATCTAGAGACAACCGATGACGCTCCACAAAGGCTCTAGCCACGAACGAGTGGGTAGCGCCGGAGTCAAACAGAACACGCGCCCAGCGGTTCTTCACCTTAAATTTCCCTATAGGAGCGCACAAAGCTAAGGAACTAGCACAACAGTACCGCAAATAATCTAGCAACTAAACTACCAGGCTAGAAAGAAAACAACAAACAACTAACCTGAGATCACCTGGGTCGAAGTCTGAGCCTCCTCGGAAGAAATCACGTTCAGCTTCCCTTTTCCCTTGTCCACACGCTGAGGTGGAGGTAAAGCCTGTAACGGAACTGCAGGAAGAGCTGGCTGAAACTGAGGACACCTCGACTTGATGTGACCCTTCTGCCCACACTGAAAGCAGATTTTATTCTTGGACCAACACTGGGCCGCATCATGGCCGGATCGCTTGCAAACTGAACAGGAGACATCTCTCCTAGGAGCACCCTGAATCGCATGAACCTGCTCCTTCTTCTGAGCTGCGGCCTTCTTGAAACACCTCTCGACAGGATGGCCTGACCGGCCACAAAACTGCACACCACCCTGCTCCTCTTTCCCGGAACAGCATCGGGTACCAGGGGTTTTTTCTCCTCTACCAACTTCCTCTTATCCTTCTTCAACTGCTGGCCTCTGCTCTTCGCCGTCTCAATAGCCTCCACCTTCAGAGCAGCCTCTACTACACCTGCATAAGACACTGACCCATAAGCACTGGTCAACTGCTGCACCTCACTCCTCAAACCACCGAGGAATCGCTTAACTCGATCAGCCTCAACGCTGACCAATCCAGGGGCAAAACGGCTCAACTTGCTGAACTCTATCTCATACTCACCCACCGTGAGTTGCCTTTGCTTCAGATGGAGGAAGTCGTTCATGAGGCGGTCACGCTCGACCGAGGGTAAGAACTTCCTCAACAGCATCTCCTTGAACACTTCCCAAGAGCATCCGGCTACCAGGCTCTCCTTCTCTCTCAGCCACCAACTCTTAGCCAAACCTTTAAGCTGATAGGCGGCTATCATCACCCTCTGATCGTCTGCAATCCCTGAGTACGAGAACATCTCCTCCATGGAGATCAGCCAGTCGTCTATCACCATGAAATCTGCCTTCCCATCATAAGTGGGAGGGCTCAGCCTCTGAAACTGCGAGATGAAGGCCATCTCTGCTGGCACCACCACTGGAGGTCTCAAGGGTGCAGGAGGAGGAGGAACAGCTAACCCCCCTGCAGGAACTTGCGCACCCTGAGCCTGCCCTGCCACAACCGCCACCAAAGACTGAATCTGGGCTTGCACCTCCTCCAACTGCCTACCTATAGCTTCGCTACTCTGACGCAGACCCTCGATCACCGCATCGTTCTGAGCTCCAGAAGATTCACCCTCAGACAGGGGAGTCGATCGAGTCGCAGGACGCCTAGCCATCCTAAAAATCATTACAACGCAAATCAGATCCAAATCCCACGACTAGAACCGACTACCAGTACAGACAATACATATGTAGATATAGACTTAAAGCTGCTAAACTTGCTCTGAGAGTTTATCTTCTTCACAATAATTAGATGATATGCCCTATCCTAGGATGGTTAACCACCACCTCACTAACTCTTGTGCCTAGATCGGATGCATGAACTTATGTTAATTTGAAAACTCATGTGTGTACATATGTCATCCTGCAAATCTTTAGCTCGGCGCGTTGTGCTTATGCAATGATATGATATGCATGATTGTGCATGCATTCTAAAAAAAAGGCCCTAGTGCATGTTATGAGCGGCGTACGCATGAAAATGTTATGCATCCCATACTACATAACATTTCCATGCAACGAAAAAGAAACGTACTAGTCGCAGTCATGTGGTGAGGTTATGCATCCCATACTACATAACCCTGACATGTAGCCCCTATGGTGGATCCATATACGAACACATATTATGCATCCCATACTACATAATATGCCCCGTATACTTCATGTTATGCTATGAGTGTAGTGTTCGTGCTTTTGCCAAGACGTGTTGATGACATATTGGTGTGTGAATGACATGATGCAGAACTACTAAAAGCGAACAAAGGAAGGTTGCTCAACTAACTTGTCAAGCAACCTCCCTCTGATACCAACTGTCACAACCCGCATTTTTCTTCGAATTAAGAATTATTAGAGTAAGAGAAAACAAGCGTCATGATGCCACGTCAAGCAGGGGATAACTGCTGACGCTCAGGCAAAACCAACTACAATCTTTATGCAAGAAAATCATGTGCTTAATGAATAGAAAATCAGTTATGATTAGAGTCCGTATCCCTCGGCTCAGTGGATCACCTAGTCCACGAAAGAAAAACTATATTTATACGCTGCGGAAACATACTTTATTTAGATTTGACATCCTAAGGAGCACATAAGGGTCCCAAGAGAACCACTCATGCTATGCAAGATCCTACATTTAATTTATATAATATATAAGAAAACGGTCTTTATACGTGATTTGGAAAATAGTGATTACGCTTTATAAAACATGCTGATCATGAGCTTTATTTATAATAACAATTATAGTTTAAAAATAACTAGCAACCTAGCATAAAACCTTCTCAGAGCAAGTAGACTATCTCCAGAAAATGGTAGCAGCAATAGTATATATCTAGTACAAGGTAAAAACTACCAGTGGGCGCCAACAACCTGACACGAACCCACTAGCACAAATATATGTCTGTAAGAAAGTACTGAAAACAACCTCACTAACAAGGTAAACAGAACTCCAAGGTCCGGAAGTCCACCAACAACACCACCTCCAACTAGCCACCAGACTGGCTACAGCTCAGAACCTGGGGTATTCCAAAAGAAAACAGAATACCTCAGCAAGCTAAACAAAGAAAAACTGCATGAAAGAGTCAACCAAAGGACAAAGTAACAAAAAACATGCAGTAGAAAGAGTCACAACTGTCCACAACAGGACCACAAGAAATGCACAACGTGCAAAGCAACAGCAATGACCCAGCCCAGGAACCACATCCTGCAGGGCCTACTAGGCTACCAAGAGCAAGAATGTTGCAAACTACCAAAGAAGAAACTTCTAACACCCTAAACTGTGGGAAGTGATAGTAGCAAAAACAACAACGAGGAACCGGATCGAAGGCAAACGCAGTCCCCCAATCCACCATGTCCAAGTCAAAAGCTCGAGGGTCAACACGTGAAAACACAAGGGACCTTCCACCCGACATGCCCAGCCCGTACCTGGAGCAAGAAAACATGGGTGGCCTTGGCTATATCACTCAACTCCACCCCCATAAAGAGCTACAACCACCACTACTAACCACGACCCACGATTCGGCCTTTAGGAAAATAAATAAAACGGCCGACAAGGAAAACCCAGAAATACAACTGGAAATCCACTCGGAAATGAAATACAAGGTAAAGGAAGAGTGTTGAAATAAACCAACACGACTAGGCGTTGAGTGAAACCCACTCAGTGCCTACCTAAACTTTGGCGTTGAGCGAGCTAGCCTCACTCGCCGCCAAAATAATACCACTACCCACAAGCCCACTAAAGAATGCGGAGCTCAACGACAGTCGAACGACCAAGGCAGAAGATCCAGAACTCGAGTAGTTGCTTGCCACTTGAGTATCTAAACTCCCGCACTCAAACCAGCTAAAATCGCCTAGCAACAGAAAATATACAAAGCGCACGATCAGTGACGCACGATCAGTGGTCGTGCGCACTCATCGGCTGATGATCGCGCGAAGCGAACCTGGAAAACCTGACAGAAAACCTAGCAACTGCGCACGATCAGTGTCGCACGATCAGTGGCACGATCGTGCGCACTGCTGCCAGCGCTCGTGCGATTTTCCGAGACAGAACTTTGGAAACTGAAAGACAGCCGCGCACGAGCAGAGGCACACGACCAGTGGTCGTGCGCCCTAATGGTTGATGATCGTGCGCGGTAAACCTGCACCATTTGGAATTTCCCAAACGACACCGGAACGGGCACACGACTCACGCCACTGCAGTAGCAGCAGACAACTATCAACGTCGCGCACCACTACCACACGAACTATGCCTAATCATTCGAGTAATACCATAACGAAAATCGGCAACCACACCCCCCCCCCTCCTAACTCTCCCTCTCGGCTACACCCGAACCAGAGCAACAATCAAAATAAAGGAAAACAACGGCTCCACGCCGACAATTTGGATTCCAATCATCACAAAATAGGGGGGTTTCAGTAGGAAGAACTAAGCCCTATAGTTAGCAAGAAAATGAGAACAACAAGGCCTCTAACCTGGGCTAACCGGGATTTCAATTTCATCAAGAAAATTCAAAAAAAGGAAAACTTGGCAAGGGCAAGAATACCACTTGCCTCAATCACAGCGAAGCTTTGGACTGCTTTCCTCCTCTTCGCACGGATCAAAACGGCCGCAACACCTAAAACAAAAACTCGGCCATTAATGGCGGAAAACTTCCAAAACCGAAAATTCCAATCCTCCCAGAACTCCACGAAAATCGAATTTCTTACCGCAGGAATGAAGATCTTGACGAGAGCAATCCAAATCCACTCTCGGAATCGAATTCCGTCCACAAACGCTCCGGGAATCGGCGTCCGAAGGCAAGGGTAGGCGGTTTTTCCGTTTCCTCGTACAGGGCCGGCGGTTTCAAGCGTGAAGAAGATGATCGGCTCTCTCATTCTATATATATATATAATTATATAATTATATAATTAATTACAAAATTACATAAAGCACCACATCGACGCGAAAACCGAACTACCTCGGAATTCGACGAAATTCGCACCGTAGCTAAATACCCACGCTATGAACACAACGGCGAAGTCGAAATTACTTTTCGATAAACAGAACTCGAGTTATACCCAAATAAAGCCAAACACCAACATTCCCCCGAGAGGCCACACCGGGTCACCCAAAACGACTCGGCTTGCTAGGGAGATCTTGCCAACAGGCTACAGAATAGGGCACTCAGTTCTAAGGAGCTAAACCACACTCCACAAATGGCACAAGCCACGGAAACGCGTCATCGTAACGCCAAACGAGAATAAAAATAATCGCTGAAAAAAACGGGGCGTTACAGTGTGAGAGTGTGAAATCCTAAGTTTACTACCTACTCCTCAATTTACTTTATGCCTACAACTTAGGTTTTACCCATTTCATTTTCATATTACAGTAAACTATACCTAAGGTGATTTTGACCTTCTACTCTACGGGGAAGACGATCTTTCGTCGATCCCAAACGCCACCTAACTTTTAGTCAAACCCATCCCTAGCTCATCCAATCCTGAGTGATGAACTCATTCCTATAATCACTAATTTTTGACTTATGTGTAACACCCACCCCAAAAATCTCAAAAAATGGATTTGAGGTGCAGGTTGATTTACACGGCCTGGGACACGGGCGTGTCCCAGGGCGTATCGGGGGTACACGGCCTGGGACACGGGCATGTCCCAAAGCGTGTCACTCAAATAAATAGGCGATCTGAGTCAGAAGATTACACGGCCTGGAACCAAGCCTTGAACACGGCCGTGTCAGATTTGACACGGGCGTGTCCGATGTCGTGTGCCTACCCGTGTACTGCTTGCAGCTCGATGAGGCAGGGGTGACACGGGCGTGTCTCATGATTGACACGGGCGTGTCAGGTTCGACACGGGCGTGTCGATGCCCATGTTCTGGTAAAGTTCAGTCGGTACGAATACCGCGTGTGCCGCTTAAGGGTACACGGCCTGTGATACGGGCATGTCACAGGCCGTGTCAGCCAAAAAAGTGGGTTTTTGGGAAAATCGTGGTCGTTCATTTTCTCTCTTTGGATCCAGGGCTCAAGTGATTCCTGGCTGGATTAAATCAGCAGAGGCTTGATGAAGAAAGTCATTCTTCATTTGGTTAAGGAAGAGAGAAAGAGAGAGGAGGAGGAAGAAGGAGGAGGAGATCAAGCCACCGGTGGAGCTCCCGTGGTCCGATTCGTGATCCGAGGCCAGCGTTGTGAAGGCAAAGCTGCTACGGTTCTTTCTCACCGGCTAGTTTTCGATGGCTCCCAAGAGATCGACAAGGGTAACGATCTCCCTTCTTGTACATGTGAAGTCCCTCTTTTCTGCATTGCATAGGGAAAACCCTTCCCCGCGAGTGTGCGGTGGGTTGTGGTGTCCCTTGGGGTAGATATGTGAAGTCCCCCTTGTTAGAGTCCGGAATTGGAGTACGGATCTAGGCATGTTGTGTGAAGCCCATCTGGACATGTTGGTCTGGATTGGTGATGCTTGTTTGCATATCGAAGAAGACTCCGTGATTATGGCTTGTGTTGCCTTGTGCCTACCTGTTGCTTGGTGCAGCAGGAAGTACTGGATGAAGTCCAGGAAATGAAGAGGGTTGGATGCAACTCTTGTGGCAGTGCGTTGCCACTTTGTGTGCGGTTGAGCCGTTGGGCTGCAACTGGATGAAAAGGCAGATTGCCGAACAGGAAAGGTGAAACCGACCCGCGCCTATAAATTGCCATGGATACTTCCGTATTCGAGGCGGCACGGTGACCTTGAGCAATGGGGGGTGGCTGATCCGTACCTGCGTTAGGTCCATCCGACTTGGAAGCCTGGTTATGGGTTTTGTTGGAGCGCCTAATGAGAGTCTTAGGCCCGCGCACCGAAAAGACTAGAATGCTCAAATACCGTATAGACGGTGGTGTTGACCCTGGTATTCCGGTACACCAAGAATGTGCCCTGAGTGCACGGACTGTCGGGCCGTGTGGCCGACAGTTGTGATGGCTTGAATGTGCCTGCGCGCACATAGTTGCTATTGTTGATACCATGCTGTGCAGGGAAAGATTGCGACTGCCCCGAGAAAGGGGTAGGATTGTTATAATTGGGTCAGCTGAATGCTGACCGTTGCCATGTTTGCCATCGTTTGGGTGGTTTGTCCCTATGCAGGTGCTGGAGAGCCAAGTGGTAAATGAAGGGCTGAAGCCCTACTGCTGTTGCTGCTGCTGCGGCTAGCCCTTGAAGGCTGAGCAAATGGTTTTGTTTGTTTTGTTTTTCCTCATGTATGGCCGGCCTGCGCGCCGAGGTTTGTAATCCATGTTCTATGGAAAGAGGAACTGTAAGGCCTTAAGGCGAAACCTTTGTTGTACATTCCGTGGTTGTATATATAACTGTAATTTATATATATTGGACATTCCTGGTTAGAGTTCAAATGTACAACTTAAAGCTTCCGCTAGAATGCTCTGAGTTAGGATTCGTGTATGGTTTGGTATTATCCTGTGACATCACCGTCTGTTTGTGATATATAGTGTGGGGCCCCGGCCGGACCTTCTACTATACGTCATGTAACGGATGGGGTCGTTATATTTTGGTATCAGCTTCGTTCGGTCTTCCTCTTTCGAATTCGTGGTCGAATTCTTTTATGGGGTGGCGTGCGCGTGTTTATGCGCCCTGCTGTAATGCTAATGAACTCTGGAATGTCCACTAAGGAATGTACAAAATCTTGTTTGAGGAATCTGCGCGTTCCTTTTTGTGTTGTTTTGCTTGCGTACAATCGCTAATGTGTGTCTTGTCCACCTATAGGTGACGCGTAGTGGTGCTGGGCAGTCTGAGCCCCAGCGCTCTGATGAGAGTGTGGCACCAGCTGAGGTGACAACACCTCCTCCATTTGCGGAAACTGTTCGCTTAGTTGCTGAGGCTCTATTTGCCATGATTCAGCCGACCGGGCAAGCGCAGCCGGCAGTAGAACCAGTTCGTATTGTTGTACGACCCGAGCCGGTTGAGGCTGTAGATCCACGAGCAGCTGACCGACAGTTGAAGCAATTCATGAGCTTCAGTCCGCCTACGTTTACGGGAATGGGATCCCCAACACAGGCAGAGGATTGGTTATCGCGTGTCAAGCGGATAATGACAGCGATCAGGGCGGAGGAAAATCTAAAGGTCACCCTGGCCACCTTCATGCTTGAAGGAGAGGCGCGGTTGTGGTGGGATGAGGTTGAGGTACACCATTTGGAGGGCAGGCAATTAACGCAAGTATCGATTGAGGAGTTCTCTCGAATATTTCTGGCGAAGCATGTCCCAGCGGCGCAACGCATTGCCATGGAAAATGAGTTCCAACGGTTAAAGCAAGGAGAAGATAGCGTGGATATCTACTTGCATGAGTTTACCAGGTTGGAGCGGTATGCGGGAACAATCTTCGCAGATGACCAAAGGAAAACGAATCGGTTGTATGAAGGATTGCGGGATGAGTTGAGGTTCCTGCTTTCGAGTTCAGTGAACCAAGGGTTTCAGGCGTTGGTTGATACTGCATGTGCGTTGGAGAAGGACATGCGGCGGGTGCAAGGGAACAAGGGCTTGGTTGTGTCAAAGCCCGAGGTTCAAGCACCTCGCCCGAGCAAATCGTTCTACCAGAAGAAAGGGGGCAAGAGGTCCAAGCTGTCTGGGCAAGTGACTACGACCGTTGTATCGGGGGCGACATCAAGGCCGGATTCTCGTACATGCTATAACTGTGGCCGGGTGGGGCATATAGCCCGTGACTGTCGGGTTGTTCAGCCCAAAGGGGAAAAGAAGACGGGTGCGTCTTATGCTGAGAAGGGCAAAGCGGTGGTTGATTCCTCTGCGTCCCAGGCACAACCCCGAATCTATCAGCTTGGCCAGCAGGAGGCGATTAAGCAAAGTGACGTCATCACAGGTACGAGTTGATATAGCTTAATTGCTTAAGTGCTATTGTTTTTGGTTATGTATAGCTTGTGCATGATGTGTGTGCTGCAGGCTTTGTCCTCATTCGGAATAATTTGGCGAGAGCCCTGTTTGATACGG
The DNA here is from genome assembly GCA_039513925.1 of Platanthera zijinensis. Taxonomy (NCBI): domain Eukaryota; kingdom Viridiplantae; phylum Streptophyta; class Magnoliopsida; order Asparagales; family Orchidaceae; genus Platanthera; species Platanthera zijinensis. The sequence goes on along the minus strand of CM077088.1, from coordinate 128,257,178 downwards.
GTGCTTCGCATTCTTTTCTGTCTGAGGACTTCGTATCTCGAATTGGGGTGCCGAGTCATGTGACGGTTGATAGTACAAGGGTGCTATTGCCGAATGGCTGTGTGATGCTTGCGGATAGGGCTTGCGATGTGGATGTTCAAATAGGAAGCCGGGATTTCGGTTTGAGTGCAGCTGTGCTACCGTTATCGGAGTTTGATGTGAATCTTTGGTATGGACTGGCTCTCGGAGCAGCGTGCCTGTATTGATTGCAACTCCAAAGAGATCACACTGGGCCAGAATACCGGACATGTGACGAAGTTCGCTGGTATGCGAGGAGTTGGCGGGACTCTGTTGTCTGCGCTCCAAGTCGTCAATGATGTTCGGAAGGGCGCGGAGTTATTCTTCACGCTAATTCAGGCTGTTGAGCCAAAGGCCAGTGTCGGTGAAGTTCTGGTTGTGTCAGAGTTTGCCGATGTGTTTCCTAAAGATCTTCCTGGGTTACCACCCCAGCGGGAGATTGACTTCTCTATTGAGTTGGTGCCAGGTGCGAAACCTGTGGCCCGCTCACCATATCGCGTCGTGCTAAAAGAGATGGCTGAATTGAAAGTCCAATTGCAAGAGTTGTTGGAGCAGGGATACATACGCCCAAGTATGTCACCTTGGAGCGCGCCTGTTTTATTTGTGAAAAAGAAAGACGGTAGTTTGCGGTTATGTATTTACTACCGCGAATTGAATAAGCTGACGGAGAAAAACAAATATCCGATCCCACGGATTGATGACCTATTTGATCAGCTAGCAGGATCAACGGTCTATTCCAAGTTGGATTTGAAATCGGGATATTATCAGCTGAGAATTCGGGAAGGTGACATTCCCAAGACGGCATTTGGAACACGCTACGGTCATTATGAGTTCACGGTAATGCCGTTTGGCCTATGTAATGCGCCTTTGGTATTTATGGACCTAATGCATCGAACGTTCCGAGAGTACTTGGATTTGTTCGTGATTGTGTTTATCGATGACATCTTAGTATACTCTCAGTCGGAAGAGGAACATGCAAACCATTTGCGGTTGGTCTTGCATACCCTGCGAAGGAATAAGCTTTATGCCAAGTTCTCAAAGTGTGAGTTCTGGCTCTCTTCAGTAGCCTTTTTAGGCCATGTGGTAAGTGGAGACGGTATCGCGGTGGATCCGTTGAAGATAAGTGCCATTCGTGATTGGCCAGTGATGTCTTCAGTGGCCGAGGTCAGGAGCTTCCTTGGGCTTGCGGACTACTATAGACGGTTTGTGGAAAACTTCTCACGGATTGCTTTACCTCTGACCACGCTGACGAGAAAAGATCAAAAGTTCATTTGGACGCCGGAGTGCGCGCGAGCTTTTGAAGACTTGAAGAGTCGTTTGACCACGGCGCCTGTGTTCACATCGCCATGTGGTACAGATGGGTATGAGATCTATAGTGATGTCTCCGGGAGTGGCTTAGGCTGCGTTCTTCTATAGTTTGGTAAAGTGATTGCTTATGGCTCGCGCCAGTTGAAAGTGCATGAGCGGAATTACCCCGTCCATGATTTCGAGTTGGCGGCGGTAATCTTTGCGCTCAAGTTGTGGCGGCACTATCTTTATGGCGTTAAAGTGGACATCTATACAGCTCACAAAAGCCTAAAGTACTTGTTGGATCAGAAGGATCTGAATATGCGACAACGAAGATGGATGGAGTTCCTTGGGGACTACACCTTCGAGATTCACTATACTCCCGGGAAGGGAAATGTGGTCGCTGATGCTTTGAGGCGGAAGACTCCGGTACGGGCAAGCTGGTTGCAGAGGCATGATCAGCGTTTAATCCAGGAATTGGAAGCGTTGGAGATATCTTGTGTTGACAAGGGTTCATCAACCGATGTATGCTTGAACTGGACGGAGGTGCAATATGACCTTACGGACAGAGTTCGGCGAGCAACGGAGCTTGATGAAAGTCTCCAGCGCTATGCTAAAGATGGGCCGGATGACCAATTTTCTTGGGATAACGGTTTGTTATGAAGAAATGGTCGAGTGTGCGTCCCGAGTGTGGGTAAATTGAGGGAAGAGTTGATGTACGAAGCTCACTTTGCAAAGTACTCAGTTCACCCAGGGAGCACAAAGATGTACAGAGATCTGAAAAAGCTGTTCTGGTGGCCCGGACTAAAGAAAGATGTAGCACGTTATGTGGCGGAATGCCATACTTGTGCATTGGTGAAAGCGGAATGCCAGAAGCCTGGCGGTTTCCTGAAGTGGTTACCCATTCCGGAATGGAAGTTCGATGACATTTTGATGGATTTCGTGCACGGACTGCCGAGATCTCAACGCGGTCATTATTCAATCTGGGTGATTGTGGACCGGTTGACAAAAGTGGCGCACTGCCTTCCAAACAGAAGAGACGATTCAGTGGAAACCTTGGCCAAGCTTTATGTGGAGCAGGTTGTTCGACTGCACGGTGTTCCTCGGAGCATCGTCAGTGACCGTGATGGGCGGTTCACATCGAATGATTGGCGGCTAGTTCATCAAATTTTGGTTACAAAGTTAGCGTTTAGTACGGCCTTTCATCCCCAAACGGATGGCCAGACTGAACGAACCAACAGGACGATGGAGGACATGCTCCGCATGTGCGCCCTAGACTTTGGTAAGAGATGGGAAGATTATATTTTTCTTGTCAAATTTGCCTATAATAATAGCTACCAAGCGAGCATCGGTATGGCACCATTTGAGGCTTTATATGGTCGTAAATGTCGTACACCGTTAGCTTGGGCAGAAACAGGCGAATCTAAGCTGAGTGGGAAAAAGGAAGTCGAAGAAGCTACCTCGCTTATACGCTCTATTCGGGAGAGGCTATTGATAGCCCAAGATCGTCAAGCAAAGTACTACAATGCCAAACATCGGAACGTGGAGTTCGCGGTGGGTGATTGGGTATATTTGAAGATCAAACCCTTCAAAGGCGTGTCCAGGATTCGGCGTTTGAAAAAGCTAAGTCCGAGGTATCTTGGTCCATTTGAGGTGGTGGAGCGAGTTGGGGAAGCTGCTTATCGACTAGCACTTTCAGCAGACTTGGGTGGATTACATGATGTATTTCACATCTCAGTACTTCGTAAGGCTGTCAAGGATCCAGCTCAAGTAGTGGAGAATGATCGGGTACCGGTCGAGTATGGGCTAACGATGAGGGTTCGCCCCATTCGGATCGAGGATCGAACCGAGAAACAATTGCGGAACAAAGTGATCGGGATGGTCAAAGTCCGATGGGACAATTGTGGCCGTGAAGAGCTAACATGGGAGCGAGAGCAGACCATGCGAGCTGAATTTCACGAGTTGTTTGTATAAGCTCTAGATCGTGTACCTTTTGTGATAACAGAGTTATCAAGTTATGGCATTGTCTTTTCTGTTTCCTTGCTGTGCAAATTTCGGGACGAAATTTTGTTAAGGGGGGAGGATTGTAACACCCCAAAAATCTCAAAAAATGGATTTGAGGTGCAGGTTGATTTACACGGCCTGGGACACGGGCGTGTCCCAGGGCGTGTCGGGGGTACACGGCCTGGTACACGGGCGTGTCCCAGGGCGTGTCACTCAAATAAATAGGCGATCTGAGTCAGAAGATTACACGGCCTGGAACCAAGCCTTGAACACGTCCGTGTCAGATTTGACACGGGCGTGACCGATGCCGTGTGCCTACCCGTGTACTGCTTGCAGCTCGATGAGGCAGGGGTGACACGGGCGTGTCTCATGATTGACACGGTCGTGTCAGGTTCGACACGGGCGTGTCGATGCCTGTGTTCTGGTAAAGTTCAGTCAGTACGAATACCGCGTGTGCCGCTTAAGGGTACACGGCCTGTGAGACGGGCGTGTCACAGGCCGTGTCAGCCAAAAAAGTGGGTTTTTGGGAAAATCATGGCCGTTCATTTTCACTCTTTGGATCCAAGGGCTCAGGTGATTCCTGGCTGGATTAAATCAGCAGAGGCTTGATGAAGAAAGTCATTCTTTATTTGGTTAAGGAAGAGAGAAAGAGAGAGGAGGAGGAAGAAAGAGGAGGAGATCAAGCCACCGGTGGAGCTCCTGTGGTCCGATTTGTGATCTGAGGCCAGCATTGTGAAGGCAAAGCTGCTGCGGTTCTTTCTCACCAGCTAGTTTTCGATGGCTCCCAAGAGAGCGACAAGGGTAACGATCTCCCGCGAGTTCTCACCGGCTGTTCTTGACATGTGAAGTCCTTCTTTTCTGCATTGCATAGGGAAAACCCTTCCCCGCGAGTGTGCGGTGGGTTGTGGTGCCCCTTGGGGTAGATATGTGAAGTCCCCCTTGTTAGAGTCCGGAATTGGAGTACGGATCTAGGCATGCTGTGTGAAGCCCATCTGGACATGTTGGTCTGGATTGGTGATGCTTGTTTGTATATCGGAGAAGACTCCGTGATTATGGCTTGTGTTTCCTTGTGCCTACCTGATGCTTGGTGCAGCAGGAAGTACTGGATGAAGTCCAGGAAATGAAGAGGGTTGGATGCAACTCTTGTGGCAGTGCGTTGCCACTTTTTGTGCGGTTGAGCCGTTGGGCTGTAACTCGATGAAAAGGCAGATTGCCGAACAGGAAAGGTGAAACCGACCCGCGCCTATAAATTGCCGTGGATACTTCCGTATTCGAGGTGGCACGGCGACTTGAGCAACGGGGGGTGGCTGATCCGTACCTGCGTTAGGTCCGTCCGACTTGGAAGCCTGGTTATGGGTTTTGTTGGAGCGCCTAATGAGAGTCTTTGGCCCGCGCGACTAAAAGACTAGAATGCTCAAATACCATGTAGACGGTGGTGTTGACCCTAGTATTCCGGTACACCAAGAATGTGCCCTGAGTGCACGGACTGTCGGGCCGTGTGGCCGACGGTTGTGATGGCTTGAATGTGCCTGCGCGCACATAGTTGCTATTGTTGATACCATGCTGTGTAGGGAAAGATTGCGACTGCCCCGAGAAAGGGGTAGGATTGTTATAATTGGGTCAGCTGAATGCTGACCGTTGCCATGTTTGCCACCGTTTGGGTGGTTTGTCCCTATGCAGGTGCTGGAGAGCCAAGTGGTAAATGAAGGGCTGAAGCCCTGCTGCTGTTGCTGCTGCTGCTGCGGCTAGCCCTTGAAGGCTGAGCAAATGGTTTTGTTTGTTTTGTTTTTCCTCATGTATGGCCGGCCTGCGCGCCGAGGTTTGTAATCCATGTTTTATGGAAAGAGGAACTGTAAGGCCTTAAGGCCAAACCTTTGTTGTACATTCCGTGGTTGTATATATAACTGTGGTTTATATATATTGGACATTTCTGGTTAGAGTTCAAATGTACAACTTAAAGCTTCCGCTAGAATGCTCCGAGTTAGGATTCGTGTATGGTTTGGTATTATCCTGTGACCTCACCGTCTGTTTGTGGCATATAGTGTGGGGCCCCGACCGGACCTTCTACTATACGTCATGTAACGGATGGGGTCGTTACATTATGTGCCTAACTTGTACTCCAGATTATTTCTGTAGATTTACTATATGCAGACCACCAAGGTTTAATGTTATGTAAAATGGGAAGTATATCAAGTAATCATCCAGTACTCCTATAATAATTAATGGAGGTCCATTATGACCTTTATTATCCAAATCCAGAGTTTTACAATTTTCCTATTTATCTAGGAATTTATTAAATATTTATAGTGGCCAAAGTCTCCAAGATTGAGCTGAAGGTACCAAATTTTTACAAGATAAAATCTCCCCAGATTTATGTTATACTTAATATAATCATTTAACCTAAGATACAAAATCTCTTAGGGTCCGTTCGTTTCAACGGCATTGATTTTAAAGTATTGGCTTTAAGAAAATGAAAGTCATTTCCGTTGTTCGTTTCAACAATTGTAGAGTGGAATTGGCTTTCTGGCGGAAAGTCGTTGATATTCACCCAAAACTAAAAACTCATTGGTTCAATGTCTATCTCAAGGTGCGGATATTGAGATTGCCAACAACGGCTTTTCAAAAGAAGAGTAATTTTTCTGCATGAATGCGATTTTTTTAGACAAGACAGAATTTTTTCGCTCAGACGCTGTTTTTTTGCACGAACACGATTTTTTGGCACAGACGCGATTTTTTCGCGCGAAAGCAATTTTTTCGCCCGGGCGCGATTTTTTCGCCTGAACGCTTTTTTCGCCCGGTCCCAATTTTTTCCCCCGGGCATGATTTTTTCGCCGGTCCTGATTTTTTTCCCGGGCGCGATTTTTTCGCTCGTGCGCGATTTTTTCGCCCGGGCGCGTTTTTTTCCGCCCGGGCGCGTTTAGTTCGCCCGGACGCGTTTTTTTTTGCCCGGGCGCGATTTTTTCGCCCGTGCGCGATTTTTTTGCCCGGCCGCGATTTTTTTGCACAGGCACGATTTTTTCGCCAGACAACGATTTTTTCGCCCGGGCGCGATTTTTTCGCCCGGGTGCGATTTTTTCGCCCAGTCGCGATTTTTTCGCCCGGATTTTTTACGCGGCCCGATTTTTTTGCCCGGATTTTTCACGTGCTCCCGATCGCGATATTTTCGCACAGACGCGATATTTTCCCCCGGGCGCGATTTCTTGGCCTGGCCGCGAGTTTTTTGCCCGGGCACGTTTTTTTCTCCCGGGCGCGATTTTTTCTCCCGGGGGCGATTTTTTCGCCCCGGCGCGATTTTTTCGGGCCGACGCGATTTTTTCGGGCCGACGCGATTTTTTCGGCGCGACGCGATTTTTTCGGCCCGACGCGATTTTTTCGGCCCGACGCGATTTTTTCGGCTCGATGCGTTTTTTTCGCCCGGGCACGATTTTTTCGCCCGAACGCAATTTTTTCGCCCGACCGCTAATATTTCGGTCTAATGCTTTTTTTTTCGGCCGGACGCAATTTTTTCGCCCGTGCCCAATTTTTTCGCCCGTGCGTGGTTTTTTCGCATGTGCGTTCTTTTTACGTTCGTGTGCGCTTTTTTCGCCCGTGTGCGTTTTTTTCGTCCCGACGAACAAAGTCGCGTCCGGGATTAAAAAGTCCCGTCCGGAAGAAAAAAATTGCGTCCGGGCGAAAAATTCGCGTCCGGGCGAAAAATTCGCGTCCGGTCGAAAAAATCGCGTTCAGGCAAAAAATGCAAGTCCGAGCGAAAAAAGAGCATCTGGGCGAAGAAAACCCCCACGGGCGAAAAATCGCGTCGCGGCGAAAAAATCACTTCGGGGAGAAAAAATCGCGTCCGTGTGAAAAAATCTTGTCCGGGCGAAAAAGTCGCGTCCGGGCAAAAAAGTCACGTCCGGGCGAAAGAATCACGTCCGGCGAACAAAGTCTCGCCCGGGATTAAAAGTCGCGCCCGGGCGAAAAAATAACGTCCGGGCGAAAAAATTACGTCTCGGCGAAAAATCGCGTTCGGATGAAAAATTTCGCGTTCTTGCCGAAATATTGAAGTTCGGGCAAAAATATCGCGTCATGACGAAAAAATCGAGTACATGCGATATAATTTATGTCGGAAGAGAAATCCGCGTTTTTTTTTATTTAAGAGCTTTGATGAATGCATTTCCTATGATTGAAAATCTTTCTGCAAACGAACAATAAAAAGTTATTAATGTCAATTCCTATGACAGAAAGTCATTATGCGGCCGAACAAAAGAATTGGATTTAAACTTAATGTCATTTACCATGTATATTGATATTGGATTGAAAGCCAATACTTCAATATCAATGTCGTTGAAACGAATGGACCCTTAGTTTTTCAGCAAGGTTCAGGCCACAGATTTTTATTTGAATGGTATATTGCAATAATTCATAAAAATAATAAACAGGGCAATATTATTTCTAAAAATTCAAGGATAACTCTAACATGATTGCAAGGGCCCATAAATGCTCTGGGTCAAATATCATCAGTGATTAAGGAGTGATAAATTTCAAACAAATTAATATACAGTTTTCCAAAATTGCTAAATGCAGACCACCATGTCAAACTTCATGTAAAATAGGAGGTACATCAAATAATTATCCAATACTCTTATATAATTAATGGAGGTCCATTATGACCTTTAAGCCCTACATCCAGAGATCCAAAATTTTCCTTATTTATTTAATAATTTATTTAATTATTCTATTGACTAAAATTTCCAAAAATGAACATGAAGTACCATTTTCAGTAAAGATATCATTCTACAATTTTTATATGTTATTCCAAATAAGGATATAACCCATCTTCCAAAATATCTAAATTTTTCAGCAAGGTTTTATCCCCAAACCATTATTTCATTTTAATCCTTAAAAATTCATTTAAAGAAATATAAAATACTATATTGCTTCCAAAAATTCAGAGAAAATTAAAGTATGAATCTAATGGCATGTAAATGGTTTGGGCCAAAGTTCATAATTTATTTGTCAGTATATGGACTAAATTAAATTATTGAATAATTCCATCATTTAGCAAGCTTGTGAAGTAAGTACCTCAAATAAGTATCCAAAAATTTTCATAAAATTTATATAAGCTTATAATGATTGAAAACATCTTATAACAAACTTTCATGACCTCCCAAGGGTCAGAGGGACCATAATAATTAGTTTATTAAATTGAGGCATCCCTTGTGTTTCAAATGAAGTACCATAAATATTATCCCAAAATTCCCAAATAAATTACCAGAGACTAATAATATCCTTATTACCATTATACCAAAATTTCACCTTATTTGGAAGAGTTTAACTAGCCTATTCTAACCCTACAAAGTTTGTGCCCTAAACCAGGGTTAGGGTTTTGTGGGCCCCAAACTTTTCAAAACACCCTAAGACTTTTACCAGAGGGTTATAGTTACCCTAAAACCATACCTACCAAGTTTCATAGTCATACAAGGTGTTATGGCCATATGTCCTTCACAAAGTACAAAAGCCCTTCCTTAGGGTTTGACCTAGGATCTTGGGCCAAATCAACTCCAATGCCCCCAAGTTTTCATTGGAAGGTGTATAAAGTCATTCCAAGTCAGTGTCCCAAATTTTAACCTCTGTTGAGGTGAATTGGACACTCAAAACCCAAAATTACATTTTGGACCAAAATGCCCTTCTTAGGGCAAGGCTAGGGTTTGCTTGATTCCCATTCAAATCAACTCCAAACTAAATGAAATTTTAACCAGAGGTCTATATTGACCTCATATACATCCCCCAAACTTTGGATGAATTTGGACTTCATTTGACCCATAATTTAATTTACCCTAGCATAATTAAATTATTTACAAAACTATAAGAAAATTATTCCCAAAAATTCCCATTTTTGGGCAGGGTCTAGATATAGGGTAGGGTGACTCCCTGCCAAAATTTCAGACCATTTGGACCAAGGATGAAGTGTGGGCAACTAGTTTAATGACTGCCTGGTCATTTGTATAGACTCCACCAAAATGAGTGCCCTGGTCAAACCAGTCACCCAAATTGATTCACACTAATTTTGTTTGAAAGTAGACCCATAGGGCTACCTTTCATGTGTTGACCATTTTCTCTGAAAATGGCTCTAGCTATTCTTAATAATTAAAATCAAATAATACAAAATCTGTGATAGAATGAAATAAATTAAATATTCTTAAGCTATAGTTTCTGATCTGAGCCAGCACGAATCTTGAGGCGTCATGGACGGCATCCCGTCATCATCCTCGCGCGCCAACGGCCAGGATTTCTCCTGCCTGGGCCAACTTCCAGCGGCTTCCGCCGGCGCTCCGGCCACCTCCCCGGCCTGCCACTGCCGCCAACACCCGCGTGGTGGTCGGGGCTACCTCCTGGCGGTGGCACGGCCGCCGGGATGCACTGTTCTGGCGATCCCGACAAGCGCATTTTCCATGGATTTTCCATGGATTTGAAAATCCGATTGAGCTCAATTGAGCCCTAACCTCGGCCCTAATGATCCCTACGATCTACCCATGAGAGAAGGAGTGGAGGAGGACCTGTGGTGGCAGCTATAGCCGTGCTGATCGCCGGATTGGCATGGTGGTGGTCGGTGGTGGTTGGATTGTTCAAAAATGGAGGAAAGGGCTCGGCTTCTTCAGGAAAAGAGTGGGAAATACTCCTTGGACCTCACTGAAGCTTTTAAAGAGGGAGAGGAGGGAGTTAGGTGGCTGAATTGCCATGTGCCATTTTTTTGGCCTAAGTCAATTTTGACGGCTAGGTTGGTAGGGGGGTGGAGCTTGCTCTAACCAGTCCACAATGGCTGCTGCACTCCCCCTTGTCCTTTTGAAATGAATGGGGAGGTTGGGGAGGGGGGAGGAGGAGCACAAAGTCCTCCTTCCTTCTACTTCCTTCTCTTTCTCTCTCCTCCATGGGTGACTTTCTCTCTCCTAGTCACCAAGCCAGAATTTTTGGCTCCTACATGTCCCATGGCAGCCCACAAGTCCATTTGGTCACTTAAGTCATGGTTAGCCCAATTGAAATGGGCTTGAGCTTGAGTTAGCCCATTTGGGCTAACTTGACCCAAAGTTGGACTAGGGCCCACCTAGGTCAATTTGATCCTTGAGATTTCTTTAATGGGTCCTTGGTGACCCATTAGCCTCCCCTAGGGTGGTGGGGTTGGATTGGCCCTTGGAGGTCACTTGGCCCTTAACTAGGGCACTTTGACCATTTTAGGTCAAGAGTTGACTTTGGTCAACCTAGTCTTTATGATTGGTCCCAATGAGTCCTTGGTGACCTATTGGCCTCTCACTAGGCCTATGAGGGTAGGGGTGGGGTCCATTTGGCTAAGGGACTGCAATTGACCCTTGTGTAGGTCAATTTGACCTATTTAGGGTTAGAGTTGACTTTGGTCAACTTAGCTCCCTTGACTACCCTCCATGGGTCCTTAGTGACCCATTGACCCCTATCTTGGGTTATGGAGGTATGGGTGGGGTATAGTTGGCTAATAGACTGCAATGGACCCTTGTGTAGGTCAATTTGACCTAGCTAGAGTTATAGTTGACTTTGGTCAACTTAGATCCTTTGATTGCTCTCCATGGGTCCTTAGTGACCCATTGACCCCCTTCTAGGGTTATAAGGGTATGGGTGGGGTCTTGGAGTCTTGGTGAAGCCCCATGATCACCTTTAACCAAGGTTTAGAAATCTGTTAAGTGCAGACCATAGTGGCCCTATCCACACCACCAGTCCACTTGACTCTTTCTTGGGCTTCTTAGGGTTTTGTCATGACAAAACCACTCTTAGGGGTCTAGTTGGAAATGGGATGTTACACCATTCCTCATACGGATAAGAAAAACAGTAGCTGGCATAAAAATTGTAAAGCGGAGTACCATGCAAAGTCACATGCTCATGCTCGTAGAAATATAATGGAAGGAATTTTTAATTATGCCCAATATTTTATAAATTTTTAATTGCGTACCTTCATATTATTCCTACGCATAATTAGAATTATGTTGAATCGTCCAGTTACGCATATGGAGAAAGAAGACTATCCGCTAAGGTGAGCAATGCCAAAGACCGGGGCTGGGGACAACCTCCAAAGAAATCCCTCAAATGTCGGTGACCATAAGCTCAACCGTTCACACTTTCTCTATGGAACTGGTTTGGTTCAATGCGCCAATCAGTAGGACCTATAGGTTAGAGATGGGGCTTGGGTTATAGTAGGGTATATAAGGATAAAATCAGTGGCTTGACACACCATACCCAAATGAGCTAGCAAAAAAAGAAATTATCCATGCAACAAATATACAAGTAAGTGTACCACACCCTAAAACTTGAACTTGATAACATGGGTGTATCACTGCATACTCCTTAATACAAAATCATTACAAATATAAATTCATTTTCACTTTTTTTAATTCACATTTTTTTCTTTTTCAACCTTTTTTCTTTTTTCACTAATTTTGACAGCTATTTTTTCAACAATTTTTCAATGGAGCACATCCACATATCCATAATAATGAACACCATATCAACACCCCAAAATAAAAAAAATACAACTAATGCTCGGATTTGGGTGTGGGACTGGGATCAGCTTTTTTGCTTTCATGAGATGATGGTGGAAATAAATCAAGAGGATGGTGTAGACACATATGGGATAGCAAGGATAAGGGATCGATTAAGACCATAGAGGTTTCCAAAATACAAAAGCTTCTCTCTCAAGAATACGCTATTGATTAAACTTAGGTTGATCGATTAAGACCCATCGGCCAGTCGAAACCCCTAAGCTTGCTTTATGCGGTGAACCCCACTATTAGATTTGAGTCCAATCCGGAAGATTTATGTCGTCCTCTCTCGAGGAGTGCATGTACCTCCTTCTACCTTTGAGTGATCTACTCGTATCCACCTCTCGGTAAATCTAGGATACAGATCTAGGGTCAGAAATAAATTCATGAAATATGAATTCGATGCAACTAAAATCAATGATAAATCGAAGTGATAAAATAAAGCTTGATAATTTAAGAAATATAAATAAGTCTATTTCATCCAAAGTTCATCATGATCAAGTGCTAAATGGGAATTAGCTACTCAACTTGATGATGAAATTAGAGTAGAAAGAAAAGTAGGACATGATTACATAAAAGAAAGGTACTTGAATTAAAATTACGAAAACTAAAGATTACACTATGGATTGAAAAAATACATGAAAGAAATGCAAGAAAACTGAAAAAAATCTAAAATCTAATTCTAATCTTCCTCTGGCTCCTGACAATGTCTAAAATTTATAGTAAATTTTCTGGAGAGTCATACCCCTAGGTCATGCCCGTGAAATAAGCGGCGCTAGCCTTCTTAGTATCCTTACCCTTTCCACCGACGTTGCCAAGACCACTACCCTTCTTCTGAGCTGAAAACTCATCAATGATAGGGAGAACAGTCTTCAGCTTGGAGTAACTCTCAACCAGTTTTCTCTCAACCGCGTGCTTTTCTTCCAGCTCATCAAGATATTTTTCTTTCATACTCAATGTCTCAGCATAGCCCTTGAGTTCCTCTTTCAAGGAGTTAACTTCAGCTCTGAGAGGAATTAATTTTGCAATTTCTTCCTTCAGATTAGTCTTCGCTGCCTTGAGGGAGGCAATCTCCTTTAACTGCTTTCGGACTACCTTACGACATTTGTCTAAAGACTTTAAACCTCAAATTATTAGGTTACCAAGCTAATATTTAGCACGGCCTTTCATCCTCAAACAGATGGCCAGACTGATATAATAAATAGGACAATAAAGGATATGTTCTAAATGTGCGCCTTGGATTTCGAAAAGGTGTGGGAGGACCATCTCTATATGATTGAGTTTGCCTACAACAACAATTACCAAGCAAGTATTAAAATGGCACCCTATGAGGTTTTATATGGTAAGAAGTGTCGTACTCCACTAGATTTGGCAGAAACAGGTGAAATAAAGTTGTTTAAGAGAAACAACGTCGATGAGGCAAGCTCAACGATACATTTGATCCGGGAGTGGCTGCTGATTGCTTAGGATATGCAAGCTAAGTGTTACAACACTAAGCACTATGATGTTAAATTCACATTTGGCGACTGAATGGATCTTAAAATCAAGCCATTTATAGGAATATAGAGGATTCGATGCTTGAAAAAGATAAGTCTTCGATACCATATACTGTTTGAAATTGTTAAATGTGTTTATGAGGCTACCTAACGACTTGCTCTTTCATCAGAGTTGAGCGGGTTACATAATGTGTTCCATATATTAGTGTGCAGGAAAGCTGTTCAGGAGCCTACTCAAGTGGTTGTTGTGGCTCAAGTGTCATTGGATAATGGGTTGATGACGAAAGTCAAGCCCATTAGAATCGAAGAGACGAAACTCAAGCAGTTATGGAACAAAGTGATCGGGATGGTCAAGGTCCACTGGGACAATTGCAATTGTGGGGAACTTTTATGTGAGCATGAGCCATGGAAAAGGAGTTCCCTGAGTAGTTCTGTTGAGGTAAATTTTGTATGCATTTGTTTTTGTGTTGTTTTTCTGTATTAAATAATTTCGGGATGAAATTTCTTAAAGGGGGGAAATTTGTAACACCCCAGGTTTCCTACAATTGCAAAACAAAAAATAGATTTTTTGGAGATATCAATGGCGATAGCAATATTGCCCGGCGATGGTGTTCATCATGTTACAGTCGACAAGTTGATGTCGTCATTACAGTCGATGCAGTCAATTTGCTATCACGCTGTGATAGTGATATCGCTAGCGATGGTGATATCGCTAGCGATAGTGATGCAGTCGATAGTGGTCAAGTCGATGAACTTGATTTGATATTTCGTGGTGATAGTTGATATCACTAGAGATAGTGTGTCATATGGCAGGCTGCCACATATCAGTTAGCTGTGAAGCGGCGGTTAAGCCGCAAAGCGGTGTTGACTTGGTTAAACTGTCATCACTGGAGTTATCACCCGGCGATATGCTTATCGCCTGGCAATATCATTTGTTTAGAATTTCTCTATGAAATCAAGGTTGTATGTTACTTTTGTCTTGGCAATCTGTGGCTGAGATTAGACCCGGGATTGATAATGTGGTTGATGAGAAACTTCATCTCATTAGTTCATTTTCATTCTCTCTCTCTTCCAACTTAAGAAAAAAGAGTAAGGAATGGAGAGAAGAACAAAGAAGAGTGTTGCTGGTCCAACCATTAAAAGAGCTTTGGAGGAGCTTCCAAGCTTGGAATCACGAGCTGATTGAGGATTTGTAGAGAGGAAAATGAGGCGATCCTTTCTTTCCGACTTAAGATCTGATTCATGGCTCCGAAATGTACTTCAAAGGTAATGACTCTCCTTCTGAATACTAGGACATGTTAGTCATTTTGTTTCGCATGATTGCATAAAAGCGTATCAACTAAATAGTGGGAGGTAAAACCTTCAACGGGTTTATTTGGTTGATCCTCGTTATGTTTTGCATATAAGACAATCGTTGTACTGGCATAGATATGTTGTGTTAAGCCCATATGGATAAGTTATTCTTGATTGGTGATGATTGATTTGTGTGCTGGAGAAGACTCTGTTGAAAATGAATAGATTTTGGAGTTTCTAGGGTACTATAGGTTGTAGTCAAAAAACTTGAGGGTGGATCCAAGAAACACCCAAGTTTGTAATGGAAATTATGGTCTATTGCTATCGCCTGCGATAGTGATATTGTTGGAACACCCTATTACTGATTTGGGCTAGGATTACTATTCTTTGTTTATGATTTTTATTTTGACCCAACTTGTATAGTCTAGGGTCATAGGTTATTTCTAGGGTTGTTACTTCAGAAGGAATTCCAGAGAAGTTCAGTTCGATGAACGCTGAGCTCCGATCGACAAACTCAGATTTCTAACTCTAAGTTTAGCTCGACGAAAGCTGGGCTCCGATCAACGAACTCCAGGCTCAGTTCGACGAATTCCCTACTGAGTTTGATGTTCAGGCAGTTTCTATATATAGTAGGAAGAATGTTTTGAGATGCTTAATTACAGTCAGTTACAACTCTGATATTTAATGCTAAATATTCTAAATGAATATAACCGTTTAAGGCAGTATTAAATATGGATTTATCACAGAGTTTTAATTCAAATTAATTCCAAGGCAGTTACATTCTCAAGGGATTGTTCAGGTGTTTCAGAATTATTTAATTCAAATATTTAAATTATTCCCTGACACTATATATATATAGAAGATTGCTGCTTCAAGGTTGATCAACTAAGAGAGACATAGAGATACATAGATATACTTTCATTCTGCTTCAAACTCTCCTTGAGACTTCTAAATACACATCTGTCTCAAACATCTGCTGGAGAGGAACAACATACAAGAAGGCCTACACCCTGAAGAAAAGTCTCCTCCCTTGATAAAAAATTCTATTCAAATCAAGGGGAGCTTTTTGCAACATCATCCACTAAGTCTTCTCAGAGATTCTTGACAGAGAAGACAACATCAACTTCTTTTAGTTTATTATTTAAACTGTGTACAGGATTTTAACTCCCTTCAAAAGTTAACTCTTAGTTCCTAAGTCACCTGATCAAAAGACATAATCTTGGTTTTTGGGTACCTGGTCAAAAGCCCAAAGGGTTGCTAGATCTCCCTTAGAAATAAATCTTCTTGTGGCAGGGAACCTGAGCAAAAACCTGTAGTGGATTCCTACTAGGGTGGTAGAAGAGTAGATGTACCTAGATTTATTAGGAAACTACTATAAAATTCTTGTGTCGTCTGTGATTGCTACTCTCTTTATTTGTGTGCTGTGAATTTTATCTTTATATATATATCACTAACTTTAAATCCGCTATAAAAATAAATTAAAGTTTTAAAATACTCTATTCACCACCCTCTATAGTAAAGTTAGATCTATCCCTCACTTTCAATTGGTATTAAAGGGAGGTTTTTGGTTTTACAGGCTAACATCTGAACTAATAGATCTGATAGATCAAATTTTATTTAGAAATTTGTCATGGCACAAAATAAGGAGTACTCAAGAACTAGACCTCCTGTTTGCAATCTTAATAAGTTTGCACTATGGAAAGAAAGGATTAGATCATATATGAATTCTATTAATAAGGATATCTATAATTCTACTTTTACAGGACCACCTCTACCACTAATAACAACAACAAGCACCAGTGTTGTACCTCCACCAGAATGGATAGAGGCTCAGAGAAAAGCAAAAATTGCTGATGCAAAGGCTATTAATATACAAGCTCAAATAATGTATGTTGATATCTTCCAGAAGGTTGCTGAAATCACCTTAGCAAAAGATATCTGGGACTCCCTCACTACAATGGTCGTTGGATCAGTAGATGAGAGAAAAGATAGAAGATCTAACCTGATTTCTCAATATAATAATTTCAAAAAGGGTGAAATATAATCTGTTGCTGATATGTACACAAGACTCAGTCTCATAATTAATGAACTGAAAATCTTGAAGAAGGATATCATATGGGATTCAAGAATTTGGCCAATTAAAGAAGCACCAAGTGTAAATGAAATCTCAATAGAAACTTTGTTTGGCAAGCTCAAATTATATGAGCAGCTCATAAAAAAAAGAGAAGCTGAATAAATAACTTAATCCTCAGTGAAGAAGGAAAAGAGTATTGCCTTCCAAGCAACTGATGAGGAAGAAAAACTTCTAGAAAATGAAGAACTCATGAGTCTTTTGGCTAAAATATTTTACAAAATGGCCAGAAAAGACTTCAGGAGAAGATTTTCCAAAAACAAGGATAAACCAAGGTATGACAAAACACCTACTAAGGAAATTGTTTATTATGATTGCAGGAAATTTGGACACATTCTTCCAGAATATCCTGAAAATCAGAAGAAAGATAAGAAGAAGGAGAAAGACTTTTAGAAACAGTCAAACAAACCCTCTTATAGTAAACACAGACAGAGGGAGAGAGGCTTTGTAGCTGAAACATGGAGTGAGTCAGATACTGAATCTTCATCAAGTTCAAGTGAAGATGAAGAAGAATCAAAAGCTAAATAAGTTTGTCTGATGGCAATCAATGCATCAAACAACAATTCTTATTCTAAATTTGAGTCTAAAGAAGATCATGTAATTTCAACCTTTGATTTTACATCAGATCAATTCAGAATATATTTTAAATTACTTTGTAAAGATTTGATAAAATCTGAGATCGAAGGAAATAAAACTTCTCAGAGAAAAATTAAATGAACTGAACAATTTATCTTCAGAAAACTTTAAACTTAAAGAAGATTTGAAAATTGTTAATGAACAAATAGTTTCTCTTGAAAAGAAATTATATGAGGCTAAGAAGTTTGAAGAAACTCTTATTAGGAGAAGAATCAAACTGATGGATATCACAAGTACAGTCAATGCCAGATTAAATGGCAAACTTGGCTTGGGTGCTTCATCTAGTCAATTTTAACTCCTTTAGAAAAATATTTTAACTATCCTTGTTTAATTCGTATTTGCTAAAGGAAAAGAAATATTAGCAATTACAGATAAAAATACTGAATTTTTTCAATCAAAATCTATTTTAACAAAGAATGAAAATTTCAAGTAAAACTATGTTCAACAGAATTTGTCGAACTAAGCTCGATGAAATCAATATTATTCGTCGAACAGAGATCGACGAACTCTGAACACTTGAAATGGTGTTCAACAAAATCACTGTTATTCGTCGAACAGAGATCGACGAACGTTGAACACAAAAAATGAATATTACTATTCTGTGAATAGAGCTCGACAAACTCACTACTATTCATCGAACAAAGCTCGATGAAATTAGTATAATTTATCAAACTCAAACTTTTCAAACAGAAAATATACCTCTTTTCCGAAGAATAATCAAACACAAAAGTTGATAAACCATTTTACTGAGTGGATCATTCCTCCCAGGAGATATCATCCACTTGGTTATAAAAATCAACCTGAATATTCTTATATGTTTATTGATAATGTCAGAAAAGTAGGACCCAAGGTAACCTGGGTAAAGAACACCTAACTTGTTTTTATACATGAAAATAACTTTCCTACCACAGAGGAACAGTGGTATTTGGATAGTGGGTGCTCTAAACACATGACAAGAATAAAAGCTAACCTAAGTGACTTCAAAGCAATGCTTGGACCAAAAGTCATATTTGGAGACTCCAACTATGGCCAGACAGAGGGCTATGGCAATGTAAAAATTGGAGTAGTTACCTTCAGAAAGGTAGCTTATGTGAGAGGTCTTAAGAATAACTTTATCTCCATCAGTCAACTATGTGATGAAGGTTATCAGGTATTATTTAATAAATATTTAAGCTCTATTATATCTAGTGATAACAAAATTGTTTTATCTGGGGTTAGACAAGGTAAAATTTATTTAGTAAATTTTAATTCTGCTAAATCTGAAATATGATTGTTTAATCAGATAAGTAAATCAAATAAACTTTGGCATGAAAGATTAGGACATATAAACCTTAGAACTATTGCAAAATTGTCTAAGAATAACCTTGTCAGAGGACTACCTTTTGGTTCTTACAAGAAGGAAGGACTTTATAGGGCTTGTCAATTAGATAAGCAAACTAAAAATAGTTTTAAATCCATATCTAAAAGTGATTCACCCAGAATTTGTATTTGCTGCATATGGAGCTTTTTGGACCTATTGCAATACAAAGTTTTGGAGGAAAGTCATACACTTTAGTGATTATTGATGATTTCTCTAGATTCACTTGGGTGTTCTTTCTTAGGAACAAGTCAGATAACTTCTATGTTCTTACAGACTTTCTTAGGAAGATCAAGATTGAGTACTCTACTCAGACTGCATTGATCAGAAGTGATCATGGTGCTGAGTTTGAATCTCTTCTGATGAAAGAATTCTGTGAGAAAGAAGGAATCAGGCTATGTTTATTTGCTCCTAGAACTCCTCAACAAAATGGGGTAGCAGAAAGGAAAAATAGAACCCTAATTAAATCTATTAGAACATTACTTGCAGATTCTCACTTACCACTATCTTTTTGGACAGAGGAAGTAAGCATAGAAATTTATGTTCTTAACAGAAGTCTGATTCATAAACTCAAGGGTAAGACTCTCTATGAATTACTTAAAAATAAGAAACCTAAAATAAATTATTTTAAAGTTTTTGGGTGTAAATGTTATATTCATAACAATGACAAGAAACATTTAAGAAAATTGAAGTCAAAGCTACAGATGGCATATTTCTTGAATTTTCTCAAGTCAGCAAGGCTTATAGGGTCTTTAATAAATCTACTCTTAAAATAGAAGAATCCATACATGTATCTTTTGATGAAACTAACATGTTTTATAAGGAGAAGAATACTTCTACAATAGACTCTTTTCAGGTACCAATTCTGTGTGAGAAGTTTGATGAATTAAACCTTAAGCAAGAGGATACATTGCATCCTTCTAAATAAAATGCTGAAGATAGTGATGAAAACAATCCAGAAATTTTTGCTGAAAAAAGTGTAGCTAATGAAATTCCCCGAGAGGAATTAACTACACAAGTTATTGAAGAACCAACTCCACCTATTGATTTTATCACACTTAGAGATCATACTAGATCTCAAGTGATTGGAGATATATCAGTTGGTGTACAAACAAGGCATAAAATCAATCAAGATCAGATGCATACTTGTTTTCTATCTCAGATTAAACCTCAATCAATAAAAGATGCAGAATAAGATCCTCATTGGATCATTGCAATGCAAGAGGAACTGGATCAATTTGAGAGATGTAGAGTTTTGGACTTAGTTCCAAGACCCAAAGACTATCCATTAATTGGAACCAAATGGGTCTCTAGGAATAAATTGGATGCTCAAGGAGTATTAAAGAGAAATAAAGCTAGATTGGTAGCTCAAGGATATTCACAGGAGGAAGGAATAGATAATGATCAAACATTTGCTCCTATTGCAAGATTAGAAGCTATCAGGATATTTCTTGCTTTTGTTGCATTCAAGAAATTCAAAGTATATCAGATGGATGTGAAGAGTGCATTTCTGAATGAAGAACTCAAAGAGGAAGTTTTATTAGAACCACCTCCAGGTTTTATCTCTTCAACTCACTTTTCTCATGTTTTTAAACTTAATAAAGCTCTTTATGGTCTTAAATAAGCCCCAAGAACTTGGTATAAGAACCTTGCTAGTTTTCTATTAGAAAATAAATTTTGAGAGTAAATGTAGATAAAACATTATTTTTTAGTCATCATAAAACTAAAATTATACTAGTTCAAATATATGTTGATGATATAATTTTTGGTTCTACTGATTCCAAACTTTGCAAAAGGTTCTCTAACTTAATGCATTCTAAGTTTTAAATTAGTAGCATGGGTGAATTATCTTACTTTCATGGTTTGTAAGTAAAGTAAACATCTGATGGCATCTTCATATCTTAATCTAAATATACTAAAGAGCTAATTAAAAGATTTGGGATGTCAGATGCCTCTTTTATGAAAACACTCATTCCCTCTAATGCTGTAGTTGATAATGATGAACAGGGAAAACTTGTTAATCAGAAAACCTATAGGACAATCATTAGGTCTCTATTATATTTAACAATAAGTAGACCAGATATTATGTTTGTAACCTGTATTTGTGTTAGGTTCCAAGTTAACCCTAAAGAATCTCACCTTATTTTAGTAAAAAGAATTTTGAGATATATAAAGGTTTGTCCTAATCTAGAACTCTGGTATCCTACTGAGTCAAGATTTGAATTAACTAGATTCACATATGCTGACTATGCTGGATGCAGAGTTGACAGAAAAAGCACATCAGGAACTTGTTAGTTTCTTGGTGATAGGCTTGTGTCATGGTTTTTCAAGAAGTAAACATCTTTTTCTACTTCAATTACTTAAGCTGAATATATGAAAGCAGGTAGTTATTGTTCACTGATTTTGTGTATTCAAAATCAATTGCTAGATTATGGTTATAAATTAAATAAATAAATTATTTTCTGTTATAATATAAGTGTAATTTTAATTGCATAGAATCTAGTTCTTCATAGTAGGACTAAACATATTGAAATTAGGCTTCATTTTATCAGAGACAATGTAGATAAAAATAAAATTAGCCTTGTATTTATTTCTACAGATTTACTAAGAGCAGACATTTTCACCAAACCTGATGGAGACGTGATATGACTGCCATTGATCCCCGTTTGAGAGAGTTCGTCAATTGGGACGATCGCTGCCGCAATCTCGAGGATGGGATCGACGTCCGCCGCCATTATTTAAAAATAAATAATTATAAATTAAATAATTATAATTTTATATTTTTTAATAATTTTATTATTTTAAGCAATTTTATTTCAAGCATCTTTATGTTTATTGCATTTAAATAATTCATGTAATGATGGGTGCTTATAACCATCATAGGTTGTTTTAATTATTGCATTTCATGTATTATGATGGGTGTATATAACCATCATAATTTTCATTTTGAATTTTGAATTTCGAATTTTTGAATGGAGGGAGATTGAGTGGTGTAAGCTATATATAGCCATGTTAAGAAGGATTAATTAGAGAGAATGAAATAGAAGAAAAAAATCCCCCTCAAAATCTTGTGAAGATTTCCTTCCTCCTCTCCTCTCCTCCTCTCCTTTCTCCTTCTCCAAATTTTAGCCCCCTTGTCTCCCTTCTCTATCTCGGCTACTCCTCTTCCTCCTCCTCCTTCTTCCTCTTCCAAAGAGCACCACCCGAACCCCTCCTTCTCGAAACCAAACCCACTCTCATCCTTGCTAACCACAACCTACCACCAAAACACCACCACAAACCCGAGCCTCCTCCTCTCCACCAAACAACACCACCACCTTTGTTTTTTCCCCTAAACTGACCCCTTCTTAACCCCCTTAAAAAATTCGGCCATCCTATGGTTTGACCTAGCCGCACCCTCCATCACTTGAAAAAAAAAATATTCTCCACCACCATTATTCCCTCCTCTACAATAATATTGTCTTCTTTAAGGAGCTCCCTCTCCTAGGGTTTGGCAAAGGAGAAAACGGCGAGCGTCTTGATCGTCTGGTGCGGATCCTAGGATTTTGTGTGGAAATAGAAAATATACCAAAGTCATGTGCGCCTCCTCCACTCATCTAGTGGACGGATTAGTATTGGGATTTGGGTAACGCTTTTCTAAACCAACTTTGTTGTGTGCTTCTTTATTATATTTGTGAGAATTGGTGGAATTAAAAGGCTAGTTTTTAGTCCGGTTTTATATTGAAATTAGCGCTTAATAAAATCTGAATTTTAAATCATTTATTTCCCGAATATTTTTCATATTAATTGGAGCGTGTAAATCTCGTGACCACTAGAAGAAATCGGGTTTATCACCCTTGACTTCGCCTTGAGTTCATGTGATTTGGTATACCCTCATATTAATTAGTTTTGCGATCGATTAGGACTTAATTTTTAAATCACTATTTAGTCTCGATATTATCTTATTGGATGTGTGAATGATTGCGCCTAATTTAATTTGAATTGCTAGGATCAGGTGGGTCCATTTCGCGTGAGAAAACATTGGCAAATTGCCCTTATTCAATATAAATTAAGGGGTAGCGTCCCTTTGCATTTCTTATTATGGAAATTATGCCTTTACTTTCGTGAGTATTCGATTGTGCTAAGTAGAGAAATCGCCCGCTAGATATTTAATTAAATTGTCGAACATAAGAACACGTAGTTTGAACCGTCGAAACCTTAGGCCTACGTTAATTTGGTATCAGAGGGAGGTTCACGTCAATTTCCTAATTGGCCCCTCCCCCTTTTTCTTGGAGCACCGACACGCACTTGCACGTTCTTTGCACAACTTAAAAAATATCATTTTTTAATTTTTTTGGTCTGCAAATAGCGGCCTAAAGTTTTCAATTTTTCTCAAATTAAAAAAAAAATAAAATTCTGAAAATTCTCTATCATTTTTTTAGTAAGAAAACAAAAAAATATTTTATTTTTTATTAAGTCATTATTTTTATTAAATCTTTTTTAATTTTTAATTTTGGTCTGCCAATAGCGTCCTAACTTTTTATTTTTAAGCAAAATTCACAAAAAAAAATTTAGTAATCTCTTTGCTATTTCCGGCAAGAAAACAAAAAATATTTTTTTTATCCTAGTATCAGGCGGGAACAATTCGTTCTTTCAAACATCTTAGTGGGCTAGAAGCGTTTCGCCTTGCTTGTGCACAAAAAAAATCCGGATCGAGTTTTCTCTCCGGTTCTCACTGAAATGGCATTTGACGTTAATGTTTCCTGAAAGTGGAGGATAATATCAGTCTGACTCTAGAGGGGGGGTGAATAGAGTTTGTTAAAATAATTTTTCAAAATAAAACTTTACAGAGGAAGAGTTAAGTTAATATAGTATGTGTATTGTGATGCAGCAATAAAACAGAAGTAATAATAAAAAGAAAACAAAAGATCCACAGCACACAGCAAAGAATACACACAAGCAACCAAACACAAGAAGCTATAGTGGTTCCCCAATCAACCTGGGTACATCCACTCTTCTACCACCTTCGGTAGGAATCCACTCAGGATGAGTTGATCAGGTGTCCTGACACCAATGAGCTTTTGATAAGGTGCTCAAAAACCAAATATATACTTTTTGATAAGGTGTCGTGCCACCACAGAGTTTTGACAAGGCTCTCAGAACCAGATTCAGAACTTTTGAAGGGAGTTTTGATAACCCTTTTACAGCAGGAAAAGAAAAAGGAAGAGGTGAAGTTGTCTTCTATATCTTAATCACTGAGAGAAGACTTAGTGGATTGATTGTGTTATCAAAGCTCCCCCTGAGATGTAGATGGTTCAGGAGTGAGAGCTTTTCTAGGGTGATAGGCCTTCAGAAGCTTCAGATCTCCAGCAGAAGATGATTTCAGCAGAGGCTGAAATATGAATTTTTTGGAGTCTTTGATGTTGAAGCTATGAACACTTTTCAGTATGCTAATTTTCAATAAAACTCTTCAGGATTGATCACTTGATTTTTCACTGAGTTGATCTCTCTGTCTGTGTATGTCTGTATTCAGTAGTTGTGTGTGTTCGGTGGTTATTCTCTTGATCTGTTGTTGTGTATATTATTCTCTAATGATCCTCTGTCCAAGATAATCGTTAGCAGTCATAAATGTCTTCCATAAATATTTTGTCTTCTGGAGGAAAGTCCAATAAACATTCTCTGAGAAATCCCTTGAAACTTGCTCCAGAATAGATGAAAATGGCTAACAAATCTCTTTAAATTAATGCTGAGAGAATTTGAAAAACATTCTAAAAGCTGACTGAATTTGAATCCTTAAAGTCGTCGATCTCTCAGAAAAAATGTCGATCTAAGCTCTATGATCGTTGAACTGAGCTCAGAGATTGGATTGAACATCAGATAGAAAACGTCAAACTAAGCTCGAAGATCGTCGACCGGAGCTCAGCGACCTGAAGAATAAGCTGAAGGCAGATCGTCGATCTGAGCTCGAATATCGTCGACCGGAGGTCGACGACTTAGCAGAGTTGAGCTCAGAGATCGTCGAACGGAGTTCGACATTTCGTCGACCTAAGCTCGATGATAATTGTCTTTGTATCAGGTCTAAGTCTTGATCCTTGAATGGTCCTGGGGGTAGCTTCAAACCTAAGTTCTAAGCCCTAGACTCATTCTAACTTGACCTTTTCAACTATACATCTAGGTCAAACTGATTTCCTAAAAACATAGTGATCCTTGCCCAAATTAGTAATAGGGTGTTCCAACATTCTCCCCCTATTTGGGTTAGGATTACTATTTACAGAACTCTGAAAAAAAATACAAAAGCAAATACAGAAAAGAAAAATATTAAAGCAATAGAGCAGAACATGCAGTATAGCAGCATTGAGATAGAATATCAGCAAGTGTTTTAAAATGAATGTACTGTCTGCTTACAGAGATCACTTCTTTTCACTTCCTTTCTTAAATAAGATTTCCTTGTTGGGATTGAGAGCCTCTTTCTTTGACCTTCTGTCATCTTCTGCACCTAAGGAGGTTTGAGATCTTGGCCTGGGAACCACAGCCTCAGGATGCAGTTTCATGTAATCCACTGGGTCAAAGAACTTCCTTGAAGCATATATTTCCAGTTCTGCCTTCCTTTGCTCTGATAAGGTAGTGATGTTGGAAGTGTCTTTTCCATGCTCTCTGGCCTTCTTCAACTGATCTAAGGCAGCAAGTTCTTTCATCCTAGTAGTCCAGGATAAAGGATTATTCTCTGGATCTTCAAAAGGGATTGCAGGTTCATATCTATTAACAGTTTCTGAAGCAGTAGAAATCCTTGTATCAACAGTTTCTCTGAGTTTATAAGGGAAAGGACCTTGAGTTGAGTCCATATGTCTTTGTCCTTCCCTTTGTTGTCTTGATTGAATCCTGTGTTCTCTCTGATTACCTCTGTATTGTCCCCTTCTGGACTGATAACCTCTTTGATATTGCCCTCTGGGATGATATCTTTGTGAAGATTGGGAGGAGCTTTTCTTTGGAGCAGAGGTTTGAGAAGCTGAGCCTCCACCTGATCCTGAATCTGGAGGAGGAGGAGGAGGCTGAAACTGGGATGAAACTTTCTCATACTTATCTAACTTTCTTCTTTTCCTCATGGCCTTTAGCCTGTTTTTAGAATACTGCATCCAAGATTCAGTTATCTGGCAATCATGTAGAATATAATAGGGTATGTCATTGACATCCTTGGCCTTTGCAGGAGGGACCTTCATCATGGCCTTACTTCTAGCTTTCCTTTTCCTAGAAATAGTGCTAGCAGAGTCATCAGATTCATTATTTAATTGATCACTTTCAAAACTCTGTGGTCTGTCATACAAATCATCTATACTTTTGATGTATTTCTCTTATTGTTTCAATTGTTCAAGAGTCAGAATAGAAGCATCGGCAGCAGCAGATACACAACCTATTGAAGCAGCAACAAGAGCAGAAGGAATTGTAGCAGCAAGTTCTTCTAGATAAGTAGCAAGATCTTTATCAGCAACAACATCAGCATCAGCAAACAGCTTTTCAAAGTCAGTAGTTCCAACAGATATAACAGCAGTACAAACAGAAGCAACAACATCCTCAGCCTTAAACGAGTTGACATATGATGCAATCAGGCTGGGATCACATTCTGAAATAGGCACAATGGCCTTAGTAAGATCTTCAACTTGCTGAACTTGTAAATATCTTCTGTGAAGAGAATCAAAAGCACTCAACAGTGACCTGAGGTCCACTGTAAACACTGGAACTGGAGCAGCAGCAGGCACTTCATCAGCTTCATGAGGCATCTCCCCCTGCCTTGATTCAGTAGGAACTGGATCAAGGCACCCAGAGGAAGGGATTGCCTGAGAAGAGAGAAAAGAAGATAGCCTGTCAGACAGCTCCTGAACATGTTTCAGAAGTGGAGCCATTGTGGTCTCCAGCAATGAGGATAGCCGGGGGGCTAGCAGCTCATACAGCCTGTCTGCCAGTGCAGGAATATCTACATGCTCAAGATGGACTTGAGTAGAGGTAGGAGTTGATATTGCTGGCATAATGGTGGATGGTGTGGTGGTAGAAGGTATAGGGATGGATGGTTGAGATATTAGGATTATGGAGATAGATGATACGGGTGTGGAGATGGATGGTGAGAAAGATGGTTGAGCAAGGATGTCATGGAGGAGCTGTTGGTATGAGGAGGATGAGGGAGGCTCAAGAGGTGAGGAGGGGGAATCATCCATGAAGGAGTCATCCAAAATGTTGAAAGATGGAATGGAAGAATCAATGGGTGGAGAGTAGTACAGAGGGTGAAATGGTTCTGAGGTGGTGGCTTGAGGAGATGAAATTGTGATGGGGGAGGAGATGGCTGATTGGATGGTTTATGAGGAAGGTAAGGCAGAAACATTAGGAGGTGGAGAAGGAGGAGAAGAGGAGGAAGCAGGCAAATCTTCTGCTGGGACAGAGACCTGAGGGGAAGTGACTGTAGTAGTCCTTGTGCCTGAAGTAGATGGTGCTGCAGCAGCCCTGTTGGGGTTGATAATCTGCCTGTCCCACTTGCTGAAAAGGGCACAGGTGAGCCTTTTGGATGCATTGATGTGAATCCCATTTGAAACAAGTATTTCAGGGCACCTGGAATGCAAGAAAACACCTAGAATCCTCCCAAAAAAGACACAACTTTTGTTAATTTTCTTCTTGATCAAGTCAAAGAAGAAAGTTCCCCAATCCAGATGTTTCCTGTCAACTATTGCTCCCACTAAATAGAGCTGATACCTTGACATGGTATCATGAGCTGAGTGCTTTCCCAGAAGAACTTTTCCAACAACATCAGCCAAAAATTGAAATTCTAATGATAGATTCTTTTTCAACAGCTTATTAGGGTGTACAGCAGAATGACCCATTCTATCTAACATGGAATCAAATTCTTCTCCAAACAAATTAATAGAGTCATCTCCAGTACTTAAGGTGAATACTTAAGTCAGAAGAATAGGGGACAATGGTACCTGAGTCCCGTTGATCGTGCCGACTATAGTATTTACATTCTCATTGGATGCAGTAAAAACCCATTCCTTGATTTCATCTGCCGCAATCTTTATTCTAGTGGTCATAAACTGAACTAACTGCTTTTCTCGGAAAAGATTCAGAATATCTTTGAACCTCTGATCGCTGCCATCGAAGGAGTTCATATTTATGTCAAAACCTGTATCAATTTTCATTTTGGAAAGAGCGGCAACCGACACCGCCATTTGTACCTGCAAAGATTGAACAAACATGACCAAGTGCAACAAGAGTTTGGAGGGAAAAAGAGTTTTTCTGCAGAAACTACGAATGCGCAATGGAGAACGACGGTTGAAAAAAAAATTTATATTAGGGTTTGACGCCGAAACGAAGAATCGTTGAACTCAGTTCGACGATTTAGGCTTCTAATGGAATACAAAGAGGTTTCAATGTCGTCGATCTCCGTTTGATGACATTGACGAGCGTCGAGCTCGGCTCGACGACCGCTTAACAGAAGGAAGGATAGCTTAGAGCTATCAGGCGACGCTGAACTCAGGTCGACGATTCAGGAAACGTCGATCTGCGTTCGACGATGTTTGGGAAACCGTCGATCGTCGTTCGACAATTTCTGGGAAAACGTCGAGCGCAGTTCAGAGACAGATACTATCCTACAGACACAAAAAGAGATGAGTTTTTAGCCTAATCTTGGTTTGTTTTTAGATTTTCAAAATCTTGGAATTTATTTTAGGCTTCCTCCATCTAACATGCCTAACTGATTTAGGAAGAATTTATGTTTCTTTTCATCCAAGGGTTTGGTGAAAATATCTCCCCTTTGCAAATCAGTTGGGATATTTTGAAGTTCAATTTTATTTTTCTCAACATTGTCCCTTAGAAAATGATGCCTAATTTCTATGTGTTTTGTCCTACTATGGAGGTGTAACACCCCAAAAAGACCCCAAAGGACTCAAAATGATTTTTGAGGTACAGGTAATTTTACACGGCCTGGGACACGGGCGTGTCCCAGGGCGTGTCGGGGGTACACGGCCTGGGACACGGGCGTGTCCCAGGGCGTGTTCAGGTTAGTCGACGATTGAGAGTCGACGATCGTCGAGCCTGGGACACGGCCTCCGACACGGGCGTGTCTGAATTATATTTCGATTTTGGCCTGTTCGAGTCAGAATAGTACACGGCCTTGAACACGGCCGTGAACACGGGCGTGTCAGGTTGGACACGGGCATGTCAGATGCCGTATTCCGACCCGTGTATTGGTTGCAGCTCGATGAAGCAGGTTTGACACGGGCGTGTCTCAGGATGACACGGGCGTGTCAGGTTCGACACGGGCGTGTCGATGCCCGTGTTGTTCAGTCGGTTCAAACTGCGTGTGCCGCTTAAGGTACACGGCCTGTGACACGGGCGTGTCACAGGCCGTGTCAGCCAAAAATTGGGTTTTTTGGGCAGATCGTGGCCGTTCAGATTCTCTCTTTGGATCCAAGGGCTCAGGTGATTCTTGGCTGGATTAAATTCGTCAAGGAAGAAGTCATTCTTCATTTGTGCTTAAGGAAGAGAGAAAGAGAGATGAAGAAGGAGGAGGAGAGCAAGCCACCGGCGGAGTTCCCGTGGTCCGATTTGTGATCCGAAGCCGGCGTTATGAAGGCAAGGCTGCTGCGGTTCTTTCTCACCGGCTAGTTTTCGATGGCTCCGAAGAGATCGACAAGGGTAACGATCTCCCTCCTTGGACATGTGAAGTCCTTCTTTTCTGCATTGCATAGGGAAAACCCTTCCCCGCGAGTGTGCGGTGGGTTGTGGTGTCCCTTGGGGTAGATATGTGAAGTCCCCCTTGTTAGAGGCCGGAATTGGAGTACGGCTCTAGGCATGCTGTGTGAAGCCCATCTGGACATGGTCTGGATTGGTGATGCTTGTTTGCATATCGGAGAAGGCTCCGTGATTATGGCTTGTGATGCCTTGTTCCTACCTGTTGCTTGGTGCGGCAGGAAGTACTGGACGATGTCCAGGAAATGAAGAGGGTTGGATGCAACTCTTGTGGCCGTGTGTTGCCACTTTGTGAGTGGTTGAGCCGTTGTGCTGCAACTCGATGAAAAGGCAGATTGCCGAACAGGAAAGGTGAAACCGACCCGCGCCTATAAATAGCCATGGATACTTCCGTATTCGAGGTGGCACGGCGACTTGAGCAACGGGGGGTGGCTGATCCGTACCTGCGTTAGGTCCGTCCAACTTGGAAGCCTGGTTATAGGTTTTGTTGGAGCGCCTAATGAGAGTCTTAGGCCCGCGCGTCGGAAAGACTAGAATGCTCAAATACCGTGTAGACGGTGGTGTTGACCCTGGTATTCCGGTACACCAAGAATGTGCCCTGAGTGCACGGACTGTCGGGCCATGTGGCCGATAGTTGTGATGGCTTGAATGTGCCTGCGCGCACATAATTGCTATTTAATGATGCCATGCTTGCAGGGAAAGAATGCTCATGCCCCGAGAAAGGGGTAGGATTGTTATAATTGGGTCAGCTGAATGCTGACCGTTGCATTGTTTGCCACCGGTTGGGTGGATTGTTCCCGTGCAGGTGCTGGAGAGCCAAGTGGTAAGTGATGGGCTGAAGCCCTACTGCTGTTGCTGCTGCTGCTGCGGCTAGCCCTTGAAGGCTACGCAAATGTTTTGGTTGTTCTCTTTTACTCATGTATGGCCGGCCTGCGCGCCGAGGTTTGTAAAACATGTTGTATGTAAAGAGGAACTGTAAGGCCTTAAGGCCAAACTCTTGTATTTGTTGTACATTCCATGGTTTTATATATAACAGTGATTTTATATATTTGGACATTCCGGATTAGAGTTCAAAGTTGTAACTTAAAGCTTCCGCTAGAATGCTCTTAGTTAGGATTCGTATGGTTTGGTATTACCTTGTGACCTCACAGTCGGTTTGTGGCATATAGTGTGGGGCCCCGGCCGGACCTTCTACTATACGTCATTTAACGGATGGGGTCGTTACATTTTGGTATCAGCTTTCGTCGGTCTTCCTCTTTCGAATTCATGGTCGAATTCTTTTGTGGGGTGGCGAGCACGTGTTTGTGCGACCTGCTGTAACGCTAATGAACTCTGGAATGTCCATTAAGGAATGTACAAAATCTTGTTTGAGGAATCTGCGCGTTCCTTTTTGTGTTGTTTTGCTTGCATACGTTCGCTAATGTGTGTCTTGTCCACCTATAGGTGACACGTAGTGGTGCTGGGCAGTCTGAGCCCCAGCGCTCTGATGAGAGTACGGCACCAGCTGAGGTGCCAACACCTCCTCAATCTGCGGAAACTGTTCGCTTAGTTGTTGAGGCGCTATTTGCCATGATTCAGCTGACCGGGCAAGCGCAGCCGGCAGTAGTGCCAGTTCG
The DNA here is from genome assembly GCA_039513925.1 of Platanthera zijinensis. Taxonomy (NCBI): domain Eukaryota; kingdom Viridiplantae; phylum Streptophyta; class Magnoliopsida; order Asparagales; family Orchidaceae; genus Platanthera; species Platanthera zijinensis. The sequence goes on along the minus strand of CM077088.1, from coordinate 128,226,051 downwards.
TGTTGATGTAAGACCCGAGCCGGTTGAGGCTGTAGATCCACGAGCAGCTGACCGACAGTTGAAGCAATTCATGAGCTTCAGTCCTCCTACGTTTACGGGAATGGGATCCCCAACGCAGGCAGAGGATTGGTTATCGCGTGTCAAGCGGATAATGACAGCGATCAGGGCGGAGGAAACTCTTAAGGTCACCTTGGCCACCTTCATGCTTGAAGGAGAGGCGCGGTTGTGGTGGGACGAGGTTGAGGTACACCATCTCGCGGGCAGGCAATTAATGCAAGTGTCGATTGAGGAGTTCTCTCGGATATTTCTGGCGAAACATGTCCCAGCGGCGCAACGCATTGCTATGGAAAATGAGTTCCAACGGTTAAAGCAAGGGGAAGATAGTGTGGATGTCTACTTGCATGAGTTTACCAGGTTGGGACGATATGCGGGAACAATCTTCGCGGATGACCAAAGGAAAACGAATCGGTTCTATGAAGGATTGCGGGATGAGTTGCGATTCCTGCTTTCGAGTTCTGTGAGCCAAGGGTTTCAGGCATTGGTTGATACTGCGTGCGCGTTGGAGAAGGACATGCGGCGAGTGCAAGGGAACAAGGGCTTGGTTGCGTCGAAGCCAGAGTTTCAAGCACCTCGCCCGAGCAAGTCGTTTTACCAGATGAAAGGGGGCAAGAGGTCCAAGCCATCTGGGCAAGTGACTACGACCGTTGTGTCGGGAGCGACATCAAGGCCGGATTCTCGTACTTGCTATAACTGTGGCCGGGTGGGGCATATTGCTCGTGACTGTCGGGTTGTTCAGCCCAAAGGGGAAAAGAAGACGGGTGCGTCTTATGCTGAGAAGGGCAAAGCGGTGGTTGATTCCTCTGCGTCGCAGGCGCAGCCCCGAATCTATCAACTTGGCCAACAGGAAGCGATTAAGCAAAGTGACGTCGTCACAGGTACGAGTTGGTTTATTCTACTTGCTTCTGTGCTATTGTTTTTGGTTATGTATAGCTTGTGCATGTGTGTGTGCTGCAGGCTTTGTCCTGATTCGGAATAATTTGGCGAGAGCCCTGTTTGATACGGGTGCTTCGCATTCTTTTCTGTCTGAGGATTTCGTATCTCGCATTGGGGTACCAAGTCATGTGACGGTGGATAGTACAAGGGTGTTGTTGCCGAATGGCTGTGTGATGCTTGCGGATAGGGCTTGCGATGTGGATGTGCAAATAGGAAGTCGGGATTTCGGTTTGAGTGCAGCTGTGCTACCGTTGTCGGAGTTTGATGTGATCTTTGGTATGGACTGGCTCTCGGAGCAGCGTGCCTTTATTGATTGCAACTCCAAAGAGATTACACTGGGCCAGAATACCGGACTTGTGACGAAGTTCGCTGGTATGCGAGGAGTTGGCGGGACTCTGTTGTCTGCACTCCAAGTCGTCTGAAAGTGAGGGGATAAGTTGTAAACTACTCTAGAGGGGGGGGTGAATAGAGTATTCAAATTTTATGAATAACTAGTCAGCTCTCTTGGAATTTATTTGCGGAATAAAATAATCTGATACTTGAACCCAAAGAGCCTAATACAGTGACGTGCACAAGTGAGAGAGTTAACTGAAATTTCAGTTTAACTATAAACCTATCACAGCAACTAGCAATCCTAGATAGTTCTATCACAGCCACAGAAAGGACAATTAAACAAAAACAGCCAGAGAGACACAGGATATATAGTGGTTCCCTCTTAATAGGTACTCCACTCTTCTACCACACTGGTAGGAATCCACTACAGGTTTTTGCTAAGGTGCCCTGCCACCAATGATCTGATTCAGGTAGATCAAACAGACCCTTTGAGCTTTTGATAAGGATGCTCAACCACAGGTTGTTGATAAGGTGCCCTGTCACCAATGTTCACTTTTGAAGAGGTGTGAAAACTCTTTTACAAAGGGGTTGAGAGGGTTAGATTGTCTTCTCTGTTGTTAATACAGATTAGAGAAGACTTGTGGATTCTCTAAAGAATCAAAGTCTCCCCCTGGCTCAGTGGAAGTCCAGGGAAAGCCTTTGCTTCAGGATGAAGGAGTTTCAGATATACTGAAACTAAATCCTCAGAGATCTGTAGACTGATTTTTATCAGGTCTTCAGATTCTGGAGCACGTGAAGCAGATCTGGAGCTCTTTCTGAAGTCTTGAAAACTCTAAGCAGATGCTCAGGAGACTTGAGAATGAAAGAAATTGCTCTGGGCTTATGCTTCAGGAAAACTTTTCTTCTTCTGATTGTGAGATTGTGAAGAGTTGCTCTGGAGATGCTTGAGAGAATCCAGCACAAAAAAAATCTCTCTGTATTTGTAACTTCTTATTTTTCTGAGAAAAAATCTCTCTTAAATATGTCTTCTCATTTATCTTTTGGAACGGCTCTATTGATTTGAATTCTCGAGCCCTGCAACAGATTATCTCAAAATAGAATATAGCAAGAGGAATAGAATGACCTATTAGCTCTCTGTCAGTCCCAATAAGGAAATAAATGAATAAAAAAATCTCAGCATAAAGACTTATCATTCTTGGAAATAGCATACACCGCCAACGGCTAGAATATAGCCTGGCAATATATTTTGTATAATAAGACAAAAATGCTTTATCAAAATACGAAATCCCGTAATTTATGCTTAACATATTTGGTAAGTAATTCATTTGAATTTAAGCCATAAATTAGCAAAAACATTCTTCAGAAAATCTTTCTAACCACACGCTAAAACACTTGGAAATAAACCAAGGAATAAAATAAGTGCAAATTGTTAAAGGCAGACAGAAATCGTCGAACAGGGGTTCGATGATCGTCAACCTAGCTAACAGATCGTCGACTAAAAGCAGAAATCCGTCGAAACAGAAATCATCGAACGGCAATCGTCGACCAGCTCAAGATATCGTCGACTAAAGCAGAAAATCTGTTAACACAGAAATCGTCGAACATCTCATGATGTCGACGACTAAGGCAGAGATCTGTCGAGACAGAAATCGTGAAGCAAGACCACGATCGTCGAACTGCTGATAGCAGATCGTCGACCAACCTTCAGAGCATAATAAGCTTGCTCTGAGATCGTCGACCATCGGTCGACGATAATTGTCTTGACTTCAACGATTCTATAGCCCTGCTATCGTCGACCACTGATCGACGATCGCGAGGCCTCGTTCGACGATGGTCGAACGGAAAAAAAAACTTTAACCAAAAATTCATTCTACAACTTCTAATCTAAACTCTAGGTCAGATATAAACTGCCCTAGGGAGACTAAACAAAGTCTAAATATGATCATATATAGTTATATGGATCAAGAGGGGCTGGAAAGGGATTACATAAGCCAAATCACATCTAGGGTACTAACAATCTCCCCCTATTTGGGTTATGTTGTCCAATCCGATCTAAAAAGTAATGCACACAATAACAAAAGCAGAAATTAACCAAAAATTTAAATCACAGGCAATCCACAGGAAAACATAAAACCATAAATCAGCAGAACTAAAGTATCAAGCAGATTTATCAGAGGTTTTAGCATCAGATGATTTCTTGGGGATTACAGCTGGTTTGAAGATAATTTCTCTGTTTGGATTTGCTGCTTGTCTTTTGGATAGCATTAGATCGTGTTCACCAATAATTTTCTTTTCAGCATAGCTTGGTAGAACTGCAGCAGGGTGCAACCTCATGTATTCTTCAGTATTGAAAATTTCAGAGTTTACTTGAATTTTGCTGAGTTCCTTTTCTCTGAATTCAGACATAGTTGTATATGCTGTAGGGTCTAGTCCTTGAGCTTTGGCTCTCTCCATCATGCTTAGTGCAATAGATTCCTTAAATCTTGCCATAGAGGCAATTCTTTCAGATTCAGTCATATCTGATGGAGAGGATGGTCTGTCAGTATCAGCTTGAGCTGCAATCTCCATGTTCCTTTGAAGAGCTATGGCTATTTTGCTTGAGTCAGAAGGAATTTGTGCAGCCTTCTTAGGATTAGTTTCAGCATATAGAGATCTTGGAGAGCAAGTTCAATGAACTTCTTGTGGGATTTCTCTGAATAGACCACTCTTTTTCCTTTTGTTTCAATTGTCTCAGAGGCAGCAGGTTTCCTTGATGAGGAGGATGGACCTCTCCTGGGAGGAGAAGGTTTCCATTCTAGAACTTTCTTTTTAGGAGAAGGAGGAGGAGAGAAAGTAGGTTGCTGAAAAGTCATCTCCTTTATTTGTTCCATGAGAACATTTTCATTTCTTTTTCTTCCTTGTCCTGATACATCTTGGCCTCCCTGGCTTTGGTTACTCCTTCTCTGGTAGGACTGAAAGATGTTAGAGCTGGCTGATCTTGCAGATGGGGCAGAAGAGAGACTTCCAGAGGCTCCAGCACCAGGAGGTGGAGGAGGACCTCTGGGGGGGAATTTCTGAATAGGAGTGTCATATCTTTTTGATCTCTTCTTCTCTCTTGTCTGATTCTTTGAGAGCCTCATCCAGGGTCGAAATTCTTTGCTCTTGGGATCAATTCCCTTCAGAATGAAATAGGGAACATCCTTGTCTGGATTGGCAGTAGGAGGAGCAGATGCTTTCCTTTTCTTGGATACAGCCTTTTTCTTTTTCTGGGAGCTATCAGAATCCTCAGAGTCATCATCATCAGAGGAGTAAGATGAGGTTCTGCCAGCATAATCATCAAAGTCTAGGTTTGAGATATCCTTGGCAGTTATAGCATGTTCAGCCTTCTGCTTCTCTCTATCTTCTCTTTCTCTTGCTTCCTCAATGGCATCTTGCTCAAGGAGGGCATCAAGATCAACATTTGGAGTGCTCTTCCAGAGTTCTGATTTAGGATACAAGTCAGGAACTATCCTGGGGACCAGTTCTGCAGTAGAAGGAATGGATAGAGGATAGGTAAGGATAGGAGGAGAAAAGATGACAATATCTGCAGGGGCAGATGCTTTTTCTAGAGAGATGGCTAGGGAATCCAGATGATAATTAGCCAACCCTTCAATGTACTCAGAGGCAATATTCTCAGCCACAAAGGCTATAAATTGTTCTAGGTTTAGAGTACCTGAGCTTGATTCCTTTTCAGTCATCTTGGAGGCTTTTTCTGGTAAATCTAGCACAGCCTCAGCTTCTTCAGCAGCAGCAGCAGCAGCAGTGTTGATTGTGCCTGTAAATAAAGAAAGATAGGTTAACAACCAAGTGGGAATAAAATATTCCCCCCAAGGTGAACAGCAACAGGTAATTGATAGAGTTACCTGAAGATCTACACAAGATACCACTTTGCATCTAGGAAGGAGGTTATAATTCCTTCTAGATGTTTAGCGACATCAGGGATAGACACCTCTGCAAGGCACACGAGGAGTGCTATATAGGAAAAGAAGAGAGAGTCCTTGATCAAGGGGTCATCAAGGTACTCAGGTCTATAAGAGACCATTTTCTCTTGAAAAGAAGGAACAAGAGGAGTAGATGTGAGTGAGGACTCACAGTCTAGGTTAAGATAGGATTCCAAATCTTCAATGGAATTTGCAGCATCATCTTGCAATACTGATGCAGGATCATCAGCAGCTGAGATGGGATAGGAAGGAATAAGAAATTAACTCCAAGTTGGAGTGAATTAATTAAAAACTTAAATAAAACTATACCATCTGGTTGAGCAGTAGCATTCTCAAGTTGTTGAACCACTACTTCTGAGTCAGTAGTGTTTATTGAAACTTTTTCACACAAGTCCATGAGGACTTCCTCATTATTTTTCTCTAGGAGATCTTCATCAGAAGCTAGATTCACTAGGGAGTGAATGTCTTTGTTAGATAAAGATATCAATTTAAAATCCTGATTATAACCTTTAGAGGAAGTGTTTTTACCTTCTGATTGCTCTAGATCTTTCATTAGAGACTCTTTCTCTGGAAACTCTTGATGTTCTTCTACAATTGCTGTAAGGGGAAGAGAAGAGTTGTCCTGAAGGGCCAAGGCATCACCTGAGACCACTTCAACAGACATCTCCCCCTGCATGACTTCAGTGGGGACTGGAGTCATGCATCTTACTGAAGAGAGCTCAGCAGAGGGTGGAAATGATTTGATGGCTTCAGCAAGAGCTTTGATGGATGCAATGAGAGGGGCATTTGCAGCCTCAATCATTTTTTGTATGGATGGAGTGATGAGCTCTACAATTTGTGCAAGCAATTCAGGAGTTATCTGAAATGCTGAGGATGTAGAGGTGGATGGAATGGAAGCAGTATGATCTACCACATGATCAAATGAATCATGTGGAGATGGGTGAACATCAGCATGAGTGTGGGATTCATGTTGAGATAAGTGTGTGAGGATGGTAGCAGTGACCATGTCAACACTGGCTGCGGCTGCCAGATGTTGTGGTATGGGTGACTGGGGTGGAGATGCATGAAAGATGGAAGATGCATGTTGTGGTGGCACTGCAGATTGTGTGGAGGGTAATGCAGGAGATGAGGATGCAGGGGTAAAGAGGGAGGATGAAGGGATTGCTGAGCCTTCCCCAACAAGCTGGAGAGTGGCTGAATCAGCCCTTGTGTCTGATGGAGGGTTAGGATCAACCCTGGCTGACTTCTTGATAATTCTCTGAGATTTCTTGAACATCGAGGGGTCCAACCTCTTGCTGGCGTTGACTGCGGAGGGTGCAGAAACAAGCAGCAGGGGTGCTTTCACATATAGAAACACACCCAACACCCTGGCAAGGTTTACTTCTTTCTGATTGTTCTTTCTCCTTATTAGTTCAAACAGAACTTTTCCCCAGACAATCTGCGTCTTATTCACCAACACTGACATTAAGGCAAATTGTTGCCTGTTGATGTTGTCGTGAGCAGAGTGCTTTCCCAAAACGACCTTGCCTACCAGGTCTGCCAGAAACTTGTACTCTGGAGACAGGTTTATTTTCAGCAGCTTAGCTGGAATACCCTCAGCATGGCCCATCACGGTTAGCATGCGGCCATATTCCTCTGAATTTGCTCATAGTCCTCAGTACCGGTTGGTAGACCAAACAACTCAGTCAGAACTTCAGGAGTCAGGATGACCTCCTCTCCATTTATCTTTCCAGTCATCGCTTCGTCGCTGGAGGACGAGGTATATACCCATTCTCGAATCTCTGGTATATGAATCTTTGGTGAGAATGACATAAATTTCTTTAGCCCTTGATCTTCACACAGCTGCAGAATGTCTTGGATAGGTTGATCACATCGGCTGAAAGAATCGAAGTCGACACAGAAGCCAGTGTCGAACTTCATTCCGAAGAGAACTGCAGAAGGGATCGCCATTAGATTGAAGAGAGAATGACGAATCGAGATGCAAGGCAGGGGAGAAGAGAATCGCGCGGGATTAGAGTTCGAGAGCGAATTCTTAGCCAGAAGATGGAATATGAAAAGACGGAGCGGAAGGACGACGATCTCCAGACCTAAATCGACTATCAGATATAAATCTGCGATCGTCGATCCCGGAATAAAATCGGTCGTCGAACAATGATCGACGATAGTCAATTTTTGACTAAACGAAAAACATCGACCGACTACAAGCAGTCACCACGATCGTCGATCAATATATGTTGGTCGACGATTTTCCATATAGCACAGAAAATCTGTCGTCGACCACTGGTCGACGATAGATACCTAAGGAGAGATCGTTGACCAGTTGATCGACGATTTCTGCCTTACTACCGAACGAGCTGTCGTCGACCGTTGGTCGACGATAGTTCTGACCTGGTCGAAGATCGTCGAGCAGTCGTTCGACGATTTTAGACAGAAAACAAAACTAACCAAATTTTCACTACTCTGAACCATTAATCATACCAAGCTGGTTCAGGAAGAACAAATGCCTTTGCTCATCAAGGGGCTTAGTGAAAATATCTCCTCTCTGCAGGTCTGTGGATATAAATTCCATTGCTATCTTGTTCTTTTCCACATTATCTCTCAGAAAATGATGTCTAATCTCAATGTGCTTGGTCCTGGAATGGTGCACAGGATTTTGAGCAATTGATATTGCACTGGTACTGTCACACAGAATTTTTGTTTTTGAGTGTGTATACCCATAATCCACTAGCTGATTTTGAATCCACAGGATCTGTGAACAACAACTAGCCGCTGCTATATACTCAGCCTCAGCAGTTGAAGTAGACACAGATGCCTGTTTCTTACAAAACCAAGAGACAAGTCTCTCTCCCAGGAACTGACAGGTCCCTGAGGTGCTTTTCCTGTCAACTCTACAACCAGCATAATCAGCATCTGAATATCCAATTAATTCAAATCCTGACTCAGCTGGGTACCACAGTCCTAAGTTAGGGCATCCCTTAAGGTATCTCAAGATCCTCTTGAGAAGAGTTAAGTGAGATTCCTTTGGGTTGACCTGAAGCCTAGTACATAGGCATGTAGCAAACATTATGTCAGGCCTACTTGCAGTCAAATACAGCAGGGAACCAACAATGGCTCTATAGTTCTTTTGATCAACAGACTTGCCATTGACATCAGAATCAATAACTGCATTTGAGGCCATAGGTGTGCTCATTGATGAGGCATCAGACATTCCAAATCTTTTAACCAGCTCTCTGGCATATTTTGATTGAGAAATGAAGATACCATCAACACACTGTTTCACTTGGAGACCAAGGAAATAGGATAACTCACCCATGCTGCTCATCTCAAACTTGGAGTGCATTAGTTCAGAGAACCTCTTGCATAGTTTGGGATCAGTGGAGCCAAATATAATGTCATCTACATAGATTTGAACTAACAGTTGTGAGTCCTTATGATGTCTAATAAATAGTGTTCTATCTACTACACCTCTCACAAACTTGTGTTCTAGAAGGAAATTTGCTAAGGTCTCATACCAAGCTCTAGGAGCTTGCTTAAGTCCATATAGAGCCTTTTGGAGTTTGAACACATGAGTGGGTAAGGTTGATGAAACAAACCCTGGTGGTTGTTCAACAAACACTTCTTCCTTTAAATCTCCATTGAGGAAGGCACTCTTCACATCCATTTGGAAGACCTTAAATCTTTTATAGGCAGCATAGGCTAGGAAAATCCTAATGGCTTCTAGTCTAGCTACAGGGGCAAAAGTTTGATCATAATCTATGCCTTCCTCCTGTCTATAGCCTTGAGCTACTAGCCTAGCCTTATTCCTAACTACTATGCCTTGGGCATCAAGCTTGTTTCTAAACACCCACTTGGTGCCTATGACCAGTTGGCCTCTTGGTCTTGGAACCAAAGTCCAAACTTTACACCTTTCAAACTGGTTAAGTTCCTCTTGCATGGCTATAATCCAGTGTGAATCAAGCTCAGCATCTTTAATGGTTAGGGGCTCAACCTGAGAAAGGAAACAAGCAAACATCACATCTTTGTTGAGTTGATGTCTTGTCTGGACTCCTACTGAAATGTCTCCAATCACTTGAGATACAGGATGATCTCTAAGTGTGACAAGATTAGTAGGTTCAACAATGATCTGATCTTCAACATGTTCAAGATTTAATTCCTCATGTGGGATTTGATCAACTGTTGGAGCAGGTGCTTTAACTTGTAAAGTTCTACATCAGATTCAGAATCTGAAGAAGCAACCTGAGGAGTTTGTTGGGGATGATTCTCCTGTGTAAGTCTCAAACCTTCCAAATCCTTACTTACTCCTAGGACTTGCACTGTACTATTAGAGGAAGAGTCCTTCTCCTTATAATACATGACTGTCTCATCAAAAGAGACATGTGCAGACTCTTCTATCTTAAGAGAGGATTTATTGAGGACCCTATAGGCTTTGCTTACTTGAGAGTATCCTAGAAAAACTCCCATTGAAGCTTTTGCCTCAAATTTTCTAAGGTATTCTTTGTTATTGTTATGAACAAAAGCAACACATCCAAATACTCTAAAATAGTCTATTTTAGGTTTCACTTGTTTAAGTAACTCATAGGGAGTCTTACCCTTAAGTTTATGTATCAGGCTTCTGTTCAATACATAGTTAGCTGTGCTAACTGCTTCAGCCCAAAAGGACAGAGGCATGTTAGCATCTGCCAACAATGTACTTGCAGCTTCAATTAGGGTTCTGTTTTTCCTTTCAACTACCCCATTTTGTTGAGGAGTTCTAGGAGCAGAGAAGCTATGTTTGATACCTTCCTTCTCACAGAATTCTTGCATAAGAAGAGACTCAAACTCAGTACCATGATCACTTCTGATCAAAGCAATCTGAGTAGAGTACTCACTCTGTATACACTTTAGAAAATCTGTAAGAACCTTGAAGTTATCAGCCTTAGTTCTCAAGAAGAATACCCAAGTGAACCTAGAGAAGTCATCTACAATTACTAAAGTGTAAGACTTTCCTCCAAGACTCTATACAGCAATAGGACCAAATAAATCCAAATGTAGCAAGTACAGGATCCTGGGAGAATCACTTTTATTAACTGATTTAAAGCTATTTCTTGTTTGCTTACCTAATTGACAAGCTTTGCAAAGGCCTTCCTTCTTGTAGGGGCAAGAAGGTAAGCCTCTTACAAGATTGTATTTAGCCAACCTAGAAATGTTTTTCAAATTTACATGACTAAGTCTCTTATGCCAAAGGGTATTATTACTGGTTACTTCATTAAATAAGCATATTTCAGATTTGGATGAGTTAAAATCTACAACATAAACATTACCAACTCTAATACCTACTAACACAACAGTATTATTTAAAGCAATATTACAAGCAGTGTCAGTAAACCATACCTTGTACCCAGTATCACACATTTGGCTTACAGAGATTAGGTTGTGCTTTAGTCCAGAGACATAAGCAACCTTCTTGAATGTTACAGCTCCTATGGTGAAGCTGCCATACCCTTCAGTCTGTCCACAGCTGGAATCCCCAAATATAACTTTTGGTCCCAGCTTGGCTTTGAACCCTGACAGATTCTTCTTCTTTCCTGTCATATGCTTTGAGCATCCACTATCCAGATACCATTTGTCATGTATGACTGGATAGGTCTTCACCTGCAAAGATATCAATTATACATTGTGGACCCAGGTTACCTTGGGTCCAGTATTCTTCACAAAAGAAAAACTAGATATAAAAGATTTTGCAGGCTTAGATTTATATCCTAAAGGGTGTGATCTCCTAGGTGGGATAATCCATTCAGTTAAAGGATTGAACGACCTAGGGTAGTGATTGGGATTTGCAATTCTGGAAGTTTGAAATTTATTTTCCAGCTTAAGTCCAGATCGTCGATCCACGGTCGACGATCGCAAGTCATATCGTCGATCATTTGTAGTAGTGCTTTGTTCTGGATTCCACGATCGTCGATCACTGGTCGATGACTCATGATGAGATCGTCGATCACTGGTCGACGACTCAAGATGAGATCGTCGATCTCCTGCACCGAAGATATCATACTTGGTGAAGGTGTTCAGCGATCGTCGATAGACGTTCGACGATTGGTTTGACGATCGTCGATTAATGTTCGACGATTTCTGTAAAGCTAGAAATTTTTTCTTCCTGTTCTCTTTCTTAATCTTATTCTGAATTTTCTTGCATTTTTCAATTTCCTCAGTATTCTTTATTCCTGATTCAGAAATAAATTTTACTGGAGTGCTAAATCTCTCCTTTGTGAGGAGGATGGGTTCACTAGATGTAGCACCTAAGCCTAGTTTATCATTACCAACCCTAGTGTTTGCTATACTGGTTATTTCAGATAATTTAAGGCTTCTGCCATTTAATTGTTCTTCTAATCTCTTAGATTTAGCTAGTTCTAATTTTAGGAATGTTACTTCTTCTTTTGAGCTTTCTAATTCCTTTTCTAATCTAATTATTTCAGTACTTTCCATGTCTAGTTCCATTATCTTTAATCTAAGTGACTTAATTTCTTTTTCAGATAATAGTAAATCTAAACATAGAGTCTTAAATTTTAATTTGAACTCAGGAGATGAGAAATCAAATGAGTCGATTACCTGGTCTTCCATAAAGGAATCTTCTTCATTGTCTCCTTCTTCTTCAGAATTCTCTGCAGCTGACAGAGAGCTGCATGCATCAATAGCCATGAGGCAGACCTCTTTGGCTTTCTTCTCTTCTTCTTCTTCTGAATCACTGGAGCTAGAGGAGCAGGTGTCCTCTTCTGTTTCACTCCAGGTAGCAGCCACAAATCCCTTGTCCTTCTTCTTGTATTTGTGTGAGGAGGACTTGGAGTGGTGCTTCCTGTACTCTTTCTCATGTTTCTTCTCCTTGTGTTTCTTCTCTGGACAATCTGGAGCAATATGTCCAGGCTTGCTGCAAACATAACAGATGATTTCTTTAGATGGAGTTTTGTCATACCTTGGTTTGTCCTCATACTTGGAGAACTTCTTTCTGAGGTCTCTTCTTCCCATATTGAAGAACCTTTTGGCAATGAGTGCCAGTAACTCCTCATTTGATTGACTTCCTTCAGAAGTCTCAGCAGCCTTAAGAGCTAGAGAATGCTCTTTCTTTGTAGGTGTAGGAGTTTTTGCTTCAATTGCAGCAGCTCTGCTCTTTAAAGTTTGCTCATATGACTTGAGCTTTCCCAACAGAGCTTCTGTGGAGAGTTCCACAGTGTTTCTTCCATCCTTGATGGGCCATATCCTTGAGTCCCAAGAGATGGGAAGGCACATCAGGATCTTGTCATTGACTTCTGACAAAGTTATCTCCTTGTCCAAGGACCTCAGTTCACTTATTATTGAACTGAGTCTTGTGTACATTGTGTCAATGTCTTCAGCATCATCCTTCTTGAAATTTTCATACTGAGAAGGGAGGTTGGATCTCCTGTCCTTCCTCTCGTCAGCTGAGCCAGCAACTATGTGGTTGAGGGAATCCCACATAGCTTTGGCTGAGGTACATTCAGCAAGCTTCTGGAATATTTCATCAGACATTGTCTGAGCTAGGATATTCATTGCTTTTGCATCAGCTGCTTTTGCCTTCTTGTAAGTTTCATTGTAGTCAGGTGGTGGCACAACACTGAGATCAGCAGAAGTGGAAGCAGCAGCAGGCCTAGCAGGTGGTCCTGTCAAAATAGAAGAAAAGATATCTTCATCAACAGAATTCATGTATAGTCTTATCCTGGCCTTCCATATGCCAAACTTGGACAAGTTGCATACAGGAGGTCTGGTGCTTGAATAATCCTTAGACTGGGCCATGTGTGAAAGTGTTTGTGAATGGTATCAGGAAACAACTTATCACAGGATCTTTTAACTCAGGTGTTAGCCTGTATGAACAGCTAACCTCCCTCTGATACCAATTGAAAGTGAGGGGATAAGTTGTAAACTACTCTAGAGGGGGGGTGAATAGAGTATTCAAATTTTATGAATAACTAGTCAGCTCTCTTGGAGTTTATTTGCGGAATAAAATAATCTGATACTTGAACCCAAAGAGCCTAATACAGTGACGTGCACAAGTGAGAGAGTTAACTGAAATTTCAGTTTAACTATAAACCTATCACAGCAACTAGCAATCCTAGGTAGTTCTATCACAGCCACAGAAAGGACAATTAAACAAAAACAGCCAGAGAGACACAGGATATATAGTGGTTCCCTCTTAATAGGTACTCCACTCTTCTACCACCCTGGTAGGAATCCACTACAGGTTTTTGCTAAGGTGCCCTGCCACCAATGATCTGATTCAGGTAGATCAAACAGACCCTTTGATCTTTTGATAAGGATGCTCAACCACAGGTTGTTGATAAGGTGCCCTGTCACCAATGTTCACTTTTGAAGAGGTGTGAAAACTCTTTTACAAAGGGGTTGAGAGGGTTAGATTGTCTTCTCTGTTGTTAATACAGATTAGAGAAGACTTGTGGATTCTCTAAAGAATCAAAGTCTCCCCCTGGCTCAGTGGAAGTCCAGGGAAAGCCTTTGCTTCAGGATGAAGGAGTTTCAGATATACTGAAACTAAATCCTCAGAGATCTGTAGATTGATTTTTATCAGGTCTTCAGATTCTAGAGCACGTGAAGCAGATCTGGAGCTCTTTCTGAAGTCTTGAAAACTCTAAGCAGATGCTCAGGAGACTTGAGAATGAAAGAAATTTCTCTGGGCTTATGCTTCAGGAAAACTTTTCTTCTTCTGATTGTGAGATTGTGAAGAGTTGCTCTGGAGATGCTTGAGAGAATCCAGCACAAAAAAAATCTCTCTGTATTTGTAACTTCTTATTTTTCTGAGAAAAAATCTCTCTTAAATATGTCTTCTCATTTATCTTTTGGAATGGCTCTATTGATTTGAATTCTCGAGCCCTGCAACAGATTATCTCAAAATAGAATATAGCAATAGGAATAGAATGACCTATTAGCTATCTGTCAGTCCCAATAAGGAAATAAATGAATAAAAAAAATCTCAGCATAAAGACTTATTGTTCTTGGAAATAGCATACACCGCCAACGGCTAGAATACAGCCTGGCAATATATTTTGTATAATAAGACAAAAATGCTTTATCAAAATACGAAATGCCGTAATTTATGCTTAACATATTTGGTAAGTAATTCATTAGAATTTAAGCCATAAATTAGCAAAAACATTCTTCAGAAAATCTTTCTAACCACACGCTAAAACACTTGGAAATAAACCAAGGAATAAAATAAGTGCAAATTGTTAAAGGCAGACAGAATTCGTCGAACAGGGGTTCGATGATCGTCAACCTAGCTAACAGATCGTCGACTAAAAGCAGAAATCTGTCGAAACAGAAATCGTCGAACGGCAATCGTCGACCAGCTCAAGATATCGTCGACTAAAGCAGAAAATCTATTAACACAGAAATCGTCGAACATCTCATGATGTCGACGACTAAGGCAGAGATCTGTCGAGACAGAAATCGTGAAGCAAGACCACGATCGTCGAACTGCTAATAGCAGATCGTCGACCAACCTTCAGAGCATAATAAGCTTGCTCTGAGATCGTCGACCATCGGTCGACGATAATTGTCTTGACTTCAACGATTCTATAGCCCTGCTATCGTCGACCACTGATCGACGATCGCGAGGCCTCGTTCGACGATGGTCGAACGGAAAAAAAACTTTAACCAAAAATTCATTCTACAACTTCTAATCTAAACTCTAGGTCAGATATAAACTGCCCTAGGGAGACTAAACAAAGTCTAAACATGATCATATATAGTTATATGGATCAAGAGGGGCTGGAAAGGGATTACATAAGCCAAATCACATCTAGGGTACCAACATCGTCAATGCTGTTCGGAAGGGTGCGGAGTTATTCTTCACGCTAATTCAGGCTGTTGAGCCAAAGGCCAGTGTCGGTGAAGTGCCAGTTGTGTCAGAGTTTGCCGATGTGTTTCCTAAAGATCTTCCTGGGTTACCACCCCAGCGGGAGATTGACTTCTCTATTGAGTTGGTGCCAGGTGCGAAACCTGTGGCCCGCTCTCCATATCGCGTCGCGCCAAAAGAGATGGCTGAGTTGAAAGTCCAGTTGCAAGAGTTGTTGGAGCAGGGATATATACGCCCAAGTATGTCACCTTGGAGCGCGCCTGTTCTATTTGTGAAAAAGAAAGACGGTAGCTTACGGTTGTGTATTGACTACCGCGAGTTGAATAAGCTGACGGAGAAAAACAAATATCCGATTCCGCGGATTGATGACCTCTTTGATCAGCTGGCAGGATCAACGGTCTATTCCAAGTTGGATTTGAAATCGGGATATTATCAGCTAAGGATTCGGGAAGGTGACATTCCAAAGACGGCGTTTGGAACACGCTACGGTCATTATGAGTTCACGGTAATGCCGTTTGGCCTATGTAATGCGCCTTCGGTATTTATGGACCTAATGCATCGAACGTTCCGAGAGTACTTGGATTTGTTGTTATTGTGTTTATCGATGACATCTTAGTATACTCTCAGTCGGAAGAGGATCACGCAAACCATTTGCGGTTGGTTTTACATACCCTGCGGAGGAATAAGCTTTATGCCAAGTTCTCAAAGTGTGAGTTCTGGCTCTCTTCAGTAGCCTTTTTAGGCCATGTGGTAAGCGGAGAGGGTATCGCGGTGGATCCGTTGAAGATAAGTGCCATCCGAGATTGGCCAGTGATGTCTTCAGTGGCCGAGGTCAGGAGCTTCCTTGGACTTGCGGGCTACTATAGACGGTTTGTGGAAAACTTCTCACGGATTGCTTTACCTCTGACCACGCTGACGAGAAAAGATCAAAAGTTCATTTGGAGGCCGGAGTGCGCGCGAGCTTTTGAAGACTTGAAGAGTCGTTTGACCACGGCGCCTGTGTTGACATCGCCATGTGGTACCGATGGGTATGAGATCTATAGTGATGCATCAGGGAGCGGCTTAGGCTGCGTTCTTCTGCAGTTTGGTAAAGTGATTGCTTATGGCTCGCGTCAGTTGAAAGTGCATGAGCGGAATTACCCCGTCCATGATTTGGAGTTGGCGGCGGTAATCTTTGCGCTAAAGTTGTGGCGGCACTATCTTTATGGCGTTAAAGTGGATATCTATACGGATCACAAGAGCCTAAAGTATTTGTTGGATCAGAAGGATCTGAATATGTGACAACGAAGATGGATGGAGTTCCTCGGGGACTACACCTTTGAGATTCACTATACTCCCGGGAAGGGAAATGTGGTCGCTGATGCTTTGAGTCGAAAGACTCCGGTACGGGCAAGTTGGTTGCAGAGGCATGATCAACGTTTGATCCAAGAATTGGAAGCTTTGGAGATATCGTGTGTTGACAAGGGTTCGTCAACCGGTGCATGCTTGAACTGGACGGAGGTGCAATATGACCTTACGGACCGAGTTCGGCGAGCAACGGAGCTTGATGAAAGTCTCCAGCGCTATGCTAAAGATGGGCCGGAAGACCAATTCTCTTGGGATAACGGTTTGTTACGAAGAAATGGTCGAGTGTGCGTCCCAAGTGTGGGTAAATTGAGGGAAGAGTTGATGTACGAAGCTCACTTTGCAAAGTACTCAATTCACCCAGGGAGCACAAAGATGTACAGAGATCTGAAAAAGCTGTTCTGGTGGCCCGGACTAAAGAAAGATGTCGCACGTTATGTGGCTGAATGCAATACCTGTGCGTTGGTGAAAGCAGAATGTCAGAAGCCTGGCGGTTTCCTGAAGTCGTTACCTATTCCGGAGTGGAAGTTCGATGATATTTCGATGGATTTAGTGCACGGATTGCCGAGATCTCAACGCGGTCATGATTCAATCTGGGTGATTGTGGACCGGTTGACAAAAGTGGCGCACTTCCTTCCAAACAGAAGAGACGATTCAGTGGAAACCTTGGCCAAGCTTTATGTGGAGCAGGTTGTTCGACTGCACGGTGTTCCTCGGAGCATCGTTAGTGACCGTGATGGGCGGTTCACATCGAATGATTGGCGGCTCGTTCATCAAATGTTGGGTACAAAGTTAGCGTTTAGTACGGCCTTTCATCCCCAAACGGATGGCCAGACTGAACGAACCAACAGGACGATGGAGGATATGCTCCGCATGTGCGCCCTAGACTTTGGTAAGAGATGGGAAGATTATATATTTCTTGTCGAATTTGCCTATAATAATAGCTACCAAGCGAGTATTGGTATGGCGCCATTTGAAGCTTTATATGGTCGGAAATGCCGTACACCGTTAGCTTGGGCAGAAGCAGGTGAATCCAAGCTAAGTGGGAAAAAGGAAGTCGAAGAAGCTACCTCGCTCATACGCTCTATTCGGGAGAGGTTATTGATAGCCCAAGATCGTCAAGCAAAGTACTACAATGCCAAACATCGGAACGTGGAGTTCGCGGTGGGAGATTGGGTATATTTGAAGATCAAACCCTTCAAAGGCGTGTCCAGGATTCGGCGTTTGAAAAAGCTAAGTCCGAGGTATCTTGGTCCGTTTGAGGTGGTGGAGCGAGTTGGGGAAGCTGCTTATCGACTAGCACTTTCAGCAGACTTGGGTGGATTACATGATGTCTTTCACATCTCAGTCCTTCGTAAGGCGGTAAAGGATCCAACTCAAGTGGTGGAAAATGATCGGGTACCGGTCGAGTATGGGCTAACGACGAGGGTTAGACCCATTCGGATCGAGGATCGAGCCGAGAAACAGTTGCGGAACAAAGTGATCGGGATGGTCAAGGTCCGATGGGACAATTGTGGCCGTGAAGAGCTAACATGGGAGCGAGAGCAGACCATGCGAGCTGAGTTTCCCGAGTTATTTGTATAAACTGTAGACCGTGTACTTTTTGTTATAACCTAGTTATAGCATTGCTGGTTCTTGTTTTCCTTACCGTGCAAATTTCGGGACGAAATTTTGTTAAGGGGGGGAGGGTTGTAACACCCCAAAAAGACCCCAAAGGACTCAAAATGATTTTTGAGGTACAGGTAATTTTACACGGCCTGGGACACGGGCGTGTCCCAGGGCGTGTCGGGGGTACACGGCCTGGGACACGGGCGTGTCCCAGGGCGTGTTCAGGTTAGTCGACGATTGAGAGTCGACGATCGTCGAGCCTGGGACACGGCCTCCGACACGGGCGTGTCCCAGGGCGTGTCCGAATTATATTTCGAGTTTGGCCTGTTCGAGTCAGAATAGTACACGGCCTTGAACATGGCCGTGAACACGGGCGTGTCAGGTTGGACACGGGCGTGTCAGATGCCGTGTTCCGACCCGTGTACTGGTTGCAGCTCGATGAAGCAGGTTTGACACGGGCGTGTATCAGGATGACACGGGCGTGTCAGGTTCGACACGGGCGTGTCGATGCCCGTGTTGTTCAGTCGGTTCAAACTGCGTGTGCCGCTTAAGGGTACACGGCCTGTGACACGGGCGTGTCACAGGCCGTGTCAGCCAAAAATTGGGTTTTTTGGGCAGATCGTGGCCGTTCAGATTCTCTCTTTGGATCCAAGGGCTCAGGTGATTCCTGGCTGGATTAAATTCGTCAAGGAAGAAGTCATTCTTCATTTGTGCTTAAGGAAGAGAGAAAGAGAGAAGAAGAAGGAGGAGGAGATCAAGCCACCGGCGGAGTTCCCGTGGTCTGATTCGTGATCCGAAGCCGGCGTTGTGAAGGCAAGGCTGCTGCGGTTCTTTCTCACCGGCTAGTTTTCGATGGCTCCGAAGAGATCGACAAGGGTAACGATCTCCCTCCTTGGACATGTGAAGTCCTTCTTTTCTGCATTGCATAGGGAAAACCCTTCCCCGCGAGTGTGCGGTGGGTTGTGGTGTCCCTTGGGGTAGATATGTGAAGTCCCCCTTGTTAGAGGCCGGAATTGGAGTACGGCTCTAGGCATGCTGTGTGAAGCCCATCTGGACATGGTCTGGATTGGTGATGCTTGTTTGCATATCGGAGAAGGCTCCGTGATTATGGCTTGTGATGCCTTGTTCTTACCTGTTGCTTGGTGCGGCAGGAAGTACTGGACGATGTCCAGGAAATGAAGAGGGTTGGATGCAACTCTTGTGGCCGTGTGTTGCCACTTTGTGAGTGGTTGAGCCGTTGGGCTGCAACTCGATGAAAAGGCAGATTGCCGAACAGGAAAGGTGAAACCGACCCGCGCCTATAAATAGCCATGGATACTTCCGTATTCGAGGTGGCACGGCGACTTGAGCAACGGGGGGTGGCTGATCCGTACCTGCGTTAGGTCCGTCCAACTTGAAAGCCTGGTTATAGGTTTTGTTGGAGCGCCTAATGAGAGTCTTAGGCCCGCGCGCCGGAAAGACTAGAATGCTCAAATACCGTGTAGACGGTGGTGTTGACCCTGGTATTCCGGTACACCAAGAATGTGCCCTGAGTGCACGGACTGTCGGGCCGTGTGGCCGATAGTTGTGATGGCTTGAATGTGCCTGCGCGCACATAATTGCTATTTGATGATGCCATGCTTGCAGGGAAAGAATGCTCATGCCCCGAGAAAGGGGTAGGATTGTTATAATTGGGTCAGCTGAATGCTGACCGTTGCATTGTTTGCCACCGGTTGGGTGGATTGTTCCCGTGCAGGTGCTGGAGAGCCAAGTGGTAAGTGATGGGCTGAAGCCCTACTGCTGTTGCTGCTGCTGCTGCGGCTAGCCCTTGAAGGCTACGCAAATGTTTTGGTTGTTCTCTTTTACTCATGTATGGCCGGCCTGCGCGCCGAGGTTTGTAAAACATGTTGTATGTAAAGAGGAACTGTAAGGCCTTAAGGCCAAACTCTTGTATTTGTTGTACATTCCATGGTTTTATATATAACAGTGATTTTATATATTTGGACATTCCGGATTAGAGTTCAAAGTTGTAACTTAAAGCTTCCGCTAGAATGCTCTTAGTTAGGATTCGTATGGTTTGGTATTATCCTGTGACCTCACCGTCTGTTTGAAGCATATAGTGTGGGGCCCCGGCCGGACCTTCTACTATACGTCATTTAACGGATGGGGTCGTTACAGGAGGACTGGATTTTGTGCAATGGAAATTGCACTGGTGTTGTCACAAAATATTTTAGACTTCTCAAAGTTGTAACCATTGTCTAGGAGTTGATTTTGAATCCACAAAATTTGTGAACAACAACTACCTGCAGCCATATATTCAGCTTCAGCATTTGAAGTTGACACAGATGTTTGTTTCTTACAAAACCATGAGACAAGTCTATCACCAAGAAACTGACAAGTTCCACTGGTGCTTTTCCTGTCTATTCTGCATCTAGCATAATCAGGATCTGAAAATCCAGTTAAGTCAAATGCTGAATCTTTTGGATATCAGAGACCTAGATTTGGACAGCTTTTAACATACCTAAGAATCCTCTTTACTAAAGTTAAGTGTGACTATCTAGGGCTAACTTGGAATCTAGCACATATACATGTAGCAAACATTATATCAGGCCTACTAGCTGTAAGGTATAATAAAGAGCCAATCATTGCTCTATATGTTGTCTGATCAACTGGTTTCCCATGTTCATCAGCATCCAATACAGCATTAGTAAGCATGGGTGTTTTCATTCATGATGCATCAGACATACCAAATTTCTTAACCAGCTCCTTTGCATACTTGGTTTGAAAAATAAATATGCCTTCAGCATGTTGTTTGGCTTACAATCCTAAGAAAAAGGATAGCTCACCCATGCTACTCATTTCAAATTTAGAGTGCATAAGCTTGGAAAACTTTTTACACAAGTTTGAATCAGTAGAACCAAAGATGATGTCATCTACATATATTTGTACTAGTAGGGTATGGGACTTATGGGTTCTAATAAAAAGAGTTTGGTCTACTCTCCCCCTAATAAAATCATTTTCCAGAAGAAAGCATGCTAGGGTCTCATACCATGCTCTAGGAGCTTGCTTTAGACCATATAATGTTTTATGTAGTTTGAAAACATAATCAGGGTGAGTTGGAGAGACAAAACCTGGGGGTTGTCTGACATAGACTTCTTCTTTGATCTCCCCATTGAGAAAAGCACTCTTCACATCCATTTGGTAGACTTTGAATCCCTTGTGAGCAGTATAAGCCAGGAAGATTCTTATGGCCTCTAACCTTGCAACTGGTGCAAAGGTCTGGTCATAGTCTATCCCCTCTTCTTGAGAATATCCTTGAGCAACCAGCCTTGCCTTATTCCTTACAATAATTCCTTGATCATCCAATTTGTTTCTGAACACCCATTTTGTTCCAACAATGGAATGATCCTTTGGCTTAGGCACTAGTTCCCAAACTTTATTTCTTTCAAATTGATGCAACTCCTCTTGCATTGCAATGATCCAGTGTTGATCTTGCTCTGCATCTTGAATGGATTGAGGTTCAATTTGAGAGAGAAAGCAAGTGTGTATCAGGTTTTGGTTGACCTGATTTCTGGTTTGCACACCAGCTGAGATGTTTCCAATCACTTGGGAGATTGGATGATCTCTTGATGTTACTACTTCAACAGGGGTTGTTGATTGTTCACCAACCTGTGTTGTTGTTTCCTCTTGTGGAACAACAACTGGCTCTTCAAGAAGATTTTCTTCCAGATGTTGAGCAGCTTCTTCATCTTCACTACTTTCATCCTTTTGAGTGACTTGCAATCTGTCCAAGTCTTCAGCTAGAGAATGTACCTGAAAATGTTCTATGGTAGAAGCATTCTTCTCCTTGAAAGACATATTAGTTTCATCAAAGGAAATATGGGCAGATTCTTCTATTTTTTGAGTAGTTTTATTATAAACCCTATAAGCTTTACTGATCATGGAGTATCCCAGAAACACTCCGTCATCAGCTTTTGCTTGAAATTTTGCTATATATCTCTTGTCATTGTTGTGAATATAACAAATGCAACCTAAAATTTTGAAGTAATCTACTTTGGGTTTCTTCCCTTTGAGTAATTCATAGGGAGTCTTGCCCTTCAGTTTATGTATCAAACTTCTATTCAGTACATAGTTTGAGGTGTTCACTGCCTCAGCCCAAAAGTATAGAGGAAGGTGAGCATCTGACAACAATGTAGTTGCAGATTTAATTAGGGTTCTATTTTTCCTTTCTGCTACCCCATTTTGTTGAGGAGTTCTAGGAGCTGAGAATGTATGTCTGATCCCTTCACTCTGACAGAACTCTTGCATAAGAAGAGAATCAAACTCTGTCCCATGATCACTTCTGATCAGGGCAATATGAGTATTGAACTCACTCTGTATACATTTGAGAAACTCTGTCAAACACTTAAAGTTATAAGACTTCTTCCTCAGAAAGAACACCCATGTGAATCTTGAGAAGTCATCTACAACAACTAAAGTGTAGGATTTCCCTCCTAGGCTTTGTACTGTAATGGGTCCAAAAAGATCCATGTGTAACAGATATAAAATCCTAGGTGAATCACACTTGTTAAGTGACTTAAAACTATTTTTAGTTTGCTTGCCTAATTGACAAGCCTTACAAAGTCCTTCCTTCTTGTAGGGGCCAGAAGGTAGTCCTCTAACAAGGTTGTCCTTGGATAGCCTAGCAATGGTTCTAAGGTTAATATGTCCTAGTCTCTTATGCCATAGTATATTAGGTCTAGATATGGAATTGAACAGGCAAATATCTACTTTAGATGAATGAAAATCTACTAAGTAAATGTTACCTTTTTTGTTACCTGTCAACACAGTTGTGTTGTCTTCTGACTTGACCTTGCATATAGCTTTGTTGAAAGTCACTTGATATCCTTCATCACAAAGTTGACTGATGCTTATCATGTTGTGCTGGAGTCCTTCAACATAAGCTACTTTCTTGAAGGTGACTGTTCTAATTTGGACTGCACCATATCCTTTTGTTGTTCCAAAGTTTAAATCACCAAAAATTACTTTGGGTCCAAGCTTGGCTTTAAAGGATGTGAAGTTGTCCTTGTTCCCTGTCATGTGCTTTGAGCACCCACTATCCAGATACCATTGCTGGTTTGATGTTGGATAGGTCTTCACATGTACATACAAGAACTTACATGTTTTTGACCCAATTTACCTTGGGCCTAGGTTGATATCCCTTAAATTCAGAAATGAAAGACATCCCAGGTTGACTCTTATAACCTTCAGGATTGTATCTCCTAGGATGTACTATCCATTCAGTATAGGGGTTGAAACCTTGGGATGTAGAACTTCTAGGATTGAATCTAGATGTACCTTTGAAAGATTGTTCAAAGCCCTGATCTCTGTTCGATGATCGTCGATCTGAGGTCGACGATCTTGGGTCAGATCGTCGAGCTCTGTTCGAAGATTGACTGTCCTGGAGTTCAGAGTTCAGGTGTCGTTGAGCTGAGTTCGACGATTTTTTCTTGGATCGTCGAGTGCCGTTCGACGATCGTCGAGCTCTGTTCGACGCATTCTATTGAACTATAACTTTCTTTAACAAATCTGCATTCTTCCTAGCTACCTCTACACCTACCTTCCCTTTATCAGAGATAAATTTGATTGGAGTTGTCAGAACTATAGGTTGGCTGGATGAAGATCCCAAGCCCAGTGTACTATTAAGTCTAGAGTTCACTGTGCTTGTGATATCCATCAGTTTTATTCTTCTCCCATTAAGGGATTCTTCAAACTGCTTGGCCTTGGATAGTTCACTTTTCAGTGAAGCTATCTCCTCTCTATAGCATTCTAACTCTTAAGAGAGTTTGAGGTTCTCTGATTTTAAAGTGCTATACTCAGACAATTATTTTCTGAGGGAAATGATTTCCTTCTCAAACTCTAATAGATCTAGGCATAGTACTTTAAACTCATGTGTAAAGTCCTCAGAGCTGAAATCAAATGAATTGATTACCTGGTCTTCTTCTAGTTGAATTTTTGAATCTACTCTGACTCTTCTTCTTCTAAATATGTTTGAGAGGCATTGATAGCCATCATGCAAAATTCCTTTTCATCAGCATCATCCTCATCATCACTGGAGCTGGATGAAGCTTCAGAATCCTCTTCAGTTTCACTCCATGTCTCAACAACAAATCCCTTCCTTGTATGTTTGTTCTTCCTAGAGGAGGGTTTGTCTGAGCTGTTCTTCTTAAAGTCTTTCTCCTTTCTTCTTTCTCATCTATCTTTCTTGTCCTTGTTTTTGTTTTCTGGACAGTCAGGCACAATATGGCCTGGTTTCCTGCAACCAAAACATATAACTTCCTTATTGTTATTTGATTTATCATACCTTGGCTTATCATGTCCCTTGTATGATCTCTTTTTGAAGTCTTTTCTGGCCATTTTGTTGAATCTTTTGGCCAATAAGCTAGGTAGCTCCTCATTGTCTGCGACCTTTTCTTCAGGCAGGTCCTCAACAGCTTTGAAGGCTATTGTCTTCTCTTTCCTTGTGGCTGGTGAGGCAGCCTTCTGTTCTTCTTCTTTATTTTTAATGAGCAGCTCATAAGATTTGAGCTTGCCCAGGAGAGCTTCAGTGGTAATCTCATTTAGACTTCTTGTATCTTTGATTGGCAAGATTCTTGAATCCCAAGTGCTGGGGAAACATATTAGGATTTTGTCATTCAGCTCAGTCAATGAGATTTTTTTATCCAGAGTCTTTAACTCATTGATAATAAGACTTAATCTGTTGTACATGTCTGCTACTGACTCAGCTTCTCCTTTCTTGAAGTTCTCATATTCGAATATGAGATGGGATCTTCTATCTTTTCTCTCATCAGCAGATCCTGAGACAATCTCAGAAAGTTTGTCCCAAATTCCTTTGGCTGAGTTGTATTCAGCTACCTTCTGAAATATCTCATCAGACATTGTCTGAGCTAAGATATTCATGGTCTTTGCATCTGCAGTCTTCCACTTCTTTATTTTAGCATCTGTTACTGAAGGAGGTGGAACAGCATTTGTACTTGAGCTTGCTGGTGGACTTGGGCACACTATCAAAACAGAATTAAATATGTCTTCATCAATAAAATTCATATAAAGTCTAATCCTTCCTTTCCAAAGTGCAAACTTGGATAGATTGCACACTAGAGGCCTGGTGCTTGCATAATCTTTGTTCTGTGCCATGTATTTATATAAAATTAAATATAATGAAAATAACCCTCTTACAAGATTGATCTTATCAAGGATCTTTTGGTTCAGGTGTTAACCTGTATGAACAACCAACCTCCCTCTAATACCAATTGAAAGTGGAGGATAAGATCAGTTTGACTCTAGAGGGGGGTGAATAGAGTTTGTTAAAATAATTTTTCAAAATAAAACTTTGTAGAGGAAGAGTTAAGTTAATATAGTATGTGTATTGTGATGCAGCAATAAAATAAAAGTAATAATAAAAAGAAAAAAAAAGATCCACAGCACACAGCAAAGAATACACACAAGCAACCAAACACAAGAAGCTATAGTGGTTCCCCAATCAACCAGGGTACATCCACTCTTCTACCACCCTTGGTAGGAATCCACTCAGGATGAGTTGATCAGGTGTCCTGGCACCAATGAGCTTTTGATAAGGTGCTCAAAAACCAAATCTAGATTTTTTTGATAAGGTGTCTTGCCACCACTGAGTTTTACCAAGGCTCTCAGAACCAGATTCAGAACTTTTGAAGGGATTTTTGATAACCCTTTTACAGCAGGAAAAGAAAAAGGAAGAGGTGAAGTTGTCTTCTCTGTCTCAATCACTGAGAGAAGACTTAGTGGATTGATTGTGTTGTCAAAGCTCCCCCTGAGATATAGATGGTTCAGGAGTGAGAGCTATGCTAGGGTGATAGGCCTTCAGAAGCTTCAGATCTCCAGCAGAAGATGATTTCAGCAAAGGCTGAAATATGAATTGTTTGGAGTCTTTGATGTTGAAGCTATGAACACTTTTCAATATGCTAATTTTCAATAAAACTCTTCAGGATTGATCACTTGATTTTTCACTGAGTTGATCTCTCTGTCTGTGTATGTCTGTATTCAGTAGTTGTGTGTGTTCGGTGGTTATTCTCTTGATCTGCTGTTGTGTATATTATTCTCTAATGATCCTCTGTCCAAGATTGCCATTAGCAGTCATAAATGTCTTCCATAAATATTTTGTCTTCTGGAGGAATGTCCAATAAACATTCTCTGAGAAATCCCTTGAAACTTGCTCCAGAATAAATGAAAACGGCTAACAAATCTCTTTAAATAAATGATGAGACAATTTGAAAAACATTCCAAAAGCTGACTGAATTTGAATCCTTAAAGTCGTCGATCTGTCAGAAAAAAATGTCGATCTGAGCTCTACGATCGGTAAACTGAGCTTAGAGATTGGATTGAACATCAGAAAAAAAGGTCGAACTGAGCTCGAAGATCGTCGACCGGAACTCAGCGACCTGAAGAATAAGATGAAAGCAGATCATCGATCTGAGCTCGAAGATCATCGACCGGAGGTCGACGACTTAGCAGAGTTGAGCTCAGAGATCGTTGAACGGAGTTCGACGTTTTGTCGACCTAAGCTCGACGATAATTGTCTTTGTCTCAGCTCTAAGTCTTGATCCTTGAATGGTCCTGGGGGCAGCTTCAAACCTAAGTTCTAAGCCCTAGACTCATTCTAACTTGACCTTTTCAACTATACATCTAGGTCAAACTAATTTCCTAAAAACATAGTGATCCTTGCCCAAATTAGTAATAGGGTGTTCCAATATTTCCAATCGGCCAACTTGTCTCCCTTCTCTATCTCGGCGAAAGGTTCACGAGTCATCGATATCCATTCGACGAAAGGTTTCAAAACTAATTTGTCGATCTCCATTCGACAAAAGTTCCACGAAAGGTTCACGAGTTGTCGATCTCCGTTCGACGAAATGTTCACGATACGTCGATCTCCAAATTAAAATCAATTTAATGAATCACCATCAATCATTCCTAATTGATTTAAAAAGAAATATGTTTCTTTTCATCTATTACATTCTGCATGGTATAACTCTTACACTAGACCAATACAACTTGGATAAGATATTCTAAAAATAAGTAAAAAAGGAGGAAGAAAATGAAGAGGTATCATTCACCTCTAATGTCTTAGAGAGGTCCTCCTTCTCCTCCAACAGTAGGAATAGCAGGAAGTGTATCTTCTTCTTAGAGGCCTACTTCACATTATTCTAGACCAAGTCAGGGCAGACAATACAGACCTACGAGGTATGAGTCTTATAACAGTTAGGTCAGTCAACAACATTCAAGCCAAGATAGGCCAGCTTATCCAGTATTTTAACAATAGTTAGATCCAGTTTATAGGATGTCAAGGTTCAATGAGCAAGTTGCACTTTCTCAGATAAAGAAAGTAAGGATAGAAGGTAAGAAAACTTCACAATTTACTATAATGTCTTCTTACAGGCAACACGAGTTGGATAAAAATCCGAAGAAAAGCTTATTTAATGTTGACAAGTATATGAGCTTGCATCCAGAGGCTGTTGTGCCTAGAACTACTTCTCTGAAGATTATAGGTTCTCAAGATCTTAAGATGAGTAAAAGAGAGTCTGAAGATCCAACCAGGAATCTTATTTTCACCAAATCTTCTTCAGATTCTTCTTCAGCTGCATCTCATAAGGACTCCTAATTTTTTGATTATAACTTTGAACCTTGGTGATATATTTATAAACTTTCTCAAAGCACTTTTTATATTTGCTGAAAATTTATAATTCTGTCAAATAATTATGCTTTGTGTTTTTCATTTTTGATAGTATCCTCACCCAAATAGGGGGAGATTATTGGAACACCCTATTACTGATTTGGGCTAGGATTACTATTCTTTGTTTAGGATGTTTGTTTTGACCCAACTTGTATAGTCTAGGGTCATAGGTTATTTCCAGGGTTGTTACTTCAGAAGGAATTCTAGAGAAGTTTAGTACAACAAATGCAGAGCTCAGCCAGACAAATGCTGAGCTCCGATCGATGAACTCTGATTTCTAACTCTGAGTTTAGATCGACGAAAACTGAGCTCGGATCGACGAACTCCAGGCTAAGTTCGACAAATTCCCTACTGAGTTCGACATTCAGGCATTTTCTATATACAGAAGGCAGAATGTTTTGAGATGCTTAATTGCAGTCAGTTATAACTCTGATATTTAATGCTAAATATTTTAAATGAATATAGTCATTTAAGGCAGCATTAAATATGGATTTATCATTGAGTTTTAATTTTAATTAATTCCAAGGCAGTTACATTCTCAAGGGATTCTTCAGGCGTTTAAGAATTGTTTAATTAAAATATTTAAATTCTTCCCTGACAGTATATATATATATATATATATATATATATATATATATATATATATATATATATATATATATATATATATATATATATATATATATATATATATATATATATATATATATATATATATATATATATATATATATATATATATATATATATATATATATATATACAGAAGATTGCTTCTTCAAGGTTGATCAACTAAAAGAGACAGAGAGATACAGAGATATACTTTCATTCTGCTTCAAACCCTCCTTGAGACATCTAAATACACATCTGTCTCAAACATATGCTGGAGAGGAATAACATATAAGAAGGCCTACACCCTGAAGAAAAGTCTCCTCCCTTGATCACAAATTCTATTTAAAACAGGAGGAGCTTTTTGCAAAATCATCCACTAAGTCTTCTCAGAGATTTTTTACAGAGAAGACAACATCAACTTCTTTTATTTTATTCTTTAAACTGTGTACAGGGTTTTAACTCCCTTCAAAAGTTAACTCTTGGTTCCTAAGTCACCTGATCAGAAGACTTAAGCTTGGTTTTTGGGTACCCGGTCAAAAGCCCAAAGAGTTGCTAGATCTCTCTTAGAAAATATATCTTCTAGTGGCAGGGAACCTGAGCAAAAATTTGTAGTGGATTCCTACCATGGTGGTAGAAGAGTAGACGTACCCAGATTTATTGGGGAACTGCTATAAAATCCTTGTGTCATATGTGATTGCTACTCTCTTTATTTGTGTGATGTGAATTTTATCTTTATATATATATATATATCACTAATTTTAAATCCGCTATAAAAAAAAATTAAAGTTTTAAAATACTCTATTCACCCCCCTCTAGTGTAAAGTTAGATCTATCCCTCACTTTTAGATATCACTAACGATAGTGTTGTTGGCAGAGACCAGTGAGCAGATGAATATTCTGGGTATTACCTGAACTTGAGACTGATTTGTGGTTCTATATATATCACGCGATGATAGTGGTTACCACTAGCGATAGTTCTCAATGAGATAATTTGTGATTACGAGCCAAGGTCGTGCGAATAAGATGGGTGGCATGTAAATCTATGAGGCCTACAATGCCTAGCTCGGTGTACTTGAGTGCTGACCATATTAGATAACGTTGGTTATCTTTGAGATAATGGGCCGAGGTGAAGCCGTACCCGCATTGTGCCAAGGTAATGCCGATGATTTGAGCACGGGCAAAGCTAATCTGAACTCGTCCCATACTGGTATGTGAAGAGGTTGCAATTCGGTGCACCTTCTGATCTTGGTAGAGTCCATAAGGTAAGGGTGCCTTGACAGTAAAAGCTCAATGAATGTCTAAGTGTTGATACTTAGGATGGAGGTGGAACTTGAATTTTCAGTACACCAACAATGTTCCCTTAGTGTACGGGACGTGTGGTCGTACGTGCCTACATCTATGATTATTTTAATATTTTATAAAATGTCATACTGCTTGCTTGCAAGATAGGAGTACCACTACTCTGGGAATGGGGTGGGGTCATTATAATTATAGTAAGCTAATATTGACCGTTACTTTGTTTTACCACATTTTTGTGGGCTGCTCTTGTGTAGGTACTGGCAAGAAAAGCAGGAAGTAGCAGGTTGAAGCCCATTTTGATATGCTGGTCCTTGAATGTCGAAGTGCTCATTTACTGCTTTCATGTATGACCGGCGTGTATATTGATGTATACAATCCACTCTTTGTCTTTAATCATATAAGGCCTAAAGACCTAATATTTTGGTAAACTATCATTCCAAAGTTTTATATAGTGGATATTCAGTCTTGTGGGTTATTATTACTCATTTGCTTCCGCTAGAATGCAACTCTGTGTTATGCTGCGATGATGTTTGGTGTTTCATTTAGTACCGCCTTCATCTGTTTATGGAATATGGTATAGTTCCCCGACCGGACCTTCAGTTATATTCTTCGTGATGGGCAGGGTATTACTAGTGTGACACAAGATTTTTGGCAATTGAGATAGCACTAGAGGAATAAAAAAAGGAGATCTAGTTAGATGAATGTTGTAATCTTGTAGTAAATGTTGTATCCAAAGTAATTAGGCACAACAGCTTCCAGCTGAGATGTATTCTGACTCTGCTATCGATATGGACACACTGGTTTGTTTCTTACTACTCTAGGAAATTAGCCTTCTTCCAAGAAATTGACAAGTCCTGGAAGTTCTTTTTCTTGTCTTCTTTACATCCCGCAATGTCTGCATCTGAAAAGCCCGTTAGTTTAAAATCATTACTCCTAAGGTACCATAAGACAAGATTAGGTGTACCCTTAAGGTATCTCAGAATCCTCTTGTTAGTGGAGTGGATATTCCTTAGGGTTCTCTTGATACCTAGCACAAACACATGTGGAAAACATGATGTCTGTTCTATTGGCAGTTATGTAGAGCAGGTATTTAATAATACATTTATGCATGGTTTCATTAAAAGGTTTCCCATTTTCATCCTTGTCTAGAGATATATTGGAGCCCATTGGAGTCCTCATATAGATTGTACTCTCCTTTTTATACTTCTTAATAAGCTCTTTTGTGAATTTGGTCTAAGTGATGAAGATCCCATCTTCAGATTGTTTCACTTGGAGTGTTA
The DNA here is from genome assembly GCA_039513925.1 of Platanthera zijinensis. Classification (NCBI taxonomy): domain Eukaryota; kingdom Viridiplantae; phylum Streptophyta; class Magnoliopsida; order Asparagales; family Orchidaceae; genus Platanthera; species Platanthera zijinensis. Next base: position 128,195,046 of record CM077088.1, on the reverse strand, counting down.
AGAAGTATTTTTTCTCTCTCATGTTACTCATTTCAAATTTCCCTTACATAAGTTTAGCAAACGTTTTGTAAAGGTTATCATTTGTAAATCCAAAGATGATGTCATCTACATTGATTTGTACTAGCAGAATCTTGTTTTTCACTTTACTTAGGAATAATGTATTATTTATCTTTCCCCTTGATAATTTATTTTCAATGAGAAAGTTAGACAGGGTCTCATACCAGGCTCTAGGTGCCTATTTGAGATCATACAATGCTTCCTTTAAATAATATACATAGCTAGGGTGAGAGGAATTTTCAAACGGGAGGTTTTTCTACATATACTTACTTTTTAAAATCTCCATTGAGGAAGGCAAACTTCATATCCATTTGATAAACTTTAAATCCTTTATGAGCTGCACATGCTAGAAATAATCTTATTGCTTCTAAGTTGTCCACTAGTGAAAAGGTCTTGTCAGAGTCTATTCCTTCTTCCTATTTGTACCCCTTTGCAACCATTCTTGTTATATTCTTTATTATAACTCTTTGTTCATCCAATTTGTTTCTGAATACCCACTTTGTCTCAATGACATTGTGGACATGTGGCCCAGAGGCTAGTTTCCAGACCATACATCTCTTGAATTGATTCAGTTCCTCTTATAATGCCAAGATCCAGGATTGATCTGAGTTGGCTTCTTCAAACTTCTTTGCTCTACCTAACAAAGAAAGCTAAGGTGGAGCACTTCATTCATTATACTTCTCCTAGTATGAACTCCTTCACCCAACTCACCAATGATTTGATCTTGTGGGTGATCCTTTAGGTGTCTTGATGTTGTTGGCATTCTTCCAACATTTTTTTATCCTTCAGTTTTAATTTGAGCTTTAGCTTGCTCTATCATTTCAACATCATCATTTACATCTTCTTTGGGAAAGCTCCATCCTTTACTAGTTCATCTAGTGAGGTTAGTTTGTCCTTCTCTTTTTGTTCATTGATGGATGCATTTACCAGTCTTTGTTCAATACTTGCAATACTAGATAAACTAGGACAACCTTTAAAGATAAGGTTGATCTCATTAAATATAACATGAATTTATTCTTCTACTGCTTTGGTATTTTTGTTGAATATCATGTAAGCCAACCTATGAGAACTATATCCAACACAAATCCCTTCATAAGCTTTTTCAGCAAATTTAGTCAGATACTGCTTCTCATTGTTTAACACATAGCACTTACTTACAAAGATCTTGAAGTAGGCAAAGGTTGGTTTTCTGCCTTTCACAAGCTCATAGGGAGTCATGTTGTGAGTCTGGTTGATTAAGGCCATGTTTTGTATATGGCAAGTTGTGTTGACAGTCTTAGCCTAGAAGTATTCTTTGAGTGAGGAGTCACTTAGCATAGTTCTGCAAGTATAAATTATGGTTCTATTCTTTCATTCTACAACTCCATTTTGTTGTGGAGTTCTAGGAGAAGAAAACTCCTGAAAGATATCTACACTTTCACAAAACTTGGTCATGGCTCTTGATTGAAATTCAATTCCATGATCACTTCTGATCTTGGCAATATAACTGCCCATTTTATTCTGAATTTGCCTGATAAAGTTAGTGAATATTTCTATAGCATCTAACTTTTGGTAAGGAAGAACACCCAAGTGAACCTAGAGTAATCATCAATAATCATAAAGATGTATAATTTTCCTCCTAAGTTATGAATTGGCATAGGACCAAATAAATCCATGTACAATAGATATAAACATATAATGGAGTCCTCAACACCAATGGGTATAAATGAGCCATCTGTTTGCTTGCCCAATTGGCGTGCATAACAAGGGCTTTCCTAGACACACTTCCACTTGGGTCCATTCCTAAATAAATTTTCTGATAGAAGCTTATTGATGGTCTTATGGTTTATATGAGCTAGCATCTTATGCCATTGCATATGGATAGATACTCTATTCTCATTCATAAGGCATATATAATCTGAGCTAACACATAAGAAATTTAAGCAGTAGATATTTCAACTCTTAGTGCCAGTTAGTATGGTCTCTTCAGACTACTTAATCTGGCACTCATCAGTGTGGAAGACAATCACATAGCCAAGATAACATAGTTGACTTATGCTGATAAGATTGTGATGCAATCCTTCAAAACATAAGCTACTCTTAAGATGGTGACTATGACATTAGAAATCATACCATAGCCCTTGGTTTTTCCTCTTCTAGATCCTCCAAAAATAACTTTTGGTCCATATTCTATTGAGGAATAGTCTCTCAAAAAGCTTCTTGTTCTAGTCATCTACATGGAACATCCACTATCCAAATACCAGATGGGAGTTTGATTGCCTTTGGACATTCATACAAAAGAAGTTACTTCTTCTTAGGCACCCAAACCTTATTAGGTCTTAGATTCTTGTTAGTATTAATACTTTGATTTATCTTTTGAACCATTAGAGGTTCATTGAGGAATAGACCAAGCTTAGGTGCTGGCCTACCAGTGGGTGCTCTTAAGATAGGTGGGTTGAACCAATATTCAATAGCAAAATGCTTAACCCTTCCACAACACCAACACTCATACTTATTGAACCTCCTCTTGGGGCTCACAATAGGTATGGGATTATTCTGCTTATGACCAAGAGGGCTTATATAGGGTACTATATGAGAATCTTTATAGGGCATATGGTGGTGTGAAGGAAGAGACTTGGTCTACCTAGACACTGCCTTACCCTTCCTGGCAGTTCTCCATTCAGAAGCCTTGCCCTTTCCCTTGGGGTTGGCCCCAAACACAAAAATACCATGATCCTTTATCTCAATCTCCTCATGAACTCCCTTGAGGGCACTCTTTCCATGATGAACATCCTTAGTTGAACTAGTGGAACACTCATTTTTACAATGTCCATAGACATTTTCTAGGTCATAGCTATTTGATGTTAAGAGAACCTTTTTTTTAAATAGTGGGTGGTATGGGTACTTTCCCTTTGGCATTAGTCCTCCTTCTACACTTCCTCTCATACCCTAAACCACTTTTGTATAATGGAGAGAAGTTTTCAATTATTGGAAGAACTGTCTGGGGCTTAGAGTATTTAACCACCAGTTCTCTCTTTGAGCAGTTCATTTCCCAATTTCTTGATGATTCTCTCTTTTTGAATCAACTGTTCAGCTTGATCATCAATTATTTGTTTGAGCTCAATTATTTTGGAGTTCATGTGATAGAATTGGTTCATCTTCTCATTAAACTTCGTTTTGAGTGGTTTAAGGAGCTCAAGCTCATCAGTCTGCTTCTTAGCATGCTTCTTGCTCTTCCCTAATGCTTCAAGAAGAGCATTATACTTCTCAAGCATTTCCTTAATGTTTTTCTCTTACTCAATATAATCCTCACCGTCAGATGATGATATTGTTGGAGCCATCGGTTCATATATCCTCAGTTTGACAATATAAAATCCTAGGTTATATTTGATCACTTCTTGTATTTGGTAGAGAGTGCAGGTTTACAGGTTCAAGCGAAGCGAGAAACTCTCCTCTGGCCCCTACTGTCGTGCGGTAGTAGTTACTGTCGGACGATAGACTGAATTAAATTATCAAGGCATTCAGGTTATGACTGCATCGCGCTAGTTCTACCGCCCGTGCTAGCCTGAGGATTTATTTCAGTCAGGCACTCGGGATGCTATCGTGCAACACTATCTTCCTACCGCGCAGCGCTAGCCCATTCAACGATCATGGAGTTCATCAAGACGGCTGGACTATCGCCAGGTGTTACTTTCCTACCGCATTGTGCTAGCATGAAAAAGAGGAAAATATTCTTTTTAAATATTTTTCAAAATTTACAGGACAACTGTCAGCATCAAGTGCATCAACCTACTGCCAGGCGCTAGCTCTACTACCGGCGGTAGTATATTTGTAAAATTGTATAAAAGGTTTCATTTTTCATTCCAGAAGAGTGTAGACACCTATTCTCAAGCCTAGGGTTTGTGTTCCGCCTCTATAGCACTGTGTTGGAACCCCAGTTTGGATTTGGGCTAGTTTCACTAATTAGGATTGTTGGCCCATTATGTATAGTTTAGGGTCAATTTATTAGTTCTAAGGATAGGTCAGTCTGATTAGGTTCGATTCTTATATTCCAGCCTTCAGAAGACTCCAGAGACTCAGATTTAGAAGAAATGCAGTTGTTAAAGAGTTCGGAGAATTAGTTCGAAGTTCTTCAAACTCAGCTCGACGATCGTCGTTCGCTGATCGACGAACTCAGAGTTTCAACTCTGAGCTGAGCTCGACGATATCCGAGCTCAGGTCGATGAACTCCTTCCTCTACTCAATTTCTCTGGTCGATGAAAGTCTATCTCAGGTCGATGAACTTGGAGCTCAGCATTGTCAGATTCTTTCCAGATCATTTATCTCTGAGCTCAGCTCGACAAAGGATATTTCTCAGCTCGACGAACTTGGAGTTCAGGTCGACGAAATCTATTTTGAGTTCGACTAATTCTATTAATATCATTTTGATGTATTCTCTCTCATTTTGACTTCAAATCTTTTATTCTAAGCCAATAATTCTCTAAATAATTAATGCTTATATTCTCAAGAATATAGTCATTCCAAGGCAGCATTGATTATGGATTTCACAAAGTTAATTACTTGTCTTATTTACTAGGACAATTGAGGAAACACATTAAAGACAAATTCCAGTCATTTTAACTCCCAGAATCTCAGCAGTAAATTCATGATATTATTCAAAATTCAAAGGTTGGAAATCCTCTCAGAATATAAAAGAACTTTTTCGAAAGAAGCTCAACAAGAGATTTTTTTCACAACAACTGACAAAAAGTTTTTCATAGAAAAGCATTGCTATAATTCTTGCCGGAAATTTAAGAAGAACATCCCACACAGATCTTTAGTCTTTTTCAGTTTCTAGCTTCAGGATTCTTTAGAGGCAAACAACATTCATCTCTCTAAAAACTTTGTGAAGAAACATCAAGCTATTTGAAGGCCTACACCCTGAGCAAAGCTCTCATCTTCCTAAACCATTCAACATCTCAGGGGGAGCTTTGACAACAATAATCCATTTGTCTTCTCAAGTTGTTTGAGAAAGAGAAGACACCATCACTTTCTTTACCTCACTGTAAAATAGGTTTTTAACACCCTTCAAAAGTTATCACTTGGTTGTCAAGTCTCCTTTACAAAAGACCTGTGTTGGTTTTTGGGCACCTGATCAAAAGCCTAAAGAGTTATGAGATCTCCCTTGAAATAGATCTTGTGGTAACTGGGCACCTGAGCAAAAAAATGTGGTGGTAGGGAACCTGATTAAAAACCTGTTAGTGGATTCCTATCAGGGTGGTAGAAGAGTGGATGTACCCAGTTTTGGGGAACCACTATAATTTCCTTTTGTTGTCTGGTTGTTCCATTTCTTATTTTACTGTGCTATGATATTTTTATTTTTCCTTCTTTCTATATACTTAAATATCACTTATTTTAATTCTGCTATAAAAACTAATCAAGTTTTTAAAATACTCTATCCCCCCCCCCTCTAGAGTTAGTCAGATCTATCCCCTCACTTTCAATTGGTATCAGAGGGGTGTTTATTTGGTTTCACATGCTAATACCTGAACCAAAGGTTCCTTTGATAGATCTAAATATCTCTAGTGTCTCTCTATTATCATGGCAATGAATAAGGAATACTCAAGCACTAGACCTCCAATATGCAACCTTAATAAGTTTGCAATCTCTAAGACAAGGATTAGATTGTATATGAACTCTATTGATGAAGACATCTACAACTCCATTTTGATAGGACCTCCAACTCAAGAAGCTACTACTTCAATAAGTACAAATTCAGTTCCACCACCTGAGTGGACTGATGCATAGAAGAAGGCCATGATTGTGGATGTCAGGGCCATGAACATTCTGGCACAAACTATGTCAGATGACATATTCAAGAAAGTGGCTGAGTGCACTTCAGCAAAAGCCATTTGGGACTCTCTAAACCAAATGGTCATAGGATTAGCTGATGAGAGAAAGGACAGAAGATCTCATCTCTCAATATGAGAATTTCCAGAAGATAAATCTGAGTCAGTAGCTCACATATATAACAGACTCAGCCTAATTGTCAATGAGCTAAAGAACCTGGATAAGAATATCTCACTGATAGAGATTAATGACAAGATCCTTATGTACTTCCCCAGCACATGGGATTCCATAATCTTGCCAATTTAAGAGGCCAGAAGCTTGACTGAAATCTCCATTAAGTCATTGCTGTGAAAGCTCAAATCTTATGAGCAGCTGATAAAGTCAAGAGAGGCAGCTGAGCAGAAGACCTCCTCATCAGGAAGGAAAGAGCAAAACATTGCTTTCAAAGCATCTAAAGGACCAGAAGCTCCACCAGCAAATGATGAGCTCATAAAGCTTACTGGCCAAAAGATTTTACAAGATGGACAGAAAAGATTTCAGAAGGAAGTCATCTGGACAAGATGACAGACCAAGATATGTAAAAACTCCTACTAAGGAAATTGTCTGCTTTGGTTGCAAAAAACCTAGACACATCCTTCCTGAGTGTCCATAGAATCAGATCAAGGAGAAAAGAAGAGATAAGGACTCCAGAAAGAAGTACAGCAAGCCCTCCTTAAGCAAGCATAAGAGGAAAGAGAAAGGTTTTGTTGCAAAAACTTGGAGTGAGATAGAAGAAGAATCTTCATCTTCCAGCTCCAGTGAAGATGAGGAAGAAGCTAAAGCAAAAGAAGTTTGCTTGATTGCCATCAATGCATCTGACAGCTTTTTAGAAGCTGAAAATTCAGAAAATGAAGACTCAGAATCTTAAGAGGATCAGGTAATATCCTCATTTGATTTTCATTTTTATCATTTCAAAATTGAATTTAAATTATTATGTAATGATCTAATCAAATCTAAGAAGGAAATCAGACTTCTCAGAGATAAGCTAACTGAGCATGATAATCTATTATCTGAAAACTTTAAGTTATAAGATGAATTAGCTCTAGCAACTGAACAAATCATTTCACTAAAAACTAAATTAACTAAGGCAAAGCAATTTGGAAAATCCCTTAATGGGAGAAGCATCAAATTGATGAAAATCACAAGCACAGTAAATGCCAGGATCAATGGCAAGCTGGGCTTAGGTTCTTCATCAAGCCAACCTCATTTAATTCAAAAAAACATTCTTTCTACACCCATTAAATTCATTTCAGAAAAGGGAAAAGAAAAAATAGATGAAAATAATAAACCAACTGAATTAAAACAGAAACCTAAGAAAAATAAAAAGAACAAGAAAAATCTTAATCATAACTATGTCCAACAGATTTCGTCGAACTCAAGTCGATGAAATGTGTACACTTCGACGAACTCCGAACGCAGATTTCTATTATAATTATTCTTCGAACAGCGATCGACGAAACCAATTTTGTTCTTCGAGCCGAGATCGACGATATTGGGGCACAGAGAATGAATATTTCCATTCTCTGAGCAGAGTTCGACGAACTCATCCCTATTCGTCCAACTCAGTTCGACGAACTTATCAGAATTTGTCGATCCCAGTTCAGCTTAAAAGAAACTCTAATTATTTCAGAACATTTAATCAACCAAAAGAATTTGTTAACCCATTTACCCAATGGATAATTCAACCTAGAAAATTTCACCCTCTAGGATATAATAACCAACCTAAATGCTCTTACATTTAAAGTTTTAAATATAAAAAGACTCAAGGACCCAAGGTTACCTGGGACAAGAACACCTAATTTTTTATTTTGCAGGTGAAAGACTATCCTACAATAGAGGAATAGTGGTATCTGGATAGTGGATGTTAAAAGCACATGACAGGAAGCAAGGACAACTTAACAAACTACAAGTCCAAGATTGGTCCAAAGGTGATATCTGGTGACTCCAACTATGGACAAATTGAAGGCTATGGGAATGTTAGGGTTGGAGCTGTCACTTTCAGGAAGGTAGCATATGTAAATGGTCTCAAACATAACCTGATATCCATAAGTAAATTATGTGATGAAGGTTATCAGGTATCATTTAATCAAATTTCCTGCATTATTACTTCTATAGATAATAAAACTGTCTTAACTTGCCTTAGGAAAGGAAACATCTATGTAGTAAACTGTTGGGTACTGTATCCACAATTACCTGGATTTGAGGAAGCCACCTGTCAAGCTAAGATGAATCCACAATGTATTTGATGAATTATTCTCTAGTTGTACTTGCAGACTTTCCATGCTAAGTATACACCAATGTCAGGGTGCAGTGGGTCAATATACACGGGTCTGTGCAACGTAATCCCTCGTTGCGCAGATCAGTGTGTTGGCCTACGTGTACTCTCTCTATTGGGGTGTACTTAATTTCAAGTATAGGGCTATGATAAAGCAAGAGCAGACAAGGAGCAAGGATGGGGCAAAGACCAGCTCAAAGAAAGAAAGAGGAGAAATAGCCTGAGTACAAATCGACGAGAATCACTATGTGATTCTCGCCGATTCGGCGAGAATCACTAATGATTCTCACCGAGTCGTCGAGAATCACTAGCTGATTCTCGCCGGATGAAGCCGGCAGCTTCGACACAGACAGGGAAATTTTCTAAGGCAGAATCGTCGAGAATTACTTATGATTCTCGCCGATTCGTCGAGAATGACCTTGCATTCTCGACGATTCGGTGAGAATCAAAAGTGATTCCCGCCGATTCTCCCCGGCTTCTGTATCAGTTCAACCAGAATTCGGCTAAGTAGAAGTCGGCGAGAATCGTAAGTGATTCTCGCCGATTCGGCGAGAATCACCTACGATTCTCGCCGATTCGACGAAAATGATTCTCGCCGAATTTGACTTAGGCAGTTTTCTGTTGTTCTCTGGACCGGTTCAAACTATCTGAACTGGTTCGAACCGGGCTCAAGCCTTCTTATTGGTGGGACCCACAACGGTCATCTTCTTGACCTACGGTATAAATACACTGTATTTGTGAACAGTAAGTAGGGCGGATATACGGGATTTAAAAAGAACGGCCACCGTCTTGACCTAGCATATCGCAGATTGTCGTCCGCCGCCGTCGCCGCTCGTGAAGGTGGTCGCCGCCGCTGATCGTGGATTCTTCCTGATCTCCCGGCGACAGAAGCTTAGGCTAGCATAGCGTCTCCCGCGTCTAACGAGAGATCCCTTGTCTCTTGATTCGTTGATCAGGAAAATCTTTCCCCTTCCGAATCGATCGAGACAATCGATCCTTGTGTGACCGTTGGAAGATCTTGCTTCCTTTGCTACGAAGTTTGAATCAAGTTGGCACTGCTGCTACTATCCGTCGCCGCTGCTGATTCCGAGAGCCTTGCCGCCGCCTCAAGCCGCCGCCGGTTTCGGGAAAGGTTCACTCCAAGTGAGATCTAGGGCTGAGCACTCTTCGTTGACTTCAAGAGCACGTCGTCAAACGAAGAGGGTCACCTTCTCTCCAAACGTTGTTTGTATTTCTTACAAGCTAGTTTTTAATTTCCTTGTAACGGACCGATTGGTCCCTAGTTGTAAGGGTTGGGTGCAACCCGGATTGTGGGAGTGTTGACTCCTACTTGTGGAAGGGTTCCTTCCGTTAGTGCAAGGATTGGATTTCAATCCTGTTGGTGAAGTGACCGAGTCGTCCCGTGTTGGGAGATAGGTCGAAGGGGGAAGTGGACGTACCCAAATCGGGGAACCACTATATATTGTCTGTGTTCCTTGTGTGCTTGGTTGTTTTGTTTTCTTATGCAGGTAAAACTTTAATTCCGCAATTACGCTGCAGAGTCACCTAATCCCCCCCCCCCCATAGGTGAAGATAGTTGACACTAGGTGGACTTTCAAGTGGTATCAGAGGGAGGTTACTCATCAAAGGGGTTAACACCTTGAGTAAGATCCTGCCTCCTGTGTCAACTAGAAGACGAGACTCAAGCATGGAGCTGGAATTTGATGTCCCTTCTCTGAGACTCCCTGCGTGCACAACAGAGTATTATCCTATCTGGAAGATGAGAGTTATGTTTCATCTGGAGGCCATCGACCCTCGGGTGTCAATCATCTTGGAAGAGGGTCCCTTCATTCCCATGAAGGCTTCTGAGTCTGGAGAGGATATTCTTATCCCCAAGAGTCCCGAAGAGATGTCTGAGACCGAGCTCTCACTGTACAACTTGGATAAGTTAATACGTCAGATCATCACTGACGTCTGGTCTGGTGTATCTCGTTCAAGAGTGGACAAGTGTAGGACAGCCAAGTCCATGTGGCAAACCATCTCAGACCTCATGGAGGGATCAGAGAAAGCTGGCACCGGTTGTCAGCAAGAGGATGAAGCCTATGTAGGAGTCCTTATTTCTGAAGATGAAGGGCATGATCAATATGTCAATATCAGGGCTCCTGTGTCCTTGTCAGAGACTGAAGAAGAAGCTGAGGAAAGCAGTTCTGATGAAGCTAACTCAACAGTTTCTGCCAATCTGGATGGTAACCTTGAACAACAAAGTCTGACGCAGGTAACTTCTTCCTCATGCCCCTCTCCTCTTGAAGTTCCTGAAGACAGGAATAGTTTTGAGAGTAGTCCTTCCAATGATGCATGGGACACACATAGCCTCACTCAAAAGATTGATAATCGTGATCCCCTTGAGAGTGCCCTTCAGACGAGCAACTTACTTGTTGAGGAACAAGCTAAGGAGATTGCTCAGCTGAAGATTTTGATGAATCTCCAATTAGAATCCATCAAAGTAAAGGACTCTCAGATCTCGGATCTAGAAAGTCGTCTAGAGACCGAGAAGAGGATAGTTTCTAATTTTTCCAAGATTGATGCTATCAAGAGAAAAGCAGAAAATGGGTGGATCTCCCAAATTATTAAGTCATGGAGAAATGGGGAAACGGTGTTCAGACCCCCCACCCCGAGTAGGAAGGACACTCATCATGCCTTCGGGTATGACCATAGGAATAACCATGGTCACTGCAAGAATGATCAATCCTCTAGTGAGAGCACTCAAAATGCAAGGGCTGTCATGGCCACCCAGAAGAGAATACCTCCGGCTTCCACCAAGCCCTTTGTATTCTCGGCCACAGCACCTACTCGTCATGAATCTGCCAGCATCAGCTCACAATGCGCCTCTCACCTCCCTAGGACTCTGGAAAGGGGGGATAGAAATCATGTTGTTAGGACTCATGAGGTCCTTGGAAGGGGGCTGACTGAAAAGAAGGCACCACCTCCCAGGCCTCATGACGCCTGCCATATGCATTCTTTCCACCCTTCCAATAGTCATGGTGGAAGAGACAATTCTGTGAGCATATCTGGCTCTATTCCGTTTAGACCCAGAACTATGACTATCTCTGTCATCGGTTCAGGTCACAAGCGACGATACAACATTCATGAGTGTTGGTGTTGTGGCAAAGTGGGTCATTTTGCCATAGATTGTTGGCACAACTATTCTGTATCAATGGCAAGGGGACTTCCACATCCTCGAGGCAATGTTAGTCTTCCCACCAGGATTCCTGAGGGAAGGCAGTCAAATTATCATGCTGACAGGAACCTAGGACCCAATACATATTGGGCTCCTAAGGTAAGGTAATATTCTTTGGTGCAGGGTAGTCTAGACTTCCGTGTCATGATGGGAGCTAGACAGAAGATGTTCCAAGATTGGTCTGGAATAAGTATCTGGAATGAAAGAAGCACTATCAACAATGGGATACTCCAATTGAACACCTGGTATGCTCTAATCAGAAGGGCTGAATGATGAATCTTACAATTCCAGGTATCATTGATCAGCCTAAATATTTGAGTCGTACTATGTCGACATTTACATATATATATATATATATATATATATATATATATATATATATATATATATATTGGTATCAGATCAACACTATAAAAATACGCCTTAGATACGCTATTAATGATGTGTCAGTAAATTCTCTGATAAATTCGAGAAGTCATACATTACAAGCTGAAAATTAAAGCTGACACAACATTAGGAGACACTGAGAATGACAACTAACATCATGAATATTGCATTTATCAATCTCGACATAACTTATGAATCCTGCTTGCAAAAGTTAGTGAGTTAGGAATCTCAGAGTTGATGTGCCTCCTAAGCGGTGTGGTAGGTTACACCACACGTGGCTTAAGTGATCGTTTCAAATCCTTGACAACCCCGGACAAATAAAATTGAAATTCCGGCAATTCTCATCGAACCGAAGCTCTTAAACCCGGCTATAGCTCAAATCCCGCCGACCCAGCGAATCTCGCCGACCCAGTAAATCTCGCCGACCCTTCGACTTCCCGTCATCCCCTCTACCTCCGATTGTCGCCAACACCCTGTCCAAGTCATCTCCCGCTACTGGTTTCTTCGACTTCGGCTTCATCGTGACCTAACAACCCTCCGGAAGACCTCTTGCAGCCGGAGTCACGCCCTCGCTTGGCCTCGAATCGGCTCGCCGCACCTTACGCAACGTGGTGCCGGAACCTTCACTGCATCTCCTCCTAAGATAATGCCTCTCTTATCCCAACCGTGCTTTGAGCATTAGTATAGATATTACTCTCAAGCTCTTAGTTTCGACGATCCTTAGACTTGGAACTTGACATTCCCCGTCTTCCTAGTTTGCTATGGCTCCAAGGACCACCGCTGGGCTGGTCACTGGCTGTGAATTAGTTCGAACCGGATTCTCACATGCCTCGGATGAGTTCAGAAACATCATTATCATGCTGGAAGAGGCTGGACTCACGTTTGTACTGGAGCATCCCTGCAAAATTCTGGATAAAGAAGTGATGGAGTTCTTTGCAACCGCCAAACTTCGGAATGAAGACTCTATCATCAAGAGTAAGGTTGCAGGTGCAAGGATCAAGATGTCTGCCAGGACACTGACTCAATGCTTGCAGCTTTCCAGTTCTGAGCACGAGGATTATCTGGAGGAACATGATAGAGCCAGGACCCTATCATTCTGTGGGCTAGCTAGGGGCACCAGATCGATAAAGAGAAAAGAAATGAATGAGGAGGGGAAACTCTTGTCCGACATCATTGGGAAAGTACTGATATGCAAACCAGGCTCACACGACCACATTTCAGCCGACATGTTCAAGATTCTTGTGGTGATTGTCTGCCGAAAGAGATTCAACTGGGGGGCCATGCTTTTCGAGAAGATCAAGGACACCCTCAGATCTCCAAGCTTTGGACGAATCATCAGCCTATTTCTCAATCAATTGAACGGAGATAGGTTCGACATGAGCAAAGGAGTTCCCTTGCATTATTTGAAGAAAATGGACTCCAGCGTCTTTGACAGATGGGAGCGAATCATAGGGCAAGCTGCAGTGGTAGTTGAACAAGAAGAATCTCCTGCCGAGGACAACAGAACTTCAGCAGATTTCTTGGCAGCCCCCAGTGAAGTTCATGATGCATTGATTACAGGAACTGAGGGGGAGCCTGTACTCTCTTCTGCGAACACCATCTCTGATATTTCTCAGATAGCAAAAGATGTTGTGGAGGCCATGCACGAAGACCGTGAGGAGGAAGTGGCAAATGTGGAAGAGGAAGAGGACGGTGAGGAAGATATAAATTACCTGGGTGATGAGGTGGCTGATGAAGAGGAGGTGGATGCAGTGGAAGAAGACACGCATAATTCTGCTGATCAAGCTGAGCACATGGAGACTGAGGAGGAGGAAGAAGTAATTGAGCAGAGGAAAGTGGTGGACCCTCAGGAGGATGCTGCTGGTTCATCAGAGGAACAAGCTCCTGAGAGGTCGGATCCAGGAATACAGGGGGAGCCCTCTCAGCAACCCGCTGTCCCCCCGGTAGAATCTATTCTAGTGTCTAGCTCTCCCAGTACTTCTGCTGGGGAGCCCGACTAGGATCTGCCTGCAGCTCCTTCCCTCCAAGCAAACCTGGCAAATCTCACTGTTAATGTTGTCCAAGGGATATTTTTCAGAAATAACACAGTGGCAGATAAAGTTCCTCCTCCCAGATATCATCCTAAGCCCAAAGAATATTTCGAAAGACAGAGCAAGAAATTCCTGGCCCAGAAGCTTAAGGATGATCTAGCTAAGGAAAAATAGACCTAGGACCTTTTTGTTCCTCACTACACATCTATGTTTTTATATTGTCTTACGAACAAGTATTGTGGTTTTATATAAATATATATATGTGATGACATGTTGTGACTCAAGTATTATTTTGTCTGTTCTTATTGTCTTAAAGTTTTAATTATTCTGTGGGTGGTGGTATTCATCTTAGCTAGTAGGATTTTGGCTTCGTCAAATAGGGGGAGATTGTTGGGTACTGTATCCACAATTACCTAGATTTGAGGAAGCCACCTGTCAAGCTAAGATGAATCCACAATGTATTTGATGAATTATTCTCTAGTTGTACTTGCAGACTTTCCATGCTAAGTATACACCAATGTCAGGGTGCAGTGGGTCAATATACACGGGTCTGTGCAACGTAATCCCTCGTTGCGCAGATCAGTGTGTTGGCCTACGTGTACTCTCTTTATTGGGGTGTACTTAATTTCAAGTATAGGGCTATGATAAAGCAAGAGCAGACAAGGAGCAAGGATGGGGCAAAGACCAGCTCAAAGAAAGAAAGAGGAGAAATAGCCTGAGTACAAATCGACGAGAATCACTATGTGATTCTCGCCGATTCGGCAAGAATCACTAATGATTCTCACTGAGTCGTCGAGAATCACTAGCTGATTCTCGCCGGATGAAGCCGGCAGCTTCGACACAGACAGGGAAATTTTCTAAGGCAGAATCGTCGAGAATTACTTATGATTCTCGCCGATTCGTCGAGAATGACCTTGCATTCTCGACGATTCGGTGAGAATCAAAAGTGATTCCCGCCGATTCTCCCCGGCTTCTGTATCAGTTCAACCAGAATTCGGCTAAGTAGAAGTCGGCGAGAATCGTAAGTGATTCTCGCCGATTCGGCGAGAATCACCTACGATTCTCGCCGATTCGACGAAAATGATTCTCGCCGAATTTGACTTAGGCAGTTTTCTGTTGTTCTCTGGACCGGTTCAAACTATCTGAACTGGTTCGAACCGGGTTCAAGCCTTCTTATTGGTGGGACCCACAACGGTCATCTTCTTGACCTACGGTATAAATACACTGTATTTGTGAACAGTAAGTAGGGCGGATATACGGGATTTAAAAAGAACGGCCACCGTCTTGACCTAGCATATCGCAGATTGTCGTCCGCCGCCGTCGCCGCTCGTGAAGGTGGTCGCCGCCGCTGATCGTGGATTCTTCCTGATCTCCCGGCGACAGAAGCTTAGGCTAGCATAGCGTCTCCCGCGTCTAACGAGAGATCCCTTGTCTCTTGATTCGTTGATCGGGAAAATCTTTCCCCTTCCGAATCGATCGAGACGATCGATCCTTGTGTGACCGTTGGAAGATCTTGCTTCCTTTGCTACGAAGTTTGAATCAAGTTGGCACTACTACTGCTCTCCGTCGCCGCTGCTGATTCCGAGAGCCTTGCCGCCGCCTCAAGCCGCCGCCGGTTTCGGGAAAGGTTCACTCCAAGTGAGATCTAGGGCTGAGCACTCTTCGTTGACTTCAAGAGCACGTCGTCAAACGAAGAGGGTCACCTTCTCTCCAAACGTTGTTTGTATTTCTTATAAGCTAGTTTTTAATTTCCTTGTAACGGACCGATTGGTCCCTAGTTGTAAGGGTTGGGTGCAACCCGGATTGTGGGAGTGTTGACTCCTACTTGTGGAAGGGTTCCTTCCGTTAGTGCAAGGATTGGATTTCAATCCTGTTGGTGAAGTGACTGAGTCGTCCCGTGTTGGGAGATAGGTCGAAGGGGGAAAGTGGACGTACCCAAATCGGGGAACCACTATATATTGTCTGTGTTCCTTGTGTGCTTGGTTGTTTTGTTTTCTTATGCAGGTAAAACTTTAATTCCGCAATTACGCTGCAGAGTCACCTAATCCCCCCCCCCATAGGTGAAGATAGTTGACACTAGGTGGACTTTCATAAACTTCAAATCTGCTAGGTCAGAAATTTGTCTATTTAATCATATTAGTAACAATAATGAACTATGACACAAAATATTATGACATGTTAATCTAAAAAATATTGCTAAACTCTCTAGGGACAACTTTGTTAAAGGATTGCCTTCTTGCCCCTACAAGAAGGAAAGCCTTTGCAGGGCCTGTCAATTAGGCAAACAAACCAAAAATAGTTTTAAATCTATTAATAAGAGTGATTCACCCAGGATTCTGTATTTGCTACATATGGATCTATTTGGACCCATTGCTGTACAGAGCTTGGGAGGGAAATATTATACCTTAGTTATTGTAGATGACTTCTCCAGGTTCACTTGGGTGTTCTTCTTGAGAAACAAGTCAGATAACTTTAAAGTTCTTACAGATTTTCTTAAGAGCATAATGATTGAGTATTCTACTCTTGTTGTATTGATCAGAAGTGATCATGCTACTGAGTTTGAATCTCTTCCTATGCAAGAATTCTATGAGATGGAAGGTATCATGCATTGCTTCTCTACTCCTAGAACTCCTCAACCAAATGAGGTAGCAGAAATGAAAAACAGAATCCTGATTGAAGCTGTAGGAACATTGCTCGTTGATGCTCACATGCCCCTATCCTTTTGGGCAGAGGCTGTAAGCACAACAAATTATATCCTGAATAGAAGTTTGATACATAAATTTAAGGAAAAGACTCCCTATGAATTACTCAAAGGGAAGCAATCTAAAATAGACTATTTTTAAATCTTTGGTTGTGTATGTTACATTCATAATAATAACAAGAAACACCTTCAAAAATTTTTAGGCCAAAGCTGCAATGGGAATTTTTATTGGATATTACCAAGTCAGCAAGGCTTATAGGGTATTCAATAAATCTACTTTGAAAGTAGAAGAATATATTCATATTTCTTTTGATGAAGCTAATATGTTTTACAAGGAGAAGGATTCTTCTACCAGCAACTTATTGTAGGTACCCAAACTATGTGAGAAATTGGATGATCTGAACCTCACCATTGAGGCTGAATCACATCCTTCTCCATATATTGATGAAGATAGTGATGAAGAGGTCAGTGATATAATTGTTGAACCTTCAACAACAAATTTAATTCAACAAGAGGTATTATTTCCCAATGTTATTACTGAACAAACTCCTCCAACTGATCTTGTCACACTTAGAGATCACCCTGTATCTCAAGTGATTGGATACCTATCAGTTGGTATGCAAACAAGACATCAACTCAACCAAGATTTGATGCATGTTTGCTTAATATCTCAACTTGATCCCCAATCCATAAAAGATGCTGAGCAAGATCCACACTGGATGATTAATATGCACGAGGTGCTGAATTAGTTTGAGAGATGTAGAGTTTGGAATTTAGTTCCTAGACCCAAAGACTTCCAAGTCATTGGAACTAAATGGGTATTCAGAAATAAATTGGATGCATAAGGAGCTATCATACGGAATAAAGCAAGGCTAGTAGCTCAAGGTTATAGACAGGAAGAAGGAATTGATTATGATCAAACCTTTGCACCTGTTGCAAGGCTTGAGGCTATCAAAATTTTTCTTGCTATGTTCAAAGTCTACCAAATGGATGTCAAGAGTGCTTTCTTAAATGGTGAACTCAAAGAGGAAGTGTATGTTGAACAACCACTAGGTTTTATTTCTCCAACTCATCCATCTTTTGTTTTCAAACTGCATAAAGCTCTATATGGTTTAAAGCAAGCTCCAAGAGCTTGGTATGATACCCTAGCTAGCTTTCTTGTGGAGCATAAGTTCACTAAGGGCATTGTAGATAGAACTTTGTTTACTATGCATCATAATAATAACATATTGTTAGTACAAATATATGTAGATGAAATCATTTTTGGCTCTACTGATTCCAAACAATGCAAAAGGTTTTCTGACCTCATGCATTCCAAGTTTGAAATGTGTAGCATGGGTGAGCTTTCTTACTTCCTTGGTCTCCAAGTAAAGAAATCCACTAATAGAATTTTCATCTCCCAATCCAAATATGCTAAGGAATTAGTTAAAAGATTTGGCATGACTGATGCCTCAGCCCAGAAAACACCCATGGCTTCCAATGCTGTGATTGATTCTGATGAACATGGAAAGCCAGCTGATCAGAAAACATATAGGGCTATTGTTGGGTCCTTATTGAAATCACAGATAGTAGGCCAGACATAATGTTTGCTACATGTCTTTGTGCTAGGTTCCAAGTGAACCATAAAGAATCTCAGTATATTTTACTTAAAAGAATTTGAGATATATAAAGGGTTGCCTAAAAATAGGACTCTTTTATCCAACTGAGTCAGAATTTGAATTAACTGGATTCTCAGATACTGACTTTGCTGGATGTAGAGTTGACAGGAAAAGAACATCAGGAACATGTCAGTTCCTTGGTGATATTCTTGTGTCTTGGTTTTGTAAGAAACAAGCATTTGTGTCCACCTCAACTACAGAAGTTGAATACATTGAAGCTGGCAGTTGTTGTTCACAAATATTGTGGATTCAAAACCAACTCCTGGATTATGATTACAATATGAATAATTCAACTGTATTTTGTCATAGTACCAGTGCAATTTCCATTGCACAAAATCCAGTGCATCATAGTTGTACATTGCATATAGAAATTAGACATCATTTCATTAGAGATTGTGTGGACAAAAAGAAAATTAATCTTGCCTTTGTCTCTACTGATTTACAAAGAGCATACATCTTCACCAAACCTTTGGATGAGAAGAAACATCTGTTCTTTCTGAATAAGCTAGGTATGATCAATAGAAAAGCATTAATTTGATTTCTGTCTGAGGTCGAACAATTGGTCCCAGTTCGTCGAATAGAGATCGGCGATCTGAGAACTATTCTTGAGAAATTTAGTCGACCTGAGATCGACGAACTCTCTATTTGAAGTTATTTTCGTCGAACGAAGATCGACGATCTTGCTTCAGAAAATTTCTCGTCGACCTAAAAATGACGAAAATTTTTCCCCTCTTCAGACTGAGATCGACGATATTATCTCTTCATGAAATTTTTCGTCAACCTTAGAACGAAGATTTTTTTTTTCGTAGGACGGAGTTTGATGTTTCATATTCTGAAAACCTTTATAACTAGGTTTTCTTCGAGCTCCATCCCTCGCTTTCTATTTCTCTTGCACTTGATCTCTCTTTTGTTTTACAGGAAAACAATGGCGATTCCGGTGATTTCCCTCTCCAGCATGAATTACGACACTGGATTTGATATCAACTTCGATTCCTTCAGTCATTCCGATCAGATTTTCATGGACATTCTGCAGTTGTTTGAAGAACAACAACTGAAGAAAATCATGACCACAAGGATCAAGTTGCCAGCAACTAAAATATGGGAATGGGTTTATACTTCAACTTCTCCAGACGCAGATACTATGACTGGTACCACTACAGGCAATTAGGTTGTCCTAACCCCTGCTATTTTATCTGAAATTTTTGGTTTGGTAAATAGAGAAGAAGACATAGAAATAGAAAGTTCAGAGTATGAGTCTATGCTCATTAAGATGGGTCACTCCGAGGGAAACCCTAATAAATTGTTGAAAAAGAATTTATCTGCAGAGTATTAATTTTTTGCTGATATTGTTGGGAAGGTGTTGCTAGGCAAGCACACAGACCATGACTACATAAAAAGACACCAATTCTTGGTGATGTGTGCTCTGGTAAATAAGAAAGCTATAAATTAGGGTAAGTTATTGTTTGAGTTAATTAAGAAGAAGAATTTAAAGAAAGAGGTTTGTTTTGGGAGGATCTTAGGAAATTTCCTCCAGACCAAGGCACCTGAATTTTTTGTCTCCCAGACCATATTTATTAATGCCTCCAAGAGGCTAACTCTTGCCTTATTTGGGAGATGGGAGAGGATCATCCCTAAGCCATCCAGGTATTCCTCCTCTTCCAGGATGTCTGAGGACACCAGGGAAGTTTTAGCCACTCCCCCACCACCAGAAGATGTCATCCCTTCCTTCGGAATTCCTTCACCTCCTCAATAACCACAACCATCATTAATTATCCCTTCTACTTCACCTCTTCCACCACCATCACCTCCACAATCACCCATCATCACCCATGAGGATATTCCATCTCCACATCAGGATAAAATTATGACTGATTTCATACCTCCTTTATCTCCAACTCAAACTCATCTGAATGTTATTCCATCCACTTCATCACATCTTAACTTCCACTTACCGTCTCCTCAACCATCTCCATAAAACTCTCCAATCAACCATTCCCCAAGTCAATCACCTATTCAGGAAACCACCACAATAACTCCTATCACAATAAGTCCTTCTACCACAATTCCAACCACCTCTACTAACATTCCATCTAACCATACTTCCACATTCCCTGAGTATTCTCATACAGACTTCCCCCATGCTTTTTCTATATGTTCCAATTGTGGCCATCACACCTCTTACACTCCCTCTGCTCCTAAACCGTTATATTTAAATTTCTCTGATATTGCAAAAGATCTTCTTACATTCATTACTCCATCTCTTAAGTAGCTAATAGCTGAAGCTATTGCTCCTCTTGCTGCTTCCATCTCATCCCTTACTGCCAATCTTGCAGCCACCTCTGTCCCTTCTTCTGGGTGACTTATTTTAGTACCATCTGAATCCAGGTAGGGGGAGATGTTTAGTGAAGAAGCTCCAGTTCTTACAGCTCCAGTTCCAGTAGCAGCAGCAGCATCCCCCGAGGTAGACATTCTAACTGAAATAACATATATTATTGATGATTCAGATACTGAAATGGCTTATTATATAGTTGTAGAAATAAGCACTACAAGTGATCTCATTATAAATCCCTTAGTTGACTTGGACTCTTTACTTGATTCTTTTAATTCAGTTTACAGAAATGATTTACCAAGTTTTGATGTTCAGTACTCTAAGGCTATTGTATGTTATACTGGTCCCATAAGTCCTGAAGTTATGAATCAACTGAAGGCAAGTTTTGCAGTTCCCATGTCAATAGAGCCCTCAGTTGTTACAGAATCTGCAGAGCCAGTTTCTGCTTTTGAATTAATTGAGCCTATAGATGACTCCCCTATTATGGTTGTTTGGCATGAAAGTCCTATGCCAGACATGGATGATATTATGTTTGCAGACATGGAAGATTCTCTATAAAAGTCAGCAGATTTAGTTCCAACAGATGCCATTCCATTTCCCAATATATCTTCTGAGCCTCAGGCCAAGAAACTCATTTATAAAGAATCTCTAAAGGAAATTGATGATTTATATGATAATCCTCCGGAATCATCTGATGATGATGAGGATTCTGATGATTCTGATGAATAAAGTTCCAAGAAGATAAAATCTAAGAAGAGAAAGGCTCCTCCTAAGGTTGTTCCCAAGCCAAATCCATCTGCAAAAACTTTTTATTGTATTTTTAATAATATTACTCCCTATCCAGGATTGCCTCAATTGATGTGGTATTCTAAGAATGAGCTCAAAGAAATAAAGAAGAGGAAAAGGTATAGCTCCCCACCAAGGCTGTCCAGGAGAGGACCTCCTCCTCCTCCTACAGCAGGTACATAAGGAAGTGTTGCTAAGACTCAAAAGCCAGCCTCTAGCAGCTCTCAGACTCCAAGTCCAGCCTCCCATCAGTCTTCTAGACCTACTGGGAAGTACAATCAATACAGACCTCCAAGGTCCTATTACTCAAGAAAATCTCAGCAGTCTCTTCCTCCAACAAATTTTCAACAGCAATCTACTTTATTCAGAAATCCTCAAAAGTCTTCTCAGGATACTCCAAAAACTAATCTAGAGAAACCTCTCTCTTCAGCTTATGAGCCTGAGTTAGATCTAAATTTCAGAATGACCAAATTTTAAGAGCTGATTGGTTTATCTTAGATGAACAAAGCCAGAATAGAAGGATCAGATCCATCAAAATTCACTACAATGTCTACCTATAGACAGAAAGAATTTGATCAATTCCAAGTAGACAGAAATTTTTTTGATCAAAATAATTGGAATTTTTAATTAATATGTCAAACCTTATTCACCCCCCCCCCTCTAAGGTTGGCCACACGATCCTTCAGATATTTCCTCTAACTCAGCATCAGTACCACAATTAGAATTAGACAAGAAAGTTTTGATGTTTACCTCATCAATATAAGAGTCATTCTAATCTTCCCCTTCATTTAGTGTAATCATTCCACAACTCTCTTCTTCATCTTATGTATCACTGTCAGATGTTCATAGTAGGGCTATGATGCCTGTTTGGATAATGGTAGGTCCTAGTTCCCCTGTCATTATAGTCAAACCAAATTGGCTTCCTTCTTTTAAGATTTAGAGGAACTTGTCTCACTATCACTTCAGGTCTTTTCCTTCTTATCTAGAAAAGTCCTTTCATACTTCTTCCATGAGTGATGTTTCCTTTCTTCTGATTTATTGCTGCTCTTCCTTTTGGATGGCCACTCAACAATCAAGTGACATACTTTTTTGCATCCAAAGAAAAGGTGTCATTAAAATTAAAGTTATTTTGCTTGGAGTCATACTTGTCCCTCTTGGGGTCCTTTCTAAATTTCTATTAAATCTTATTATGCTTTCTATAGTTGGAGGAGGAAGAGGATCTATCATTATTCCATTACTTCCACCTTCTCAGCATTTTCTTTAATTGCCTTGTGAATAGGGTCATGTCTCCATCAGATAGATCTTCCTCAGAGGTATTGGGTTCTGATTCTTCTGACTTAAATGGTCTGCTAGGAGAGGGTGAGGCCTTCTCTTTTCCTCCTTTGGTGTTCTCAGCCTTCAGAGCAATCATCTTGTCCTTGTTATGTTCTTCCTCACTCTTCCTAGTGTTCAGGTTAAGTTCATGAGACAGCAACTTCTCATACAAGTTTAGAGGCTGAATATGGCCCTGATTACCCATCTCCCTTATAACACGGATCTTAATATCCCACTGCTTATTCAGGGATCTTAAGAACTTTTCATTCAACGCATAATTGGTGAAGGACCTTATATAATTTTTCAACCCATTCACTGCCTTGAAAAAATTTCATAACAATCAGCAATGTTGTCCTTCTTTTCTTATCTGAAAGCTTCATATTATTGGTTCAATATGGATTTTCTAACATCCCTAACTTCTAATATCCCTTCCATATACACAATCAAAGTCTCCTATATTCTTAGCACTCTAACATTGTATAATATTTTGAAATGTTAAGTCATCAATGACACTTACAATGATATTCTTTTCTCATTTATCCATGGTGGACAATATGACTTCATCCTTAGTCATTTCTTAAAGATTCTCGGGGACTTTCAAATTTGCATCTATGGGGGTGACATTCATTAGGACATAATGTCCCTCTTCAATGGTGATGTATATTCTAGGGTCTTATGCCACCATAAAGAGTTTAACCCTTTGTTTCCAAATGTCAAAGTTCTCCTTTCTACAGTTAGGAAGTTTTATATAGTTTAGTTCTTTATAACTTTCTTCAGAACCCATTGTACTGAAGATCTTATCAACCCTTTGGGATCTTGTTCAACTATTAAGCCTTTTTGAACAACCTCACATTGATACCACTTGAAAGTTTAGGGTTGCTACTCACTAAGAGGGGGATGAATATGTGTTTATCTTATTTTATGTTTTCTTGTATTTTTCTTATGTTGAGCACCGAAGAAAGATAAATAACATAATCAAATCATAGCACACCAAGATTTATAGTGATTCCCCAATTATCGGTGCATCCACTTTCCCAATCACTTATCTAGTAGAGAGCTATCTTAGGCCAAATTTCTCCAAACTTTTACAGATCCTCAGATCTTATTACTCGGGAACAATAGTTCCCTACCTCAGACCTTCAACATAGATCCTACCACTTAGATCTTTGATCACAAGATCCTACAGCTCAAATCGTTCATGGACCCTAGAACTCAAGATATACATAGCCCTATAACTCCGGCCAAATAAGACCTACAACTCAGGACAATCAAGCCCTACAACTCATGCTAAAACCAGCCCTACAACTTAGATCAAAAATATCCTACAGATGAAAAGAATTACAAGGATTTAACTCAACAGACAATACTTGAATCTTGAAATAGAAGCACAGTGCAGGCTTCTTTTTTTTCATGATCAGCACTGGAATAACATGGCTTAAAAAGATTTAAGTCTTGATCAGGGACACCTTGATAGAAAAAAGAATTCTTCAGAAGAATTGTTGCAGAAATCTGGTTTGGAAGAATATCTCTCTGTTGTTTGTAATGGATGAAATCTTAAATGAACTTTTCTGCTTGAGTACTGCAGAGAACTTGTACAAAAAACTTAAAAGAATTGGCGTGTAAAAATCTTTGTGTATTAATTATTATCGTATCCTTTTAAGTCCCCCTTTTTATAGTGGGCTCGTTCGGCAGAAGGCTTTATGATAAAAATGGAATTCTTTAACGAGAAGTTAATAAACTTAGGCAAATTTCTGAATAAGGATTTCTCAAACGGCTAGTTTTTTAAAGTTATCCCGCGAGGGGATAACTTTAATCACACGTTATCATAAGATTTCGTTCTTACAAACCAAGTAATTCCTTTCTTGACTTCTACGACACGCTGGAATAACTTTATATCACATCATGCACTTTATATCACATCATATACTTTATATCACATCTTATTTTAAGCGATAAGATTCCTTCTTGACTTCTACGACACGCCATAATAACTTTATATAACATCATACTTGAAGATATTCTTTCATCTTTAACGTCCACAACTCCGTGATTTTCACAAAGAATTTTTCCACAAGTTCTTGTATAAGATTTCTGGTGTGGAGGATCCCTAAAGAAGGTCAACACAGAGCATACTATTCTCAACCAAATGCAAGACAGCATGAACAAATCATGCCATTACCATCATGAACAAATCATGAACAACTCTAGATCATAAAGAGAAATAAGGGGATGTTTTTTAAGCTTCCATCTCCCTAATAACAAATTTGCAACTCACAGAGAGAGGTACAACCACACAGGTGGGATACAAGATTAAAGACAGAACAAGAGAATATAAGAAGATATTAGAAAACTCAAGATATTAGAACACTCAAAGAACACTTCAAACTTTTATTGCTCAGAGAAGATATTCGTTCAGACTGAGATGTCTTAAACACTTACACTGGACCCTTATTTATAGTTATCCCCCGTGGGGATAACTTTCATCACACACTATCATAAGATTCCTTTCTTAAAAACCAAGTTATTCCTTTCTTGACTTCTACGAGACACCGGAATAACTTTATATCACATCTTACACTTTATAACACATAATACACTTTATATCACATCTTATCTTAATAGATAAGATTCCTTATTGACTTCTATGACACATCAAAATAACTTTATATTACATCATACTTGAAGTTATTCTTTCATCCTTTTCCCCAAGTGAAAAAACTAGCTGTTAGGCTAGTTATTTTTGCATGTCGTAGAAATCAAGAAGGAATCTTATCGCTTAAGATAAGATGTGAAATAAAGTGTATGATGTGATATAAAGTGTATGTTGTGATATAAATTTTTTCTGGTGTATCATAGAAGCCAAGAAAGAATAACATCAATGGCGATAGTAACATATTTTGGTAGAACTCACCAATAGATGTATGACTTATATGGATGTTCTTTGCCTAGAGAAGCCGAGATGTTTCATTTCCAAGAGGTTCTAGAAGCGAATTTAGGAAAGTTTGATTTAAATTGATGTCATCAATCCCATTGATCGCATAAAATCTTTTTGACATCTTCTCATAATGGTCTTCTAGGTTTTCTCTTATATATGAGCAACACCTTATGCTAAAGTATTCCTCCCTAGTTTGAGTTATATAGTGATCCCATGCTCCTAAGAACTCATTGTGGACATGCATGATTAGGGCATCCACATTTGGGCTTTGATTGACCATTTGTTGTCTGTATGCTCCTAGAGCAATCCACCATTGCCTTAGTCTGCCATAAAACTTTGATACAAATCTGTCCACGATAGCAGGAATTGTTACTCCAGGTTATAGTTGCTCGGCAAAGCACCAAGAATGCATTTCATAGATTCTGTCTTGCCAATTTGATGGTTGGATGTTGTCAAATGAAAAGCCACTTGATGGATCATTTGGGAAATTTCCAGATTGTTCTTATCCTTGATGGGGTGCCATAGCAAGGTCATATGCTTCTTCATTTTCAACAGTAGGGTTTTCGTTAGCTGGATCTGCCATTAGAATGTTTAGGGACAGGTCCTCGATATCTAAAACTTCAAAGTACTTCTCTTGTATAGGTTGTATCTGTGGTTGTGTAGCTATTTGTTTTAATAATGAGGAGATTGGATTGTCAACCATGAGCTCATAAGACGGTTGGGTTGCAGTCAACTCTTGTGGTGAAGATTCTTTGGATGGATATTTTTCTAGTTTTCATTTTGACAACTGGGTGTTTCATAGCGCATTTTTGGGAGGAAACCTATACTATTGAAAGGATTGGGATCAAATGGGGAGAGAGTGGATAATGGTTGATAATATGTTGAAAGTGGAGGTAAATAAGAGGAGTAAGATGGGGTTTCATAATATCCAGGGGATTGGTTTGTTTTTGGGTTTGGAGAGAATGCAGTTGGGCTTTTAATCCTTTTAACTCCGCCTCCTTTTGGGCCAGAAGCGGTGAATTGAAAGAGACGGTACTAACCAATTGTAGTGGCTGATGATGCACCACCATTAATTCATCTTGGAGTTGTATTGTGACTCTGGTGATTATCAAAAGCCCGAAGTCGAGCCTTTTCTCTATGGTTTGTTGTCTTGTCGCTATTTGTTTTAAAACTCTGTTTTGTGCCATGACATTTTTAGACTGCAAATTTAAAGTAGCTTCAGCATGAATACATGCCTTGTTGTTCCTTCAGGATTTTTGGTAGTTGGGTTTTTGATCTTCCAGGTATGGGAAATTCTATCTTCATCGAACTCCATTGGAGGGAAATCATCTTAATAAGAGGTTTGTTGGAGCATGTTGATTTCCAGTTCTTTAGGATAAAGAACATAATAGTCAAATTTTCCAGACTGTTCTCCTAGAAATCCAATTGTTAGATATCCCTTTTCGTAACCATCTTTAAGCAATTGTTGTGTTGACTTCTATTTGTTCTTTCACCTTCTAGGGTGATCATCTATATCAGAATCATCTTTTTTACTTTTAGCACACGAACAGACGTCAAAGTATTTATGGCCATCTTCGTCTTCAAATTGATATATAGGCAATCCATCTGACCTGAAGGAAAGGTTGGGCACATCAAGCCCAATTCCCTTTTCTTCAATCATGTTTATCTCCGAGGTGAAGATGGGATTCTTACTAGAAGTGGGGTCTTCGTCGTTGAACATAATTTCTACCACGTCATCGTTCTTTCTGATAAATAAAGACCTGACAGAGTGGATCGACTGGTTATTACTTCTTATTTTTTCATAGTGTGTGACCCATGATTCTGGGAGAAGTTTAATAAGCTCATCTTTCGGAAGTAGCTTGGGGATTTGGACACATAAGGAGCCTGAGCGAGCATCAATTTCCAAGTAGAGTGCTTCATCAGTGTCTTGAGGAAGACTTAAGTCGAAGGAATGATTTTGGACCTAATAAGCCATCTGGCAGTGTAGCGTTATAGCATATGTCCACGCAACTTGAGGTTCTCCAACAATCTGAAGCTGAACGTTAAGGTTGTTATAGATATGAGGATCATCAAGTCTCAAGTTGAAGTTTGGAAATAATGTTACAAATATAGTTGTGATGCATGCATGAATGTATTGTTGAAACCTTTTGTCCAAGAGAGCTAATCTAGCTACCACCGGGAGTCCCAGTCTTGCGTGCAAAGTGAGATCCATTCTCACAGCTCAAAATTATATGCGGGAATAACCGTGGGCTTCCATTATCCAAACAGCGCCTCATTCAATCGTATAGGAAATATTTCCACTGCTTTTGTGGAAGGAATCAGTACTTGTTCAAGCCTCGGGGCGAGAGCGAGTTCTTTCGCAGCGAGTGTCCTATTGGATGTGAGAGCCTGTTAGAAGACTCGAGAAACTAGATGATGTTTTTTGGTGAAGGTTTTATATGGATTTAGCAAGGGAATTTCTGTTATGGGAATACGATTGTCTTCAATAAGGTAGTTGACTTTATAGAGCAAATCAGAATTTGTTGGGGTAGAAGATGAACTGTAGAAATTTCGAGGGTAAGAAAAGGAAGATGAATAGATAACAGGTTGTGAATTTGCCATAGATATAAGTGGCCTTATTTCTCAGAAATCTCTTTCGGTGTTAAGTTTGCTTGCTATCATACGGAATGATATAACTGTTGCTTAATTCTTGTGAAAACGTGAGCATATACCCACAGCCGCACACCTAGGAACTTCAAAGGCCACAACTCCATTATTTTCACAAAGAATTTTGTCACAAGTTCTCGTATAAGATTTCATGGTCTGGAGGATCCATAAAGAAGGGCAACCACAAAGCATACTATCCTCAACCATAGGCAAGCCAGCATGAACATATCATGCCATTACCATCATGAATAAATCATGAACACCTCTAGATCATCAAGAGAAATAAGGGGAAGTTATTTAAGCTTCCATCCCTCTAATACCAAATTTGCAACTCACAGTGAGAGGTACAACCATACAGGAGGGATTCCAGATTAAAGACAGAACAAGATAATATAAGAAGATATTAGAACACTCAAAGAACACTTCAAACTTTTATTGCTCAGAGAAGATATTTGTTCAGACTGAGATGTATTAAACCATTACACTAGACCCTTATTAATAGTTGTCTCACGAGGGGATAAGTTTCATCACACGCTATCATAAGATTCATTTCTTACAAACCAAGTTATTCCTTTCTTGACTTCTACGACACACCGAAATAACTTTATATCACATCATACACTTTATATCACATCATACACTTTATATCAAATCTTATCTTAAGCAGTAAGATTCCTTCTTGACTTCTACGGCACACCATAATAACTTTATATCACATCATACTTTAAGATATTCGTTCATCCTTTAGATAATAACCAAGATCCGTGAGAGAGGTGCATACTTGAAGATATTTGGCATATTCTTTCATCCTTCATAGAATAAAATTTTGTATCGGAATATCTTCAAGTTTGTGATATAAAGAATATCTTCAATAATTTGAAACTCACGGAGAGAGGTACTACCATACAAAAGGGATACAAGATTGAAGACAGAACAACATAATATAAGAAGATATGAGAACACTCAAGATATTAGAACACTCAAGGAACACTTCAAACTTTTATTGCTCAGAGAAGATATTGGTTCAGACTGAGATGTCTTAAACTATTGCACTATACCGTTATTTATAGTTATCCTGGGAGGGGATAACTTTCATAACACGCTATCATAAGATTCCTTTCTTACAAACCAAGTTATTCCTTTCTTGACTTCTATGACATATAAGAATAACTTTATATCACATCATACACTTTATATCACATCATACACATTATATCACATCTTATCTTAAGCGATAAGATTCCTTCTTGACTTCTACGACACACCATAATAACTTTATATCACATCATACTTGAAGATATTCTTTCATCCTTTCCCCCTGGTGAAAAAAGGTGATGGCTCCACGACATTTTTACTGCTCTTGGTGTAGGATGATTGTTTAGAGCGAGCTTTCGGTGGAGCATGGAATCTTGATGGTCTGGAACCTTAAGACCAGTGGTGGTAGTGCTAGATTTCTTCCATATACTGAAGTGGAAGGATCAAGGGATTTCACCAGTAAGCCAGAGGAAGTTTTAGTGGGACATATGTGATTGGTACACCATTGATAGTACCGAGGAGTGCTTTATGGGTAAGAGTTGGAACTTGGCTGCTGTATTCGTGATCATGCCAAAAAGTACAAGAATATTGTTTATGAATGTGGAGATGATTATCCAGAATATTCAGAGTCTGTTAGCATTGGAAATGGATAAGGATATGCTTCTATTCGCGGACTCCATTAAGACTATTTCCTTCAAGCCGTAGTTTTTTGCGCCAAAAGCTGGTGTTGCCAGATAAGTAAAGCCACTTCAAGATTTATTTATGCCTCGGTTGGCATGGATGGATATCAACTTGGGAGGTATATTGAAGGAGCCGCCCTTTGTCAAATATGATGCTGAATGGGCAAGTTTCGAGAAATTACCATAAAACCATATAGGCTTCCTGAGGAAAATGATAATAAAATCTTCCCTACATTGAAGTATGGTTAGAAAAGGAAAACTAGGATATAAGGGAAAACTGGCTAAAGGACCTTCAGTCAGACCGTATTGCCAGATATATATTTTTTGAAAAATGAGCAGACAATATAGAGATCTTTTTTGGAGGTCGGAATGCAGTAACTTGACTCTAATGTGGAATGGATGATCCGTCAGTTGAAAAAAGTAGATGGCTGGGAACACTACAGATATCGTCTGATGAGTTCGGGATAAGAAAGCCGAGAGGAAATTATGTTTACCCTTGATGTATTGGGCTTCAAATTTCCACTGAGAGAACCAATTTGCCCATCGCAGAAGTTGGGCTTGGAGTAGCATCTTTTGTTTAAATTGTAGCATCTTTGGAAATGCCGATATATTCATTTCGATGAGGAAGTGCTGCCTAAGAAGATGAAATTATAACTTTTCAATACCTCTTTTGATGGCTAGGTTTTCCTTATAGGTGGAGTGATAATGATGCTCGCCATTCTTGAAAGCCCCGCTTTTGTATCCGCAGATTTGATGTTTCCCATTTATTTCTTCAAGCAGTATGGCGCCCCAAAATTTATCGCTAGCATCAATCTGTAGGATTTGCTTGCCTGATGATGGAATTTGGAGTGGAGGAAGGTCTTTTTAGTGACTTTAACTTTTTAAATGCTTTAGTAAACGCTTCATTGCATTGCGGCGCTTTTTCTTGAGTAGATTAGTGAGAGGAATCCTGATTTTGGCAAGATAATGAATAAATTCTGCCATATAATTCACAATCCCCAAGAATTGTTGTGCCTGCTTAAATGTTAGGTTTTCGTCCGAAAAATGATCTAATTGGGTTGCTATGTGTGGTTGGAGTTGGTATTGAGTATCTGATATATTCATACCCATGAAGTCAATGTCGGATTTTCCAATAATAATCTTTTTCTCAGATAACATAACGCCATATAATTTGACAAAGTCATGAAACTATGAGAGTAGGGCATGATGGGAGCTAATATCTGGAGAGAACAGTAAGATGTCATCAATATAGACCAAAGCATTTTCCATGATGGGCTTGAAAAAATTTGTCATCGCCTTCTGGAATAATGAAGGGGCTGGTTTTAGTCGGAAGGCTACGATGGTCCAATGGGAGTGTATTTTAGGGAAGCAGAAACAAGTTTTTTTCCTGTCATTGGGCTGAACTCCTAGCTGCCAGAAACCCGTTATAAGATCGTACATGGAAAATATTTTTGCTTGTGGGAGTTTTTGAAATAAGACTTCTCTCTTTGGTAGAGGAAACTTATAATCCTCAACAAAATGGTTGAGAGGCTGGTAGTTAATTACTAGTCTCATCTTTCCTCTTGCCTGTTCTGTCCTTTTGTTCACATGAAAGGCTTCACATGCCCATTATGATTTTGTGGGTTCGATTAACCCTTCATTTTGCAGTTTGTCAACTTCTTTTATAACAAGTGAATAATGGTCTAGATTCATACCTTTGTGACTTGCCTTTATGGGATTAATATCTTCATTCCTCTTAAACGGCAGGGAGATGAAGAATTGAGTATTCTTCCAAAGAGGGTGATTGCACTTTTGTCGGAATTCTGTATGTGATTCAGCGCTGGAGGTGAGGGAAATATCATCCCTGATGGGGCCCAGAATTTCAATTAGGTAAAGATGTAGAGCCTTTCTTCATGGTAGTAGATGATGTTTTTATCGTAATCCTTCTTTATTCCATGTAATTCGCTTTAGCAAGTGCAGGATGTCAATCTCAATAAGCAGATCTTTGGCAGGAAGTTCTGATCCATAAACTTGATATCTAATAACTTATCCTGGGAAGAGTTGGATATTGATGGGTTTACTGATCAGAGTGATTGTGAAGAGATTGTCGTTAGCTGCTCGAAATGATCTATAGCAGGAATTATCGCATTCTTTTGGAAGGATGTTTGGCTTCATGATGGAGGATGCGGCTACAATATAAAAGAATGCTATCACCAGAATAGGTTTTTCCCATTTTCCTGTGAAAATGTGGATCTTTGCATAAGGGGTTGGTTGACAAAGAAAGCAATCATTGGTTGTGGTGGTATAAATATTACCAAAAGGAACAATATCTTCGTCTGATTCAACAGATGAGTCTGATAGATCTGCTCCCAGGGCGAGAATTGTGTCTGACCCAACTTCATCATCTATAGAAAAGAGTGACTCAATGTCGTCGTTGTCCACATCCTCAACTTGAGAGATTTTTGTAATGAGTCGTGAACTCTTCTCTTTGTCAGGACATTCTTTGGCAAAATGACCCTTCTTTCTGCATATATATCACGTTGAAGACTTTGTGTTTCTTTTCTTCTTTATGAGAAATCTCCATTTCTTCTAGTTCCTTTTATTGAAATAATCTTTTCCTCCATCTCTTCTACGTGTGAAAGGTCTGTCCTTTTTTCTCTTATTGCACATACAAGATTTGTCTTTTCCATACTTGATCTGGAGGTCATAGTGATCGCAAGACGAGCGAAGGTTTTTTACTTTGGTCCTCGATTTGCTTGAGAAACCTCTTTTGGTTGCACAACTTTTCAAGTGATAGAAACACATTCTCGTAGAGCTCACCAATAGATGTATGACTTATAAGGATGTACTTTACCTTGAGAAGCAAAGATGTTTCATTTCCAAGAGGTTCTTGAAGAGAATTTAGGAAAGTTTACTTTAAATTAACGTCGTCAATCTCATTGATCACATAAAATCTTTTTGGCGTCTTCTCATAATAGTCTTCAAGGTCTTTTCTTTTATACAAGCAACACCTCATGCTTAAGTATTCCCCCTAGCTTGAGTTATATAGTGATCCCATGCTCCTAAGAACTCATTGTGGACATGCATGATCAGGGGATCCACATTTGGGCTTTGTTTGACCATTTGTTGTCTGTATGCTCCTAGAGCAATCCACCATTGCCTTAGTCTGTCATGAAACTTTGATACAAATCTGTCTGCGACAATAAGCATTGTTACTCCAGGTTGTAGCAGCTCGGCAGTGCACCAAGCATGCATTTCATAGATTTTGTCTCGCTATTTTGATGGTGGGATGATGTCAAATGAAAAATCACTTGATCGATCATTTTGGAATTGGCCAGATTATTCTGGTCATTGACGGGATGCTTCTTCATCTTCGATAGTAGGGTCTTCAGTAGGTGGATCTGCCATTAGAATGTTGAGGGAAAGGTCCTCGATATTCTAATCTTCAGAGTACTACTCTTGTATATGTGGTATCTGTGGTTGTGTAGCTATTTATTTTAATAAAGAGGAGATAGGATTATCAACCATGAGCTGAGAAGACGGTTGGGTTGATGTAAACTCTCGTGGTGGAGATTTTTTGGATGGATATTTTTCTGGTTTTTATTTTGAAGACTGGGGTGTTTCATAGCGCATTTGTGGGTGGAAAGCTGCACTATTGAAAGGATTGGGATCAAACGGGGAGAGAGTGGATAATGGTTGAGAATATGTTGGAAGTGGAGGTAAATAAGGGGAGTAAGATGGGGTTTCAAAATATCCTGTGGAGTGGTATTGTTTTTGGGTTTGGAGAGAATGTTGTTGGGCTTTTAAGCTATTTAACTCCGCCTCCTTTTGGGCCAGAAGCGGTGAATTGTAAGAGACGGTACTAACCAATTTGAGTAGCTCATGATGCACCACCGTTATCTTATCTTGGATTTGCATTGTGACTCTGGTGATTGTCAAAAGCCCGAAGTCGAGCCTTTTATCCATTGTTTGTTGGCTTGCCGCTATTTGTTTTAAAACTCTGTTTTGTGCCACGACATTTTCAGACTGCCAATTTAATGTAGCTTCGGCATGAGATACATGCCTTATTGTTTCATCAGGATTTTTGGTAGGTTAGTTTTTGATCTTCAAGGTATGGGAAATTCTATCTTCGTCGAACTCTATTGGAGGGAAATCATCTTGATAAGAGGTTGGCTAGAGCATGTTGATTTCCATTCTTTAGGATAAATAACATAATAGTCAAATTTTCCAGACTATTCTCCTAGCAATCCAACTGTTTGATCTCCCTTTTCGTAACGTTCTTTAAGAAGTTGTTGTGTTGACTTCCATTTGTTCTTTCTCCTTCTAGGATGATCATCTGTATCAGAGTCATCTTCTTTTCATTTAGCACACGAACAGATGTCAATGTTTTTATGGCCATCTTCATCTTGAAATTGATATATTGGCAATCCATCTGACCTGAAAGAAAGGATGGGTGCATTAAGCCTGATTCCTTTTTCGTCAATCATGTTTATCTCCGAGGTGAAGATGGGGTTCTTACTAGAAGAGGGGTCTTTGCCGTTGAGCATAATATCTATAGCGCTGTCTTTCTTTTTGAAAAATGAAGACTTGACAGAGTGGATCGGCTGGTTATTGCTTCTTATTTTTTTCATATTGCGTGACCCGTGATTCAGGGAGAAGTTAAATAAGCTCATCTTTTGGAAGTTGCTTCGGGATGTGGACGCATGAGGAACGTGAGCGAGCCAAATTCTAAGTAGAGCGATTCTTTAGTGTCTTACGAAATACTTAAGTCGAAGGAATGATTTTGGACCCGATAAGCCATATGGGAGCACAACGTTACGGCATATGTCCTCGCAACTTGATGTGATCCAACAATCTATAGCTAGACGTAAAGGTTGTTATAGATGAAAGTCACTCTAGTGTCAACTACCTTCACCTATGGGGGGATAGGTGATTTTTAGTCGTTTTGCGGAATTAAAAATTTACCTGCACAATAAAACAAAACAAGCACAACACAGAAACACACAGGCAGTTATAGTGGTTCCCCGATTTGGGTACGTCAACTTTCCCCCTTCGACCTATCTCCCAACAATGGACGACTCGGCCACTTCACTAACCGGATTGAAATCCAATCCTCACACTATAGAAGGAACCCTTCTACCCGAAGGAGTCACTACTCCTCCACCAAGGGTTGCACCCAACCCTTATAATGAGGAACCAAAGTTCCTTTACAACAAAAGTAAAAATAGAATGTACAAAATACAAACTACGTTTGGAGCGCTTGGTGTCCCTCTTCGTTTGATGAAGCATTCTTGAAGAAGACGAAGAGTCCACGACCTAAGCACTCTCTTGGAGAAGATCTTCCCGAGATCGGCGGCGGCAAGGATTGCGGCGATGCTTTGTAGATCCAAACTTCTTAACAAAGCTAGCAAGGTCTACCAACGATCTTATTTGGATCGATCGTCTCAATCGATTCGGAAGGGGAAGGTATTCTCGTTCAACAAACCAAGAGACAAAGGATCTCAAGAAAGAAACGTGAGACGCGTTGCTTGGCTAAGTTTCTATCGCCGAGAGAACAAGAAGAATCCGATCAGCGGCAACGATAACCTTTCGAGCGGCGACGGCGGCGGAAGGAAATCCGCGATCTGCTTGGTAACGTCAGCGACGGCCAGCTTTTTTCATTTTCTTCGCCCGCCCTTACGTTCAAAATAGGAGAGTATTTATACTGTAGAATACTTCTTTATGACCGTTGTGGGCCCCACAAGACGAAACCCTAATTCCGGTTCAAACAACACCTGAGTACATAGTCCGGTCCAGCGAGTCGACAGAAAACGCCTAAGGCAAATTTGGCGGGAATCATTGGTGATTCACGATGATTCGGCGAGAATCACTTATGATTCCCGTCGAATTCTACTTAGAAGAATTCCTACTGAAAAGCTTGCTATCCGGAGAGAATCAGCGAGAATCACAACTATTCTCGACGAATCGGCGAGAATGCAAAGTCATTCTCGACGATTCGGCAAGAATGAGTAGACGATTCTCGTCGATTCTGCCTTAGCACAAATCTTTATGGCGTTGAGTCAGCCGGATGAAGTCGGCAAGAATCAGCGAGTGATTCTCGACGATTCGGCGAGAATCACTAGTGATTCCCGTCGAATCAGCGATAATCACTTAGTGATTCTCGTCGACTTTAACTTAGACGATTCTTTGTCTTTCTGCCAATGAGTTGGTCTTTGACCCATCCTTGCTCCTCTTCTGCTCTGGATCTATCCCAGCCCTGTACTTGAAAGTAAGTACACTGCAATAGAGAGAGTACACGTAAGCCAACACACTGATCTGCTCAACGAGGGATTACGTTGCGCAGACCCGTGTATATTGACCTACTGCACCCTAACATTGGTGTGTACTTAGCATGGAGTAACGGCAAGCACAACTTGAAGACAGAGCATCAAACACATTGTGAATTCATCTTAGCTTGACAGGAGGCTTCCTCAAATCCAGGTAATTGTGGATACAATACCCAACAATCTCCCCCTATTTGAAGAAGCAAAAATCCTTCTAGCTAAGATGAATTACACCAACCAGAGTAATATACAAGGCAAATTAAGAAGGACAAGACACAGAGAAATAAAGGCAAACAGAATAATATTTGAGTCAATCATGAAATCATATATATATATATATATATCCACAGGAATTGTTCATACAACAACATGAAGATAAAAACATGCATTGAGGAAAGACAAGCCATAATCCTAAGCCTATTTCTCCTTAGCTAAATCATCCTTTAGTTGTTGAGTCAAAAATTTCTTGCTTTGTATCTCAAAATACTCCTTGGGCTTTGGATAATATCTGGGGGGAGGAGCTTTATTTTCCACGGTGTTGGACCTGAAAAAGATATTCCGTTTAGCTTCATATTCTTTATGCAGCTCCCACTCATACTGATTGTATACATCATTTCGATTTTCCCCCCTCTGCTGTAGCATAAAAGTATCCAAAATAATGCTCCTTGAAATAGGACTCCATCTTTCATTTCTCACTTCATCCTCTTTCAATATTACTTTCTTTTCGATTGGAGTTTCTTTGGACGTCCCTTCTTGGAGTTTCCTTTTTCCTCTTGCTATGGCTTCCTGGTCAAACATGGCCCTGAGAGTAGCTTTTTCAGCAGCCCTTGCAGCCTTCTTGGCATCAGCTTCGCTAAGCGGAACCTCCTCAACACTTGCAATCTCATCAGCAGCAGTGGTAACCTCATTTGGAGAAGGAACCAGAATTGGAATTTGAATACCTGATGCCTGCTGAACGAGCCAGTGACAGCTATCAAAACATACTTATTTGACTGTTCGAAGTGGTCGATGATAATCTGTTGTAGCCCTGCCATCTTAGCTTTATATTCTTCCTCCCCCTTTTTTGCTTCGAGGGCAATTGAGTTTGCATAAGTGTGCAGTGACCCATCGATGTGTTGTACGGTCTTTGTAAACTCAGTCAGCAGGTTTTTTTGATTTGTATTTAGAATCACCATATTAGCATCGAATTTCTGGATGCTGTCAGCCACAACATGAGCATTCTTATTTACTACTGTCAGATCGGTCGTATTTTTCTGAAGCCCTTGCATGAGAAGTGTGACAGCAGTGTCGGCCTCTATGTACTTAGCATTAAACTTTTGTTCCATCAGATCAATCTTGTGATTGATTTCCACAACATTTTTCAGCATTAGCTCCTCAGATTTCTTAATTCTTTTTAATACCTTGTTGTGTGATTTTTCAAAAGAATCTTTGAGTTCATCCACTATCCCTTGAATGATGTTCACGGTGTGATTTGCTAGATTTGGTTGTAGTGGATAACCCTGAGGCATGCCTTGGTCTTGCTCTTCAGCAGATTCACTGGACGAGCTTGACACTTGCACCGTTTCCAATGGGGGGATAGTGGCAGCCTCTATAGATTTCTCAGGAATGCTAATCAGCCCCTGCTGAGATGACTCTCCCTCAATTGTTGCACCAGATTTCTCAGGAGCTACCATTGGAGCTCGTTCCTCAGATGGGACTTCAATATCATCCTGTGGCTCCACCATCTCCACCATCTTCAAGGTTGTTTCATTTTCAACAACATCATACTCTTCTTCATTGTCAATTGCATCATTGTCCAAGGCTTCCTCATTTTCCTCTTCATTCCCCAGATTAGTGGCCAGGGTATCAACTGCATCTTTGGCTATCTAAGAGATATCAGAAACAACATCAGCAGGAGAAGGTACTGAGAGATTTTTCCTGTGAGTTCTAGTCGCAAGGGGTAGAGGCTCCCCCTCGGTTCCTGCAGGTAGCAGATCAGGAACTTCACTGGGTTCAGCAACTGGATCTTCTAGAGTTCTATTTTCCTCATCCCCATGGGACCCAGCCAGGGATTCATCATGTTCTTCAGCAACGGCTGCTTGACCAATTCTTCTTTCCCATCTATCAAAAACACTTGAATCCATTTTATTTAGGTAGTGTAGAGGAACTCCCTTACTCATATCGAACCAGTCTCCATCTAGCTGGTTGAGAAACAGGCTGATGATTCTTCAAAAACTTGGGGTTCGCAGAGTATCTTTTATTTTTTTCAAACAACATAGCTCCCCAGTTGTATCTCTTTCGACAGACTATAGCCACTAAGATCTTGAACATATCTCCCGAGATATGATCGTGGGAGCCTGGTTTGCAGATCAGGACTTTCCCAATGATATCCGACAGTAGCTTCCCTTCCTCATTCATTTCCTTTCTCTTAATTGATTTGGTTCCTCTAGCTAGTCCGCAGAAGAGGAGAGTCCTGGCTCGATCCTCTTCCTCCAGATAGTCCTCATCTTCAGAACTGGAGAGCTGCAAATATTGTGTCAGTTTTCCTACAGACACTTTGATCCGTACTCCAGCAATCTTACTCTTGATCACTGTATCTTCACGCCGTAGTTTTGCCGTTGCAAAGAACTCCAGCACCTCCTTATCCAGAATTTTGCAAGGATGCTCCAGGATGAATGTAAGTCCGGCCTCTTCAAGCATGAGGATAATATTCTTGAACTCCTCGGAGGCATGAGAGAAGCCTGTCCGAACCAGTTTACTTCCAGTGAGGAGTCCTGCAGTGGTTCTAGGAGCCATTGCAAACCTAAACAGGACATCTAACCCTATCAGTACTTTTAGAATAGGAGATACACTTAGAAACGAACCTTTAAGAATGAGGGAAACTTACCCTAGCGTCGAGCGGTTTGAAGGGACGATGGCGACAGGAAGGATCGTCGACCGGTGATGGAAACCTAACGGGAAGGTGCAGGATTCACGGAACCTACGGGAGCACGGGATGGTCCTTGCGATTTGAGGGTGTTGTCGACGGGAGCCCGGAGGAGAGACGGTAAGCACCAGGCGAAGCAGCTTCCGCACGACCACGAGATTACGCGAGGAGACTGGGAAGTCGACGGGATGCTCTAGGGGATTCGTCGGGAGTTCAGCGATATTCGGGGAGATGAAGAGTCAAACCAATATATGCTATTTATATCTTCTGAACCGGGGGGAAGTCGATGGGATTCGACGGGGTTTACTAATTATTTCTTTCGTACGATTGAGGAGAGTGCGACGGGATTTTCTATACACATTAACCGTGGCATGTTAATTTCAAGCCTTAGCCTTCATTATATTTCTTAATCACGAAACCTAGATCGAGCTGAACAATATATGAGCCCTATACGTAATTCTAGAGTTATTCTAGGCGAAAAATTGTAATATTTTGTTACACCCACTGGCTTACATTCTTTAATTTTAAATGGGCCGATTTATGCCTATTGAGATTCATTATCAAATATATATATATGTACCTACAAGGAATTCTTCAGATTGTACCTAAGGATCATTTAATAGTTTCGGTCTGTTATCAAGTGTGTGAACGTATATGTGTATATATATATAAACATTTACTTTTAGAGTATGAATTGACAAATTCGTGTGGATATATGAGTATATATATATGTAAACATCAATATAATATGACTCAAGTATTGAAACTGAATGCGTGTACCTGAGATCATAAAATTGATCATTCAGATCTTCTATTTGAGGTACACTAGGTGTCCAATTTGAGTAGGCCATTGTTGTTAGCATTGCTCTTATCCCTAATACTAGTTGCATGTCATTCTTGGAACATCACATGTCTAGTTCCCATCATGTTTATAGGAACCTAGACTAACTTGCAAAAAGGATTATCTTACCTTAGGAACCCAATATGTATTGGGTCCTAGGTTCTTGTCAGCATAAAATCTTGAATGCCTTCATACAGGAATCATGTCAGGAAGGCTAAATCTGCCCAGAGGAAGTCGACATACCCTTTCCCTTGGCACAGAGGGATTGTGCCAACAATCTACGGCAAAGTGACCCACCTTGCCACAGCACCAACACTCATGAATGTTGTATCGCCGTTTCTGACCTGATCTACTGACTGAGGTAGTCATGATCTTAGGTCTAAACGGAACAGGGCAGGTTCTGCTCACAAAATTGCCTTTTCCACCGTGACACGTGGGAGGGTTGAAAGAGAGCATGTGGTGAGTGTCATGAGGCCTTGGAGGTGGTGCATTCCTTTCAGTCAGAACACTTCCAAAGGCACCATGGGTACTTAACGCATGTTTCCCGACCCCCCTTTCCTGTGTCCTAGGGAGGTAAGTACGACAGTGAGAGCTGGTTCCTGCAGATTCATGATGAGTTGAGGCGGAGGCCGAGAATACAAAGTGTTCAGGATGAGCCTTGGGTATTCTCTCATGGGTAGCCATGACAGCTCTTGCACTGTGGGCATTTCCACCTGAGGGTCGATCACTCTTGCAGTTACCAAAGTTATTCCTATAGTCATACCTGAAAGCATGATTTGTACCCTTCCTACTCGGGGTGGGGGGTCTGAACACAGTTTCCCCATTTCTCCATGAATTAATGATTTGGGAGATCCACCCATTTTCTGCTTTTCTTTTGATAGCATCTATCTTTGAAAAGTTAGAAACTATCCTCTTCTCGGTTTCTAGACGACTCTCTAGATCTGAGATCATTGAGTCCTTTACCTTGATGGATTCCAATTGGAGATTCATCAAGGTCCTTAGCTGAGCAATCTCCTTAGCTTGTTCCTCAACAAGTAAGTTGCTCTTCTGAAGGGCACACTCAAGGGAATCGAGATTTTCAAACCTTTGATTGAAGCAATCCATTTCCCTTTCATCACTAGATGGACAACCCTCTGAATTGTTCCTGTCTTCAGGAAATTCAAGGGGAGAGGAGCATGATGAAGAAGTTACCTTATCCTGACTTTGATGTTCCGGGTCAGCGTTAAGATTGGCAGAGACTGTAGTGTCAGCTTCATCAGAACTGTGTTCCTCAACCTCTTCTTTAGTCTCAGACAAGGACACAGGAGCCCTGATACTGATAGATTGGTATTGACCTTCATCTTCAGAAATGAGGACCCCCACATAGGCTTCATCCTCCAGCTGGCACCTAGTCCCAGCTGTCTCTGATCCCTCCATGAGGTATGAGATGGTTTCCCATATGGACTTGACAGTCCTACACTTGTCCACTCTTGAACGAGATATACCAGACCAGATGTCAGTGATGATCTGACGAATAAACTTGTCCAAGTTGAACAGTGAGAGCTCGGTCTCAGACATCTCTTCGGGACCCTTGGGGATTTGGAGATCCTTTCCTGAGCTGGAAGCCTTCATGGGAATGAAGGGACCCTCTTCCAAGATGAGTGATGCTCGAGGGTCGATGGCCTCCAGATGAAACAACACTCTCATCTTCCAGATGGGATAATACTCCTTTGTGCATGCGGGGAGTCTCAGAGGAGAGACATCAGAATATAGTTCCATGCTTGAGTCTTGTTTTCTTTTTGACACTAGAGGCAGGATCTTACTCAAGGTGTTAACCTAGTTGACTAGTAACCTCCCTCTGATACCACTTGAAAGTCACTCTAGTGTCAACTACCTTAACCTATGGGGGGGATAGGTAATTTGCAGTAATTTTGCGGAATTAAAAATTTACCTGCACAATAAAACAAAACAAGCACACCACAGAAACACACAGGCAGTTATAGTGGTTCCCCGATTTGGGTACGTCCACTTTCCCCCTTCGACCTATCTCCCAACAAGGGACAACTTAGTTACTTCACAAACCGGATTGAAATCCAATCCTCACACTATGGAAGGAACCCTTCCACCTGAAGGAGTCAATACTCCTCCACCACGGGTTGCACCCAACCCTTAAAATGAGGAACCAAAGTTCCTTTACAACAAAAGTAAAAATAGAATGAACAAAATACAAACTACGTTTGGAGCGCTTGGTGTCCCTCTTCGTTCGATGAAGCGTTCTTGAAGAAGACGAAGAGTCCATGACCTAAGCACTCTCTTGGAGAAGATCTTCCTGAGATCGGCGGCGGCAAGGATTGCGGCGGCGATGCTTTA
Source organism: Platanthera zijinensis (assembly GCA_039513925.1). Taxonomy (NCBI): domain Eukaryota; kingdom Viridiplantae; phylum Streptophyta; class Magnoliopsida; order Asparagales; family Orchidaceae; genus Platanthera; species Platanthera zijinensis. The sequence continues at coordinate 128,152,752 of CM077088.1, read as the reverse complement.
TTGATCCAAACTTCTTAACAAAGCTAGCAAGGTCTACCAACGATCTTATTTGGATCGATCGTCTCAATCGATTCGGAAGGGGAAGGTATTCCCGTTCAACAAACTAAGAGACAAAGGATCTCAAGAAAGAAACGTGAGACGCGTTGCTTGGCTAAGTTTCTGTCGTCGAGAGATCAAGAAGAATCCGATCAGCGGCGACGATAACCTTTCGAGCGGCGACGGCGGCGGAAGGAAATCCGCGACTTGCTAGGTCACGTTAGCGACGGCCGACTTTTTTCGTTTTCTTCGCCCGCCCTTATGTTCAAAATAGGATAGTATTTATAATGTAGAATACTCCTTTATGACAGTTGTGGGCCCCACAAGACGAAACCCTAATTCCGGTTCAAACAGCGCCTGAGTACATGGTCCGGTCCAGCGAGTCAATGGAAAACGCCTAAGGCAAATTCGGCAGGAATCATTGGTGATTCTCGACGATTCGGCGAGAATCACTTATGATTCCCGTTGAATTCTACTTAGAAGAATTCCTGCTGAAAAGCTTGCCATCCGGAGAGAATCGGCGAGAATCACAACTATTCTCGACGAATCGGCGAGAATGCAAAGTCATTCTCGACAATTCGGCGAGAATAAGTTGACGATTCTCGTCGATTCTGCCTTAGCAAAAATCTTTAAGGAGTTGAGTCAGCCGGATGCAATCGGCGAGAATCGGCGAGTGATTCTCGACGATTCGGCGAGAATCACTTGTGATTCCCGTCGAATCGGCGAGAATCACTTAGTGATTCTCGTCGACTTTAACTTAGACGGTTCTTTGTCTTTCTGCCCATGAGTTGGTCTTTGACCCATCCTTGCTCCTCTTCTGCTCTTATTCTATCTCAGCCCTGTACTTGAAAGTAAGTACACTCCAATAGAGAGAGTACACGTAAGCCAACACACTGATAAGCTTAATGAGGGATTACGTTGCGCAGACCCGTGTATATTGACCTACTGCACCCTGACATTGCTGTGTACTTAGCGTGGAATAACTGCAAGCACAACATGAAGACAGAGAATCAAACACATTGTGAATTCATCTTAGCTTGACAGGAGGCTTCCTCAAATCCAGGTAATTGTGGATACAATACCCAACAATAGATATTAGGATCATCAAGACTCAAGTTGAAGTTTGGAAATAGTGTTATAAATACAGTGCCATCATTCAGGGTTGTCTGGATAGTTCTGATGCATACATGACTGTATTGTTGAAATCTTATGTCCAGGAGAGCTAATCTAGTTACCACCAGGAGTCCCTTTCTTGTGTGCAAAATGAGAGCCATTCTCACAGCTCTGAAATATATGAGGGAATAATCGTGGGTCTTATATTGTCCAAGCAGTGCCTCATCCAATCGTATAGGAAATATTTGCTCTTCTTCCGTGGCAAGAATCAGTACTTGTTCAAGCCTCGTGGCTAGGACGAGTTCTTTCGCAGCAAGTGTCCGATTGGAAGTGAGATCCTGTCGGAAGACTCGAGAAACTATATGATTTTTTTTGGTGAAGGTTTTATATGGATTAAGCAAGGGGAGGTCTGTCATAGGAATATGACCGTCTTCAGTAAGGTAGTCGAATTTATAGAGTAAATAAGAATTTGTTGGGGTAGAAGATGAACTGTTGGAATTTTGAGGGTAAGAAAAGGAAGATTAACGGGTAACGGGTTGTGAATTTGCCATAGATATAAGAGGCCTTATTTCTCTAGAATCTCCTTCGGTGTTAAGGTTGCTTGCTATCATACGGAATGAGACAACTGTTGCTTAATTCTTGTGAAAACCTGAGCATATACCCACAGCTGCGCACCTAGCAGCTCCAAAGACCACAACTCTGTTATTTTCAAAAAGAATTTTGCCATAAGTTCTGGTATTTTATTTCTGGTTTTGAGGATCCCTAAAGAAGGGAAATCACAGAGCATACTATCCTCAACCAAATGCAAGCCAGCATGAACTAATCATAAAATTACCATCATGAACAAATCATGAACACCTCTAGACCATCAAGAGAAATAAGGAGAAGTTTTTAAAGCTTCCATCCCTCTTATACCAAATTTTCAACTCACAGAGAGAGGTACAACATCACAGGAGGGATACAAGATTAAAGACAGAACAAGAGAATATAAGAAGATATTAGAACACTCAAGATATTAGAACACTTAAAGAACAATTCAAACTTTTATTGCTATAATATATTGGTTCAGACTGAGATATCTTAAACCATTACACTGGACCTTATTTATAGTTATCCCGCAAGGGGATAACTTTCATCACATGCTATCATAAGATTCCTTTCATACAAACCAAGTTATTCCTTTCTTGACTTCTATGACACACCGGAATAACTTTAAATCATATCATACACTTTATATAATATCATACACTTTATATCACATCTTATCTTAAGTGATAAGATTCCTTCTTGACTTCTACGACACGCCATAATAACTTTATATCACATCATACTTGAAGATATTCTTCCATCCTTTTCAATATACTGAAGTGGAAGGATCATGGGAATTTGCTAGTAAGCCAGAGGTAGGTTTAGTGGGACATCAGTGATTGGTACACCATTAATAGTACAGAGGAGTGCTTTATGGGCAAGTGTTGTAACTAGGCTATTGTATTCATGATCATGCCAGAAAGCACAAGAATATTGTTTATAAATGTGGAGATGATTATATAGAATACTCAGAGTCTATTGTCATTGGATTTGGATAAGGACATGCTTCTGTTTGCGGACTCTATTAAGACTATTTTCTTCTGGCCGTAGTTTTTTGCGCCAAAAGCTAGTGTTGCCAAATAAGTGAAGCCACTTCAGGAGTTATTTATGCCTCTATTGGCATGGATGGATATAACCTTGGGCAATATACTAAAGGAGCCGATCTTTGTCAAATATGATGCTGAATGGGCAGGTTTCGAGAAAGTACCATAAAACAAAATAGGCTTCCTTAGGAAAGTCATAATAAAAATCTTCCCTACATTCAAGTATAGTTAGAAAAGGAAAACTGGGATGTAAGGGAAAACTTACTAGAGGACCTTCACTCAGGTCGTATTGCCAGATATATATTTTTTGAAAAATGAGCAGACAATGTAGAGACATTTGATGGAGGACGGAATGCAGGAACTTGACTCTAATGTGGACTGGAAGGTCCGTCGGCTGAAAATAGTAGATGACAGAGAACACCACAGATATCGTCTGCTGAGTTCGGGATATGAAATCTGAGAGGAAATTATGTTTACCCTTGATGTGTTGGGCTTCAAATTTCCACTAAGAGAACCAATTTACCCATCACAGAAGTTGGGCTGGGGTATCATCTTTTGTTTAAATTATAGCATCTTTGGAAATGTCGATATATCCATTTCGATGAGGAAGTGCTGCCCAAGAAGATGAAATTGTAACTTTTCAATACCTCTTTTGACAGCTAGTATTTCCTTATAGGTGGAGTGATAATGAAGCTCACCATTCTTGAAAGCCCCGCTTTTGTATCGGCAGATTAGATGTTTCCCATTTAATTCTTCAAGCAGTATGGCGCCCCAAAATTTATCGCTTGCATCATTCTGCAGGATTCGCTTTCCTGATGATGGAATTTGGAGTGGAGGAAGGTCTTTTGTTAGTGACTTTAACTTTTTAACTGCTTTAGTACACGCTTCATTCTATGGCGGCGCATCTTTCTTGAGTAGATTAGTGAGAGGAGTCCTAAGATTGACCAGATCATGAATAAATTCTTCCATATAATTCAAAATCTTCGAGAATTGTTGTACCTGCTTAAATGTTAAGTTCTCATCCGAAAAATGATCTAATTGGGTTGCTATGTGTGGTTGGAGCTGGTATTGACTATCTGATATATGTATACCCAAGAAGTCAATGTCGGATTTTCCAATAATCATCTTTTTCTCGGATAACATAATGCCATATAATTTGACCAAGTCATGAAACTGTGAGAGTATGGCATGATGGGAGCTAATATCTTGAGAGAATTGTAAGATGTCATCAATATAGACCAAAGAATTTTCCATGATGGGCTGGAAAATTTTTATCATCGCTTTCTGAAATAATGAAGGAGATGGTTTTATTCCGAAGGCTACGACGATCCAATGGCAGTGTATTTCAGGAATGCAGAAACCAGTTTTTTTCCTGTCATTGGGGTGAATTCCTAGCTGCTAGAAACCCATTTTAAGATCGTACTTTGAAAAAAAAATTGCCTGTGGGAGTTTTTGAAATAAGACATCTCACTTTGGTAGAGGAAACTTATCATCCTCAAGTAAATGGTTAAGAGGCTGGTAGTTAATTACCAGTCTCATCTTTCCTCTTGCCTGCTCTGTCTTTTTGTTCACATTAAAGGCATCACATGCCCATTGTAATTTGGTGGGTTTGATTAACCCTTCATTTTGCAGTCGGTCAACTTATTTTATAGCAAGTGCATAATGGTCTTGATTCATACCTTTGTGACTTGATTTTGTGGAGTTAATGTCTTCTTTCCTCTTAAACGGCTGGGAGACGAAGAATTGAGGATTCATCCAAAGAGGGTGATCGCACTTTTGTTGGAATTCTGTATGTGATTCGGCGTAGGAGGTGCGAGCAATGTCATCCCTGATGGGGCTTAGAATTTCAATTGGGTAAAGATGTAGAGTATTTGTCTATGGTAGTAGATGATTTTTATATCGTAATCCTTCTTTGTTCGATGAAATTCGCTTTAGCAAGTGTAGGATGTCAAACCCAATAAACAGATCTTTAGCAGGAAGTTCTGATCCATAAACTTGATGTCTAATAACATATCCTGGGAAGAGTTGGATATTTATGGGTTTACTGATCAGATTGATCGTGAGGAGATCGTTGTTAGCTTCTCGAAATGATCTATAACAGAAATTCCAACATTCTTTTGGCAGGATGTTTGGCTTCATGATGGAGGATATGACTCCAATATCAAAGAATGTTATCACCGGAATAGGTTTATCCCATTCTCTTACGAAAATGTGGATCTTTGTAGAAGGGGTACGGTTTGTTGACAAAGAAAGTTGTCGCTAGTTGTGGTGGTATAAATATTATCAAAAAGAACGATATCTTCGTCAGATTTAACATATGAGTCTGATAGATCTGCTCCCAGGGCGAGAATTATGTCTGACCTTGCTTCATAATCTATAGAAAAGAGGGACTCAATGTCGTCGTTGTCCACATCCTCAACTTGAGAGAGTTTTGCAATGAGTCGTGAACTCTTCTCTTTTTCAGGACATTCTTTGGAAAAATGTCCCTTCTTTCTTCATATATAGGACCTTGAAGACTTTGTGTTTCCTTTCTTTTTTCTGAGAAATCTCCATTTCTTCTAGTTCCTTTTAGAGAAATAATGTTTTCCTCCTTCTCTTCTACATGTGAAAGGTCTATCCTTTATTCTCTTGTTGAACATGCAAGATTTCTATTTTCCACACTTGATCTGGAGGTCATTGAGAGCACAAACCGAGCCAAGGCTTTTACTTTGGTCCTCGGTTTGCTTGAGGAACCTCTTTTGGTTGCATAACTTTTCAAGCAATAGTAACACTTCCGGGTAGAGCTCACCAATAGATGTATGACTTATAGGGATGTTCTTTACCTGGAGAAGCCGAGATGTTTCATTTCCAAGAGGTTCTTGAAGAGAATTTAGGAAAGTTTGCTTTAAATTAACATCGTCAATCTCATTAATCACATAAAATCTTTTTGGCGTCTTCTCATAATAGTCTTCTAGGTCTTTTTTTTACAAGCAACACCTCATGCTTAAGTATTCCTCCCTAGCTTGAGTTGTACAGTGATCCCATGCTCCTAAGAACTCATTATGGACTTGCATGATCAGGGGATCCACATTTGGGCTTTGTTTGACAGTTTGTTGCTTGTATGCTCCTAGAGCAATCCACCATTGCCTTAGTCTGCCATGAAACTTTGATACAAATCTTTTCGCGATAGCATACATTGTTACTCCAGGTTATAGCAGCTCGGCAGTGCACCAAGCATGCATTTCATAGATTATGTCATGTCATTTTGTTGGTGGGATGTTGTCAAATGAAAATCCACTTGATGGATCATTTTGGAATTTGATAGATTCTTTTGGTCCTTGATGGGGTACTTGACCATGGTTATATGCTTCTTTATCTTCAACAGTAGGGTCTTCGATAGGTGGATCTTCCATCAGAATGTTGAGGGACAGGTCCTCGATATCTGAATCTTCAAAGTACTTCTCTTATATAGGTGGTATCTATGGTTGTGTAGCTAATTGTTTTAATAATGAGGAGATAGGATTGTCAACCATGAACTGAGAAGACAGTTGGGTTGCAGGTAACTCTTGTGGTGAAGATTCTTTGGATGGATATTTTTCTGGTTTTATTTTTGAAGACTGGGGTGATTCATTGCACATTTGTGGGAGGAAAGTTGCACTATTGAAAGGATTGAGATCAAATGGGGAGAGAGTGGATAATGGTTGAGAATGTGTTGGAAGTGGAGTTAAATAAGAGGAGTAAGATGGGGTTTCATAATATCATTGGAAGTGGTATTGTTTTTGGGTTTGGAGAGAATGCAGTTGGGCTTTTAAGCCTTTTAACTCCTCCTCCTTTTGGGACAGAAGTGATGAATTAAAAGAGACGGTAATAACCAATTTGAGTAGCTCATGATGCACCATCATTATCTCATCTTTGAGTTGCATTGTGACTATAGTGATTGTCGAAATCCCGAAGTCAAGCCTTTTGTCCATGGTTTGTTTGCTTGCCGCTATTTGTTTTAAAAATCTATTTTGTGCCACGACATTTTCAGACTGCCAATTTAATGTAGCTTCGGCATGAGATACATGTCGTGTTGTTACATCAGGATTTTTGGTAGTTGGGTTTTTGATCTTCCAGGTATGGGAAATTATATCTTCATCGAACACTATTGGATTGAAATCATCATGATAAGAGGTTGGCTGGAGCATGTTGATTTCTAGTTCTTTAGGATAAATAACATAATAGTCAAATTTTCCTGACTATTCTCCTAACAATCCAATTGTTAGATCTCCCTTTTTGTAACGTTCTTTAAGCAGTTGTAGTGTTGACTTCTGTTTGTTCTTTCTCCTTCTGGTATGATCATTTGTATCAGAGTCATCTTCTTTGCATTAAGCACACGAACAGACATCAAAGTATTTATGTCCATCTTCGTCTTGAAATTGATATATAGGCAATCCATCTGACCTGAGAGAAAGTATGGGTGCATTAAGCCCGATTCCCTTTTCTTCAATCATATTTATCTCTGAGGTGAAGATGGGGTTCTTACTAGAAAAGGATTCCTCGCCATTGAACACAATTTCTACTGCGTCGTCTTTCTTTCTGATAAATGAAGAGCTGACAGAGTGGAACGACTGGTTATTGCTTCTTATTTTTTCACAGTACGTGACCCATGATTCAGGGAGAAGTTTAATAAGCTCATCTTTCGGAAGATGCTTTGGGATGTGGACGCATGATGATCCTGAGCGAGCATCAATTTCAAAGTAGAGCGCTTCATCAATGTCTTGAGGAAGACTTAAGTCGAAGGAATGATTTTGGACTCGATAAGCCATTTGGTAGTGCAGCATTGCGGCATATGTCCTTGCAACTTGAGGTGCTCCAACAATCTGAAGCTGAACGTTGTTATAGATATGAGGATCATCAAGCCTCAAATTGAAGTTTGGAAATAGTGTTATAAATACAGTGCCAACATTCAAGGTAGTCTGGACAGTTGTAATGCATGCATGACTGTATTGTTAAAACCTTGTGTCCAGGAGAGCTAATCTAGTTACCACCGTGAGTCCCTTTCTTGCGTGAAAAGTGAGAGCCATTCTCACAGCTCCGAAATGTATGTGGGAATAACCGTGGGCCTTCCATTGTCCAAGTAGCGCCTCATCCAATCATATAGGAAATATTTGCTCTGCTTCTGTGGCAGGAATTGTACTTGTTCAAGCCTCTGGGCTAGAATGAGTTCTTTCGCAGCGAGTGTCCTATTGGAAGTGAGAGCCTGTCGGAAGACTCGAAAAACTGGATGATGTTTTTTGGTGAAGGTTTTATATTGATTTAGCAAGGGGAGGTCTGTTACGGGAATATGATTGTCTTTAGTAAGGTAGTCGACTTTATAGAGCAAATTAGAATTTGTTGGGGTAGAAAATGAACTGTAAAAATTTTGAGGGTAAGAAAAGGAAGATGAATGGGTAATTGGTTGTGAATTTGTCATATATATAAGAGGCCTTATTTCTCAGGAATCTCCTTCGGTGTTAAGTTGGCTTGCTATCATACGGAATGATACAACTGTTGCTTAAATCTTGTGAAAACCTGAGCATATACCCACAGCCGCACACCTAGCAGCTTCAAAGGACAGAACTCCGTTATTTTCACAAAGAATTTTGCCTCAAGTTCTGGTATAAGATTTCTTGTGTGGACGATCCCTAAAGAAGGGAAACCACTGAGCATATAATCCTCAACCAAATGCAAGCTAGCATGAACAAATAATGCTATTACCATCATGAACAAATCATGAACACCTCTAGATCATCAAGAGAAATAAGGGGAAGTTTTTTAAGCTTCCATCCCTCTGAAACAAAATTTGGATCTCACGGAGAGAGGTAAAATCACACAGGTGGGATACAAGATTAAAGACAGAACAAGAGAATATAAGAAGATATTAGAACACTCAAAGAACACTTCAAACTTTTATTACTCAGAGAAGATATTGGTTCAGACTGTGATGTCATAAACCATTACACTGGACCCTTATTTATAGTTATATCGCGAGGGAATAACTTTCATCACATGCTATCATAAGATTCCTTTTACAAACAAAGTTATTCCTTTCTTGACCTCTACGACACATGAGAATAACTTTATATCACATCATACACTTTATATTGCATCTTATCTTAAGCAATAAGATTTTTTTGTGACTTCTACGACACGCTATAATAATGTTATATCTCATCATATATACTTGAAGATATTCTTTCATCCTAAAAAAGGAATTATTCTCAATTGAATGAAAATATTTCTACCTTTTGGTCGAGCCTTAATTTCAGCAACAAATATCGCTATTTTGAATTAATTAAAATGGATCATGCAATTAGGACCATGATTTTAGGAGACACCCATTAGACCGCGTGTTAGGCCAGTAGAAATCTTTATAAGTCAATTTGAATTGATGCCACTGACAAAGTTTTTTAGCTCTATTGATGGATATGTAGTCAGCTTTAAATATCATAAGGACTTAATTTAAAACACTCAGCACTTAGTCATTTAAATTTACTGATGACTTTATGCCACAGTCCAGTCAATATAGTCGACGGATTTCCCAACGATGCAGTCGTTTTTTTTTTCAACGAAGAAGTTGATGCGCTCGATAAATTACTTAAGCTTGAGTACGATGCAGTCAAACTTTTCCTAGCCATGCCTTCGATGCACTCGATATTTTCCTTAGTTATGCAATCGGTGTAGTCGACAAAACACTTGGCATTTTGCCTATACACCCAACATTTGACTTAGACAAATTTTTTGCCTTTATATTCTCTTAACTTTTGTGGCTTTCCCAATAATAGTGATATGTCTAATATATGATTAGGATAGAGGTCAACATGAGTCTTGCTCCTTGAGGGTTTACAAGGGCAAAACCCTATTTGGGTGACCATAAGTCAAATTATATATTAGTCATACACTTTAGTTAATCTTGTCATAACAAAACTAAACATTCCATCAAGTACAATATGTTTATTGTCATCTTGAGGCCTTCTTCAAATCAGGAAAATTGTGAACAATATTCCTAACACACAGTCTGCCATGTAGTACTCTCCTGAGGCGCTCACTCATTCTCTAGTGCGCTCATGGTTGTCTATTGAAAAGGGAGCTCTGCACATCTATTTAAAATCGAAGCAATCTTTTCCTCGAAACATGAAACACCGCGGGCAGTAATTGTCAACGAAGAGTGCCCACAGTGCCCGTTATGGGAAGTTCTTCCCCGTGCAAAAAAGAAAAATGTCTTATACATGTCCACTTACAAGTAAGGAATACATAAGTAGCGAGCGTAAAACATGAAATAAAGTGTCTGCACATAGTGTACAACCCCGTATCCGGCGAGTGGGTCATCCAGAGCCATAATGGCCAAATCGGGCAGTATGATTCCCTGGCCGAGCTTGCCGAGCCCAGCTCACCAAGCCTAGCTCGCCAAGTCAAGTTCGTCGAGCTCCGGGCTATTCGTCGAGCTCTAGGCTGTTCGCTGGTCTCTAAGCTGTTCATCGAGCTATGAGTTGTTCGCCGAATCCGAACCATTCAACAAGCCCGCGGCGTGCGAGTAGTGGCAGGACGGGCTTGTACTCGCCCAGGATCGAAGATGGGAGGCGAGTGCCTACTCCATCGATAACTCACCGCCCTTGCCGGGTAGGTTTTTTTAAGGGCTACTAGCCAAGTTGTCTGTGAGGTGTTTTTACCATTTTCCCCCACTGGTCTGCCCATAGCCAGTTAGAACAGCGGAGTTACGATGTTGGAAGATCCAGATGGGCTGCACATAGCTGTTTAGAACAGCGGAGGTTGGCTATTTACATGCCATTTTCAGAAATCTATAAATAGGACCCAAGGGGTACCTCAGAAGGCATGCTTACCTGTCTCCCAGTCTTTTAATGCTTTCTGCGGTACCTTACCCCGACATTTGGCTAAAGAGTGGAAGCGCTTAGTGATCTTCTGGGTATGTGGTGGGTCCTCCGCATTGGGCCCTTGGTCAGTTCCTTATTCTTTTTCCTTGTTGTTTTTATTACAGGAGAGAAGTAGGTGCGTGACCACCCCTTCCCCAAGGGTGAACTCCATCGAGACCGAATCTTCGGTTTCAACATTTTGGTGCGGTGAGCGTTGAGACTGGTCAGCACATAAAATCTTCAGTGAGCTCGATGATAAGAGAAGGGCAAGGATCAGACAGGGGTGACTCGCCACCCCCTCCACATCTCGCCACAATAGGGATGTTCGAGGACTTCAGGCAGGAAATACTCTGCTTGGTCAGATTTGCACTTGGCACGCGTGTCGAGTGCTCGACTCCAGCGGTCCCTGTTCTCGCGGCTCCAGGCCTTTGCGAGGACACTCCCGACAGGCGAGCTAAGATAGATATCGCCAAGGAAGGGAGAGGCGGAGAGCTCCCCAGGAAGGTGCTCTTCCCCGGCTCGGCAAGCGGTAGTAGGTTCGGCGAGATGGGGGAGCGAGACCCCCTAGCTCGCCCGGTAGGGGGAGGCAACCCCTTCAGCGAGCTGGTTTTTTTTACTCCGATTCCGGAGGGGTTCAGGGAGCCCTAGATGTCCTACTACATCGGGAACGGAGACCCAGTTGAGCACGTCCAGGGGTTTGAGGACGTGGTCTCGATCTGACAGATGTCAGATGGGTTCAAGTGTGCTTTTCGTCATCACCCTCAAGGATAAAGCGAGAGAGTAGTTCCACCAGCTACCTGCCAATTTCATATACTGCTTCGACAACCTATGTCGGGGGTTCTTGTTGAGGTTCACCACCTCCAAGAGGAGGAAGAAGGAGTCGGAGTCCCTATTCCACATCAAGCAGGGGGTGAATGAAACCTTGGGGAGCTACATCGATTGCTTCTAGGAGGAGGTCACCCATGTCCAAGAGATGTCAGGGCATACACTAATGATGTCCTTCACCCTTGGGCTGTAGTAGGGTTTCTTTCGAATGGAGCTGAAGAAGGTGCCACCCCTCTCCAACGAGTTGTTGATGGAGAGGGCAGCAAGAGAGGTCGACGGGGAGGCGTCGAACCCGGAGTTTGCCCGGAAGTTAGCTTGGTGGGTTACGAAGGAGGAAAGGCCCAAGGGGGCAGAGGTCATGAGGAGAGGAGAGCTGAACCCTGACAGAGGGAGTAGCAGCAGCAGCAGTAGTAGCCTAGGTGGGGCATCAAGAGCTGAACCATTGGCAAGGTTGGAGGCCGGAGTGGCGAGATCAAGGGCCAAGGAGAGGTCATCATGGCGGAGATAACTGCCAGGGAGGCCAGGCCCAGTTCTATCCTCTAGGCGGGAGGCAAGGCCAGAGGCCACCTCTCCCCGACCTGGAGCAGGCTATGGAAGTAGCCATGGGAGGAGAGGAGGAGAGCAACTTAGAGGAGAAGAAGGGATGTTAGGGTGGATCTGCCCTAATGTGAATTCCATCAGGAGGAAGGGCACGCCACGGACACGTGCTCGGAGTTCTTCGAGATGAGAGGAAATAAGGAGCAGCAACAGAAGCGAGACTGCCAAGGAGTGCGGATCGAGGAGGTCCTGCCTCGGGTGGAGGAGGACAGGTGTAATGACCGGGCACATGTGGGGACCCGGAGAGGGATCAAAATGATCCACGGAGGGGTGGGCGTCGAGGCTTCCCAAAATGCAAGTCTCCACACAATGTACCACAGGAGTGTTGGCTCGACATCCCAGACCCCACCCTCGGAAGAAAGAATCACCTTCTCAATCAAAGATATGGGAGGTCATGAGGATCCCTTTTGCATTGCGCTGGACATCCAGACGGCCATCGAAAACTTCACCGTATCCCGGATCCTCATCGACAACGGGAGCTCGCTCAACGTCGTCTTCAAGAAGGCATTTGATGCGATGAAGGTAGAGGCCAGGAGGGTGTTGGCCTCGAATGAACCCCTGTTTGGCTTCTCAGGGGAGTGGAAGGAAGTCAAAGGAGGAGTGGGACTTCATGTCTCTCTGAGGGGCAATCCCGTACCTGCAGGTTTATCTTCGTGGACGCCCTTAGTAGCTATAGTGCCATCTTCGGGAGGTTCCTCATCAGCGCCTTCCGCTGCGTCCCCTCGCCCTTCCACCAGTGCCTGAATATAAACACCGAGGGGGTCGAGATCCGGGTCCGGGTAGATCCCAAGATAGCAAGGGAGTGCTATGTCATGGCGGTGAACTCCATCTCTTGGTAGGAGGGGGATGAGGAGATGGGGCGGAGGATGGAAGTGGCGGAGCAGGAGGCTGATGGAGAAGAGATGGAGGTAGAGGAGAGCCACACCCAGGTGGAGGTGGCGGAAGAAGTTAAGGGGTCAACCGAGGCGATGGCCGTGGAGGAGGCTGGAGAGGAAGTCCTTGACCCAGGAGGGGGAGCATTAAAGATTGGGGGAGCAGTCCCGCTTGGAAGCAGCAGAGGAGGTGGTGGAGATGGAGGTTCTCACCCTGGGAGGCAGGGTGGAGAAGGTTCACGTCAGCGGGGGACTGACCCCGGAATCCCAGGGCAGGATGTTGGAGTGCATCCAAAAGAACGTGGACATCTTCGCCTAGAGCGCCATAGAGATGTCAGGGATCGATGCTAACGTGGCTTGCCATCGCCTTAACCTGGACCCCGAAGCTTGCCCCGTCCAGAAAAGAAGAGATCTACGGCGGAATGGTTGGCCGGGACGATCAGGGAGGAGGTAGCTAAGCTTCTCAAGGCTGTCTTTATATCCAAAATCCAATACCTTGGCTGGGTCTCCAATATAGTAATGGTTAAAGAGGAGACGGTCGGTGGCGTATGTGTGTTGACTTTTCTTTACTTAATAAATCATGTCCCAAAGATTGTTACCCCATGCCTCGGATCGATGCGCTGGTTGATTCAGCCGTCAGTTTCCCTGTAATGAGTTTTCTAGATGCATTTTTAGGTTATCCCCAGATTAGGATCCCCCAACATCAAAGATATTTCTTTCATCACAGGGGATGGGTGCTACTGCTATAAAATGATGCCCTTTGGCCTGAAGAATGCAGGAGCAACCTACTAGAAGATGATGGATAGGGTCTTCCGAGAGCAAAGGGGGAGGAACTTGGAAGTGTATATGGATGACCTCATGATCAAGAGCAGGGATGTCGACTCTCACCTCCGGGACATGGAGGAAACCTTCGCCACCCTGCGCGAGTATAAGATGAGGCTGAACCCCCTGAAGTGTGTCTTCGGGGCGAGTAGGGGCAAGTTACTAGGCCATCTTCTCACCCCAGCAGGTGTAGAACCCAATCCTGATAAGGTACGAGCAATCATGGAGTTGGGGTCACCTCAGAACGCTAAAGAAGTGCAGCGGTTGATAGGGAAGCTGCCAGGGTTAAGCAGGTTCCTCTCCCGAGCTGGAGAGAAGTGCTCTCCCTTCTTCAAGACATTGAGGGGAGGCCAGAAGTTTTAGTGGACCTCGGAGTGTGAGGAGGCATTCCTGGCCCTAAAGAGGCAGTTGACTCAGGCTCCGGTGCTCCAATGAATGAAGGAGGGAGAAGATCTATACTTGTATCTCGGGGTCAGAGTGGAGGCCTTGAGCTCTGTCCTGGTTCGGGAAGAGGGTAAGAAGCAACTCCCCATATACTTCGTAAGCCGGGTATTGAGGAAGGCTAAGCTCTGTTATCCCATCTTGGAAAAGCTAGCTTTCGCTTTGGTTATCTCGGCCTGGAGGCTCCGACCTTACTTCAAGGCACACTCGATCTGGTTGGTGACTGACCACCCCCTCTACAACATCTTTGAGGGGGTGGAGCATTCATGAAGATTGGCTAACTGGTCGGTGGAGCTGAGTGAGTTCGACATCACCTTCGTCCCCCGTCTCTCGATGAAGGCTCAAGTAATGGCCGACTTCCTGGCTGACTATATAGCGACGGAAGAGCTCAATCACCCGGTTCCTTGGAGGGTGATGGAAGATGGCGCTTCAGGAAAGCATTCCTTGGGAGTAGGGGTGATCTTAAAAAGTCCCAAAGGAATGAGAATCGAGAAAATGGTGGTGGTGCACTTTACCATCACTAATAATAAGGCAGAGTACGAGGTGGTAATCACAGGGCTCCACTTAGCCAGGGAGCTGGGGGTGCATGATGTGGAGGTCCTCACTGACTCCATTGTGGTGGCTTTCCAGATCAACGAGGAGTTTTAGTCAAGGGAGCCAACTCTACAGCTATACTTGTGAAAGAAGAAAGGGGGTGATAAACTCTGAATAACTCTATGGAGGGGGGGAATAGAGTTATAAAAAATTATTTTTACACTAAAGATAAAAGCAAATAAACTAAGCTAATCTAACCACAGCTCAAGCACACAAGAACACAGAAAGCACAACCAAACAACACAAGAATTTTATAGTGGTTCCCCAACTGGGTACATCCACTCTTCTACCACCCTTGGTAGGAATCCACTGCAGGTTTTGATCAGGTTACTGCCACCAATGAGCTTTTGATCAGGTGCCCAAAAACTAACCCAAGTCTTTTGGAAGGAGACTTGTGAACCAGAATAATTTTGAAGGGAATTAAAACCCTGTACAGAAGTGGGGATGAGAGAGTGATGAAAGTCCTCTTTTCTCAAAACAATGAGAAGACTATGGATTCAGAGATATTGTTAAAGCTCCCCTGAGATGTAAAAGGGTTCAGGATGGGAAGCTTTGCACAGTGTGAGTAGGTCTTCAACTGAGAGACTTGGTTCAGGAGCTTTAGACAGATGGTGATAGAATGTCTTAGCAAGGTCCTTGAAGAGAAGAACAAAAAGACTCTTGATTTGTAAAAGTTGTTCTTCTTGCTTCTTCTTCAGAGCACTGATAGAATGAGAAAAACTGATGAAGATCTGCTTTAGAATGTTTTTAAGATGTTAGCAGGAACGATTTTTTGTCTTTCATTTTGTGTGTCTCTTCTTTTTTTTGTGATGGAATCGACAGGCTTCTTCTTTTTTGTATGATAAAGAAATTCCTGACTTGAATTTCAAAAATATTCCTTTAATTATTCTGCAGGAATCCAGGAGAGAAAACGGCTACAATATCTACAATAAATGATTTCCTCAACTGTCTTTGGCATATAAGACAATATAATAACTCTGTGAAAATCTGTAGTTAATGCTTCAATAGAAACATCTATAAGCCTTGATAACATCAGCATTAACTACCAGAGATTTGATTCCATAAATATCCTTGACAAAATAAGAATGAAATCGTCAAGACAGTTGCGCAATAAGGTAGTCGAACACAGATAAATAATCACAGAGCTGAGATAGAAGATCGTCAAGCTGAGACTGGAAATCGTTGATCTGAGTTCTGAGATCGTCGAGCTCAGCTGAGAGATTTTACCTCTGAGATCATTGATCGGAGATCGACGATCTTCGAGCTGAGTTTGACAAAAGTCGAACTGATATCAGATCCACAGATTACTTCTGAGTCTTGGTCTTTGAAATGAAGTCCAATGCTGGTCTTTATCAGGTCTGCTCTACTAAGACTAACTTAGACCTAGACTTTGACCTTGGCTATACAAGTGGGTCAAACAACCTAGGAGTGAACCTAGCCCAAATCAAACATGGGGTTCCAACAATCTCCCCCTATTTGGGTGAGGCCACTCAACATAAAAGAAATAACAAAAAATAATACGGTGTTATAGCTATCTGATATAGTATTTAAATAATCACCAGATATAGTATAGTATGTAATTCACATATAATCCAGATAGAGCAATAAAATAAAAAAAACAGATAAACAATAAATAGTTCAGAGAACTTAGGGTTTATCAGAAGGAGGAGCAGAAGAGGGTTTAGAAAATATAATCTTCCTGGAAGGGTCTTCTACTTCTTTCTTTGACATCTTCATATCTTGATCTCCTAGAGTCTTCTGAGATGCTGCTCTAGGAACAATTTCCTCAGTATGAAGAGACATATACTCTGATGGATTAAATACTTTCTTGCTAACCTGCAATCTATCAAGCTCTTTCTCTATATATGATGACATAGTAGTGAATTGAGAGGGATCCTGACCTTCTTTCCTAGATTTATTCATTTGAGATAGCCCAAATAATTCATTCAACCTTGCCATTCTGAAGTTGGGGCTCAGAATCAAGAGATGGATAAGAGGGTCTCTCTTAACTAGCTTCCTGAACTGACTTCTGAGATGAAATTCTGAACTGAGTAGATTGAGCCTGGAAATTTGTAAACACTTGATTCTACTGCTTCTTACTGGAGTACAAAGATCTGGGAGGAGGAACTTACTAAGTTTTCCTTTAGGCTTTCCAGAAGATATAGGCCTTTGACAAGAAGAATATTTGTCTGAAGATCCAGCTGGAGGAGGAAGATTTGAAGATCTGTCCTTCCTCTGATAGGTCTGGGTAATAGATGTAGACCTTTGAGTAGCTAAACCAGAGGCTCCTGCTGCTGGATGGGGAGGAGGAGGAGGACCTCTCCTGGACCTTTGATAAGGAGGAAGAGAGTACCTTCTACTTTTATTTCTAGCCTTTTGCTCATTCTTAGATAGCCACATCCAATGAGGCATGCCTGGATAAGGACTAATCTTCTTGAGAATGTAGTATGGAGTGTCATTAAGAGGATTTGTCTTAGGAACTGCCTTAAGAGGAGCTTTTCTTTTCTTAGACACTTTCTTCTTGTTGTTATCAGAATCAGAATTATCATCTTGATCATCTTTAAATGAGCTTTGGGGAAAAGCATACAGTGTATCAATGTCTATGATCACTTCCTTTAGAACTTCCTTATCAGTTGGAGGAAGGATAACTTCAGCAAGAACTGCTTCAATTTCCATAGCAATATCTTGAGCAATGAGATCATCAAGACTTGGAATGGGGCTATCATCTGAAACATAGGATGACCCAGGAGATCTTGACATCTAATCATCAGACTGTTTTGCCAGAGGAACTACAAAACTTACCTTTAGTTGTCTAACAACTTCAGGACTTAGAGAGGGAGTATAACACACAATAGCCAAAGAGGATGGCTTAAAATTTGGAAGACAATCAAGAAAGAGTGTGTAGAAGGAACTCAACAACTCAAGGATATCCACTGTGGGATTGATGCAACAATCACCAACAGTCAAAACTTCTGGAAGAACTGCTTCTGTATCAGTATCAATATCAATAATTTCTGTACCTAGAGCCATCTGATCATCTGAGGAGACATCCTCCTGCATATCTACTGAAACTTTTGCCGATAGAGAAGGCATGGGAGCTTCTTGATTAGATATCTCCCCCTGCCTGGCTGCAAATTCATCTATAGCCAGGCCCACAGAAGAAGGGACAGGAAAGGGTAGCAACTCTATGGGTAAGAGTGTTGACGGAGGCAGTTAGAGGAGCTAGAGCTTGTGCTATAAGAAGCTCTAAGGAAGGAGAAATCAATTTCAGAAGATCTAAAGCTATATCTGAGAAGTTGAGGTATAGGGGTTCAGGCTCAAGGGCTGTGTAAGGATTTTTATGTCCATAGTTTGAGCAAACTGAGAATGCAGAAGGGAAATCTGTATGGGTGAATTCAGGAAAAGATGAGGATGGAGGGACAGTAGAGGGAAAGGATGTTGATGGAACATCCTCTTGGATGGGGTCAGAGGGAATCTGAGAGGACGAGGATGGAGAAATGATGGGGTAAGTAATGTGTTGAGAGGAGACATGAGGATCTTCAGGATGATCTTCATGAGCAGATGCAGGATTATCTATATAAAGAGATGCAGAAAGATCTGGATGAGGAGATGCATGATTATCTGCATAGGTCTGGATGAGGATGGGTGAAGCAGGAGGTAGAGGTGAAGGAACTGGAGAGGATTGGATTTGGGAGGGAACTTAGGAGGATACAGAGAGAGGATTATCTTCTGGGGTTGGGGAAGTAGCTGCATCAGCTCTTGTATCCTCAGAAGTCCTTGAGGCATTAGAAGGCCTAGGAATGGTCCTCTCCCACTTCCCAAACAAAGAGGAGTCCAACCTCTTACTGGCATTGATGAATTGGGTATGGGAGACCATCAATTCAGGAGTTTTTTCCTGGAGAAATATGCCAAAAATTCTCCCAAAGCAAACCTCTTTCTTAGAGCTTTTCCTTCTAATCAATTGAAAGAATTAATCAGCCCAGTTAACTGATTTACCATTAACCAGAGCAGACATAATAGAAAACTGCTGCCTGTTAATGTTATCATGGGCAGAGTGCTTTCCCAGCAGCACTTTCCCAACAATATTAGCCAAGAACTTATATTGAACAGATAAGTTCTTCTTCAGCAGCTTTGTTGGCACTTCATCAGGATGACCCATCCTTCCCAGCATAGTTCTATATTCAGAACTACCTTGATCCAAACTATCATCTCAATTCACCAAGTCAAACAATTCAGAAATAATGACTGGATTAAGAATAACATGATTTCCAGAAATAGTTCCTACCATGGTTTATTCATCTGGACATGTTGAAGAGTAAACCCATTCGTTAATTTCAGCAGTTGGTAACTTGATTCTCTTTGACATAAACTTCCTTATACCTTGAAATTCATAGAGATGCAGCATATCCATGAATATCTGATCGCAATGGCTGAAGGAATCGAAATCGATGTCGAACCCTGCATAAAATTTTATTGCTGACAGGATAGACGCCGAAATCGCAATTAGAAACCTGTAAGGGAAAACACAAGATCAAGTGCAGGAGTGGAAATTGGAAAGCGCGGGATATAGCACGACGATAAAACCTTAATATAGATTTTTCAGAATGTGAAGAGTCTGGCTCTGTCCTACGATAAATAAAGAAAAACTTTTATCTCAAGTTGACGATATATTTTTAATTAAAGATAATCGTCGGTCTCAGATTGAAGAGGGAAAATAGATCGTCGATCTTAGGTCGATTATTTATCTTCTGAAGTAAAGGCGTCGATCTCTGGTCGACGATTTTTACTTCACAGAGCTGTTGTCAATCTCAGGTCGACGATTTAGCTCAAGATTAGTTCGAAGATCGTCGATCTCTGTTCGACGATTTAGGAACAGATCCAAAACCTTAGATAGAAAAATTAAATTAATCCTTCCCATTTATCATTCCAAGCTGATTCAAGAGGAGCATATGCTTCTTTTCATCCAGGGGTTTGGTGAAAATGTCTGCTCATTGAAAATCAGTGGAGATAAAGTCAAGATTAATTTTCTTTTTGTCAACATTATCTCTAATGAAATGATGTCTTATATCTATATGTTTTGTTCAAGAATGATGCACTGGATTATGTGCTATAACACTTATACTATCACAGAAAATGGTTTAATTATTTAGATTGAAACCATAATCTAAGAGTTGGTTTTGTATCGACAAAATCTGTGAACAACAACTGTCAGCAGCCATATATTCAGCTTCAGCAGTTGATGTTGATATAGAAGTTTGCTTCTTGCAAAACCAGGACACAATTTGAGAGCGCTAAGTTATCAACCTAAATCACCTAGAGGGGGGTGAATAGGTGAATTTCGTGTCAAATGCGGAATAAAAAAAAATTATAACACAACACAGATCCGTAATCAAGCAATCACACAGATGACAAGAGATTTATAGTGGTTCCCCAATCTTGGGTACGTCCACTTTTCTCACCGATCTAGCAAATCACTAGACTCGGCTACTCCACTATCTCGGATTGCAAAAACAATCCTACACCTCAGAACCACATTCCTACAAAACTCGATCCCAAACGGATCTACACTCGGAAGATAAAACTTCCTACCACTCGGAGAAAGATCTCCTACAATGAAATTTGTTTGAATAAAGTTTACAAACAAGAATATCACAGATCTGGATCTTTGACGTAATCTTCTTCTTGAGAGCTTTTCGGTTTGAACAGAAACAGATGAAGAAGACTTGACTGAGATCAACGATTCTGAGATCTGGAATCACCACGATCAAGAAAGTAAATCAGAGACGATGAAGCACGGAGAGATCGGATGATTCTTCTTGAGTCTGGATCGCTAGAGAATCAGAGATCGATAGATGCGGCTGAGAGAAGATGATCCAGAGCTTCTTCCGAAAACGGTAATGGCGGCGGATGAGAAAATTAGGGTTTTCGGGATTTTCTCTTTCTTAAAAGATAATCTCTGTAAACGCGTATATTTAGTCAAATCTGAAAAGACCTATTTATAGGCTATCTCCAACGGTCATAATCGTAATTAAGATTGACACGTGGACCAATCAGAAAAAGGTTAATTTCAAATCTCCGTCAATTCTGGACTTAACGATTTCTGGAATTCTGAGCCAACATACTCGGGTTAGATAAGATACTCGAGTATAAAGGTCTGCTACTCGAGTAGACAAGAGAAATATGTACTCGAGTAAAAGAAATGACTACTCGAGTGCCTTGGAAGAACTACCCGAGTTACTCTAGACAGATTACTCAAGTAAGTAGAAACATCTACTCGAGTACTAATCCAAACTACTCGAGTATAAGAAAAGTCTACTCGAGTGCTAAACCACTTACTCGAGTAAATGAGCGAAGTTACTCAAGTATGTGGACTTAGAAATATTTAAACTGAACAGTTAGCCCTACTCGAGTATAACTAAGAGACTACTCGAGTATGACTAAGGCTCTACTCGAGTACACAAACTCCTACTCGAGTAAGGAAAAGAGGTACTCGAGTATATGAATGGATTTACTCGAGTATATGGACTTAGAAACTTTCTGAGATGAGAAGTCCAGATCAACTCGAGTACGATCACAACACTTACTCGAGAATCTTGAGAACTACTCGAGTATGTAATCCAATCTACTCGAGTACTAAGTCACTTACTCGAGTATATAGAAGATACTACTCGAGTATGTGGACTTAGAAAAAAATTTCTTCTGATAAAGTCTTCAATACTCCAGAGTCCAGTAGTCCAAGTGCATGGAAACAAAGTGTACCCCAATAGAGAGGCTATACATGAGTCAACTCCTTAGATCACACAATGAGGAATTACATTGTATGGTCCTGTGTTTGATGACCCACTATAGACTGACATTGGTTTACACTTGGCAATAGAGTCCTACATGCACAACTAAAACACAACATCAAATACAACTTAATTCATCTTTGTTTCAGGTCTGACTTCCTATAAATCTAAGGTATTGTGAAGACAATTCCCAACAATCTCCCCCTATTTATAGAAGTCAGCACCCTTTGCACTAAGATGAATTTCTAGAAAAGAAATGATCATCTATAACAACAAGCAATAGAAAATGACTAAAATAGAGAATAATAGCAAATAAGGGAACCATAATCAGAATTAGACATATTAAATAGAAAGATTTTCCAGTTCCACAAAACACTTTCAGGGGTAATTCTCTCTGTGATGTTTAGCTTTCTTCAGCTCTTGCCTTTCCAAATAACTGAAGGGTTTAGGAAAATAAGTCTTTGGCCTTGGAGGAGCTGCTAGATTGTTGAATCCCCATTGTCTGTCATTTAATCTAATCTTGATTTGAGATACATCATAGGCTTTCCATTCTGAGTAGCTGTAGAATTTATCTTTACTTTCCCCAAAATCAGTTACCAGCTTTAGAGTGTCAAAGATTAAAGATTTGGAGGTTGGACTCCAAACTTCTGAATGTACTGAATCTGATCTGCCCTATGAAGCTTGAGCTTGCTCTCTCTTAGGTGCAGAACGGCTAGCAGATGTAACACCCCAAATTGTTGTAGGAGCGACAGGGATCGATTTTGGCCAAGACAGGTTTTTGGCGCAGGTGACACGGGCCCCGACACGGGCATGTCGGAGGCCATGTCGGGCGTGTCGAGCTCGGGCCGTGTCGTCGACCAGCGCAGGTCGACGATGGTCGTGTGGTGGAATACGGCCTAGGACACGGGCGTGTCCCAGGCCGTGTCACACCTGTGTTGTGCGGTTGGGTGCACGGGTAGTGACACGGGCACGAACACGGGCGTGTCTAGTTTGACACGGGCGTGTCCGATGCCGTGTCACCAAGCCGTGTACCCCTCTGACTGCAAAGTGTTGATAAATTGCATACGGGGGGCGAGACACGGGTCCCGACACGGGCGTGTCGCAGGCCGTGTCACATGCCGTGTGCTGGTTTTCAATTTGGGTCGAGACAGCGAATGAGCTACACGGCCAGGCACACGGCCGTGTGCCAACCCGTGTTCGGCCCAGATTTTATGATTTTGGATTTAATCCGGGCCGTTCGTTTCCTTGGCTTTGGATCCGACGGTGGGGGGCTGCTCCTGGGTGGTTATGGCCGGGAAATAGGGTTTAGAAACCCATTTTTCATTGGCCCATCTCTCTCTAAAAGTTAGAGAGAAGGGAGAGCAAGAAGGAAGGAGGAGTCCAAGATCCGGCCGCCGGAAGAGCTTCGGAGCTCCGAATCGCGATCCGAGTCCAGATCCGCGGAGGCGACGCCGTTGCGGTGCTTTCCAACCGTATAGTTTTCGATGGCGCCGCGGAAGAATGCAAGGGTAACGATTTCTCATCCTTGGGCATGTGAAGCCCTCTTTTCCTTTGCATAGGAAGCCCGCTCTCGCGAGTGAGCGAAGAGTTGGAGCGTTCCTTGGGGTAGATATGTGAAGTCCCCCCTGTGTAGAGTCCGTATGCGTAAACGGACATAGGCATTGTGTGTGAAGCCTATTCAGACATGTTGGTCCGGATCGGTGATGTTGCATTGCATTTGAACCGGGCAAGAATCCGGATGTTTGGGTGTTTTCGGGTTTTCTACGTGGTAGATTGCATCAGGGAGCCTTGGAGATTAACTCCAAGGTGCACCCGGAAAACTGGGCAAAAACGGGTTTTGCCAACACGGTGGTCGGGGAGCCAACGTGAACATAACCGGGTAATGTGATTGTTGTGGCGGAAACGGGACTCGGTGAGTCTTGACCTGTGCATATGGCTTAAATTGCCGTTGCGATATGAGCACGGGTCAAGCGGAACCGTACCCGATCTATGTCATTCGGTAGGACCGTTGGCATGGATGAGGGTTTTCGGCGGTCTATGGCTTAAATTGCCGTGACCAAGGCCAGGAAGGCAAAATGCTCATATGGATGACCGTCCAAGAGGCGGTGGTGGATTGGGAACGTCTATGGCTTGAATTGACGTGACGTTGGCCGGTTCGCCGAGAATGTGCCCTGAGTGCACGGGGTGTGTGGCCGTGCGAGCCTACGCCTGTGTTGATGTGTGTTCACATTAATATATATTGCCTATACTAATAAAGTGCAGCGAAAGAGCATCGCCGCCCCGATTTTGGGGGCGGGATCATTATAATTTGGTCAGCATAGCTGACCGTTGCTTTTGTTTGCCACCGGGCGGTGGTTTGTGCTTGCAGGTGCTGCGGAGCCGAGCGGAAAATAGCGGGCTAAATCCCATGTGCGGTGCTGGCCCTCGAAGGCCTAACCCCTTTTTATGCTTTCCGTTTATTTCATTTATGGCCGGCCTGCGAGCCGAAGTATGTAAGGCATGCTTTGGTTAAGCAAACCTTATAAGGCCTTAAGGCCGGTACTTTTGTATTTTCATCCCTATTGTTACTTCTGTAGTGGACATTCCTGCTTGGCAGGGTTCTTGAATTTGTGCAACTTAATAATTTGCTTCCGCTAGAATGACTCTGTGTAGGACATTGGTGATTGGTTGTATGGTTTCAACGCGTAACCAGCCAGTCTGTCCGTAGTATATGGCGTCGGGCCCCGGCCGGACCTACTGCTATATACTATGCGACGGACAGGGGTGTTACAAATTGGTATCAGACTTCTGGTTTCGGTCAAGCTTAAATGAATTCGTGGACGAATTCACTTTAAGGGGTGGTGAGCACATGTGTGCGTCATCGTTATAACATGAAAAGAACCCATGAATGTCCACTTAGGAATGAAAATATACATGTATGAGGAACCTGCGTGTTCCTATAATTGCTATTTGCAGTAATTTTTGGGTCGCTTATCGGTGTTTTGCACGATTATAGGTGACCAGAAGTGGTGCTGGGCCGTCTGAACGGCCAGGTTCTGAGGCGAGCAGTGCGCCAAGCGATGTGCCTGCAACACCTCCGTCTGCCGAGACCATTAGGTTGGTGGCAGAAGCGGTCATGGCGATGATCAATGCGCAGCCTGCAAGGCAGGTGTAGCAGCCCGCTCCTGCTATGGAGCAAGTACCGCTTCAGACGGCAGAGCAAAGGAGGGTTGAGCAAGTAGTGTTGGAGCCAGAGTTGCCTCGGAAAGCAACGGAAAGACAACAGAAGCACGTGATGGGCTTTCACCCACCTGTATTCACGGGGGCAGAAACCCCGACCCAAGCAGAGGATTGGCTCTCAAGGGTCAACAGGGTGATGACTGCGACGGAAACGGAAGAGTGGCAGAAGACCACAATAGCGACGTTCCTGTTGGATGGGGACGCAAGCTTATGGTGGGAAGGCCTAGAGCTACATCAGTTGCGGGGAAGGCCGTTGGCCGAAGTTTCGATGGAGGAGTTTGCGAGACTATTCATGGCTCGATACCTCCCCTCGGCGCAGAGAATTGCGCTAGAAAGCGAGTTTCAGAAGTTGGTGCAAGGGGATTGCACCATCGATGAGTACCTCCACGAGTTTACTCGGTTGGGGAGATATGCCGGCGCTACCTTCGCAGACGAGGAGTGCAAGACGAGCCGCTTCTACGAAGGGCTAAGAGATCATTTAAGGTTGCTACTGTCAGGGCCTAAGGCGCAGGGTTTCATGACCCTGGTCAATTCGGCCCGGTCCTTGGAGAAGGACATGAAGAATGTCCAAGCAAAGAAGGAATCCGGTAGCAAGAAAGCGGAGTTCAAGGCACCGACTACGTCGAAGTCGGGCTACCGCAGACTCTATAAGAAAGCTAAGACGTCGGGTCCAGCTGCTTCAGGTGCCTCGAGGGCAACTACCAATCGAACCCCGGGCACTTGTTTCACGTGTGGAAAGCCGGGGCACTTTGCCCGTGATTGCTGGAGTGGACGCTCAAAGTCCGAAAGGAAACAAGGAGCTACCTACGAGGAGAAGGGCAAAGCGGTGGAGTCGACCGCGTCCCACTATGCTTCGACTCAGCCTAGAGTCTATAACTTGGGCCAGCAGGAGGCCATCAAGCAAGCGGATGTGGTGACAGGTATGAGTTAATTTATAGCAAGTTAGCTTTAATACTGTTATCTATTGCTTGTTAGCCTAATATTGTTTGTATAGGCTTTGTTGTGATTAGTGATAGTGCACGGGCACTGTTCGATACGGGAGCTTCATACTCCTTCTTGTCCGAAAGCTTTATATCGCGCATCGGAGTCCCTTCTTCGATGGCGAAGGACAAGTTGGATGTGCTGCTACCGAATGGGTGCTCGATGCGTGCGGACAGAGTGTGCGCCGTAAAGGTTCACATTGGGAGCCAAGAGTTCGACTTGCTAGCGTCATTGCTGCCGCTAGTAGAGTTCGACGTGATCTTTGGGATGGATTGGCTGTCAGAGCAGAAAGCTTGGATTGACTGTGACCGGAAGGAGGTCAAGCTGGGTGTAGGGCAGGAAACTACATTCGAGGGGCTAAAGGGGTCGAGCAAGACACTGATGTCTGCTCTTCAGGTGGTGAAGGCGGTTCGTGCTGGTGCAGAGCTGTTCTTCGCAATAGTGGGGGCTGTGGAGCCAAAGTCTCCGTTGGATAGCATCCCCGTGGTTTGAGAATACCTCGATGTGTTCCCGGATAGTCTTCCCGGAGCCCCACCGCAACGGGAGATTGATTTCACCGTCGAGCTCGTACTGGGGGCCAAACCGGTGTCACGTGCTCCTTATAGGTTGGCGCCAAAGGAGATGGCGGAGTTGAAAGTTCAGCTAGAGGAGCTGATGGAGCAAGGTTATGTGCGTCCATGTTCGTCGCCTTGGAGCGCACCGGTCCTCTTCGTTAAGAAGAAGGACGGAAGTATGCGGCTGTGTATCGATTACAGAGAACTGAACAAGTTGACGGAGAAGAATAAGTACCCGATCCCGAGGATTGATGATCTCTTTGATCAGTTAGTCAGATCGTCAGTATACTCCAAGTTGGACTTGAGGTCGGGGTACTATCAATTGAGGATCACGGAGTGTGATATCCCGAAGACGGCGTTCAGTATGAGGTATGGGCATTTCGAGTTCATGGTCATGCTGTTTGGACTGACGAATGCGCCATCGGTATTTATGGACTTGATGAACAGGATGTTCAGAGATTTCCTGGATCGCTTTGTGACCGTCTTTATTGACGATATTTTGGTGTACTCGCAGTGCGAAGAAGACCACTTCAAGCATTTGCATTTGGTGTTGGAGACTCTGAGGAGGAATGAGCTTTACGCAAAGTTCTCCAAGTGCGAGTTCTGGCTACCCTCGGTAGCGTTCCTTGGTCATGTAGTGAGTGGGGAAGGTATAGTGGTGGATCCGAAGAAGATTGTTGCGATACGGGAGTGGTCTGCATTATCTTCTGTCGCGGAAGTCCGTAGTTTTCTCGGGCTTGCCGGATATTATAGGCGCTTCGTAGAGAACTTCTCGCGGTTAGCATTACCTCTCACGAAGTTGACAAGGAAGGATCAGAAATTCTTGTGGACGCAAGAGTGCATGCAAGCTTTTGAGGAGCTGAAGAGACGGTTGACCACGGCGCCAGTGCTTAGTTCGCCGAGTGGGACCGAGGGATTTGAGGTGTATAGCGACGCTTCGGGTAGTGGCTTGGGCTGCGTGTTGTTGCAGCATGGGAGCGTGATAGCGTATGGATCGCGTCAGCTGAAGGTGCATGAAAGATATTATCCGGTGCACGACTTGGAGTTGGCGGCCGTGATATTTGCACTCAAGTTGTGGAGGTACTACCTATACGGCATAAGGGTCGATATATACACCGATCACAAGAGCCTAAAATACTTGTTGGATCAAAAGGACCTTAATATGAGGCAGAGGAGGTGGATGGAGTTCCTGGGGGACTACACCTTCAAAATACATTATGTACCCGGGAAAGGCAACGCAGTTGCGGATGCGCTGAGCCGCAGGGCTCCCGCCCAAGCCAACTGGTTGTCGGTACATGATGAGCGGTTAGTACGGGAGTTGGAGGAGCTTGAGATCTGTTGCATTGACAGGCAAATGAGCGCCAAAGCAATGTTAAACTGGACAGAAGTGCAGTATGACCTGGCTGACCGGGTTCGGCAGGCATTGGAGTTAGATGACTCCATGAAGGAGCTTATGGAGGCCGCTCTGGATGGGCCAAATTCCCAGTTCTCGGTGGAAGATGGTTTATTAAGGAAGGATCATCGGTTGTGCGTCCCGAGTGGGGGTAACCTCCGGGCGGAGTTGATGTATGAGGCTCATCATACCAAGTACTCAATCCACCCAGGGAGCACGAAGATGTATCGTGATCTCAAAAAGTTTTTTTGGTGGCCGGGGCTCAAGAAAGATGTGGCGTTGTACGTGGCTAAGTGCCAAACGTGCGCCTTGGTGAAGGCAGAGTGCCAAAAGCCGGGAGGATTTCTGAAGTCCTTGCCTATACCGGAGTGGAAATTCGACGATATATCTATGGACTTTGTGCACGGGTTGCCAAGGTCGCAGAAGGGGAACGACGCCATCTGGGTGATCGTAGATCGGCTAACCAAGGTGTCGCATTTCATTCCGCATAGGAAGGATGATCCAGTGGAGAAATTGGCAAAGTTGTATGTTGACAATATTGTTAGGCTGCATGGTGTGCCCCGTAGCATTGTGAGTGATCGCGATGGGCGGTTCACGTCAAATGATTGGAGGTTGGTGCAGCAGATGCTGGGAACGAAGTTAAAGTTCAGCACAGCTTTCCATCCGCAGACGGATGGGCAGACCGAGAGGGTCAATAGAACGATGGAAGACATGCTACGCATGTGTGTTCTGGATTTCGGTAAGCATTGGGAAGACCACCTTTATTTGGTGGAGTTCGCGTACAATAACAGCTACCAAGCGAGTATACAAATGGCGCCCTTCGAGGCCCTGTATGGTAGGAAGTGTCGCACGCCGTTATCGTGGCTTGAAACGGGTGAGGCAAGGTTGTACAAGAAGCAGGAGGTGGAGAGTGCTACCTCATTAGTGAGGATCATTCGGGAGCGCTTGTTGATCGCTCAGGACCGGCAGGCGAAGTATTACAATGCCAAGCACCAGAACGTGGAGTTCACGGTAGGCGATTGGGTATATCTGAAAGTGAAGCCGTTCAAGGGGGTTTCGCGGGTGAGATGCTTGAAGAAGCTGAGCCCAAGATACCTTGGACCTTTTGAGGTTCTGGAGCGAGTCGGCGAAGCGGCATACCGTTTGAGGCTATCGGAGGAATTAAGTGGATTACATGATGTGTTCCACATTTCTGTGTTGCGGAAGGCGGTGCAAGAGCCTTCGCAGGTGATCGCGGTTGACCAAGTGCCGGTGGACGAAGGGTTGACGACTAGGGTCAAGCCCATTCGCATCGAAGATGTTGAGGTCAAGAGGCTTCGTAACAAGGAGATCCGGATGGTTAAGGTCCGGTGGGATAATTGCGGGCGTGAGGAGCTCTCTTGGGAACGAGAGTAGACTATGCTCGAGGAGTACCCGGAATTATTCCGTTCAGGTACTGTTTTACGTTAAGTCCTGTTTTTCCTTTATTAATTTCGTGGACGAAATTCTTTAAGGGGGGTAGAATTGTAACACCCCAAATTGTTGTAGGAGCGACAGGGATCGATTTTGGCCAAGACAGGTTTTTGGTGCAGGTGACACGGGCCCTGACACGGGCGTGTCGGAGGCCGTGTCAGGCGTGTCGAGCTCGTGCCGTGTCGTCGACCAGCGCTGGTCGACGATGGTCGTGTGGTGGAACACGGCCTAGGACACGGGCGTGTCCCAGGCCGTGTCACACCTGTGCTGTGCGGTTGGGTGCACGGGTAGTGACACGGGCACGAACACGGGCGTGTCTAGTTTGACACGGGCATGTCCGATGCCGTGTCACCAAGCCGTGTACCCCTCTGACTGCAAAGTGTTGATAAATTGCACACGGGGGGCGTGACACGGGTCCCGACACGGGCATGTCGCAGGCGACACGGGCGTGTCGGAGGCCGTGTCACATGCCGTGTGCTGGTTTTCAATTTGGGTCGAGACGGCGAATGAGCTACACGGCCAGGCACACGGCCGTGTGCCAACCCGTGTTCGGCCCAGATTTTATGATTTTGGATTTAATCTGGGCCGTTCGTTTCCTTGGCTTTGGATCTGACGGTGGGGGGCTGCTCTTGGGTGGTTATGGCCGGGAAATAGGGTTTAGAAACCCATTTTTCATTGGCCCATCTCTCTCTAAAAGTTAGAGAGAAGGGAGAGCAAGGAGGAAGGAGGAGTCCAAGATCCGGCCGCCGGAAGAGCTTCGGAGCTCCGAATCGCGATCCGAGTCCAGATCCGCGGAGGCGACGCCGTTGCGGTGCTTTCCAACCATATAGTTTTCGATGGCGCCGCAGAAGAATGCAAGGGTAACGATTTCTCATCCTTGGGCATGTGAAGCCCTCTTTTCCTTTGCATAGGAAGCCCGCTCTCGCGAGTGAGCGAAGAGTTGGAGCGTTCCTTGGGGTAGATATGTGAAGTCCCCCTTGTGTAGACTCCGTATGCGTAAACGGACATAGGCATTGTGTGTGAAGCCTATTCGGACATGTTGGTCCGGATCGGTGATGTTGCATTGCATTTGAATCGGGCAAGAATCCGGATGTTTGGGTGTTTTCGGGTTTTCTACGTGGTAGATTGCATCAGGGAGCCTTGGAGATTAACTCCAAGGTGCACCCGGAAAACTGGG
Source organism: Platanthera zijinensis (assembly GCA_039513925.1). NCBI lineage: Eukaryota > Viridiplantae > Streptophyta > Magnoliopsida > Asparagales > Orchidaceae > Platanthera > Platanthera zijinensis. Next base: position 128,122,386 of record CM077088.1, on the reverse strand, counting down.
CAAAAGCGGGTTTTGCCAACACGGTGGCCGGGGAGCCAACGTGAACATAACCAGGTTATGTGATTGTTGTGGCGGAAACGGAACTCGGTGAGTCTTGACCTGCGCATATGGCTTAAATTGCCGTTGCGATATGAGCACGGGTCAGGCGAAACCGTACCCGGTCTATGTCGTTCGGTAGGACCGTTGGCATGGATGAGGGTCTTCGGCGGTCTATGGCTTAAATTGTCGTGACCAAGGCCAGGAAGGCAAAATGCTCATATGGATGACCGTCCAAGAGGCGGTGGTGGATTGGGAACGTCTATGGCTTGAATTGACGTGACGTTGGCCGGTTCGCCGAGAATGTGCCCTGAGTGCACGGGGTGTGTGCCCATGCGAGCCTACGCCTGTGTTGATGTGTGTTCACATTAATATATATTGCCTATACTAATAAAGTGCAGGGAAAGAGCATCGCCACCCTGATTTTGGGGGCGGGATCGTTATAATTTGGTCAGCATAGCTGACCGTTGCTTTTGTTTGCCACCGGGCGGTGGTTTGTGCTTGCAGGTGCTGCGGAGCCGAGCGGAAAATAGCGGGCTAAAGCCCATGTTGCGGTGCTGGCCCTCGAATGCCTAACCCCTTTTTATGCTTTCCGTTTATTTCATGTATGGCCGGCCTGCGAGCCGAAGTATGTAAGGCATGTTTTGGTTAAGCAAACCTTGTAAGGCCTTAAGGCCGGTACTTTTGTATTTTCATCCCTATTGTTACTTCTGTAATGGACATTCCTGCTTGGCAGGGTTCTTGAATTTGTGCAACTTAATAATTTGCTTCCGCTAGAATGACTCTGTGTAGGACGTTGGTGATTGGTTGTATGGTTTCAACGCGTAACCAGCCAGTCTGTCCGTAGTATATGGCGTCGGGCCCCGGCCGGACCTACTGTTATATGCTATGCGACGGATAGGGGCGTTACAGCAGAAGCGTCGTCACCATATTTTCTTTTCTTACTGGGGCCACCTTGATCAGCAGGTCTTCTAGAGGAGGAAGTACCTCGATCAAAGTGCCCCTGAGAGCTGGCAGGGACATCCTCTTTCCACACATCAGAATATGAAAGAGGAGGCTCAGACATCTCTCCAGCAGGTCTGGGAGAGAAGGCTGGCACTGCCTCTGAAATGGTAGCATGAACCTGGGCATCAGATGGAGGATGTTCCTCAAGAGGATCTAAGCTTTTAGGAATGATGGAGGGGTCGAGCTGGAATTCTGGAAATTCTTGATTATGTACCCAAACTGCAGTGTCATAAATGTAGAATTTGACAGATTGTAGCTGGGCTAGAATATCTGCTTTCATGGTGTTAACTAATCCATCCAGGGTCTCTTTAGACTTGGTAGAGATTTCAGCAGAAATTTTCTCAACTTGTTCTTTAACTATTTTCTCCCCCTTGCTGATTTCTACAGATAGCTTTTCAATAGCTTCATCTCTGAATGTGCCTACTTCTTCACAAACTTTCATCACATAGGCTTCAGCTCTTTGGTCTAGAAGAATCTGGTTATGTGCCACTGTTTCAGCTTGATTTCTGACTTCACCCATGCTAGTGATGGTGTGATCTATCGCTTTTCCACCTATTTTGAAGAGCTGTTTAAGTTCATCAGTGTTGGCTTGAATTTCTGCAAAGCCTCTGCTCATCTCAGTTTCAAGAACAGAGACCTTGTTGTTAACTGATTTCAGAGACTCATCAAAGTAATTTCTCTATTCTTGGAGCATCTTCTCAATCTTACTGATGATGTCTGAGGAGCTGAGGGAAGCAGAAGATGGAGCACTGGGAGAAGTAGAGACCTGAGGGAGCTGAGAGACTGAGGGATTCCAAGGTGGGATTTCTTTCACAAACACTGAGCTAGCAGTTCTCTTGGTGGGAGTGATTTCTACTGAATCAAGGGGATCTGTGAAGGAGGGGAGAGTGAAGGCTAATGTCCTTAGAGGAGGCTCAACAGGTTCTGGGGATAACTCCTCTTCATCGGACAGGATGATACTATCATGTTGTTCTGCTTCTTCAATGGGAGACTAAGTTGAGGATGGAGAGGGTTCCTTGAGAGGGATCTGTTCATCTTGAACCTTAACCTCAGGAGTACCAACAACTGGGTCTGCTGGAGGTAGGGGAATATCTGACCTTAGTTCTTCAATAAGTTTATCAATCTCTGCTGCTGTGAACAGAAGGTCTTGTTGAACTTGAATATCTTCTAGAGGAGGAGGAGGATAAGGATCTCAGACTGTCTGGGAGGGAAGTTCTGTAATCAGAATCTGGGAGCTAGATAAGGCAGGCTCCCCCTCAACTACTGCACCCTGGGTGTCAGTAGCTTGATGTAGAGGAGGAGATGGAGTCCTGTCATCAGCAACATGCTGTGGGCTGGGGACATCTTCATCCATAATGACTTTGGAGGCTTGGGCAGTGTTCTTCAGTTGGATTTCATATCATTGAATAGAAGAGATGGATACCTTTTTCATGTGATGGAGGGGAATTCCTTTGGAGAAATCAAACACTGTAGGATTAATCTCATGGAGGAGGAGGGAGATAATCCTGGCATAGCTTGGTTTGTTCACAGTTTCTTTGATCTTGTCCAGTATCATCATTCCAAACTGGAATTTCTTCCGGCATACTATGGCTTGCATAACATCAAAAAAGTTTTGGGAAATTTCCTTGAGGGAAAGGTTTTACAGAGAAGAACTTTAGCAATGACATCCACAAGAAATTTGCCCTCTAAATTGAAATCTGCACGGCGGAACGAATATCCTTCATACGGGTTTATTCCACAGAAGAAACTGGTTCTCTCGGAATCTTCAGGAGTCAGATCATCTTCTTCATCCACCACTGGCAATTTTAACATAGTAGCTAAGGAAGTTTTGTCCAGACGGATTTTTATCCCACTGACCTTGGTTTTGAGAACTGTACCATTTCGCTTGACCTTCAGATTCTTATAGAACTCTTCCACTGCAGAAAATAGGATCTTACACGGCGTCTGTAATAGGAACGACAGCCCGGCTGTGTCAAGGAGAATGAGAAGGTTTTGGAAGTCATCCGAGAGATCGGCGATTCCATCTATAACCAATTCGGACCCGATTCCGATCTTGGATGGAGGAGCCATCGAGTTCTGGAGTAACGGATTCTGGAGAAGACAACGCTCTGCGGTTCTGGAAGACGAAGCGTCGGCGAGTACTCGAGAAATATTTCGTGGAAATGGATTACAGGATCATTCTATTTATATACATAACCCTAATTAGGTTTAAGATTGGGTTTTAAAATAAAACATACCTTATGGGGGCGGCAAAAATCGAGGTGTGCGAAAAGAGAAAAATGAGATTTTCAAAGTTCTGGAATTTCCAGGTACTCGAGTATATATTGGCATACACGAGTAATCTGTTGTAACCTCCACCAACTTTTAACTCTGAGACTTTAATAGAGACCACTAATCGTCTGTGTTGAGCATCCCAAGTTCAGTTTTGAAGAATGAGAACTTGGTCTTATCTAGCGGCTTCATGAATATATCTGCAACTTGCCTATCTGTGGAGACATATTGTAGATCTATGTCTCCATTCTCCACATGCTCCCGGATGAAGTGATATCGAAGCTCTATGTGCTTTGTCCGGCTGTGGGAGACTGGGTTGTTGGCGATTGCTATTGCACTAGAAGAGTCGCAAAGCAGAGGGATGTTCTGGAACTTCATGTTATAGTCTTCAAATTGATTCTTGATCCATAGAAGCTGTGCACAACAGCTGCCTGCAGAGATGTACTCTGATTCAGCCGTTGAGATGGCTACACAGTTCTGCTTCTTACTGCTCCAGGAAATAAGTCTCCTTCCCAGGAATTGGCAAGTCCCAGAGGTGCTTTTCCTGTCGTCTTTACTTCCTGCAAAATCTGCATCTGAAAATCGTATTAGTTCACTGTCATTACTTCTTGGGTACCATAAGCCAAGATTTGGTGTACCTTTGAGGTATCTCAAGATTTGCTTTGCAGCAATGTAGTGAGATTCCTTAGAGTTCACCTGAAATCTAGCACATACACATGTGGAAAACATTATGTCTGGTCTACTTGCGGTAAGGTAGAGCAAGGACCCAATTATGCTTCTGTACTTGGTTTCATCAAAAGGTTTCCCTTTCTCATCCTTGTCCAGAGACATAGCTGAGGCCAATGGAGTCCTCATAGAGGTTGCGTTCTCCATTCCGAATTTCTTAAGTAGCTCTTTGGTGAATTTAGTCTGTGAGATGAAAATTCCATCCTCAGATTGTTTCACCTGAAGCCCTAAGAAGTACTTCAACTCTCCCATACTGCTCATTTCAAACTTCCCTTGCATAAGTTTAGAAAACTTCTTGCAGAGGTTATTGTCTGTAGAGCCAAAAATAATGTCATCGACATAGATTTGCACTAGCAAAATCTTGCCTTTTATTTCCCTAAGAAATAATGTCTTATCTATCTTTCCTCTTGTGAACTTGCTCTCAAGAAGGAAGCTAGACAGCGTCTCATACCAAGCTCGGGGAGCTTGTTTAAGACCATATAATGCTTTTTGCAGTAAGTAAACATGATTGGGAAAAGTTGAGTCAATAAAACCTGGCAGTTGCTCTACATACACTTCTTCCTTTATGTCACCATTCAGGAAGGCGGACTTGACGTCCATCTGATAGACGGTAAAGCCCTTAAGTGCAACGTAGGCAAGAAATAACCTGATTGCCTCCAGTCTTGCCACTGGAGCATATGTTTGGTCAAAGTCGATTCCTTCTTCTTGACGATAGCCCTTGGCGACAAGTCTGGCTTTATTCTTTATAATTGTTCCATCTTCGTCCATCTTATTCCGGTAGACCCATTTTGTCCCTATGACATTCTTACTCTTGGGTCTAGGAACAAGTGTCCAAACTTTGCAACATTTGAACTGATTCAACTCTTCTTCCATGGCTAGTATCCAGGATGCATCCGAGTTTGCTTCCTCGAACTTCTTAGGTTCAACCTGTGATAGAAAGCTCAAGAATAAATTCTCGTTAGTTGTACCTCTCCGGGTTCTGACACCATCCTGAGGATCTCCTATGATTTGATCTAAGGGATGATCCTTCAAGTGTCTGAACTCTAGAGTCCTTGCATCTGGGATCTCTTCAGCCACTGGTGTTGCATCTTCAGTTGGGATGTGTTCTTCATCTTGATCATCTACCTCTCCAATAGGGGTTGTAGAGGTGATCTTGATGAACATCTCATCTTTATCTTGAATAGGCTCATCCAAGCAAAGTTCCTTCATCTTGGTACCTGCATCTTCAATGAGCACACTAGAAGAGTTGCTTTGCAGCAAACTCGTCTCATCAAATACAAGGTGTATCGACTCTACTACCACCAGAGTTTTTCTATTAAATACTCTATAGGCCTTACTATGGCTACTATAACCTACAAAAATACCTTCAAAGCTTTTCTCGCTAAACTTGGTAGTGTGATACTTGCCGTTGTTAAGTATGAAGCACTTACAGCCAAAGATTCTAAAATATGAAATGGTTGGTTTCCTGCCTTTTAGAAGTTCGTAAGGAGTCTTATCATGGTTCTTGTTGATGAGAGCTCGATTTTGCACGTGACAAGCGGTGTTGACGGCTTCAGCCCAGAAATACTCTGGAAGTGAGGCATCACTCAACATAGTCCGGCAAGCCTCTATGAGTGTTCTGTTCCTTCTCTCAGCTACTCCATTTTGCTGTGGAGTGCGAGGAGAGGAAAACTCATGAAAGATACCTTGACTTTCGCAGAATTCTGTCATGGCTCCAGACTTGAATTCCGTTCCATTGTCACTTCTGATTTTGACTACGGAACAATTGTATTCATTCTGGATTTGCCTAACAAAACTAGTGAAAGTACTGAAGGTGTCTGACTTGTGTTTCAGAAAGAACACCCACGCAAAGCGTGAGTAATCATCGACAATAACCAACGTATATTCCTTACCTCCCAAACTTCTAACTTGCAGTGGACCAAACAAGTCCATATGGAGAAGTTGTAAGCTTCTATTGGAATCCTTGCCTATTATGCTTTTAAATGAACTCCTTGTTTGCTTGCCTTTGATACAGGCGTGACAAAGACTTTTCGTAACGCACTTGACATTAGGGGCATCACGTACTAAGTTTTGGGAGAATAGTTTATTAATAGTTTTGAAATTAATATGTGCTAGTCTCTTATGTCATTGGTCAACAAGAGATGCACTACTTTTTGCTAAAAGGCACACTGGTGTAGACGAGTCCATACAAATGAAGTTTAAACAAAAAATATTTCTGCTTCGAGTGCCTGATAAAATAGTTTCCATGTTGTCAACCGATTTTATCAAACACTTGTCAGCATGAAATTCAACCATGTATCCTTTGTCGCATAGTTGGCTTATGCTGATGAGATTGTGTTCCAATCCTTCAACATAGGCTACATCCGAAAAGGATACGCTACCGTTAGTAATCATACCGTAGCCTTTAGTTATTCCTCGATCTGAACCTCCAAAGATGACCTTTGGTCCGTTGCAGACTGAGGTGAAATTCTGGAGTAGGCTTCTTGTCCCGGTCATATGCCGAGAGCATCCACTGTCCAAGTACCAGATTGGCATTTTGGTGGTCTTTGGACATACTTGCAATTACAATCACTTAGCCTTAGCAACCCAAACAAGTTTGGGTCCTTGGTCTCGAGTTAGAATACTCCCCCTACGAGCATTAGCCTCATGAGTGGTCATTCTCACGTTGCTAACTTGAGGGGTTGCAACATTTCTAGGATTTAACCAACAATCGATGCCAAAATGACCAATTTTGCCACAGCACCAACAGTCGAACCTGTTGTATCTTTGCCTAGTGTATTCCTGCTTGATTTTCTTAAGTGATGGTCTAGCAGGAACTTCACTCTTGGTGGAAGAAGCTTCATGATGATGGCAGCTACATGAAGTCTTCTCCTTCATAGGCTTTTCCACAATAGGTTTTACCTTTGGTGTCTTCTTGATGTTATGACCATGAGCATATGGTCCATAGTTCTGAAGTTGAATCTCTTCATAAGGTGCCTTAAAGACACTCTCGCCAAAGTTACGAGGACGAGTCCAACCTTGGTATCTTGACTTAGGCTTCTCGGGGATCGGCCTAGAGAAGTGTCCATAGGTGGACTCATAGTCAAGTTCGTTCGTAGGAAAGATAACTTTCTTGAACAATACCGGTTCCAAGGGAGCTTTCCCCTTTTCTTCAGCTAGAGCCTTCTGGGCAGCCTTATTCTTTCTCTTGTCCTTGTTTCTGTAACACCCCTATCCGTCGCATAGCATATAGCAGTAGGTCCGGCTGGGGCCCGACGCCATATACTACGGACAGACCGGAAGGTTACGAATATGGACAACCATTCCAACCAATTTAACAACAACGTCCTACACAACGCATTCTAACGGAAGCATTTTTAAGATAAGCAAAGAACCCATACAGGCATGAATGTCCACTAGTAATAAATACCACAAAGGAATGACGAACAAGAAAATACACAAAAGAGTTAACGGCCTTAAGGCCTTACAAAAGTGTTCGCTTAACAAGATAGCGTCTTTCATACATCGGCGTGCAGGCCGGCCATACATGAATATGAAAAAGCTAATAACTAAGCCTTCGAGGGCTGGCGCTGCAACTTGGGCTTTAGCCCGCTATTTGCCGCTTGGCTCCGCAGCAGCACCTGTAGAAAGCAACCCACCCAAGAGGTGGCAATACAAAAGGGCAACGGTCAGCAAAGCTGACCAAATTATAACGACCCCGTCCCGTTTCTCGGGACGGCGGTGCTCCTTCCCTGCATATAAAACTACCATAGCAATTCTATAAAGTATTCTATTCGCCATAAGTGTCGGCACGCACGGCCGCACACTCCGTGCTCTCAGGGCACTAATCGGTGAACCCGGTCCGGACCCAGTCCGACACCGCGATTCCACCACCATCCCTCGGATGGCAACTCTCGTGAGCATTTAGCCCTTTCAGCCGAAGCCTAGGCCCGTTTCCAGCCCCCCGGGAAGTCCCATGTACTTTAGGTCGCTTCTACCGAGACCACTTGGAATGGGTAGAGTTCCACCCGCCCGTTGCTCACTTCACCACGGCCATTTAGCCATCGGTGCAGGCCAAGTTTCTCCTCATTCCCACACTCGATCAAAACACGCACATAACCCCGTTATGTACCGATTTGCCCTCCAAGGCAACATCATGGCGGCAATGCGATTCCGCCCAAGCTTTCCGGGTGCGCCTCGAGGTTAACCCCCAAGGATCCCTGTATGCAATCTACCGCGTAGAAATTTCGGAAAACTAAAATCATCGGTGCGGAGTCTTCTCCGGCCATGCAATGCAAACATCACCGATCCGGGTTAAACCCGAATAGGCTTCACACACAATGCCTACGCCCGTACTCCGATTCCGGGCTCTAACAACGGGGACTTTACATATCTACCCGAAGGGGTTCCGCGCCTCAACGCTCACTCGCGGGATGGGGGATTTCCCCATGCATAGAAAGAAGGGCGACTACACATGCCCTATGAAGAGGATCGTTACCCTTGCGTTCTTTCGCGGCGCCATCGCAAACTACGCGGCTAGAAAGCTTCGCAACATCGTCGCCTCCGCGGATTTGGGCTCGGATCGCGATTTGGAGCTTCGAACCTCCTCCGGCGGTCGGATTTTGGCCTCACACCACCAAGGGAGCTCTCCCCTCTCTCTAGAATGTAGAAAGAGAAACTCAAGTTGAAATGAGGGTTTCTCCCCCCATTTCCCGGCTAATAACCCCCCAGGAGCAGCCCCCACCGTCAGATCCAGATCCAAGGGAATGAACGGCCGAGATTAGATCCAAAATAATAAAACCTGGGCCGAACACGGGTTGGCACACGGCCGTGTACCTGGCCATGTAGCTCATTCGCCGATCGACACGGGTCCTGACACGGCCGTGTGCCACGGGCCGTGTTACCTGGAGCTTCAGGAACGATCGTCGGGCTTCATGAACACGGCTTCGAACACGGCCGTGTTCGAGGCCGTGTGCCCTACACACGGCTTGAGACACGACCGCGTGTCTCAGGCCGTGTCCTTCTCTGACTCGAGACTGCACAAAACCACCAAAGACCACTGAACACGGGTAGGCACACGGCCGTGTGCCTGGCCGTGTGCCCCTGTTCAGGCCTCCAAAAGTGCTGTTTGATCGCCCCGCGATCATCTCCGAGGTTGGGGTCTTACAACTCCCTCCCCCTTAAGAGAATTTCGTCCCGAAATTAAGAACAGAGACTACACAGAAAAATAAACATAGCGAGTACCTGAGGGGAACAACTCGGGGTACTCCTCGCGCATTGTCTGCTCTCGCTCCCAAGAGAGCTCCTCGCGTCCGTAGTTATCCCAACGGACCTTCACCATTCTGATTTCCTTGTTCCGAAGCCGCTTGACTTCGAAATCCTCAATAGATATGGGCTTGACTTTCGTTGTCAATCCTTCCTCAACCGGTACTTGGTCGGCCGCTAACACCTGCGAAGGCTCTTGCACTGCCTTCCGCAAAACCGAGATGTGGAATACATCGTGCAAAGTACTTAACTCTGCTGATAACCTCAACCTATAAGCTGCTTCTCCGATCCGCTCCAGAATCTCATATGGCCCAAGGTATCTCGGACTCAACTTTTTCAAGCGTCGAATCCGTGAGACACCCTTGAACGGCTTGATCTTCAAGTACACCCAATTGCCAACACTGAATTCCGCGTTCCTATGCTTGGCATTATAATACTTGGCTTGCCTATCCTGGGCAATCCGCAACCGCTCCCGTATAGTATGCACTAAAGAAGTGGCATCTTCAATGTCTTGACGCTGATAAAGCTTGGACTCACCCGTTTCTAACCACGACAACGGCGTGCGACATTTTCTTCCGTAAAGAGCTTCGAACAGCGCCATCTGAATGCTTGCTTGATAACTATTGTTATAAGCAAATTCGACCAAGTATAGGTGGTCCTCCCACCTCTTTCCGAAGTCCAACGTACACATGCGGAGCATGTCTTCCAAGGTTCTGTTGACTCTCTCGGTCTGGCCATCCGTCTGCGGATGAAACGCCGTGCTAAACTTCAGTTTGGAGCCCAACATTTGATGCACTAGCCTCCAGTCATTGGACGTGAAACGCCTATCGCGATCACTCACAATACTGCGGGGCACCCCATACAAGCGCACAATGCTATCCACATAGAGCTTTGCCAACTTCTCTACTGGATCATCCTTCCTCATTGGTAAGAAATGCGACCCTTTCGTCAATCTGTCAACGATCACCCAAATGGCGTCGTTTCCCTTCTGCGATCTTGGCAATCCATGCACAAAATCCATGGATATGTCGTCGAATTTCCACTCCGGTATAGGCAAGGACTTCAGAAATCCGCCCGGCTTTTGGCACTCCGCCTTCACCAAGGCGCACGCTTGACATCTGGCCACATACAACGCCACATCTTTCTTAAGTCCCGGCCACCAAAACAACTTTTTAAGATCACGATACATCTTCGTGCTCCCTGGGTGGATTGAGTACTTGGTATGATGAGCCTCGTACATCAGCTCCGCCCGGAGGTTGCCCCCACTTGGGACGCACAAACGATGATCTTTCCTTAATAACCCATCTTCTACTGAGAACTGGGAATTTGACCCATCCAGAGCGGCCTCCAAAAGCTCCTTCATGGAGTCATCCAACTCCAATGCCTGTCGAACCCGGTCAGCCAGGTCATACTGTACCTCTGTCTAGTTTAACATTGCCTGGGAGCTCGACTGCTTGTCAACGCAACAGATCTCAAGCTTCTCCAACTCCCGTACTAGCCGCTCATCATGCACCGACAACCAGTTGGCTTGGGCGGGAACCCTGCGGCTCAGCGCATCCGCAACTGCATTGCCCTTCCCGGGTACATAATGTATCTTGAAAGTGTAGTCCCCCAGGAACTCCATCCACCTCCTCTGCCTCATATTGAGATCCTTTTGATCCAACAAGTATTTTAGGCTCTTGTGATCGGTGTATATGTCGACCCTTACTCCGTATAGGTAGTGCCTCCACAACTTGAGTGCAAATATCACGGCCGCCAACTCCAAGTCGTGCACCGGATAATTTATTTCATGCACCTTTAGCTGACGCGATCCATACGCTATCACGCTACCATGCTGCAACAACACGCAGCCCAAGCCACTACCTGAAGCGTTGCTATACACCTCAAAGCCCTCGGTCCCACTCGGCGAACTAAGCACTGGCGCCGTGGTCAACCGCCTCTTCAGCTCCTCAAAAGCTTGCACGCACTCTTGCGTCCACAAGAATTTCTGATCCTTCCTTGTCAACTTCGTGAGAGGTAACGCTACCCGCGAGAAGTTCTCTACGAAGCGCCTGTAATATCCGGCAAGCCCGAGAAAACTACGGACTTCCGCGACAGAAGATAACGCAGGCCACTCCCGTATCGCAACAATCTTCGCCGGATCCACCGCTATACCTTCCCCACTCACTATATGACCAAGGAACGCTATCGAGGGTAGCCAGAACTCACACTTGGAGAACTTTGCGCAAAGCTCATTCCTCCTCAAAGTCTCCAACACCAAATGCAAATGCTTGAAGTGGTCTTCTTCGCACTGCGAGTATACCAAAATATCGTCAATAAAGACGATCACAAAGCGATCCAGGAAATCTCTGAACGTCCTGTTCATCAGATCCATAAACACCGATGGCGCATTCGTTAGTCCAAACGGCATGACCGTGAACTCGAAATGCCCATACCTCGTACTGAACGCCGTCTTCGGGATATCACACTCCCTGATCCTCAGCTGATAGTACCCCGACTTCAAGTCCAACTTGGAGTATACAGACGATCCGACTAACTGATCAAAGAGATCATCAATCCTCGGGATCGGGTACTTGTTCTTCTCCATCAACTTGTTCAATTCTCTGTAGTTGATGCACAGCCGCATACTACCGTCCTTCTTTTTAACGAAGAGGACCGGTGCGCTCCAAGGCGACGAACTTGGACGCACATAACCTTGCTCCATCAGCTCCTCCAGCTGAACCTTCAACTCCGCCATCTCCTTTGGCGCCAACCTATAAGGAGCACGTGACACGGGTTTGGCACCCAGCACGAGCTCGATCGTAAAATCAATCTCTCGCTGCGGTGGGGCTCCAGGAAGGCTATCTGGGAACACATCTGGGTACTCGCATACCACGGGGATCTCAACCAAAGTGGACTTCGGCTTTGCGGCCTCCACTAATGCGAAGAACAGCTCTGCACCAGCACGAACCGCCTTCACCACCTGAAGAGCAGACATCAGTGTCTTGCTCGACCCCTTAAGCCCCTCGAAAGTAGTCTCCCGCCCTACACCCAGCTTGACCTCCTTACGGTCGCAATCGATCCAAGCCTTCTGCTCTGACAGCCAATCCATTCCAAAGATAACATCGAACTCTACTAATGGCAATAATGACGCTAGCAAGTCGAACTCTTGGCTCCCTATGTGAACCTTCACGGCGCACACTCTGTCCGCACGCATCGAGCACCCATTCGGTAGCAACACATCTAACTTGTCCTTCGCCATCGAAGAAGGGACTCCGATGCGCGATATAAACTGTTCGGACAAGAAAGAATGCGAAGCACCAGTGTCGAACAGTGCCCGTGTCGGACTATCGCTAATCACCACAAAGCCTAAGCAAAAGACATTAGCTTAACAAGCAATAGGTAATAGTATTCTCAAGTCAACTTGCATAAATTAACTCATACTTGTCACCACATCCGCTTGCTTGATGGCCTCCTGCTGGCCCAAGTTGTAGACTCTAGGCTGAGTCGGAGCATAGTGGGACGCGGTCGACTCCACCGCTTTGCCCTTTTCCTCGTAGGTAGCTCCTTGTTTCCTTTCGGACTTTGAGCGCCCACTCCAGCAGTCACGGGCAAAGTGCCCCGGCTTTCCACACGTGAAGCAAGCGCCCGGGGTTCGATTGGTAGTTGCCCCCGAGGCACCTGCAGAAGGAGCTGGACCCGACGTCCTAGACTTCTTGGAGAATCTGCGGTAGCCCGACTTCGACGTAGTCGGTGCCTTGAACTCTGATCTCTTGCCACCAGATTCCCTCTCCTTCTTCGCTTGCACGTTTCTCATATCCTTCTCCAAGGACCGGGCCGAACTGACCAGGGTCATGAAACCCTGCGCCTTGGGCCCCGACAGTAGCAACCTCAAATCATCCCTTAGCCCTTCATAAAAGTGGCTCGTCTTGCGCTCCTCGTCTGCGAAGGTAGCACCGGCATATCTCCCCAACCGAGTAAACTCGTGGAGGCATTCATCAACGGTGCTATCACCCTGCACCAACTTCTGGAATTCGCTCTCTAGCGCCATCCTCTGCGCCGAGGGGAGGTATCGAGCCATAAATAGTCTCGCAAACTCCTCCATCGGGACTTCGGCCAATGGCCTTCCCCTCAACTGATGCAGCTCTAGGCCCTCCCACCACAGTCTTGCGTCTCCATCCAAAAGGAACGTCGCTATAGTGGTCTTCTGCCACTCTTCAGTTTCCGTCGCAGTCATCACCCTATTGACCCTTGAGAGCCAATCCTCTGCTTGGGTCGGGGTTTCTGCCCCCGTGAACACCGGTGGATGAAAGCCCATGACATGCTTCAGTTGTCTTTCAGTTGCTCTCCGCGGCAACTCTGGCTCCAACACAACTTGCTCAACCCTCCTTTGCTCTGCCGTCTGAAGCGGTACTTGCTCCACAGCAGGAGCAGGCTGCTGCACCTGCCTTGCAGGCTACGCATTAATCATTGCCATGACCGCTTCCGCCACCAACCTAATGGTCTCGGTAGACAAAGGTGTTGCAGGCGTATCGCTTGGCGCACTGCTCGCCTCAGAACCTGGCCGTTCAGACGGCCCAGCGCCACTTCTGGTCACCTATATTCGTGCAAAAACACCGATAAGCGACCAAACACTACTGCAAACAACAATTAAAGGAACACGCAGGTTCCTCAACAAGTGTATTTTCATTCCTAAGTGGACATTCATGGGTTCTTTTTCATGTTATAACGATGATGCACGTGACCGTGCTCACAACCCCTTAAAAGAATTCGTCCGCGAATTCCAATAAGTTAGACCGAAACCGGTAGTCTGATACCAATTTGTAACACCCCTATCCGTCGCATAGCATATAGCAGTAGGTCCGGCCGGGGCCCGACGCCATATACTACGGACAGACCGGAAGGTTACGAATATGGACAACCATTCCAACCAATTTAACAACAACGTCCTACACAACGCATTCTAACGGAAGCATTTTTAAGATAAGCAAAGAACCCATACAGGCATGAATGTCCACTAGTAATAAATACCACAAAGGAATGACGAACAAGAAAATACACAAAAGAGTTCACGGCCTTAAGGCCTTACAAAAGTGTTCGCTTAACAAGATAGCGTCTTTCATACATCGGCGCGCAGGCCGGCCATACATGAATATGAAAAAGCTAATAACTAAGCCTTCGAGGGCTGGCGCTGCAACTTGGGCTTTAGCCCGCTATTTGCCGCTTGGCTCCGCAGCAGCACCTGTAGAAAGCAACCCACCCAAGAGGTGGCAATACAAAAGGGCAACGGTCAGCAAAGCTGACCAAATTATAATGACCCCGTCCCGTTTCTCGGGACGGCGGTGCTCCTTCCCTGCATATAAAACTACCATAGCAATTCTATAAAGTATTTTATTCGCCACAAGTGTCGGCACGCACGGCCGCACACTCCGTGCTCTCAGGGCACTAATCGGTGAACCCGGTCCGGACCCAGTCCGACACCGCGATTCCACTACCATCCCTCGGATGGCAACTCTCGTGAGCATTTAGCCCTTTCAGCCGAAGCCTAGGCACGTTTCCAGCCCCCCGGGAAGTCCCATGTACTTTAGGTCGCTTCTACCGAGACCACTTGGAATGGGTAGAGTTCCACCCGCCCGTTGCTCACTTCACCACGGCCATTTAGCCATCGGTGCGGGCCAAGTTTCTCCTCATTCCCACAATCGATCAAAACACGCACATAACCCCGTTATGTACCGATTTGCCCTCCAAGGCAACATCGTGGCGGCAATGCGATTCCGCCCAAGCTTTCCGGGTGCGCCTCGAGGTTAACCCCCAAGGATCCCTGTATGCAATCTACCGCGTAGAAATTTCGGAAAACTAAAATCATCGGCGCGGAGTCTTCTCCAGCCATGCAATGCAAACATCACCGATCCGGGTTAAACCCGAATAGGCTTCACACACAATGCCTACGCCCGTACTCCGATTCCGGGCTCTAACAACGGGGACTTTACATATCTACCCGAAGGGGTTCCGCGCCTCAACGCTCACTCGCAGGAGGGGGGATTTCCCCATGCATAGAAAGAAGGGCGACTACACATGCCCTATGAAGAGGATCGTTACCCTTGCGTTCTTCCGCGGCGCCATCGCAAAATACGCGGCTAGAAAGCTTCGCAACGTCGTCGCCTCCGCGGATCTGGGCTCGGATCGCGATTTGGAGCTTCGAACCTCCTCCGGCGGTCGGATTTTGGCCTCACACCACCAAGGGAGCTCTCCCCTCTCTCTAGAATGTAGAAAGAGAAACTCAAGTTGAAATGAGGGTTTCTCCCCCCATTTCCCGGCTAATAACCCCCCAGGAGCAGCCCCCACCGTCAGATCCAGATCCAAGGGAATGAACGGCCGAGATTAGATCCAAAATAATAAAACCTGGGCCGAACACGGGTTGGCACACGGCCGTGTGCCTGGCCGTGTAGCTCATTCGCCGATCGACACGGGTCCTGACACGGTCGTGTGCCACGGGCCGTGTTACCTGGAGCTTCAGGAACGATCGTCGGGCTTCATGAACACGGCTTCGAACACGGCCGTGTTCGAGGCCGTGTGCCCTACACACGGCTTGAGACACGGCCGTGTGTCTCAGGCCGTGTCCTTCTCTGACTCGAGACTTCACAAAACCACCAAAGACCACTGAACACGGGTAGGCACACGGCTGTGTGCCTGGCCGTGTGCCCCTGTTCAGGCCTCCAAAAGTGCTGTTTGATCGCCCCGCGATCATCTCCGAGGTTGTGGTCTTACAGTTTCTCCTAGAAGATTTACTAGAAGCACCAATGTGGCCTATTCCAGCACCCTTGGCCTTAGCTGAGAACTCAGCAATGAGTGGAAGAACTGTCTTAGGCTTGGAGAAACTCTCAACAAGTTTCTTCTCAGCCTCGAGTTGTTGTTCCAATTCTTTGATGATTTCATCTTTAAGGTCGAGGTGCTTGAGAGCTTGATTGTATTCTTCCATAGCAGCATTAAAGTTCTCTTGAAGAGAATTAGTCTTGGTGACTTCTTCCTTCAAGCTGCTCTCACTAGCCTGTAGAGATTTTATTTCTTTGGCTTGAGTTTTCACGACTCTGCGACATTTTTCATAAGCCGTGAGTAACTCCTTATACTGTCCCATGAGTTCAGATTCATCTTCAGAGGAATAGCCCTCTTGCTCATTATCATCATCAGATTCAGAGAGAGGAGTGTGAGATTTTACCTCCCAAGTGAACTGGGGACTTGTTCATCATCAGAGTGAGCCATGAGCCCGAAGTAAGCTTCCTCTTCTTCACTCGACTCAGATGAGTCAGAGTCGATGAGAGTTTTGCTCTTCTTGGCTAATAAGCTCTTCTCTGTCCTCTTCTTGTGGTATGAAGATTTCTTTTCCTCTCTTCTGCCACCCTCTTTCTTCTTGTGAGGGCAGTCCGCGATGACGTGACCTGGCTTATTATAATAATAACAAACGATGTCAGTTGAAATTTGTTTGTTCTGTTTGGAGTTATACCTGTCATGGCTGATCGAGCCATTCTTTCGCTGATCACCATTATGTCGTGATCTTCTGTATGAGGCATCTTTGCCTCTCCATTGCTTCTTCTTATTTAAGAATTTCTTGAACTGCCGTGAAAGCAAAGAGAACTCTCCTTCAGATAGTTCTGAGCCTGAGGTGCTTTGCTCGGAGCCTTCTTCTTCACTTACTTCTTGAGGAGGTGCTGGCGAGGCAGCTTTGCCCTTCCTTGAACTGTCAGCCTTTAAAGCAACCGACTTCTCTTTTGAGGAGAAGCGACTTATCTCTTCTTCGGCTTTTCTTGAGTTGATTTGCAGTTCATAGGACATCAGCTTGCCAAATAGATTTTGTGGATCTGTCTCTGCTAGTCTGCCAAACTCTCGGATAGCACAGACTTTATTGTCCCATTCTTTGGTGAGAGATCTCAGAAACTTATCATTCAGATCCCCATTAGTAAAGACTCGGCCATACACTCTCAGTCCATTGACTATTTAAAGAAGTTTTCAAATGTGTCAGCTATGGGTTCCTTGTGACCTTGTCGGAAGGCTTCATATTTCTGATTCAGTAGGGACCTCCGATCATCCCTCACTTCTTCAGTACCTTCCATTAAAGTAACTAGGGACTGCCACATCTCTTTAGCTGATTGGCAGTGAATTAGATTCTGCAGCATTGAGTCATCGACTGCACTTGCGATAATATTTTTAGCTTTCTTGTCCAGGGAGACAAGTGCAATCTCGTCCTTATCCAAGTCCATCAACTTCTTTGGGACCTTTTTGGTTGGGTCTATTGTTGATGCAGTCATAGGAACATGCGGACCTTCTTCCACAATCATGAAGATCCGAGGGTCTACTGCATCCATGAAGAACTTAACTCTTTCCTTCCACATAGGAAAATTGTTCTTGGTGCAGATAGGGAGCTTAGCAAAATCCTTAGTCTTACTCATGCTTGATACTTCTCTTGAGACAACTTGGTGAGGATTAGATCAAGGTGTTAACCTTTTAACGATCAACCTCCGCCTCTGATACCAATTGAGAGCGCTAAGTTGTCAACCTAAATCACCTAGAGGGGGGTGAAAAGGTGAATTTCGTGTCAAATGCGGAATAAAAAAAAATTATAGCACAGCACAGATCCGTAATCAAGCAATCAAACAGACGACAAGAGATTTATAGTGGTTCCCCAATCTTTGGTACGTCCACTTTTCTCACCGATCTAGCAAATCACTAGACTCGGCTACTCCACTATCTCGGATTGCAAAAACAATCCTACACCTCGGAACCACGTTCCTACAAAACTCGATCCCAAACGGATCTACACTCGGAAGATAAAATTTCCTACCACTCGGAGAAAGATCTCCTACAATGAAATTTGTTTGAATAAAGTTTACAAACAAGAATATCACAGATCTGGATCTTTGACGTAATCTTCTTCTTGAGAGCTTTTCGGTTTGAACAGAAATAGTTGAAGAAGACTTGACTGAGATCCTTGATTCTGAGATCTGGAATCACCACGATCAAGAAAGTAAATCAGAGACGATGAAGCACGTAGAGATCAGATGATTCTTCTTGAGTCTGGATCGCTAGAGAATAAGAGATCGATAGCTGCGGCTGAGAGAAGACGATCCAGAGCTTCTTCCGAAAACGGTAATGGCGGCGGATGAGAAAATTAGGGTTTTCGGGATTTTCTCTTTCTTAAAAGATAATCTCTGTAAACGCGTATATTTAGTCAAATCTGAAAAGACCTATTTATCGGCTATCTCCAACAGTCATAATCGTAATTAAGATTGACACGTGGACCAATCAGAAAAAAGGTTAATTTCAAATCTCCGTCAATTCTGGACTTAACGATTTCTGGAATTCTGAGCCAACATACTCGGGTTAGATAAGATACTCGAGTATAAAGGTCTGCTACTCGAGTAGATAAGAGAAACATGTACTCGAGTAAAAGAAATGACTACTCGAGTGCCTTGGAAGAACTACCCGAGTTACTCTAGACAGATTACTCGAGTAAGTAGAAACATCTACTCGAGTACTAATCCAAACAACTCGAGTATAAGAAAAGTCTACTCGAGTGCTAAGCCACTTACTCGAGTATATGAGCGAAGTTACTCAAGTATACGGACTTAGAAATATTTAGACTGAACAGTTAGCCCTACTTGAGTATAACTAAGAGACTACTCGAGTATGACTAAGGCTCTACTCGAGTACACAAACACCTAATCGAGTAAGGAAAAGAGGTACTCGAGTATATGAATGGATTTACTCGAGTATATGGACTTAGAAACTTTCTGAGATGAGAAGTCCAGATCAACTCGAGTACGATCAGAACACTTACTCGAGAATCTTGAGAACTACTCGAGTATGTAATCCAATCTACTCGAGTACTAAGTCACTTACTCGAGTATATAGAAGATACTACTCGAGTATGTGGACTTAGAAAAAAATTTCTTCTGATAAAGTCTTCAATACTCCAGAGTCCAGTAGTCCAAGTGCATGGAAACAAAGTGTACCCCAATAGAGAGGCTATAAATGAGTCAACACCTTGGATCACACAATGAGGAATTACATTGTATGGTCCTGTATTTGATGACCCACTATAGATTGACATTGGTTTACACTTGGCAATAGAGTCCTGCATGCACAACTTAAACACAACATCAAATACAACTTAATTCATCTTAGTTTCAGGTCTGACTTCCCACAAATCTGGGGTATTGTGAAGACAATTCCCAACACAATTCTATCACCCAGGAAATGGCAAGTTCCAGAAGTGCTCTTTCTATCCACTCTACATCCAGCATAATCAGCATCTGAAAATACAGTCAACTCAAACTCTGACTCTGTTGGATACCAAAGTCCTAAATTAGGACAACCCTTTATATATCTTAAAATCCTTTTTATAAAAATAAGATGAGATTCTTTAGGGTTCACTTGGAACCTAGCACATAAACATGTAGTAAACATGATATCCGGTCTGCTTGCTATTAGATATAGTAGGGATCAAACAATGGCCCTATACCTGGTCTTATCAATAGGTTTTCCATGTTCATCAGAGTCTAATATAGCATTGGCAGCCATGGGAGTCTTCATAGGGGAGGCATCAGCCATCCCAAACTTCTTAATAAGCTCATTAGCATATTTAGATTGGGAAATGAAGATTCCATTAGGAGATTGTTTCACTTGGAGACCAAGGAAATAAGATAGCTCTCCCATGCTACTCATCTAAAATTTGGAATGCATTAGATCAAAAAATCTTTTGCACAATTTGGGATCAGTAGAACCAAATATAATGTCATCTACATATATTTGTACTACTAAAATTTTTTCATGATGCAATTTTTTAAAAAGAGTTCTATCTACCATGCCTCTTGAAAAACCATGCTCCAAAAGAAAGCTGGCTAAGGTCTCATACCAAGCTCTTGGAGCTTGCTTTAAACCATAGAGAGCCTTATGTAATTTGAAAACAAAGGAGAGATGAGTTGGAGAAACAAAACCTAGAGGTTGTTCAACATAGACCTCTTCTTTAAGTTCTCCATTTAAGAATGAACTCTTGACATCCATTTGGTAGACTTTGAACTTCTTGAACGCAACATAATCCAGAAATATCCGTATAGCTTCTAGCATGGCAACAGGGGCAAATGTTTAATCATAGTCAATGCCTTTCTCTTGCCTATATACTTGAGCAACAAGCCTAGCCTTGTTCATCACAATCACACCTTTTCTATCAAGCTTATTCCTTAAAACCCACTTAGTTCCAATTACTAGATAGCCTTTAGGCCTTAGAACCAAGTCTCAAACTCTACATCTCTCAAATTGATTTAGTTCCTCTTGCATTGCAATGATCCAATGGGGATCTTGCTCAGCATCAGTTATGGATTAGGCTCAATTTGAGATAGGAAACAAGCATGCATCACATCATGGTTCAGTTGATGCTTTGTCTATACACCTACTGACATGTCTCCAATTACTTGGGATCTAGGGTGATCCATAAGTCTGACAAAATCAGATGGTGGAGTTGGTTCAACAACAGCAATTGGAGTGAATTCTTCTTGTGGAATTACTTCTGTTGTTGGGGGAAGTTCAGCTGCTTCCATAGTTTCTTCTTCACTGTCTTCATTAGCTTGTGGAGAGGGATGTGATGCAACCTTTGGAGTAAGGTTTAAGTCATCCAATTTCTCACACAAGTGAGGTACCTGCAAAGAGTTATTGGTAGAAATCTCTTTCTCCTTATAAAACATGTTAGCTTCATCAAATGAAACATGCATAGATTCTTCAATTTTTAAGGTAGATTTATTAAACACCCTATAAACTTCGCTGACTTGGGAATATCCTAAAAAGATTCCCACTGCAGCCTTTGCTTCAAATTTTCTAGTGTATTTCTTGTCATTATTGTGAATATAACATATGCAACCAAATATTTTAAAATAGGTGATTATAGGTTTCTTCCCTTTGAGTAACTCATAGGGAGTTCTATGCTTAAGATTATGTATCAAACTTCTATTCAGGATATAGTTTGTTGTGCTCACTGCCTCTGCCCAATAGGATAGAGACATGTAAGCATCTATAAGTAATATACCTGCAGCTTCAATGCGTGTTCTATTTTTCCTTTCAGCTACCCCATTTTGTTGAGGAGTTCTAGGAGCTGATAAATAGGGCGTGATACCTTCCTTCTCACAGAACTCATGCATAAGAAGAGATTAAAACTCAGTGCCATGATCACTTCTAATCAATGCAACTTGAGTAGAGTACTCAATCTGTATGTTCTTGAGAAAATCTGTAAGAACCTTAAAGGTATCTTACTTAGATCTCAGAAAGAACACCAATGTGAATCTACAAAAGTCATCTACAACTACTACAGTATAAGATTTCCCTCCTAGGCTTTGTACAACAGTAGGACCAAAAAGGTCCATGTGTAGAAGGTACAAGATCCTAGGTGAATCACTCTTATTAATTGACTTAAAACTTGATTTAGTTTGCTTGCCTAATTGACAAGCCCTACATAGGCCTTCATTCTTATAGGAACAAGAAGGTAAGCCTCTAATAAGGTTGTATTTTGATAGCCTAACAATGTTTTTCAGATTAACATGACCTAGTCTCTTATGCCATAAAATACATTGATTACTAACTATATTAAGCAGGCATATGTCAGAAGATGCAGATTGAAATTTTACTATGTAAATGTTTCCTTGTCTATTACCAATTAAAACAGGTTTGTTTTCTTTACATGAAATAATACAAGATCTAGAGTTAAAAGTTACCCGATAACCTTCATCACAAAGTTGACTTATTGAGATGAGGTTATGCTTCAAACCACTTACATAGCAACCTTCTTGAATGTCACTGCTCCAATCTTGACTTTACCATAGCCTTTGGTCTGGCCACAGTTTGAATCACCAAAGATAACCTTTGGTCCCAGCTTGGACTTGAAATAACTTAAGTTGTCCATGCTGCCTGTCATATGCTTAGAGAAACCACTGTCTAGATACCATTGTTGATTAAATGCTGGATGATAATACGCTTTGTAGCCTAAACTATTAGGGTATTTTTAGGTTTTAATACACGAACCATGTCTTGTATTCTCATATTTTGGCCTCTTTTTATATATAATTTCATCGCTAAAATGCTTCTTTCTATTTTCCAGGTTTTTACCAGATTTTTGCTGTGACACGCCCCCTGGTCACGCCCTTCCCGGGCGTGTACGAAGGGCATGTAACCTAGTGGAATGAAGCCGTCGGTCTGAAGCCAATCTCCAGCAAAAGTCAGCAGACACGCCCTACTGTCACGCCCTTCACGGGCGTGTCGGCCAGGCGTGTCCCGCCAAGTCCCGAGAAGTCAGCCTGAATTTATTTTCAGCGCACAAAGTTGCGCCGAATCCAACACGCCCAGGTGTCACACCCTCCACAGGCGTGTTCGAGGGGCGTGTAACCCAGCAACCGTGCCAGAATTTATTTCCAACGCCCCATATATCGCACCGAATCAGACACGCCCTATTGTCACGCCCTCCAAGGGCATGTCATAGGGGCGTGACCCAGCTAGAAAAAAAATCTATAAATAGGGATCATCCTCTAGGGTTTGCCATCCAGATTTTGGGAGGAGAGGTGCTGATTTAGTGTTGTAGCTTCAAGCTTTTATCTCCCTCCTCATTTCAAGCTTTTTAGTTATTTAGTTTTCATGCAAATACTTGTAGCCTTTCTGTATTACACTTTTATTATACTTATAGTGTGCGTGGAAGCTTTCTTCATAGTACATGTATGCCCTCCTTTTGACTCTTCACTAAGAAATAAAATAGCTCGTCTTTCTCTTTCAATTCTGCTCGCTGTTAGTTTTCAAATTCTGAATATAATTTTCTTTTTCTACACCATGAGTAACTAATCCTCCTTGTACTCGATCATGATGATCCGAGGTTCGATCGATTAAGTTATGATGCTTTAATTTTACCTTTTCTTTTTAGGGTTTAGCCTTGAATTACTCTTGATTTCTTTTGGGTTGGAGATATATTATTGATATATACTCTCCACCTTAGCTTTCATTCATGGCTAGCCGAGGGGTCGATAGTTTGAAGTGAGCGCTCAAGAGGAAAGGGATTTGTATGCACCCCTCGAGAGAGGCAGACGTCCAAATCTCCCGGATTGGAGTAAATTCTAATAGTGGGGTTCACCGCGTAAAGCGAGCTTTAGGCCTCCGATCCTGACGAGAGTCAGTCGAACCTTCCTATACTCAGTTGGGCACGACTTCGAGAGAAGCGTGTTTAAGCTTCAGGAACCTCCACGGTCAAGGTCTTTTACCCTCTTAAGTTTAGGTTCATTGTTATCGCATTTCTTAGTTAACTCTTGTCGAGGTGATTCTTGATCGAGTGCTCTTCCATTTCTTTGTATCAACCTTTTGTTGTTATCGCTTCTGATAGTTCTCTAATTTATTGTGGTAGTTCTATTTCTAGCATTAGCCTTCTTCCTTTTGTTGCAATTTGTTTCTAAAACCCAGTTTTCTCATCGATAAAATAATAGTCTTCGTGTGAGTAAGTTTATTCAACAGTTTCCAGATTTCAATACGACACTTTTTGTCCCCTAGCTACAGTTTGATAGGTATACTTGCCTCATTAGATTGCTAGTTCAATTGCTTTATTTTCTTTGAAGCTTAGTAATGCACATCAAGTTTTTGGCGCCGTTACCGGGGATCAACTCTTGTTGATATATTGAAAACACGAACCTATTACTTTTATCCTCCTTCTTACAAATTAAAATTCAAAAAAAAAATTACCGTTCTTAATAGAAATCCACATCACAAGTTTCCTACACCAACAAATTCTCTCAAAAAGGGCAAAGAGGCTTTAAGTTCGGCTATCTTATCTTGTACCTTGCGAACCCTTTATCGGGTAGTCCTTGGGAAGTTTGGGAGATAAAACATCTAAAAAAATCTATTTTTTAAAAAAATAAAAAAACCCAATACTTCTCTCTTTCTTCTTCCCGTGCATGACCCGGGGAAGTCCGTCGCTTATTTTGGACTTGGACCACAAAATTGAGCGTACTCTTCGGAGAAGATTATGATTTAAAGGCCCTACTCTCCGAGTACCGGTTGAGCATTCCGAATCATATTCTACCTTAAGAATGGAAATACCCAATGCAGAGGAAGTCTTGCAAAGACCCAACTAAGAGGAAGCCATGCAGAGGACAATGTCCCATTATACAAGACCAAACCTGGAGGGTACAGAATCTAGCATAGTTCGCCCTGCTATTGCTAACAATAACTTCGAATTAAAGCCTAGCATAATTCAAATGGTGCAGCAGTATGTGCAATATGATGGACTTCAGGACGAAGATCCGAACGCGCATATAGCTAGTTTTCTTGAGATCTGTGACACCTTCAAAATTAATGGTGTCACAAATGATGTTATTAGGCTAAGATTATTTCCTTTCTCTCTTAGAACTAAGGCTAAGCAGTGGCTGAATACTCTACCTAAAAATAGCATCACAACCTGGAATGAATTAACTGAAAAAAATTTTGGCGAAGTATTTTCCGCCAGCTAAAACTGCTAAACTTAGGAACGACATTTCTTCTTTTGGACAAATCGACTCTGAAACCTTATACGAGACTTGGGAAAGATTCAAAGAATTATTAAGATGATGCCCACATAACGCGATTCCTGTATGGTTACAAGTGCAAACGTTCTACAATGGGCTAAATCAAAATACAAAGCAAATGATAGACGCAGCTTCTGGCGGTACTTTAAACCATAAGACCCCGGAAGCAGCTCTTGATCTTTTTAAGGACATGGACATGAACACTTATTAGTGGAATGTGCCTAGGTCCCGCTCGAACAAACCTGCAGGTATCTTTTTAGTGGACAACGTCTCCCAGCTAGCTCTACAAGTTGAAATATTAAACAAAAAGATAACGGAGATGATTGCTGCCTCCACCCCTCATGTATGGGAATCTGCAACTCCCCCTCCCTTCGAACAATTGGACTATGTTAATAATATGTCTAGAAACACTATGCATAATTTTTCTGATCCTAATTATCCTGCTCCTGGTTTTTCTTTTCCGAATAGCTATAATCCTAGTTTACGTAATCATCCAAACTTTTCATGGAGTAATCCCTCTAACGCAATACGTCCGCCACCACAAAATGATTTTTCTACACCACCACCGCCACCTACCCAAAATTTTCCAAAACCTCCAAGTTTGGAGGAAATGTTTGCTAAATACATGAATATAAATGACGCTACCATATGAACCCTTGCCGGGACCGTTAAAAGTTTAGAAAATCAAGTAGGACAACTCGCAAAAATTATTTCTAAGCGACCTGCTGGGTCTCTTCCTGCCAATACCGAGCCCAACCAAAGAGAGCAAGCGAAATCTATAACTCTTCGGAGTGGGAAGCAAAGTTCTTGCCTGGTTTGCACAGAGCCCGAGGCAAGCTCTGCCCCCATTTCAAAAAATCCACCCTCTGCTGAAAAAGTTATCACCCCCGTTTTAGAGAAAAATCTCACTCCACCACCCATTTTCAAAAATAATCCAACTCCTCCATACCCCTCCGAACTTAATAAACAACGTCAAGATGATAAGTACTCTCATTTCTTAGAAATT
The DNA here is from genome assembly GCA_039513925.1 of Platanthera zijinensis. NCBI lineage: Eukaryota > Viridiplantae > Streptophyta > Magnoliopsida > Asparagales > Orchidaceae > Platanthera > Platanthera zijinensis. Next base: position 128,096,544 of record CM077088.1, on the reverse strand, counting down.
TTCAAGCAAATCCACATAAATCTGCCTTTCCACAAAGCGATTTCGCAGATGCCGAAATATGCCAAGTATCTTAAGGACCTCTTGACCAACAAGAAAAAGTTAGAGAACCTCTCGCATGTCACGTTAAACGCCGAGTGCTCTACGGTTTTAACAAATGGTTTGCCGAAGAAGATCAGTGATCCGGGTAGTTTCTCTATCTCGTGTGTATTCGGTGATCTTTTTGTCAAACACGCATTAGCCGACTTAGGCGCGAGTATAAACCTGATGCCCCTCTCGTTGTTTAAGAAGCTAGGAATTGGTAGCCTTAATCCCACGTGTATGAGTATCCAGCTAGCCGACAGATCTGTCAAGTACCCGTTAGGAATAGTGGAGGACGTTCTAGTAAAAGTCGACAAGTTCATCTTCCCGGTGGACTTTGTCATTTTGGACATCGAAGAAGACGTCGAGGTTCCCCTCATCCTTGGCCGACCATTCCTTGCCACCTCCCAAGCAATCATTGATGTAAGCAATGGTAAGCTTTTTCTTCAAGTAGGCGACGAGGAAGTCACATTTTCTGTCACCCCTTCGATGAAGAACACCTTAGCAAACGATGACTCCTTCTTTTTCGTAGACACCTTAAGTGATGGATCCTCCTACTGCCTATCCAACTTTGAAATAGAATTTTCTGCATTTTGTTCCTCTTCTCTTCCAACTGAATCGCTGCAAGAAAGTGATGAATCTTCTGATTGCCTTTCTGAATTTGAGAAAGAATTTTCTATTTTTTGGTCTTCCTTTTCTACTCTTCCGACTGAAACACTGCAAGAAGCCGCCTTGGCCACCAGCTCCACACCTTTTAATTTTCCTTATAAAAAAGTTTATGAAGATATCGTTTTTGAAAAATAAAGAATTTCCAAATCCTCTTATCCCCTACCCTAGAACTTAAAGAACTTCCTGAACATCTCAAGTACGCCTTTTTAGAAAAAGACTCCAAGCTGCATGTTATAGTTTCGGCCTACCTCACAAATGTCCAACATGAAAACTTCTTCTAGTTCTACGTAAGCATCTCTGAGCCATTGCCTGAAAAATTTCTGATATCAAGGGCATAAGCCCATCTTTTTGTAATCATAAAATTTTAATGGAAGATAATTCGCGTAACTCCATTCAACCTCAGCGCCGTATAAACCCAAACATGAAAGAAGTAGTTAAGGGCGAGGTTATGAAATTATTAGACACAGGAATTATCTACCCAATATCAGATAGTAAGTGGGTTAGCCCTGTTTAGGTAGTACCAAAGAAGGGAGGGATAACAGTAGTTAGTAATGAGAATAATAAATTAATCCCAACACGGACGGTGACGGGTTGGCGTATGTATATAGATTATCGTAATTTGAATGACGCCACCCGCAAGGACCACTTTCCTTTGTCGTTTATCGACCAGAATTTTGAACGTCTCTCCGGCCATAGCTTTTATTGTTTTCTCGATGGCCTCTCGGGGTATTTTCAAATCCCCATCTCTCCCGAGGACCAAGAGAAAACTACATTTACTTGTCGCTTCGACACCTTCGCCTACCGAATAATGTCGTTTGGATTGTGCAATGCGCCAGCTACATTCCAGCGATGTATGCTTGCTATCTTTGCCAAGTACGTAGAAACATTATGGAGGTATTTATGGACAATTTCTCTGTGTTCGGTGATTCCTTCGATGGGTGTTTAGAAAACCTAGAAAAAGTCTTAGAATGATGCGAAGAGACTAACCCTCCCCTGAATTGGGAAAAATGTCATTTCATGGTGAGGGAAGGGTTAGTTTTGGGCCAAAAAATTTCTGCTAAAGGTATTGAAGTAGACGTTGCCAAGATAGAAGTTATCGAGAAGTTGCCGCCGCCGACAAACATAAAAGCTATAAGAAGTTTCCTAGGCCACGCTTGCTTTTACCGTCGTTTTATAAAGGACTTCTCCAATATAACTAAGCCCCTCACCCATATCTTAGAAAAAGATGTTCCATTCATTTTTGATGACTCTTGTATTTCTATCTTTGAATCAATTAAAGAAAAGTTAATTAACGCACCGATTATGATAGCTCTGGTGTGGGACCTTCCTTTCGAGATAATGTGCGATGCGAGTAGTTTCGCGGTGGGAGCCGTATTAGGTCAACGAATATCTAAAAACATCCACCCCATCTATTACGCTCTTAAAACCCTCACATCTGCACAAGAAAATTACACCATGATCGAGAAGGAGCTCTTAGCTACAGTATTCGCATTTGATAAATTTCGTCCTTACATTAAGCTTTCAAAAATCATAGTTTTTACGGACCACTCAGCCCTCAAATATATTCTTGCCAAAATGGATGTCAAGCCACGCTTGATTCGCTGGGTCTTACTCCTCCAGGAGTTTGACTTAGAAATCCGTGATAAGCGAGGAGCCGAGAACTTGGCCGCCGACCATCTCTCTAGATTAGACATTGCTTTTATAGAAAAATTAAATGAAAAATCTTTTAATGATTATTTTCCTGATGAGAAGCTGCTTTTAATTAGCGCATCTACTTCTCCTTGGTTCGCGCACATCGCCAACTATTTAGTGGCCCGGGTGCTCCCAAAAGAGTTCTCCTCTCAGCAAAAGAAGAAATTCTTTTCTGAGCTGAAGAACTACTTTTGGGAAGACCCGCATCTTTTCAGAATCTGTGACAATCAAGTGATAAGGAGATGTGTTTCTTATGAAGAAGGAATTGATATTTTAAAACATTTACATGAAGGTCCGACAGGTGGTCACTATCAAGCTGCTCGCACCGCTCACAAGGTGCTTTGCGCGGGTTTTTACTGGCCTAACCTATTTAAAGACTTGCAAGCCTTTGTGAGTAGGTGTGATAGTTGCCAACGGTCGGGAAATATTTCAAATAAAAATGAAATGCCGCAAAATTATTTCCTTGAGTGCGAAATTTTCGACCTCTGGGGAATCGATTTTGTTGGCCCCCTTCCTTCTAGCTTCGGAAACAAGTATATTTTAGTTGCCGTTGATTCTGTTTCATGATGGGTAGAGGCCCAAGCTCTTCTTACGAACGACTCCCGAGTTGTATTCACCTTTTTGACAAAATTATTTTCTAGATTCGGTATGCCGCGCGCCATCGTTAGCGATAGGGGTTCCCATTTCTGTAACGCGCAATTTTCAAAAATCCTTACCAAATACGGCGTTACACATAAGCTTTCAACTGCCTACCACCCCCAAACTAACGACAAGTCGAAGTAGTAAATAGAGAAATAAAAAGAATATTAGAAAAGACTGTTTAACCTTCTAGGAAAGACTGGTCAGCCAAACTAGACGATGCTTTATGGGCCTACCGAACAACGTACAAAACCGCCCTCGGATGTACGCCGTATCGGCTGGTCTATGGAAAATCGTGACATCTGCCCGTAGAACTCAAACACCGCGCTTTTTGGGCCTTAAGATATTTAAACTTCGATCCCCACTCTGTCAGTGACCTTAGAAAATTTCAACTAAATGAACTCGACGAGTTGCGCTCTTACGCTTACGAAAATAACAAACTTTATAATGACCGGACGAAGCGTTTACACGATAAACACTTAAGGCATCCGAAAACCTTTAAGCCGGGAAACAAGGTTCTTTATATAATTCACATTTACGTTTATTTCTGGGAAAAATTAAAATCTCATTGGTCTGGGCCCTTTTCTGTTTTAGAAGTTTTTCCATATGGTGCTGTTTTAATTTCATACCCTGATAAGGGAAATTTTAAAGTGAATGGTCAACGTCTTAAACTTTATTTCTCTAGTGATGATGATGTCAGTCCTAACACTATTAAGTATATGTTGCATGAACTCTAACTTCAAATATTTATTTTTGGTAAAAAAAAAATTATTTCTGGACAATAAAATCTGGGACAATATTCTTTTGTTGGGTCGAGCTCAATGACCCTTATAAACAAAGGGCGCTCTTTGAAGGCAACCCAAGTTATCTTTTTCTGTTTTCTTTATTTTACAATTTTTGCCCCGGACTGCATCGACAAGCTGTATCTCCTGCGATCTCCCGCTCCAATGGTACTGATTCCATCACAAAGTCCAAAGAAGACATTTGAGGGAGCGACATCACTCGGATTTCACAATGCATAAATCTGGGGAAGTTCCTGTTTTTCAAATCTGTCTTTCAGTTCTGTACTCTAACTTTCTCTCCTTCTCCAATCCCCTTCTTCTGTCATTGAGGACAATGTCCATTTTAAGCTTGGGGGAGGACTTCCTCCTTCTTTTTGCTAAGGACTTCCTCCTTTTTTTAGTATATATTCTTCTTTTTGTGAATTTTATTTTCAAAAAAAAATCCAATAGTTTAGACATTTCTTTGGTATTTCAATAGTACCCCTACTTTTATTTTGTTTTTCTCAAAATCTTATGTAAAGAACTTAGCTATTTATAAAATTTCTAATCCTCCTTTTTAATTATGTTTCACAAGTAAAATGTTGGTCATGCTGTGTTTCTAATCCACGGTAGCATGCTAAAGTGAAAGGTTTTTTTAAAAAACTTGCATTTTTTTATGGTTTTCTTTATTTATTTTCTTTACTTTCTAAAAAAAAAATTCATCATCCACTATTTTTCCTCTTTTCTTTTTGGGATAATTTTTGCGAAGTCAACTTTTGATTAGCATAGTAGATGTGAACGATCTGAGACTCATATTATCCTAAGTTTTAAACCAAGTTCATTAGTCTATATTAAAATTTTTAGGACCTACTTTTTGAACTTTTCAAAACTAATGCTTTAGGAAAACTTTAGGAGCATGAATATGATATAGGACATTTTTGTTTTCGTTTGGGCCTTCTTGCCAACCCTAAAATTATCTCCCTAGTTAACCTCTTTTGAGCCTTTTTCTAATTTAAATTGAAAGCTCCACATTTCATTTTCACCAAAGCCAAAATTTTCCAACCCTTCTTTTCACGCTAAAATTTTGAGCTTCTCAAATTTCATGTTATAATAAGTTTATTTTAAAATCTATGGAAATCTTTTTGAAAAAGGATGCTCAGAAGAAATGTTTACTATCGGTTGGCCAATTCAAAATGAATATATATATATATATATATATATATATATATATATATATATATATATATATATATATATATATATAAAGAGACAATTTATGATGGCCATTGAAAAAAAATAGAATACGAAAAGGGACAAGCAAACTTTTTCTATTTTGAAGCTTTTTATTTTGGTTTAGCATGATTTTAAGCCCCCATGTTTATCTTTGAACTCCATTCCTAATTTTATGCCTAAACCAAACATTTCATTCCTATTAAGTCATGTTAATTCATGCTCCTAGATCTTCTTATAAGCTAAGTAAAGAGAAATAGTAGATTAGTTAAGTCTTGAATTTAAATATAGATTATTGCTCTTTGTTTAATTTTGGTATAAAATGCCTCTTAGAATCAAGTAACATTTCAATTCATTTCTCATTTTGTTGCTTTGTTTAATTGTTTAAAGAATTTGGTTAAAAAATTTCGATGATTTATTTTTGTTAAGTGGAAAATTAAACCATATTTAAATAATTGTTTTAGGTTTACGTTTCGCCTTCTCTCTACTTAGAATTTCGCATAGTACTTGTGATAGCATAATTAAAATTTTTGATTAGTCACTTTCATGATAATCTAGTTTTTATATATTTGCTTGGGACAAGCAAAACTTAAGCTTGGGGGAATTTGATAATACGCTTTGTAGCCTAAACAATTAGGGTATTTTTAGGTTTTAATACACGAACCATGTCTTGTATTCTCATATTTTGGCCTCTTTTTGTATATAATTTTATCGTTAACATGCTTCTTTCTATTTTTCAGGTTTTTACCAGATTTTTGCTGTGACACGCCCCCTGGTCACGCCCTTCTCGGGCGTGTACCAAGGGCGTGTAACCCAGTGGAATGAAGCCATCGGTCCGAAGCCAATCTCTAGCAAAAGTCAGCAGACACGCCCTACTGTCACGCCCTTCACGGGCGTGTCTGCCGGGCGTGTCTGCCAGGCGTGTCCTGCCAAGTCGCGAGAAGTCAGCCAGAATTTATTTCCAGCGCACAATGTCGCGCTGAATCTGACATGCCCAGGTGTCACGCCCTCCACAGGCGTGTTCGAGGGGCGTGTAACCCAGCAACTGCGCCAGAATTTATTTCCAACGCCCATATGTCGCACCGAATCAGACGCGCCTTATTGTCACGCCCTCCAAGGGCGTTTCATAGGGGCGTGACCCAGCCAGAAAAATAATCTATAAATAGGGATCATCCTCTAGGGTTTGCCATCCAGATTTTGGGAGGAGAGGTGCTTATATTTAGTGTTGTAGCTTCAAGCTTTTCTCTCCCTCCTCATTTCAAGATTTTTAGCTATTTAGTTTTCATGCAAATACTTGTAGCCTTTCTGTATTACTATATTATTGTACTTATAGTGTGCGTGGAAGCTTTCTTCATAGTACATATATGCCCTCCTTTTGACTCTTCACTAAGAAATAAAATGGCTCGTCTTTCTCTTTCAATTCTGCTCGCTGTTAGTTTCCAAATTCTGAATATAATTTTCTTTTTCTACACCATGAGTAACTAATCCTCCTTGTACTCGATCTTGATGATCCGAGGTTCGAGCGATTAAGTTATGATGCTTTTATTTTACCTTTTCTTTTTAGGGTTTAGCCTTGAATTACTCTTGATTTCTTTTGGGTTAGAGATATATTATCGATATATACTCTCCACCTTTGATTTCATTCTTGGCTAGCCGAGAGGCCGATAGTTTGAAGTGAGCACTCAAGAGGAAAGGGATTTGTATGCACCCCTCGAGAGAGGCAGACGTCCAAATATCCCGGATTTGATTAAATTCTAATAGTGGGGTTCACCGCGTAAAGAGAGCTTTAGGCCTCCGATCCTGACGAGAGTCAGTCGGACCTTCCTAAACTCAGTTGGGCATGACTTCGAGAGAAGCGTGTTTAAGCTTCAGGAACCTCCACGGTCAAGGATTTTTACCCTATTAAGTTTAGGTTCATTGTTATAACATTTCTTAGTTAACTCTTGCCGAGATGATTCTTGATCGAGTGCTCTTCCATTTCATAGTTTCAACCTTTTGTTGTTATCGCTTCTGATAGTTCTCTAATTTATTATGGTAGTTCTCTTTCTAGCATTAGCCTTCTTCCTTTTATTGTAATTAGTTTCTCAAACCCAGTTTTCTCATCGATAAAATAATAGTCTTCGTGTGAGTAAGTTTATTCAACAGTTCTCGAATTTCAATAAGACACTTTTTGTCCCCTAGCTGCAGTTCGATGGGTATACTTGCCTCATTGGATTGCTAGTTCAGTTGCTTTATTTTCTTCGAAGCTTAGTAATGCACATCACTGGACAGCTCTTTACCTGTAAGGAAGATAGTTAGTTGTTCTTGACCCTGGTAACCTTAGGTCCTTGTTGATTTACATAACTGTAACTGGAAATGTAAGAACATTCAGGTTGATTTTTGTAACCTTTGGGATGATATCTTCTTAGTGGTATTATCCATTGATTAAAAGGATTAATGTTGCTATTAGAATTTATGTTTCTTTTGTTAGGATCTGGGATCGACGATTTCTGGTTGGATCGTCGACCTGAGCTCAATGATGTTGGATGAGATCTTCAATCTCTGCTCGAAGAATGAAGATATTCATTCTTGGGGCACCAAAATCATCGATCTCTAGTCGACAAACCATACTAGTATCGTCGATTGTAGATTGAAGAATGATTGTTACTGAAATTTGCGTTCAGAGATCGTCATTCCCAGGTCGACTATCTGTTTATATATCGTCAATCTGAGTTTGACGATAACTGCTGAACATTGTTACTTTTATTATTCTTCTAGTTTTTAAGTTTGTTCTTAGTTTCAATTTGTTCAAGAAATTCATTAACCTTATTAACCTGTTCAGTTTTTTCCTTTCCTTTATCAGAAACAAAATTTACAGGTTTAGAAAGATGATTCTTTTGGATTAGGGTTGGTTCACTTGATGAAGCTCCTAATCCTAGTCTCCAGTTATTAGTTCTAGCATTTAATGTGTTGGTTATATCTAGCAATTTTAAACTTCTGTCATTCAATGATTCTTCAAATATCTTAGCTTTGCTAAATTCAGATTTCAGAAAGATGATTTGTTCATTTGCAGAATTTAGTTCATTAGATAGATTAGCATTTTCATAATGATTTTATCTAGATCATTTAATTTTTCTCTAAGAAGTTTGATTTCCTTCTCAGAGCTTATCAAATCTAAGTATAAATTTTTAAATTCAAATTTAAATTCATCAGATTCAAAATCATAAGATGCTAATACCTGGTCTTCAGCTGGCAGATTTTCTTTATTATCAGATTCATCTGTATCTGATCTGCTACTGCTAGCATCAATTTCCATGAGGCAAACTTCCTTTGTCTTTGCCTCGTCTTCTTCTTCACTGGAGCTAGAAGATGTGGATTCATCTTCTGTATACCTACATGTGTCAGCCACAAATCCTTTGTCCTTCTTTTTGTGCTTGCTGGAAGAGCATCTTGCTTCTCGATTCCTTCTCTCTTCTTCTTTCCTTATTTTGATTTTAAGGACATTCAGACATGAAGTGTCATGGTTTCCTGCATCCAAAACACACTACTTCTTTAGTGGGGGTTTTGTCATACCTGGGCTTGCTGTCATTTATGGATGACTTCCTCCTGAAGTCATTCCTTGCCATTTTAAAGAATCTCTTGACAAAGAGGCTCATTAGCTCTTCATTGACTATTGGAGCTTCAGTCTCTTTAGCAACCTTGAATGCAATGGATTGTTCTTTCCTTGCTGGAGGAGGAGTCATTTATTCTCCAGCTTCTCTGGACTTGATTAACTTCTCATAAGATTTGAGCTTTCCCAGGAGAGATTTAGTTGAAATCTCATTCAAGCTTCTTACCTCTTTGATTGGCCAGATCCTGGTATACCATGAGCTTGGGAAGCACATTAGGATCTTATCATTTACCTCTGTGAGAGAGATGTATTTATCCAATGTCTTCTGCTCACTGATGATGGAGCTTAGTTTGTTGTACATGTCCCCAACAGATTCATCTTCATCTTTCTTGAAATTCTCATATTGTGAGATGAGAGTTGATCTTCTATCTTTTCTCTCATCTGCTGAGCCAACAACCATCTGGTTGAGTGAATCCAGAATTGCTTTTGCAGAGGTTCACTCAGCCACCTTCTAAAAGATATCATCTGACATAGTCTGAGCAAATAAGTTCATGGCTTTAGCATCAACAATCTTGGCTTTCTTCTTAGCATCTGTGATGCCAGGGTGTGGGAATGCACTCAGATCTGATTATATGGAGGGAGTTGAAGATCCTTGTGATGGTGGTCCTGTTAAGATAGAATTGAAAATATCTTCATCAATAGAGTTCATGTACAACTTGATTCTTGTTTTCCAGATAGTGAACTTTGACAAGTTACACACTGGAGGTCTGGTGCTGGTGTATTCCTTATTTTGTGCCATGGTATCAGATAAATTAAAAACACAAAAATAATTATTCAGAGCTTATCTAGAGGTCTTGGTTAGTTCAGGTGTTAGCCTATATAAGAATTGCACACCTCCCTCTGATACCAATTGAAAGAAAAAAGGGGGTGATAAACTCTGAATAACTCTATGGGGGGAATAGAGTAATAAAAAATTATTTTTACAATAAATATAAAATCAAATAAACTAATCTAATCTAACCACAGTACAAGCACACAAGAACACAGAAAGCACAACAAGACAACACAAGAATTTTATAGTGGTTCCCCAACTAGGTACATCCACTCTTCTATCACCCTTGGTAGGAATACACTGCAGGTTTTTATCAGGTGACTGCCATCAGTGAGATTTTGATTAGGTGCCCAAAAACCAACCCAAGTCTTTTGGAAGGACACTTGTGAACTAAAATATTTTTGAAGGGAATTAAAACCTTGTACAAAAGTGGGGATGAGAGAGTAATTAAAATCTTCTTTTCTCAAAATAATGAGAATATTGTGGATTCAGAGATGTTGTCAAATCTCCCCTTGAGATGTAGAAGGGTTCACGCTGGGAAGCTTTGCATAGGGTGAGTAGGTCTTCAACTGAGAGACTTGGTCCAAGTGCTTTAGACAGAAGGTGCTGGAATGTCTTAGCAAGGTCCTTGAAGAGAAGAACAAAAAGACTCTTGATTTGTAAAAGTTGTTCTTCTTGCTTCTTCTTCAGAGCACTGATAGAATGAGAAAAACTGATGAAGATCTGCTTTAGAATGTTTTTAAGATGTTAGCAGGAACGATTTTTTGTCTTTCATTTTGTGTGTCTCTTCTTTTTTTTGTGATGGAATCGACAGGCTTCTTCTTTTTTGTAGGATAAAGAAATTCCTTACTTGAATTTCAAAATTATTCCTTTAATTATTCTGCAGGAATCGAGGAGAGAAAACGGCTAAAATATCTGCAATAAATGATTTCCTCAACTGTCTTTGGCATATATGACAATATAATAACTCTGTGAAAACCTGTAGTTAATGCTGCAATAGAAACAGCTATAAGCCTTGATAACATCAGCATTAATTACCAGAGATTTGATTCCATAAATAGCCATGACAAAATAAGAATGAAATCTTCAAGACAGTTGCACAATAAGGTAGTCGAACACAGATAAATAATCGCAGAGCTAAGACAGAAGATCGTCGAGCTGAGACTGGAAATCATCGATCTGAGTTCTGAGATCGTCGAGCTCAGCTCGGAGAATTTACCACTGCGATCATCGATCAGAGATCGACGATCTTCGAGCTGAGTTTGACGAAAGTCGAACTTATATCAGATCCACAGATTACTTCTGAGTCTTGGTCCTTGAAATGAAGTCCAATGCTTGTCTTTATGAGGTCTTCTCTACTAAGACTAACTTAGACCTAGACTTTGACCCTGGCTATACAAGTGGGTCAAACAACCTAGGAGTGAACCAAGCCCAAATCAAACATGGCTTTCCAACAACTTGGCAAAGGTGAAGGGGGTCATCGGCACATTCCAGACATTCTCCATCTAGCACGTGCCCAGGGAGGAGAATGAGCATGTAGATCTTCTGGCGAAGCTTGGTCCCCGGGCGGGGGGCACCATCACCGACTTGTTCCGCCCTTCCATCGAGGATGGAGAGTTGATGGAGGTCGACCAGCACCCCTAATGGATGGATCCATTCACAACCTTCCTATCAACCGGGGAATATCCCGAAGGGATGGACAAGAAGAAATTCAAGTATAAGTCGGCGTATTACCTCGTACGAGACGGGTAGCTATACCGAAAGACCCTCTCATGGATGTTGACGCGTGATGTGCTAGCGGTAAGACTACCGTTCATGGCCAAGTCATAATAATAAGGAGTAGCATCCCTGAGTATCGATCTCTCGCAGAGCGCAAGTAGGGAGCATGGGTTTTAGCATTTAGAGAAATGAGTGCAAGTGCTAAGTGAACAAGGGGATGATTGATTTGGATATCCTATGCTAAAATAATAAAGAACTAATGCGGGTCGCCTTAACCGCATCGCCCAGATGAATCACTCTGAAGAGTAATTGCGGAAGTGAAAGAACTAATGAGGGTCGAAAACACCTCTTTAAAGCGCTCACTTCTAGCAAAGGCTAGAATTTCTCAAACACTACCAACAATTAAAGCATCATTAACAAACTCAGATGAAACTCAAGCAGCAATGCTATCAAGTCACAAGTTACTAGAACAAGTTCAGAACATGGCAAGTTTAGTAAAAGTGAAGAAATACAACTGAGCGTACACAAGTTCTCCAAGATTCTCGGTCAGAAGCGAAGGTTGTCAATCCTCGTCCTAGCTCGGTCTTCGGAAGGCGTCCGGGATCAAGAAAAGCCATCACTTCCTTCTTCTAACCTGTCTTCTTCGTGGTCGCCTAGTTGGATCTGAACAGAGGTCTTCTCTAGTACAGAAACAAGTAGCTCGGTTGGTAGCTTGAGGGCGGAGAAGATGTAGATGGTCCGAGACGGAGCTTTTGCAAGCTTTAGAGGAGAAATGGTGGTCGGAAGAGCTTCCCCAGGATGAGGGAGAAAAAAGGGGCTGGAGAGTGGTTTTCCTGCTCCAGGGAGCAGAAAAGGCGGGTCGAACGGAATCATCCTGGCCATGGCAGAATCTGAAACTTAAATAGAAAATTATAAGAAAATTGGTATCGCACGGTTCAACGCACGACTATACGCAAACCGTGCGATATTACCTTTACGCAAAATCCTGCGAGGAAGAAGCGTTGACCCGTGTGTTTCCTTCGCACTCCGCCTGTGCATGAAGCAATTTGCACGGGTAACCACAATAAGCTTAAATCGCAGGAAAAACAAAAAGACTACAAGCCAACCGTGTGTTTCCTTCGCGCACGGTTTCGATGAAACCGTGCATGAAGTATTCGCACGGGCTGGTCACTTTTCCAAAATAACATGTGGAAAATGCACGACCAAAACTAACCGTGCACCAAAAAAACGCATGGTCGTGCATTTTCCTCAAATCATAACTCTTAAATGGGGAAAACTGACCACCTGCAAGCAAGGAGAACTAAGCAATGGAGGACCCTCCAGCAAAACATAAATACAGAAAAAGCTACCGGAACAAGCCCCGGGGAGCACCACGTGCATACCCCCAATATTCAAATTCTTAATTGCTCACCCAAGGGCTATAGAAGCACACAATCCACGAAGTGCATAAGGAGGGAAATAACAAATAAAATAGCACAAAAGTGGTGTGCAAAGACAAGAAAACCAGCCCAGATGAGCCCGCAAAACCCGATATAAATGGAACTCATCACACCTCCAGACTTACCCATTTGCGCGTCCCGAGCAAAGAAGATCCTTGCAGACTATAAAAAGACTAACTAGCACAGTAATTATGATTCGGAGTACCATGCAAATTCGCACGCTCGCGGGCATAAAAACATAGTAGAGAAAATTTATAAGCATACAAAATAATTTATACTTTTCAGCCTCCGTAACAAAAATTCTATGACTACTCAAAAATAGAATTGCGGTGAATACTCCGGTCCCGCGTAGGGAGAAAATAGACTAACCGCTAAGGAGAGTATTTCCAAAGACCGGGATTCGGGACAACCTCCAAAGGTATCCACCAATGTTGGTGACCATATGCTTGCCCGTTCGCACTCTCTCCACGACGCTAGTTTGAATATCCACCCCTCCGACTCGAGCAATACAAATCTAACGGCTCTCTACACATATCCCTAAACTACCGTCGGATTTGCACCGGATTCACCCTTTTTTGAGTAGAATAAAAGAATTTACGCAATTAGAAAAATATATGACTAAAAGTATGCATAAAAATTAATTCTACTCCAATTTCTACATGAAACGGGAGCGCTTGACTAGGAACACAGCAAGGCCAATATTTTACTCCATCTCATAATCCTATATCAGCATGACAATTTTCCCAAATCTAACGATAGAGGCAAGCTTGACTCGCATCGCACAAAAAGCTAAGCACGCGCTCATGTGGGTGCAACGATGCGCAATGCAATGAACTAACAAATAAACAAAAAATAACTACTGGCATGCAAATGAAGTGCACGTGCAAAGGTAAAATCGACAAGCTCTCCCCCAGACTTAAGCAAAAAAGCATAGCAATATGTTGAAGTTAAAATCAAAATGAGATAAGGGGAGAGGTTTCCCAATGCTCCGAAGATGAGCATACCAGAAGAATGGTGTTAAACTTGATCAATAAGCTCACGGTCCAGACATAATCACCTGCAAGAAGCACATCTCAAACCAAGATAATAACAGACAGCATGAGCAAAAAGAAGAAAATAAAGAAAAGAAAGTCAAGCAATAGCCTCAATATAAGGGTAAAGGCGGCAAACTCGGGTTGTCTCCCAATAGCCCTTTTCTTTACCGTCCTTAAGGTGGACCAAATACCTGTATTAGAAGTTATATAACATTATTTAGGTCACAAAATCATAACACGCCAACAGGAAAACTAATCCAAAATCGAGAACAACATTAAGCAAAATGATCAACAGAAGCAGTAGGACATAGGAGATGGCTCCGGAGATCCTCCACTTCTCAGCTAAATGCTGATTTGTGAGGAATCTCACCCGATACGCGGGATGAGGAAGATGGGAAAGCTTTAGGGCCCAAAGAATATAAATCTCCCTCGCCCCTACCCTCCTCCTTGTCGCATCGATGAGCAAAACTCTGCTCCTTGCGCAAGAATAACTCCTTTCGTCGCAGCTCAACAGTAGGAGAGCGCCAGGGCAGTAATTTCACGCCCGATATTGTAACATCCAGATAACCAACCACAATCGAGGGCATCCTTTCCTTACCCACAGAGGGTGGCATATCAACCCATGTCACCTACTTAAAAGTTTTACAACATTTACTCGGTCCAATAGCAGTTTTTAAATTGACTTTTTGCACGCTCTCAGTAGCCGTGCCCATTCCGCATTCCTTCTTAACTTTAAATCGTTCTGCACTAGGTAACTCTGAACTTGATTTTGCGTCTGCGGGCTTCAGCAACTTCTTTACTTGTATAGTTATACCTTGCTTGCTAAGCACCACATCTGCCTTATCAGCACTAGACAATTTCCCAGGTAGCAAGGCATTAACGTTTCGCAGATTTTAAGATTTACATGGGACAAGAGCGGGAAGTGATGGCGGAGACGGTAATTCATCCTTAGAACCAAAGGTAATTCCGCAAGCATTAAAGCATAGCATTACCTCACTGGCTTTCAGGAATGGAACCCCTTAAATGGGTCTTGAGTTATTTCCCTCCGGTCCCAAAACCTGAAAGTCGGTGACTACAATAGCCCCGTTAAGTTTCACTTCCACATCTGTAAATACCCCATCAATTTTGACAACTGAACCATCTGCAAGCATAAGTGATTTTTGGATACAATTTTCGATATTTAAATCTAGTTTCACAACATCTTGCAAGGCAAGGATGTTGCTCGAAGAACCAGAATCACAAACAGCTACTGTTTCTATCTCATTTATCCTACACTTGACGGCTAATTCATTGCCACTGCTCTCGCCCACCTCTAAAGCACTCTTCCCATGTTCACAGGGATTTTTCTCCTTATCACTTGGGAGGGCGCCACGAGTGCGTTCGGAGAATACCTTGGCAAGCTTCCCAAGCCGCGTCTCCAAATTCCTCATGGAGGCAGTTTGAGTGGCCATGTTCGACTTAGCCATCTCCACGAACTTTTCCATCATTTCTTCTAAAGCGCTTTTGCGCGCCCCTTGCATGTTTTTATTGTAACCCGCCTGAGGTGGTCGCGGTTGACTACCAGAAGCTTGAGCATCAAATTGATGTTGGACTCCTTGCCATTTTTGACCAGGAGCATTTTGATTCCACGAGAAATTCGGGTGATTTCTCGCATTCAGGTTATAAGCATTGTTATAAGGGGCGGTGCGGTTTTGATTATTAATAAAATTAGCATGTTCTTCAAAGCTCATACCTGCCTGATCACTAGCATGCTCCCCAAAAGTGCACTCCTAAGTGTGGTTCCCGGAGTTTCCACAAACTTGGCACGAGATGTTCAGCACGGGCGTAGGCGGCGGGGTAGATCTTGTCAACATCATTTTTCCTTCTAAAGAAGGTTTGCAAGGTTCAGTGTGTTGCACCACGGCGTTCACATCGAACAAATTTCTCGCCCCTCTTGAGGCGTTCCTCCCAGCAGTCCAATAAGTGTTGTGGGAGGTCGTATCTCTTAGAAGCCTCAGAGCATCCTCGGGGGACAAATTCATAATCGTCCCCCTACAGCAGCATCGATCATTTCCCAGATATTAGGTTCAACGGCGAAATAAAATAACTCTTTCAAATTCCGGGGCTCACAGTCGTGTTGCGGACACCGACGCTGCAAATCGGCAAACCTCTCCCATGCCTTGTAAAGGGTCTCCTGATCCTGTTGTCAAAACATGGATATCTCCCTGCGTACATTAACAATCTTATCGACTGGATGAAATTTAGCCAAAAATAAGGAAGACAAGGCTTCCCAAGTTGTTGCAGTTCCTGGAGCGATTGTATGTAGCCAAGTTTTGGCCATATCCCGCAACGAGAAAGGAAACAGCTTTAATTTCACAATTTCATCAAATATCCCCACATAACGGAAGGTCCCGCATATTTCTGATAATTCAGCTAGATGAAGCTGAGGATCCTCGCTCGGCAGCCCGGAATATTGGGTGTTGTTCCTAATCATATTTAGGATTACCGGCTTGATCTTAAAGTGGTGGTTGGCGATAGCTGGCCCAAACCCAGGATAAACACTCCCCACCGTAGGAGTAGTGAAATCCCTCATCATCCTTACTCGAGGTTGGACCACCTCGTGGGCATCAACCACTCTATCTCCCTGACCATTTCCACCATGGACCGTATTGTCCATTCTCTCTTCTGCAGCAACAATGCGCAACTGAGCTCCTTTAGCTCTTGCAGTCTCAGTGTCAACTCCTAAATCTTCAACCCTTTAAGCGGGGTTCAGATCTGACATGTACTCACAAAACAAACAAAAAGAAATTAAAACACACTTGAACACCTACAGACTTTTCACCAAAAGACAAAAACCACACGCAACGGTTGCGCTCCCCGACAATGGCGCCAAAAACTTGATGTGCTAGTGGTAAGACTACCGTTCATGGCCAAGCCATAATAATGAGGAGTAGCATCCCCGAGTATCGATCTCTCGCGGAGCACAAGTAGGGAGCATGGGTTTTAGCATTTAGAGAAACGAGCGCAAGTGCTAAGTGAACAAGGAGGTGATTGATTTGGATATCCTACGCTAAAATAATAAAGAACTAACATGGGTCGCCTTCACCGCATTGCCCGGATGAATCACTCCGAAGAGTAATAGCGGAAGTGAAAGAACTAATGAGGGTCGAAAACACCTTTTCTAAGCGCTCACTTCTAGAAAAGGCTAGAATTGCTCAAACACTACCAAATATTAAAGCATCATTAACAAACTCAGATGAAACTCAAGCAGCAATTCTATCAAGTAACAAGTTACTAGCATAGGTTCAGAACATGACAAGTTTAGTAAAAGTGAAGAAATACAACCGAGTGCACAGAAGCTCTCCAAGATTCTCGGCCGGAAGCGTAGGTTGTCAAACCTCGTCCTAGCTCGGTCTTCGTAAGGCGTCCGGGATCCGGAAGGGTTGTCACTTCCTTCTTCTAACCCGTCTTCTTCGTGGTCGCCTAGTTGGATCTAAACGGAGGGCTTCTCTAGTACAGCAAAAAGTAGCTCGGTTGGTAGCTTGGAGGGCGGAGAAGATGAAGATGGTCGGAGACGGAGCTTTTGAAATCTTTTGGAGGAGAAATGGTGGCCGGAAGAGCTTCCTCAGGATTAGAGATAAAAATGGGGTTGGAGAGTAGTTTTCCTTCTCCATGGAGCAGAAAAGGAGGGCCAAATGGAATCCTCCTGGCCATGGCAGAATCTACAACTTAAATAGAAAATTATCAGAAAATTGGCCTCGCACGCTTCGACACACGACTGTGCGTGAACCGTGCGATATTACCTTTACGCAAAATCCTGCGAGGAAGAAGCGTTAACCCGTGCGTTTCCTTCGCGCACGGGCGATCCGCCCGTGCGTGAAGCAATTTGCACGGGTAACCACAGTAAGCTTAAACCGCAGGAAAAACAAGAAGGTTACAAGCCAACCGTGCGTTTCCTTCGCGCACGGTTTCGATGAAACCGTGTGTGAAGCATTCGTACGGGCTGGTCACTTTTCCTGAATAACCTGTGGAAAACGCACGACCAAAACTAACCGTGCGCCAAGAAAACGCACGGTCGTGCATTTTCCTCAAATCATAACTCTGAAATGGGGAAAACTGACCACCTGCAAGCACGGAGAACTAAGCAATGGAGGACCCTCCAGCAAAACATAAATGTAGAAAAATCTACCGGAACAAGCCCTTGTGAGCACCACTTGCATACCCCCAATAATCAAATGCTCAATTACGTACCTAAGGGAGAGAAAATCACACAATCCACGAAGCGCATAAGGAGTGAAATAACAAAGAAAATAGCGCAAAAGTGGTGTGCAAAGACAAGAAAACCAGCCCAGATGAGCTGGCAAAACCCTATATAAACGGGACTCATCAGCGCATTGCATGGCTGAGAGGGAGGCCCCGATATTCTTGGAGGAAGTCCACTCCGGAGAGTGTGGGAGCCATTCTGGGAGTCGGACCCTAGAGGGAAGAATCGTCAGGCAAGGGTACTTCTGGACAACCTTGAGCCATGATGCCACAGAGTTTGCAAAGAAGTGTAGCAAGTGCAATCTGTTCGCCCCCCTCCCACTACAGCCAGCTCAACGCCTCAGGAGCATCACAGTGCCCTGGACCTTTGTAATCTAGGGAATGGATCTGGTAGGGCCTTTCCCCAAGGCCAACGGGCAGATGAGATTCTTGTTGGTCATGATCGACTACTTTTCCAAGTGGTTAGAAGTGAAGGAGTTGGCCAAGGTTATCACCCAAGTCATCAGGAACTTTATGTGGGGGGAAATCATCTGCTTGCACGGGTTTCCCCAGGCCATTGTCACGAAAAACAGGCCTCAGTTCTCTAGCACCGAGTTCATCAACTTTTATGGGCAACTCGGGATAGATCTCAGATTTGCTTCAGTTTATCACCCCAGGAGCAACGGGAAGGTGGAGGCAGCAAACAAGATCATCGTCAACCTCCTCAAGAAGAAGGTGGAGAACTTGAGGGGGAGTTGGGTGGAGCAACTCCCTTCGGTCCTATGGGCTCTTAGGACCACAGCCAACACTGCCACAGGAGAGACTCCCTTCAAAATCTCCCACAGGCAGTAGAGTTCGAGGTCCGGACACCTTGAGTGGTCGAGGAAGTGAAGATAGGGAGGAGTGGAGAGCCGAGAATGGGGAGGAACTGCGGCTCTCCCTTAACATGGTAGAGGAGGTACGCGACCTCTCGGCAATCCGCCAGGAGGAAGTGAAAAGAAGAATGGCTAAGTATTTTGACAAGCAAGTCAGGGTCAAACAATTCGCAGAATGGGACTTGGTCCTGAAGAAGGTGGATGCCACAGGGAGGTCAGCCGCTGTGGGGAAGCTCAACCCCAACTTGGAAGGCTCATACATAGTACAGGAAGTGCTTAAATCAGGAGGGTACCGCCTACGGAATGTGGAGGGCGAGATCCTAAGTCTCACCTGGAGTGGTGACGACTTACAATGTTTTTTCCCCTAAGTCATCTAAGTGGTGTTCCATTTTCTAATAAAGCCTCTTTTGATGTACTTGTGCCCCGCAATGAATAATGCGAGTGATAGTCTACACAGACCCCGAGCAGATCCCGCTGTCAGGCTCTCAACTAGCTGGCAGGGCTGGATGTCACTTGAGGGAGTCTTTCCCCAGACCCCGAGCAGATCCTGTTGTCAGGCTCTCACCTAGCTGGCAGGGCTGGATGTCACTCGTGGGAGTCTGCCCCAGACCCCAAGCAGATCCCGCTGTCAGGCTATCACCTAGCTGGTAGGGCTGGATGTCACTCGAGGGAGTCTGCCCCCAAACCCCAAGTAGATCCTGCTGTCAGTCTCTAACCTAGCTAATAGGTATGGATGTCACTTGAGGGAGTCCCACCCTCCCCTGGGATTATTTAGGAAGATTGCTTTCCTAAGGGTATAGGGGGGAGAAGGTCCCTATGGGAAAGTTTGGACTCGCAAGCCAAGCTCAGCAAAGAGAAGACAAGACCTGCCCTTAGCCTCCTATTGAGGAAGGCAATCTCCAACAAGGCATTCCACCCCCTTCAGTTTTACTTGTAAAATATTTTGACAATTTTTACTCGACATCAGCAAGAGAAGGGACAACTCGCGCGTAAGCTAGGTGGGTATGAACCCCACCTGGCAGGTCCATTCCTGGTCAACCAGGGGAAGGGGGAGCTCTCAGAATCCGCTCGCAGGTACAAGTCCTAAACATGCGCTCTAACGACAAATTCTGTACTAATGGGATCCAACGAAAAGGAGGGCTCGCGGCCAAGTTCATCGCAGAAGGAAAGTTCAAAGAAAAAGAAGATAGAAAAATTCACTTTTCATTCATTATAAAATGATTACAAAAGGAGTGCTCGTCTAGGCGAGGTTACAAAAAGAGGGGAGAGAGTTACAAGAAAAAGAAAGGGGGGGTCATCTCTCGCCTCCTCCCCCGGATTGGCGATCTCCGCCCGCTCTGCCAGAAGGATTGTCCTTGAAGTCCTTCCCGAAGAACATGTCAAGGCTATCTTCATTATCGCTGGGCAGCATGGGCGGGAATAGACTCGGCATGAGGTCTCAGACTGTGACCTCCTCGCAGCCCTCCACCAGCACTTGCATATCCTTCATAATTTGTAGGGTGCATTCAGCAGATTCGATTGAGTTGACCCACAGCCTTTCAATGACCTCTGCCTCGCCAAAGATCCTCGGGCTCTTGTATGGGAAGGGGGGCTCGCTGCCACCTGGAGTGAGGAAGGCTTCCGCCTGGCGGGCGATTTCGCCATGAAGCCCCTTGTTTTCCTCGCTCAACTTCGCGTTCCTCCCTTCCAGCTCAGCGGTGCGAGCCTCCAGCTCGGCGACGCAAGTTCCAACCGGGTGGCGCAAGTCTCCTACTCGACGTAGCGAGCACGGAGCTGATTATTCTCTTCCTCCAGCCCGATGGCGCGAGTCCGCAGCTCCCTAGCGGCCTCGGCATCCTAAGGCAAGAACAGGTAAGTAAATATGAAGCTAAAAATCCTAAGTAAAAATAAGAAGGGATAACCAGTACTCACCAGTCCGCCGGCGCCCTTAGCGAACAAGTCCTCTGCAATGTTGATTCTCCTCTCCAGGTCAATGACCTTGTCCTGGGTTAGGTCACGCTTCTTCTTGGCCTTCTACAGGAGGTTGCTGAGGTTGAAGACGTGAAGAACCACCATGTGGAGGAGCTCCAGTGCCCGCATGTAGGCCTACAGGCCCTTATGGCCGAGTTGGTGCAGGGTCATGCGCTTGTAGGCCATGGCATCCTTGTGCCCAGAGAGGCCGAAGCAGAGCGCATAGGCTTAACCTGAGGAGGGCTCGCGGTCGTCTCAGGAGGGTTAGAGGGTGGAGACAGGGATCCGGTGGGCGGACTCGTCCCATAAGACCACGGGCTCACCGGCCGAGTCCTTCCACCTCCCCCCAAGGCTGAAGAGGGGGTGACCCTTCGACGGGCCCGAGTCGCGGGCTGGGGCCTTCTTGACTGCAGGAGTCATGGGCTCGCCTCCCTCCTACTCTTTGCCTACTGTCTCCTTCAGCAGGCTCCCCGACGATCCGTCTAGGGTGGTCTCGGGCGAGCACATATACTTGGGCTGTTGTTGTTGTTGCTTTGCCCGAGAAACCACCACCACCTTCAGCTTCTTCTGTGGTTGATGGCGGCGAGGCAATCTGGACCCCATGGGATCAGCCCGCTTCTTGCCAGAGGGCTTGGACGATGGAAGCTTGTCTCGACAGGCGGCTACAGCCACCTTCTTGCGGGCGAGAGGGTCGAGGAGTAGTCCTAGATTCGCAAAAGGTGGGTTCTCAGGAATCAATCACTCCCTTGCATAAATAACTTAGTGAAAATTCTGATGGATTTGGCGAGATCAGGAAAGGAGAAAAGTTGAAAGTTATACCTTCACCGGGAAGGATGGCGAGGAGCGAGTCAAGGCCCCTTCGGAGGAAGGCGACCTCGAAGTCCTTGTGGAGGAAAAATTTGTGGAGCTCGACATCGTTGCCGGAGATGGTGGGGGTCGGTATACCTCCTCGCCTTTTTGCTGCGGTGAGTAGGGTACGTTGTCGAGATCGCCCTTGAGGAATACGATCTTGGTCATCCAATTAGTGTGTTTGTTTGTGATCACGAAAACCTTGATAAAGGATCCCCCGAAGAAGGCGATGCCATCAGGAGTCGCCTTGTAGGTGAAGAGTTTCTTGAACACAGTCAGGTTGAACTCGATTCTCTCCCAGCGGAGGAAGCTCGCGAACTCCACCGTCATGGCTATGGAGTTCGGGTTCAGCTGCGCGGACACCGCGCCAAAGTATTTGAGGATCTGGCGGATCTCCGGCTAGAGCGGAAGGCGCAACCCCACCTCAAAATGCGAGATGGGGAAGGCGAGCTCCTAGAGGTAAAAAGTGTTGATGGCCCCGCCTTCCCTGGGCCGGCGTGCCTCGAAACCAGGGGGCTTGATGTCGGCGTTGAACATGGCAAACTCCTCTTCCGTCGTGTTCCCCTCAAAGAAAGAATAGTCGGTGAAGTGTTGAGCGCACTTGGAGCGACCATCAGAATCAGTATTGGACTTCCCCTTGCTCGCAAAAGGTATAAGGAGCAAGTTGTTGGAACCCTAGTTTGGATTTGGGCAAGGAATACTATTAGGATGCTTTTAGATTGACCCAAAATGTATAGTCAGGGTCATAAGATTATTTCTAGGTCTGCCTCAAAAGAACTCCAGAGAAATGTTGTAGAAAAGAAATCATGCAGAAATCAGTTTTGTCAAGAGCAGAAAATCAGTTCGACGATAGTTAAACTCAGGTCGACAAAACTCAGAGTTCTATATATGAGTTGAGCTCGATGATCTCTGAGCTCCGATCGACGATCGCTGATCTCAAGACAAAATCTCAGCTCGACGCAAAGGTTATTCAGGTCGACGATCTCTGAAGTTGACGATTTCCTGTGCAGTTTTTCAGACAGAGATTTGAACAGCTGGAAGAATTAATTAAGGCATTTAATATCTCTTAGACTTATTGCTTATAGTCGTTCAACAATAGCAGATAATTTGATTAATTCCGAGGCATCTTTCTCTCTCTTGGGAATGCCTCAGCCATTTCAAGATAGAATTAATTCTAATGTTTGAATACGGCTCGGGGGAATATATTCAGATTAGAGGATTTGCAGATCACTAGAAGAGGTGACTGACAACAAGACTAAGCATTAGTCAGAATAGAGATTCTGAAGAACACAACACAGCATTCTATCATACAGTGTTCTTCATCATCTGCTCTAGGCTTTCAAGAGACACAAATCTATATCAGTCTAGAATGTTTGCTGGAGATCAACATCAATTTGAAGGCCTACACCCTGAAGCAAAGTTTCCTTCTTTCCTAAACAGATCAACATATTAGGGGGAGCTTTGACATCATCAGCATCCACAAAGTCTCCTCTCAGTGGCTTTTGAGAATAGAGAAGACTAACATCACTTTCTTTCCACCCCACTGTAAAGGGTTTTAATTCCCTTCAAAATTATTCTGGTTCACAAGTCTCCTTCCAAAAAACTTGGGTTGGTTTTTGGGAACCTGATCAAAAGCTCAATGGTGGCAGTCACCTAATCAAAACCTACTAGTGGATTCCTACATGGGTGGTAGAAGAGTGGATGTACCCAGGTTGGGGAACCACTATAATTTTTGTGTTGTCTGTGTGCTTGTTTTTCCTTCTTTATCTTTGTGCTGTGACTTTTTTTTATTAACTCTAGTTTAGAAGAAAGTTAAGATATATCCCCTATCTTTCACGAGTACACGGAGGAAGGGGACGAGCAGAGGAAGAAAGTATAGAAGCAATAAAATAAGTAAGTCGGGGTAGGTGAGGGGGCCATATTATAGGAAAAGGGATCAAGGGTCGAGCTGACCGATCGATCCAGTTCGCCTAACCCAGCTCGCCGACTTCCAAAACCTGTCCCATCAGGTGCCAAGCAAGAATATTATATTCAAACAACAAGCAATAAAATCTGAAAATATTTCTAAGTTATTACAGGCCCAAGAGGGATATTATTCAGAGAAATCGAAAGGAAACAAAGCAGCAATCTCGGCACATGTGCGAGCTGAGGGGGCAGGAGGCGAGTCCCGGTAGGCCCGGCAGGGGGGCCATTCTTTACCTCCCCCGGTCTCGCGTCTCCTTCCCCGCAGGTCGACGCAAGACGCGGAGATCGCGGATCCGCCTCAAGCATCCCCGGGATGCCAGAAGGTTCTAGTCAAGCTCCTCCAGCAACGGTGAAAGGGACGTCGCCTCGCCTGCCGGGTCCTCTCTCGCCTCGCCTACTAGCCACGTAAACTGCCGCTGCAGCACGTCATTGTCTTCCCGTAACTGGTGGAGCTCGCATACCATCTTTTTGAGGACCTCGATTCCTCGCTTTGTCAGCTAAGGGCCCCCAGCTCGGCGTCCAGGAAGGACTTTGTTGAAGCCAAAAATGACCTCAATGAGAGTTTGAAAATAGGAGTGCAGCCAACACCTACTTCTCTCAAGCCCCGTCCCCCGACTGGTTGCAAAGGACCTAGAACAGACCCGAAGCCTCAGCAGGGAGGTCCCACCTCTTACTCGGAAGATCTCTGAGAGCATCCCCTACAAAGCCAAAAGATGGGCTAGGATCTCCTCAGAAAGCACTAGAGAGTTAGAGAATTACGAAAGCTTGCTTTCAAAGGATGGCCTGCCAATAGCCGAATCCCGCTGTTATGAAATACTAAATGCAGGCCCTAGGGGCATATAGGTAATTTTACCCGATGTCAACTAGGTAACTTTACTTTGGGCTCTGGGCCCCATCCGGCGAGAACCCAATGTCGAGATCCCTCCCTCCTTCACTCGGCAGAAGCTAAAAAAGGAGTGCCAAATTCCTCGGACCGAGCCATCTCTCGTCTTCCGCGTGGCGCAATCCTTCTCGCCTGCCTCTGGGCAGAAGTGGGCCTCGACCGGAGCTTGACGCGAACATTCTCACCTGCTCCAAGGCGGGAGATCTTCTAGTCTGAAGCCCAAAGCTAGACCGAAGCTAGTCCAATCCTGGTCGTTGATGCCTCTTGGTCCACTAAGTGAATATGGGGTTGTAAACAATCCCCGCTCTTTTTGAGCTAGCCCTGCGCTTGAAAAGACACGTCTAACCCATAAATATTTGCTGAGCGCGTATCATCCTGAAAAGAGAATCTTTTGGTGGGCCATCCTGTAGCTATATATGTACGCTCATAGGCGGCCATAAATCTGCCCCTGCCAATCGTTGCCCCGTGTCTGAACTCTCGCGTGATCTCGAGATGCGTTCCAAACGTGTTGACAATCCGCTCTCGCAGGGCCTTCAAGATCGCATTAATATGGCACAGGCACGAGCTCTTGCGAACAGTGCCTCAGTAGCCCCCTTGCTGGCGAGAAAGGCGCCAGTCGTTGAGTCCTCACAGCTGAAGATGAAGAAGAAGAAGAAAGCGAGATCGGTTAAGCGGGACCTTCTTCGCGAGAACTGGGGCTCGCCTACACCATCCCCGAGCCGAGCGGATAATCCTTCCCCTTTGTAGAAGGTACGTCTTTTCGTCCTGCTGAATCACTAAGACTATGAACTGATTAAGCAAAAGGATTGACAACTAACATGCAATACTTCTTGCAGTAGGTGGCTCGAGATGACGGCACCGTTTCCTCGCTGGCGCCCCCAGACTCGGCATCTCGCCTTCCCAAGGATCCACCACTCGTCCCGGAGGCCACTCCTCCGGCCGACCCTCCGAGATCTCTAAGTAACCTTTTATCCCAACTACCCTCTTTTTATCATTCCAACCATAGCATCCAAACTATTGAACCGACTTCCCGCAGCGCCAGCTTCTGCCAGCCCGGGTCTCGCCACCCGGGGAAAGGAAATAGTAGCTGCCAGCTTGGTCGACCAAGCGACTAATCTCGCCCTACTAGCGGGAGGAGTGGCTACCGAACCCTCCGTAACCCCAAAGGAGGTCAGCAACCCCGCGAGAGAGGACGACTCCCCCCTGATCCCGGCCAGGATGGGATCACCGTACACGAGACCTTCCACCCGAGCGAGGAAAGACGCTCAACCTCCTCTATTGAACTGAGGGGGAGTTCAGGCCTTCTCGTCTGCCGCCGTCCAGTGGCTCTCGCCATACTGCAGGTATGCGAGGTATTATCATAGTATTTACTCAGCTCTCTCCGTAACTGTGGAACTCTTTTACAAGGGGATCCGGACTCGCTGGCAGGAGCTGACGAAGAAGATGAAGACGAAGATGAATATGGAGAGGAAGGGTAGTGATAGTTTTACTTTCAAGACAACCTAAACACCTAGAGGGGGGGGGCGTGAATAGGTTCTAATTGCTTGTTCAAATTTTTAGGCAGAATTCAATTACAAAAATTAAAACATCCAGCACAGCATTCACAGACATTTAATCATCACAGATTGCACAATGTTTTATAGTGGTTCCCCAAGGTCTGGGTACATCCACTTTCCCCCTTCACCTATCTAGCAGTATGCTAGATTCGGCCAAACTTCCACTATTCTCAGATCCTCAGATCCTACAGCTCAGAACCTGGATAGGTTCCTACAACTCAGGCACAACATCCCTACCTCAGCCTTGCCACAAGGCCTACAACTCAGAGAAGAACCTTCTCCTACACTCAGGCAAACAGCCCTACCACTCAGAGATAAAATCTCCTACACTCAGCCTTTATATCACCGGCTTACAACTCAGATCTGTGTAAAACAGATCCTACAGAAATTTAGAAAAGAAGTTTTAATGTCTTGCCTTTATTGAGAGAGAAGAGGACAAGACAATTCTTGATCAGCTGATGAAATCAACTGAATCTGAGCTTTCTTCAAAGCTTCTTGAATCTGAACTTAGCTGAGTTGATTTCCAAATAGCTTCTTGAGAAACCACTGATGGCTTCCTTCTTCTTCTTCAAAATGGGTGGATCCCTCTCTATCCAACACCTTTGATGATACTTCTGAATTCTTGTTAGAACTCTTCTTAGATCGATCCTGAGATCGTCTTCTTAGATCTTCTGATGAAGATCTTCTTTAGTGTATTACACCTTCTTGATTTGATTTCACAATTTGATTGCCAAAGTTCAATCTTCTCATTTTTTTTACTTCTCTCTGAATCTGTCTATTTATAGATCTTCTTAATGGTAACCGGTTGATCCGGTTTATAACTGTCTTCTGACAAGTCTGACAACATCAGTTAACTGGCTGCAACCCACAGCTGTCAAGTCTTCAAACAGATCCTGTGCCTTAGTCTTGGTCAGCAATGTGTTGAGACAGACTGTCAGGAAGTGTCGAGACCAACTGTCTGTATGTGTCGACACAAGTAACTTTGGTGTCGACACAACCTTTGATGATGTCGACAAGTTTGCCTTTAAGTCGACACAGCTTCTTCAGAGAATAACTTGGTCTTGACTTTGCAGTGTGTCGACACAAGTCCTGTGTGTCGACACAGTTGTTGTAGATTCAGAACTCAGTATGTGTTGACTTAGTCTTCTGGTGTCGACATAAGTATTGTCGACTTCTGCTAATGTGTGTCGACTCTGTCTCATTGTGTCGACACAGCCTCCCAGTGTCGACACAAATGTGGTCGACTATCTTCCTGTGAGTCGACACTGCTTCCCAGTGTCGACACAAATGTGGTCGACTATCTTTCTCTGTGTCGACACAGCTTCCTTCAAATGTCGACACAAATATTCTGAAGTGTCGACACTGTTTCTTCAGGTGTCGACACATGGACTTAGAATATTTTTCTGCATTCTTTAACACTTCTTCACCTGCACATGTCAACTTAAAACAACATCAAATACACCTTGATGTATATCATTGAGCTAAGTGGGCTTCTTCAAATCAGGTACACATTTTCCAATGTACCCAACAATCTCCCCCTATTTGGAGAAGTCATAACCCTTATTGTCAATGATATACACCATTTATAAAAAGTATAATATGATGATATATGACAAAACAGGAATACTTAATATAAACAAAATATGAACAATCCATCACAGAGTGAACATTATATGATTCCAAACAAAATATGAACAATCCATCATAGAGTGAACATTATATGATTCCAAACAAAATATTGTTTATAACTTGATAATGTTTGATTACAGAGTTTTACATTGAATGATTTAATCAAAACATTACAAAATACTTTTGAAAGAACTTAAAATTAAGACTGATCAGGCTCTCTTATGACAATCCCTTTGCCAGATTGGATTTGAGCCTTCACAGGAGCTTCAGCATCTTCAGCTGGCTTCTTGCCTTTTTGATCAGCCTTCTTCTTTGCTTCTTCCTTGAGCCTTTGCCTTTCAAAGTAATGAAGGGGCTTTGGAAAGTACTTGCTTGGCTCCTGAGCATCTGGTGGCAGCCTTCCCATCTTGGCTTTTCTCCTGAACTGTACTATGGATTTCTGCCTAGCTTCAAATTTTTGTCATTCTATTTCATTATACCACTTTCCTCTTTCATGTTCTTTGTCCTTTACAGCCTTCCATGCAGTTAGTATAATATTTCTTGAAGTAGGGCTCCACTGCTCAAAATCTGGCTTAAGTTCAGCCTGCTCTCTAAATCTCTTCTTAGATAGTAGAGCATCTTGCTGTTCTTTCAAAGTGGCCTCAGGCTTTTCCACTTTCTCAATAACAACCCTGTTAACCTCCTTTGGAGGACTATACATTTCTTGAACTTGCTGATCAATCATATCAAAATCTGGAGGAGGGTAAATGACTTGGGCAACCTCAGGTTGATTGCCTTCAAGTAGACCTGTTTGTATTCCTAACTCAGCCACCATAGCATCATCACACAAAGGTGGATATCCCAATGTGGCTCGAATACTATTGGTCACCCATTTGGTGTGCTCTGAGCCTGCATGAACTAACAACCTCTCCCCCTTTATGGCTTCTCTGGTAATATGATCTCTTAGATCTTCCTTTTGAAATCTGATCTGTCCATCCAGATAATTCACACCCTCTTTAAAAAATGGTTTTAACTTTTGAAGCTTGTCAGATATGTCCTTTTGAGAGGTAGTGATAGCAGTTTTAACAGATTCAATAGCAGCTTGAAATTTCTTATCAAATTCTTCCATCTCCTTTGCTTTAGCTGCAGGCAGGCCTGGAGTAGTCTTTTTCAATTCATCAATAATCTCTTGATGAGATTCAGTTAAATTGTCATTCATCCTTAGCTGATTCTCCAAAACATAGCTTTGCTTTAAAGCAATATCATCCACTTTAGGGATGATGGACTGCTGTTGTTTTGCCAAATACACCACAACATTACCTCCCTTATGGAAGCAATTTGTCATCTCCTTCTTATGCATATTGACTTCAAATCGAATTGACTTTATATCCTGAGCCCAGTCAAATTGAAGGGCCTTATTGCTCTCATCAACATATTTTTCAACTGCCACTCTATGGTCATCTAACTTAACTTCCAAATCAACCATAAACTTGTTATAATTAAAGTCAGAATGGGATGGTTGAGTTGTAGTCTGTAGAGCATGCTTATAACCTTTGCTCCTTCTCTTGAAGACTACAAGTTTTCTCTTCTTAGCCATTCTGGCTTCTTCAGTCTCAGATTCAGATAAACTATCAACTTGAACTCTTTCTTGAGGAGGAGGAGGAATATCTGTCTCAGTGCCATGTTGTTCAGCCTCAACATGCACAGACTCCCCCTCAACCATTTGCTCCTTCTCAATTTCTATCTCCATGTCAAGGGCCTTGTCAATCTCTTGCCCCTCTTCTACTCTATCAGTAGCCATATCAACATTAGGGAATAACTTATCTAGAGTATATTCCTTCTGAGCTTGAACATAAGATGTATCAATTAGATCTTCTATATTCAGATCTTTGGAGATATCAATTTGGACTGCCTCTTGCACTGGGTCAGATATCTTCTCCCCCTGTACTTGTTCAGTATTGGTAATGACCTGGGCAGGTGAGTATACTTGCCCCCCCTGCACCTGTGCAGAAATAGAAATATTAGAAATGTCTTTAGTAAGGAAATACACCAGCTCCCCCTGCAACTGTACCTGGTCAGGAGTAGATACAATCTGGGCAAATGAATGAGCTTGCTCCCCCTGCATCTGTGCAGGTATAGTGTCTTGCTGGGCTGGAGTAGACACAGGGTGATCTTCATCCTGCTTCCTCTCTTGTTCTTCTTGAAGCTGCTCAGTATCTTGAGCATGAGAAGAGGATTTCACTGGGGTGTCCTGCCTGCTCTCATCAGGCACATCCTTAGACAGCACCCTATCCCACCTAGAAAACAATCTCATGTCCATCTTTCTTATGTGATTGATCTTTGTTCCTGGCAGGTGTTGCATTACCTCAGGGATCACTCCATTCAGATATAAACTCATAATTCTAGCCAGATTTGGCTTCTTTATTCCTTCCTTGATCTTTTCAAAGATTACAGCTGACCAATCAGTTGGAATTGTAAACACAATTCTGGTCATGAGGCTGAACATATAGGCTGAAATCCTATCATGTCCCCCTGGTTTGCACAGAATCACCTTGCCAACTACTTCAGACAGAAATTTCCCTTGCTGATTCATCCCTTTCCTGTTGAAAGCAGCTCCAATCTTCAGAGTGGGATCCAATCCGCACCATTGGATAGCCTCCCTTAACTTAGAAGCAGGGACTTCTTCTTCATTCTCAATTATTGGTAAATGTAGAATCTTCCTTAGACTTCTTGGGGTAATCTTCACTATCGACCCATGCACAGTGGACTTTATCTTGAGAACATCTAAACCTATTGATGCAGAGTTAAAGAATTCATGCACCTCCTTCTTCCATATCTTGGAAGGTTCAGAAACTATGAACTCTAATCCGGATTCGGAAATAAGAGAGATAACTCGTTGAACATCTGTTGGGCTTCAGCAAAGGCATTCCTTACTAACTCATAACCTTCATTGATGTTGTCTTCAATCTTCGGCGCCATTGTTCAGGTGAGAAAGCTTGAGAGAAGAGAGAGAGAGAGAGAAAGTTGACACAGGGTTTCAGTCTCGAAAACCTTGTAAGCGTGTCGACTGAATAAGTTCTTGACCTATTTATACCTTCTATTGAAAGAAGATCAAAAGGCGGGCAAAAACAGTCTATATGTGTCGACACAGATGGAATGTGTCGACACAAATTTCTATTGTCTCGACAACAAATCTGTCTACTATGTGTCGACACCAAATGTGGATATGTCGACACCTGAGAGATATAGTAGAGTATCAGAAAATCTGTGTCGACTCTTAGGATAAGTGTCGACACAAAATTTGTAAGTGTCGACATCACTATTCTGGTGAAGTCGACACTACATTCCTGGATAAGTCGACAATTTAATTCTTAAGTGTCGACACATATTCTCTGTGTCGACACAATATTTCTGACTTGTCGACATTACTTCACTGAGTCGACACATTATCACTGAATGTGTCGACACTATTTTACTTAGCCAATTTCTGTTTCTGTCTACACCACTTAAGACCATTTGATAATCTAATATGTTATTTGTAAGTTTGTTGATAATCTAATCAATGGTCAGCATGCCTAATTCAATTTTAAATTTATTGAATTTTGTTTCATCCAGAGGCTTAGTGAATACATTTGCTATTTGATAATCTGTTTTAACAAATTCAAATGTGATGTCTTCTCTTTCTACATGATCTCTAAGAAAATGGTATTTAATTTCTATATGCTTAGTTCTACTATGAGAAACAGGATTATTAGCAATAGAAATTGCACTCTTAGAATCACACAAAAGAGGTGTTCTACTTACTTGAATACCATAATCTTTAAGCTGATGCTGTATCCACAATAGTTGTGCACAGCAGCTTCCAGCAGCAACATATTCTGACTCAGCTGTAGATATATCCACACTTGTCTGCTTCTTACAACTCCAAGATATCAATCTTCCTCCCAAGAATTGACAAGTACCTGTTGTACTCTTCCTATCCTCTCTACAGCCTGCAAAGTCTGCATCTGAATAACCTGTTAGTAGAAAATCTCTATTCCTAGGGTACCAAAGGCCTAGATTAGGTGTGCCCTTAAGATATCTCAGAATCCTTTTGACTGCAGTATAATGAGACTCTTTAGGGCAGGCTTGGTACCTAGCACAGACACATGTAGCATACATAATATCTGGTCTACTAGCTGTGAGATATAGTAGAGAACCAACTATTCCTCTATACAAAATCTCATCAACAGGTTTACCTGCATCATCTTTGCATATAGGCATACTTGTCCCCATAGGAGTTCTCATGATGGAGGATGACTCCATACCATACTTCTTGATTAATTCTTTAGTAAACTTTGACTGTGATATGGACAAGCCATCATCAGTCTGTCTTACTTGGAGTCCCAAGAAGAACTTCAGTTCCCCCATACTGCTCATCTCAAACTTCCCTTACATAAGTTTGGCAAACTTTTTACAAAGGTTGTTTTCAGTAGATCCAAAGATTATGTCATCAACATAGATCTGAACTAAGATGATCTTGCCTTTGGATTCCCTAAGGAATAGAGTTTTGTCAATTTTTCCTCTTGAGAATTTATTCTCAATAAGGAAAGTAGACAGGGTTTCATACCAAGCCCTTGGGGCTTGCTTTAACCCATACAAAGCTTTTTTAAGCTTATAAACATAATCAGGTTTAAGAGGATCTACAAAACCTGATGGCTGCTCTACATATACTTCTTCTTTAAGATCACCATTCAGAAATGCTGACTTCACATCCATCTGGTATACCTTGATGTCTTGATAGGCTGCATAGGCAAGGAACATTCTGATTGCCTCCAGCCTTGCTACTGGGGCAAAGGTATGATCAAAGTCAATCCCTTCTTCCTGCCTGTATCCTTTAGCAACCAATCTTGCTTTATTTTTCACTATTACTCCATTCTCATCCAACTTGTTCCTGTAGATCCATTTTGTCCCAATTATATTATGGCCTCTTGGTTTAGGAACAAGCTCCCAGACATTGCACCTTCTGAATTGATTCAGCTCCTCTTGCATAGCATCAGTCCAGTACAGGTCTTGGATGGCTTCTTCAAACTTCTTAGGCTCCATTTGTGATAGGAAACTTGAATGCAGAACTGTGCTTTGACTTCTGCTTCTAGTCTGCACTCCCTGTCTTGGATCACCTATTATCTGATCAGTTGGATGGTCTCTTAAATGTCTTGTAGCTGGAGGAAGATTCCCTTCTGGTTGAACATCTCCAGCTCCTTCATTATGCTGAACCTCTTGGTTTTCTTCATCTTCTATTGTGTCTTGTACTCCCCCTGGACAATATCCTTCATTTTCCAATACTCCATCTTCCCTTGAAGCTTCAGCAATAGAGAGCTTGTCCATTCCTTTGCTTATACCTGTTGAGTCATTTGATCTACAAGACAACTCACAGTTGATTAATCTTGTTTCATCAAACACAACATGCACAGATTCTTCAACAACTTGAGTAGTCAAGTTGAAGATTCTATAGGCCTTACTATTTGTGCTGTACCCAACAAATATCCCATCCTGGGATTTGGCAGCAAACTTAGTCAAATATGACTTACCATTGTTAAGTATATAGCATTTGCAACCAAAGATTCTGAAGTAGGATAGATTTGGTTTTCTACCTTTCATAATCTCATAGGGAGTCTTTTTGTGGCTCTTGGTGATAGAAGCCCTATTGATCACATGACAAGCAGTGTTTACTGCCTCAGCCCAGAAATATTCTGGTAGAGAGGTGTCACTCAATAGAGTTCTACCAGCTTCAATTAATGTTCTATTCTTTCTTTCAGCAATTCCATTTTGTTAAGGTGTTCTTGGTGAGGAGAACTCTTGGAAAATCCCAAAGTCTTCACATAACTTTGTCATGCTTTCAGATTAAAACTCAGTACCATGGTCACTTCTGATTTTGACCACTGTACTATTCAGTTCATTCTGAATTTGCTTTACAAAATTAAGTAAGACACTTGGGGTTTCAGATTTCTGTCTCAGAAAGAACACCCATGTAAATCTAGAATAGTCATCTACAACCACAAAAGTGTAGACCTTCCTACCTAGACTATGAACTGGCATAGGACCAAAAAGATCCATATGCAAGAGGTATAAGCACCTCACAGAATCCTTGTTTTCAAGTCTTTGAAAGGAGGATTTTGTCTGCTTGCCCTTTTGACAAGCTGGGCATATCCCTTCCTTCATACACTTAACTTGAGGACCATTCCTCACTAACTCTTTGATAAAGAGTTGGCCAATTGTCTTGTAGTTAAGATGAGACAATCTCTTGTGCCACTTAACACAATGAGAAGCATTGTCATCAGCTACAAGACAGATGGGAGAAGCTTTATTCTTACATACAAAATTAAGACAATATACATTTCTCTTCCTATACCCAGTCAAAATGATCTCTTGATCACTTGACCTTTTGATATGACATCCATCCTTAACAAATGAAATGTCATATCCTAAATCACTCAGCTGGCTTATGCTTATTAGATTATGTTTCAAACCTTTTATATAAGCCACTTGGGTGATAGTAATTAGGTTAGAAGAAATGTTACCAAACCCTTTGATGACTCCTTTTTCAGATCCACCAAAGATCACTTTAGGTCCATCTTTGACAGATGAATACTCCTTCAACAGCCCCTTTGTTCCAGTCATGTGCTTGGAACAACCACTATCCAAGTACCATATAGGGGCATGGTTAATTGGATTCACCTGCAACACAGATTTACTTACCCTTAGAACTCAAGCAAGTCTTGGGTCCTTGGTTCAAGTTAGCATAAACAAAGCTACCATTATTTCTTCTAACAGGTAGACTATTGTTCTTTCTAACACTAGTGTTATACCAGCAGTCTAGTGCAAAATGGCCTCTCTTGCCACAGCACCAACATTCAAACATATTGTATCTAGTTCTAGATACATCCTTGACAAAAGAATTTCTGTCCATTGCTGGTGCTGCAGCAGCTTCACCCACTGATTTTTTATAACCATTGGGTTTATGAACATGGGTAGGCCTGTTGGCATTTACACCCTTGTTTTTCAGAATATTAGACTTAATATGACCATGAATATTTTCATGATCATATAGGTTAGAAGGCACTTCCACCTTTCTAAACTTAATAGAGACTGAAAAGTTCAGTGGCTTGACAGGAGCTTTGCCTTTCCTCTTGAATTGGCCAGCCCTGGAGTTACCTTTGAATCCTAATCCTGTCTTACCCTTTTGATTCACAAATTCATCAATCAAGGGTAAGACAGACTTTGGCTTAGAGTAACTAGCCACTAAATCTTTTTCAATTCTTAGTCTGGCCTCCAGACTCTTCACTTGATCATTGGTATAATTAATTGTGCCCATCTGAATAATAGTTATATTCTTCAGCTTGGCAATTTCATTTAACTTTTGATCAAATACTTTCTCTAACTCAGTTGCAGCTACCCTTAGTTTAGCAATTTCATGAGCCTGAGATTTAACCAGGTTCTTGCTTTTCTTAAGGGCCTGCAACAAGTCCCCATACTTATCTATCAATTGATAGACATCTCCTTCAGATTCAGATGCATCTACATCACTTGATGTAGATGTAGCTGATTATGTACTTGAACTATAAACAGATTTCATAGAAGGACATTGTACCTTATTAGGACCAGACTGATTCTGGCATATGTCCTCTTCTGATCCTGTCATTAGTCCCATGCACTGATGATCCTCTT
This sequence comes from Platanthera zijinensis, assembly GCA_039513925.1. Lineage (NCBI taxonomy): Eukaryota > Viridiplantae > Streptophyta > Magnoliopsida > Asparagales > Orchidaceae > Platanthera > Platanthera zijinensis. The sequence continues at coordinate 128,061,248 of CM077088.1, read as the reverse complement.
GATCATAGATGGAGTCTAGCAACTGCAGAAACTCCTCTTCTTCAGATACAGCACATAGTCTAATATATGCTTCTGCTTCAGATTCTGACTCTGAAGTTGACTGATCTGTTAGGCTCTTATCCTTCTTTGCAACAAAGGATTTCTTCTTCTTGCCCTTTTTATGAGTCTTATTCTTGTCTGAAGACTCCTTTCTCTTATCAGGACAGTCAGCCACTACATGTCTAGGTCTATTGCAACAATAGCAGACAATCTTTGAAGTAGTAGCCTTGCTGGGCTTTGATCTGCTCTTTTCTTTCCTTGATGACTTTTTCTTCTGATAATAATCATCAACTTGCTGTGAAGTAGAGGGCTTAGACTTCCACTGTTTCTTCTTCAAGAACCTCTGGAATTGCCTTGTGAATGCAGCAAAGTCTGCATCTGAATCACAGCTTTCTGAACCCTGATTATCTGAATTTTCTGAACTGTCTTCTGCAATTTCCTTAGGAGGGGACGGTGATATCCTCCTATTCTTTCTGATGGATTCTACATTGAATGCCACAGTCTTTTCTCTATGCTCTCCTCTTGAATTCTTTTCCTCCTGCTTCCTCACCAAAAGTTGCATTTCATAGGATAGCAGCTTTCCAAACAAGGTGGGAGGAGAGATCTCTGCCAATTTAGCCACTTCTCTTATAGCACAGATCTTTGTGTCCCAATCCTTTGTTAAGGATCTCAAGAATTTGTCATTCAGTTCATAAGTACTGAAGACTCTTCCATAGGACATTAGCTCATTCACAATTCTATAGAATTTCTTATAGCACTCAGTTATGCTATCAGATTTTCCTTGTCTAAAACTTTCATATTCCTGATTGAGCATAGATTTCCTGTCCTGTCTTACTTCTTCTGATCCCTCCATGTAGACAATCAATGTGTCCCACATTTCTTTGGAGGTCTTGCAGTGAATCAGATTCTGAAATGTTGAATCATCTATGGAACTTACAATAATGTTCTGTGCTCTTTTATCCATGGTTGCCAAAATGATTTCATCCTTGGTCATTTCAGAATAACTCTTTGGAGTTTGAATATTAGCATCAAGAACTGATACCTTCATTGGAATGAAGGGTCCTTCCTGAACTGTGATGTATATTCTTAGGTCAGATGCCTCCATAAACAACCTGACTCTTTCTTTCCAAATTCCAAAGATTTCCTTCTTGCATATGGGTAATTTCATAGACCCTAGCTCCTTATGATTCTCTCCAGAACCCATCTTCTTGAATCTTGATTCTGCCTTTCAGATCTACCTCAGACTGTTAAGTCCTTTTTGAGGAACCTCCCTCTGATACCACTTGATAGTTTTACTTTCAAGACAACCTAAACACCTAGAGGGGGGGGGGTGAATAGGTTCTAATTGCTTGTTCAAATTTTTAGGCAGAATTCAATTACAAAAATTAAAACATCCAGCACAGCATTCACAGACATTTAATCATCACAGATTGCACAATGTTTTATAGTGGTTCCCCAAGGTCTGGGTATATCCACTTTCCCCCTTCACCTATCTAGCAATATGCTAGATTCGGCCAAACTTCCACTATTCTCAGATCCTCAGATCCTACAGCTCAGAACCTGGATAGGTTCCTACAACTCAGGCACAACAGCCCTACCTCAGCCTTGCCACAAGGCCTACAACTCAGAGAAGAACCTTCTCCTACACTCAGGCAAACAGCCCTACCACTCAGAGATAAAATCTCCTACACTCAGCCTTTATATCACCGGCTTACAACTCAGATCTGTGTAAAACAGATCCTACAGAAATTTAGAAAAGAAGTTTTAATGTCTTGCCTTTGTTGAGAGAGAAGAGGACAAGACAATTCTTGATCAACTGATGAAATCAACTGAATCTGAGCTTTCTTCAAAGCTTCTTGAATCTGAACTTAGCTGAGTTGATTTCCAAACAGCTTCTTGAGAAACCACTGATGGCTTCCTTCTTCTTCTTCAAAATGGGTGGATCCCTCTCTATCCAACACCTTTGATGATACTTCTGAATTCTTGTTAGAACTCTTCTTAGATCGATCCTGAGATCGTCTTCTTAGATCTTCTGATGAAGATCTTCTTTAGTGTATTACACCTTCTTGATTTGATTTCTCAATTTGATTGCCAAAGTTCAATCTTCTCATTTTTTTTACTTCTCTCTGAATCTGTCTATTTATAGATCTTCTTAATGGTAACCGGCTGATCCGGTTTATAACTGTCTTCTGACAAGTCTGACAACATCAGTTAACTGGCTGCAACCCACAGCTGTCAAGTCTTCAAACAGATCCTGTGCCTTAGTCTTGGTCAGCAATGTGTTGAGACAGACTGTCAGGAAGTGTCGAGACCAACTGTCTGTATGTGTCGACACAAGTAACTTTGGTGTCGACACAACCTTTGATGATGTCGACAAGTTTGCCTTTAAGTCGACACAGCTTCTTCAGAGAATAACTTGGTCTTGACTTTGCAGTGTGTCGACACAAGTCCTGTGTGTCGACACAGTTGTTGTAGATTCAGAACTCAGTATGTGTTGACTTAGTCTTCTGGTGTCGACATAAGTATTGTCGACTTCTGCTAATGTGTGTCGACTCTGTCTCATTGTGTTGACACAGCCTCCCAGTGTCGACACAAATGTGGTCGACTATCTTCCTGTGAGTCGACACTGCTTCCCAGTGTCGACACAAATGTGGTCGACTATCTTTCTCTGTGTCGACACAGCTTCCTTCAAATATCGACACAAATATTCTGAAGTGTCGACACTGTTTCTTCAGGTGTCGACACATGGACTTAGAATATTTTTCTGCATTCTTTAACACTTCTTCACCTGCACATGTCAACTTAAAACAACATCAAATACACCTTGATGTATATCATTGAGCTAAGTTGGGCTTCTTCAAATCAGGTACACATTTTCCAATGTACCCAATAGGTAGGACGCCGAGAGCTCCCCCTTCCCCTCATCAGACAAGATGGAGGAAATCCTGGATGGTGCTGGGAACGTCAAGATACGGCGAAAAAGGATAGCGTAAATCCTATCGAAGCTCGTACAGTAGGAGCAGGCTAATGCCTATAAGGCGAAGGAACACCGCGAGATGATGGAGCAGAGGCTTGAGGCCCAGGAGCGAGACTACTTCCCCAGCGAGACGGAGCAGCCAGATATGCCTACCATCGAGTCTTCTTGTGGGCGATGTATCGCGCGGATTCGATACCAGGCGCGTCGGATCAACCTCGGGTGCACCACGTTATATTCCTACTTCAACCTGCAGGCTCCTTCGAGAACCAGACGGCGAGAGCAAGTATAATGGCGCTGGGAACCGTATTGAAAATCGTAGTCTCGCCTCCCCCACCTCCTTGCCTACCCTTCTCGTAATGTACCTTTTTTCTAGTTTGAAAGACTTCTTAAAACTGTATGGTTATTATTTTTATGGAGCTCTCGCCCGGCGAGAGTTGCCTTTCGATTTTTTTCTGCTACTCTGTTTCATGCTATTATTTTGGTGTTTGCGCGAACCTAAACCGACGGTCCATCGCTGTCATCTAAGGGCTGGAACCTTGTCGGTGGCTTAGGTGCCCGAGGCGTGTTAGAGTGGAAAACGAGGTGTCATTTCCTCGAGACGTGACGACTGTACCCCTTCCACCGTTTTGGGAAAGTCATCATTACAACGATTTTCTATTAATAGTTCGATCCACCCACCACATTTATTTCTCCGATCCGGAACCTATGCCCGCCTTCTTACTGCTCTCACACCTTGCCAAGAACTTCCCTCGCTTCCGCCACCTTCTCTCACTCTCGCCTTTCACCCGAGGTTTCGCCTTCAACTTTTGACCACGATACCGGGTGAGAACGAAGTGTGCTCCCACTGTGCGGAAGCCTTCCAAAGGCACCAGTTCCCCCTTGCCGCTTAACCATGGATGAGTACCAACTGATCACCTCCCGCTACATCCTCGCCGGATTCACCGCGAGAAACCCCGGCAACGATGATAGGGTGAATCGCGCGGGAGAGGGAGAGCTCGCCATCCCCCTCGAACATTTTAAGGTGGGCTTCCACCTCCCCCTCTGACCCGAGATGCGCCAGGCCCTCCGCTATTATAGAGTGGTCCCCGCACAGCTCAATCCAAACTCGGTCGCAATCCTGGTAGCATTTATCTGCTATATGCAATCCGAGAGGATTGAGTTCAGCCTCCCCATCTTCCGAAAGCAGTTCATCTTTTGGGCTAAGAGTGGGGTGGTCTTCTTCTCCGGGCAATTGCTCAAGACAACTGGTCTCGCCAACAAGCACCACCATAGGGGCGAGAGGTTTGTCTTCGTTTTCGGTGACATAGGCAACGTGACTCTCGTGCCTGTTCAATATGATGACACCGCCTACAAGCCGCCCATCTTAGGGTCGCGCGAGAGTGCCCTCCTGGAATTCTTCGTGACAAAGGACTTCGACGTCCAATTTCTCAGGCGGGACGTCGACTCTCTCCTACCCATGCCTCCTAGCGAAGGTATGGTCTCGCCTTTAGCTTGGAATTCCATACTCTAAAATGTAGCACTGAATGTTGTCGACTGCAGGAGAGAAGGAAATCCCTCGGCGCTAGCCGTTTGCCGAGAACGGGGCTGCGAGAGATTCGCTGGCTCTTGCGAAAACTGCGGCTCTCGCCTGCCGAGAGGGGCCGCTCCTCCCCCTCGGTCTGGTGCTGGGAAGCGAAAGCCGGCACCTTCTCATCCAATCTTCTGAAAAGACAAAATACCATCGCCGTAGACAAGGAGAAGTCTATGGCAGCCTCTCCCTCCCGACCTGTCGTCGAGGGTCGATCCCTCACCAAGATCCTGTCGGCAGCCAGGGAGGCGATCACTGCTACCGTGGCCACTATTGGGGTCCTGCTTAGAGCCTTCCAACCGCATGCGGGACTGGTGATAAGGGCGCAGCCGCCGAAACCTCCGCTCCAGCCCCACCCTAGCAGGTGCCAAAGGGGCACCGGAACTTCGGCCTCGACGTGAAGTGTCTGGATGCGGAAGGAAAACCCTTGCTTTAGTGGGATCCCGAGACCAATCGGGTCTCTGTCTCTACCCTCCTCCCCAGCTGGGCGGCGCGCGACGAGGTCACCGGCGACTCTTTCGCGTTAGGATACGGCCTTTACAGCTGGGAGGATGCCAACATCTTCTACCAAATGTCCACCCGACTCCTGGCCCTTGACTCCATCCAGGCCTTGTTGTGCGGGTTTGAGCTCACGCATATGTTTGAAGGCTGGAGTATCACCATCGACCGCAACTTCGGCGAGATGTTCAAGGCGAGGGACTAGGTGGCGGCCCATGCGGCAGCGTTAAAGGCCGAGCTGGCGGATGCCCAGCAAATTCTGTCCTTGCGCCCGACGGAAGAGGTAAGCGAGACCTTTCAAGGCACTCGCTCTCGTCCCTGTAATCCACAGCCCGTCTCTCCTCTGTATTGACTGGTTTCTCCATTATGAAGGATTCTTCATAGAGCACAGTGCTTCATTTGGAGCTGGCCGGGATAAGGTTCGAAAACGTCCTGCTGAGGGACCAGCTCCGGCGCATGGAGGTGGTGGCGGCCTAGGTCGCGCCTCCTCCTTCTCTAGAAAAAAGGCCGAGGAGCCGCCACTTCTCAGAATACGATATCGACAATCTGCTGCAGGACAACGCCCAAGCAATGGCCATACTTACCATAGAGATGATGCGGGATGTGGGATGCTTGAACGAGGGCAGCAAAACCATCGTCGCCTGCCGGCTTCTCCCCTGGCTCTTCGAGCCCATCCCAAAGCCCCCGGGCGCACCTGACTCCCCGCCCTCGGATGTCCCGAAATCTCCCATTGTTGCTGGAGAGACATCTGGGGGTATTGTGCGTCCCCCTGATGGGTTTCTTACCCCCCCCCCTCATTTTGTCTTTGAAATGCGCGAGATGCTCTCGCTTGTAATTACATTTAAAAATATATATATATATAGTACATGTTTACATATTGTTGATTTTTACCTGTATTGTGCTTAATGCTTATCAAGCATGCTTCCGCCAAGGCCCTCACCCCCCCCCCCTTTAAGATAGTCTCCCTTAGCGATCAATAGGTGTGAACCTGCTGAGAGCTCGAGGCATAACGTGTCATTTCAGTGTTCTGCCAAGAATCTTTTGCCGAAAGCGTTATCTTTAGGTTCTCAAGGGGAGGGCTGCCCCCCCCCCCATCACCCTGCGCGAGCGAATGAAGCTTCTCACCGAGGTCTTCCCACCATCGGGCCAAGGACCCCTCGTCAAAAAGCCTTCCTGCCCGGGACTCCTTTTTCCGAGACCCTCTTAGCTGAGACCTCCTGACCGAGACTTCTCTTGCTTGGGGAGGTTCTCAACCTCTTTGTTCTGCCTTCCGGGTGTCTCCTGTCCAGCACAGAAGGCCCGATCAGCGAGTCTACCCGGGTTCGGGCCCCGTTCGGGGTAGTGGAAACATCCAAGCCGAAGTATTTCCAAGGACCAAACTACTACCCCACAGGCTAGCCTACGGACCTGCCAGCTAGATGAGAGCCTACGCAACGGGTCTACCTGGGGCCGAGCCGAGCTCGGGGTAGTGCAAACATCCAAGCTAAAGTATATCCCTTAACCAAACCTCTCCCCCATAGGCGAGCCTTCGGACCTGACAGCTACATGAGAGTCTGCGCAACGGGTCTACCTTAGGCCGAGCTGACCTCGGGGTAGTGAAAACATCCAAGCTGAAGTATCTCCAAGAAACAAACCTCTCCCCCATAGGCGAGCCTTCGGACCTGCCAACTAGATGAGAGCCTTCGCAGCGGGTCTACCTGGGGCCGAGCTGAGCTCGGGGTAGTTCAAACATCCAAGGTGAAGTATATCCCTGAACCAAACCTCTCCCTTTCAGGCAAGCCTTCGGACCTGCCAGCTAGATGAGAGCCTGCATAGCAGGACTACCTGGGGCCGAGCCGAGCCCGGGGTAGTGCAAACATCCAAGCTGAATTATCTCTAAGAACCAAACCTCTCCCCCACAGGCGGGCCTTCAAACCTGCCAGCTAGATGAGAGCCTGCGCAGCGGGTCTACCTTGGGCCGAGCTGAGCTCGGGGTAGTGCAAACATCCAAGCTGAAGTATCTCCAAGAACCAAACCTATCGCCTTGCTGGGGCTCTCCTTCGGACATGCCAACTAGATGAGAGCCTGCGCAGTCTACCGGGGGCCGAGCCGAACTCGGGGTAGTGCAAACATCCAAGCTGAAGTATATCCCTGAACCGAAACTCTCCCCCACAGGCGAGCCTTCAGACTTTCCAGCCAGATGAGAGCCTGTGCAACGGGTCTACCTGGGGCCGAGCCGAGCTCAGGGTAGTGCAAGCATCAAAGCTAAAGTATATCCCTAAAACAAACCTCTCCCTCACAGTCGAGCCTTCGGACCTTCCAGCTAGATGAGAGCCTACGGAGCGGGTCTACCTGGGGCCGAGCCGATCTCGGGGTAGTGCAAACATCCAAGCTGAAGTATATCCATGAACTAAACTTCTCCCCCATAGGCGATCCTTCGGACCTGCCAGCTAGATGAGAGCCTGCGCAGAGGGTCTACCTGGGGCCGAGCCGAGCTCGGGGTAGTGCAAGTTTCCGAACTCCACTCCAGCTTTAAGATAGGCAAGTAAACAATGGATCAACAAAAACATTATAATATAATCTTGGATTTGAATATACAATTTCACCTTCCCCTCTTTCACATGTAGAAGCACGTTAAGTCATCGTCGTTCCAGGTGTGGCTCATGGACCTACCTTCCATGTCCTGGAGGTGATAACCTCCTGCTCTAAGGACCCTCTCCACAATGTAAGGCCCTTCCCAATTTGAGGTCAGCTTGCCCATAGGGGATGGCCTCCCCACTGCATCGACCTTCTTTAGTACCAGGTCTCCTTCAGCGAATTGCTTGATCCTGATATGCTTGTAGAAATATTTTGCCATCCGCCATTTGATCTCTTCCTGCCTGACAACTACAACATCGCGCAGATCTTCCACCATGTCCAATGAGAGGCGTAACCCCCCTTCATTCTCCAACCTCCAAGCGTCATCTCCTTCAGCCGCGATCGTGACCCATGGGGAACGAACCTAAAATTCATTTGGCAGGTCCGCCTCAAACCCATGAGAAAGCTTGGAGGGGGTCTCGCCAGTGTCCGTGTTCGGGGTCACTCGCAAGGCCCACAGAACTGAGGGGAGCTGCTCCACCCAATTCCCCCTCAAGTTCTCCACCTTCTTCTTGAGCAAGTTCACAATAATCTTGTTTGCCGCCTCTACCTGGTCGTTGCTCCTAGGGTGGTGGATGGAGGCAAACCTGAGGTCTATCCCCAGTTGGGTGCAGAAGCTGATTAACTCTTCGCTGGCAAACTGGGGACCATTATCCGTTACTATTGCTTGGGGTAGCCCGTGCATGCATATGATCTCTCCCCAAATGAAGTTTTTGATGACCTGCGAGGTGACCTTGGCCAACGCCTTGACCAGCCACTTCAAGAAGTAATCAATCATGACCTGGAGAAATCTCCTCTGCCCGCTGGCCAGAGGAAAAGGCCCAACCAGATCTATCCCCCAGATGGAGAAAGGCCATGATGATGTGATGCTTCGGAGCCTTTGAGTGGGCAATAGCTGGAGGGGCACACAGCTGATATTTTCGACACCTTTTTGCAAATTCCGCCGCATCTTTCCTCAGGGTCTGCCATAAGTACCCCTTCCTTACCACCCTTGCTTCCAACGTTCTTCCTCCTGAGTGGCTGCCACATTCGCCAGAATGTACCACCTCCAGGATCCTCGGGATCTCCTCTTTGGTCACACATCTTGCCAGGAGCCCTGACAACAATTTTCGGTGCAACCCCCCTTCGAGCATTAGGTAGTGAGCTGTCCTGTGCTTGAATCTCTTGACATCCTTAACCCCTTTCGGAAGCTCGCCAGTGGACAAGAAGGTCACCAAAGGGTCCACCCGTGAGGGTCGCCTATCCACCTCCATCAACTCTCCTTCTTCGATTACTGTTCGAAATAGCTCGGTCAGGGTTCCTCTCCCCCGAGGCCCAAACATAGCCAGCCGATCGGCTTCTTCACTTAATTCCCTGGGGGCGTGTTGGATGGAGAACGTCCGGAACCCTCCGATGATCACCCTTACCTTGGATAAGTACTTCACCAGGATTGGCTACCGAGCTTCGAACTCCCCTCTAATCTGGGATGCTACCACCAATGAGTCCGTAAAAGCCTCCACATCCTAGATGTCAAGCTCTTTTGCAAACTAAAGGACGACTTTCATGGCCTCATACTCTTCTTGATTATTTGTCATCGGGAAGTGCAAGACAACTGCATGTTCTATAGTGACCCCCTGGGGGCTTGTCAGCACCACTCCTCCACCAAGGGAATGCTTTCCCAAAGCCCCGTCAACCATCATCCTCCACACCCCCTGGGGTTGCGGCTCATCTGCCCCAACCTCAACAACATAGTCTTCCAGGAAGTCAGCCACCGCCTGTGCCTTGATGGAGATCCTTTGTATGAATGAGATATCAAACTCGCTCAGTTCGATGGACCACTTGACCAACCTGCCCTAGTGTTCCACCCCTTCAAAGATCTTGCGAAGAGGATGGTCCGTCACCACCCTGATCGAATGTGCTTAGAAGTACGGCCTGAGCTTCCTTGTCGAGATGATCAGGGCATACACCAACTTCTCTAAGATGGGGTAGCAGAGCTCCGCCTTCTTCAAGATGCGGCTAACGTAGTAGATGGGAAACTGCTTCTTCCCCTCTTCTCTGACCAGGACAGATCTCACGGCCTCTGCTCCTACACCGAGATATAGGGCTAGATATTCCCCCTCCTTCAGGCTCTGGAGTAGCGGAGCTTGGGAGAGCTGCCTCTTTAGCGTTTGAAAAGCCTCTTCACATTCAATGGTCCATTCGAACCTTTGGTTACCCCACAGTACCTTAAAGAATGACGAGCATTTTTCCCCCGACCTAGAGAGGAACCTTCTTAGTCCGGCCAACTTTCCTGTCAAGCGCTGGACTACCTTAGTATTGCGTGGTTATTCCAACTCTAGGATGGCCAACACCTTATCTGGGTTAGGCTCTACCCCTACCAGGGTCAAAAGATGCCCAAGGAACATCCCAAGGCTTGCCCTGAAGACACACTACAAGGGGTTTAGCCTCATATTGAACATCCTCAGGGTGGCGAACGTCTCCTCCAGGTCCCGTATGTGTGAATCCACACACTTGATCTTGACCATTAGATCGTCGATAAAGACCTCCAATTTCCTCCCTCTCTGACCCTGGAAGACCCGATCCATCATGCGCTGGTATGTAGCCCCTGCGTTTTTCAACCCAAAGGGAATCATCTTATAGCTGAAGCATCCCTCCCTCGTTATGAAGTATACATCCTTGACATCGGGAGGGTGCATCCGGATACCTGAAAAAGCATCTAAGAAACTTATAATAGAAAAACCGACGGCTGAATCAACCAGCGCGTCAATCCGAGGAAGGGGGAACCAATCTTTGGGATATGATTTATTTAACAAAGAAAAGTCGATACATATACGCCACTTCTCTCCCCCTTTTTTAACCATTACCACGTTTGAGATCCAGCCTGGATACTGGATCTCTGAGATGAAGCCAGCCTCCAGGAACTTCTTGACCTCCTCGCGGATGGGCTCCTCCAGCTTGGTGGTGATGGTCCTCATCTTTTGGCGGATGGGACGCGTTCGGGGGTCCAGGTTCATGCGATGGTAGTCCACATCCGCATCGATGCCTGGCATGTCCGCCGCGCTCCAAGAGATGATGTCGACGTTGCCCTGGATGAAAGCTCGCACTCGCTCTTGGTCCTCAGGACTTAAGCCCCCGCTGACTCGCACCCTTTACACCTTTCCTACACTGGTCAAGACCTCCAGCTCTACCACTTCCTAAGCTGGATCTAGCCACGACTGTTCCCAGCCAGCCTTCGCCTCTTCCTCCTGCCCAAACTCTTCCTCCCCTCTTGCTTCTTCAACCTCCATCACCTCTTCTAGACTCTCCTGTTGTTGTTTCTTAACCTCCACGCCCCTCTAGGCCTCCCTCTCGATTACTTCTGCTCCTTGCTCCCACTCTACCTCCATCGCCTCGTCAAGGCTCTCCTTCTTATGGTGCTCGACCTCCATGCCCCCTAGGCCTCCCTCACAACTCCTTCTGTTCCTCGCTCCCCCTCTACCTCCATCGCCTCCTCTGGGCTCTCCTGCTGCTACTGCTCGACCTCCACGCCCCCTTGGGCCTCCCTCAAAACTCCTTCTACTCCTTGCTCCCCCTCTACCTCCATCGCCTCCTTCGTGCTCTCCTGTGCTTCTGCTCGACCTCCACGCCCCCTGGGCCTCCCTCACAACTCCTTATGCTCCTCGATCCCTCTCTACGTCAATCGCCTCCTCTGGGCTCTCCTGCTACTGCTACTGCTCGACCTCCACGCCCCCTCCGGGCCTCATGCACTCCTTCTCCTCTTTCCTCCTCTGGGATCTCCTCCTCCTCTCCGACAACCTCCTCTTGCTCTGCCAACTCCCTCTCCAGCTCTTCCACCTCTGCCATCCAAGACACGGTGTTGACTGTCGTCACATAACACTATCTTGCCACCTTTTGGTCCCCCCTTATCCTAATATGCACCCTTCCGTTGTTGAACATGAGGCACTGATGAAACGAGGAGGGGATGCAGCGAAAGGCGCTGATGAGGGGGCGTTCGAAGATGACATTGTAACTTCTTGGGGCGTCCACTATCACGAACCTACAGTTCCATGACACGCCCCCCAACTTCTTATACCTCCTTCCTCTCTCCAGAAAACCCAAACAGCGGTCCATCAGAATACAAGACCCTCTTACCCTCGACCTTCATCTCATCAAAAGCCTTCTTGAAGATCATATTCACAGAGCTCCCATTGTCCACCAGTATCCTGGTGACCGTGAAGTTCTCCACCGTCGTCTGGATCACCAGGGCGTCACAGAACGGATCCTCGTAGTCTGGCATGTCTGCTGATGAAAAGGTGATTTTTTCTTCCGGAGGGGGAGCCAGAGAGGTCGAGGCGACCCCTCTTCGGAACATAGACTGAAGGCTCCCCTTGCAAGTTGCCTCAATCACCACTCCCCCGTGGATCACCCCGACCCCCCTGGGTCACCACATCTGCTATGTCCTCACACCTATCCTCCCCTTCTTCCTACTGCACTTCCATGATCCTTTCTTCCGGATCTTGCCTCCCCATCCCCTAGCTTCTCTCATCTCCAAGAACTCTGGGCAGGTAGCTTTTGCGTGACCTTCCTCTTGGTGGAAGTCACAGAAGAGCAACGCCGCCCTAACCCCTCTTCCTTCTCCACCTCCCCTTCTTTCGACTCCTCCTCAAACTCCTCTCCTTACTCCTCTACCTCTACCGACCTCCATCGCTTCTTGATGCGCCGAGAAGTGACCCCTCGGGCCCTGCCTCCACGCCGGCTGATCGAACCTCCTCAGCTCCCGGAAGTTGTCTCTTCCCTGAAAGCCTCCTCCTTGACCCTGAGGGCGACCCTCCTAAGGCCTCCTACCTAACTTGTTGTTCGGCTCCTGGGCACCACATCCATGATGTTGCCCGTGCCCTTGGGGTTCCTCCCTCCTTCTCTCTTCTCTCTACTCCCTCTGCTCCCTCGGCTCTCTCTGTCTTCCTTCTACTGGTTCCTTCACATCGTCCTCCGCCAACCGGGCAACCTTCTTGGCAAAAGCCGGATTTGCCCACTCAAAGTCTATCTCCTTCTCCGCCCTCTCCATGAGCTCCTCAAAAGAGAGGGGGGCACTCTCTTCAACTCCATGCTGAAGAATCTCGATCTCAGCCCCAGGGTGAAGGCGAGCATCAATGTGTACCCTGGGACCTCCTGGATAAGGAGGATCTCTTCCTGAAACTGATCAACGTAATGACCCAGCGTCTCTTCCTTTTTCTGCCTCACTGCAAACAGGCACTCCACCTCCTTCTTCTGCTTCTTCAATGTTAAGAACCTCAACAAGAAACCTCGGCGCAGATCCTCGAAGCTGTTGATCAAACTCGCCGGCAACTGGTGGAACCAGTCCCGGGACTTATCCTTCAACTTGATGGCAAATAGCTGACACTTGAAGGCATCTGTCATCTGCCTTATCGAAACCACGTCTTCGAATAACTGAACATGTTGTACAGGGTCATCTTTCCCCGATTAGTAGGACATGTCTGGCTCCCGGAACCCCTCCGGCACGGGAGCCGAGATGATGAGCTCACTGAAGGGGCTCTCGCCGCATGCCTTCTGAGAGGGCACGTCTTGCGGCCTCAGCTAGCTGGCCCGATCCGCGAGACCATGCCCAGGGAAGAGCTCTCGCACAGTCGCCTCCCTCTCGCAGATCTCTGCCGGAACCTCCTTCCCGGGAAACTTTCCTGGGAAGAGCTCCCGCGCGGCAACGTCCCTCTTGCCAACCTCCGCCGGGACCTCCTTTTCGGGGCATTGCCCAGGGGCATTCTTGCCCAAGAGCGGGACCGCCTCCACTGGAATCGGAGGCGTTGCCCACTCGCTCCTTGCTGAGAAGGCTAGGCTGATGGTTTGCAGGACCTCTCACTTGAAGTCTTCTAGCATCATCCTTGTTTCCTCCTCTCCCCGGGTGAGGGAACCTCCTGAGCAGAATCCTTCACCTTCACCTCCATCTATGGGACCAAACTCAAGGCTTTCTTGTATCGCCTGCCTTCCACGCTCACCGCACCAGAACTGTTGAAGCCAAAAATGACCACAACGAGAGTTCGAAAATATGGGTGCAGCCAACACCTACTTCTCTCAAGCCCTGTCCCCCGACTGGTTGCAAAGGACCTAGAACTGACCCGAAGCCTCAGTAGGGAGGTCCCTCCTCTTACCCGAAAGTGTTGGAACCAACAAAGCCGGCTCCTACTAAAGCTCGGATCTAAAGTTGGAGCCTACACCTACTCTCTTTGGACCATGCCCCCAATAGAATTCTTGGAGGAACAGACTGTGAGCTTCAGCTTGGAGGTCCCACCTCTTACCCGGAAGAACTTGAAATTCTCCCCCTCCCAAGCCAATGCTGAGCTAGGTCCCTGAGTGAGAGAGAAAAAGAAGGGTTCAACGCCTCTCTCAGACACCTTACCGGTCTATTTATAGTCCTCAAGATTTGAACTGCAAATAACCAAACCGAACCACTCATGAAATTACAAGAATACCCCGGGTCGGGTCTGCCAATAGCCGAACTCCGCTGTTCTGAAGGGCTATGGGCAGACCCCCAAGGGTAAAGGGGTAAAAACCTATGAAGCTGGAAAAAGTGAACCGTTTGCCAACTGAACCAGTCCTTGCCCATTTACTGAACTGATCCTCCAACTTCCTGCCGAACCGGTGCTCGGCGAGAGCGCCGCCCCGCGGGCAAAAGCATCACTTGGGTTCGTCTCGCTCGGCGCGAATGGATCCTCACTTGGGTCCGTCTCGCTTAGCGCGAATGGATCCTCACTTGGGTCCGTCTCTCCTAGCGCGAATGGATCCTCACTTGGGTCCGTCTCGCCTAGCGCGAATGGATCCTCACTTGGGTCCATCTCGCCTAGTGCGAATGGATTCTCACTTGGGTCCGCCTCGCCTAGCGCGAATGGATCCTCACTTTGGTCCATCTCGCCTAGCGCCTTATCTTCTCCTGGGGTTCTTCTAGTCTCCTCTTTTCCGAGTCTTCTCTTCGTGCGAGCCCGAGGTTGTACACAATCCCCGCTCTTTTCGGGGTTGTCTAAGCTCGAAAAGAAAAGTCCAACCGAGGCTCGCGTCACCATAGCGACTTTATGACGGAATCTTTTTCTTGTTGGGGGCCCTCCCCCCTTTGAGTCTATAAATACGGGGTTACTTCCCGTATGCAGAGAATCTCTTCTTTCCACATTTCACCCCGTCAATTTCCGCTGTCATGTCTCTTACTAAGAGCTTCAGCGATCGCATCGCGCTGGTGCGCCAAAGCAACAAGGCTAGCACGGCGGACCTAAACTCGATTCCCATTCGCACTTCCTCCTCCCTACCACCCTCTTCCTCTAATCCGAAGAAGGCGAGGAAAGCTGACCTTTCTCCCTTAGTGGAGGAGCCCTCTCGCGACCCGCCGGAGAGGCGCATCCCTCCTACTTCCTCCTCTCCCAGAGAAAAGGAGGTGAAACTCTCGCTTACCTTTCTTCTTCTTTATCCTCTCCTCATTCCTCCCTTTTCTTTTTCATTTATTTTTAGAAAATCTTCGCGCCTCTTCATCGTCCTGGTAGCACCCGAATTCGTCTCGCAGACCACCACCCAGACTCTGTATCACCTCCACCATCCACCCCTCCTTCTACTCCAGAAGCGAAGAAGGTCGACCCTTCCCATGTCGTCAGGACCTCTCGCCACTCTGGTAAGGGCCCTACTGCCTTGGGCCTCGGCCTCGCTCGTTGTCAACATTCCCTTGAAAGCCCCTCCTTATTTTGTTCTTTGCTTTGTAGATATACGGGTGGACTCACCTGCTGAGGATTCACCTGCTGAGGAGCGCTCAAGGCAGGTAGTCTTCTCGCCTCTTCCTCCTATAGGCGAGATCGAAGACTATCTGGGTGATCCCATGGATCCGCTGGAGATGAAGCGCAGAGTGGCCGAGATGTTACAGAAGCAAGCGCTCATGATTCATGAGTTAGAGAAGGATAAGCACGCGGCTGATCAGCGGATCGACTGGCTGGAGGTGGAGTGTGCTCGCCTGACTTCCAAAATTGATGCGGACATTAAGATAGACGAGACCGATCCCCAGGCCATCCTGAGCGAGGTCGACCAGCAACACCGTCTCGCGCGCCGCGGTGCAGACGCGGCTCGCGCCTTTCAACTCCCCAACCAGCCTCCTTGCGCGAGATCTCGTGGCGGCGGACGCTGGAGATGGCATAAGAACTGAGGAATTCCTGTTTAGTCTCGCGTCCCGCCTCCTTTTCATTCTTGGTTCTGTAATAATAATTTCTACGCGTGTCACCCACCTCGCGCGGGATGAAATATTTTAATAATTATCTGCTTCAATAATTTCCTGCTCCAATAATTACCTGCTTTATTTTTCCTAGCTTACTATATTAGGATACATGGCCCTTATTAGTCACACATTTAATTAACGGGGCTCTATCTGGTAATCGGTTTTTTCTTGCTTCGCACCGCCCCCCCCCCCCCCCCCCCGGCTGGGAGCTCTTGTTGGGCCAGGCCAATCGAGGTCTGGAGAGTGAAAAAGTTCGGCTGCCTCTTCCCCTTCCTCTCCATGATTTTCCCCGCCTGTCCATATTTTATCCTCTTATCCTACTTGCTATAAATACACCCGCCTACCCCGGGTCAGGGTCACGCTCTCTCTTTTTTTATGTTCCAATGCCCTAACCCTTATCCTCCTTTCTTCCTTACCTCGCGTGCTGCTCTCTCCTTTGCTTTGTCTCGCCTATTCTTCTCGCATCTCCATTTCACCTTCTCGGTTGGGAATGGGGAAGAAGAAAGTTGAAGAGGGGGAAGGGCGTAGCCGGTGCGGGAGGCGATTCGCTGATCATGATTTTCCTCCCGGCCGCATTTCTGAGGAAGTGTATAATGCCTTCACTCGCGATTTCTTGACTGTGGGGTTCGAATCGCGTCCTCCCAAAGTGGGCGAGTCGATTAACACCTTATACCCTGGAGAACTCGCCTTCCCTGTCTCGCACTTCAGGGCAGGGTTTAGACTACCCCTCTGGCCAGAGGTTAAACAGGTCTTAAAATATTTTGGAGTAGTCCCCGCGCAACTGAACCCCAACGCCATCTCAGTGCTTGTTGCCTTTGCCAGCTACATGCGCTGGGAGCGCATCGATTTTAGTTTGACCGTCTTATGCAAGTTGTTTATCTACCATACTAATCACGACGGAGTGTCCTACTTCACTGGGCAAGGTCTCAAGGTTTGCGAGATGCCCAACAAAAACCATCATTGGCTCACCTGTTTCGCCTTCATCCGCGGCAATTTGGAAGGCATCCCGCTGGCACCTGTGTCTCCCGCTAAAGCATTCTACGTGACTCCCAAAGTTGGGGGGTACGGATAAACTCCTCTGTGACTTCTTCACTGACAAGAACTTTGAAGTCCAATTCTTGAGGCGTGGCCTTGATTCCCTCCTTCCTGTACTCCCTGGTGAAGGTAAGCTAGCCCCTTTTTTTGTTTCTTTATTTTAACTTGGCTTGTAACGTCTCGTCTCGCCTTTAATAAGAGAGAGGAGTGTTCCCGTTCGCCCACCCTACAAAAGTAGCATCAAGCCATCTATGGATGTCGCCCTCTCCACCATGGAGGTTGAGGCGGCGAAGGAAACCTTGACCCCTTCCCTCAAGAAGAGGCCTGCTGAAGGCTCCGCCCCGCCTCGCTTGAGGCCCGCAAAAAGTCAAAGACCAAGAAAGTGGTGTCCCTCCCCGCCGGAAAAGCGAAACAAGTCACCATCGAGCCGATGGAGGTTCCGAAATCCCTGACCCCTATTTCCCTCGAGTCCCAGTCTCCTGGGTCACCTCCTCGGTTTTCTTCTCAGCATGCCGTCTCTCCTACTGGCGAGGCAAGCTGGTTTGCCCAGCCCGCGTACACCCTCCCCCAATCATCTAGGTCCCCCTCTCGCGAGGTGGGCTCTTTCAGTCGCCCTGACCCTTCTGTACATAAAAATTTCAACATGGGTCCGGTGATCTTGGATGCTGCCAACGACCCGACTCTGATATGGGATAAGGGGGCGAACCGCATCTCAATCTCTACCCTCCTTCCCCCCTGGACGGAGCAGGACAAGCCTACATGCCATGCCTTCTCTCTAGGCTTTGGCCTTTATGGTGGTTCAGAGCCAGATCCCGCCAGCGAGCCTCCTTCTCGAGACTTAATTCTGAGGGCTGCGCACTCTCAACTGCGCACCCTGGAGCTCACGTACCGGCTCTCGTGCCGCCTGATTTATTATAATCAAAGATGGAGGGAATCTTAGGCGAAGCTGGCGGAGGAGCACGAGAAGTCCGGAGATCTGGAAAAGAGGTTGGTCGTGGCGGAAAGCCTTCTCACTAAGGCTCGGGGCGGTGTGGTGAGTTCTTCTTTACCCTCGGCTTATTTTTCGTATACCATTGACCTCATCTAACGAATGGTCCTCTCGCAGGATGCCGAGACGGCTGATAGAATGCATTCGCGTATAGCAACTTTGGAAATGGAGGTTAAGGGCCTGGAGTAACAGGTCACCCGGCTTCAGAATGCTGCCCTCTCGCCTTACCGCGTGATGATTCCCCAACCTTCTCCTCCCCATTATTCTCATGAGGAGGTCGAGGAACTCTACAAAGATGCCAGCATCAGAACAGTCGAGCTGATCATGAAGATGATGAAAGAAATGGGTGTTATCAAGGAGGGCTGCGAGGATGTCACCGCTCGCGACCTCGTGCCGGAGAATTATGGCGAGGAGGGAGATGGTTCGTCATCAAGTGCGAAAGAGTAGATGACATCTGGAGGAAAACCTAAGATTGCCTTTCAGCCCCTTTTTTGTATACACATTTTTGCATTAAGACATTTTTGTATTAAGACATCTTATCATTTTTGTAAAAGGCTCCCCCGGACAAGTAAGACCTTAATGCATGGTCATGCTTCTTTATATGCTAGACGTCTCGGCTCTCTTTTGTTTTTCCAATGTACTTGTTTTTTCTCTCCAACACCCAACTCCAACCTCCGAGTGAGCCTACAACCCTTCCAGCTTGATGAGAGCCTGGTCAGCGGGTCTGCTCGGGGTCTCCTCTCCAAACAACCTCCAACCACCGAGTGAGCCTACAGCCCTGCCAACTTGATGAGAGCCTGGTCAGTGGGTCTGCTCGGGGTCTCCTCTCCAAACGACCTCAAACCACAGAGTGAGCCTACAGCCCTTCCAGCTTGATGAGATCCTGGTCAGCGGGTCTGCTCAGGGTCTCCTCTCCAAACAACCTCCAACCACCAAGTGAGCCGACAGCCCTACCAGCTTGATGAGAGCCTGGTCAGCGGGTCTGCTCGGGGTCTCCTCTCCAAACGACCTCCAACCACTGAGTGAGCCTACAGCCCTGCCAGCTTGATGAGATCCTGGTCAGCAGGTCCGCTCGGAGTATCCTCTCCAAACGACCTCCAACCATCGAGTGAGCCTACAACCCTGCCAGCTTGATGAGAGCATGGTCAGCGGGTCTTCTCGGGGTCTCCTCTCCAAACGACCTCCAATCACCGAGTGAGCCTACAGCCATACCAGCTTGATGAGAGCCTGGTCAGCGGGTCTGCTCGGGGTCTTCTCTCCAAATGACCTCCAACCATAGAGTGAGCCTACAGCCCTGCCAGCTTGATGAGAGCCTAGTCAGCGGGTCTTCTCGGGGTCTCCTCTCCAAACCACCTCCAACCACCGAGTGAGCCTACAACCCTGCCAGCTTGATGAGAGCCTTGTCAGCGGGTCTGCTCGGTGTCTCCTCTCCAAACGACATCCAACCACCGAGTGAGCCTACAACCCTGCCAGCTTGATGAGAGCCTGGTCAGCGGGTCTGCTCGGGGTCTCCTCTCAAAACGACCTCCAACCACCGAGTGAGCCTACAGCCCTGCCAGCTTGATGAGAGCCTGGTTAGCAGGTCTGCTCGGGGTCTCCTCTCCAAACGACCTCCAATCACTGAGTGAGCCTACAGCCCTGCCAACTTGATAAGAGCCTGGTCAGCGGGTCTGCTCGGGGTCTCCTCTCTAAACGACCTCCAACCATCGAGTGAGCCTACAACCCTGCCAGCTTGATGAGAGCCTGGTCAGCGGGTCTGCTCGGGGTCTCCTCTCCAAACGACCTCCAACCACCAAGTGAGCCTACAACCCTGCCAGCTTGATGAGAGCCTGGTCAGCGGGTCTGCTCAGGGTCTCCTCTCCAAATGACCTCCAACCACCGAGTGAGCATACAGCCCGGCCAGCTTGATGAGAGCCTGGTCAGCGGGTTTGCTCGGGGTCTCCTCTCTAAACAACCTCCAACAACCGAGTAAGCCTACAGCCCTGCCAGCTTGATGAGGGCCTGGTCAACGGGTCTGCTCGGGGTCTCCTCTCAAAACAACCTCAAACCACCGAGTGAGCCTACAACCCTGCCAGCTTGATGACAGCCTTGTCAGCGGGTCTGCTCAGGGTCTCCTTTCCAAACGATCTCCAACCACCGAGTGAGCCTACAGCCCTGCCAGCTTGATGAGAGCCTGGTCAGGGGGTCTGCTCGGGGTCTCCTCACCAAAACCAAAGTAATCTTGTTACGCAAAAATGGATATCTGAACTTGTATTGTATTTAAAAATCGCGCCAAGTTTACAGGTATTAAAAAACGAAAATATTCTATTTCAGAGGAAATAAACCATAGACATGAAAGAGACAGCATTAAGGGTAAAATCGCTTTAGATCATCGCCACTTCGGGCGCGATCGAGGGATACCCCGTCCACATCCTCGAGGTGGTACCCTCCTCACTTTAAGACCTCCTTTATTATAAAAGGGCCTTCCCTGTTGGGGTTGAGCTTCCCCATGGCGACCCCTCTATCTGCCGCATCCACTTTCTTGAGGACCAAGTCTCCCTTCTAGAACTGCTATACCCTAACATGCTTCTCAAAATATCTTGACATCCGGCTCTTGACCTCCTCCTGCCGGTTGGATGCTAGCTCTCTAAGTTCCTCCACCAAGTCAAGAGAGAGCCTCTGCTCCTCCCCATTGTCTGCCTCCCATTCTTCATTTCCCTTTCTTGCCGCTGCCACCCTAGGTGACTCAACCTCGAATTCAACGGGTATGACGGCCTCGGAGCCATGGGAAAGTTTAAATGGTGTCTCTCCTGTGGCGGTACTTGGCCTAGTCCTCAAGGCCTAGAGGACGGAGGGGAGCTGCTCCACCCAACTTCCTCTTAGGTTTTCTACCTTCTTCTTCAAGAGATTCACGATGACCTTGTTCGCGGCTTCCACCTGCCCATTGCTTCGGGGATGATGCACCGAGGCGAACCGAAGGTCTATACCTAGCCGGACACAAAAGACCACGAATTCTCTACTGGCGAACTGTGGTCCATTATCCGTGACAATGGCCAAAGGGAGCCCAAGCCAGTAGATGAGCTCCCCCCATACGAAGCTTTTGACTACCTGAGACGTCACTTTTGCCAATGCCTTCACCTCCAGCCACTTTGAAAAATAGTCCACCATGACCAGCAGAAACCTCCTCTGGTCACTGGCTTGGGGAAACGAGCCCACCAGATCTAGCCCCCATATGGCGAAGGGCCATGGAGCCGTAATCGTGCACAATCTTTTGGCCGGGAGGAGTTGAAGAGGAGCAAATTCCTGGCATTTTCTGCACCTCCTTGCGAATTCCTCAGCATCCTTCCTAAGAGTGGGCCAGAAATAGCCTTGTCTCAGCACCCTGCCTTCCAAGGTCCGACTCCCAGAATCGCTGCCACACTCCCCTGAGTGAATCTCCTCCAGCACTCTTGTGACATCCTTCTCGAACACACACCGAGCCAGAAGGCCTGACAGCGTCTTACGGTATAAGATTTCCTCTTTCACCAGGTAATATGCTGATTTGTATTTGTCCTGCTTTTCTCAAGGTCTCCCTCTGGTAGTCGTCCGGTTGTCAAGAAGGCGGTAAATGTGTCCATCCAAGACCCCTGCTGGTCCACTTCCATCAATTCCCCCTCTTCTATGGAAGGCCTGAAGAGTTCTGTCATGGTTCCTCCGACCCGAGGACCGTGCTTAGCGAGCAAATCGGCTCAAGTATTTTCTTCCCTCAGGACGTGTTGAACTGAGAAGCCGCGAAATTGTCCGATGAAACTTTTTACCTTCATTAAGTACGATTGGAGGGTGGGTTCTCTTACTTCAAATTCCCCCTTGATATGTCTTGCAACTAACGTAGAATCAGTGGAGACCTTGATGTCTTGTACGCCGAGCTCCTGGGCCAACCTCAACCCTGCTATAATGGCTTCGTATTCAGCCTGATTGTTGGTGAGGGTGAAATGAATCTTTAGGGCCTGTTCGATCCGAGTTCCCTCGAGACTTATCAAAATCATTCCACCCCCAAAATATCTCCTTTCCGAGGCCCCGTATATGAGCATTTCCCAAGCCACTACGGGAGATACCTCGACCTCCTTGACCTCCACCACGTAATCTACCAAGAAATTTGCCACCGCTTGCGCTTTAATGGCCACCCGAGGAACGAAAGTAAGATCGAACTCACTGAGTTCTATTGACCATTTGACTAACCTCCCAGAGTGCTCCACCCACTCCAAAATATGGCGGAGAGGGTGGTCTGTCACAACCTAAATGGAATGGGCCTGGAAGTATGGCCAGAGCTTCTGGGCTGAGATGACGAGGGCAAAGGCTAGTTTCTCTAGGATAGGATATTTTAGTTCTGCCTTTTTGAGGACCCTGCTCACGTAATAGATTGGGAACTTCTTCTTACCTTCTTCCCGTAAGAGGACCGAACTCACCGCTCCTGCCCCCACTCCCAAGTACAATAACAAAATCTCTCCCTCTCGTGGTCCTTGGAGTAGCGGTGCTGTGGTGAGTTGTTTCTTCAGGGCTAAAAAGGTCTTCTCATACTCTGAGGTCCACTCGAATTTCTTTCCCCCTCTCAACGTTCGAAAGAAAGGTGAACACCTTTCTCCTGCTCTGGAAAGAAACCTGCTTAACCCAACCAACTTTCCGGTGAGACGCTGGACCTCTTTGGCATTCTTCGGAGATTCCAGTTCTAGGATTGCCTTTACTTTGTCCGGGTTAGGCTCTACTCCCGATGGGGTGAGGAGATGTCCTAAGAACTTCCCCTGCTGGCCCCGAATACGCATTTTAGAGGATTGAGTCTTTTTTTTTCTTCCTTAAGATCGCAAAGGTTTCTTCTAAGTCCACAACATGGGACTTGAGGTTTTGGCTTTTGATCATCAAGTCATCTACGTAAACTTCAAGGTTTCGTCCCTTTTGCTTTCGGAAAATTTAATCCATCATTCGTTGGTAGGTTACCCCCGCATTCTTCAACCCAAAGGGCATCATGTTGTAGCTGAAGCATCCATCCTCGGTGATAAAGGTGATATCCTTGATGTCTGGAGGATGCATGCGTATTTGATGATATCCTGAAAAGGCATCTAGAAAACTCATTAGTGAAAAACCGACGGCTGAATCGACCAGCGCGTCGATTCGAGGCAGGGGATAACAATCCTTAGGGCATGCTTTATTTAAAAGAGAAAAGTCGATACACATCCTCCACTTCCCCTCTCCCTTTTTCACCATTACAACATTACTCACCCACCCCGGATACTTATTTGCAGATATAAATCCCGCCTAGAGTATCTTTTCCACCTCCTCTCTGATAGGCCTAGCCATCCGGAAAGCGATGGCCCTCTTCCTCTGCTGGATGGGACGAACCTTGGGGTTGAGGTTGAGACGATGGCACGCCACGTGTGCGTCAATCCCCGGCATGTCGGCTGCGCTCCAAGCAAAGATGTCGATGTTTTCCTACACGCATTTTCGGATTTCTTCCTGGTCTTCGAAGCTGAGCTCTCCACTGACCTTGATCTTTTCCTTTCTTCCCTTCTTCGTGCAGATGTCCATCTCCCGTACTTCAACTGTTGCCCTCAGCCTCGAGGGCTCTTCTTCTCCCTCGTGATCCCTCAGACTCTCCTCTTGTTCTCTGGGCTCTCGCTCCTTGCTTTCTTGCTCCTCCAAGGCCGTCGCCGCTTCCCCTGCGAACTTCTATCTCTCTTCCCCAAGACCTCTTCCCAGCAATGATCCTCTCCTCTCTTCCTACTGAGTCTCCTTTCCGGATGACTCCCTCATCTCCCCCATCTTCCTTTTCCTGCCCTTTGCACCTCCTGCCTCCTTTCTCCTTTCCTGCACTCCCACCATCTCCGGCTCCACCGCAATGCCTCTCTCTACTCCAGCCGCCTCTCTCTCTTCCTGCTCCTCTCCGTCCACCTGCTCTCCCGCCATCTCTGGCTCCACCTCAATGCCTCTCTCTACTCCAACCACCTCTCTCTCCTCCTACTCCTCTTAGTCCACCTGCTCTCCCTCCATCTCTAGCTCAACCACACTGCCTCTCTCTACTCCAGCCACCTCCCTCTCCTCCTGCTCCTCTCCGTCCACATGCTCTTCTTATTCCAGCCTCCTCTCTAGTTCTTCTGCATCACCCTTCCATGAGATGGTGTTTACTGCCGTCACATAGCATTCTCGGGCTGCCTTCGGATCTCCCCGCACCCTGATATGGGTCCCACCGTAAAGGCCATCTGGAGAGCGAATCCCGGCACCTCCTGGATGTCTAGGATTTCTTCTTAGAAACGATCCACGTACTTGGGCAAGGACTCCTCAGCCTTCTGCTTGATCAAGAAAATGGACTTCGAGTTTTTCTTCCACTTCTTAGAGGTCGAGAAGCACAATTGGAAACTCCTACTCAAGTCTTCGAAATCGTATATTGACCCTGCTGGGAGTTTATGAAACCAGTCCCAGGCTTTGTCCTTCAAAGTGATGGAAAAAAGGCAGCTCTTGAACGCATCTGTCATTGGTCTGATGGAGTCCGCGTCCTCAAACCACTGCAGGTGCTGGAGAGGGTCATCCTTTCCCACATAATAGGTCATATCAGGCTCACGGAATCACTCCGGGACGGGATCCGAAAGAATCAATTCACAAAAAGGCGATCCTCTCACCAGGGTTCTCACCACCTCTACTCGCGCGACGACGTCCCCTGGCAAAACGGCACTCGCCGGGCTGGGGAACAACTCCCTTCCTGGCAGATCTCACCCGCTTCCTTCCACCACTTTCTATTTCCCAGGCCGCTCCCCTGGCGTGTCCTCGCCTACCCTTGCCGAGATGATTCCCTCTTGAGGCGAGAGGCCCGACGCCTGAGGTAGGTGGGTCACGCAATCACCTCGCTGCGAGATCTGTTGCAACATGTCTATGATACCTCAAATGGATGCCATGAACTCCTCCCTCCCAATATATCCTGCCGGGTTCTGGGACACACCCTCGTCTTCTCCTCCCAGATCTCCTACCATGAGGTGATCCAAAGTTCTTCTGTGTAGGCTGCGATCCACGCTCACCGCACCAAAAATGTTGGAACCAACAAAGCCGGCTCCTCCTAAAGCTCGGATCTAACGTTGCAGCCTACACCTACTCTCTTTGGACCACGACCCAATAGGATTCTTGGAGGAACAGACTGTGGGCTTCAGCTCGGAGGTCCCACCTCTTACCCGGAAGAACTTAAAATTCTCCCCCTCCCTAGCCAATGTTGAGCTAGGTCCCTGCGTAAGAGAGAAAAAGAAGGGTTCAATGCATCTCTCTCAGACACCTTACCGGTCTATTTATAGGACTCAAGATTTGAACTACAAATAACCAAACCGAACCACTCATGAAATTACCAGAATACCCCGGGTCAGGTCTGCCATCAGCCGAACTCCGCTGTTCTGAAGGGCTATGGGCAGACCACCAAGGGTAAAGGGGTAACAACCTCTGAAGCTAGAAAAAGTTAACCGTTTGCCAACTAAACCGATCCTTTCCCATTTGTTGAACCGGTCCTCCAACTTCCTGCCGAACCGGTGCTCGGCGAGAGCGCCGCCCAGTGAACAAAAGCACCACTTGGGTTCGTCTCGCTCTGCGCGAATGGATCCTCACTTGGGTCTGTCTCGCTTAGTGCGAATGGATCCTCACTTGGGTCTGTCTCGCCTAGCGCGAATGGATCCTAACTTCAGTTCGTCTCGCCTAGCGCGAATGGATCCTCACTTGGGTCCGTCTCGCCTAGCGCGAATGGATCCTCACTTGGGTCCGCCTCGCCTAGCGTGAATGGATCCTCACTTGGGTCTGTATCGCCAAACGCTTTATCTTCTCCTAGGGTTCTTCTACTCTCCTCTTTTCCGAGTCTTCTCTTCGTGCGAGCCCGAGGTTGTACAGGAAGATCTCTGAGAGCTTCCCCTCCAAAGCCAAAAGCTGGGCTAGGAGCTCCTAAGAAAGCACTAGAGAGTTAGAGAATAATGAAAGCTTGCTTTCTAATGAGCCCTTGTGGGTCTATTTATAGCCTTTGCTGATCTGAAATTACTGAAATACTCCTGGCTGGCCTGCCAATAGCCTAATCCCGCTGTTATGAAATGCTAAATGCAGACCCTGAGGGTATATGCGTAATTTTACCCGAGGGCAACTAGGTAATTTTACCATGGGCTCAGGGCCCCACCCGGCGAGAACCCTATGCCGAGATCCCTCCCTCCTTCGCTCGGAGGAAGCTAAAAGAGGAGTGTCGAATACCTCGGACCGAGCCAACTCTAGCCTTCCGCGAGGCGCAATACTTCTCGCCCGCCTCTGGGAGGAAGTGGGTCTCGGCCGAGGCTTGACGCGAGCTTTCTCGCCTGCTCCAAGGCGGGAGCTCTTCTAGTCTGAAGCCCAAAGCTAGCCCGAAGCTAGTCTAATCCTAGTCGTTCATGCCACTGGTCTCACTCAGCGAATATGAGGTTGTACAAACTCCAAGGTCTTCGGGGAAGGAAGGGGCGAGTAGCAAGCTCGCTCCAGGGATTCATCGGCCTCCAACTGACTGAAGAAGGCTGCAAGAATAGTTGATCAATAATGTGAAGGGGGAGCACGCCAGGGAGAACTACGGATAATCAATAAAGGACGACTTGCCTGAATAGCTCGGCGCCTCGAAGGAGAGGCGAGGTGGGGGTATCTTCAGATTTTTACCACGGTCCGGAGGATGTATTCGGGGTGGAAGAATGTTGAAGCCTGTGAAAGATGTAAGTTGTCTACCAAAATCACCTAGAGGGGGGTGAATTGGTGAGATGTGCGTCTAAAGCAGAATAAAAAATTTAGCAACAAGCACAAATAAGTAAGCAAGCAATCACACAGACAACAAGAGATTTATAGTGGTTCAACGATCTTTGGTACATCCACTTTCCTTACCGATCTAGCAAATCACTAGACTCGGCCACTCAACTATCTCGGATTGCAAACCAATCCTACACCTTGGAACCACGTTCCTACAAAACTTGATCCAACTGGATCTACACTTGGAAGACAAAAACATTCTACCACTCGGGGAAAAACGCTCCTACACTCGGAGATAAATCTCCTACAAGATTTAAAAATAGAGTTTGAAAATACAAACAGAAATATTCTCAGATCTAAAAGAATTTGTCTATAGGTCTTCTTCTTGAACGTTGCGGCTTCATCAGAATTTGTAGAAGAAGATCCTTTGAAAATATGACATGAGAAGCTTGAATCTACTCGATCAAGGAGAGAAAAACGATTCCTTAATCAGCAGGTCTTCTAGATCGAATGCAGAGAGATCGATCTTGACGAGAGTGACGGCTTCAGATGTCGTTCTTGAGAAAAGTCAGCCGAACCAGTAATTTAGGAAAGTACGAAATCCACTCTTAAAAGATTCTTCTTTTTCTTTTCTACTTAGGGTTATGTCTTAGGGAAAAGACTTTATATAGGATTACCCTTAACGGCTAGAAAGGTCATTAATGACAACACGTGGACCAATCACGTCGAGTTATTTAAAATTTCGGCCGTTCTGGACTTAGAACAAAAATTTCTGGAAAATCGACTTAGTTCTTGAGATGTGGCTATAGTTCTCGAGAACTAGGAACTGAGTTCTCGAGAACTGTCAAGACTTCTCGGGAACTAAGTTCTTTAGAAAAGATTTGGACTTCTCGAAAATATAAGGTTTAGTTCTCGAGAACTAATTGACTTCTCGAGAACTTGACTTGGAAAAATTCCTGAACTTCTCGAGAACAAGCACTTAGACAATTTTTCTGAACTTCTCGAGAACATAGAGGAAGACTTCTCGAGAACTGAGGGAGGACTTCTCGAGAACTAAATAAGACTTCTCGAGAACTTAACTTAGAAAATTTCTGAGGCAAATCCTGACTATTCAAGAAATTGAGCTGGCAGTTCTCGAGAACTGATGCCAAGCTTCTCAAGAACAAGTAAGACTTCTCGAGAACTATACCTTAGGCTTCTCGAAAACTGACTGAGACTTCTCGAGAACAAAGAGGACTTCTCGAGAACTATAACTTAGAAAATTTCTTGAATCTGTCCTGACTTTTCATGAACTATGTAGTTAAGCTTCTCGAGAACTATGAGAGCTTCTCAAGAACTAAACTACACTTCTCAAGAACTCTGAAGTTGCTTCTCGAGAACTTGACTTAGATAATTTTCAAGAATTTTTGAGAATGTTTTCTTCTGGTCCTGTCTTCATCCCATGCTCCCAATGTTTGAACATGAAGTGTATCCCAATTGAGAGGCTACACATGGGTCAACACTTTGAATCACACAGTGAGGGATTACACTGTATAATCCTGTGTTCCTGACCCACTGTAGACTGATATTGGACTACACTTAGCACTGAGAATCTGCAAACATTCAACTAGAACAAGGATGTCAAATCCAACTTAATTCATCTTAGTTCAAGGGTGACTTCATGCAAATCTGGGTTATTATGGATGCAATACCCAACAATCTCTCCCTATTTGTAGAAGTCAGAACCGTCTATACTAAGGTGAATTATCATAATAAAGAAAGAACTGGAAGAAAGGAAATTGAATATAAATGCAAGGACAGATTAATTAAAGGCACAATATGCAAAACTAAGAATTATATATATAAGTAATGTTTTAGAATCAATCAACATCCATTTCCTCAAAAATTCTCAAAACAAAACATCATGAATCAATCTTTGCTTTGTTGTTGCCTATCTTGCTTTTCATGCTGCCTCCTCTAATAACATAAAGGCTTAGTGTTGGGTATTGTATCCATAATTACCCGGATTTGAAGAAGACTCCAGTCAAGCTAAGATGGATTCATAATGTATTTAACGATCTTCTATCAAGTTGTACTTGCAGCTATTCCATGCTAAGTACATGTCAATGTCAGGGTACAGTGGGTCAATATACACGGGTCTACGCAACGTAATCCCTCGTTACGTAGATCAGTGTGTTGATTCACGTGCGCTCTCTCTATTGGAGTGTACTCATTTTCAAGTACAGGGTCAAGGTAGATCAAGAGCAAAAGAAGGAGCAAAGATGGGTCAAAGACCAAGTCATCAAAAGAAGGAAGAAAGAAAATTCTTCCAAGTCAAAATCGACGGGAATCGCTAGTGGTTCCCGCCGACTTCGACGGGAATCGCTAGTGATTCCCGCCGACTTTGAAGGGAATCGTTAGTGATTCCCGCCGATTTAACGAGAAGTTAGCATCTCCCCCCCCCCCCCCCCGACTTCTTCCGGCTTACAGGTTTCAAAAAGAAATTCTGCCAAGGCATAATCGATGGGAGTCGTAAGCGATTCCCGCCGACTTCGACGGGAATCACCAACGACTCCCGCCGATTTTGACTTAGGCAATTTTTCTCCGTTTATTGGACCGAACCAAGCTGCCGTGCGCTGTTTTGGCCAGGACTAGGGCTTCTCCTCGTGGGCCCCACAACGATCATTAGGGTTGGCTCCTGGTATAAATATATGCATATTTTGAAACTCCACACAGACATTCACGGATATACGAAAGAAGAAGATGGTGACCTAGCCGATCGCGAAATAACCGAATGCTTTTCACCGCTCGCAAGAATGTCGCCGCCGCTGATCTCAGATCTTCTCTGATCGTCCGGCGACAGAACAGAGGCAAGAAGCCGGTCTCACGTATTTCTCTCGAGATCTCTTGTCTTCCGATTCGTTGAACGAGTCTTGTTCTACCTTCCGAATCGGTTGAGACGTTTGATCCACTGAGATCGTTCGAAGACCTAGCTTGCTTCGTCAAGAAGTTTGGATCTACAATGCATTGTTGTCGCACTTACTTGCCGCCGCCGATCTTGACAAGATCCATTCAAAGTGAGAAATCTGGTAGAGGACTCTTCATACTTTTCGTGCTAGCTTAAACGAACGAGGAAGGACATCGGAATCTCCAAAGCATTGTTTGTATTTTCTTTTACATTCAATTTTGTTGTAAAGTAATTTTCATTCCTAGTTGTAAGGGTTGGGTGCAACCCGTTGTGGTGGAGTTGTGACTCCATTGTAGGAAGGGTTCCTTCCGTGGTTAGGGGAGCGTTGCTCCTAGTATGAGGATTGGATTTCAATTCGTTTGAATAAGTGACCGAGTCGTCTCTTGGTGGGAGATAGGTCGAAGGGGGAAAGTGGACGTACCCAAATCGGGGAACCACTATAATTCTTTGTGTGTTTTCTGTGTTCTGTTTGCTTAATTATGTAGATTATTTTAATTCCGCAAAAGACTGCAATACACCTATTTCCCCCTACCCCCATAGGTGGATTAGGTTGACACTAGATACTTTCAAGTGGTATCAGAGGGAGGTTACTCATCAATAAGGTTAACACCTTGAGTAAGATCCTGTGTCTAGTGTCAAGAAGAAAACAAGACTCAAGCATGGAGCTATACATAGATGTCTTTCCCCTGAGACTGCCTGCCTGCACAAAAGATTATTTTTCCCATCTGGAAAATGAGAGTTCAGTTTCATCTGGAATCCATTGACCCTCGTGCTTTATACATTGTGGAAGAGGGTCCCTTCATTCCCATGAAGGCTTCCTACTCTAGAGAAGATCTTCAAATCCCAAAGAGTCCCGGAGAGATGTCTGAAACTGAGTTCTCACTATTCAACTTGGACAAGCTGATTCGACAGATCATCTCTGAAATTTGGTCAGGATCATCTCTTACAAGATTGGATAAGTGTAAGACTAGAAAGTCCATGTGGGAAACAATCTCTGACCTCATGGAAGGAAAGAAGACTGCCTGGAATGAATGCCAGCAAGAAGATGAAGCATATATGGGGGTACTCATCTCTGAAGATGAAAGTCAAGAACAACCCGTCAATATCAGGGCTCCCGTTTCTCTATCAGATACTGAAGAAGAGATTGAGGAATGCAGTTGAGATGAAGCTGAAACATCAGCTTTTGCAAACCATAACTCTAACCCTGATAAGCCAAATCAGGATCAGGTATCTTCCTCCTCTTGCTCTTTCCCTCATGTATCTCCTGAAGACAGGAGAAGTTCAGAGGATTGTCCATCAGTTGATGCAAGAGATATTGACAGCTTCAATCAACAGATTTAAACTCTTGATTCCCTTCGTAGAACCCTTCAGGAGAGCAACTTGCTTGTTGAAGTACAAGCTAAGGAAATTGCTCAGTTAAGGACCATGATGGACCTCCAATTGGAGTCCATCAAGGTGAATGACTCAAAGATCTCAGATCTAGAGTTTCATCTAGAGACCGAGAAGAGGATAGTATCTAATTTTTAAAAGGTAGATGCTATTAAGAGAAAGGGAGAAAATGGGTGGATCTCGCGAATTATAAAATCATGGAGAAATGGGCAAACTGTTTACAGACCCCCGACACCGAGTAGGAAGGGCACACATCATTCTTTCATGTATGACCATAAGAACAACTATGGTCACTATAAGAATGATCGGCCCTCATGTGGAAACACCCATAGTGCAAGTGCTGTTATGGCTACCCCTGAGGAAATACACACAACTAATCATGAACCATTTGAATTTACGTCCTCAGCCCCCATTCTTCATGACATTGCAGGAACTAGCTCTCACGGAACATCTTCCCACCCTTTGACAAAAGAAAAGGGAGTTGGCAAACATCTAGCAAGCATCAATGGGGCCCCCGAATGTGTGTTGGCTGCAAAGAAAGCACCAGCTCCAAGGCCTCATGACACTCACCACATGTTCACCATCAGACCCACTTTGTGTCTCGGTGGAGAGGGTAAATCTGAGAGCAGAACCTGCTTTGCCCCTTTCAGACCCAGGATTGTGACTAACTCTGTTTGTAGATCTGGTCAGAAAAGGAGGTACAATATCCATGAGTGTTGGTGTTGTGGCAAAGTGGGTCACATTGCCATATACTGTTGGCACAATCCTTCTATGTCATGGGCAAGGGTATGCCCACATCCTTTGGCAAGAGACAGCCTTCCTGTCAGAAATCCTGTGGGAAGGCATGCTGTATTTTATGCTGACAAGAACCTAGGACCCAATACCTATTGGGTTCCTAAGGTAAGGTAATTCTATTTTGCAGGATAGTCTAGGTACACATGAACTTGATGGGACCTAGACAAGAGATGTTTCAGGCTTGCTCTAGAACAAGGAATATGGGAAAAGATATAATGCTTACTACTGAGTCCTTCATGTACATGACACCCCCCGTACTTCGAATAGTGGATATGAATGATCATCCTAGAAATCTCAAGTACGCGCATTCAATTTAGATAATTGAAACGCATTACGTAGATATATATGTATTTATATAGATATATATAGACACACTCAAGATATATATATATATATATATGTAGATACTCACCTTGAATGGAAGGACACGCATGCAAATAACCATATGATCCTCATCTGGGAAAATGAAAAACTTTCAAAACCTTGATAAATTGTAAACATGGGTGTCACATGGTCCGATAAAGGGACTTGTACCAGAAAGTGCAACTATAAGTATTACATTTTGAACCCTTAAATAAAAAGCTAGTGGCTAATGTTAGTGTTAAAAAATCCATCTAACTCAACTTAGTTATCATGACATGGAAATTTGTAATCCATTGTTTAGAGGAAAAAGGAAATGAACTATACTCGGCGATGTTAAGTATTCAAAAAGTACTTCAACAGTCCCTAGGTCATTGCATATTCGCGGAAATCTGCATCCAACCCGCCGACCCTGTTGCCTTAAATTAGCAGGAATTCCCGTCGATCGTTATAATCGAACGGAAATAGCCGAAAAGTCCTCTAACCTTTCGGCTTCCCGGCGACCCCCTGATATAAACTCCACTTCTGACTCCTGTCGACCTTCACCTGCTTCCAACTCCCGTCTACCTTCGCCTGATTCCTCTCACGTCGATCGTCGACCGTCGCTTTCTGTCGACCCTAGCATCCCGCAACCGTTGACCCTAGCCTCCCGCAATCGTCGACCGTTGCCTCCCTTCGACTCAGCGTTCCCGTCATCGGCATCAGCTCGATGCAAGTTTCTCTCTGATCCACCTCCAGCCCTTCAGCCCTAACGCAAGCTTCTCATCGGCCTCAGTCTGCGCCTACCCTAGGGATACACCTACTCACCGCCTGCTACGCGTCTCCTTCCTTGCACCCTCCGTGAGTGAAAGGTAACTTCAGTTTATTCCTTGAATCCACTTTCAGGGATCATCCCTCTTTCTAGTTTAGTTTCTATAAATTCTAAATTTAGAAAGAGTTAACCCCTTGGGTTTAACTCGCTTAGGTTCAAAATGGCACCTCGAACAACGGTCGGGCTCCTCACTGGAAGTGAATTGGTGAGGACAGGCTTTGCTTATGCCTCAGACAAATTCAGAAACATCATCCTGATGTTTGAACAAGCCGGACTCTCCTTCATTCTCGAGAAACTGTGCAAGGTTCTCGACAAGGAGGTTCTAAAGTTTTTCACCAACTCCAAGTTGCGTCACGAGGACACTATGATAAAGAGTAAGATAGCAGGCCTCAGGATAAAGATGACGGTTGCAAGACTATCCCATCATCTCCAGCTCTCTAGCTTCGAACAAGAGAACTATCTAGACGAAGATGATCGTACGAGGACCTTGCTTTTCTATGGCTTGGCTCAAGGGACTAGGGCCATTAGACGCAAGGATATGAACGACGAAGGAAAGTTTCTTTTAGATATCATAGGGAAGGTTCTGATCTGCAAGCCTTGCTCCCATGATCACATCTCAGATGACATGTTCAAAAGCCTTATAGCCATAGTGTGCAGAAAGAAAATGAACTGGGGGCCATGTTGTTTGAGAAAATAAAAGATACTCTACGTACCGCTAACTTCGGACGCATCATCAGTCTCTACCTCAACCAAATGGATGGAGATAGGTTTGATATGACGAAGGGAGTTCCCATTCACTATCTAAAGAAGATGTACTCCAACGTCTTCGACAGGTGGGAAAGAAGAATTGTCCAAGGGGGAGCGTCTGCAATACGTGTTGATGAAGAAGACAGAGCACCTGAGTTCACAAATCCTTCGGATGAGCCCAGCGAAGTTCCTGATTTGCTGAATGCAGGAACTGAGGGGGATTCATTACCCAGTCCTTTTGCTGCTATCAGGATGGAAGCCTCAGTCATAGAGCAAGTAAACGATGTTACTGATATTACCCTCATCGCTAAGGATGCAGTGGAAACCCTCGCTACTGATCAGACTGACGAGGAGGAAGAAGAGGATGATGTGGAGAATGTTGCTGCTAGTGAGAATGATGTGGATTCCCCTGAACAGCATGTTGCTGAGGAAATTGATGATGAGCAAGCTGGAAATGATATGTCCATGAGGGAGATTGATGTTTAACTCCCTACTGAGGAACAGATTCAGGTAAAGGTTCCTGATGTGACTGACGCAACAGTTGAGGGGGAGACCTCATGGCGTCACGAACAACTTGATACTATGTTGAAGGGGGTGATGAGAATATATGGAAACATGGCAGATGATGCCTCAATCACTCCACAGGAGACTGTAAATTTATTGAGCTCCACAAGTGAATCTTAAGAGGAGAGTCATGACTCATAGAGTCCTATCCTTCCAGAACACCACCAGGCTATACATCAAGAACATCTGTTAGGACCTAGCTTGGCAAATCACACTGTAAACATCATTCAAGGTATAGTAGGTAAGCTGAAGATCTCCTTTAAACGGTCCCACAATAGGGTACTCAAACGAATAAATCAATCAGAAGATCTGATGCTAAAGAACATGATGGAGATAAATCACAAGATAGACAAGATGGAAGAAAGATTTGAAGCCAAGTATACTGAGACGGGAAATGCCGTCACTCTTCTGATGCAAGGGATAAAGAAGACTACAGCTAACCTGGCAGTGATAAATCAAAATGCTCATGTCGTAGCCAACAACATCAAACTGTTCGATGCCAACATGGTCATCCTCAACTCGAATCAGAAAAACTTGCTGGCCGATTTCACTCAGAATATAAAGCATATAGATGACTCACTGCACTCCTATGCAAACTTAATTGCACTAGAAGCCAAAAAGGGGGGAGAAGGAATATGCAGCTAAGATGGCGGGGCTAGAGAAAATCATAGTCGACAACTTCCAGCAATCAAACGAATATGTTTTTAAAAGATGTCATTGTCTCGTTCAACAAGCATTGGGTATCTCTATTCCTGTTGATCTTGAGGTTGATCCTACTGATGATGTTACTACTGCTGCTGATGATGTTGCTATTACTGAGGAGTTTCCCTTAAGTTTAGCTGATGCCAAAAAGGCTGCTAAAGCTGCTGCCAAAGCTGCTAACAGTGCACTGTTTGATCAAGAAGCGATTGCGAAAGGGAAAAGAAAGCTTCAAGAAGGAACCTCTATAGACAATCCAGCAGAGAGGAAATAAAGAAGGAAGGTAAGTGAAGTCAAGAACGAACGATGGAGTCCCGTGTCTAGGAGCATCATACTTGATACATTCATGTTACAATAGCGGGGAGAGCTTAACAGAAATGAAGTATATAGTCAGTATGAATGGGAAATGCACAAAGAATATGAGGCAAAAAGAAACATATTCTTCAGGACAAACACAGTTGAAAACAAAGCTCCTCCCCCCAGGTACTAACCAAAGCCAAAGGAATATTTTGAAAGGCAAAGCAAGAAGTTCCTGGTAAAACAACTAAGAGATGCTGAGGCAAAGGAGGGAAAGACGTGAAACCTAAACATTTAATTTTCAATATGCGTGTACTTCTATTCTTGTAATTTAAAATGAACAACACTTTGGATATATATATATATGATCATATGCTGATTCAATTTTTGTTTTGAATGCGTGAAATATTATTATTTTGATTTCTTGTCTCGCATACTTTTATATATATCTTTACGGTTGGTGTAATTCATCTTTGCTAGTAGGATTTTGGCTTCTTCAAATAGGGGGAGATTGTTGGGTATTGTATCCACGATTACCCGGATTTGAAGAAGACTCTAGTTAAGCTAAGATGGATTCACAATGTATTTAACGATCTTCTATCAAGTTGTGTTTGCAGCTATTCCATGCAAAGTACACGCCAATGTCAGGGTGCAGTGGGTCAATATACACGGGTCTGCGCAACGTAATCCCTCGTTGCGTAGATCAGTATGTTGATTCACGTTTTCTCTCTCTATTGGAGTGTACTCATTTTCAAGTACATGGTCAAGGTAGATCAAGAGCAGAAGAAGGAGCAAAGATGGGTCAAAGACCAAGTCATCAAAAGAAGGAAGAAAGAAAATTCTTCCAAGTCAAAATCGACGGGAATCGCTAGTGATTCCCGCCGACTTCGACGAGAATCGCTAGTGATTCCCGCCGACTTCGACGGGAATCGCTAGTGATTCCTGCCGATTCGACGAGAATCAGTTAGCATCTCCCGCCGACTTCTTCCGACTAACAGGTTTCAAACAGAAATTCTGCCAAGGCAGAATCGACGGGAGTCATAAGCGATTCTCGCCGACATCGACGGGAATCACCAACGACTCCCGCCGATTTTGACTTAGGCAATTTTTCTCCATTCGCTGGACCGAACCAAGCTGTCATGCGCTGTTTCGGCCGGGGCTAGGAATTCTCCTCGTGGGCCCCACAAAGGTCATTTGGTTTGGCTCCTGGTATAAATATATACGTATTTTGAAACTCCACACATATATTCATGGATATACGAAAGAAGAAGACGGTGACCTTGTTGATCGCAAAATCACCGAAAGCTTGTCGCCGCTCGCAAGAACGTTGCCGCCGCTGATCTCAGATCTTCTCTGATCGTCCGGCGACAGAACCGAGGCAAGCAGCCGGTCTCACGTATCTCTCCCGAGATCTCTTGTCTTCAGATTCGTTGAATGAGACTTGTTCTCCCTTCCGAATCGGTTGAGATGTTTGATCCGACTGAGATCGTTCGAAGACCTAGCTTGCTTCATCAAGAAGTTTGGATATACAAAGCATCGTCGCCGCACTTAATTACCGCCGCCGATCTTGACAAGATCCATTCAAAGTGAGAAATCCAAAAGTGGACTCTTCGTACTTTTCGTGCTAGCTTCAACGAACGAAGAAGGACATTGGAATCTCCAAAGCATTGTTTGTATTTTCTTTTACATTCAATTTTGTTGTAAAGGAATTTTCATTCCTAGTTGTAAGGGTTGGGTGCAACTCGTTGTGGTGGAGTTGTGACTCCGTTGTAGGAAGGGTTCCTTCTGTGGTTAGGGGAGCGTTGCTCCTAGTGTGGGGATTGGATTTCAATCCGTTTGAAGAAGTGACCGAGTCGTCCCATGGTGGGAGATAGGTCGAAGGGGGAAAGTGGACGTACCCAAATCGGGGAACCACTATAATTCTGTGTGTTTTCTGTGTTCTGTTTGCTTAATTGTGCAGGTTATTTTAATTCCGCAAAAGACTGCAATAAACCTATTCCCCCCCCCATAGGTGGATTAGGTTGACACTAGATACATTCACTTAGGATAGTACCTTGGGGGCTTTGGAGGAGCTTTAGGATTATTCTTTCCATATTCTTTGTTATATATCCTCCTTTTGGTCATGGAATTTTCATATAACTCCCACTCAACTGAGCTGTAGTGAAGATGTCTATTCTCATTAAAGTCCATGAATAGTTTAAGAGTTTCAAGAATTAGAGCTTTGGAAGTTGGGCTCCAAACTTCAGCAAATTCCTTTGCTTTTCTTCTTTCTGCATCTGGTAGGGGAACAGATTTGCTAGCAGAAGGACCTTCCCCATACTTACTTTTCTTGGGGATGTTAACCTCTGGTAGATCTTGAGGAATAATGTCATCCCAAACTTGGGAATAGGAAGCTAGAGGAGGTGCCTGATCTTCTGGTCTAGGGGAGAATGTAGGCATTTGAGGTTGAGGCATTTGGCTGGACTCACTTTGAGGAAGAGGATTTAAGTGATGAGGAATAATGTTGCGGTCAGCCTTAAAATCTGGGAAGATCTGGTTGTGCATCCAGACAGCTGTATCATATGTATGGAATTTTATTGATTGAATCTGTTCTAAGACATCCTTACTGATTACAGTTAGTTTCTCATCCCAGATAGTTTTGGCATTTGCAGTATGCTTTTCTACCTGTTCTTTCACTATGGTCTCCCCCTTTCTGATTTCTACAGATCGTTGGTCTATGGAGTCTTCTTTGAAAGTACCAACTTCATTGCATACCTTCATGACATTCTCTTCAGATCTCTTGTCCAACTGAATTTGATTGTTTGTCAGGGTGATACATTGGTCAATTACTTGACCAATGCTTGTGATGGTGTGATCTATGGCTTTTCCTGCAATTATTAACAATCCTTTGAGAGAATCATTGTTGGCTTGAATCTCTGCAAAGCCTCTGCTCATTTCTTTCTCAAGGACAGTTACCTTATCTTTGACAGTCTGAAGAGATTCATAAAAATATTTCCTCTGGTTAGCTAATATTTCTTCAATCTTTGATAGAATATCTGAATTTGCAATTACAGCAGCAGCAATAGGAGCAGGGGTGGTAGAATCAATCTAAGGTGGTGGAGGAGCTTTCCATGAGGAGATTTCTTCCAGTATTACAAAGCTCTGGGCTCTTACAGTATGAGAAACTATATCTCCCTCCTCATCAACAAATATAGGAAGGGAGAAATCAAGATTCCTGAGAGGGGCTTCCACCTCCTCATGGGCTTGCACATCCTCTTTAGATAGAAGGGTGGTCTCTAGTGGAGTTGATTCTTTTCTTGGAGAGGGAGAAGGAGTAGCTTGGGGTGAGGGATCTCTGGATGGGTCTTCAGGGAGATCTTTGGAAAGGGGGGAAAGAGGTTCTTCTGAGGGGAGCTCTTCTATCATCTTGTCTATAGCTTCATTTGTGTCTTTGAGAATATCTTAGGCTGGAACATCTGATAGGTTTGGAACTGGAGAGACTGGAATAGGGCTCCTGACTGGAGATATCATTGGGCTTCTTAGAGGAGATCTGGATGGAGGAGTAGGAATTCTGATACCTGAGGCAGAGTGTGCAGGCTCCCCCTCAGTTGCTGCACCAGATGGTTCAGCAACATGATGTAGAGGAGGAGATGGGGTCCTCACCTCTGAGACAGAAGCTCCAACTTCTTTAGCTACCTACCTTGGGTTCTTCAGATTTAACTCCCATCTTTGGATATAGGCTAAGGAAATCTTCTTAAGGTGGTGAATCGTGGTACCTTTGGAGGTTTTGAAGGTAACAGGATAAATCTCTCGCAAAATCAAAGAGATTATCCTTGCAAATTTGTGAGCTTGGATGCTGTCCCCGATCAACTCAAACACCATCATGCCAAACTGAAATTTCTTCCTTGAGATAATGGATGTCATTACTCCAAATAGATCATTAGTAATGAAACTAATTGACCCTGTTTTGCACAAAAAGATTTTTCCAATAATGTCTACAAGAAATTTCCCTACATCATTGAAAAGGTTTCTCCTGAAGGTGTGGAATTCCTCAGAAACTCCATAGAAGGAGTAGGTCTTTTCATAGTCTTCCAAAGTTAGGTCATCTTCCTCATCTACAACGGGCATTCTTAGAAGCTGGGAAACTCTCTTCTTGTTCAACTTTATATTGATCCCTCTGACTTGATTTTTCAGAATCTTACCATTGCTTTTCACCTTAGCATTCTTGAAGACTTGCTCGACATCAGGAAAGAAAAACTTGCAGGGTTATGTAAAAACGAACATGAGGCCAGCAGTTTCGAGAAGAATGAGAAGGTTCTGAAATTGTCTGAAATCTCTGCAATTCCTGCGACTACCAGTTCGCTGCTGACTCCAATCTTGGAAACCTACACCATTAAAGCTGACGGTGGCGACGGACTGAGCGCGTGACTGCGACGGAGACAGAGGTTTCTTACGGCGGAAGACGAAGAGTTTTGAGAGAAATGATTTTGAATTGGCGGTTGATTTAAGATTTCTAAAATATTATATATATATATATATATATATATACCCTAGTAATGTCGATTATGAGTCTAATTAAACTTGGATTAGGACAGAAATCAAGAGGTTTTCGAAATAGAAGAGTTAGCAGAAATCGGCAAAAGGACGGGCCATTTCTCGAGAGGCAAGTTTTAGTTCTCGAGAAGTGGCAGGTAGTTCTCGAGAAGCAAGATTTAGTTCTCGAGAACTGGCAGATAGTTCTCGAGAGGCAAGCTTTAGTTCTCGAGAACTGGCAGATAGTTCTCGGGAGGTAAGTTATGGTTCTCGAGAGCTGGCAGATAGTTCTCGGGAGGTAAGTTATGGTTCTCGAGAGCTATCCTTCTACTTGAGAAATTCTGACCTTTTTGGAGTTTCCTCGTTTCTTGAGCCTTTGAACTGATCACCTTGGCCTAATCTTCCTTGTTCAGTAGCCCAAGTTCAGTTTTGAAGAAATTGAACTTGGTCTCGTCCAGCAGCTTTGTGAAAATATCTGCAACCTGCCAATCTGTTGGCACGTACTGCAGATCCACATCCCCTTGCTCCATATGCTCCCGGATGAAGTTGTATCTCAGCTTTATGTGCTTTGTCTGGCTGTGTGAGACAGGTTTGTTTGCGATTGCGATTGCACTGGAGGAGTCACAGAACAATGGAATGTCCTTGACCTTCTTATTGTAATCCTCTAGCTGGTTCTTTAGCCAAAGCAACTGTGCACAACAACTACCGGCAGAAATGTGTTCTGACTCGGCCGTTGAGATTACGACACAGATTTGCTTTTTGCTGCTCCAAGAGATAAGCCTTCTTCCTAGGAATTGGCAAGTCCCAGAAGTGATTTTCCTGTAGTCTTTGCTTCCCTCAAAAGCTGCATCCAAAAATCCAATCAGTTCACTATCATTACTTCTTTGGTACCATAAGCCAAGATTTGGTGTACCTTTAAGGTATCTCAAAATTCGCTTCACAGCAATATAGTGGGATTCCTTTGAGTTCACCTGGAATCTAGCGCATACACATGTTGAGAACATTATATCTAGTCTACTTGCGGTAAGGTAGAGCAAGGACCATAATATGCTTCTGTACTTGGTTTCATCAAAAGGTTTCCCTTTCTCATCCTTGTCTAGAGACATTGCTGAGGCCATTGGAGTCCTCATAGAGGTTGCATTCTCCAGTCCGAATTTCTTAAGTAGCTCTTTGGTGAACTTGGTCTGTGAGATGAAAATTCCATCCTCAGATTGTTTCACCTGAATCCCTAAGAAATACTTCAACTCTCCCATACTGCTCATTTCAAACTCCCCTTACATAAGTTTAGAAAACTTCTTGTAGAGGTTGTTATCCATAGAGCCAAAAATAATGTCATCGACATAGATTTGCACTAGCAAAATCTTGCCATTTATTTCCCTAAGAAATAATGTCTTGTCTATCTTTCCTCTTGTGAACTTGTTCTCAAGAAGAAAGCTAGACAGTGTCTCATACCATGCTCGAGGAGCTTGTTTAAGACCATATAATGCTTTCTGCAGTAAATAAACATGATTAGGAAAAGTTGAGTCAACAAAACCTGACGGTTGCTCTACATACACTTCTTCCTTTATGTTACCATTCA
The DNA here is from genome assembly GCA_039513925.1 of Platanthera zijinensis. Lineage (NCBI taxonomy): Eukaryota > Viridiplantae > Streptophyta > Magnoliopsida > Asparagales > Orchidaceae > Platanthera > Platanthera zijinensis. The sequence goes on along the minus strand of CM077088.1, from coordinate 128,019,886 downwards.
GGAAGGCAGATTTTACATCCATCTTATAGACGGTGAAGCCCTTAAGTGCAGCATAAGCAAGGAATAACTTGATCGCCTCCAGTCTTGCTACTGGAGCATATGTTTGATCGAAGTCGATTCCTTCTTCTTGACGATAGCCCTTGGCAACGAGTCTGGCTTTGTTCTTTATAATAGTTCCATCTTCGTGAATCTTGTTCCGGTAGACCCATTTTGTCCTGATGACGTTCTTACTCTTGGGTCTAGGAACAAGTGTCAAAACTTTGCAACGTTTGAACTGATTTAACTCTTCTTTCATGGCTAGAATCCAGGATGCATCCGAGTTTGCTTCCTCGAACTTCTTAGTTTCAACCTGTGATAGAAAACTTAAGAATAAATTCTCGTTAGTTGTACCTCGATATGTTCTGACACCATCCCGGGGATCTCCTATGATCTGGTCTAAGGGATGATCCTTCAGGTGTCTTAGCTCTAGAGTCCTTGCATTTGGGATCTCCTCATCCACTGGAGTTGCCTCTTCAGCTGGGAATAATTCTTCATCTTGATTATCTACCTCTCCAATCGGGGTTGTAGAGGTGATCTTGATGAACTTTTCATCTTTATCTTCAGTAGGTTCATCCAGGCTGAGTTCCTTTATCTTTGTACCTGCATCTTCAATAAGCACACTAGAAGAGTTGCTTTGCAGCAAACTCGTCTCATCAAATACAATGTATATCGATTCTTCTACCACCAGATTTTTTCTATTAAATACTCTATAGGCCTTACTATGGCTATTATAACCTACAAAAATACCTTCAAAGCTTTTCTCGCTAAACTTGGTAGTGTGATACGTGTCGTTGTTAAGTACAAAGCACTTACAGCTAAAGATTCTAAAATATGAAAAGGTTGGTTTCCTGCCTTTTAGAAGTTCGTAAGGAGTCTTATCATGGTTCTTGTTGATGAGTGCTCGATTTTGCACATGACAAGCGGTGTTGACGGCTTCAGCCCAGAAGTACTCTGGAAGTGAGGCATCACTCAACATAGTCCGGCAAGCCTCTATGAGTGTTCTGTTCCTTCTCTCAGCTACTCCATTTTGCTGTGGAGTGCGAGGAGAGGAAAACTCATGAAAGATACCTTGACTTTCACAGTATTCTGTCATGGCCCCAGACTTGAATTCCGTTCCATTGTCACTTCTGATTTTGACTACAGAGCAGTTGTATTCATTCTGGACTTGCCTAACAAAATTATTGAAAATATTGAAGGTATCTGACTTGTGTTTCAGAGAGAAAACCCACACAAAGCGCGAGTAATCATCCACAATAACCAACGTATATTCCTTACCTCCCAAACTTCTAACTTACAGTGGACCGAACAAGTCCATATGAAGAAGCTGTAAGCTTCTATTAGAATCCTTGCCTATAATGCTTTTAAATGAACTCCTTGTTTGCTTGCCTTTTATATAAGCATGACAAGGGCTGTCCTTAACGTACCATACATTAGGGGCATCACGTACTAAGTTCTGAGAAAATAGTTTATTAATAGTTTTTAAATTAATATGTGTTAGTCTCTTGTTCAATTGGTCAGCAAGAGATGCACTACTTTTTGCTAAAAGACATACTGGTGTAGAGGAGTCAATACAGATTAAATTTAAACAGAAAATATTTCTTATTCGAGTTCCTGATAAAATAGTTTCCATGTTGTCAACCGATTTTATTAAACACTTGTCAGCATGGAATTCAACCACGTATCCTTTGTCGCATAGTTGGCTTATGCTGATGAGATTGTGTTCCAATCCTTCAACATAGGCTACATCCGAAAAGGATACGTTACCGTTAGTAATCATACCATTGACTTTGGTAATTCCTCGGTCTGAACCTCAAAAGATGACCTTTGGTCCGTTCAACTTCGGTGAAAAGTTCTGGAGTAGGCTCCTTGTCTCGGTCATATGCCGAGAACATTCACTGTCCAAATACTAGATTGGTGTTTTAATGGCCTTTGCACGTACCTGTAATTATAATCACTTAGCCTTAGGAACCCAAACACGTTTGGGTCCTTGGTCTCGAGTTAGAATACTCCCCCTACGAGTATTAGCCTCATGAGTGGTCATTCTCACATTGCTAACTTGACGAGTTACAGTATTTTTAGGATTGAACCAACAATCTATGGCAAAGTGACCAACTCTACCACAGCACCAACTGTCGAATTTGTTGTATCTTTGCCTTATAATCTCCTGCTTGACCTTCTTGAGAGGAGGTCTAGCAGGGGTAGCATCCTTGGAGGAATGAGCTTCATGATGATGGCAACTACATGAAGTCTTCTCCTTCATAGGCTTTTCCACAACAGGTTTTACCTTTGGTGCCTTCTTGATGTTATGACCATGAGCATAAGGTCCATAGCTCTGAAGTTGAATCTCTTCATAAGGTTCCTTGAAGACACTCTCGCCAAAGTTACGAGGGCGAGTCCAACCTTGGTACCTTGACTTAGGCTTATCCGGGATCGGCCTAGTGAAGTGTCCATAGGTGGACTCATAGTCGAATTCGTTCGCAGAAAAAATATAACTTTCTTGAACGAGACTGGTTCCAAAGGAGCTTTCCCTTTTTCCTTGGCCAAGGCCTTCTTGGCATGCTTATTCTTTCTCTTGGCCTTCCTTCTCCTAGAGGATTTACTAGGAGCACCTTTGTGGCCTAGACCAGCACCCTTGGCCATAGCTGAGAATTCAACAATCAGAGGAAATACAGTCTTAGGCTTAGAGAAACCTTCTACAAGTTTCTTTTCAGCCGAGAGTTGTTCTTCCAACTCCTTGATGATTTTCTCCTTAAGGTCAAGCTGCTCAAGAGCCTTGTTATATTCTTCAATAGATTTATTGAAGTCTTCCTTGAGGCAGTCAGTCTTTGAGACTTCTTCTCTTAAGGTGCTCTCTATATCTTTTAGAGAATTTATCTCTTTAGCTTGAATTTTCATGACTCGGCGACATTTGTCGTAAGCCTCGAGTAACTCCTTATATTGTCCCATGAGTTTAGATTCATCCTCAGAGTGATAGCCCTCTTGCTCATTATCATCATCAGATTATGAAAGAGGGGTGTGATATTTTACCTCCCCAGTAAACTGGGGGACTTGTTCATCATCAGTTAGAGCCATTAGCCCAAAGTAGGCTTCTTCCTCTTCTGCACTCGACTCAGATGAGTCAGAGTCACTGAGGGTTTTGCCCTTCTTGGCCAACAGGCTCTTTTCTGTCCTCTTTTTACTGTAGGACTTCTTATCGTCTCTTTTGCCACCCTCTTTATTCTTGTGGGGGCAATCCGCAATGACATTACCTGGCTTATTACAGCAATAATAAACGATGTCAGTCGAATAATGTTTATTCGGTTTAGAACCATACCTGTCGTGGCTGATTGAGCCTTTTCTATGGAGATCACCATCATTGCGTGATCTTCTATAGGAGGCATTCCTACCTTTTCTTTGCTTCTTCTTGCTCAAGAATTTCTTGAACTACCTTGAGAGTAGAGAGAACTCTCGATCAGATAGCTCTGAGCCAGAGGAGCTTGGCTCAGATGATTCTTCTTCATCAGCTTCAGGAGCTGGGGCAGGAGAGCTACCCTTTGTCTTCCTTGAGCTATCTGCATTCAGAGCGACAGACTTCTCCTTTAATGCAGACCTGCTCATTTCTTCTTCACCTTTTCTTGAGTTGATTTGGAGCTCGTAAGACATAAGCTTTCCGAATAGATTCTGCGAGTCCGTCTCAGCTAACCTTCCGAACTCCCGAATGGTGCATACCTTATTATCCCATTCCTTGGTCAGGGATATTAAGAATTTGTCATTCAGTTCCCCATTTGTGAAGACTCGGCCATAAACTCTTAGTCCATTGACTATCTTGAAGAAGTACTCAAAGGTATCAGCTATGGCTTCCTTATGACCTTGCCTGAAGGCTTCATACTTCTGATTTAGAAGGGATCTCCGATCATCCCTAACTTCGTCAGTGCCTTCCATCAGAGTCACCAGGGATTGCCACATCTCCTTAGCAGACTGGCAATGAATCATATTTTGCAGCATCGAGTCATCGACTGCACTTGCTATAATATTTTTATCTTTCTTGTCTAGGGAGACAAGTGCAATCTCGTCCTTATCCAAGTCCATCAACTTCTTTGGGACTTGTCTGGTTGGATCTATTGTAGTGCAATCATAGGAACATACGGACCTTCTTCAACAATCATGAAGATCCGAGGGTCCACTACTTCCATGAAGAATTTAACTCTTTCCTTCCACATAGGAAAATTGTTCTTGGTGCATATAGGGAGCTTTGCAAAATCCTTGGTCTTACTCATGCTTGATACTTATCTAAAGACAACTTGGGAAGGATCAGATCAAGGTGTTAACCTTTTAACGATCAACCTGGCTCTGATACCAATTGAAAGATGTAAGTTATCTACCTAAATCACCTAGAGGGGGTGAATAGGGAGATGTGCGTCTAAAGCGGAATAAAAAAATTAGCAACTAGCACAAATAAGTAAGCAAGCAATCACACAGACGACAAGAGATTTATAGTGGTTCCCCGATCTTGGGTACGTCCACTTTCCTCACCGATCTAGCAAATCACTAGACTCGACTACTCCACTATCTCGGATTGCAAACCAATCCTACACCTCGGAACCACGTTCCTACAAAACTCGATCCAACTGGATCTACACTCGAAGGATAAAAACTTCCTACCACTCGGAGAACAACGCTCCTACACTCGGAGATTAATCTCCTACATGATTTACAAATAGAGTTTGAAAATACAAACAGAAATATTCTCAGATCTGAAAGAATTTGTCTCTTGGTCTTCTTCTTGAATGTTGCGGCTTGATAAGAATTTGTAGAAGAAGATCCTTTGAAAATCTGACCTGAGAAGCTTGAATCTACTCGATCAAGGAGATAAAAACGATTCCTTAATCAACAAGTCTTCTAAATCGAATGCAGAGAGATCGATCTTGACTAGAGCGGCGGCTTCAGATGTCGTTATTGAGAAAATTCGTCCGAACCAGTAATTTAGGAAAGTACAGAATCCGCTCTGAAGAGATTCTTCTTTTTCTTTTCTACTTAGGGTTATGTCTTAGGTAAAAGACTTTATTTAGGATTACCCTTAACGGCTAGAAAGGTCATTAATGATGACACGTGGAACAATCACGTCGAGTTATTTGAAATTTCGGCCGTTCTGGACTTAGAACAAAAATTTCTAGAAAATTGACTTAGTTCTCGAGAAGTGGCTATAGTTCTCGAGAACTAGGAACTGAGTTCTCGAGAACTGTCAAGACTTCTCGGGAACTATGTTCTTTAGAAAAGATTTGGACTTCTCGAGAACATAAGGTTTAGTTCTCGAGAACTAATTGACTTCTCGAGAACTTGACTTGGAAAAATTCCTTAACTTCTCGAGAACAAGCACTTAGACAATTTTTCTGAACTTCTCGAGAACAAAGAAGAAGACTTCTCGAGAACTGAGGGAGGACTTCTCGAGAACTAAATAAGACTTCTCGAGAACTTAACTTAGAAAAATTTCTGAGGCAAATCCTGACTATTCAAGAAATTGAACTGGCAGTTCTCGAGAACTGAAGCCAAGCTTCTCGAGAACAAGTAAGACTTCTCGAGAACTATACCTTAGGCTACTCGAAAACTGACCAAGACTTCTCGAGAACAAAGAGGACTTCTCGAGAACTATAACTTATAAAATTTCTTGAATCTGTCCTGACTTTTCATGAACTATGTAGTTAAGCTTCTCGAGAACTATGAGAGCTTCTCGAGAACTAAACTACACTTCTCGAGAACTCTGAAGTTGCGTCTCGACAACTTGACTTAGATAATTTTCAAGAATTTTAGAGAATGTTTTCTTCTGGTCCTGTCTTCATCTCATGCTCCCAATGTTTGAACATGAAGTGTATCCCAATTGAGAGGCTACACATGGGTCAACACTTTGAATCACACAGTGAAGGATTACACTGTATGGTCCTATGTTCCTGACCCACTGTAGACTGACATTGGTCTACACTTAGCACTGAGAATCTGCAAACATTCAACTAGAACACGGATATCAAATACAACTTAATTAATCTTAGTTCAAGGGTGACTTCAAACAAATCTTGGTTATTGTGGACGCAATATCAAATTGCCTGGCACAGGGATAGTTCCAGCACCCTCACTCGAGGTCTCAGCGAGCTAGGGAAAGGGAGCGCGGAATGTCGAATCCGGCCTTTGCGAGATCAACCCCAGAGTCCCGAAGGGCGTGGATAGGTGACGCTGACGAGCCTCAGGAGCTCTAAACTGCGGGTCAGCAGGAAGAATATCGGCTCGCGGAGACGTGACCTCGCCATCCCCACCCCGGCAATCCACGTCGGCGCAGAGGTCGATGAAATTCCCCACCTTCCCAGGGGAAGGAATGGTGGAGGAGCCAGTCTCAGGCTCCAAGGTCATTTTCAGGTCTTGGAAGACGCGCTCGGACGACTCTGCATCTGGCTTTGCCCTCTTGGCAGAATTAGACTTGGTCGGGACGCTTCACGGGACATTAAAGGGAATGGAGGTCTGGCTGGCGACGTGGGCAGAGGAGACCTCGCGAGCTTTCGCAAGCCTCTCTTGAAGCTCCTTAGGGAAAGGCATCTCGGAAAATTCAGAGCGAAGGGGAGTGACAAAGGTCACCCAGGTATGCAGGCGCATATTTATAGCCAATGATGGACCCCTCCGAAACATTCCCTGGCTCCTGCAATACTCGCCGAATCCTGTGGGGTTAGATATTTCTTTCCGAGCTTGTGCCAACCTCGCAAAGAGCGGGGATTGTGTACAACCCCGTATCTGGCAAGTGGGTCAGCAGGAACCAGATTGGCCAAATCGGGAAGTATGAGTCCCTTGCCGAGCTCGCCGAGCCCAGCTCGCTAAGTCAAGTTTGTTGAACTCCGGGCTATTTGTCGAGCTCTGGGCTGTTCGCTGGGCTATGAGCCGTTGTCGAGCTCTAAGTCCCTCGCCGAATCCGATCCATTCAACAAGCCCGTGACGTGCGAGTAGGGGCAGGTCGGGCCTGTACTCGCCCAGGATCAAAGATGGACGGCAAGTGCCTACTCCATCGAGCACTTGCCGCCCTTGCTGGGTAGGGTTTGTTAAGGGCTACTCGCCCAGTTGTCTGTTAGGCCTTTTTTACCATTTTCCCCAGCTGGCCTGCCCATAGCCAGTTAGAACAGCGGAGTTATGCTGTTGGCAGACCCAGTTGGGCTGCACATAGCTGTTTAGAACAGCGGAGGTTGGCTATTTGTAGGCCGTTTTCAGAAATTTATAAATAGGACCCAAGGGGTACCTCAGAAGGCATGCTTACCTGTCTCCCAGTCTTCTAACGCTTTCTGAGGTACCTTAGCCTGACATTTGGCTAATGAGGGGAAGCGCTCAGTGATCTTTCAGGTGTGTGGTGGGTCCTCCGCGTCGGGCCCTTGATATAGTCCCTTGTTCTTTTTTCTTGTTGTTTTTCTTGTAGGAGAGAAGTAGGTGCATGACCACCCCTTCCCCAAGGGTGAACTCCATCGAGACCGAATCTTCGGTTTCAACACATAGAATGTATGATGAACATATATAGTGTCTGATTAGAGATGTCCGCCCAAGAGTTGTCCATACCACAAGTTAATTATTGCAATACCAGATAAAATCCTCCCTAGCACTCTAAACTTCTTCACCAAGAGTCTGCTCCACACACACGAATGTCAAGCTATCCAATATTTCTGCGATAATGCTTGTTGTGCACATGCGGTGCTTGTTTAACTCAGCAACTATCGTGTGTATGGCGTGATGTCCTCTCTTACTTTCTATGCATATTTCTAAGTAGCATCCTCTTGAGGGGTTGAACTTTGGCTCCGTATGGGAAGACTTATTTTCATCGGTCAAACATTACGCAACTAGCGTGTGTATGGCGTGATGTCCTCTCGTACTTTCTACTCATATTTCTTAGTAGCGTGTGTCCATGGGTGCGCCTATTCACGGAGCGGTACAGCTTCAAGTGCGATATCATGCTTCACCGTCTACATTCTTTCCTCCGGGAGGTAAATGCGCGCGTAGGCATCCTCGAGCTCCCTATGAAGGAGGTTATCGTCAAGTTGTTCTCTGATGACAAGGAAATAGGTTGTTAGTTATGTTTACCGAGCATGCTATAGAAAGTTCTTTTCAGCAAGAACCCACGTTAAATTATCTTCCATTCCCCTCAGAGTATCCGTATCATTTTGGTTATCGTCCCTCTTTTTTTCTCTAGTAATTGTACAGAGTCAGAAGGGGTGCTTGAGGTAGACAGCAAGGGCGCAACCATCTCAGCAGCTTTTCCCTTTGAGCCCGTATTCAAGTTCCCAAGCTCTTCTTCACTATTATCTTCATCGGTTTCCATGTCATCACCTCCGTCCCCGTCATTATCTTTGTCCGACCACTCCGACTCTGCAGACCTCTCAAATAAATGCTTTTTGCGGCCAGCTTCCTCCACAAAATTTGTTGATGGATCGGGTCCGGATCCTCCCAGACAGTTCGCTTCTTTGAAGTATACGGTGTGATCTCCTCAAACACTGTAACAGTTATCATCACCTCCTGCATATCAATCAACGGTTGGATATAAGAATTAATCAAAATGCAAGTTAGGTAATCTTACCGGGAGGGATTTGTATCCGAGCCAGCTGTTCTCTGACGATAATGTTGACAGATGGCAGCTTAAAACAGGGCTTCTTCCAACCAGCCAGATGTTCACACGTGTCTCTCATTATAATAGCTTGTAACCGTTATTACAACGGATAGTTTATGCTTAGTATAAATAAGAGTGATTAGCCTGTAATAGTTTTTTTAAGATGAATTTAATGAAAGAATTTCCTCTCCTCTTCCCTGATTTCGTCTCCCCCTCCTTAGCCACCCTCTGGCCTTCTTCTAGGATTCTTATCTGAATTTCTTGTTACATTTGGTGCATCTCGTTCTTGACCTCAGCCTTCCTTTCCCATGGCGGTCGGCAACGCTCTCACGACGACGAGACCCACGCACTGACGTCCATCACGCTGTTCAGGAGGAACAACGGGCACGAATCCAGCAAATTGAGAATCTCCGTCAAGAAATGCACACACAAAACAATCTCTTGACACAACAATTCTTGTCCACTCGCGATCAAACCACGGATGAAATCGCAGATTTGAAAACGGCAATGCGAGCGCTTACAGACACTGTCCAACGCTCCATCGAGTTGAACACAGCCAGAATTCAAAAGCAAACAGATCAATGCACCGGCCAATCATCCGCAGGAATCTTGGGAGCCTCTCCACCATCCGAGCAGCAAACTCAGGTCGTTTCTGCACAACCTAAACTCTTATCTATTTCTTGTCCGCGTTTTTCTGAAGGAGATCCCACCGATTGGTTATATGAACTCAAAAATTTTTTTTCAATACAACTCAATCACTCCGCAAGAATACTTGATTTATGCAGCATTACATTTAGATAAACCGGCATCTCGTTGGTATCAAGCCACACTCACAGATCATCCAAACCATAACTTTTGAATACTTTGTCAAAGCAATAATGAAACGATTTGGACCCTGTGCTTATGAAAACCCACAAGGCGCACTAACAAAATTAACACAAAAAGGCACAGTTTTAGATTACAAGACTGCATTTGAAGAACTAAAAAATAAAGTCCCAGGGCTAGATCCTACTTTTACAACCAATATGTTCATTTCAGGACTTAATCCCTTGATTCAAAGTCAAGTACTGATTCATGAACCCGCAGATTTAGATACAGCCTTTGCCATGGCAAGATTGATCGAAGCCCAACAACAACCAGGACATCGGATTCCAGCCTACCAATCAAAACACACAGTTAGTTTTCAATCCACCACTCCCACTTGGCAACAGCCACCACGCAACAATCCGCCACAATATCCTCCCAAACAAACCCTAATTAAAAGACTTTCACCCCAAGAACTACATTCACGAAGGGAAAAAGGCCTTTGTTACAACTGTGACGAAAAATACCACCCGGGCCACAAATGTAAGGGCAAAGGAGTGCTGTGTTTTTTTGGAACAGACGATGAGGACAATCCGGACACAGTCGACCATTTATCAGATATAGAGGATGACTCACCCAACCTAGTTGCCACTATGCAGGCCTTATCAGGATCCGTTCCTTCGAGTTCTCTCCGCTTTACAGGACACATCCATAACTCCCCAGTAGAAATTTTAATAGACAGCGGTAGTTCACATAATTTTATTTCCCCACAAATGGCAAAATACTTAGACTTACCCATACTTAGTGTTCGCACATTTCCCGTATTATTGGGTAATGGATCAACCATCAAATGCCAAGGGATGTGTAAGGACATTCCAGTGCTCATACAGACCATAATTTTGATACACATTTATTTGTGTTAGACATAAAAGGCGCAGATATAATCTTAGGCGTTCGTTGGTTACAACTATTAGGCCCCGTCACCACCGATTTTTCTAATCTTACTATGACTTACAATGGACCTCAGGGCCCAATCATCCTTTTGGGACATAATAATTGTTCCGAGGGTCAAATATCATCATCGCAACTGGCACGTTTATTATCATTACAACCCATGGCCACTTGTTGGTTAATCACTACCGGTATACCCCATCCTACTGAACGGGAACAATCACTTACGGAATTACCACCAAACTTTCAAAATCTGCTACAAAAATATGAGAGTTTGTTTACCGAGCCCAATTCCTTACCCCCATCTCGTGATATCGACCATAAAATAAACTTAGAACCCTCCGGAACACAGGCACCAAACATTAAACCGTATCGTTACCATATTATCAGAAAAATTGAAATGGAACAATTATTAAGGACATGCTCCACAAAATCACATACGCCGAGTACTTCGAGTTTCTCCTCACCCGTTCTTTTGGTCAAAAAACGTGATGGCACTTGGAGATTTTGTGTGGATTATCGGGCTTTAAATAAAATTACAACAAAAGACCGTTTTCCAATACCCACAATAGATGAGCTATTAGATGAACTTCACCATGCCAAATATTTCACAAAGTTAGATCTACGATCCGGATACCATCAAATCCGCATGGCAGACCAAGACATCCATAAACAGCCTTTCGAACACACCAAGGGCATTACGAATTCACTGTAATGCCCTTCGGCCTTACTAATGCACCATCAACCTTCCAGTCTTTAATGAATAAAATTTTTCAGCAATATCTGAGAAAATTTATTGTTGTTTTTTTTGATGATATTCTACTATATAGTTCGAACCAGAATGACCATTACACCCACCTCCAACTAACCTTTGAACTTCTTACTCATCATAACCTTCAAGTTAAAAAATCAAAGTGTTCCTTCCTGGCACAAAATCGAATTTTTAGGCCATGAAATAACAGATGGGCAGGTAGGCCCAACTCAAATTAATCTGGAGGCCATAATACTTCCCTACTCCTAAAAACCAAAAGGATGTAAGATCTTTTTTAGGATTGACGGGATACTACAGAAATTTATCCAAAACTATGCACAATAGCTTACCCATTGACAGACTTACTAAAACTGGGCCCTTCCACTGGACAGATAAACACCACAAGCCTTTTTACATTTAAAAAAATGTTTACTTGAGCCACCAGTACTAACCCTACCCAATTTCAATATACCCTTCGAACTAGAAACGGACGCTTCCGGATTAGGGGTCGGGGCAGTTCTGTCACAACAACGGAAGCCCATCGCTTATTTTAGTAAAAAATTAAGTAGCCTAATGCAAAAGAAATCCACCTATGTGCGAGAAATGTACGCAATTATAACAGCTGTGGCAAAATGGCGACAATATCTATTAGGCCACCAATTCCTAATATATACGGACCATCAGAGCTTACATCACTTACTCACACAGGATTTACACACACCAGAGCAGCAAATGTTCTTTTCAAAATTACTAGGCTACGATTATGTGATTAATATAAACCAGGAAAGCAAAACATTGTAGCTGACACTCTATCAAGAGTTGACCCAACCCCGGACCAAACACCAGCCATGAGCCTCCATGTACTCACTGCACCAATCTCACCCCTTTTGGAGGGATTGGAAGAGGAGTACCAAAACGACAACTACACAAAGGACTTACTAGAGACATTAAAAAACACACCCCATCTCCAGCCAATTGGACACTGAAAGGAGCTCACATTTACAACAAACATAAACTATACATTCCAGAACATTCAACACTCACCACAAAACTCATTCGTGAAAGCCCATGATAGTTTATGGGGGGGTCATTCAGGGGTAAAAGAACCACTTATCGCTTGAAACAACAATTCTACTGGCCTAACATGAATAAGCAAATAGAAGTTTATATCAAAAAATGTGACCTATGTCAAAGAGCAAAACCTAGTAATCATCTACCATACGGACTTCTGCAACCACTAGAAACGCCGACAAAGTTATGGGCAGATCTTACAATGGATTTTATCACAAATTTACCTAGCTCAAACTCGTCAACAATAATAATGGTCATAGTAGATCGTTTTTCAAAAGCCGTACACTTTGCTACCGTCAAAACTTTAACAGGGCCCTTGGTGGCGACGATTTTTTGGGACACAGTAGGAAAAATACATGGAATTCCCGAAACTATCATTTCTGATCGAGACACGATTTTTTTAAGCAATTTTTGGAAGGAATTGTTCCGACTACAGGGGACACGATTAAAATACAGCTCGGCTTACCATCGCAAACAGATGGCTTAACCGAGCGTATAAATCGCTCACTCGAACAATACCTCCGGATATTCTGTAATCACAATCATAAAAAATGGTCATCATTACTTAGCTATGCGGAATTTTATTTCAATACTTCATTTAACTCCGCGATCGGCATGACTCCTTACGAAGTCATGTTCGGTCGAAAACCACCTGGTTTACTATCTTACAGCCCAGGGGGGACGACAAATGAAGCGGTCGAAACAACCTTACAAAAAAGAGAGAAAATATTGCATCAGCTCAAGGAAAACCTTCACAACTCCCAGCAGAGAATGAAAGTATATGCGGATAAGAAGAGAATGGAGTTACAACTCACTCCAGGGGAGTGGGTTTTACTTAAGCTCCACCCATACCGACAGTTATCTCTACATCGGCACTTCCACAAGAAACTAAGTATGAAATACTACGGCCCATACAAAGTTTTAGAGCAGATCGGAAAACAGCTTATCGCTTGGATCTACCTCCAGAAGCCAAGATCCATCCGGTATTTCATATCTCTCTACTTAAACGATACAAGGGGGAACCAGGACCTCAAGGGATTACACTGCCAGCAAGTCACTGGAAGAACAACCCTCTTCATCAGCCCTTGGCAGTGGTGTAAACACGAAAAATCCTAAGAGAGAAAAGGAAATACATCAGGCTTGATCCAGTGGGACGGTTTGGGCCCAGAAGACAGCACTTGGGAAGATCTTTCTTCCTTAGTCGATTTTCCGCAGATCGCTAGGGATGCAACCGTAATTACTACTCCAACATGGAAAACCAAAGGAAAACGAAGCAAGCGACGACAACATGACGGACAAAAACACGCAAGTTGACCTCTTCACCATTTATCTAGTGAGAGGACAACAATCGCAAAAAAAAAAAACTCTTCGAAGAAAACTGGGAGGGAGATCAAATCAGGAGATACGAGTTGCAGAATCAGCTGTATTGAGGCCTTGAGTACCTGCTCACAGTCATCGTCATCTTCTGCCATCTACTATTTATCTCCATCAAGCTCCAGCCAGCATACTTCAACCTCAGCTCAAAGTCTTCAGGCGGCAAGGGTTTTTAGGGTTAACGCTGAGGACAGCGTTGTTTTTTAAGGGCAGAGAAATGTAACAGTTATCATCACCTCCTGCATATCAATCAACGGTTGGATATAAGAATTAATCAAAATGCAAGTTAGTAATCTTACCCGGGAGGGATTTGTATCCGAGCCAGCTGTTCTCTGACGATAATGTTGACAGATGGCAGCTTAAAACAGGGCTTCTTCCAAACAGCCAGATGTTCACACGTTGTCTCTCATTATAATAGCTTGTAACCGTTATTACAACGGATAGTTTATGCTTAGTATAAATAAGAGTGATTAGCCGTAATAGTTTTTTTAAGATGAATTTAATGAAAGAATTTCCTCTCCTCTTCCTGATTTCGTCTCCCCCTCCCTTAGCCACCCTCTGGCCTTCTTCTAGGATTCTTATCTGAATTTCTTGTTACAAACACCTCCCCGGCGCTTTTCGTGAGGGTCATGGTGTTCAAGGAAATCTACGACATCGGAAGCATAAACTTTTTCGAGCTTTATTTTGGCTTCAGAGAATCAGGCTCTTTCACCTTTTGGGAGGTGCTGGAAGATTGGGCAAAAATTTTAAAGTCTACAAAGAGGCTAGTTTGTGAATCTTTGCCCAGGTGAGAGTTTTCATCCATGTGTACAACGAGGTAAAAAATGGTTGGAAGCAAATTATCCCCTTTTATTGCGGGCTTCTCGTGGGCGATGACAATTTCTGCTGCGTTTTAGAAGAACTATCAGGGTGTTTTTAGGATTTATCCTATTGGGATCGGGCTTCTTCGTAGTGTCTAGATTATATCCCATCTAATTGACCAAGGCTTGGTTAATACTAATGGTAAGGGAATGCGAGGAGTAATTAATAGTTTTTGAAATATGGCTCATCTAGGCAATGTTCGGCACTATTTACAGATTTTCGGAGGCATGAAACGTGGGTCGTGGTATTTGTGGTTACCAAACAACTTTCTCGAAGCCCGCTTGGGCTCCCAAAAAGTGTGAGGATTCAGTTAACCCAAATCCTGTAATGGAGGACAGCGTCAAATGGTAAGTCATCCAGGTGGCCACTTCAAGTTCTCGCTGACACTCTCTAGGCGGGCTACTCCAATGCTAGTGAATAGGCGGTTACACATGGTACCCACAGGAACTCCCCACTCTATGTCTTGGACGATGCGGTAGCCAACGTGACGTCAGGCGCCCCCTCAAAGGACAGTTTGGAGATCAAGCCAAGAGGTCGCGACGGGTATTTTCAATGGGCCCTCCCGGGCTCTTCTCTTCGGCATCAACTTAGGCGTCATTGTACGGTTATGCGCAGTCTCTTCTCTCAACCCCCCCACCTCATGAGTCTTCATGTGCCTCGGGCTGCGGTGCATTTAATGTCGTGATTAATGGGGCGTTAAATACCTATCTCTTTATGAACCATCCGAGGAGCCTACCCTCAAGTATAAATAAGGCACATGGGTGCTCGAACGGGGGAGCTTAGCCCAAAACAGACCCCGTTGTAGGTGTGGACACTAAGTAACTTGGCTTTCTCTTCTACTTGTATACTCTTGTATTCGTGTATACCCATTGGGTGTCTGCATCCCTTGTAATCCTTTTTCTTAGTTAATCCAAAAGCCCTCAACAAGAGAGGCATTGGTTGTTATCATCATCTTTCAGTTGTACCATTTTATTATTGTCCTTATTTTACTTGCAGACTTTATGTACTATTATACTACATACATGTTTTGATATGCTCACTAGATGTTCAGTGAGGTATGTTGAGCTCTCATATAAGAGGAGGAGCTACAGTGGATGGAGAAGTATCTTAGAAGATACTTGAAGATGATATCTATTCTCATCTCTCCTACAACATTAGGAGCCCACCATCCTCCTACAGCTGCAGTAGAGGAGGGGCCAACAATCTAGGGTGAGTCTAAAGCAATTGGGACTATAATTTACATAACCCATGTGTTCCCCATCTTGAACTCTCCCGTACTTATGCCTGAAAGAAATTAGGAAACTGTCTATAAAAAGGTCAAAAATTAAAGTTTTCCCGTGTAAGAAGAACATTAGGAAACGAAATATTCGCTAAGAATTATAAAGAAATAAACTGACTAAAAATTGCAAAAATAATTTGCTTTTCTTTATATAATCTGTAAAATGCATTTTATTACTTTTCTATCATTTATTTTAAAAAAATCACTCAATATTTTTGTAAAAACCGGTATATCAAATATGGGGAGATTGTAGGGAAAAACACACCTCTTGAATATATTATAGTTTAAAGAGAGATGAATTAGGATATTGTTGGGTACATGGGAAAATGTGTACCTGATTTGAAAAAGCCTCACTTAGTTCAATGATATACATCAAGGTGTATTTGATGTTATTTTTAGTTTATATGTGCAGGTTAAGTATATGCTAATATGTAGGAAAAGTTTATAAGTCCATGTGTCGACACTTAAGGAAGCCTGTGTCGACACT